>CM076990.1:37914926-39339426 GCA_039090855.1 Macrothele yani | reverse complement strand
CACTGTCGACGTTCTTTGCACCACGTTAGCCGAGCAGCGCTATTGGACTTGGTGATCAAAGGCTTGTGGGCGGCAGCACGTCCATGATAACCGAGCAGATGGGCTTCCTTACATATGGTATTCATCAAAAGAACACTCCAGGATGCCTGTTGAAACTCCTTGCCGATGTGGCCCATAGATTTGGTGCGGTTCTTTCGAATTTCTCTGGCCAGCACCCGTCGGTCTCTAACTTCCAGTTTTGTGGGTCTGCCGCGTCGGGGTACATTCCGACAGTCACCTCTCATCTTCCACTTGCCAAGCACGTAGGCCACTGTCGATTTTGGGTACTTCAACTCGCTGGGTATGTCACGTATGGATCGGCCATTACTGTGATACCCGACGATTACACCTTTCTCGAAATCGAAGAGCTCCGAACTGCATGGCATCTTGCATGCGACTGGTTGCGTTGTTATTTCCCACACGATATTTAACGGCGGCGGCCTTGACGTGTATCAGGACCGCAGATATCGTCGATTGCAGGGGTGTCCAATTACTTGTTGGTAGATAGTGTATTTATTGACAGTTATTTTTAAGTACGTATGGTTACTTATATTTGAGCATGTCATGTACTCGTTTACGATAAGATTGTACTTAAAAAAGACGAGTCGGTTCAGGTTCTCCTTTTTAAGTAGAGTTTTTAACAGTGTACGAGGGAACGGATCCCTCATCCCTACGAGGGAGAGTGCAGGCCGGAGGTGGTTCTATTATGGTGTGGAGTGTTTTCAGCTGGCACACATTAAGACCTTTCATACGTCTGTAGACCGCTCCGAGCGGTGGAAGCTACGCAAAGATCCTTGGAGATCATTTGCACCCGTTCATGTCATGCAACCACTCTGACGGGCGTGACCTCTTTCAACACGACAGTGCACCACCACACACGCTAGATGATAGCTAGAGAAACATTTCACGGAGTTTGGCATCCTGACTTGGCCCCCTGGTTTTCCGGATTTAACGCCATCGAATACATTGGGGATGCTATTAAAAGTGCCGTCAATGCCGGAAATTCTCCACCGGCGAATATTACGGATTCATGGGATGCTCTTGAAGAATCATAGTATGCACTGTCACCACAGTACTACGAAGAGCTCTTGGAGTCCATGTCCCATCGCGTTGATTCCATTTTGCGATCGCGAGGAGAACCAACACGGTGTTAGAGAGGTTTCCCAGTTGGTTTTTTTTTTACACTTCAGTGTACGTGTATCAATAACAGTTGAGTATCATCTTTCTTATTGTTATGAATTTTTGAAAACAGGAGAAACAAATGGTTCGAAACTCAATAGTACGAACACTGAAGTAAACGGACAATGCATTAAACATAGCGAATTCGGAATCTTCAGATGGCCGATGTATAGTAATTGTTTAGACGAATGTAGCCAAAACACTAACTGGCGGGAAAGCGTTCTTAAGCTTCTTTTTTACGCTTTCCAACCGTAGGTTGAAGAAGCGTATATGCTCCAGCTTTGTCTGTCTGCCTGTTTGTTCGCACGATAACTAGCGTAAAATTGGTTCGATTTCGATGAAAATTTAGTATGTGGTAGGGGACAACCTGAGAGGAAACCTATTTCAAATGGGCGCAATGGGATCAAAGGCCAGGACATAGGAGCGGGATCCATTCCATCGCCCTTATGAGTCATAACTTACGTTAAAATGCTTCGATTGCGACAAAACTATATCATGTTGTTCTGGAGGTATACTGAACTGGTTCTGTTGAATAACATCGAAATGGTGTCAGAGGTCAGGCCACAGGAGCGAGCCTTATTCCACAGCCATTATCCTCATAACTTGACTAAAAATGCTTATACTGCGACAAAACTGTAGTATGTTGTTCCGGAGGTATACTGGACCAATTCTGTGCAATATCATCGATATGGGGTCGAAGGTCAGGGCATAGGAGCGAGATTTATTCTACATCCATTATTCTTATAACTTGAGTAATGATATCTGGTATGTTGGAAAGCGTATCATAATCAATACATTGCGTGCTTTTACCAACTTGTTTAATTCGTAACGTGTTGTATGGGCTGCAGGTAGTCAGTCATCCGTAATTTGGGGCTACTGGTTTCAAAAAAAAGGGGGGGGGGAGAGCCAGTAATGTGAGGCAAACACACCAGTCATGCAACACCCGGAACTCAGGTCAGTGCCCTTCTCGGACGAATGGTCCGAAGCTAGCGTACTGACAACCGCACTACTGCAATTGAATCTCCTTAAGCACTGCAACTCAATCGTGAAGCCAAAAGGATTGCGTAGAATTCGCAGCTCCGGTGGGGCAGTGGTCTAAGCGCTGGCTTCTGATCATTCGTCCGAGACGGGCCCGGATTCGAATCCCAGTGAGGCATGGATGTTGTATTTGTCTTACGGCACTGGCTCTCTCCCTTCCCTGGAACCAGTGGCCCTAAATTAGGGACGGGCTACTGCTCATAGCCCGTTCAGTTGCGCAAGGTGGTCGTTACACCTCCAACCAAAAAAACAAAAAACAAGTGAGGATATGCCTTCCAGGATTTGGGATGAAATTCGTTACAGGTGGGAAGTTCGTCGTGCAGAGGAGTAACTAGGGCGGGGCCGGTGGGGCTGCTGTTCCAGGTGCAGGAGCAAAAATCTCAGCTTACAATATAATAAAAATTGAAACTTTTGCACTTGTTTCTGATAGTTTTTTCACGCCACACTTTAGCAGCTTTGCGTATATGTTTCAGGCAGTTCCTGTAACCTTGGCAACCTAAAATTCAAATTTCTTTCTCACAATATTCTGGGAATGCCAGCTATTCACATTTAGAGCTGCAGGCGCGGTTATATGCATTTTTGCGAGATAAGGATGTATGACGTAGAAGTCTTTTCGTACTTCTACGTTATTTTAAAATCATAACCATAAGATGAAATAGTTCCTAAATTAAACCTTAACTGCCAGACCAAACATATAAACAACAGAAGTCAAACTTACGGAAAAGATGCTTTATTCAGGATGTAGCCAACACATCGTAACATAGCATATTGCATTAAACTCTCCACACACCACACAGCTCTTAACACAACACTCTTTAAGCAACGCTCCTTCACAATGCTTGCCAAGCAACGCTCTCCAGCAACAGTTTACTCGTAGTTTTTATCTCTCGTTTTTATCAAACCAGGCATACGTCGCGTTCATTCAACCTCAATAATGTTGCCAACAGTATTCGTTTGAGAGAAAAGATATCACGTTAAGAGTGAAGTATAACTGAGAATGAACTCAAGATTTACATAGGGAAAGAAACTAAAAAGGAAAGTTAATTTAGAATATACGTCACAGATGTCATTAACATTTTTTATACGGGTTTAACGACCACCGTGAGCAACCCAATGGGCTATAAGCAGTCGCATTTCCCTAGTTTAGGGTCACTGGTTCCAGAGAAAGGAGAGAGGCAGAGCCATACGTAGCATACATGTCTTCTGGGATTCGAACCTGTACTCAACTCTGAAGAATGGTCAGAAACCAGCGCTTAGGCTACAGCACCGCCAGGGTGGAAATTTCGTTTTGCCGAGCTGTGTATATACAGGGTGAACCACAAATCACTGCGCACCTGGCAAGACAATACACGCACGATTACAAGTGTACCTGCTACAGTAAATGCTGGAAATGGCCCCCTCCTGTGTGTAGACATGAAAGCACGAGTCTGAACAAGTTCTCAAAGACACGTGACAGGTCCAACCGTACAGCAGCTTCAACGAAGAAATGTTGCTGTGTTGACCGCTTCCTGTAGTTCCGACCCAAACAGACGACTCGCTTAAACACATAATCCATCCCCAAACACACGAACACTCTCCATTCACAATACTCCATGTACGTGCGCGGTAACTACGCTTTAGAGATTTATTATTTATCACAGTGCGTCAGGTGCACAGGGACTTTTGGATCTCCTTGTACGTATAAGATACAAAGAGTCATGGGGGTGCAATATTTTCTAGTTTGCCCCGGGCGCAGAATTACCTAGTTACGCCCCTGTTGTCGTGTAGCACGTGGTATCCACAAAAGATATTTGTAAAATTGTGACCTGAAAAAAAAAATCTGGTTTGTACCTATGCGATTTCATTTGTTTTATGTTAATTATTGCCTACATTCCTAAGTTAAATTTTTGTTAAATCGTCGGCTGATTTTGGTCAACCTGGTATTAAGCCAGGTGTCTTCTACAACAGGAATGTCAAATCGTTGGTCCTATTCCATATTATCCAAATTCTCCGAGAACAAAAACCCTTTACGTTGCCATTCCGACCACACTATACTGATAGCGTCGCACAGGTAGCGCCATCTATTGTCCATGGACGCAAACAAAGACAGCGACGTCGCCACACTAGATGAACATTTTACACCTTTACTCTGCACGCTCTATCTTCAAATATCTTTATATTTTCAAATATGTTTAGTCAAATTTCCAATTCCTTTGAAAAAAGAAAAATAATGATGTAGTCGTAGATATTCAGAAGTAAATATGTCGTTCACTTGTTCGAAACATTACAGACAAAAATCTTGTGCTCGGTTGTGCAACATAAAATTTACCCCCATGAAATTTTGAAACTGAAATTAAGCGATTTGAAGGGAACATGCCAATTTCTTCTCATTCCCGCGGTGATGTCCGATTCATTTTTGTATTTATTCACTTTAAAATCTTCAACTATTCCGCTCCAAAAGCAATTATAATAAACGCCGGGTTTCATTTCATCGAAGCCGCAAGCCTTCTCCTCCTCAATCCATTCTTGTGCTCGGTGGGGTTGTGTGTGTGTCTGTCGATCTCTTTTATCACAGTGGATCACAGACACAGATATCGCAGATGTCTAATGCCTCTCGTAATCAAGGCGCTTTCTTTCCACTCCGAATTCCGACTAATTTCGTGAGTTCTTTATCTCAAGGTCACATAATTGAGCTTCTGTGCTACTAATGGATAACATCTGACATACCAGCTTCGTTGGGATCCATTAATGTGATGGAATCATTGGGGTTGGTTTGTTTCCTGCGCTACGCAACTGACATTCTAAAAGCTCTACCATAAATAGAGGATCTCATTTTCTAGCAAAAATCAATTATTACACACAGCACGAAACGTATTTTCAGTTACAGCCTGAAAATCCAGCTGCTGTTGTTTTCAAATTATGTTCCTAAAACAGAAGAATGCATATTAATAGACATGACAGGAAAATTAAATTTTCGCACTCTCTTCTGAAGTCATAGAAAAATTCATTAATGGAAAAAATCTTTCATATTTAACCTGGGAAGCATCTGATTTTTTTCCCACCCTGAGAACTAATTCGGGAATTGCCTCCTATTCTCCTAGGCATTTTTTTTAATCTGTTGCATTACAGAAGGAACGACTTTTAAAATGAGCTTTATTTACGCTATATACACCAATGAACCATTACATTATCACCACTCCCCAGCCTAAAGAAGTGAGCGCGTCTGGAGACCCAACGGTGTCTCAGGTGAAGTTCACGGAGGAGTATATAGAGTACACAACACGAGGAGGGTCTTTCGGTTAGCAGAGTGTTCGGAGTCAGAATAGAAAAGCTGCCGATTTATCAGAGTTTGATAAAGGACAAACTGTGATGGCACGGCGACTCGGAACTACGATCTCGGAAACAGCGCGGCGACTCGGAACTGCGATCTCGGAAACAGCGCGGCGACTCGGAACTGCGATCTCGGAAACAGCGCGGCGACTCGGAACTATGATCCCGGAAACAGCGCGGCGACTCGGAACTACGATCTCGGAAACAGCGCGGTGACTCGGAACTACGATCTCCGAAACAGCGCGGCGACTCGGAACTGCGATCTCTGAAACAGCGCGGCGACTCGGAACTACGATCTCGGAAACAGCGCGGCGACTCGGAACAGGGTGAGTTTGGGGATAGTGCGGGCATGCCAAAGGTGTTACCGAGACCTGGGAAAGTCTCGGTACTCGCTGAGCGCATGTCTGCACTATCAACATGCTATATCCGTTGCTTAACCCTAGAGTCGTGTCCTGCGTCCAATTGGTCTTGCGGACCTCCGGCTCTCCCCTGTTGGGCTCGGTTGTGGGCGGGGACATCGGCGGACGAACTTTTCACTTCTATTCATGGCTAACCAAAAAATTTCCCAAGAACTTCAAACAAAGCGGCCCATTGAGGAAGGGTCACCCCCTCCCAACAAGAAACCTACACCTGATTCTGCCAATGTTCGGTTCTTTTGCATCCACTCCTTGGACGCTTCAAACCCATTAAACACCAGAAGCCCCTTCTGGATAAATAAAGCATTGCAATCAACTGCCAGCTCTCCTAAGAGCGTTAAGAAGCTCCAATCTGGAGATCTTCTTGTCGAGATGTCGAGTCCCAGATATGCTACAGTGCTTTTAAACAACGCCTCTTTTTTAGATTGTCCAGTAAAAGTTACCCCTCACGGCTACCTCAATTCCTCACGAGGTGTTATCTCTTCTCAAGACCTTCTGGAGTGCAGTGACCAAGAACTTCTGGAGGAACTGAAAGACCAACAAGTGAGTGGAGTCCGGCGCATCCTATTTCGGCGAAATGGCCAATCTGTCCCATCTCGAAACATCATACTGACCTTTAACACCCCATCCCTGCCAACTTCAATCAAGGCAGGGTATCTACACCTTGAAGTGCGCCCCTTCATACCAAGTCCTCTACGATGCTTCAAATGCCAAGCATATGGTCACTCCCAGCAGTCTTGCAGGAGCACTGCTCGGTGTGGGCGTTGTACTGCAACCGACCATACTTTGCAAGATTGCCATGCCGAAGCCGAACTGTGCTTCAACTGCAAGGGATCTCATGCAGCATCATCGAGAGACTGTCCAAAGTGGAAAGAGGAAAAGAGATCCAACGCATTAAGACCGTTGAGGGAATCTCCTACCCAGGGGCCAGAAGAAAGGTCGCTCCAAACCAATCAAATCGGCGATCCTATGCATCAGCGGTTGTTGCAAGGACTACAGTTGGTACCCAGACTGATAGCCAAATCCCAGTGAATTGTCCCTACAAGCTAGACGACATCATAGCTGCTGGTCTGGCAGCACTACAATCCCGAGCTAGGGACGCGAAAGCTCCAACAACCACTGTGCCTAAACCTGCTGCAACTAACACCAGCACCACCGGGACTTCAACAACCCCGGGAGGAAAGAGAAAGGAAAAAGAAAAGGAGAAGAAATCTCCAAACTCCCATCATAAGAACCAGGATCGGGCAAGATCATCTGCGACACAGGAACCAAAATACCGCCCATTTTACCACCAGAGTCTACAGGGCGTCGGACAAAACAGTCCCAAGCGCAAATGGACATTGCAGACGAAATGATGGAATCGGACAACTTTTAGTTGTCCCAGTTTTTCTCGGGTTTTGTTTTTCGTTTTTTTCTTTTTCTCATTCACCACAATTCAAACCATGGATCAAATCGTTCAGTGGAACTGTCGAGGCTTTCGGACAAGACATGACGACGTGAAACATCTGCTTTCGTCATACTCTCCGGTGTGCCTTTGCCTCCAGGAGACAAAACTTAAACCATCAGACCTCCTTTCAGTTCGAGGCTACAGTGCATTTCGGAAAGATAATGTTTCAGGAGATATAGCTTGCGGGGGAGTTGCCATCCTTGTCCCCCACAGTGTTCCAGTTTCTCCCGTTGCGGTCTCAACATCTTTACAAGCCGTTGCGGTGCGTATCTCCATGCCTGTGCCTCTAACTGTTTGCAGCGTCTATCTGCCGCCGGATGAGGACGTGAGCGTGTCCGTTCTTGAGAGCTTAGTTGGGCAGCTGCCGTCACCTGCTCTTCTTCTGGGTGACTTCAATGCTCATAATCCATTGTGGGGTAGTGTCAGAACAGACACACGAGGCCGTAGGATCGAATCTCTTCTTTCCTCGACCTCTTTGTGCCTGTTTAACACCGGTGCTGACACTTACTTCCACTAGCCTACACGAAGTTTCAGTGCAATCGATTTATCTTTGGGTCAACCATCGGTTATGGCCGACTGGTCGTGGACGGTGTGTGACGACCTCCATGGAAGCGACCACTTCCCAATTGTACTTAGGTATAATGTGAGCGTACCATCTTCTGCCTCCCGCCCTCCTCGTTGGAGGATGGATCGTGCCAAGTGGGAGGTCTTCACACCGTCCGCAATGATATCTTTTGCCATGGTGACCCGGGGGTCAATTGACGCAGCTGTTACTGATGTCAAAACGTGTATCATTCAGGCAGCAGATCTCTCTATCCCAAAAACATCAACGACGCTCCCAAGACGTCCGAAGCCTTGGTGGAACCCTGATTGCGCAGCGGCTAGGAGAGTTCAACATAAGGCCTGGTGTACTTTTCGGCGTTATCCGACCGATGCTAATCTTGTTAAATTTAAAAAGAGCAAAAATCTTACGCTCGGTTGGTGCGTCGACGAAGCAAGAGGGAGTCTTGGATGAAGTACGTTTCATCTATCAATTCACGCGCCAGTTCAAAAACTGTTTGGGAAAAAATTCGTAAGATTCGGGGAAACTATAGTTCCCGCCAAATTTCAATTCTTGAGAATAACGGCTGCACGTATGCTGAAGTTGGGGAGATTGTGGATTGCTTGGGCGAAGCGTTTGCCTCAGTTTCTAGTTCTCAGGCGTATCTCCCGTCCTTTCAGAGGATTAAAACAACCGCGGAACGCCAGAAAATAATCTCCTTTGCGCCTTTTTATAACACTGAGTATAACTCCCCCTTCAGCATGGTTGAACTACGGGTGGCTCTGCATCGGTCCGGCGCAACATCTGTCGGCCCTGACGGCATCCACTATGACATGATTCGTCATCTCTCGCAGTCGTCTCTCGAGAATCTGTTAGTGCTTTTCAACCGTATTTGGTTGGAGCACGGTTTTCCGGACTCTTGGCGAAGAGTTTTTGTTTTACCTTTTCCAAAGCCTGGCAAAGACCCCAAGTCTCTCTCTAGTTATCGGCCAATTGCCCTCACTAGCTGTCTGTGCAAAATCCTTGAACGAATGGTTAATTCCCGGCTAATTTATTTTCTTGAAGAACATCGAATACTGTCTCCATCACAAAGCGGCTTCCGTCGTCATCGTTCAGCTCCTGACCATCTCCTGCTCCTTGAGACGTCTGTTCGTGAGGCGTTCGTACGTAGGCAGCACCTGGTGTCTGTATTTTTTGACATCGAAAAAGCGATAGAGCGTGGCGTCACGGTATCCTCCGTGACCTCCACGAGAGTGGGTTGCGGGAAACCTGCCAACCTTCATTGGCAACTTTCTTCGTAACCGTGTGTTCCAGGTGCGCCTGGGTACAACGCTCTCCGCCTTTTTCCATAAAGAACAAGGCGTTCCTCAAGGCAGCATTCTTTCGGTAACTCTGTTCATCCTCCGCATTAATTGTTTACTCAAAATCTTCCTCCTACGGTTTCGGCTACCATTTATGTTGACGACCTTCACATCTTCTGTTCGTCATCCAGCATGCATTTCGTTGAAAGGCAGCTGCAGTCTGCAATTACCCAGATTGTTAAAGCCGCTAACAATAATGGGTTTGTTTCTTTCTCCCGACAAGACAGCCTGTGTCCATTTCTGCCGGAGGCGTGGCCTCCATCCTGATCCAGAGCTCTATTTGGACCGTGCAGTCATTCCAGTTTTGCCGGAAACCAAGTTCCTTGGTTTGACCGTTGACCGTGCTCTCACCTTTCGCTCGCACGTTCGACGGCTAAGGACTTCCTGTCTGAGAGCCTTGTCAATCCTTAAGATCCTTGCCTCAGTCTCCTGGGCTGCAGACAGGACTTCTTTGTTCCGTATTTACCATTCTCTCATTCGGTCTAAGCTGGATTATGGCTGTATGGTGTATGGCTCTGCGCGTCCTACCGTTCTCCGGCCGTTGGATACCATCCACCATCAAGCGCTGCGTCTTTGTACGGGAGCCTTTCGTACGTCACCCATTCCCAGCCTTTATGCCGACGCGAACGAACCGTCGCTTCATTTACGCCGTCTGCAGCTGTCTCTTCAATTTTACCTGAAACTTAAATCACTCACAGACCATCCTTTATACGATGCAGGTTTTCATCCCCAGCATGCTCGTTTGTTCGAGATCCGCCCTCGTGCATTCGAACCTTCGGTCTTCGTATGGCGGCCGTAGCTCGTGATGCAGGGCTCGACTTGTCACTCGTTGGAGAGACCAGGGGCTTTGAGGATTCTCCATGGCATCCTCTTGGTGTCATGGTCGATACCAGTTTTACATCTTTTGACAAGTCCTCAACCCCTGCGTCAGTGTACCAGCAGCTCTTCGCTGAACACCGTTACGTCAATGCAGACTTTATTCCTGTTTTCACCGATGGATCTAAGGCGGCTGGTGTTGTTGGATCCGCCGCCGTCTGCGTTGACGAAGTTTCTGTTGCCCGCATTCCTCCTGAGGCCACGGTTTTTTCGGCGGAGATGCATGCTGTGTATCTTGCACTTGTTCACGTGCAGTCGAGCTCTCATCAGCGTGCTATTGTGTACACTGATTCGTTGAGTGTTGTGCAATCATTGTCATCTTTGGATTTCACTGGCCACCCACTTCTTTTTGCCGTTCTGAGACTTCTTCGTTCTTTGCTCGAGGCTGATGTCCAGATTCGGTTCTGCTGGATTCCTGGGCATGTTGGGATCCCAGGGAACGAGTCTGCCGATGCTGCTGCTAGATCTGCCTCTTCTTTGGTCGTCACACCCTTGCCACTGTTTCACCGCGATTTTCGCTTTCTTGTTCACGATCATATCAGACGAACGTGGCGAAGTCTGTGGGACCAACAGGTGGAGAATAAACTGCACCGTATAAAACCTAACCTTAGAATCTGGAAATCATCGTGTCGCCGGAACCGTAGGGAAGAAGTTGTTCTTGCGCGTCTCCGCATTGGGCATTGTGGCTTCACGCATAGCTATTTGCTGTGTGGCGACGCTGCCCCAATGTGTGAGGCGTGCGACTGTTTACTCACCATCTCTCATGTTTTATGTAGTTGTGTTCGTTTTTGTAATCATCGGTTTCACTATTTTCAGTCTCATCTACTGGATGACGGCGCAGCTACAGTGCAGAAGCTTTGGGCGACCACTGCGACACTTTCGCAGTGTTTTCGTTTTTAAAGCAGATAGACTTTTTAAAACTTATTAAAAAAAATAATAATAATAATTTATAATGATTATAACAGTGAATTGGTGAATTTATTTATTTATTTATAAACCTAATTGACTAACTAGTCTTCACAGCTTTTATCATTCTCTATTCTAACTTTGCCAAGCCTGTCTGCTCTTAATCATTTCACCCCGCTTTTAAATATCTTTAACTGATTGTTCTGTGTCTGGCGCTCTTTGGCCAAACCTGGCCCTTGCGCCACTAAAATCAATTAACTAACTAACTAACTAACTAACATACTGCTTTCAGTTGTCTGCAGCCTTTGCATGCCTCTTTTAGTTAAGGTCCACGTCTCTGCACCATACGTAAGCACTGGAAGGATGCATTGATCAAACACTTTTCTTTTAAGACATAATGGCATATTGCTCTTGAAAATTATGCTGTTTCTTTCAAAAGCTCTCCAGGCAAGTTTTGTACGCCGATTAATTTCTTCATCAATGTAACCCTCACTTGATATCTGCTGTCCAAGATAAACGTAACGTGTCTGTTATCTCCAGCTTTTCTCCATCAATCGATAAATCTTCATTTCTTGTAAAAGCATTGAACATCACTTTTGTCTTCTGAAAGTTCATTTTTAATCCCACTTCTTTACTCTTGTCAGCAAGTTCCTGGATCATACTCTGCAGCTGTGATGGGGTAGGTGCAAAAATGACTACGTCATCAGCAAAACGAAGGTGGGTTAGATAATCTCCATTAATCTTTATCCCTTTGTTTTCCCAGTTCAGTGATTGAAAGACATTTTCCAATGTGCCATTAAAGAGCTTCGGAGATATGGTGTCACCTTGTCTCACTCCCTTTCCAATTTTTATGTGTGTTGTATTTTCAAACAGCCGAATCTTTGCACTTGCATTTTCATAGATGTTATTAATAATATTAATGTATGCATCTTCAATACCGCAGGATTTCAGAGCCATTGTAACTGCTGATGGTTTCACTGAATCAAAGGCCTTTTCATAATCGATAAAAGTAATACACAATGGAAGTTCATATTCCCTCTCTCTCAATTAGTTCTCTCAGTACGTGGATATGATCTATTGTGCTGTAGCCACTCCTGAATCCAGCTTGTTCTCTCGGTTGAGCCATGTCCAGTGTCACCTTCAAGCGGTGTGAAAGAACTTTAGTGAAGATTTTATAAACCACTGATAGGAGGCTGATAGGTCTGTAGTTCCTGAGATCCTCAATGTCACCTTTTTTATGTAGCAGGATCATTGTAGCGTTGTTCCAATCCTCAGGAATCTTCCCTTCATTAAGGCATCGAGTGAAAACTTGGGTGAGTACTGTATCAATTTCTCCACTTTCTTCTTGTATGATGTCTACAGTAATTCCATCTTCTCCTGAAGCTTTACCCCGCTTCATGTTCTTGATTGTCTTTCTCTATAGCATTTAAACTTGATTAGAATTTTGTAAATTGTAAATTTCCAAAAACGTGTGTGCATGGGTGGGTGAGGCGTGCTAAGGGGCTCACAATCATGTGCCTCTGCAAGTTGCTGCCAAATTTCAATTTTTTACGTTCAGTAGTTTCTTCTGTAAGCGACAGACTAAAACGTGACTTTTTTTTATTGCAGATATGAATAATAGAAAATCATGAAATAGTGTGTATTATCCAGAGAAATATATTAAATCTAATATCGGGATGAGGAGCTTTTCAGAAATGTTCCTACTATGATTTGAAGAAAATTAAGAGCTTTAGTGATGGGAGCGGAGAACAGTGTTTTCGAATTTTGGACGGTGACGCAAAGAGCTTAGTTTCCCCACTCACAATAATTTCAAGACTACTTTCCCCACTCACAGAGAATTTCATTTCTTTTTAAGAACTACGGAACTGTTTGCAGAGCTTGCTATTCCTTACGTTTAACAAAAACTCGCTGATTTTTATTTTAAACCTCAGTACTGGTTTCCGGTGAGCTAAAACCATTCTCGAATGAAAAAACAAAAAAAACAACAACTGTGCTTTACTTGGGATTCTAACCAAATTGTTGACGCGAGGTGTTAACATATTAATTATTTAATCATAGGAAGATTTTCATTTAACTCTTTAACGACCATGACCCAAAAATCGTTTATCACTCCAAATACCATAGCGCCCGAAACTGTCGTTGGTTCACTTCTTTGTTTAATAACAATAATTGTGACTGAGGGTAACTCCTGCTGATCCCTCATAGGTCAAGAAAATTTGAAGAACAGGTGAAGTTAGGAAATCTGACTCACTCTAGACAAGCGTTTTTGGGCGTTATGATCGTTAAAGGGTTAAGTCTGAGGAATGAAGGGACCAGGAAAGTACTTTGAAGTATTCATCGTGCTGTTCCCACCACTCTCGGACATTTCTAACTGTCGATCAGATCGCTTTGTCGTGCTGGAAGATGTCACCCGCCCCAGGGAGAACAATCAGCCTGTGTGGGTGTACGTGGTCTACAAGGATGGATTCATAACGAATTCGGTCCATAGTGCCTTCCACAGGTATGAGTGGACCCAAAGAATCCCACAAAAACGTTTCCCAGACCATAACGGTGCCCCCACCAGCTTGTGTTCTTCCAGAAATGGTTGAAGAGTGTTTGTTCTCCGCTGTTTCTCGCCTTATACGCTAACGTCCATCCGTTCGATGAAGCAGAAAACGTGGCTCATCGGAGAAGGCAATACTTTGCCAATCAGCGGGCGTCCAATTCCGATACTGCCGTGCAAATGTAAGCCTTTTCTGCCGATGCACCTTCGTTAGCATAGGTGCAGTGACCATCCGTCTGCATCGGAGCCCCATACGCAGCAGGGTTCGTTGAACTGTCGTTTTAGACACACTTCCGGTAGCCCCCTGATTCATTTGGCCAGTCGGTTGCTCCACTATAGCGTGTAAATCGGCCCTCACGCACCTTCTCGGCCGGTGTGCACCTCTCACATCAATGGCACGTGGTGCTTCGCAGTTTCTACATAGCTTATTCTCAATGGTGCCATTTCTCCAATCACGATACATTTTAACCACAGCAGCACGCGAACCGTTCACAAACTGCGCTGTTTCAGAAATGCTGACACTCTTGTTCCGAAAGCCGATAATCATGCCCTTTTGCAAATCTGATAAATCGTTCCTTTTATCCATCACAGCAACAAGTGATATGTTTTTAGAATGCCTACAGCACACCTTATATACCACTCCAAGCCAGCTCACTACACGTGCCTTCATTCATTGGCTACTGTCGTTTTAGACACACTTGCATATATACATGTGTATATCATCATCATCATTGTCAACCATTATCAATCCACTGCTGGACGAAGGTCTCCCCAAGTTTCCTCCACAACGGTCTGTCTTGTGCCAGTCTCCTCCATGTCACTCCCGCATATTTACGAATTTCATCCACCCATCTCCCATGTGGTCTTTTTCTGGGTCTTTTCCTGTCCCTTGGAATCCAATCTAAAATTTCGGCTGTCCATCTATGGTCTGTCCTTCTGGCAGTATGTCCAGCCCATTGCCATTTCAGGGATTTAACTCTGATCATGATGTCTTCCACTCTCGTCATTTTTCGGATCCACGAGTTCCTCTTCTTATCTCTCCTGGTTATACCAAGCATGCACCTCTCCATGCTACTTTGAGTTGTCTGCAGTCTTTGTATGTCTCTTTTAGTTAAGGTCCACGTCTCTGCACCATACGTAAGCACTGGAAGGATGCATTGATCAAACACTTTTCTTTTAAGACATAACGGCATATTGCTCTTGAAAATTATGCTGTTTCTTCCAAAAGCTCTCCAGGCAAGTTTTGTACGCCGATTAATTTCTTCATCAATGTGACCCTCACTTGATATCTGCTGTCCAAGATAAACATACGTATCTGTTATCTCCAGTTTTTCTCCATCAATCGATAAATCTTCATTTCTTGTAAAAGCATTGAACATCACTTTTGTCTTCTGAAAGTTCATTTTTAATCCCACTTCTTTACTCTTGTCAGCAAGTTCCTGGATCATACTCTGCAGCTCTGATGGGGTAGTTGCAAAAAATGACTACGTCATCAGCAAAACGAAGGTGGGTTAGATAATCTCCATTAATCTTTATCCCTTTGTTTTCCCAGTTCAGTGATTGAAAGACATTTTCCAATGTGGCATTAAAGAGCTTCGGAGATATGGTGTCACCTTGTCTCACTCCCTTTCCAATTTTTATGTGTGTTGTATTTTCAAACAGCCGAATCTTTGCACTTGCATTTTCATAGATGTTATTAATAATATTAATGTATGCATCTTCAATACCGCAGGATTTCAGAGCCGTGGTAACTGCTGATGGTTTCACCGAATCAAAGGCTTTTTCATAATCGATAAAAGCCATGCACAATGGAAGTTCATATTCCCTCGCTCTTTCAATTAGTTCTCTCAGTACGTGGATATGATCTATTGTGCTGTAGCCACTCCTGAATCCAGCTTGTTCTCTCGGTTGAGCCATGTCCAGTGTTACCTTCAAGCGGTGTGAAAGAACTTTAGTGAAGATTTTATAAACCACTGATAGGAGGCTGATAGGTCTGTAGTTCCTGAGATCCTCAATGTCACCTTTTTTATGTAGCAGGATCATTGTAGCATTGTTCCAATCCTCAGGAATCTTCCCTTCATTAAGGCATCGAGTGAAAATTTGGGCGAGTACTGTTTCAATTTCTCCACTTGCTTCTTGTATGATGTCTATAGTAATTCCATCTTCTCCTGGAGCTTTCCCCCGCTTCATGTTCTTGATTGCATGAGCAACTTCTGCTGGGAGGACTGGAAGAACTCCGGTACCTTTCATGATGTCTGGAGTACATGTATCATCCCTTTCATATAGTTTGGAGTGTATATATATATACGTTATTTGTTTTGTATAGTTATATATATATATATACACATACACACGCAGAACCTGTGCCGAAAAAAAAACAGATCAGTATATCATCGAAAATTCGAACTCTGATTCTAAATTTTAGTAAAAGTTCAATCTATACATATATACATGCAGGTGTTTTCCGAAATAATGGTAACACCTTGAAACAATAGGTGTTACGCTCCTAATATAGTGTGGAAGCACCCTTGGCATTTAAAACTGCTTGAATCCTCCTTGTAATGGACGCATATAAGTCCTGGATGGTGATAAGTAGTATGTTTTACCATTCTTCCTGCAGAAACTGCTCCAATTCCTTGAGAGACACCGGAGGAGGATAACGGGATCGCACTCTGTTTTCCAACACAGACCACAGGGTCTCAATGATGTTTAAGTCCGGTGATTGTGCATGCCAGGGAAGGTGTGTAACTTCATTCTCATGTTTCTCAAACCGTGATTGAACAGTTCGACTTCTGTGAATCGGCGATTATCATCTTCAAGGGTGTAATCCTCTAACGGAAACAATGTCTGCGTCATTGAATGCACATGGTCGGCCAAAAGAGTGACATAGTCTTCGCTAGTGATCCGTCCGTGTAAGGTGATAATGGGACATGCTGCAAACCACAAGATCATGGCCCAAACCATTACGGAACCATCTCCATGCTTCACTGTAGGAAGGAGACAGTCTGGGTTGTAGGCTTCTGCGGGGGTTCTCCAGACGTAAACCCGTCCTGTGGTGGGGATTAGTGAGAAACTTGATTCATCGGAAAAGAGGACATGTTTCCATTGATCCGCAGTCCAAATTTTATGTTCCTGACACCACTGTAGTCTCCTTTTCATATTCACCTGTAGGTTTTGCAATCTCAGCTCTGCCGTAAATATTGTGCTTATGCAATTCCCTTCGCACGGTATGTATCGACACTCAGTTTTGGAGATGTGCATTAAGCTCAGCAGTCACTTTCGTTGCCGTGGTCTTCTCCTTGCGGTCACAATCCTCTTTAATGTCCTCCTGTCTCTCGCAGTGAGTTTGGTTTTCCTTCCACAGTTGTGTCTCGCAGATGATGTTGTGCCGTGAACATTGTATGCTGTTATGACATTCGACACGGTACGTTTCAATACCGCCAATACCTGTGCCACTGTGGTTACCGATGCTCCAACCAGACGGGCTCCTACAATCTGCCCTCTTTGGTACTCCGACAGGTCACTCATTGTGCCTTCACCTGGAACGAAATTATGCAAACATCGATTTACAATGCAATCACACAGACGCTTGAGACTATAAGCAACACGTTTTTACAAAAAAAAAATTGTAGCTACATGTTTGTTTTACTCCAAAAGCAGCACATACCAAAGTAATTGCTTTCAGCTAGGTGTTTCCATTATTTTAGACAACCCTTGTGTATATATGAACACCAAAATACGTGGGATATGGTCAATGTAAATTGGGACAAAGTCCGATAAAATACTGTTACACATGTTATTGTACATGAGCCGTTCGCCTGGCGGTACATAATAACAAACAAAAAAAAGAAACAAAAGAAAAGTTCATAAAAACTAAATCTACACTGTTGGCCACCCAAAATGCAACACCAAGAAGGACACGAGATAGCAAAGCCAGATTTACTGGACACATAACAACAGATACAAAGATGAAATGATTGAGCTTACAGGCCCGTGCGACTTGCGCAACACGCAGACATCAATAGTTCGTGTGGCCTCCATGGCTGGCAATAACGGCTGCTACACGCCGCGGCTTTGAACGAAAGAGGCTTTGGATGTGGTCATCAGGCGTAGCCGCGGGTGGTGCTTACCGGGCCACTCGGTTGCCCATCAGCGACCAGACGTGTTCGATGGGTGACATATCGGGAGAACAGGCAGGCCACGGCAGCAGTGACACCTGGTGAGCCGTGAAGAATTGTTGCACGATGCGTGCCACGTGCGGGCACGCATTGTCCTATTGAAACGTGGCCGTTGGCAGGTCCTGTAGGTAAGGGAGGACTACAGGGTCCAAAACGTCGGAGATGTAGCGGTGGCTGTTGAGTGTACCGGCGATGCGTACCAGAGGCGTGCGGTTGTCATATCCAATAGCGCCCCAAACCATAACGCCAGGTGACGGACCGGTATGGAGATGCATAATGCAGGCGTCATACAGTCTCTCTCCGCGGTGCTGCCACACGTGGGTACGACCATCGTCGTGCCGTTCCGTAGACCAGGTGTGGCGTTCAACGGCCCACTGACGCCGCATTTGCCGGAGGTGTAACGTCAATGATAATTGGAGCAATAGGCGCCGTGCAATAAGTCCCAGCTCCTGCAAACGACGTCGAACGGTACGTGCTGACACAGGTTGTTGCGCAACACACCCTAATTCCTGCGCTAACGTTCGTGATGTGGCGGTGCGAGCCGTCAATGCCCGCCGCACAACATGCCGGACCTCTCGTTCGGTGATGTGCCACGGCTACGGCAATCGCTCACGTCGGTCCATCCGTCCGTCCCCCCCTCCTGCAGCCACCTTATCCATACTCGCCTCACTGTGGCTGGATGTCGTCTCACATGGGCGCCGATGTCTCCGTACGATAAACCGCTATCGCGATAAGCCACTATTCGTCCTCTGTCGAACTCCGAAACGTGCTGGAATGGCTGCCGTATTCTGCGACGAAGCATCAGGAAGTTTCCCAAGCTCAAGTTCGGCAGGGTGGCGCGGTGGTCTAAGCGATGGCCTCTGATCATTCGTCCGAACGGGGTCCGGGTTCGAATCCCGGTGAGGCATGGATGTTGTGTTTGTCTTACGGCACTGGCTCTCTCCCTTCCCTGGAACCAGTGACCCAAAATTAGGGACGGGCGACTGCTTATAGCCCATTGAGTTGCTCACGATGGTCGTTAAACCACCAATCAAAAAAAAAAAAAAAAAAAGTCTGGCAGCACAACACACTTTCACTACTTACACCCCGCCTTCTGTGCACCCTTCTTATAGTGCATCTCGGTGGCGTACCGGGCGCACATGATATGCATATGCCATGCAATGATAATCGTTTGCATGCCCTCTCGCGGGCGACGCATGTTGCGAATTTCAGGCCAATCGGATGTTTCCTTCTTGGTGTTGGATTTTGGGTGGCCAGCAGTGTATAAGGAATGCTTGATCCCATAACGATGAGTAATGAGATTATATAGGATGAGCACGAGATGGTGCAACTATAGAAAGTGTCGAAAATCACGAGACCAATGTACATATGGACTGAGGACCAATGGGCTATGGATCGACTGGTGGCTTGGAGGTAGTTAGTGCAATAACAGCAGATTGGCATCTCTTGCACCAGGCCGCTGAAGTTGGGCACGAGTAGCTTGAAACATGCCCGGTGATACAAGCGTAGAACGACTTGTTGACTATTTTAATTTTGATACTTCGGAATAATTTGGCATCGAATAATGAAACACTTGAGCTGTTGAAATTCTTACTGCGTCGATGTAGTCTGGTCTTAACAACAGTCATAGAATGATTTTAACTCATCACCCCCTTTTTCAGAATTGTGCAATTGTTTGTGTTGAACTGTGAACATTGAATTTCCTTTAATGGTACCAAGGTTGAACTGAAATGCAATAGGAATGGTTACACTTGACATGCACAAACCAGGGGGACTGAAGCTGAAATAAGGTGAGCGTAGTATGTATAGCTCGATATAAATCACAGACGAGTTTTTGTCTCACTGGCTAAAACGTAAAATAAGTTTACAAAAATAAAATGAGAAACTTACCTTCTATGTACGATATTAAATAAAATAGATATTTACAGTTAAAATACCCCACTAGCACTTTCGGGGTAACATTTTCCCCATCATCAGGTAGAATGATGATGGGATAAATGTTACCCCAAAAGTGCTAGTGGGGTATTTTAACTGTATATCTTTCGTATTTATTAAATATCGTACATAGACGGTGAGTTTCTCATTTCATTTGACGTATTGGTGGGAAGTCATCCGTTTATTGTTAAGTTTACAAAATTTAATGGAAATATATTGAGCCGCCCCGGTGGCGCAGTGGTCTAAGGCGCTGGCCTCTGATCATTCGTCCGTCTGGGGTCTGGGTTCGAATCCCGGTGAGGCATGGATGTTGTGTTTGTCTTACGGCACTGGCTCTCTTCCTTCCCTGGAACCAGTGACCCTAAATTAGGGACGGGCGACTGCTTATAGCCCATTGAGTTGCTCACGGTGGTCGTTAAACCTCCAATCAAAAAAAAAAAATATATATATATATTGAATATGTAGAGATGTTTCTTGGTTCAGATATAAATTTACCTATTTCGTTTTAGCACTTCATTCCCCCTTGGTTCTGTATAAGGTAATTTTTCGAAATGAAGTGTTTCTAATTGTTTTAGGGACTTTATCTAAAGTACGACATGATACAGGTGTTAATCCAATTTTAAAACATTTCGTCACGTATTTTTTGAGTTGTTGCCATCTTCCTGTTTCTTTCTTAATTTGTTTCAGTCATTGTAGCACACTTAAAGTAAACAATAATCACTTACACAACGGAATAAAACACTACTTTTAGAATCACGTTCTCGAAACCTGCTTGTTCTGCAACTTCTGCCGCGTGAATCGCATCCTGACAGAGATTTGCTGAAGCTAGGAGCTCATAATAGTTTGTGTCTTAAAACACGCGCTCTCAACTGGTTGTAATCGATTAAGGAAAAGCGGGGTAATTACTCTGCGCCTCGATCAGGTCACAGTTCTCTCACTCGTGAGATTAAACCTTGTTAGCGATGTCATAAATTTCACGATTTCAAAAATAGCGAATGGCATTAAAGCAAGCTGTATATTCTGGCCTTGTTTTAGAAGCTTTTCACGAATTGCGAATAGGAATTGGTAATTTTGTTACGTGTTGATGACGTCAGTACTCAGGGATGCATTTTTGTCACGTATTCTTTAACCAAGGACGCTATCTCCCACAACGGTTTTTTCGTAATTAATAGTAGCTATTTTAAACGTTTCGTGTAAACCCTTCCATTTGCAGACTTGTCTCTAGCGTATATAAAATGAGTTAAGTGCTCTTCACGAGATGGAAATAAAAATGTCGACCAACAGGGTAGTTGATGAAGTATTTAACAGAGTAAAAGACTAGAAAATGTTTGGGTTTCCAATTGTTGATTTAGTTTCAAGGTACAGAACTCATTTCCTCCGTGATGATATACATCGTCTTGATTTTAATTTGGAACCTTATGCGCGTAGTAGCCCGTTTGCTTTCAGTTTTGGTGTACGAAAAATCGGTGTTTGCGATTTTAACAGCTAGAGTAACTTCACACCGTACATGAAGAAATATGAGCAGTTACTTTAACTATTAAGTTATTGAAGATGAAATGAAACTTACAAACATCAAAAAAAAAAAAAAAAAAAAAAAGGAAATTTCAAACACACGAAATCCAGTGCGAAGTAAATTTCAGTTTTTTCAAAATAAACACCGCCAGCAAGGTATAAAAAGTTCTGCATACCTCGCAAACATACGTCGAGATGGGACAAATTCGTTGAATGCGGTTTCGATTAGTATTTGATTAGAAAAATATATACCCTGTAGAAAATCTCACGAGTGCTCTAAACAGTGATAGTCCGTAAGGAACAGATTAGGTGAATGGGGCGGACGAGGTAAGGTTTCGTACTTCAACAGGTGCAGCTTCTGAATCGTCTGGCACAGTGTAATATGGGTTTCTTGCGTTATATTGGAAAAGTGTGGGCCCATATCGATTGAATAATGTCAAGTCCATGATAATACTTGTTTGCCGTGATGGTTTGACCCATTTGTAAAAAGTAGAAGTGGATCACACCAGCTGCGAAACACCAATCACTGACTATCGTCTTACTGGAATGGAATACCGGCTACGGAGTGCGTTTCGGGTCTTCACCACAGTAGAGATGGAAACGGGTCACTGATTAGCTGGTCGACAATTTTTAGCTGGTCAAACGGGTCGGATCAAAGTGTTCCTGACACGATTTTGGCCAGGTTTTGTTTCTGTTTTTTTTTTTTTTTGGAAATTTAAAAAAAAAAAAAAATTTGCTCTGGAATTTTGTGCTCGATACTGGTGCAAGAGGACTGAAAAATGATTTGTCATGCAATATGAAGGAAGAGTGTCCTCATAAGGAAAAAGTGTTCCTCCCTTCTGAGGGGCAATGATGAAAACAACATCCACAATTTGGGAACTTTCAACTCATCATAAACTTGTGAAAATTGGTTTTGGTCTGAAACATATTCTGACGCTTGATAAGCTATCAAGGAAACAGCAAAAACTGCTGAAATTAAACATACACCAAGTTGCTTAATTCAAAAAGTTTGATTGCAGCACCATCAAAATTAAGTAGAACAGCCTTAATATTACTGCGGAAGGACTTTTTGACTCTCGTTGATGTGTTTGAAAACATGTGTAAAACGGGTAGGTTATGTCTTGCAAATGAAGGACAACAATATCAATACAGCCTGTAAATGAATAAATTATACGTTGCTATAATGTACTTGATTTCCAAATAACCTAAGATACCCACTGCGGAGTGACCTTTTGAACGCCCTGTACATATATTATAGTTCAAGGCACATTTGTCCAGGTCGGGTCCGGGTCATTTGCAGATACGGGTAGGGTCCAATTGTGTGACGTCCGGGTCGCATCCAGTTTCAAACTTTTTGACCCGTTCGCAATTCTGCACCACCGTCAAGCCATTACGCTGAACGTCGGCGACAGTCATGCGAAATCCATTGATTATCACACGTGACGAAGCTCTTCAAAATTTAGACCATTTGATTAATAATAAGGAACTATACACCATTTATATTAAAACATACGTAGCATAACTCTACTAATAATCTGAATTTCTTGACGTAGAATACCACACTTATTAATGTTTCGGTTGCTATGTGTTTCTGGAACGTGGAAAGAGCGATGCATTTATTTATTTATATAAGATGCTTAAGTGGATTATTGACAAACCCGGGCCGCGGGTGGTCTAGTGGGCAACGTTCGTGACTGCCGCGGAAAGGACCCCAGTTTCGATTCCAGGCAGGTACGAACGCTTGATCCACTAAATATTCGCCGTGCGTAAGAAAGGCACGTTAACCGTCCGACCCCGGGTACTGGCCACCCGGTAATAAATAAAGGAGTCTTCCTCCCCCTTTCTACTTCGCTTCCGTGTCACTTTCCTATCGGGCACTCTAGCCCAAATCTCCTAGCTTCCTATTTCTAAGTGTTGTTTAAGACCTGGAGTCAGACACTCCCTTCCTAAAATCCTCTACACAGGATCATTTGATCATCATTTATTGACAAAAAAACCCTTTTCTCAATGAGGCAGATGTTTGTGCCATCCCACTACAATATCCGCACGGCTCCAGGCGATACTACACCGGAATGACCAAACGTCCGTTTAGAATTATAATCAACGAACATAAAATAAATACAAAGGACGGGAGAATAATATCTGCCCTATCCAGAGAAGTCAGTTCAAGTCCGCGGATCCTATGTGGAATGATATTAAGAAATTTGCTTCAAACTCCACACTCAAATCCACTGCCATTCACTAAACTTCAGAGATCATAACCAGCAGCGAGGCTTACGATGATAGCGTCTCTCTGAAGCTGCCGTGCATTTGGAATCAGTTCTTCAAATAATGCTGCGTTTTCTACCACGGTACCGCGTGCCCAACCAACGTGACCTCGTTTGTTCGAATGACTGATCACATTTGCGTATATTCATTTATTGTCTAGTCAAGTCACCGCGTTGCAGTTAGCTGTCTGCATTCCTTGAAAAAGCCATCTGGATGATGTGCGAAAGCTTGGAAGCTTCGATTTCTATTCTACGTCGAAGAAAGTTTTGATTATTACGAATAGTGTACATAATTATACTATTTTTAGATCATTTGGTTGCGAAAACGCAGAGAAGAGCACACATCAAGTTGTGTTTTGTGCGGTTTCGTCTTCTCACTTTGGCTGTGGCCGGAGATGGTTGCATATGGTATTTTGACTTTCTCATCAAATTCTTCTGTGGTTTGATGTGGATCGGATTCAATCAACGCTCTCAACTCCGCATCGTCGATAGCTCCTTCTGGTCTACCTCGTGGTTCATTTTCAAGGCTGAAATATTCGGACCGGAATTTAGCAGCCCATCGGTTGTGTGTGTCTTGCGATCAGTAACGGTGCCTTTCCTAAATGCTGTATGGTGGCGCAGTGGTCTAAGGCGCTGGCCTCTGATCATTTGTCCGTAAGGTGTCCGGGTTCGAATCCCGGTGAGGCATGGATGTTGTGTTTGTCTTACAGCACTGGCTCTCTAACTTCCCTGGAACCAGTGACCCTTAATTAGGGACGGGCGACTGCTTATAGCCCATTGAGTTGTTCACGGTGGTTGTTAAACCTCCAATCAAAAAAAATATATATATGCTGTATTGGTATCGCGAGCTACCTCCTACGCACGTTGTAGAAGTTTAAACTCATACAAGAAAATGACAAGTGATTACTGTAGCACAATCCCCTTGAAACTGATGCCTCTGGCGGAATAACCAGGGCCTTACAGTGGGCAGCATTGACGTTTTAAATGTGCATATTACAAGACCCGTACCGCGATGCGTTAATTCCTAAATTTCCTACCAACTGCACAAATCTGCAAAACTGGGTATCGAATGATCACTTGTCCGAAAATGAGTTCGCCGAAAGTCACTTGATCGAAAAGTGCATTTCATCGAAAAGTCAATTGACCGAAAAGTTAATTTCACCGAAAGGTCACTTCACCTAAAAATTCATTTCATCGAAAGGTCATTTCACCGAATGGTCAGTTTATCGAAAACGTAGAATTTTCAGTGAGAAATAGCAATACATATCCGTTTATTGGCATAGACGTATAAATATTTAAATAAATAACTATTGCCGATAAACGGATATTGCATTGCTATTTCTTAGTGAGTTTGTTTTCTTTTTTGGCGTAATCTACTCGAAGTTTCATTTTATGACTTGGAATTTTATTGATAGAGATTTGTTTGAGTGTGATGCGGGTTTTTGAAAAACTGGCCACCTAAACGTTATGATATTGTATAAAAAATGCACTTTCGATTTGTACAAGACACCTCGCCCTAGGTAGGTCTTTTGAAATATAACATTAATTATAAGGCCTAGGTCTGGGCCTTTTTAGTAAATTTTAATCGTCCCAGCTCATATTCATAAGGTTTACACAGCAAATCAAGAATATAATGTTCCACATTTATTCAACACAAAACATTAATGTTTTGACCGTAGGCCTAGTTATAGACCTTTTTTTGCAGATTTTAACCTTCCAAACTGATATTCATAAGCGTTACATAAAATTTATAGTAAAATATATTGCACTTTCGCTCAAGTCAAAAACATAAATTTTAAGGCCTTAGGACTGGATTTGGGCATTTTTAACAAAATGTAGACCTCCGTGCTCATATGTATAAGGATTCCTCAAGGAATCAAGAAATTAATGTTCTCGAATAACTCAACCAAAACGATAATTTTTAGATCTTAGGCCTAGATATAGGCTTTGCATAAATTTTTATCCTCCGTGCTCATGTTTAGCGCTAATTTTAAAGCTGAATTTTTTTGTCCGAGTATATGTACAGTTGCATTTACTTGACTTGTTATGTAAACCTTATGATTATGATCCTGGATTGGGGGCCCTACAGATATTGGAACACCGATGATTTAAATTAGCTAAAAAGGCCTAAACCGATGCCTAGGGACTTGAAATGAGTTATTTTTGTTTTATAATTAATTCTTTGCGTTCTTCGTGACAGGGAAAAACCAAAAGTGCAATTTGAGTATGATACCTAAAGTTTCATTGGTCTGTCTTCCGAACTGGCACCAGATCCTGTAATGAAATTCAAAGTTTTAGTTGAAATGACCTTTCGATGAAATGAACTTTTAGGTCTAGTGACCTTTCGGTGAAGTAATAGTCTGGCAAATGGTCTAAGCGATGTGGTCTAAGCGATGGCCTCTGATCGTTCGTCCGAACGGGGTCCGGGTTCGAATCCCGGTGAGGCATGGATGTTGTGTTTGTCTTACGGCACTGGCTCTCTCCCTTCCCTGGAACCAGTGACTCTAAATTAGGGATGGGCGACTGCTTATAGCCCATTGAGTTGCTCACGGTGGTCATTAAACCTCCAATCAAAAAAAAAAAAAAAAAATGAACCAGACCCTGCAAAAGTATGTCCTCTGCAACAACTGTGAGATATGAAGTGTATGATGGACGAGGATGAATTGGAAAGTAACGCACACTATTTTTTGGCAACAGTTTGATAGGTAAAACAAAACATATACGCACTGAAACTCAATTTCTTAGCTATTTTTCGACATAAGAACCGAGACTCTTGATACATTTATCCTAGCGTGATACCAATTTTAGTATACCTTGTTCATAAAAGACCGTGTTTCGGACGTATAGCTACCTGCTGAGAACCGATTTGACTTCGTCAGCCAAATCGAAACGTTGACCACCCAGGAATCTTTTCAAGGGACCAAACAGATGAAAGTACAATGGAGCCAGATCCGGACTGTACGGTGGAGGCTGGAGCATCTCTCACCCAAATTGCGCAAATTTGTCACGAACGTGTTGTGCAAGATGTGGGGGAGCGTTGTCATGAAGCCGTCTGAAATTTTCAGCGTCTCTGCTAGGTCTTTTGTCACGAAGGGCACGATGCAACTGTGTCGATGTGTTAGCGTAGGTTTTGTCATTCACAGTGGTCCCCGTTGGATGAAACTGCACCAGGAGAACGCCATGCCTGTCCCAGAGCACCGTCATGAGGACTTTTTGTGCAGATTAGGTTACTCTGAATTTTTTTTGGTGGCGAGGAGTCGGAATGTTTCCACACCATACTGGCTTTCTTTGTTTCGAGAGTGTAGTCGTACGCCTAGGCCTCATCGCACGCCACTAAAACTGCCAGAAATTAATGTCCTTCTGCGGAACGCATCAAATCTTCCAAAGATGACATCATCCTTTGGCCCTTCTGGTCGTCTGTCAAGTTTTTTTGGGCATCCATCGCGCACTAACCTTGCGAAATTGCGATTTGTCTTGAATAATATCGTACGCTATACCGTACGAAATGTTGAACTTTTGTGCCCATGTGCGCAGATGTATCCGCCGGTCACTCAGAATTGCCTGTTCAGTGCCACTCACATTGGCAGGTGATGACGTGGTTACAGGTCGACAGGAAGGTGGCGCATCGGTAAGGTTGCAACGCCTCTCTGCAAAAACACTGCGCCATCTGGAGATGTTGCTGCGATCCGGGCAATCATCACCATACACTTTGACTTCTTCTTTGTGAATTTCCGTCTGAGTTTTCCGGTTAGCCCACAAAAATCGGACTACACCGCGTTGCTTTTCATTGTGCATCTATGAATACGATTCGTCGTTAATTTAAGGCTTCATGCCTCCTCCAAGAGTCGAACCCTAGTACATTTTCAACCACAAGCTAGAAACTCGTTCTGGTAACCACTAAACTCTAGTGCTAAAATTGTTTTTTACTCCATCCTGCATAGGTCATAATTGAAGACCTAAATTCCATACAAATATATGGCCATATTATGCATGCATAAGTACGTGCATTGATTTTATTCAGTATATTTCTGTTTTTAAGTTGTATGGACTAGTGGTCAAAGGTTAGGTCTTCTGATTAATCATCTGAATGGGCTAGGGTTCGGGTCCCTGATGTGCTGTGGGTGATGTGCTTTTTCTACGGCCGTAGCTCTCTCCCTTCCCTGGAAGCAGTGCCCTTATTTCACGGAATAGCGGCTGCTTATGGCTTTAGACGCTGATACTGGTCTTTAGACTCTGAAACGAAATTTAAAAAATACGTTAAAATTAATTAAAAAATACCTTAAGGAAGGGTAAAGAATAATGTTTTCCCGTATATCATTTGTACAGTTCACGACTCAAAGTCCGCCTAAGTACGAGTATATTATTTGGTCAGTTCTAATACGTGAAAAAGTATATTATACATAATATTTATTGACAATGAGTGAGTTCTCACACACATTGAATATCGGTTGGTAATCTTGAAGAACGAGTTGCAAAAACCAGCGTGATGAATGATGGGATGCGATTGCTCAAACGAGGAGGAGCGGCTAACTTGGATTTAGTACTAACATATTTTAGAGATTAAAATTTGTACAGGATGTTTACGGAAACGATAATTTTTAAATACAAGCAGATTGTTAAAAGTTTTAAAATCACTTATTTTATGCTGCAAATACCAAAAAAAGATCCAACGATTGGACAAACGTTTGATAAACAATAAGGATTTAATAAAATCTGAGGACCAAAAACGCACACATCAGCTCCATAGGCACCCATATTTTTTTTTTTTTTTTTTTTAGGTTTAACGACCACCGTGAGCAACTCAATGGGCTATAAGCAGTCGCCCGTCCGTAATTTAGGGTCACTGGTTCTAGGGAAGGGAGAGAGCCAGTGCCATAAGACAAACACAACATCCATGCCTCACCGGGATTCGAACCCGAACCCCTTTCGGACGAACGATCAGAGGCCATCGCTTAGACCACTGCGCCACCGGGGCGGCGCACACATATTATCTGGAAGTACGTAGAGACGGCTAACGTATAAAAACACCCCCACAGTCTACTGGTTAACGAGAATCTATTATGTAAGGAAATAACAGTGAAACTTCTAACATATTTAATTAAAAACGATCAAGAAGAAAACTAATACTACTTTTTTTTTTCAAAACATAGTAAAAAGTGGGTAGGGTCTTTCTCGTCAGGCGCCAGTTATTGTGATCCTGTTGGAACTTGGACTTACCCGCAAACGCAATAGGCTAATAATTATTTATTTATAGCACATACATTAATGAAGGAATAAATATTCGTCATTATACATGGAAAATTGACAGAATATTCAAAGCAAACTGAATTTGCTAGTACCACTTACTGCCGCCCGGTGGCGCAGTGGTCTAAGCGATGGCTTCTGATCATTCGTCCGGAAGAGGTCCGGGTTCGAATCCCGGTGAGGCATGGATGTTGTGTTTGTCTTACGGCACTGGCTCTCTCCCTTCCCTGGAACCAGTGACCCTAAATTAGGAACGGGCGACTGCTTATAGCCCATTGAGTTGCTCACGGTGGTCGTTAAACCTCCAAACAAAAAAAAGTACCACTTACTGGTCGTCCATGTGACACTTCTCAGAAAACTAGCAAATGAGGTCAAAACCGCAGCCGACTGAAAGTGACGTCCCCAGATGCAGGCGAAGTAAGAAGAAAAACGGTTCATGCGTAGAAGCAAAGCTGAAGAACGCAGAACTGACGTGAGAAGTCCAATACGGAATTTCTTTTTGTGTTCACAGTTTATGCAAGAGTGTGTCTTCGTGTACAATGGTGTAATATGTAAATATTAATAGACCTAGAAAATCCGCTCTTCGATATCAAGAGGTTATTTAGTAGGAATGGCTCGTCGGAAAAGGTAAGCTTTGCTAATCAGATATATACGCTAGACTATTGAATGTGTACTAGCGAACGAAATAAATTCGAAACAGATCCCTTTGTAAATATCTTGTATCGACTCTACTGAACAGATAATTAAATAATGAGGAGGAAATTTAACAGTATTATGGTGAGTCATAAATTGCTTGCCACATACAATATACATTACACTTTTAGGGAGAGCTATGAACAGCTTCCGCTCCGGCGATCGAGTGGTCTGAAGCACTGCCTTCTGGCTAGTCCTCAGAGTTGTGCCAGAGTTTGAAGCCCCGATGATGCATAAGTGGTAGTCTTTTCTTACGGCGCTTGCTGTGCTCCTTCCTTGGATTTATTTTCCTGTAAATCAGCGTGTCTTTATACCACCAGCATAACGCAGTTGGTTAAGTCGCTCTGCATGTGAGGCGGATGTTTTCTTTCTATGTAGATCTCTGGCAGTCTTAACACGATCTTATTGGATTCAAACAATACAATTGACAGTTTGAATAACTTAATGAGATGAAGGTTAATATTAATATACACTGAAGAGCAATTGAATTAGAAATACCTGTCTAGTAACGTGTAGCACCACTTTTCGTCCTGATGACGGCGGCGATTCGTCTCGGCATGGACTCGACAAAACACCGGAAGCGTTAAGAAGCCATACGGATCCACAACCCCTGAACAAGCTCCCACAGTTCAGGTAGATTTGATGGAGGGGGGTCAGAGCCTCGAATATCTCTCTCGATGGCATCCCAGATGTGCTCGATGGGATTGATGTCAGGTGATCTAGCTGGCCAAGGAAGCGAGATCACGTCGGTGGAGTGTTCATCCAACCATTCGGATACAATTGAATTGTCTTGTTGCAGGATGAGGTCCCCAGTGGGATGTTGACGACGAACAAACGGGAGCAAATGGTCGTCCAGGATATCCCGGTAACGTTGATCTGTGAGGGACGATGTCACACGTACCAGAGGTCCCATTTCAGTCCACGTAAACAGTCCCCAGACGAGAATGCCACCCCCATCAGCTCGAAGAGTACCCTGCTGGCAGAAGGATCCATCGCTTCATGTGGTTTGCGCCGTACTCGTATCCTGCCATCCGCATGTACCAACGTAAATCTCGACTCATCAGTCCAGGCAACATTTTCCCACATGTCTAGGGTCCAGTGGCGATGTTCCCGCGCCCATGCTAATCTTTGCACCCTGTGATGTGCGGTCAGCAGCGGTACCCTCGTGGGACGATGGCTTCTGTACCCCATAGCGAGGAGATGGTTCTGGATGGTGTGGCTGCTTACACGTTTTTGCGCACCAGCGTTAAATTGCCGAGTGATTTCTTGCGCTGTTACAATGCGAACTAGCCGACGATGACCCCGCTCATCCACACGCTGTTGTCCACGGCAGTTGGCCATTGCAGGGATGATTTTACCGGATTCGATGTACTCACGGTGCACCCGTGACACAGTGGCTCGTGAAAATCCCAGTGTCTGCACGACTTCCGAGATGGAGTGACCTATTCGTCGGGCACTGACAATTTTCCCACGATCAAATGCGCTTAGATCCTTCGTCTTACCCATACTACGTCCGACTCTTACTGATTCCCGTCGCATCACTCCTTATATTCTCGGATCGCTGCATACGTCATGTCGTTTCCGTTTACAGGGCCGCCCACAGCGCCACATTTGCATAACGCCAGCTGCCTCTAATTCAATTGCTCTTCAGTGTATACAGTAAACAATTAAACCTTTCAGGTCTGCAAAGGACACATCTTCAGATGTTAGTAGCAAATTGGAACTGAGTATGATATTTAAATACAATGAGAAGTGATTTCATGATTGCGTCACATGCGCGTGAAGGACATCATATCTCATGAAAGATTTGATAACATCGATGTATATATAGTACATGTCAAGGAATATATTTAAATACTATATATGAAGGAAAAATGGTATAAAAATGGTATAGGCGGATGTTTCCGACGGGTCTTCGAACCCGTCTTGCTGGCCATCTAGCCTACGGATTTTTCGGGGGTTTTCCGCAGATTCCCCGTGTTGGGTATGCGAATGCGTAGATGGTTCCTCTGAAGTCGGCCCCCAACGCGCTTTCTCCTTGGACCCCTTAGGTTTACCAGACGAGTGTCAATGAATTGGTTGTAAAACAGTGTAAGCTGAATGAAACTTAATACACACAATGGATTAGGAACATCAAACAGAAGTCATCGCTCTTTCCACGTTTTATAAGTGAGTCACGAAAAAATTCTCTTCGGCCGCCACCGGGACTCCAAGAAGGAGCCTGCCGTGTAGTTTGGCAGTTAGTCGTATGTGATTCCGGAGAATTAGAGGTCACTGCGGTGCAGTGGTAGCATGTCCGGCGCGTAACTGGAAGACCCTGGGTTCGTTTCCCGGTGTGGCGGCCGACGAGAATTTTTCTGTGAATCACTTATAAAACTTGGAAAGAGCGATGACTTCTGTTTGACGAATGAAATCTGATGCTCCATGGCATCCGGCACCTTCAGAATTTATACCCATGGTTTGCTGCTGATGATGATGAGTGTGTCTTTATGCAAATCGAAGCAACTGCAAGTGAACTACGGCGCGTATTAAGGTTATGATACTATATAAATAACACCTGATACTGAGCTCTGTTAATTAGTGCTATTCTTGTTCTTCAGGGGGAAAGGCTAAATTGCAATAGCCAGACGACTGGGTCAGATTACTTCCGAGACTGCAGGGTTTGTGCTCAGGATTAGCCATGATAAGTACCTTCAAAAAGTGGTCCGAGGAGAAAAAAACCACTGACCACAGGCAATTTGTGGTCCGACCACTGCTCATCAATGCTACCTGGTTAGAGGTGAGCGAAGGCTATCCCTTAGGGTTAAGGGGGTACTGATAGCCCCCTAAATCCCCGCAGTGAGGGGGGGTTAAGGAAACAGCGGGAAATTTCGACAACAGCTTTGAAAGAAGTATTAAAAGGAAAAGCACTTTTGTATGTTTTTCAGTAAATAAGGTAAAGTATTTAGAAATAAATTTCGCGGTTTCAGTTCATAAAAACTGGACGACGGAAAAGAAGTTACTCGAGATGACTGGAGGTCTTTTTTCAGTCATAGAAAATGTGAAAGAAACATCAGTTCAATGAATGAAATTTTTATACCAATGAAGATAAGGAGTTTTGTATTACAGTCGTTTGCACATACCTATGCATCCTTCAGAATACAATGAACTAAAAGATATTTTTCACGGGGACCTTTACTACGTATAAAATATGTGTATGATGTTAAATGTGTTTTCTATATTCAAGAGTAAATAATTTAAGAAGTTTTACTTTTTTGTGCCACAATTCTTACCTTTTACTTACTCTGTTCTGTATTTTCCTATAAATCAGAAAAGGCGCGTAGTCACTGTCAGATGTCAATTACGTGTGGTGTTTTTCGTAATCCGCTGTCTGAGTGTCGGCCATTTACATAGTTTTTCGTAATCCGCTGTCTGAGTGTCGGCCATTTACATGGTTTTCGTAATCCGCTGTCTGAGTATCGGCCATTTACATAGTTTTTCGTAATCCGCTGTCTAAGTGTCGGCCATTCACATGGTTTTTCGTAATCCGCTGTCTGAGTGTCGGTCATTTACATGGTTTTTCGTAATTCGCTGTCTGAGTGTCGGCCATTTACATGGTTTTTCGTAATCCGCTGTCTGAGTGTCGGTCATTTACATGGTTTTTCGTAATCCGCTGTCTGAGTGTCGGCCATTTACATGGTTTTTCGTAATCCGCTGTCTGAGTGTCGGTCATTTACATGGTTTTTCGTAATCCGCTGTCTGAGTGTCGGTCATTTACATGGTTTTTCGTAATCCGCTGTCTGAGTGTCGGTCATTTACATGGTTTTTCGTAATCCGCTGTCTGAGTGTCGGCCATTTACATAGTTTTTCGTAATCCGCTGTCTGAGTGTCGGCCATTTACATAGTTTTCCGTAATCCGCTGTCTGAGTGTCGGTCATTTACATGGTTTTTCGTAATCCGCTGTCTGAGTGTCGGTCATTTACATGGTTTTTCGTCATATTTCTGTTTCGTACTCTTATTTTTCGTTATAGTTTTGATGCCACTTTTATATCTGATGTAAACCGCTTGGTATGGCACTTTTTGGCCCACTGAGGCCCTTGTGCCAATAATCTCCAACCAGCGGCAGTTACGTGTTTTTATGTGTGTGCTCGTAATGGATTTCAAAGAGGATAGATAGCCTTAGTTCCGTAAAAGAATAAAATTTGCGTGTATTACCTACTACCTTTGAGGTTAGTGTTTTGTAGTACTTTGTATTAAACTACGGCGATCATTTCAACCACAAAGTGCACATTCGTTTTGCACACAATAAAGGGCAGTAATTTTGGGTTTACCATAAGTACCCGTGGGTTCAAAAGAATTTGAATTATTGAAAAACTCATACAGTATAGTTAATAATAAAAATAAATCAGTAATTAAAAGCTAATATATTTTCGTGAAAGAGCCCCCAAGATAATTTTTGCGAGACGGGGAGGCCCGTGCTTTTCCGGTACGCCATTGCATAGGGTACAAGCCAACAGAAGGCATATTGTGGTGTAACTCGCCGGAAATTTGAATGATCAAAATGGGGCTGTGTAGCTTCAGCCGCTCCGAGTGCCCATAATAACCTCGATTTACCATTGAAAGTGCCTACAATGGGCACGCGAGCATCAAAACTGGGTTTTGAATATTTGGAAGAAGGCCGTCTGGTCCGGTGAATCTCGTTTCTTGTTGTTTCAGGAAAGAAAGTTCAAGGAAATCATGGGAAGATCGGATTCAGGAATACTTGAATGAGAAAGAGATAATGAGTGTGAACTAAAAAAAAAAAGGTTTTGTTTGAGACGTGTGATGGATATTAGTGAAGCTCGAGTTGTATTTCAAGATCGCTGTAAATGGAGACGTTTGATGCATCAACAGTATGATCTAGTACCATTATTTTCAAACATTTTTTTTTGTAACCGTTAGTTTGAAACTTCAACTGTGTGCTACACAGATATGTTACTGGTGGCTAGTTTGTGGCAAGACATTCTGATCATGTGTGGCAAATGTGTAATGTGAAGCAAAATTCTGTTGGTAAGGTGGAGACAAATAGTCTGAGGTGTTTAAACCATATTGAAAGTATGAGTGGTGAGATGTTTAAAAAAATAATTTATTTAGCCCAAACAGAAAGGTAGATGAAGTTTTGAGGAAACCATGGGGAAGGGGGTGGAAGATTCAGCAGTGCTGCATGAGAAAAAGACAATGAGTATCAAGTTGAAAATGTCTGGCGTGAGACGTATGAAGAATATCAATCAAGCTCGAGTTGAGTGCCAAGATTGCTGTAAATGTAAACGTTTTATGCATTTATAGTAAGTAAAATATACACCGATGAGTCATTATATTATAACCCCCTAGAGGAATGAGCGCGCCTGGAGACCGAACGGTGGTGCAGGTGAAGTTCACAGATCAGTATATATACAACCTGAGGACCGGCTTTCGGTTCGTACAGTGTTCGGAGTCGGAATGGGAAAAGCTGCCGATTTATCGGAGTTTGATAAAGGACAAATTTTGAGGGCACGGCTCCTCGGAAGTACGATCTGGGAAACTGCGCAGGTTGTTCACGTGCCTCTGTAGTGAGTACGTATCAAAAGTGGTGCACAGATATCCAAACGACGCACCGTGACTCAATCTCGGAAACTGCGCAGCTGTGTGTCCTCCGCAGCTCATTGACGCCGGAGGGGAGCGGAGACTGTCGCGCATCGTTCACAGCGACTGCAGGACCACAGTGAGAGAAATCACCTGCAGCTACAACAGTGGTGTTCAGGGCAATGTGTCACAGCACACAGTTCATCGCAGCTTTCTGTGCACGGGCCTACGTAACCGAAGATCCAACCGGCGGGTCCCCACGCTCACTCCACGTCATCGCCAACAACGCATGAAATGGGCCATAGATCATCGAGATTGCATCGTGGATGATTGAAAGAAAGTGGCCTCGTCTGACAAAACAAGATTCCTGGTGCATCACGTAGGCGGCCAAATGCGGATACACCGATTGCCAACGGAAGCTATGGCATCTGGATGCACTGTTGGGCGGAAACAGGCCGGCGGCGGCGGAGTTATGCTGTGGGCGATGTTTTCTTGGGACACTTTTGGCCCCATTATCCCAATAGCATAATCCTAGGGTATCTGAACATCGTTGCGGACCAAGTTCACCCATTCATGGCAACTGTGTTCGCTGCTGGTGATGGCCATTACCTACAGGATAACACGCCATGCCACACTGCCAGAATCGTCAAGGAGTAGTTTGAGGAACATTCTGGTGAATTTCTGTGAATGCTCTGGCCTCCAGATTCAACATTTGTGGTTCGACTTGGAAAAGCGGGTTGGCGCTAAATCAGCACCACCCGGAAATGTACGGGAACTGGAGGACCTGCTGTTGACATTATGGTACCAGATACCCCAGAATACCTATCGCCACCTCATCGAATCGATGCTTCGCCGAGTGGGCTAAAGGGGAACCTACAGCTCATTAGGCAGGTGGTCGAAATGTAATGGCTTTATCAGTGTAGCATCAGCAGTTTTGAACTCGAATGTGCAGATGAGCTTTCTGGGATCAGCTAACGTCTAAATCTCAGAGAACAGCTTAGTGATATGCATGTATGTATGTATTAAACCCATAAAGCATTTTAATGCTAGAGAATATTCGCTGCCGTGTACGCAGATGGCGAAAGTGTGGTGCATACGGTATCTTTGAATTATTAACCGCTTTCTCCTTGATGCTCCTTCTCCAAGAAAGAACGCATGAATCAAAGATTTTCTGACATTGAAAATTACTTTTCTTGTTTAATTCCATTCCAAAGCGGCAGTTAATTTAAGTCACGGCTCCGTTTTAAAATAATTACTGTGGCAATTCCGACGGCAGAAGCTTGATGCGAGTGTATGGAATTCGGTAAAACGGTTGTAAAAGCGACGGAATGCGCCTGTCTGCTGTTTACGCAATCAGGGTAATGGATACAAACATGGAACGTAACATCCCTTTCGAGCAAGCTCTCCGCTCCGCCTCTTCCGAGACAGCCCGGCTTCGCATTTCGTTGCAATTGCTTTTATACTGAGATGACGTCACCAGGCACTTCCACCCGCTCTCCCGTACCCTCCCTACCTCATGCATTGAGTTGAATTTAAAAACCGGAGTTTCGCCAAGTCTTTTATGGAGACTTGTTTTCAAGTGATATGAAAGGCAGAAAACGTCTCGTAAACTTACAAATGGACAATGAACTGCTGCGTTTCCATCAACAGTAGACATAAAAATATATTATGCTTTTATACATCCGATGCAAAAGTAATAACATCTGATGCTATCTTATCGAAATATCTTAAGAGCGCGAAAATTAATGGGACTCTGAAAAAGAAACTCAGAGTACTATAAAAGTGACGTACACACACCCAGATTTGCCACAATTTAATTGCGTTCTTGAATAATCAAAATCGAAGAATAGATACGCGAATTTCAGTAAAAGGAAAATGGTAAAGGCGTTTTATTGTAATAGAAATTCTGGAATTCTAACGTTTCCAGAATTCATTTAGGGAGAACAAAAAGTACCCGCACTGATTTCTAGGCTTTTTTTTTTTTTTTTTGGTCAACACTGATATCTTTTTTTATACACTGAGTGGCCACTTTATTATGACCATCCCCTCAGTACTTCGTTGGGCTCCACCTTTTGCCTTTAATACTGCGTCAATTCTTTAGATTCCACAAACCACCTATCGACACTCCATGAGATGTTGATAGGTAGTTTGTGGAATCTGAGACCATGTTTGATGAATAGCACTTTTCAGGAGTGTGAGATTGCAGGGTTGTGGATCCAGCTGTCTGATGGCTCGTTTAACTTCATCCTACAAATTCTCAATGGGGTTGAGATCTGGAGATTGTGGGGGCCACCTAAGCAAAGTAAACTCACCGGCATGTTCCTGAAACCAATCCTGTACAATACGAGCACTATGGCAGGACGTATTATCTTGTTGAAATTGGGATAAACCATCCACATGACAGGATGCACTTGGTCCGCAACGATGTTCAGATATGATGTACCAGTCAGACGTTGATCAACACGAATTGAAGGGCCCAACGCATGCCAAGAAAACACTCTCCAAATCATAACGTTGCCTCCACCAGCTTGAAGGGTTGTAGCAATGCATTTGGGATCCATGCTTTCGTGCTGTTTCCGCTAAATTCTCACTCTGCCATCGGCATGGTGCAACTGAAGACGTGATTCATCGAACCACATAATATGTTTCCAATTATCGACTGTCCAATCCTTGTGCTCCTGTGCGAACTGGAGACGTGTTTTCTCTTGTTAACTGCAGACAGCAAAGGTGTTCGAACAGGCCTTCCGCTGCCATGTACTATCCGATGCAGTGTACGGCGAGCAATGCGTGCAGAGATCATTTGAGGGGATCCCTGATTAAGATGGTCTGTAATTTGATGCATTCTTACCCTTCTGTTGTCGGTTACCAGTCTCGACACTCTCCGTTCCGCCCGAGCAGTCACTAGTCGATGACGACCACACGTTGCACGTAGAGACCCAGTTTTTTAGCTGACAGTCCAGTCTTTAAACACTTTAACAACAGTTGATCTGGAATTTGTCTTTCGGCACTGGCTGTCTCCCTTCCCTGGAACCAGTGACCCTAAATTAGGAACGGACGACTGCTTATAGCCCATTGAGTTGCTCACGGTGGTCGTTAAACCTCCAATCAAAAAAAAAAAAAAAAAAATCTGGAATATTTCACGAATGCGGCGGTATCGGTTATACTCGCTCCATGGCTCCGAGCTCCTACAATCATCCCACGTTGAAAGTCCGTCAAATCGCATTTTTTACCCATCTCGTCACCCAAAAATTACTTCTACTACTATCGCAAGCACTAAGCTTTCCCTTTTTATACTAGCTTCGCCCTTTGGCGGCAACAGCGTGCAGCCATAGCTCATTTGCTTTAAACTGTCAGGTGGTCATAATAAAGTGGCCACTCAGTGTATAAGAGTGCCACGTCATGGTTCATCTGAACAAACTCCCTACGCTTTTAAGGAGCACAAAGAAGTGAGAGTAAAAATCGCCATCGATATCATCATTTATGGCAGGGGCGCACCAAGGGCATTTGCCGCTCGGGTGCAAACCCAGATTTTCCGCCTCCTTGTACGATAATATTTTTCAATTTTTATTCATTTTTACATGAAATAAATATCTTTAGCAACAATTCTTCAAAACAAATATATAAGATTAATTGACTTAAAATTTGATAGAAATTCACAACTAACACTATATAATACTACAAGAGTTTTCCCAAATAAATATAATATTCTAACGATTAACCAATTATATTACTACAATATTAAGAAAATTATATACAAGCGCATTAAGAATAATTTACATTCCGATATTATACATATTACACCCCAGATACACACGCATTACACACGCACTAAATCACATATTAGGCCTTTTCTTCCGAAAACGGAAGCCATGAAAGAAAGTTTAAATTACATTGACCCACATTTTTGGAACTCATTACCCACGGAGCGAACTTCCTTAAATAACTTTAACCTTTTTTAAAAAAAAATTAAAAACTTTATAATGAATTGTGGCACATTCACTTGGTGATCACAGTGGATGTGGGAACTATATTTAACATAATGACTTGTCCATTGTGCATGGCTTTTATCGATTATGAAAAAGCCTTTGATTCGGTGAAACCATCAGCAGTTGCAATGGCTCTGAAATCCTGCGGTATTGAAGATGCATACATTAATATTATTAATAACATCTATGAAAATGCAAGTGCAAAGATTCGGCTGTTTGAAAATACAACACACATAAAAATTGGAAAGGGAGTGAGACAAGGTGACACCATATCTCCGAAGCTCTTTAATGCCACATTGGAAAATGTCTTTCAATCACTGGACTGGGAAAACAAAGGGATAAAGATTAATGGAGATTATCTAACCCACCTTCGTTTTGCTGATGACGTAGTCATTTTTGCAACTACCCCATCAGAGCTGCAGAGTATGATCCAGGAACTTGCTGACAAGAGTAAAGAAGTGGGATTAAAAATGAACTTTCAGAAGACAAAAGTGATGTTCAATGCTTTTACAAGAAATGAAGATTTATCGATTGATGGAGAAAAACTGGAGATAACAGATACGTATGTTTATTTTGGACAGCAGATATCAAGTGAGGGTCACATTGGTGAAGAAATTAATCGGCGTACAAAACTTGCCTGGAGAGCTTTTGGAAGAAACAGCATAATTTTCAAGAGCAATATGCCATTATGTCTTAAAAGAAAAGTGTTTGATCAATGCATCCTTCCAGTGCTTACGTATGGTGCAGAGACGTGGACCTTAACTAAAAGAGACATACAAAGGCTGCAGACAACTCAAAGTAGCATGGAGAGGTGCATGCTTGGTATAACCAGGAGAGATAAGAAGAGGAACTCGTGGATCCGAAAAATGACGAGAGTGGAAGACATCATGATCAGAGTTAAATCCCTGAAATGGCAATGGGCTGGACATACTGCCAGAAGGACAGACCATAGATGGACAGCCGAAATTTTAGATTGGATTCCAAGGGACAGGAAAAGACCCAGAAGAAGACCACATTTGAGATGGGTGGATGAAATTCGTAAATATGCGGGAGTGACATGGAGGAGACTGGCACAAGACAGACCGTTGTGGAGGAAACTTGGGGAGACCTTCGTCCAGCAGTGGATTGATAATGGTTGACAATGATGATGATGATGATGATATCGAGATGTGACCTGTATTTCTTTTTTTTTTTTTTTTTGGTTGTTTTATTTTTTGGTTGTTCGATTCTCCTAATGATACCTTTATTGTTTGTAATTTAAAACTACTGCCCTCATTGTAAAACTGATCTAGGGAGCATGGGACCTTGTCAGGCTTGGCTGGCCTTTTACCCATGCTTCCTGCCATTCTAAAAAAACCAAAAAAAAAACTGGCCATTTAATGTGGATTTTTTTTTGTGCTTCTGCTGCATTTTCGATAGTAATCCAAACTGATGGGCTCTTGTAGCCTATGAAATTAATGATGGAACAAGCCAGCAGTAGGACTACTACACAAAAAGCAGAACTTTCCGCAGGTGTACGGGTGGCTTTAGACAGAGCATTTAGGGTGGCTCCGTGGTATCCAACCATTGTAATGAATGCGTGTAATTGTCGTAGGTGACCCATTTTCCATTGCATGTTACGAGATGATGCAGGAATCCATCGCGTCTGTGCCTGGCAAGGAGGGAAAGGCACACTTTCAGACGACATATTTTATTGGCTGCTGCTCTCCGTTTTTGTATCACCCAGACAGACATCCAGGCTTTTCACCTTTCCCAGGAATGCAACGCTTGGACAAGAGTCAGTCGAATGATGTACACGGACCGAGACTGCCATCTCACGGACGCCTTGCTGTGTGTTAACTTCCACGATGTTCTTCAGATTCTTATGTGTTGTAGTAGCTACTAGAGGACGTTAGGAAAGACAGTATTCCACGAGAGAGAGAGAGAGAGAGAATTAGAAAGCGTTTTTATATTCGACCCATTCATCACTCAAGCATGTACTTTTGCAAATATTACGGGCGTTCAAATTTGAACCGGATTTTTGTTTCTAATGCATTACTTTGAAAAAATGTGCGTATTATTATTGTGCGCTTGGGAACACTGGTAACGCACGCTACCAGAACACCACTTGTTTCGTTAATTTTCGTTGCCATGACAACTCCCGCATTGCAGAAAGAGAAATGGCGAGTGAAGGTGTTTCGACTTCGGTGCAGCAGAGAATAATTATGAAATTTCTTTGCAATGAAGGTGCGAGTGGCAGTGAAATTCACCAGAGACTTCAAACACAGTTTGGTGATTCGTGTCTGTCCCGTTCATCCGTCTTCAAATGGTGAAAAGCGTTCAAGGAAGGCAGACAAACCGTCGGCAACGAACCGCACAAGGCACGACCGGCAACTGCTGTTAAAGACGTCATGACTGCTCGCTTATTAGAGGTCATACGGAACAACAGGGGGATTATTGTAAGTGATCTGAGCTTTCCACTCAACATCAGCGCCGGCAGCATGCATACCATCATCCACGATAAGCTGTACTTTAGCAAAGTGTGTGCCAGATGGGTACCGGAGTAGCTGTCCGACGAGCAGAAAGCCAGCAGGTTGCAAATTGCGAACATGTTGTTCCGAACATCAGCCACGTAGGTGATGGCTACGGTGTTTTAGAAAATTAACGGTATTATTTTCACGGATTTCCTGGAAGATCGTCAAAAAATCAATGCCACCTGTTACAGCGATCTCCTCAAGAACTCCCCTAACGCAGCACTGAGAAAGAAGAGACCAGGACTCCTCAACAGTGGAGTATGCCTTTTCCAAGACAACACCAGGTCACACACCGCTAAAGTGACTATGGAAATATTGGAAGAATTGGGATGGGACGTTGTACCACACCCTCCGTACAGCCCGGATATGTCACACCATGTGACTACAACCTGTTCGGCTCATTAAAGGAATTTTTGGGGAGGACAGAAGTTCAGATCAAATGAAGAGGTGAAAAGTGTCGTCCTGAGATGGTTTAAACAACAGACTGAAGAATTGTATGAAACTGGGATCCGGAAGCTTCCAGTAGCTGGAAAAAATGTATAGACCACGACGGAGATTACTTCGAATAGTAAGTGATGTCACATCAGCTGTATGGTAAATAAATATCTGATTAAAAAAAGCTACCAGGTAAAATTTCAATCCCTCTCGTAAAGTATATAGATGTAAAGCAATTAAATCCTGACGTATTTTCAGCCATAAGCCAAAATTTGGAAATATTTATATCTTCGCTTCGCGATTTGTCACTAAAGCATACAATTCGATCATACATTTTGATATTCAAACTGTAATTAACATTACAGCATAAGAGAAGGCAAATTTGAAAATAGTTGCAAACTTGACAAATTCTTCGCAAAATGCGTGCTTCATCACCTGAAAGGGCTTCATACATACATTGGTGTGCAAAAATTAAGGACGAAGAGGAGAAATTAGCATAACAGCGGAACAAGCAGGCAGAACGAACCGAAAGACCAATCAGGAGATAGACTACGGTCCGGTACGGTAGGGCAGGCGCATATACGCAGCATGACGTAGGGGGGGGTGGTAAGTGTCGGAATGGTATAAAGCACACTGGCTGTGTACGTACGCTCAGCAATTCGGTGAAAGCTATTGCACGGTGTACATCGGTTTGAACGATGTCGAGATGCTGCCACCGTGTGATATGGCCAACAGGCAATCCAGTAGACGACATCTGAATGACTTTACCCGAGGTCGCGTCATTGGGGAGTTGAAAGAAGGTCGAAGTAGTGACTAGTGTGGCCGAGGAGTTCGGGATCGCTCACAGCATCGTTTCACGAGCTTGGAGAGCATTTCAAACGACAGGAACAGCTGTCCGAGAGTTTAGCAGTGGTCGTCCACGAGCAACCACGGCGGCGGACGACCGGTATATTGTCCTACTGGCGAGAAGAAATAGACGGCAGACAGCGGGAGAAATCGCAAGGCACATGCAACAGACAACTGGACGTCCGTTATCGCGTTTTACTGTGGCCAGCAGCCTGCACAAAGGTGGTCTAATTGCACGACGACCAGTACGGTGTATGCCATTAACGCCTGCTAATCAAAAACGACGGTTTCTGTGGTGCCAGGAACTCAAGAACTGGACACATCAGCAATGGGGTCCAGTTCTCTTTACGGATGAGAGTCGATTTCGTCTGAGGAGCGATTCTGGACGTATACACATCTGGAGAGATCAGGGAACACGCAATCACACCTCCAACATCATCGAAAGAAACTGGTTTGGAGGTGGCGGAGTTCTCGTTTGGGGCGGTATCATGCTTGGTAGCCGTACTGACCTCCACATCTTCCAAGGAGGTTCAGCCATTGGTGTCCGCTATTGTACCGAGGTTCTCCTGCCTCACGTGCGTCTGCTTAGAGGTGCTGTGGGTCCTGAGTTCCTTTTCATGGACATCAACGCTACACCTCATCCTACAGTGGCTGTCGCAGAGCTGTTGGAGAGTGAAGATATTCAACGAATGGATTGGCCAGCAAGGTCCCCGCACCTAAATCCAATCGAACACGTGTGGGACCTTCTCGGGAGACGTCTGGCAGTAGGTCACCAGCCGCCAGCAACGATTCCGCAGCTGCGATTGGCGCTACATGAGGAATGGGCCGTGATGCCTCAACAGCTCCTTGACAACCTCGTCCTCAGCATGGACAGACGCTGTAAATCCTGCAACGCAGTCAGGGGTGATCATATCCCCTACTAAAGACTGGATTTTTCTTGGCAGCCGCCTGTCACATGGACGTTTCTGTTTTCTGTCCAGTTGTGCTCGAAGCTACTTTTTCAATAAAGTACCTTTGTATCCTTTGGATTCCTTGTTTGGACGGTTTTGCTCACTTTTCCCATATTCTTACATCTTGGGGATCTTATGGTATGATTTGAGTCGATGTGGAGCACTTCTGCACGACGTTACATTCGAAAAACCGCCTCGTCCTTAGTTTTTGCGCGCTAGTGTATATGAAATTTGCACCTCTTTAAGAGTTTTCACTTACCTTGAAAAACACAAACTTGCATTTCGCCACGTGAGTGTATTGTTTATTCTGAGCGTGTTCAACAGTACTTCTACAAGGTTGATAAGCGCCAATGTACCACTGCCGCAATCAAGTTGGCTTGATTATTTCTGTGTGTACGCAACCTATTGAAAAGCTTTTGCCGTCCAGGTTTGAATAATAATCCTCCGCATTGGAACCTCATTTTTTTAAGTGTTTGCGATCTGAGATTTCCTCGTATGGCTTCTTTAAAGATTTTCGTGTCGGGTTGTGAAAGGAAGCACTTCTTTCACTTCAGTTGGAAAGGCAGCCAGTACAAGACACTTCTCAAAAGGAACAACCCCTATATCCAACAACGGAACTCGATGGCTATATGCAGCGCAAAACATCCAAAAACGTCCATTCTGTAGTTCTCATTGGTGTAGTGCAGAAATATTGATCGACGTTTGTATAAATTTTATATTTTGTGCTTTTATTTACTACCAGTGTAAACGATCAAATAACGGCGCATCAGAAATTGAAAATAAAATATGGGAAAATCGTTATTCAGCGTAAACAAATCGTATTGTACACCAAAATACAGTTGGCTTTCAAAGAAAATTCTCAGGTGGCGGAAATAGACTGATTGTTAGCTCTCAAGACGTGTGATTAGAAGGTTCCTGATCGTCTACAGCTATTGCTGAGGTCCGGCTGAGTCACTGATGGGCTAAACTCTTCGTTGTAAATAAGTTTTCCCGGTATGAAGTTAACAATAAAAAAACCATCTAATTTTTTAGTAGAAAAAAATAGGCTTATGGCATATCAAGTTTGGAAGCATTTTTCTAAACACTATTTGATGTTTTTTTCATCAAAACGTGTAGCAGAATGCAGGGCCGTATAAAACTTTCGCGGAGCCCTGGTTGAAATTTCATAGCGAGGCCCCGAGCGAAATTTTGTTGATGGTCCCTAGGAAATGAATCTCGTAGTTTAATAAAGTCCTTACGTGAAAAATTAAAACAGACTGAAATACCGTAAAGAAAAATGATTATCTCAGATTGCTGTGAGATTAAAATCATGCAATACAGATTTTATGATACGCTTTCCAACATACCAGAAATCATTACTCAAGTTATTATTCAACTTATGGGAATAATGACTGTGGTATAAACCTCGCTCCTGTGTCCTGACCTTTGACCCCATTTTGATGATATTAAACAACCGCTTCAGTATACCTCCGGAACAACATACTAAAGTTTTGTTGCAATAGAAGCATTTTTACGCAAGTTTTGGCGCATAAAGGCGATGAATAGATCCCGCTCCTAAGACCTGACCTTTGACCCCATTCCGTCCATTTTCAATAGGGTTCGTCCCCAGGTTTTCCCCTATCATATACTAAAATTCCATCGAAATCGAACCATTTTTACGCGAGTGAAGGTGCGGCCACGCGCATAGACAGACGGACAAAGCTGGAGCATATACGGTTGGAAAGAATAAAAAAGACCGTAAAATGGATTGTAAGTCAAAAAAAAAAAAAAAAAAAAAAAAAAAAAGAGAGAGAGAGAGAGAGAGAAAGAAGTGCTAACATCTATGATTTGCTTTCCGGACGGAAAGGGGTTTAGGTTGCGCTATGATTGTTGTACAAAATATTTCCAGAAAAAACAAAAAGGTAATTTTAACTAATTTGCGTAACAAATATGTTTCCATGGCAAACATTTTTGCGTAGAGAACGATAAGGATCCCTCTTAAATTCGTTTATACATAGTTTTTTCCTGGTACATGTTTTGGTTGGCGATTGAGTTTTGATGCAAGGTGGAGGCAAATTAGTGACTTACCTTTTATACGCGCTCATATATGAAAATTGCTTTTTTTTTAATTTTCAGTACTATTTTTAAAGTAACTGAACTCGTGTATCTCCATATCTAGCCCCAAAACAACTTTGATATTGTTTACGCTATACAACCATAGGCAGAAGAAGCGTATATGCACCAGTTTTGTCCGTCTGCCCACCTGCACGATAACACGCGTAAAAATAGTTCAATTTCGATGAAATGTTAGTATGTGGTAGGGGACAACCTGGGGACGAACCCTATTGAAAATGGACGAAATAGGGTCAAAAGTCAGGACATAAGTGCGGGATCCATTCCATCGCCCTTATGAGTCATAACTTGCGAAAAAACGCTTCGATTGCGGCAAAACTTTATCATGTTGTTTCGGACGTACACGAAACGAATCGTGTTTAATATCATCGAAATGGGGCCAAAGGTCAGGTCACAGGAGCGAGATTTATTCCACAGCCATTATCCTCATAACCTGACTAAAAATACATCTATTGCGACAAAACTTTAGTATGTTATTCTGGGGGTATACTGAACCGGTTCTGTTGAATATCATCGAAATGGGGTCAAACGTCGGGTCATAGGAGCGAGATTTATTTAACAGCAATTATCCTCGTAACTTGAGTAATGATTTCTGGTACGTTGGAAAGCGCATCATAGTCAATGTATTGCATGATTTTACTAATTTGTTTACGTTTTCCAACCGTAGGTTGAAGGAGCATATATGCTCCAGCTTTGTCCGTCTCTCTATCCGTACGATAACTCGCGTAAGAATGGTTCGATTTGGATGAAATTTTATTATGTCGTAGGGGACAACATTGGGACGAACCCTATTGAAAATGTGCGAAATGGGGTGAAAAGGTCAGGAAATAGGAAGGGAATCCATTCCATCGCCCTTATGCGCAATAACATTTTTTTAAATGCTTCGATTGCAACAAAACGTTAGTGTGTTGTTCCGGAGGTAATTTGAACCGGTTCTGTAAAATATCATCGAAATGGGGTAAAAGGTCAGGGCACAGGAGCAAGATCTATTTCACAGCCATTATCCTCATAACTTGACTAAGAGTGCTTCTATTGCGACAAAACTTTAGTATGTTGTTCCGGAGGTATACCGAACTAACTCTGTTTAATATAATCGAAATGGGTCAAAGATTATGACACAGGAGCGAGATATATTCCACAGCCATTATCCTTTTAACTTGAGTAATAACTTCAGTAATGAATTATGGTATGTTGGAAAGCGTATCATAATCAATGTATTGCATGATTTTACAAACTTTTTTTTTTCTAATTTTAGTATCTGGTTTACACACAATTTGCTGAACATATAGTAGGGATTTACAAAATGATGAAATTTCCACTTTCATGAAATAGGATATTAAAAGTTTAAGGTGGTTATAATAATAATAATAATAATAATAACAATAATGGTAATTAATACTGTAAACACTTAGAACCGTCTCTCTGGAACACTTGACGTCACACCAACGTCTGCATTGTCGTGTCATCACTTATCGATCAATTCGTGAGTGCTCTCGCGATGTCAAAATGATTGCCTGCTATATAATAGCACGAGATCTTTTTCAAATGTCAAGGTGATCTCGTGCTAATTTAAAAACATTGGATTACCAATTATTTGAGTTCTATTTACCAGTTCCACAAAATTCGAATGGAAATCTTAATACCACGGCAAGTTCAAATTGTATATTGATTTAATTCAGCTCAATTTGAATATTAATTTATAGGCTTATATTATTTTTTACTGTTTAATTTAACTAATTTTCCGAGTTTAGTGCTGATTACATAATACATTCTGCAAAATAACGATCTATCTAAACGCTCTAACCTACAATAAAAACTGAAATCTTGCGATGTCGAAGTGAACAAGATTGCATCTAAAAGCAGATGTCTCCCCAATAGCACATTGTCGGGAATTTAGATAGCTCCGATTTGTAATACCAGATATCGCATTATTTTGTGGAAAAAGCTTCAAACTAAACTTTGGATAGGACAATCTAGAACAAGCCGTGAGCGGAATAACATGTGTGCCGGAGAAAAAGTAATTTAACGCGAAAAATCAAAGCAAAAGTTATTAAAGTAAGTTTACACAAATGACTACAAGGCACATTGTTGAACAAGAACAAATATTTCGAGCAGAATGTTTATCGCGACAGTCTTTTGAAAAACGTAAATAAATAGCATATAATTTTCTCAAATTCAAAAAGTAGGAACTATACACCAAATTATACTCAAAATAGTATATCTATACTAAAAACCCGAAATTTCTTTACGTAGAATACAAATAAAATTTCTAAGCTTTCGCACATCAACCAGATGGCTTTCTCTAGGAAGGTAGACAGCTAACTGCAAACTGGATAATAGAACGTTTCAACACTTTGAACGCGGTGACTTGACTATAGACAATAAATGATTAGGAGCTAAAGTGATATTTCGAAGAAACGAGGTCCCGTTGGTTGGGCACGCGGTACAATGGTAGAGAACTCAGCATTATTTGAAGAATTGATTCCAAATACGTGGCAACTCCAGAGAAACGCTATCATTGCAAGCCTCGCAGCTGGTCAAGATTTCCAAGGTTTCGCGAATGGCGGTAAATTTGGGTGTGCAGTGTGAAGCAAATTTCTTTACATCACTCCATATAGGATCGGCAGACTTGAACTTGACTTTGAAAGAGGCTATATCTAATTCATCGGCTTATTCTCAGGAGCCTTGCCTCAGCATCTTCAAAATAATGGACTTGGTCTCAAATTCCAGCTACTTCCGTTTCCACGGGCAAATGTATAAGCAAGTAAATGACGCTCCGATGGGATCTTCGCTTTCAGCCGTCCTTGCGGAAGCAATACTTCGCCCCATTGAGCAACATATATTCACCAACATCACCCCAAGACCTACCACATGGCTACGATATGCAGACGACGTATTTTTCATATGGCCACACGGAAAGGAGACTCTCCCGTTTTTCCTCGATAAAATAAATTATATACACCCTACAATGAATTTCACCATGGAGCTTGAACACAATACCTTACCTTATCTCGACGTCTCAGTGAGCAAATCGCATGACAACCGCCTTCATACAGAAATCTTTTATAAACCCACCTCCGTTCCTAACCTGATGCTCCGCAGTTCCTTATGCCCTGATGTTTACAAGACCGCCTTATTCTGTTCTCGAATTAGAAGAGTCTTCGCTGTCTCATCCGATGTCTGTTCTAGGCAATCCAAACTAAGAAACATCGTCGAATTGGCCACTGAGGCAGGATATACTTCGAACCAGATGCATAACTTTATCGAGAAAGCCAGAACCAGCAGTGCCAGCAGTAATATTTCTATGCCCTAACTTCGCTACATGGGCTCTATTCTCTACCTACCAAATGTTTCCTATCAACTCAAAAACGCGCTCAGGAGGATGAACTTCGGTGTCGACATAAGGTCTACGGCATCTTTATATACGATGCTTAAGAGACATATTGACAAGCCCCCTCTTTTCAATGAGGCAGGTGTTTATGCCATCCCACTAAAATTTCCAGACAGCTCCAGGCGATACTACATCGAAATGACCAAACGTTCGTTTGGAATTAGAATCAGCGAACATAAAAGGGATACAAGAGACTGGAAAATAACCACTACTCTATCAAGAGAAGTTAAGTTCAAGTCCACCGATCCTATATGGAGTGATGTAAAGAAATTAGCTTCATACTCCACACAGAAATCTACCGCCATTCGCGAAACCTTGGAAATCTTGATCAGCTGCGAGGCTTGCAATGATAGCGTTTCTCTGGAATTGCCACGTATTTGGAACCAATTCTTCAAATAATGCTGAGTTCTCTACCATTGTACCGCGTGCCCAACCAACGTGACCTCGTTTCTTCGAAATATCAAGTTTGCTCCTAATCATTTATTGTCTAGTCAAGTCACCGCGTTCAAAGTGTTGAAACGTTCTATTATCCAGTTTGCACTTAGCTGTCTACCTTCCTTGAGAAAGGCATTTGGTTGATGTGCGAAAGCTTGGAAAATTTTATCTTTATTCTACGCCAAGAATTTTAGGATTTTTAGTATAGTTATACTATTTTGAATATAATTTTCTCTTCTATCATGAATGAGTTCTTACTATAAAAGTTTTTACATATTTCTTTCTCAAAAAAGCCGGCGTCTATTTGATTTGTTTTCAATATGCTTCAATTAAAAATTTCCCTGTCTTAGGACGGGAAACATCTCCAACGTATGAATATTTATTTAAAGCTTAAAAACAACAGTCTTAAGACGGGCTTTAAGCTAGTGATAATAATAATATTAACAATAATTTGAAATATGAAAACCTCGTTGTCTTTATGACGCAGGGTAGTAACTTATTTGAAAGTGTGTGTGTGAGGGGGGCGGGGGGTATAGTAGACTAAAAAACATAGTAAAGTTATCTTTTTAAAGGGACGCCCCGATACTCTAAAAAAGTAACAATAAATATAAATATAAAGATTCCTAGGTAGTGGCAGCTCGTGGTGTAAAATGTTCGTGAGGCAAAGACCCAGCCCATAACATATACAGGGTGATTCAGAACTCATGTGACAAAGTTTAAGGGGTGGTAGAGCACACTACAACAAACATTTTTTGTATGGGAACGTATGGGCGCAAGTGACGCGTTGAGGCACAAACACAAAAAATAGACATGAAAGGAAACATAAATTGTGTACTTACAGCATCGTTGACAAGTGCTTCTTTACAGAAATGTTTACAATAATTGCGCAAAATATTGCGTCCTTAGCACTTTCAAAGGGGGTTTCGTACACCAGTCCTTTGATGTAACCCCAGAAGAAGTAATCAAGGCATGTTAAGTCCGGCGATCTTGCAGGTCAATGAATGGGACCTCCACGCTTGATCCACTGATGTCCAAATATAATGTTTAAGTGATGACGAACGTCATTGCTGAAATGGGCTGGGCCCCATCGTGCTGGAACCACATTTCACAGCGCAGCGGCAGAGATATCTGTTGTTCATTCAATAGCTCTGGCAAGACGTCCTTCAGAAATAACCGGTAATTCCTTCCATCCAGACGAGGAGGCATGAGGTATGGGCCAATTAAGTGCTCCCGGACAATGCCGTCTCAAACATTAACAGCAAAACAGTTATGTGGTGCACTTGGTCGTACAGCATGGGGGTTCTTCACCACCCGTACACACGCGTTATGTGCATTGAAGTAACCTTCCTGTCTATATGACGGCATCCTGAAAGAACGTATGAGCAATCTCGCGGCCGAACAACGCCATCTACCGGATGAAGATGGCGTTTCCGACCCTGCATTTCTACGTGATTCCGATTTGTCTTTGTGCAGCCTACCCCTCCCAGAAGTTTGTACACGCTTAACAGAATCAATATTATTCGACGATGGTACAACAAAATCATAGGAAGACATGAAGCACGGGCGAGGGGAGAGAGGTAGACTTAAAACATTGGAAACAATTTCGGAGGGGAAAATGTATATTTTATGGGGAGGGGAGGAAGAATGGTTATTCCATTTTACTTTATATCATCTTTTCTGAGCAGAAAAGCACATTCTGCGCTTAATTATTTTTCTAACGATAGTTAAAGAGTGGTTATTGCATCACGCACACCACTAGTCGAACGTTCCCTCCTCTAAAAATTCAAAGGAAATAATTTTGATAGAAGAACTACTTTTCTCAAAAAATGTTTCTGAGTCCAGAATAAAAGCAACATGTCTGTTTGCGAAGGCGCTCCCTTCATGTAGATCTTATTTAAGGTCCACGGGCAACAAATTAAGACTAACCCATGGGAACGGTGTCTAGGAGAAATCAAGCTAGAAGCACATTTCTATATATCTTGTCAAAACAGGTCATGTGACTTAAACATGGCGGAAATCAGAACTGGTGACTACCTATCAAATTTGTTCCCCCCAACAGAATGCATTCAATTCACTTTTTATTAATCAGTTCAATCCTAAAAATAGTTATTTTTATTATTGCTAATTAATGAAAATTTATGACTAATAATGCTACGAAAGAAAAGCTCAATACATTTCTCTCCTAACCAGAAACTACAGAAGGAGCACATTCCAGAAAGTCAGCACTCATATAAAGAATACAGTGCACACTTTGACGAGAAAGCTATGTGGATAATCTTATATATAAAACACAAAACGTCTGTTGGTCTGAAGCAGCAAAAACTCTCGAACGCCGAACTGTGTCATCGCGAAATTTGCATAGCTTATTAATACTGGAATTTCTAGGTCAACGCAACTATTTTAAGATCTCTAAGTTCTTCCGTTCGCGAGTTATGAATTAATTAATAAGCTAATCAATAAAGTCAGCGTAGTTTACTACGTCAACGTTATCTGTTCGAAATCTGAAACCACGGGACTGCATTCATCCACAGGCGTTCCTATTCTTTGAGAACTAACTGCATAAAAAAATGCAAAACCGAACTTTTGCGAAATCTTAACGAAACGGGCTGAAATTTTTGTGAACTCCATGAATTGGTACAAGGTCAAACCGTTTTAAAATAGGCATAGAATTTGTAATTCATCGGTAAACAGAAATGTATACGCAGAAACGGTTAATAGAATTTTGACGGCTAATTTAAAAAGTTATTTACCGATTCACGCGAAATTTGGAGGTCATGTTCCTATTAACGATTTATGGTGTTCATTAAAATTTCAGCCAGTTTCATACATTATTCGCAAAGATACGTTTTTAACATTTTTATCCAACAGATTCGCCCCTCAAAGACGTCTGAAACTGAAATCACGTGATACATTTGATCGTCGATAACAAATTGTTAACGAATTTTGTTCAGTCAGTGCTCTAATGCTGTGTCTCCTAGACGTGTGTTAAATAATTCGTAACGCTTTTGGTCCGCTTCTTTCTACATCTGTATGTTGGAATGTCAAGAGCAAAAAAACCCACAAAATTATACACTATCTACCAACAAGTAATTGGACACCTGTCATAACAAAGGAAAACGAAGTTTATTCACCATCAATAGTTGGTGGAGCCTCCACGAGGGCGATTACAGCTGCGACCCTCCGGGGCATATCCTCAACCAGGCGTTGTACTACGGCTAGCGGTATTTTCTTCCACTCGGCTTGGAGACGACAGGTCAGTTCCTTCACCGATTTCGGACGGTGGGGGCACCCCTTAAGTCGACGCTCCAACTCATCCCAGAGGTGCTCGCTAGTGTTAAGGTCCGGGCTCTGCGCAGGCCAGTCCATTCGAATAACCCCATTGTCACCATACCAAGCCATGGTATACCTCGCAACATGACAGGTGGCATTCTCATCATGAAAGTAACATGGGTCCACTCCGTAAAACTGCCACAACGGAGGAAGCGCATGATCATCCAAAATGGTGCAGTAGGTCTTGGCGTTGAGTCTACCAGGAATTGCGACCAAGGGTCACGTGCCATACCAGGAGAAACACCCCCATAGCATAATTCCACCGCCGCCGAACTTCACAGTTGGCACAATACGTTCCGGCAGGAGGCGTTTTCCAGGCAGACGCCAAACCCCGACCCTGCCATCCGAACGGTAATGTGAACCTTGATTCGTCGCTCCAGAGAACCTATTTCCACTGTTCAACGGTCCACTGTCGACGTTCTTTGCACCACGTTAGCAGAACAGCGCTATTGGACTTGGTGATCAAAGGCTTGTGGGCGGCAGCACGTCCATGATAACCGAGCAGATGGGCTTCCTTACGGATGGTATTCATCGAAAGAACACTCCCGGATGCCTGTTGAAACTCCTCGCGGATGCGGCCCATCGATTTGATGCGGTTCTTCCGAATTTTTCTGGCCAGCACCCGTCGGTCTCTAACTCCCAGTTTTGTGCATCTGCCGGTTTGGGGCATATTCCGACCGTCACCTCTCATCTTCCACTTGCCAATCACGTAGGCCACTGTCGATTTTGGGTACTTCAACTCGCTGGATATGTCACGTATGGATCGGCCATTTCTGTGGTACCCGACGATTACACCTTTCTCGAAATCAGAGAGGCCGCCCCGGTGGCGCAGTGGTCTAAGCGATGGCCTCTGATCATTCGTCCGAACGGGGTCCGGGTTCGAATCCCGGTGGGGCATGGATGTTGTGTTTGTCTTACGGCACTGGCTCTCTCCCTTCCCTGGAACCAGTGACCCTAAATTAGGGACGGGCGACTGCTTATAGCCCGTTGAGTTGCTCACGGTGGTCGTTAAACCTCCAATCAAAAAAAAAAAAAAAAAAAGAAATCAGAGAGCTCCGAACTGCATGGCATCTTGCATGCGACTGGTTGCGTTGTTGTTTCCCACACGATATTTAACGGCGGCGGCCGTGACGTGTATCAGGACCGCAGATATCGTCGATTGCAGGGATGTCCAATTACTTGTTGGTAGATAGTGTATATTGTCGCCGATGAAGGAGAAACCAAAAATTTTGTGAACGGCCAAGTGCTGAAATAATGACACTATGAATAAATAATTTGTAATGACCGAATTTGTGAAATCAGCTTTTTACTTTCTTGCAAGCATCAAGTTTTTTTCTCGATTTTTTCAGTGACATATAAGGGAATATGAAATTAATAAGCCTAAATCCCAGGCAAAGCCGGGATTTAGTAAAGCTAGTACACTATAAAAACAGACGTGCTCTCACTAACTGAGTCGAACTGTATTGCCGCCTCAGTAACTGCTTTACTGAGCCCTCGTCTGCCCACTCCCATTGGACAAAGTCACTGCCTTTCTCCAATAGAAACACAGATGCCAGTCGATTTTAAGCTGCGTTCGAGTTTCGCCTCAAAATCCGTAGAGGAAGTCTGGAGAACCAGTTTTTTTCTTTTTTCAATATCCGCGCCGTCACCTGTCTATTGTAACAGAGACGGCTCAGATAATCGCCTCTCTAGGCGCTCAACATATGCTCGTTTCAACCTCTTTGCAAAAACAGTATTTAAACTTTATAACTTTTAAGGCTCATAACTTCAGGATTCATTATCTAGTTGAAACCTTTTTTAACAAAATTTACGAACCACAATGAGAATTTCAGAGTTCCATTCAGCATGCACCACGTTTTTAGGAAAATGTCTTTTGCTTTTATTAACTAAATTGCGGCCGCCCCTGTTGCTCCTATGGTCCAATCTGCCCTGACAAAATGACCCGTATTCAATGGGATTAATCACATAAAATGCCGAATTTGTTATGTTTTGGTATTTATGCATAAATATCGCTGATTTATTACTCATTGTCTTTCCTTTAGACACAACGTGATTCTTTGTTTTCGAAAAAAAAAATGCTGTTTCAAATGACTAATATACCAGTAATATGTTTTTCGTGTAGTAATGTAGATCGAATGGAACACACACCGTCTTTACACGATTCAAAAACTTGATCAACTCCTAAAGATTACACAAGTTTAAAAATTAATTTAATACTAAAAATTATACTACAACGTGCCATTTCTCATTCTTCGAACATTCGCCTACGTAAGCAGGGAATTAAAATTAAATGATTATTTTATATCTATCCCACAAGTGATCAAACAAAATTTGAATATGTCTAGCACCCACTTTACTCAATATTTATCCGGTACATACAGATCTAATATATTTTATATGCAGGAAATTACAAGAACTGAACTCTTACATATACTTAAGCAAATTAACATCAACTCAAAACCAGGCTATGATGCTTTTCATGGTTATTATGTTGCAGACGTCATTACAACTCCATACTTCATTTAGGAATTTTTCCAGATGCTTTACTGTAAAAGTAATCAAAATCACTCCTAAATTCAAAAATGGTTCAAAAAATGAAACAAATAAATATCGTTCTACAGCAAATCCTTCAATTTTTGCCAAGATCCTGGAAAAATTTATTTATACTCGATTAATTTCCTACCTTCAAAAATATAAGATACTCAGTCAGTATCAATTTGGATTTTTAGTAGATAAATCTACAGAATTAGCATTGCTATACCTTCAAAATGCTATACAAAATAATTTTACTCAAAAACATACAACAATAGCTTTATTTCTGGATTTATCAAAGGCATTTTTTACTTTAAATCATGATTTTCTTCTTTCTAAATTACAAAATATAGGGATCAGGGGTAATATTTATTCACTTTTCAAAAATTACTTGACTAACAGATAACAATATACACAAATTGAGCATTATCACTTATCATTTCAAATTATAAGATCAGGAATACCTCAGGGTTCCGTCTTCGGACCTTTATTGTTTAATATATACATTGTATATTAATGATTTATTTTCGCTGTCAACTCATATGGATCTTTTTCTGTATGCTGACGATACAGCTGTTCTTATAAAAGGAAAAAAAATTAGGTGAAATATTAACACAATGTAATAAACAGTTGAAAACTATTTGACTGGTTAAATTCTAATGAATTATTAATTAATTTTAATAAAACTAAAGCAGTGATTTTTTCTAATACGTTATTTCTTTTAACACCAAATGCACAAATATCTCTTAATAATAAAAGAAGTTATATAGTACCTTCATTCAACTACCTGGGAACTACATAAAAGAAGTTATATAGTACCTTCATTCAACTACCTGGGAACTACAAGAAATTTTGACCTCAAATGGAATATACATATTGATTTTCTTTTAATTAAATTATCTAGAAATATTGGTATAGTGAGTAATATCCTGACTGATTTAACAACTGAAACATTGATCCCCTTGTATTACATATTATTTCAAACTCATATTAATTACTGCATACTATCATGGGGACAAACGACACAATGCAATATTAATAAATTACAAATTCACAAAATAAATTTATTAGACTAATTGATCTCAAACTATATCCTAATATTCGACTTTTAATAAATTTTAGAATAAAAATATATCCTAATAAAAATAATATACTTACTATTACTGAACTATACTATTTTAATCTTGGTTAAATTATGTTCAAACGAATTAAATATAATTTATATTCAGATCTTATATTTCTTAATACACATGCACATTCGTATGAAACAAGGAATAAACTACAATTACAACCTATTTTTCCAAAAACGGAGTCAATTAAACTTACTCTACATTACAGAGGACCTCAATACTGGAATTCTTTACCTAGCAACCTGACTAACTTAACAATTTTAATTTATTTAAAAAAAAAAAATCGAACTCCATCTTCTTCAATAATTAAAATAAAAAGGAAAAGACTGGCAAAAAACGTCTTCTGATTGTCTGACTTGATGTGTCTATCTGTTGTTTCATTTGTTTCTCCTACGGGGAGAATAGGGATATGTCAGGCTATTTTGGCCTTTTCCCTTGTCTTCCCTGTTGTTACAGTCTATGCTAATCATTTATGAACTGTCAATTTTTTTTTCCCACTATTTTTTTTTCTGTTTTCGTTCTTTTCTTCTAAGAGCATGTAACAAACAAACAAACAAAAAAAAAAAAAAAAAAAAAAAGAATCATCAAACCGATCGCTGTTGCCCACAGATATGAAACACATGTGGTGAACCGTTTATACAGGAAATTGCAGTCTACCGATACATCTACCTTAACCCGAGACTCTAAACCCCGTAAATTCGTCGGAGCCATAAACTTTGATCAGAGATCTACTCCGATATTAAAAAAATGTTTTTCACCGACATAATCTAGACTTTGGAGTTAAAACAAGAAATATTTCAGTTTTAATTAAAAAAGACTATCCAATAAAATCTGACCATAAGTGTGTTGTCGACATTATTCCTTTACAAGCTACGAACACCGAAGAACCTCCTAAAGCATACATAGGATCTACAAAACGGAACTTAAAACGAGAATTAGTGAACATATGTATAATGTAAAGACAACCTCCATCCATGTCCACTGCTCTTTCAAGACTCACCATTGATGGATCATAATTACCCCTATGGAAAAATTCAACTATGCTTGCAACACCTCAAAATAAAGCTCTCTTACAATTCATCGAAAGCCTTTATAGCTAACATTATGGTTCATTATCTGCAATGATAATATTCCTTCATACGTTCCAGCTCCCTGGAAATCTCTACTATGCAAGTTTCCTCAAGATCACATGAACTCTCCATCCAATAATGATTCTCAACAGAAGTTATAGACTGACGTCATATGATGATGTATGTTATCTCCTACGTCATCACAACAACTTTCATCAAGTAAATATAATCTCGTTACTCTCCATCTGTAATATAGTAAACATCTGAGGATGAACCCACTGTGGGTTCGAAAGGTCTTATGTATTTTAAACTTTTTAGTATTAAATTAATTTTTAAAATTTTGTAATCTTTAGGAGTTGATCAAGTTTTTGAATCGTGTAAAGACGGTCTGTGTTCCATTAGATCGACTAATAGACCACGTGCTGAAAAATAAATTTGGAAATCATGCATTTTTATTGGGTTATTGCATTCCACTGTGCTATATTTGATGAAAATCTTCTCGAAAAACGTTATGTCGTTCTGAATCGGGTGGTGCTTCAATTCCCTTCCGATATTCATATGCCGTCTCCCGGACATCTCTCTGGGAGCAAGTTAAACTGCTTAAGATGATCATGTCAGCATGTGGAAGCTATCAATTGTCAGAATGTGACAGCTATGTGACAGCTGTAGACACCGCTTGAGCACTGCGCGAGACCCATCGTTGGCGCTGGTCCAATTTTTTCAAAGTAGAGGCTCTGAGAGTGAGCGACATAATTCACTTGAGACAAAAATTACAAAAAAAAAAAAAAATGTTTCCACAAATCCTACTTACGGAAGATGCAAAAAAGGTCAAGCCTTTTGAAAAGTGCCCATCTTGGGAACTATTAATATACATAAGTATAATTAAAATTGCAGATTGTAGCTGTGAAAGACTGTGACTTCAAATAGATTTTGGCAATCTTCGATTTTGATATTTTTGATTTGTCGGAAACAATTTCGAGTAAAACTTCTTAGGAAGTTGTTTGTGCAGGGGAATACACAACAGCAGAAATTTAAACTTATATTTATACAAAGGGCATCCTGAAAAGTAATCTCTCATAATAATTTTATTTGCAGCAGCAAAAATGTGAGACTTGGTGGCAAAATACTTGGACATATTGTTAATAATGCTAGTCTTATTGTTCAATATTATCTATTACTTTCTATACATTTCCGCCATCTTTGAACCCATTGGTAAAATCCATTTTGGAAAAATTCCCGAGGCTGTCGTTTCACCCATGAGTTCACAGCCAGTTTGACATCTGCCACATCGTCGAAACGTTCCCCACGAAGGCTGTTTTTCGAAGGGGCAAACATGAAAACGTCTGAGGGAGCCAAATCAGGGTTTTAGGGCGGTTGGAGCATTACCGTCCACCCCATTTTGGCAATAGCCTGAGAAGTCTCTATTTAGGTGTGAGGACGTGCGTTATCATGGTGGAAAACAACACTATGAAGTGGAATGTCACGTCTTTCCCTTCTGATAGCTCCCTTTTAGCTTCTTCAATGTCTGCACATAGTGAGCACTGTTTATTGTTGCAACTCCTGGATAGTGACACGATCAGCTGTAATGAGGTCTTTCACTCGTTGCCTTTGGTACCTGTCATTACAGTTGCGGGTCTTCCATTCCGTTGTTTGTTCGACACTGAACTTTCTCCCTCTCAAAACCTCCTCATTCATCTTCACAGCAAACCACAAACTTTACCCTTACTTGGACAGAATGGATTTTATCACCTGCACGAGAGCAAGAGATCGAGAATTGAATGTGTAGTGGTGTCATCTACTGCGCATATTTTGAAACCTTTTTGCCTCTTTATCAAAAATTCCAAACTTTACGGCAATTCCAGCTTAGGGGTCATTTCATATGAATTCACCAGGTGCTTGTAGTTGTGAGTTTTTTTATTTTTCTCATTTTTTACGCTGTCCAAACGTAGGTTGAAGAAGCGTGTATGCTCCAGCTTTGTCCGTCCGCACGATTACTAGCGTAAAAATGGTTCGATTTCAATGAAATGTTAGTATATGATAGGGGATCACCTGGGGACAAACCCTATTGAAAATGGGTGAAATGGGGTCGAAGGTCACGACATAGGAACGGGATCCATTCCATTGCCCTTATGCGTCATAATTTGAGTGAAAATTATTCGATTTCACTGAAATTTTAGTATGTAGTAAGGAACCGTCTAGGGACAAACCCTATTGAAAATGGGTGAAGTGGAGTCAAAGGTCAGGACATAGCAGCGGGATGCATTCCATTGCCGTTGTGCGTCATAACTTGCGTAAATATGGTTCGATTTCGATGAAATTTTAGTATGTCGTAGAGGACTACCTGGGGACAAAAACTATTGAAAATTGGTGAAGTGGAGTCAAAGGTCAGAACATCGGAGCGGGATGCATTCCATTGCCCTTATGCGCTGTAACTTACGTAAAAATGCTTCGATTGAGAGAAAACTTTTCATGTTGTTTCGGAAGTATACTTTACCGGTTATGTTGAATATCGTCGAAATGGGGGTCAAAGGTCGGGTCATAGGAGTGAGATTTATTCTACAGCCATTATCCTCATAACTTGAGTTATGATTTCTGGTATTTTGGAAAGCGTATCATTATCAATGCATTGCAGAATTTTACTAACTTGTTTTATATGTTACAGTACAACATAAAAGTACCCTGAAAACACAGTTTGGGATTTATTTTCCTAACACCTTTGGAGATATGGGTCCTCAAACCCCCCAAAATGAGCTAAAATAAGGGTTATCGTTAATTAGCACAAATTGAGTAATTTTGTAGATAATGACACTTAATGGGTGCCTAAATAGAGGTAATAACCTTTTCCATTTATATGTAATAACTACATTTCCATAGCATAGAAATTCGTCAGGTTGTAGGGGTCAAAGTTTTAGATCACGGTGTCGATTTCGCCACTTTTCGGCAGCATTTTTGTACCAGAAGGGTACTTTAACAGAAGTGGATATTTTTTCAGGAAATCTCATATCTTGCTAAGAATGTTAAAGCATATTTCAACTTGTGTTATGTTTCCCTTTTTTAATCAGAAAATATTTTATAACTGCAACATTGCCACAATTTCCGTTTTTGGGATAAAATAAATCAAAATGGGTAGCGGATAAACACTTTATTTTTTCTGAGGAATATCTTCTATTGCATATCTAAATATTCTCAAAGTTTTGTTTTGTGTTTCACAATAGTTTCCGATATAATGATAATACAAATTGACCCATTTCAGTCTACAAAAATGTATATGCCCACCATAGAAGTAGTTCCCCTACTTACACAACACAGTACAAAGTTAATATGAAAAATAAAATTATGGTACAGTAAATTAGAACATTCTTTCAGATTTGTTTTAAATGGCTTATCAGCAATTGCGTCAAAAACAGTTTTAGGGTAATGATATGTCCTCTTCCAGTATCAGTGGTTAATTGCAGTGGTGTGAGAACTTTTAAAATGTTGGCCTGTGGAACCCATGCTTGGCCGTTAGTTGACAAAGAAAATGATGTTCCTGGCCCTAGTGGATGAAAAAAGTGAATTTTGAAATTTCTATGTTCTTCAGAACATTCTTTGATAATGCCAAGCCACCCTTTTGATTCAAACACACATGCAATGTAATCACCAATGTAAGAACGGACACATTAACTAGGTTAATTAATGTTAATGATGAACATTATGTTGCTTTTTCATGAAGAAAGAAGCATCTCAAGCTCCAAAATGGCGACAAAAAGTTCGCAAACATTCTTTATTTTTTTTTTTGAAGTCGAGGACTGCAACAAAGGACTTCAGTTTCTCACGCCTTAGAAGGGCGAGGCCTTTTTTCGACGAACTGATAGTATCGTCATGGACACTGCGACTTTCGCAGTGCATTGTTAATATCGGCGAGACGCCTACAAGTCTGGAAGACAGCCATCCACCTTTGTATGAGCATAACAAGGTGTATTGTGTTTCTATACGGATGTACTTCGGTGGTAGGATTACTTTCTCAAAGGGGGCAGTCACTAATGGATGATCTGAGGAGAACTGAAAAGGCGCACAGAGTAGAATTAAAGTCCATCAGCAAGAAACCGGGCCAACGCCCATGGGTGTGGCAGGTGAAGGGCGCCAAACGTGACCCACGTGACCCACGTGACCAGAGAGGCGAGCAACCTGAACATGTTAGCGTGAGGTCAAGGTCAGTGCCGATGTCCTTGGAGCAGGCGCAGCGTGGAGGAGGAGTCTAGCAGGTCCCTTGAAGAGGGTCTGTGAGTTAGTCTGTTTTCGGTCATCGGAGAGAGCAGTATTCCGATAGAAGGGGACGCGACGCGTTTATTGTGTGGTGGGCCAAGGGACTTTCCTGGATAGAGAGCACCCGAAGTTCACGAGAGAGTTAGCGAGCATCTATCCTAGAAGAGATAAATCGCCGCTGCAGCGGAATAGGCCCCTACCAAGGATTCCGTTGATGTAGTTGATATTGAAATAGAGAGAATACGGACTTAGCACAGTCTACTGGAATATCGTATAGAGAAGAATAGTCAGGATACTATTCCTTAAGAGTTTACGAGATATAGTCCTACCTAAGGCCAGGTAGACTCTATTCTAGAATTTCGACGCTGAGCGAGATTTCCTCAGAGATTGATCATCCTAGCTTTTGCGTTTCACGATCCTTGTCAGGTCCAATCCTTAGTGAGGCCTGATGTTAGGGAGCAAGTAATCCGCCGCCGTCTAACTTCTAATTGTTAATGAAATATATGTTTGTATGTTTTCTACATAGTTTACTCGTGATATTATTATATCTAAAGGTGAAATCAGCTGTTGTCACTCTGCCTTCCCGAATCACAGATTTAATATAAAAGTGGGGGAGATTTCGTTTGTTCGCTCGAACGGAGTGAGGGAGAGAGTGTTTCTGAGAAGCATAAACAGCTCTCTGTTGTTGTGAGAGACCCTATAGCGCGGACGCCTCAGATCTGTAAGTAGGAGGTGGCGCTACGTCATGTGACGGTACCTTCGCTCTTACAACCAATTTTTTTGGATTCCTCTGCAAGTTCTGTATTTGCAAAAACTTTAGATATGCTAACAACTTCATATTTCTTGCTGCTTGACACAAGTTGAATTTTTTCCTAATCTATTGTTCTCCATTGGTATAAAGCAATGATGAATTCTAGTGTTTGCTATTTTTAAAGCAGAAGCATATCTATCTGCAAGCATGACATTTTCTTCATCAATGTCTTTTTGTGATACAAAAAGGAATTGCATTCCTTTAATTTTTTCTTTACAGTATTTGGACATGTCATCTGGTGTTAAAATATGTTCGTCAATACCTTGTAAGGATGCTCTTGTTACATGTCGCTTCACGGTACTCCCTATTATATTGCATGGCCCTTTTCTATGAGAAGAGCAGAAGAAATGCTATTCAGCTTCTAGGTTGAAATCGTTCTTATGGTGAACTAGGTTTAAAAAAACTTTTGCTTTTATATTGTCATCCCGAAAAACAGTCACCATGGCTTTCTGTGCTGATCATTGGCTCTTGAACTTCTTAGGCATTGGTGAAGAGGTGTGACGCCATTCTATGGATTGATTCTTTGTTTTCAGTTCGTAAAGATATGCTCATGTTTTATCCCTTGTCACCAGATCTGAAAAAACATGTCTTCATTGGCTTCAAACGCTTCCAGCAGATCAGAGCAGACTTCCACTTTTCTCTCCCTCAAATCGGGTGTCAACTGCCGATGTGCTGACTTTGCACACACTTTTCGATACCCGAAGTCTTTCACCGTCTTCTGTATGGCATTGTGACGAGAGTCCAGTTGCGTAACAAGCTCACGGATTGTGACTCGTCTCTCCGCGCGAATGAATTTATCCACTCGCTGATGATTCGTGTCAGTGGTCTCAGATGATGTTCTCTCACGTCGTGGTTTCTTCTCAATGATGGTTTCTCCTTCTTCATCTGTCTGTACACATTGCTCTTGTCAATGGTATCATCTCCGTAATCGTTCTGTGGCCTTCTGTGGATGTCGGACAGCCTGCACCCTTCTTCGTCAAGAACTGAGAGACGACACCTTGATCGTGCTTGGAATCCATTATTTGCCTGCAATGAAGAAGGGTTACTATAGAGGAAGTGTTACCCTACCAGCATGCGCAATTTGAACGACTTCTGTCAGTTAATAAAAAAAGTTATTCCTATTTTTCCATTACTTTCGGTACAACCCTCGCATACTGTACATCTCCCGTTATCGCTGTTTCTAAAAATCCGATTGCCTTTCCTAGTGTTAGATACCGTACATGGTGAAGAATACTTTGTATATAGTTACTAACTTTTCATAACGCATAGTACTTTCCAGTAGAGAACGTAAGTGCATATTTCTATTGGCATTACGTTTGCATCCTTATTAGCAGATTCTAAAAATTAATTTCCTCCTCGTCACGGAAGACAATTTACGCATGCTCCTTCATTCTTCTCGCAAGGGGACATACATTTATATTATAGTTCTCTCTAAATCTCTGCTTGTAAAAGACCGATTGAATTTTGTTTATTACTTCAGATAACATACACAGTGAAGCAGCGGCACATTGGGTCGACGAAACTAGGCCGAGAAGTTTAGTCTTGTAGTCCACTACAGAAGCACACGTACCCACAGAGGAACACCTCATAACCTCATGAAGAAAATTCCGTTAACTCCTGGATGAAAGAGAACCGTTGAAATATGCATTGTAAAACTAATTCAGGTCGTGAACAAATTTTAACAGCAATTTAACAGTGAACGAATTTACAAAAATCCACTCATGATTGAATGTATACCAAATAATTATATTTATATGGTACCTTGAATAGACGCCTTTTTGAAGTCTACCCATTATTTTGACTCGTAAACTACCACTTTTATCCGTGAGCCAGTACCGGTAAATCGCTGTTTCTTTTACGATAAATGTGGATGGAACACAGATTTCGAAACATCTTTGAGGGAGAATCGCTTTGTGCGCTATGTCTGTACGTGGGTAAGGGTGTGGGGATGATGGACCATCAAAATTGTTATGAGTGCCTTCTTCAAGATTATAAAAGTAGGATAGCACCAACCAATGCCCCAAGGACTCCAATTCCAACGACATACGCTTAACCGCTTAATTCATTTATAACCACTTATTTCATTTACACCGCTTAATTCCTTTATATAGCTTACTTCTTAATTCATTTATATCGCTTAATTCGTTTATAACCGCTTAATTCATTTATACCGCTAATTCATTTATACTGCTTAATTCATTTATACCGATTAATTCATTTATACCGCTTAATTCTTAGTTCATAAATACCTCTTAATTCATTTATACCGCTTAATTCATTTATAACCTCTTATTCATTTATAATGCTTAATTCATTTATATAGCTTAATTCATTTATACCACTTAATTCTTAATTCATTTATACCGCTTAATTCTTAATTCATTTATACCGCTTAATTCTTAATTCATTTATACCTTTTAATTCATTTATACCGCTTAATTCTTAATTCGTTTATAACCGCTAATTCATTTATAATGCTTAATTCATTTATATAGCTTAATTCATTTATATAGCTTAATTCATTTATTACTTCTTAATTTATTTATACCGCTTAATTCATTTATAACCTCTTATTCATTTATAATGCTTAATTCATTCATATCGCTTAATTCATTTATACCGCTTAATTCTTAATTAATTTATACCTCTTAATTCATTTATACCGCTTAATTCTTAATTCGTTTATAACCGCGAATTCATTTATAATGCTTAATTCATTTATATAGCTTAATTCATTTATACCGATTAATTCATTTATACCGCTTAATTCTTAGTTCATAAATACCTCTTAATTCATTTATACCGCTTAATTCATTTATAACCTCTTATTCATTTATAATGCTTAATTCATTTATATAGCTTAATTCATTTATACCACTTAATTCTTAATTCATTTATACCGCTTAATTCTTAATTCATTTATACCGCTTAATTCTTAATTCATTTATACCTTTTAATTCATTTATACCGCTTAATTCTTAATTCGTTTATAACCGCTAATTCATTTATAATGCTTAATTCATTTATATAGCTTAATTCATTTATATAGCTTAATTCATTTATTACTTCTTAATTTATTTATACCGCTTAATTCATTTATAACCTCTTATTCATTTATAATGCTTAATTCATTCATATCGCTTAATTCATTTATACCGCTTAATTCTTAATTAATTTATACCTCTTAATTCATTTATACCGCTTAATTCTTAATTCGTTTATAACCGCGAATTCATTTATAATGCTTAATTCATTTATATAGCTTAATTCATTTATACCGATTAATTCATTTATACCGCTTAATTCTTAGTTCATAAATACCTCTTAATTCATTTATACCGCTTAATTCATTTATAACCTCTTATTCATTTATAATGCTTAATTCATTTATATAGCTTAATTCATTTATACCACTTAATTCTTAATTCATTTATACCGCTTAATTCTTAATTCATTTATACCGCTTAATTCTTAATTCATTTATACCTTTTAATTCATTTATACCGCTTAATTCTTAATTCGTTTATAACCGCGAATTCATTTATAATGCTTAATTCATTTATTACTTCTTAATTTATTTATACCGCTTAATTAATTTATAACAGCGTTCTTGGTCCGGCGGCAAAATTTTCACTCGAGTGGAGAGAATTTTGCTTTGCCATTTTACAGCAAGCTCCTAACATTATGTATAGAAGGAAACGCCAATTCTTTTTAAGACAATAACGTTTTATACAGATAATATAAAGCTCAAATGAAGTTAATGATTCTTATTCATAAGTGCCAAAATAATTATTTGTTCTTTCCAAACAATCCAGACAAACAGGATAGGAAAAAGTAGGCCATTTATCGAATGGTCCACCGAGAAATATCCCGGTGGCCCCATGGGCCGATTCGCACCTGCTGTGAAGAACATTAGCACACAATTTCTAATCTTTTGTAACTTACAGTTTCGCCCTTAAGCGGTGTAATTGCATGTGTATGTTTGTAACTTATTCGTAGCTGTACATTTCTAAAAAAAAAAGGTTTTTTTGGGGGGGGGGATTAAGGGGAGGGGCAGACATCACTCCTGAGGAAAGCATTACTTTCTGCTCAAAACATTATGTAGCATTACAAAATAAAGGGCGTAAATGTACGGTTTGTTTTTCTCGGTATAAATAAAAACGGATTTGAAAAACAAAACGGATGCTATTCACTAGTAGGTACGTTTTCTAAATTTTTCCGATTTTTTTTATCATGAGCATTTTTGGTTCCTAGAAGTCGCAATAGTGTATTTTTTTGTTCGCATCTGCCCATCTACGGTATCTAAGAAATTCTCTCGAAGGCATTGATACGAGACTTTTCATCTAACGAAACCTTCCAAAATAAAGACAAAAAAAACTGTACTATTATTATTTTGTGGAACGGTTTTGCTCTGTATATATCTGCTACAGAAATGCCGGACTTAAAAAAAATAACCTTAGCATTCTGATTTTCCTGATGTCCGCGTGTTTTTCCTTTTTCTTGACACAAAGTTTAAACTACGCGGGCGGACCAGAAAGCTAGTTTCTTGACGCAAAGTTAAACTACGACGGCGGTCCAGAAAGTTAGTTTATACGCGGGGGATCAGAAAGTTAGTTTCTTGACGCAAAGTTTAAACTACGAGGGCGGACCACAAAGGTAGTTTCTTGACGTACAGTTCGAACTACGAGGGATGATTCCTTGCGCTTCCAATTTGGAGTAAGAATCCAGTTGACACGCCATTACGAACTTCCTGCTGCCCACACCTTACGCAATTACTGAACTAAAACACCTCCCGTCGGCAGCTCTGACGTAATGTCTACTTCTCTCCCAAAGCACACACGGTGTGACTGCAATCCCACTCCAGATGGTGCTAAGTGAAAATTACTTTTTGATTCTTCTACGTACATGTTGCAAATGTACACTGAAATCCAGTTTATTAGGTTCATTTAGCCTCGTCAGATAAATGGACTCCAACGCGTGAGATGTCACGTGAGTCGGGTGTGAGGTTTAAAGCAAGCAATTCAACATGTCAAGCATCAGTTAGCGTTCGGTTCAAGGCCGGAACGAACAAGACGACTGATCTGATCGACTTTGAATGTAACATGATAGTTGACACCCGAAGCGCTGGTTTGGGCACTCGCAAACGGTCGTCCTACTGGACTTTTTACGTTCAATGGTTGCAAGGGTTTACCGTGAATGATGCGAAATGAACAGAACTTCAAATAATCGGAGATCTTGTGGACGAAATTAGCTAGCGAATCAGGTGAGCAACAGGAGACTGCTGTAAATCGTACATGCGTACAGACTGGCCACTACCCGGCAATTCACAGCAGAATTCCAAATTGGTGTGCCAAGGATCATCCCCGAGTGCACCACGTATCAGACATTTCGCGGATCATTCCGAGGGCACCACGTATCGGACAATATCGTGGATCATCCAAGAGTGCACCACGTATCAGACCATGTTGCTGATCATTCCCGAGTGCACCATGTATCATACCATGTCACTGATCATCCCCGAGTGCGCCACGTATCAGACCATGTCGCGGATCATCCCAGAGGGCATCACGTATCGGACCATGTCGCGGATCATCCCCGTGTGCATCACGTATCAGACCATGTCGCGGATCATCCCCGAGTGCACCACGTGTCAGACCATGTCGCCGATCATCCCCGAGTGCACCACGTATCAGACCATGTCGCCGATCATTCCCGAGTGCACCACGTATCAGACCCTGTCGCTGATCATCCCCGAGTGCATCACGTATCAGACATGTCGCTGATCATCCCCGAGTGCACCACGTATCAGGCCCTGTCGCGGATGATCTCCGAGTGCACCACGTATCTGTCGATTTCGCGGATTATCCCCGAGGGCATCACGTATCGGACCATTTCGCAGATCATCCCCGAGTGCACCAGGCATCGGATCGTGTCGCGGATTAACCCCGAGTGCACCCCGTATCGGGCCATGTCGCGGAGAGGTTACAGTAACCGACGAACATGCCGAGTGTTGATGTTGTGAGCGCGGAACACGAAACCGCTTCTTCAGAAGGTGCGGTAGTATTGACAGTGGGCAGTCGAGTGCTGAAGAAATGTCACCTGAGCGGACGAATCAAAGGTTTTTTGCACCATGCTGAAAACAAAATCCTAATCTGGCACAAGCAATGTTGGCTATGAAAGTATCCTTGCAGGTGTCAACAGTACAAACTGGTGTGCTGGTGTAAAAATTGTTATCATGGTCCGTACTTGGCGTCCTGATGTTCACCGAAGAACATCTGAAAATTGTCGCGGAATAATTTATCCCTTTATGGCATCGGTGGCCGAGTGGTCCGAAGCGTTGGCTTCTAATCATTCGTACGAGGTGGACTTCGCTTCGAATCCCGGTGAGGCGTGGATGGTGTGTTTGTCGTACTGCATTGACTATATCCCTTCCGTGGAACCAGTGGCCCCAAATTAGAGACCAGGGTTGGAAACGGGTCAAACATTTTGGACCCGGGTGTCACATAAATTAGACCCGACCCGGATACATTTGCTTTGGAGTATAAATTCGAAACTCAATTTATAATTATACATAATCACATATGAATATACACAGGGCGTTCAAAAAGTCTCCGCAGTATGTATCGTAGGTTATATCTTCGTAAGTTTCATAAAAATCATATAACTATATTTCGGAAACGTATAATTTACTCACTTACTTACATATAAAGGGTTGAAACTATAGTTCTTCACATAACCTAACTGTTTTACACATGCTTTCAAACACATCTGCGGTAGTTAAAAGTCCCTCCGCAGTAATGTTAAGTCTTTTCCACTTAATTGTGATGGTGCTACAGCCAAAATTCTTGAATTAACTTGTTTAATTTCAGGTATTGCTGTTTTGTGGATAACATGTCAAGCTTCAGAATATGGTTCACAGTAATACAAATTTTCACCAGCTTCTGATGAGTTGAAAGTTTCTAAAATGTGCATGTTGTTTTTATCATTGCCCCTTTGAAGGAAGAAAACTCACGAAATCAACATTCACATTTTGGAAACTTTCAACTCATCATAAGCTTGTGATACTTGGCGTTGCTCTTAAACGTATTCTGATTTCTTAATGAGACGAAACAACTTCCAGTATTCACTCCCCCCACCCATTTTATTTTAACAAGAACGTATTTGCTGACCTCGACGCCTTTTTCAATCTCCTTAATACACTGGCGGAAAGTGAAAAAAGCACACCAAGAAGGAGACGTCTGATACCAACGAAATTTATACAGCATAATAACGGAATGCAAAGGAAAACGTGATCAAAATATTATGGGAAAATACAGCTGTATTTGTTGGTAAACTGAAAAAAAACATTTCCATGTAACATGGTTAGTAAGAGGTTGAACCGCCATGAACTGCGTCACACTGTGCAATTCTGGCATGGAGTCTGTCGTACAGATGTTGGTTGTAAGTTTGGGGTATTGAGTTCCAAGCATCCTCAACCTGGACGCGTAAATCGGGGATGGTCGTGGCTCGCCGTGGAGACCGGATAAGCCGTTGTCCCATAAAATCCCACACGTGCTCAATGGGGGACGAATCCGGTGAACGTGCAGGGCATGGAAGTTGTCTCGCACCCTGAAGTGCATGTTGCGTTGCACGTGCCGTGTATGGGCGTGCATTATCTTGCTGGAAAACACCACGATGGACCGACCTTATAAATGGCACAACAACGGGCTGAATGATGTTGTTGATGTAGGAGGTGCTGTTTAACGTACCCGGTACAAACACTAGCTGTGTACGGGAGTAATAGCTGATCGCTCCCCACACCAGGAGACCATGTGTAGGCCCTGTGTGTCGCTTGCGGATGTAAGAAGGGTGGAGACGCTCCCCTGAGCGTCTGCGAACACGCATGCGGCCATTGGAGGCTCCCAAGCAGAATCTGCTTTCATCGCTGAACACGACAGATCGCCATTGTGTTCTCCAGTGCAGACGTTGGCGACACCACTACAGCCGTTCCTGATGGTGGGCTGGAGTCAGAGGTATACATGCCAGAGGAACACGTGCACGTAGTCGTGAATCCAGTAGACGGTTGCGGATTGTTCGCACAGCCACTTCAGGTGCAACGGCAGCTGGGATTTGCGTCGCAGTGGATGTTCTGCTTGATAACGCCGCTCTTTTTATGCGTCGATCGGTCCGCTCATCAGTCCGCCTGTGACTCCCGGTTTCACGTCTTCTCACGTGGAAATGTTCCTCGGACCATCTACGCCACCATCGTACCATCACCGATACTTCCTGTCCAATTCGCTCCGCAATACGACCACCCGGCCTCGCGGATTCCGACTAGACGACCTCGCTCAAAGTCCGATAACTGCTGAAATCGTACACGTCTTCCATCTCCAGGCATTGCAGCTTCTTCAGGGTCTTCGCACGTGTCCGTACGCCGACGCCTGATCACATTCACTAGGTCGTACTCCTTAAATACCACTGACGATAATTTGCATATTATGGCGCGCTGTGGCGTAAGCGCTCAATGGTTGGTCCCGAAATTAACATCACATCTACGTAAACTCGACCCCATTAACATATGTAAATTCCATGATCGTCCGCCAATTCCTTCTTGGTGTTCTTTTTTCACTTTCCGGCAGTGTATTAAATTCATCCATATTAAAAAATAAGGCATTAATTCCGATACGACATGCAATGGAACGGGATGTTAGCACGTCAAACGAAAATCTCTGATTGCTCAATGCGAAAGATGCGATGTGAAAAGCAACTCTGTCTTACAATGTGACACGCGGGGTGTGAGGGAGTGAATAACCAGAGAAGCAGGCGACAGGCGTTTGCCTGTTCTTGTTCCGGACAATTGCACTGAAAACAAACGCAGAGGAAGTGTCGTTTCACGATACGGTATCGTCTGTCGGTGGAAATATTCTTTGCTTTAAGAAACAGACGGCAATATTTTTGTGTAACAAATCATTTTTCACTGCGTTGGCACCAGCATCGAGCACAAAATTCCACAGTATGATTTTTCTTTAAAATATTTTGTTTCTCTTCAAAAATAAAACTGATATAAAACCGGGTCGAAATCGGGTCAGAAACACCTTAACCCGAACCATTTGACCCGGAAGCCTCTTATCCGTCTCCACCTCTGTTAGGGACCAGCGACTGCTTATAGCACAGTGAGTTAGTTACTCACGGTAGTCTTTGTCGTTAACCGTCTTTAAAAATCATTGCATAATGGCGCTGTTTAACCTCAAGCAGAGCCGCCCGGTGGCGCAGTGGTCTAAACGATGGCTCCTGACCATTCGTCCCAAAGAGGTCCGGGTTCGAATCCCGGTGAGGCATGGATGTTGCGTTTGTCTTATGGCACTGGCTCTCTCCCTTCTCTGGAACCAGTGACCCTAAATTAGGGACGGGTGACTGCTTATACCCCAACGAGTTGCTCATGGTAGTTGTTTAACCTCCAATAAAATAAAAAATAAAAATCTCGGGCAGATGGGTGCATCCAGCAGATTACGCATCTGCTTACAAGAATCTTGTCACCGAATGATACCAGGAACTCGCCGACCAGTTTTGCTTTATTCAGTTGCCTGCCCCGTCCGCCGATTTAGAACCTATGCAGCCGTCAAATTTGAGGCAAATGCACGACTCAATCATTTCCGCGTCGTACAACATTCCTGCATGACACTTGCGGCATCTAGTACGTTTGATGCTCTGGCGAATTCTGGCTGTCCTACAGACCTAAGGCTACACAATACGGTACTAGGTAGATGTAGTCAATATACTGGCATCTCAGGGTAGGTATTTGCCACGGTTACTTCGCTTTTAGATCTGTAATTCGAGAAAAATGTGGTCAAATATTCCTGATGAGCAATGGTCTTTCTAGATGGTACAAAGGTTTGCCTGCTTTTTTAAAGATTTTTCTCTTCTAGGAGTTCCAATCATATAATAATTTCTGGGTTTTACGGATGTAAACTTGAACAAGTTTTCCTTTATATCTTCCAATGCTATTAGGGCACCACTGGCGTAGCGCAAGTTGCTAATCTCTAGCCTCATGTTTGTATAGGACGCTACTTTTGTGGGTCCAACTCCCGTTGTCGCCCATCTTGTTTCTTGCTTTTTCAAAGTTTACCCGAATGCGTGAATGGATATCCGTGCAATGAACAGCGAAGAATCCATCGGGGGCAACAGCTCTCTTGAAAGGAATTTTTTTCTTATTAAACATCCAAGTTCTGAAACAATGAATGTACTTATTTTTAAAAACATTATAGTCAAAAATGCACAACTGAATTTGGAGGTAAAATGTTCTGTTTCAGCTTCATCAGCTAGAGAGAAAAAAATAAACCTGTAGAGGAGCTGAAAGAGCGAAAGCTCAAAGCGGAAATGAAAAGAGATTGTCTGATCATGAAAAGCAATCAATGCATGTACTTTGCTCTGTTCTTTGGTATTTTCTGGTATCCATAGTAATTGGGAAATGGTAAGGTTACCATATGGTGGACTTTGGAGTGTGAATGATAAAACTCAGACACGTATCTGGATTGAGCCATAAACAAAAACCTGAAAAGATGCTCCCCAACTGCATTTTTTTCCGTTTCGTTTCCACGGGTTTCTACCAAAACAACATCCCAAGAGGATAAATACATGGACGTTTTCGATGGGTTCCTTTTAGGTAGAAACCTGTTGAAAACATACCCTATCCACATACATTTTCCCACACGTAAGTTCATATAATTTGATGTACGAATGTTAACTTTGTTGACTTCTTTTCGTCACATAGCTCATTCGTCGAAAAAGGGCCTAACAGAAAATTTTCATTCCGAAAGTTAGGCATGCCTCCTGAAAGCAAAAAATTTTAGACCGCATTTCTAATTGGCAAGTAACTGTTGTAGCGTAATCGAATCGTGAAGTCCGTGAGGACGAATATGCAGTTACACTCATTGCTGATGTTTTTGTGATTTAAAAATTAATCTATCTATCTATATCTGAGCAAATTCCTCCCTCCTCAAGCTTTTCTCAGACTGGAACAACCGGCCGCCCTGGATCTGCTCGTATATGGGAGCTACTTTCAGAGGTTGCCCCAGCGACACGTACCGTTTCTCCAGCATTGCGTTATCCAGCCATTCTGGAGCTGGATTCCTCGACTGAGAATCTTAAGGATTCTCAGAGGGATCTTGATGATCTCTAATGCCATATGAAGAATGCTTCTCCGATCTTTTTTCATTCAATAAACTAATTAACGAAAATCTTCCTATATTTTATCTTATGTGTGCTTATATGCAAATTTAGTGTTCATTTAAAAAATGTAAAATCACTTTATAAATCTGGTGCATAGTTTTCTGTTAAATGCCTAAGTGTATAGTTAATTGCACTCGCTACGATATTTTTATTTCATTTAGAAGGCGGATTTCAAAAATCCGTCTTTATTGTAAGCTGAAGCTGAATTTTTAAATATTTCCTACTTGTAAATCCACGTTTGTATTTGGCATGGTATCTGTATTTGTAGCAGATGGAATGGACAATTTTTTTGATACTCATAGAAGAAGCATGAAATAAATTTTCCCTGTCACGTTCAGCTTTTGCCATTTTGTCTGTACGAGACGAAGTTGCATACTTATATTTGTTCCGATGTGACTGTAAATAGGCAGTGAATGCGTTTGAATGAGCCGGAAGTGAACTGGCGAATGTTTTCATTAATTTAAAGTCCCCCCCTAGGAGGTGTGATTTACACAGCGCTGAGACTCAGTAGCGGGCGGGACTGTGCAATTTAGTGGGCATGCGCGAATTTTTGGTACCTTGTCGGCTGGCTGATTTGGTGTCTGGAAATGAACATTTAGTGTTATAACGCGCGACTCATTCTTGTTGTGTTGTGCCGCAACGACCGAGCGAGTTGAGCAGAGAATCTGCCTCAAATTTTGCCCAAAACCCGGTCACGCATCAGCTGAAACAACAAGTTAGTAAAATCATGCAATGCATTGATTATGATACGCTTTCCAACATACCAGAAATTATTACTCAAGTTATGAGGATAATGGCTGTGGAATAAATCTTGCTTTTGTGCAATGACCTTTGACCCCATTTCGTTGATATTCAACAGAACCGGTTCACTATACCTCCGGAACAACATGATAAAGTTTTGTCGCAATCGAAACATTTTTTGGTAAGTTATGATGCACAAGGGCAATGGAATGGATCCCACTCCAGTGTCCTGACCTTTGACCTCATTTCGCCCATTTTCAATAGGGTTCGTCCCCAGTGGCTCCCTACCACATGCTAAAATTTCATCGAAATCGAACCATTTTTACGCAAGTTATGACGCATAAGGGCAATGGAACAAACCCCGCTCTTATGACCTGCCTGACCTTTGACCCCATTTCGCACATTTTCAATAGGGTTCGTGCCCAGTGGTTCCCTACCACATACTAAAATTTCATCGAAATCGAAGCATATTTACGCATGTAATGACGCATAAAGGCAATGGAATGGATTCCACTTTTATGCCCTGACCTTTGACCCCATTTCGCCCATTTTCTATAGGGTTCGTCCCCAGGTGGTTCCTTACCAAATACTAAAATTTCATCGAAATCGAACCATTTTAACGCAAGTTATGACGCATAAGGGCAATGGAATAAATACCGCTTTTATGCCCTGCCTGACCTTTGACCCCATTCGCCTATTTTCAATAGGGTTCGTGCCCAGGTAGTTCCCTACCACATACTAAAATTTCATCGAAATCGAACCATAGTTACGCATGTTATGACGCATAAAGGCAATGAAATGGATCCCACTCTTATGGCGTGACCTTTGACCCCACTTCACCCATTTTCAATAGGGTTCGTCCCCTGGTGGTCCCCTACCACATACTAAAATTTCATCGAAATCGAACCATATTTACGCAAGTTATGACGCATAAGGGCAATTGAATGGATAACACTCTTATGGCGTGACCTTTGACCCCACTTCACCCATTTTCAATAGGGTTCGTACCCTGGTGGTCCCCTACCACATACTAAAATTTCATCAAAATCGAACCATTTTTACGTGAGTTATCATGCCGACAGACAGACGGACGGACGGACAGACGGACGGAAAAAGCTGGAGCATATACGCTTTTTCAACCTGCGGTTGGAAAGCGTAAATTAAAATGATTAGACCAATCGTCCAAAACCATAAACGGAGCGGAAGTTTCTCAGTTAAGTCCGTCATGCTGACGGTATTTTCTTTCCCATCACGGTGTGGTTCATTCATGAATATGCTCCAGAAGGACGAACTGTAAACAAGGAGTTACTACTGCGCAGTTTTCTGCCGCCTACGAGACGCAATGCGGGGGAAGGGACCTGCGCTGTGACAGCAAGGTGATGTCCCAGTCCATGTCCCTCAGTCGCTGTAACAGCAAGGTGATGTCCCATTCATTCAGGGCTTTGTGGCCAAACATCGGATAAAAAAAAAAAAAAAAAAAAAAGTCGGATCCCATACTCTCCATACGGCTGTTCTTGAAGTTGAAAATGCCTTTGAAAAAAGAAAGCCGCCCCGGTGGCGCAGTGGTCTAAGCGATGGCCTCTGATCATTCGTCCGAAAGGGGTCCGGGTTCGAATCCCGGTGAGGCATGGATGTTGTGTTTGTCTTACGGCGCTGGCTCTCTCCCTTCCCTGGAGCCAGTGACCCTAAATTAAGGACGGGCGACTGCTTATAGCCCATTGAGTTGCTCACGGTGGTCGTTAAACCTCCAATAAAGAAAGAAGAAAGACAAGTTAGACTACAAAATTCTATTACGCATGACACCCGTTGCAGAATCGTGGCGACGTAGGACATACGTCGCAGATTTTAGTTCGGTCCTTCAGACAAAAATCGATATCCTCAGAGCCCTATTAGATCCTCTTTTGCAGAATTCCGATCGTGGATGGCTATTTTCCATTTTTCGAAATTTTCGGAAAACCGAAGTTAGACGGAGTGAAGATTTCTCCCGCAATCGTAATTTGTTTTCTCGGCATGTCCCATCTGTCCGGTATTGTTAAATACCATCGTATTGTATAAATGATAGTATTTCAGTTCGGAAATAGAGACAACAATCTCCGAAAACTAATGTTAGAAGGCACCACGAAAACCTTAAATTCTTTTTTTTTTTTTTTTTTTCGCGTTGTCCCCTTACCCTCGTAGTAGGGTTGTTAAACATCATTTTATTATATAAAATTCTGCATTTAAGACTAAAAACGGAGAAAAAATGTCGGAAAGGGGAAGTTTGACGGAGCGAGGATTTTTCTTGTAATCATAAAATGGAGGCAAAACTTTCCGACAACGGAAGCTAAAGACAGCGAAGATTTTCTCGTAATCGTTATATTCTTTTCCTGTGCTTCCATTGCACTGTATTATTTTTTAAATACCATTTAATTATATAAATGTTTGCATTTAAGAACAACAATGGCGAAAAATTTTCCGAAAACGGAAGTAGGACGCAGCGAAGATATTTTCCGTAATAGTGTTTCTTTTTTCTCGTGATGTTTGCTCTTCCCTGTGTTGGCGTTAAAATATAATTTTATTCCATAAGTCTTTGCGTTCCTACTTGAACATGGAGGTAAAACTTTAGGTACAGAGGACAGAGTATTCGTGATTCTAGTTATAACTGCAATTGCTGTAGTACTTAGCGTAGGCTTTTTGGTAGGTTGAAGAAATACAGGGTGAGCCAAAATTCATTGTGCGCCTGGCAAGACAATACACGTACAACAACTACAAGCGTATCTGCTACAATAAATTCCGGAAAAGGCAACCCGTGTATACATGCACCCACGCGTCTGAACATGTTCTCAAAGACATGTGACAGATCCAACGGAGAAATATTGCTGATTATTGTGGTGATGGCTTCCTGTAGTTCTGGCAGAGAACGGAGATTGTTCTTGTAAGCACAGTTTCTCAGTAAACCCGACAGATAATAATCTGGAGGTATGAGGTCGGGCGAACGTGGCGGACATATGCCTTTGGAGATGATCCTGTTTCCGAATACATCAGTCAACAACGCCATGGAGGCATGACGTCGGAAATACCGGCTGCGTCGTTCAAGGTCAAATGGCAGGATGAGTGTATCCACGCCCCCAAACACACGTTATCCATTCACAATATTGCATGCGCAGTGGCCTAAGGCGCTGGCCTCTGATCATTCGTCCGTAAGGGGTCCGGGTTCGAATCCCGGTGAGGCATGGATGTTGTGTTTGTCTTACGGCACTGGCTCTCTCCCTTCCCTGGAACCAGTGACCCTAAATTAGGGACGGGCGACTGCTTATAGCCCATTGAGTTGCTCACGGTGGTCGTTAAAAACCTCCAATTGAAAAAAGAAGAAAAAAAAAACAGTATTGCATGTTTGCGCGCGGTAACTACACTTTATAGATTTATTATTATTTCTTATCACAGTCACGGCAGGTGCACAGTGACTTTTGGCTCACCCTGTATAAGGTGGTGAGTTGCTTTATTATATTTTTAATCTCTACTCGTGCAAACCTTTATCGCAGCCCCTAGTGGCGCAGTGGTATCAGAGCTGGCTTGTGACCTTTAGACCAAGCAGGTGTTCGGGGTTCGAATCCCGGTGAGGCATGGATGTTGTGTTTGTCTTGTGGCATTGGTGCTTTCCCTTCCCTGCAACCAGTAGCTCTAAATAAGGGACGGACGACTGCCCATGAAATTGCTCACGGTGATCGTTAAACCTTCCACAAAAAAATACAAAAAGAAAAAAAAACGTTTATCGTTTTTCAGATCTTCTTCTTATCTCGCCCAGTGACCACCTGCAGATTTCTTGTGACACCATGATAAGGGCTTTCCTGTTATGTCCAACGCTTTATGGTTATGTAGAAGTTTCCGCCTATGCGGCATAAATTCATATTTCACTTGAAACATAGAATATTACTTATGGACACGATATCTCTGTTTCCGAGATTTCATGACATCGCATAGTTGTGCTCTTAGATTTTATTTTTAACAAAAGATTCACTGGAGTGAGGAACTTCGGTAGCATATATCTCTTTCGTCTGTCTTCAATCTGCAATTCATATTGCATTTTAACAACAGAAACCAGAATCTTCATACATTCTTATTTGAAAATGCATCAAAAATGTAAAATTTCAAATATGATAAAAAGGGGTGTGATAAGGAACAGCAAAGGCAATTCATTGAAGCCGAATAATTATCCTTTTCAGTTGTTCCTTCATTTCCTGAGGGAATACTGGATCTCGAGTTTCCTGACTGGTTCTTTTCCATTACCTCCCGCTTTCTATCCATTCCCGCAGAGTCCTTCGCGGAATATTGATTGGAGTTTCTTGCGGTAGCAACTGCGTATGATTCTCTCTTGACTGCGTGAAAAGCATTTTGTAAATCCTTTGTAGTCCACTGGGTTTCCAAGTTAACGACGAAGCATTCCCATCAGGACGTAAAATGAAATTCACGCTCCGTTAGGACAAGTTAGTTTGCTTTTTCCCAGCAAACGATGATGAAAGGAGAATTCCAGTGATTCGTCCCATGCAAACATCTTATATGCTTATATCTTGGCGTTGTCGTAAACATAACACCAACGTATGTGCCAAAACTGAACTATCTTACTATGCGAGGTAATACATTATCTCAGGAGACATGGTCCCAAGTTTGCATATGAAAAAATTTAGTTCATGCACAAGATATAGCGTTTATTATTACATAAAATTATAACACGTCGACTATGTACAACACTTGAGAAAACATTTTTCCCGACAAAATTTTTAATCCTTTTTTAAATGCTTAGTAGTACAATACCAGACGTACATTCGGCAAAAAAAAAAAAAAAAGTGTAACCCCAGGAAGTGAAACTGCTGCGAAACATTTTAGGTACACAAGATGGTAAATGCTGCCCCGGTGGCTCAGTGGTCTAAGGCGCTGGCCTATGATCATTCGTCCGTAAGGGGTCCGGGTTCGAATCCCGGTCAGGCATGGATGTTGTGTTTGTCTTACGGCACTGGCTCTCTCCCTTCCCTGGAACCAATGACCCTAAATTAGGGACGGGCGATTACTGATAGCCCATTGAGTTGCTAACTGTGGTCGTTAAACCTCCAAACAAAAAAAAAAAAAGAGGCAGTAAATACATAAAAAATAACATTTTCAGGCAAAAAGGGGAAAAAGGTAATTAGAAAGAATGCTTGCCGCCCTGGTTTTGCAGTGGTCTAAGTGATTGTTTCTGATCATTCGTCCGAGATGGGCCCGGGTTCGAATTCCGGTGAGGTATAGATGTTGTTTGTCTTACGGCGCTGGCTCTCTGCCTTCCCTGGAACTAGTGACTCTCCAAATTAGGGACGGACGACTCCTCATAATCCACTATGTTGATCACGGTGGTCGTTAAACCTCCAGTAAAAAAAGAAACACAAAATGCTTACAGAACCATGCTACTATGAAATAATTCTCCTTGATGAGTTATGCATTCGATGCTCCGTGGAATAGAATTGTCCAGAGGTCTTATAAGAGTCCTTAAAGCACTGATCGCCACGCTTCATCGTGGTAATACAGCAGGGTAAACTATTATGGGAGGTAGCCAACGCGGAGTTTGGAGGTGTTGTCCCAGAATATCCAAGACATGCTCAATCGGCGAAAAATCTGGGGATCGCGCTGGCAAAAGTAGCCTGTTGACACTTCTTAGATACTCCCCCGATGAATTTGCATCATGATAGCGGGCACTATCTTACTGAAACAATGCATTGTGTTTAACACTGCCGCGAACTGTATCTGAACGGGTTTGAGGATTTCTTCAAATCACTGATGAGCAGCCAGAGTTCCTGTAACATACTTTAAACTAGAGCGCCAATTTAGAAGATGGCACTCCTGTCTGTGACACTTGGGCGATGTTTTTTTTCAGTGGCATTCGCTGGAATGAGGCGTAGTCCGTATCGATGCTGCAGTGGCGCACTCAGGGGTGGGGGGATGTCTCAGTCCCTTGCCATGAGGTATCACTTGATTCTTTTGTCTTTCTTATTGGCTGCTTATGTGCATATGTTTTTGAATATTTTTTATCTGTTCCCAATGCCAATATTCTTGTATTTTGAGAGATGGCATTCTTATTTGCATCTTCAATATTTTGGGCCACCCCCATAAAGAAATCCTTGGTGCGCCATTGCGGCGCTTCACTTATTTCCAACCACTGTATGGTTGAAAGGTAGAAGCTAGACTCGTCGCCGTACACTACTATACGCCACTCTTCAACATAGGTTGCTCGGGAGTGAAGTGCTGATGGGGCCGCCGGTGGCCGAGTGGGCAACGTTCGTGACTGCCAAGAGAAGGGCCTCAGGTTCGATCCCAAGCAGGTACGAACGCTAGATCCACTAAATACCCGCCGTGCGTCGAATGGGCACGTTAAGCCGCCGGACCCCGGGTACTGGCCCCCGGTAATAAATAAGGGCGTCTTCCTCCCCCTTTCCACTTCGCTTCCGTGTCACTTTCCTATCGGCATCTCTAGCCCAAATCTCCTAGTTTCCTATTTCTAAGGGTTGTTTAAGACCTGGGGTCAGACACTCCCTTCCTAAAATCCTCTACATATGATCATGATCATGATTATGAAGTGCTGACGACGGTGGGGTAGAGGCCACATGATTGACGCCTGACTGCAAGCTTGACTCCCGTAGACCGTTTTAAATGGTTTGGCGTGCGATTGGGTAACAGGTACTTGGCATCGCAGCTGTTCTTATGACTCAGAGCGGTGATAATGATTTTTTAGGGCCTGTGACCGAATCAAAGATCTTCCTGTTCTGTAGCAGCTCTGGACGATCAACTGCTGAGTATCACTTCTGGCATCCACCGTGTACAGCAACGATGAATTCTGGCATTGTAGTCACCAACATGTGAAGCAATGCGTCGAGTTGACCAGTCTGCTTCATAGGAACTTATAATGCGTCCTTTTTCGAAGTCTTTTGGCTGATGATAATCACGGAGACAACCTGTAATGATAATCTCGACGTTATACATCTGTTATGGTTTTCTTCCAAGAGTCACTTTTCAAAAATTTGTGGCAATGTTACTCAGAAAAACATGTCGATCTGTCCCTCAAGGATCACCGCATTCAAGCTGTTTTAACACCAGCGTTCATCGGATGGTGTTGACAGAAGAATCATTTGCATATCTACACGGTTCAGTCTTACCTGCCAATTCGCATGTCTGTTTCCTGGTGATGAAGTTTTTTTATTAGGGGCTTAGCGACTACCATGGGCAAATTTGACAGTCGCTTGTCTCTAATTTAGGGCAACTGTTTCCAGGTACAGGAGAGAACCAGTGCCTTAAGGCAAATATACCAGCTATGCTTCAACTATGGCTCGAACCAGGGCTTAGCTTATGATAAATAGCGCTTTGACCACGGCGAAACTAAGCCAGCGTTGCAATTTGTTTTTGCCAGACCGTATATCCACTTAAACACAGATACCCGAATTAAACCGTTACAAAATATGATAACATCTTTTGCTTCTTCGGTTTCCATGTTGTGCCTCCGAACTCATTAGTCATAGATGCACAATAATATGTGATGTAGGAGCGCCACATCCCATGTCATGCGTATGTAGACACTAAACTGTCCAGATCTTCTTCTGATCGTCGCAGTATTCCACCGCTACCCTTTGACACGATCTTACGTATTGTGGGATAGCGGTGAGCTTAGTTCCGATTTCCGGCACCGGATAAAATAACACTGATTCTGTTTTATGAAATTACTCTGCAGTTTTATTTCTTTTTATGAAATTACACTGCAATGCGAAGAAAATGAAATAAAACACGACATAACCCCTACGCAACAGAACAAACGTTGCCGACAGTTGTTCGAGCACGTACGCGTTGTCACAGATGAATTCGTTTGTCTTACTAACTTTATTTTATTTTCCGGTATTTCTTCTTGATTTTACGTATCGTGAGATAGCGGTGAGCTTAGTTCCGATTTCGGCCACCGGATAAAAGCACATGGCGCTGCAAGTACTGAATGACGTCAGAGCGTTAGGGACATATGTTTTATATCATCCAGCCCGCGATTTCTGTTCCATTTTGTCATGTTTTCCGCCATTCAGAAAATATTGAAGACCCCTGCTCTGGAGAACCAAAGGCGCTCTACTGAACTGAACTTACCTTTGCAGTAAATAGAATGTAGCGCAGAGCGACGTGCAATTTCACGTAGGAATTCCTCCCACAGATGAGGTTTAGACCTGACTGCATACTTCCGTTACAAATGTAAACCATTTTCTTCTTCTACACTTAAGTATAAACTAGGTATCCCTTGATTTCCAAAGATGTAAACAAATACTTTGAACATCCTTACATTCGTTGAGCAAGGAATCGCACCCGTGAAGCTGATTCCTTGGTTTCGTGAAGCTGAAAACTCTGTTTATGTAAACATTTCTCGGAAAAGAAAAAAATCCCACGTGGTTTTGTCTATTAAACCCGCAAATTAACAACGGAGTTTGATCTTAGCCTTTAACCAGTTGTTGGACGCGCTATGAGCATTTCTCTCACGCTTCGCATAAGAAGAGCGTCATTTGTCGGGACGTGACCCTGTGACACTATTCGCGCCGTCACTTTTAGAATTTTCTCAACAATTTGTTATCAGTTCCGATGCGGATTGGTGCAGCTTTGACCTTAAAACAGTCTGCACTTTGCTCCCGTGTGTTTCGTGTCAACATTTCTCTCGTCAAACGACTGCTGGCGTTTGCGTCACGTGAGAACCTTTCTCATCAAAGGACCACTGGCGTTAGTGTTTTGTATTTTTATAGATACCGTGATAATAGGAGATGGTTTTCCGCCTAATTTGATTTGTACCTATATATTAACTACGCTGATGAGTCATTACATTATGACCACATACCTAATAAGCTGTATGACCCCCTTTAGCCCGCAAAACGGCAGCCACTCGGTGAGGCATAGATTAGATGAGGTGGCGATAGGTATCCTGGGGTATCTGGTACCATAATGTCAACAGCAGGTCCTCTAGTTCACGTACATTTCAGGATGGTGGTGATTTAGCACGAACCGGCTTTTCCAAGTCGAACCAAAAATGATCGATTGGGTTCATGTCAGGGAAATTTGGAGGCCAGGGCATTACAGAAAGCCACCAGCTTGTTCCTCGAACCACTCCTTGACGATTCTGGCAGTGTGGCATGGAGCATTATCCTGTTGGTAATGGCAATCACCAGCAGGGAACATAGTTGCCGTGAATAGGTGAACTTGGTCCGCAACGATGTTCAGATACCTGACAGCTGTCAGGGATTGTGTTATTGGGACAATGGGGCCTATAGCCTCCCAAGAAAACATCGCTCACAGCATAACACCACCGCCGCCTGCCTGTTTCCGCCCAACAGTACATCCAGGTGCCATAGCTTCCGTTGGTAACCGACGTATCCGCACTCGGCACTTTACGTGATACACCAGGAATATTGATTCATCAGATCAGGCCACTTTGTTCCAATCATCCACGGTCCAATCTCGAAGACCTTGGGCCCATTTCATGCGTTGTTGGTGATTACGCGCAGTGAAGCATGGGGACCCAGCCGGATCTTCGGCTACGCAGGCTCATGCGCAGAAGGCTGGGGTAAACTGTGTGCTGTGACGCATTGCCCTGATCACCAATGTTGTAGCTGCGGGTGAAGTGTCTCACTGCGGTCGCTGTGAACAATGCGCGACAATTTCCGATCCCCTGTGGCTTTAATGAGCTGTGGAAGACACAGGACTGGACGACGGTTTGTCGTTTGGCCATCTGTGCACCACTTTCGATACGTACTCACTCACTACAGCGGCACGTGAACAACGCAGAAGCCGCGCTGTTTCCGATATCGTAGTTCCGAGGCTCAGCGCCATCACAATTTGTCCTTTATCAAACCCTAATTAATCGACAGCGTTTCTTATTATGAATCCGAACACTCTACTAACCGAAAGCCGGTCCTCGGGTTTTATATATACTGCTCTTTGAACTTCGCCTGCGCCACCGTTCGGTCTCCAGGCGCTCTAATTTCTCTAGGAGGGGGTGGTGGTCATAATGTAATGGCTCATGGGTGTATATTCTTTGCAAAGAAAGAAGTCTGAAGTGTTATTATTAAGTAGATTACTTAAAACAGCGGGAAAAAGGTAGTGTGCGAGAAACTCTCACGTGCGACTTCTGGCGTTGTTCAACGTGTCGCGACCAACGATGGGTTGAAGAAATAAATCGCCTTATTTTACAGCCAAGCTTATCGGTTTCAGCTATAATTAATCAGTACATCCGCTGGCTGATGGGGTCTTTCTTTTCACTCGGTGAGCTTCGCCATGTAATTATTTACCAAGTGAAAGTTCGTTTTGAGAGATGAAAAGATTTTTCTTTTTATTTCAGAACAAAATCCTAAATTTCCCAATACAAGTTCAAAACCCTGAATTTTTCACTCGACTATTAAAAAAAAAAAGAAAAAGAAAAGCCCGGTTCCTGCAGATCTGCTTTTTTCCCCCATTGGTAACATCATTTATTTCACATATGAATTCATACAAAACAAAATCAAAACTGGATGCGTTTCCTTGGGGCAGTATTTCTCTTTTATGGCGATCAGAGAAACAATGAAAGTGGGAAAATATCATCCCGATGCAGACCATTGGAATTCCGGCGGAAAAGATTAGCTGGTGAAAGGTCTGTACGACCTACAGCAAGCTTCCACCTCGCCGTCATGTTCCATTACAACTGAATCGTTATTTGTTAATGTTTTTTTCCTGTATATAGCATAGAAACGTGATTCCCATTTTTATTTTATAGGGCTTAAAAATCGATGGAGCCACGCGGGTTTACATCCCCACCCCACCTGAGTTTTGGCGTCATTTGGATCATAGACACCCCTCCCCCTTTCTTTCCTTACGGTATCCCCCCCCCCCCTTTCTCCAAACCTATTTCGCCCGTGTAAGTACCTTCGCTTGTTGTATGTAGTGTTCATTCGAATTACTTTGCGTGATTCCAGTTGACAGGCTTTCATGAAGGATTCATTCTTTGGCATCGACGGCATGAAACCTTCTACTGCACGAACGAGAAAAAAAAATCATCCTTTTGTTTCGCGCACAGCTTTTCCCTGACTCGGATAAAGCGATGGTTGTCAGGATTATTATTGGCTTCCTATGAATAATAATGATTTTTATTTTTAGGGTGCAGTATTTCGGAACTCCGTTAGGGTAATCTTCGCCTTTAAATTTCTGATGCACTGCTTGGCATTTAATGGCTAAAAATATCAAGAGTGTTTTGAAGAAAGATAGATACGACGACCTCCTTTAAGAATGTGGCAGTTAATCAGTTTTAAACCTGCTTTAGATAGTTAAGCCCTGCGTATAAAGGAAAGGATATCAATCTGCAGAAACATTGAGCCAGGTATTTTCACTTTCATTTCTCTGCGCAGAGGTTAAGATCAAAGTTATTTTCTAAATTCGTCTTCAGCAATTTGTATATACTTTTCTTATTCTCCGGGAAATTTATTTAGGGATTTTATTAATTTTACCCCCTTTTTTTTGAAAACCAAGAGTGCTACGTGGAACGTTTTATCAGCTAGGGGAGTAGTACTTTATTAGGATTACTCAGATATTACGTATATCTCAGATATTTAATATACACTGAAGTGCCAGAAAAACTGGCACAGACGAACTCATGCAAAATGCATAGCAACGTCAACTATGCGCGTACTCGGTAGCGTCCGCCAATGCGTATATAAAGCGATAGACATCCTTGCCAGCTGTCAGAGCTGTTTTCGGCATGAGAAGGACAAGTAATAACGATTTATGCGATTTTCAGCTTGGTGTCATAGTTGGCGCTCGTGAGATGGGTCATAGTGTTTCGGAGGTAGAAACGAAGTTTGGATTTTCACGGACGACCATTGCAAGGGTGTACCGTGACTACAAGAATTCCGGCAAAACCTCCAACCAACGATACCAGGGTGGCCGTAATAAGACATTGGGTGAACACTCTCGCATGTATCATCGGAATTCAAAGCTGGAGCCTCAACAATCATCAGCGTCCGGACTGTGTAACGTACCCTGCACGATATGGGCTTTGGGGGCCGACGCCCAACTTGAGTCCCCTTGATGGGTGCACGACACAGAGCTATGTGCCTCGCTTGGGCTCGGCAACACCGCCACTGGACACTTGATGACTGAAAACAAGTAGCCTGGTCTGACGAGTCGCGTTTCCAACTGAATCGGGCAGATGGAAGGAATCGTTTGTGACGCAAATCCCATGAAGCCATGGATCCCGCCTGTCAACAGGGAACTGTACCGGCTGGTGGGGGTCCGTCGTAATGGTATGGGGTGTGTTTAGCTGGACTTCACTGGGACCCCTGGTACAGACGTACCAAACGTCTGTGACCGGCCAACGCTATGTGCGCATCCTTTCTGACGAGGTACACCCGTTCATGTCCTGCATTCATGCTGATGGGTTGGGCCTGTTCCAACAGGGCAATACACCTCCAAACAAGTGTCGGGGCGCCACATTATGGTTAGAGGAGCATTCATCTGAATTTGGGGTGTTGCCATCCCACCCAAGTCCCCAGATCTGAACTGATAGAACATATTTGGGATGCTATGCACCGCGCTATCGAACACAGGAATCCGAAACCTCGGAATACACCCTAATTGTGGAACGCTGTGCAGGAAGTATGGTGTGTATTGCCTAACGCATATTTCCAGAAGCTAGTGGAGTCCATGCCCCATCGTATTTCTGCAGTCCTGCGCTCCCGTGGGGGACCTACCAAATATTAGACTGGTGTACCAGTTCTTCTGGCAGCTCAGTGTATATATAAATGATATTTTTAACCTGACATTTAACAATGCTCTAATCCTCTATACAGATGATACAAGAATATTATTCCACGGCAAAAACGTTAACAAAATGGTTGCTCTGGCAAATCATCAATTACAGATTTACTCTGAATGGTTAACATACAATGAACTTATAATTAATGTTAATAAAACAAAATTCTTTATCTTTATTAGACAAAAAATATTGCATACGCGATTTTCATATTTACTTTTAAATATTACTCCGATTGACATAGTACAGGACTTAAGTACCTGGGAATTATTTTAACTTCCGACCTAAGATGGAATAACCATTTAGACTCAATTGCAAATCGAAGTTCCAAATACATTGGGATTGTCAGCAAAATTATTTCAAAACACTTAAACTTTTGTATCACACATTAATTATTGTTTTTCTTCATGGGGACAAACCACTCAAACCAACATAAAAAACCTACAAGTCCTACAGAATAAATACATTAGGTTACTAGACTTCAAAATAAATTATTCTTCTCAAACCAACTTCCAACCATTCACTTTTCAAAATATGTCAACCCCAACCATTACGGAATTTTATCTATTAAACAATTATTTGATTTCAAAATAGGCAAACTTATGTTCCAAAGAATTGAATTAAACTTACATACAGAAATCATTGAATTGAATTTACATACTTATCACTACAATACAAGACACAGATCATTATTACGACCCATACCTCATGATAAAGCAGGGCTTAAATTATATTGGTCCCTAATACTGGAATACACTACCAGTTGAGTTAAGCACCGTAAATAACCTAAATGTATTCAAAAACAAACCTAAAAAATACTTGCTAAGATAATTAAATAAATGATAATAACTTAAAACAAAATTATTTACAATATATCTAACATCTAACTTTACTGCTGTTGTTTTGTGAACCTGAGTTTACTTGCCTATTGAATTGGGAAATCCGGGCTTGTCAGGACTCTCCGAGGCCTTGTCCCCGATTTTCCCTGCTGTTCTTATATAAATTATTTATGTATATAATATAAATTATTTATATAATATAAATTATTTATGTATATCCTCAAAGCCAACAATGTAACAGCAAAAATGAAATTATTTATTTATTTATTTATGGAAAGCATTACTCAGACATAATACAATAAAAAGTATCCGGATACTTCTTTTGAGTAGTGGATTTAGAATCAAAAAGTACACTGAAATGCCAGAAGTAATGGGATAGCAGTATGCAAATTTTTAACTGGCGCTGCCGTCGTATAAAGGCGTCGACACAGGCAACGGGTTTTATCAGTTGTGAGGTGTAATCTCGTGCGTCAGGTTGAACAACCGCCAGTAGGATTATGGCAAGCCGACGTGAACTATCAGAATTCGAACGAGGCATGATAGTGCGAACCAGACGGATGGGACATTCAGTTTCCAAAGTTCTGTGAACATTTAGCAAACACGGTGTCACGTGTGTAACGAGAATACGTCATGGAAGGCATTACCACCCACTGTGGACAGCGCAGTAGTCGACCACGGGTGCTGAATGACCATGGCCAGCGGCGTCTGACCAGGATTGTCCATGCTGACAGACAAGCGACCATGGCTCAAATAACATCCACATTCAATACCAGAGACATATCCATCAGGTCAGTGCAGTGTATTTTAGCATCCATGGGGTATGGATGCTAAATTACACTGCAATAGAGCACTTTACAGTTCCGGTATAGATGCTAAATTACACTGCAATACAGCATTTTGTACAGTTCCGACGGATGGTGTGACCACCACGTTCCCCCATAATAACCCAATAGAGCACTTATGGGACGTCGCGGAAAGGTCCATTTATCACCCAAGATTATGCACCTACAAACACCAGGGATCTGTGTGCGGCTCTTAAGACGGCATGGATCAACATCTCTCCTGAAGTCTTCCTGCCACTCGTGGAATGGATGCCACGACGAGTTGCTGCACTTTGCCGGGGCAGAGGAGGTACTACACGATTCTAGGTACGTATCCCATGACTTTTGGCACTTCAGTAGACTTCAAAATAAAATATTTAATTTTCAGAAAACGTTGCTGATTTAATCTATCTCAACATCACAAGCATTGTACTCATAAAAATTTTAAAGACCTTTTGCAAACTATCTCGTTGTCAACTCTCCTCACACCTAGAGTTTTGGCTTCTATTTACTTTTGATTAGATGCCAGTTGTTGGCAAATTGTACGGAGAAATTAGGCGGTTCTGATGTGCTGTCCAGAATCAAAATACAACTACACTGAAGTGCCAAAATGTATGACATGCGTACTTATAGTAGTATTGTGTAGGACCTCGTCTAGCTCGGAGAAGTGCTGCAACTTGACGTGGCATCAAGTCCACACGTTGCCGAAAGACTTCTGGAGAGATGTTGAGCCATGGCGTCTGAACAGCTGCTTACAGTTCCCTGGTATTTGTAGGTGCTGGATCTTGGGTGAGAATGGATTTTTACCACGTCTCATAAGTTCTCTATTGGGTTCATGTCGGGCAAACGTGGTGGTCACATCATCAGTCGGAAATGTCCAGAATGCTCCTCGAGCCAATCTTGGACAACTTAGGCCCAATGACACGGTGCATTTTCCTACTGGAAAATCCCATCGTTGTTGGGGTACATAAAGTCCAGGAAGGACTGCAATGGTCACCCAGCAGAACAACAAAGCGACTATCAGTTAATGATGTATCTACGAGGACCAGAGTACCCAAACCGTGAACGTAGAAGCCCCCTACACATGTATGGAACCACCACCAGCTTGTACAGTGCCTTGTGGACAGCTTGGGTTTATGGCCACATGAGGTCTGTGCCACACCCAAACCCTACCATCAGCTGGTAACAACTGGTAGCGTGACTCATCGTGACTAGGTCACGCGTTGTTAGGATTCCAGGGTCAAATTACCGTGTCCACGAGCCCAGGTGTGGCCGATGTCGTGATGTTAACAAAGACACTCTGGTGGGTCTTCTGCTCCCATACCCCATGGACGCTACATTACGCTGCAATGACCTGATGGATGTCTCTGGTACCTCCTGCATTGAATATGAATGATATTTGAGCCAGTGTAGATTGTCTGTTAGCATGGACAATCCTGGTCAGACGCCGCTGGTCATGGTCATTCAGCACCCCTGGTCGGCCACTGCGCTGTCCGTGGTGGGTAGTAAGGAGGTCCATGGCCGCCCCTGTGGCGCAGTGGTCTACGCTATGTCTTGTGATCATTCGTCCGAGATGGGCCTGGGCTCGAATCCCGTTAGGCATGGATGTTGTGTTAGTCTTACGGCACTGGCTGTCTCCCTTACCTGGAGTCAGTGGCCCTAAATGGCCCATTGAGTTGCTCACAGTGATCGGTAAACCTTCAATAAAAAAACCAAGTTAGTAAAATCATGCAATGCATTGATTATGAGAAGTTTTCCAACATGCCGGAGTTATGAGGATAATCCAACACTCGAGTTATGAGGATAATCCAACATTCGAGTTATGAGGATAATGGCTGTGAAATAAATATCGCTCCTGTGTCTTGACCTTTGACCCCATTTCGATTACGTTATACACAACCGATTCAATATACCTCCGGAACAACATGATAACGTTTTGTTGCAATCAAAACATTCTTAGTCAAGTTATGCGGATAATGGCTGTGGAATAAATCTCACTTCTGTGACCTGACCTTCAACCTCATTTCGATGATATTAAACACAATCGGTTCAGTGTACCTCTGGAGCAACATGATGAAGTGTTGTCGTCATCGAAGCATTTTTACAAAAGTTATGACGCATAAGAGCAATGGAATGGATCCCGCTCCTATGCCCTGATCTTTGACCCCATTTCGTTCATTTTCAATAAGATTTGACCCCATGTGATCCCCTACCATATACTAAAATGTAATAGAAATCGAAACATTTTTACGCAAGTTATGATGCATAAGGGCAATGGAATGGATCCCGCTTATATGTCGTGACTTTTGACCCCATTTCGTCCATTTTCAATAGGGTTCGTCCTCAGGTGGTCCCCTACCACACTAAAATTTCATCGAAATTGAACCATTTTTACGCAAGTTATGACGCATAAGAGCGATGGAATGGATCACGCTCCTATGTCGTGACCTTTGACCCAATTTCGTTCATTTTCATTAGGGTTCGTCCCCAGGTGGTCCCCTACCACATACTAAAATTTTATCGAAATCGAACCATTTTTTCGGGAGTTATCGTGCAGACTGACAAAGCTGGAGCATATATGCTTTTTCAACCGACGGTTGGAAAGCGTAAAAAATGACGTCCATGAGGTATCTTGGTATACACGTGACACCGTGTATCGAGGAATGTTAAATGTTCGCACAACTTAGGAAATTGAATGTCACATCCGTCTGGCTCCCATTACCATGCCTTGTTCAAACTCCGATAATTCACGTTGCCTTGCCATAATCCTACTGGCGGTTATTCAGCCTGACTCACGAGATTACACTGATAAAAATCGTGGCGTGTGTCGAAGTCTTTACACGACGGCATCGCCAGTTAAAAATCAGCATACTGATAACCCATGACGTTTGGCACTTTTGTGTAAGATGTAACACAATTCTCATAAGAGTAGGAAACCTAAAAAAGAAGGTTAAAATAGAGATACGTCATAACTTCTCTCTTTTTTGGACTATGTACTTCTGTGATGATTAAATATTGTTAAAGATGCGTGAAGGCTTTATTCATTTCCTTGACTGGAAAGCATGTGAGATAAATTTTTACTGGACATTGTATCTGAATAATATGCATTCGCCACATGCATATTTCCAGTTCATCCATTATCTGAATACCATTTTATACAAATATCATCTGACGTTTAAAGTATTGCTGAGGTATAGACCCATTAGTGAGTAGTTTAGCATTTTTAAACGAACACTGTGCCATTCAGAAATTTAATGCACACGTTCTCATTTTCCTATCGTTCGTTAACATGTTAGATTTGTTCTTCAGCTGATGTTCAAGAAGTATTTAGTAATGTAAAGATAATATACGACTTGTACGAAAGCAGAGCGCCATCTGCGCTTGCGTAACATTAATCGATTTTACTCTTATTTCTTGATAATTGGATTTTGCCACTTCGATGTTGAACATCCTTCATCAAAATTTAATCGTACAATTTTTTATCCACGGCTTTATTCGTAATGGCATCACACACTACTGAAATAAGTATGCTGTAAGAGCGACAATAGCATCAGATCACGTGGCGTCTTACGAAATTGATTTGTAGCTACTTATGTAAAATCAAATCTGGAAGACAACATTAGCGTGTTTGTACGTATAAATTTGTTTTGGTGTGTATTTAATACAAAGCCTATATTCTGTGTGCTATCGATTGTGTCAGTAAATGCAGTCAGTTCCGTGCGCAGTGGAAAATTTATATAATTATCTGTTTTTCAGCCTATCGATTATGTATATATTTGCAGCGTCTGGTTTTTGTTCAGTCTGTGATGAATACATAGATATTAGATTTCTTCTGTGTTCTATGAATTATTTATATATGTAAAAATCGCATGAGTTCCTCGTCCGGTCTGTTAAGACCTGTTTCTATTCGTCACTGTATTCCATAGATTAGGCAATGTAAGAGTCGGCTATTTTGATCGCATTTGGAAGCCATATTTGGAATTTGTTATACTGAAATGGAAAGAACGGGATCTTCAGGAAAAACAAAAATAATCACGTCATACAACAAAAAACACCTCCAAAATGTATAGGGTCTGACTAATCAAGATTCCTGGAGGAACATCACGTAGATGGCCAAGCTTGGATACACCAATTACCAATGGAGGCTATGGCACCTGGATGCACTGTTGGGCTGAAACAGGCCAGCGGCAGCAGTGTTATGTTGTGGGTGATGTTTTCGTGGGACACTTTAGGCCCCATCATCATATGGTGCGAGTCATCCGTTTATGCTTTCTTTACATCTTTTCAGTGGTCGCGTCATTACGCATGCGTCACGAGATTTCAGTAATTTTGATAATTGAAGCTTTCTCATTCCATAGCGCGCTGAAGTGCATTGTCTTTAAAAGGATAAAAACCCCAAGAAAGATGACACCGAATCTTCTGTTGTAATGAGCACGTCTTTTGAATCCCTTCTGATGTAAATTAAATTTATCAAAAGAATTCACTGCCAACGGAACCGGTATGAAAAACAGAAGTATCTGACCGAAGAAAGAAGTTTTTCAATCGAATTTTTAGTCCCGCAGGTGTTCCTGTAAACGGAAGCGTGAACTACGCATGTGCAGGAGGTTTGGCTTGACTAAGCACTTTAGGGGAATTGGAAATCACTCAGGTTATATATATATATATATCCTTTTACTCAATTCCTGTTCTGTGGTTACCCTGTACATAAGTATATATATTATGTTTTCTTGTTAATATTATGTTATAAAATTAATATTGAAATGTAATATGGTCAAATGTAACTTCATAATGAAAAATAAATCAAATGAAATAATATTTACCTGTTTGTCATAGACACTTCCGAATGAATGAGACAGTGTGAGAAAAACCAAGAAAAATTTCGAACCTTAATCTCCGGAAAGGAACGAACCTCCGCTCTTCTTTTTTGCCATTAAAATTCTGTGTCGCCATGTATGACCTAGTAAACTCAATAATAATTAGCAGGTACGAACGATTAATAGGCAGTGAAGAAACGAATTTGAATAGCTTTAACTTCAAATTTTAGCGGAAGTATTCATCTCCTACGAATGCGAAGTGAGCTTCACATCTCATCTTTAAATTTAGCGTTTGCTTATTTTCCTGTTAAAAAGTGTATTTTGTTGCCCTTATGGAATGAAGAAAGGTCGCATATAAAAAGTATGCAGTGCCAGTGCTGTTTATATAGTAGATATACGTAGTTCTTTATTATATGATTTATATTTTCATTATTATTTATATATTATATTTTACTAGTTCTTTATTACTTGTGAATTGACGTTCAGAACAGACTACTGGCACAGCAACAAAATAGAAACGACATGTTGGTATTTTGTTGTGTTCATAGTGTAACTTTTATAGGTGCTTTGACCTGTCGTCGTTTCATTCCGGAAATATTTTGCGCTGTCAGCATTTTATTTTAAAGTGTTCTGTTATATTGTTGTTCACTGGATTCCGTTCGGTGCCATGTCGCGTGGGTTAATCAGACCTTCCCTTATATGGAAATGAAGCAGCTCTGGGATTTTCTCACTTTTTTTTCCCTAATGTTGAAATGACTGAATTACTAGCTAAATTAGACTTTGCTCTTCTGCAAATAAGCTGAAGAGCGAAGTCAATTTAGCTAGTAATTCGGTCATATAAGCAGTAAAAAGCAGTAAATAATGGCAGTAAAAAGCGCAAGCTAAATAAGCAGTTTATGGTTTTCTAGCCCAGAAACTGCTTATTTTCCTTACAAACGAAGGCCTAACGAACCCATTCGATGGGACACTGAAAGAAATCCAGTGAATTGCTTTGTAACGCTTGGAAGTTCTCGATTTCCGAGACTTTTGAACACTTTGAGGTCACGGAAATCGAGGGGGATTTTTTCTCCTGCTCTCCTCAAACTCCAGCGGACTTCTGTTTTCCTTTCTCACGCCCCAGCCAGAAAACGCGGGGTGCACTTTTCGCTGATTAATTGCTGAATCCTCATTATTGCGACTCTCACCCTCCTCGTAAGAAATCCTTCATTAAAACCTAAAGCTATAAGAAAAGGTCATATGCTAGAACCTCTTTCTCCGTAGACGCTGTGCCTTAAAATCATTTCCATCCATAGCGATAAAGTGATTTCCAAGCTGAACTTCATGAAAAGCCGATGCAGATAACGTGTTTTCGCCTGACATCGAAAGTGCACCAGGAAATGGTCATCTCCCCTCTCTTATTAACGACTGACTGAAAAGTAGTAAAAGAATAATTTCAGTCCTCTCCAAAAACACTATCGAAAAGACAAAAGAAATGCAACTTATTATATGAAAGAAGGTTATTAATGCGTACTTCCGCTGAAATATATTATATAAAAGTAATAGTTCGGTTTCGTCTGTGTTGTAGTTATTGGGTTGCTTGTCGATTGTCTTTTCGGTGGTATGCATGTCGATTGTCCTTTCAGTGTTTTGCTTGCCGATTGTCCTCTTGGTGTTATGCTTGTCCATTGTCCTTTCCGTGTGTTGCTTGTCGATTGTCCTCTTGGTGTTTTGCTTGTCCATTGTCCTTTCCGTGTTTTGCCTGTCGATTGTGCTTTCCGTGTTTTGCTTGTCGATTGTGCTTTCCGTGTTTTGCTTGTCGATTGTGCTTTCCGTGTTTTGCTTGTCGATTCTCCCCTCGGTGTTTTGCTTGTCGATTCTCCCCTCGGAGTTTTGCTTGTCGATTCTCCCCTCGATGTTTTGCTTGTCCATTGTCCTTTCAGTGTTTTGCTTGTCGGTTGTCCTTTCAGTGTTCTGCTTGTCGATTGTCTTTTCAGTGTTTTACTTGTCGATTGTCCTCTCGGCGTTTTGCTTGTCGATTTCCTTTCCGTGTTTTGCTTGTCGATTGTCCTCTCGGTGTTTTGCTTGTCGATTGTGCTTCCAGTGTTTTGCTGTTTTTCTTGTCGATTGTGCTTCCAGTGTTTTGCTGTTTTACTTGTCGATTGTGCTTCCAGTGTTTTGCTGTTTTTCTTGTCGATTGTAGTTTGCGTGTTTTGCTTGTCGACTGTGGTTTCAGTGTTTTGCTTGTCGATTCTCCCCTCGGTGTTTTGCTTGTCGGTTGTCCTTTCAGTGTTTTGCTTGTCGGTTGTCCTTTCAGTGTTCTGCTTGTCGATTGTCTTTTCAGTGTTTTTTGCTTGTCGATTGTCCTCTCGGTGTTTTGCTTGTCGATTGTACTTTCCGTGTTTTGCTAGTCGATTCTGCTTTCAGGGTTTTGCTTGTCGTTTGTCCTCTCGGTGTTTTGCTTGTCGATTGTGCTTCCAGTGTTTTGCTGTTTTGCTTGTCGATTGTGCTTTCAGTGTTTTGCTTGTCGATTGTCCTTTCAGTGTCTTGCATGTCGACTGTGCTCTCGCTGTTTTGCTTGTCGATCGTCCTCTCGGTGTGTTACTTGTCGATTGTCCTTTCAGTGTTTTGCTTGTGGATTATCCTTCCGGTGTTTTGCTTGTAGGTATGGTGCCCGTAGATCATTTCAGTGGCCGCCCCAGTGGCGCATTGGTCTAAGCGATGGCTTATGATCATTCGTCCGTGAAGGGTGCGGGTTCGAATCTCTGTTAGTCATGGATGTTTTGTTTGTCCAACGGCACTGGCTCTCTCCCTTCCCTGGAATCAGTGACCCTAAATTAGGGACACGCGACTGTTTATAGCCCATCGAGTTGCTCACCGTGGCCGTTAAACCTTCAATAAAAAAATATATGTTAGTGTTTTCGATGACGATATCCTTATTGCTTACTGGCTCATTTACGCATTGGTGAAATGCACTGAAGCGGGGAACAAAGCGTTGAGGTAAATCCTACTTAAACTATAACTGACGTCATTTTCCTTTCATAGGTTTATTTTTTAGGCCCTCCCGAGTTTAAAATATTTCCATTATTCGAAGAAAGAAACGAGGAATAAGATAAGTCCGGCGTTTTGATTTTTTTTTTTTTTTTGATTGCAGGTTTAACGACCACCGTGAGCAACTCAATGGGCTATAAGCAGTCGCCCGTCCCTAATTTAGGGTCACTGGTTCCAGGGAAGGGAGAGAGCCAGTGCCGTAAGACAAACACAACATCCATGCCTCACTGGGATTTGAACCCAGACCCCTTACGGACGAATGATCATAGGCCAGCGCCTTAGACCACTGCGCCACCGGGGCGGCCCGTTTTGATTTGAAAGCGTAACCTGTCAGTTATGAAATGCATTGATTTCTTCGCATGTGTGAATTTATAAATATTCTGAAGCTTAATATGAATAGAAATTTATTCAGCGCCCCGGTATCTAAATGTTTAGAGTTGCTTTTTTTTCCCGGTTAGTCGTTCGAGCTTTCCTCTGGTTCGAATTCAGAATTCGGCAGGAGTGACGGGTTCGTCTCATAGCGCTGGCTCTTTCCCTTCCCTGGAACCACTGACCCCAAATTAGCGACTGCTCAAAGAATTTCTTATTCTAGTCGTCCACCTCTACATTCTAAAAGGCACGACCAACCCTTAATGCCATATCTAATGATAAAAAGAGATTTTAACTTATGAGATGATATCAAAGAAGGTTGTTCATGCTTACTTTTGCTCAAATTATGTGGAAATATGTGTGATGTAGGAAGTATCGGCAAGAGGGGCATCCTGCATCGGGCTCCGCGCTTCGGGAGATTCCTCACGTCATAGGCACAAGGAATTAAGATAAAAATAAAATATGCGGAATAAAACAAAATAATTATCAATGACCTATACAAACAAACGAATGTTACCTTATTTGTATGGGATATATAATTTGGGATATTAGCAAGCCTGAATACACGCGAATTAGGCCAGACAGTTGTCTTAGATTCAACGGGATGGTTTTGGATTCTTATAGTCCCGCATCCCTGTAAGTAATTTTTGTACTGATTCTTTTTCAAATTTCAGTATTGTTTCAAGAATTTTATTGACAATTCCTGTTACTACTGCTTCACCAGAGCGAAGTTTCTAAAAAAATCTATCTTTGAACTACAAATACTCAAGATTTGGCACTACTGAAACTATCTAGAACTACAATACATACACTGATGGAAAAAAATTCCAACACCAAGAAGGGGTTGTGTTAGATAAACGATAGTTGGTAGGCGGTGAGAGTACATCTGTAAGATGACGTCTATGCAAATTTCACGCTCGGCGAATACGTGTGGCGCTAGTAGCGCCCTCGGAACATGCAAAGCAGGTTTGCTGTAAATACGCGCAGTAACGTTCGTAAGCGTTAGTTATCGTTGAGATTCGACGTAGTGTGTTGATGTTAGTCAAGATTGCCTTTAAGAAGACGAAGAAGCCATTATCAACAGCTCACAGAGTTTGAACTAGGTCGTGTAATAGGGCTACGAGAAAGTGGATTTTCTTTCCGCAATATTGCAGAACGACTTGGCAGGAATGTAGCCACTGTGCATGATTGTTGGCAGCGGTGGTCAAGGGAAGGTACTGCCTCAAGAAGACCGGGTCCCGGCCGGCCACGTGGCACTACTGAGAGGGAAAACCGCCGTCTACGGCGTATGGCCGTGGCGCATCGTACCGTGTCTGTGGAAGCAATTCGAGCTGCAGTTGCCCCCACAGTGACACAACGAACTGTTACAAATCGGTTATTTGAAGGACAGCTCCGAGCCAGACGTCCTGTAGCGTGCATTCCACTTACTCCAAACCACTGACGTTTGCGACGTCAGTGGTGTCAAGCTAGAGCACATTGGAGGACGGAGTGGAGATCTGTTGTGTTTTCTGATGAAAGCCGGTTCTTCCTGGGTGCCAGTGATGGCCGTGTGTTGGTTAGAAGGAAGCCAGGTGAGCGCCTGCAAACAACCTGTCTGCGGCCAAGACACACTGAACCTACACCTGGAGTTATGGTCTGGGAGCAATTTCCTATGACAGCAGAAGTACTCTTGTGGTTATCCCACGCACCCTGACGGCACAGTTGTACGTCGGTCTGGTGATTCAACCTGTTGTGCTGCCATTCAAGAACAGAATTCCAGGGGATGTTTTACAACAGGATAACGCTCGCCTGCATACCGCTGTTGTAACCCAACATGCTCTACAGAGTGTCGACATGTTGCCGTGGCCTGCTAGATCACCAGATCTTTCACCAATCGAGCACGTATGGGACATCATTGGACGACAACTCCAGCGTCACCCCCAACCAGCATTAACCGTCCCTGTATAGACCGACCAAGTGCAACAGGCATGGAACTCCATCCCACAAACTGACATCCAGCACCTGTACGACACAATGCATGAACGTTTGCGTGGTTGCATTCAACATTCTGGCGGTTACACCGGTTATTAATGTACCAGCATTTCACATTTAAACTGGCTCTTCTCGCGCTTGCAATAAGGTGGGATGTTAACACCTTAATCGATTAAATATGTTAACTATACAAATGTATTGCTGCAATTTCATTCCTCTATAACTATTTTTTCGTGGTGTTGGGACTTTTTCCCTCAGTGTATTATAACTACAAATACTTAATTGATTTGGAATTACTGTCAATAGAATGTATGTTGGGTGAAAATCAGGATTACAACAATGTAAGTAATGATTTTGACGAAATCAGGACAAGAAAAATATATATTATAAAGTGGTCTTGTGGTAATTTATTAATCCTGTATGTCATTTTATATCTTATGTACACTGGTCTATGAATAGCATATTAAAACATGCGCAGTCTTTTATATAACAAAATCTAATCCTAACAGCAGAATGTAATCCGGATTTCTGCCTTATCTTTCGTATATTTCATATCACTGCGTTTGTCTGAATTTGATAAATTAGAATAAGGCTTGCTGCCAATGAAATACACAAGTTTTCCGTTGGAATCTTGAAAACAAGTGAAAAGCCCTCCTCATCGACATTTTTTCACTGTCGAGCGTTATGAAAGATGCCTGTGGTCATGGCTATTATATAAATCCCTAGAAAGGTCGTGATCATCATTGATAGAGATCATATCCTAAGAACGAAATGATTACGGTCTAATTAGATCAAGACAGCACTGATTGGACAATGAACAGATACGTAAGTACTCTTCTCTTCTCATTATTCAAAATCTTCATTGATAGATCAAGGTACCACACATGGGCCTAAGAATGTTTAATACATTTTTTTAAGCAAACTATATATATAGATAAGAGCCCTGCAAAAATATTTTTAGGGAACGGGGCACCATATGCCCTAGGGACGGATCTCTCTCGGGAATTATATATATATATATATATATTAAAAAGAGAAATTTTATAGAAAGCCTTTTTTTTTTTTTTTTTTTTTTTTTGCCAAATAATATGATGAAAAATTTAAAGAAAAGTAAAAACACACACCACCTCACGCGCAGGCGCGCGCGCCTGCACACGGAGAATCATATCACTTAATTTTCAAACAAAGGAAGGACGCTGATCCACAGCTGAATTTGGCGTCACCGGTCATCACTTCTAACAGATGAAGTACCTACTGCCAATACTGTTGAGGTTTATTCTGATTACCGATCGCCCTTACATAGGTAGATTCTAAGGACCAATTGTCCTTAGATAAGTAGATTCTGATGACCTATCGTCCTTAGATAGGTAGCTTCTGTTGACCGATCGTCCTTAAGTAGGTAGATTCTGATGACCGATCGTCCTTAAGAAGGTAGATTCTGATGACCGATCGTCCTTAGATAGGTAGATTCTGATGACCGATCGTCCTTAGATAGGTAGATTCTGATCGCCGATCGTCGTTAAATAGGTAGATTCTGACGACCGATTATCCTTAGATAGGTAGATTCTGATGACCGATTGTCCTTAGATAGGTAGATTCTAATGACCGATCGTCCTTGGAGGGATAGGCAAAACGATCGCAACCATGAAACAGTATTCAAAATTGTTTACTGCAACACTGAAAACCTTTTAGAAGGATTATTTATTTTAAATCAACACTCCAGTGCAGAAGTTCTGCGCATAAATTAGTTGTCAGTTCACTTTATGCAGTTCAATTCCGTTCATTCAAAAGGATAAATTTGGGAATTGTACTCTGATTTTTATTTCTCTGCGTACAGTAACCAGAACTGCTTTGAAAGATAGGTGTGTGTATGCGGGATGTTACCTCCCCCCCCCCTTAAAATCCCAATCAGAAGATATATGAGATCAACAAGATGTAAAATGGGGGGGGGCTGTATGTAAGATATAAGAAAACCAAGGGTGACGTTTTTCGTCCCCAAGAGGTAGCGATTATTATATTTCGATGACCTATGCACGGTAATATGAACAGGATGAATAGTTACTACATTGAATCACTACAAAACTTGTGATGTTGAGATAGAATAAAATAACGACGTTTATTCACAATTATTTGTGAATAAACCTTGCTATTTTATTCTACGGGAAAAGTATGTAGTTATTTGTACAGCGCTGAAATAAGGATATGTGGAATGTGGATGTTACGTCTCTTTTGAAAACAAAAGCAATTTTTTTTTTGATTGGAGGTTTAACGACCACCGTGAGCAACTCAATGGGCTATAAGCAGTCGCAAAACAAAAGCAATATGTGTTTAATAAGATTTCCATTTACACCAGATTCATAGCAAACCTGCCATTGCTGTGAGACGAGAAGCTGTTCTTTTTAACACAATCAGACGTCAACGAGTTGGTGTCTCCGATAGGTGAGTAGTTGAACTTGAAGTACGAAATGTATTCGGCGCCGAAGCGAGAAAGAGGAAGTTAGAGTTGCTATCTCTTTATGAAAATTTGGCTTTATTCTTGTTAAGCGTTTTTTTTTTTATTTTTTTATCTGAACACTACATTTTCTTTCTCTATGAATTTGTTTCAGTCTGCCAGACAGCAGGTCGAAGAGTAATTACCTAATAGAAAGCTGGTGATAAGAATTGATGTTTTGGACTTTATGGTTAGCACTGTTTACAGCGAGAGAGTTTTAGAGCGCGTATAGTTTGGTACCAAATTTTGATACACGCTGTCACCTAGTTTCGGCAGTTACCACTGACTTGTGAGTGTTTCTGATATTTAAATCACAATAGTTGGTTTATTTACGAATTGTATCAAAGCGAGAGCAGTCTTAACGCGGATATACGGGGACAAGGCGATAACTGCATTATATAGATACCTGCGGTATATCCGAATATGAGTATGCATTTGTCTGTGTATGTATTTTGTTTGGGGGATATGATGGGACCCACGGTATATCCGACCGCGTTGTATCCGGCTTCCGCTGTATTACTGTTGCGTACAAAATGTACATTCCGCAGTTGATGCATTATGTGATCAAGAATATTAACTGAACTGTGTGTTTGACGAAAAATATACGCCTGCAAACACCAATAAATGAAGAGGGAGCTAAGAAACTATTACTTGACTTTCATTTGGCCTTTATTATTCCTAATGCTTAATTAGTTAATCCTTGTTGCATATACAGACTGCAACGAAAGGAAGGTTTGTGTGATTTATCTTAAGTATTAGGTGTACAAATAAGTTTTACAGCGTTTTAAGACAAAGCAACTTGTAATTGGAGAGAAAACAACAATACCTTTATGAATCATAATATGCGCTGTCATTATCTATCGTTTTCCGCGATCGGTCGGACAGCTGACGGATTCCAGCGATGAAGAATACTTCGTCATGTGACGCGATGAAATCGTCAACCCATTTTTGCACTTCGTCACATCTCCGGAACCGTACAGCAGACAAACAAGGTTGCATCGTTCGGAACAAATGATAGTCTGAAGAGGCTATGTCGGGACTATACCCCAAAACTTCCAGCCAAGCATCAATAACGTTTCCTTGACCGATTTCGCGACATGCAGCCTAGCGTCATGCAATAAAAGTAACGGGATGCAATCCTTTGCCTGTGAATGGACATTTCCGAAAGATTTCTTGGTTCAATCGCAGCAATTGTAGCTTGTATCTATCAGCAGTAACAGTTTGACCCTGTTCCAATAATTCATAATAGAGCACATCCTTCATATCCCACCAGATGCACAGCAGAACTTTCTTGGAGTGAATAATATGTTTCCGTGTCGAAATCGTTGCTTTACCGGGGTCTACCCAGTGTTTTTTGCATTGGGGATTATCGTACCGTATCCACTTTTCATCACCCGTAACTATTTTCCACAGGAAAGAGTTTCTGCGTTATTTATTCAACAAATTCATACACTTTATGACACGCTGATCCTTGTTCCTCTGGCTCAGGTCTTGTGGCACCCATTTTCTTTCCCTCTGAATCTTTCCCATTGCATGTATAAGATTGGAAATAGTTCGTTGAGTTACCCCCAGTTGTTCAGGTAGTTCATTTTGCGTTTGGGACGAGTCGTTATACAGAAATGCTTACAGTTCCTCACGTGCGACCTTCTGCGAGGCGCCGCTACGTTCCCGATCGCTAACATCACAATCACCTGCTTTAAACCGTCCAAACCAAAACTCACATGTTCTTTTCGATACAATATTCTCCCCCAGAACAGAACAGATCGATACAGATGCTTTTGCAGCACTTTGTCTGTGATGAAATTCGTAACGAATGCAGTGTCGAATAAGTGCAGTATACCTTGCCATATTTCACCTACCGATGTACAAGTGCGTTTGACTGTTGGGCAAACTTCTGTGTCACATTTTATACACTGGACCAGTTACGGTCACATGGAAACAAAGCGGGGGAATGTCGGATATTTAAATTAGCGGTATACGTCACACAAAAAACGCTTTAAAACTAATTTGCACACTTAATAATTCCCTAAGCTTTACGGTGAAGCAATTTAGCTTTCGGAGAGTTAGGCCATAGTCAGTGATACAATAGTTATAATGCTTTACACTGAAGTTTCACGTTAGGGTAATAGTTGGAAAGATAAACATATTCAGTAAAACCCTTGTTATCCCCTATACACAATCTGTCATTTGGTCTGGTCGCCTGGGCTCAGTAATAAAAGTTTTCTTTCCACGTGTTGCGTATTTACAATTCATAGTGTTTAGGTTTAAGTATTTGTGGCTACTGAATGATGAGTTTCATGGCCACTGAATATATACTACACATCATCATCATCATCATCATTGTCAACCATTATCAATCCACTGCTGGACGAAGGTCTCCCCAAGTTTCCTCCACAACGGTCTGTCTTGTGCCAGTCTCCTCCATGTCACTCCCGCATATTTACGAATTTCATCCACCCATCTCCCATGTGGTCTTTTTCTGGGTCTTTTCCTGTCCCTTGGAATCCAATCTAAAATTTCGGTTGTCCATCTATGGTCTGTCCTTCTGGAGGTATGTCCAGCCCATTGCCATTTCAGGGATTTAACTCTGATCATGATGTCTTCCACTCTCGTCATTTTTCGGATCCACGAGTTCTTCTTCTTATCTCTCCTGGTTATACCAAGCATGCACCTCTCCATGCTTCTTTGAGTTGTCTGCAGCCTTTGTATGTCTCTTTTAGTTAAGGTCCACGTCTCTGCACCATACGTAAGCACTGGAAGGATGCATTGATCAAACACTTTTCTTTTAAGACATAATGGCATATTGCTCTTGAAAATTATGCTGTTTCTTCCAAAAGCTCTCCAGCCAAGTTTTGTACGCCGATTAATTTCTTCATCAATGTGACCCTCACTTGATATCTGCTGTCCAAGATAAACATACGTATCTGTTATCTCCAGTTTTTCTCCATCAATCGATAAATCTTCATTTCTTGTAAAAGCATTGAACATCACTTTTGTCTTCTGAAAGTTCATTTTTAATCCCACTTCTTTACTCTTGTCAGCAAGTTCCTGGATCATACTCTGCAGCTCTGATGGGGTAGTTGCAAAAATGACTACGTCATCAGCAAAACGAAGGTGGGTTAGATAATCTCCATTAATCTTTATCCCTTTGTTTTCCCAGTTCAGTGATTGAAAGACATTTTCCAATGTGGCATTAAAGAGCTTCGGAGATATGGTGTCACCTTGTCTCACTCCCTTTCCAATTTTTATGTGTGTTGTATTTTCAAACAGCCGAATCTTTGCACTTGCATTTTCATAGATGTTATTAATAATATTAATGTATGCATCTTCAATACCGCAGGATTTCAGAGCCGTGGTAACTGCTGATGGTTTCACCGAATCAAAGGCTTTTTCATAATCGATAAAAGCCATGCACAATGGAAGTTCATATTCCCTCGCTCTTTCAATTAGTTCTCTCAGTACGTGGATATGATCTATTGTGCTGTAGCCACTCCTGAATCCAGCTTGTTCTCTCGGTTGAGCCATGTCCAGTGTTACCTTCAAGCGGTGTGAAAGAACTTTAGTGAAGATTTTATAAACCACTGATAGGAGGCTGATAGGTCTGTAGTTCCTGAGATCCTCAATGTCACCTTTTTTATGTAGCAGGATCATTGTAGCATTGTTCCAATCCTCAGGAATCTTCCCTTCATTAAGGCATCGAGTGAAAATTTGGGCGAGTACTGTTTCAATTTCTCCACTTGCTTCTTGTATGATGTCTATAGTAATTCCATCTTCTCCTGAAGCTTTCCCCCGCTTCATGTTCTTGATTGCATGAGCAACTTCTGCTGGGAGGACTGGAAGAACTCTGGTACCTTTCATGATGTCTGGAGTACATGTATCATCCCTTTCATATAATTTGGAGTAGAAATCTTTCACTCTTGTCAAAATTTCTGCCTCTATTTCTTGTTATAGAACCATCTTCTTTCCTCAGAGCCATAATCTGTTTTCTTCCTTACTGAGATGTCCCTTTGCTATCTTTAGGCTTTGGTTGTTTTCAATTGCTTTCCTCACTAGCTCACAGTTGAATTTCCTTACGTCTTCAGTGATACTTTTTCGTGCTGTCTTGCATAGCTCTATATATTCCACTTTGGAAGTCACATCTTCTTTAGTTGTCCTCATCTCTCTTCTTTTTTTGCATCAACATTTTGGTTTTTCCTGATAATTTGTTTACATGCAACTTGTTCTTAGACCCAGCTAATTTTGTTGCTGTTTCCATAAGAGCTTTGGTTACTTTTCTGTTAACTTCCGAAATATCCACTTCTTCTGATGTTAGGCCTTCTAAAGCAGAGAATCTGTTCTTCAGTTCCAACTTGAAAGTATTATGGTGTTTTTTAAGGTTGGTTATGTCAATACATTTTGTTTGTCTTATGAGCTTGCCACGTTCCAGTTTAGTGTTGAGGTGCATCTTACATCTCACCAATCTATGGTCACTACCTGTGTTGAACTTGTTTAGCACACTGCAGTCTTCGATGACGAATTTTTTGTTACACATAATAAAATCAATTTCACTTGTCGTCCCAATTGGATGTCTCCATGTCCATTTCCTGTGTGGCTTTTTCTTGAAAAAGGAATTCAAAATGAAAAATCCTTCTGCCTCTGCAAACTCAACGAGAGTATTTCCACGCTGGTTTCTGTTGCCGTGACCGAATTTACCTACTGAAGTTTCATTCTGTTGCCGGTGCCCTATTTTTGCATTGAAATCTCCCATAATTATCTTCAAGTGCTGCTTACCTTTATTATTTAGATGACGAATTTCCTCATAAAATTCTTCAATTTCTTCTTCAGGATGACTTGTGGTGGGTGCATAAGTTTGAATAATCTGAGCCTGGTATCTTCTCGATAGTTGGATAACGAGTCGTGCAGCTCTGTCAGAGGAACTTTCAACTTCTACCACTTTATCCTTCAGTTACAACACATCTGCATTGTAGACATTTTGTCTTGCAGATTAGGGCTGTTTCCATAGGATAATGAAACTGTCCATCACGCAAGATGTGTTCAGCAATGATTCAAAATGCATGACAAAGGATTTAAACCATCTACCCCGGTCAGCAAAGCACCGAATTCCCCATTGGGAATGTATGGGACATGTTAGAAAAACTGAGAGCAAAGTCCTTTCCTCAAATCTAAGCCAGTTAAAGAATTGACTGGTAACCCTAGTAGCTGCAGACATAGATTCACAGTACTTTGGGAAATCTATGCCAAACTACATACGATGCCTAAAGAGAGACAACCTGGCATTGAATAGAATATTCTAATTTAGTGGCCAGTATGTGTAGAAGGATACTACACATACTGGCCACTAAATTAGAATATTCTATTCAATGCCAGGTTGTCTCTCTTTTAGGCATCGTATGTAGTTTGGCATAGATTTCCCAAAGTGCTGGAGTGAATCTATGTCTGCAACATACTAGGAGTTTACCAGTCAATTCTTTAACTGGCTTAGATTTGAGGGAAGAGGACTTTGCTCTCGGATTTGTTTTTCTAACATGTCCCATACATTCCCAATGGGGTTCAGTTGCTTGCTTTGCGGTGACCGGGGTAGATGGTTTAAATCGCTGTCATGCATTTTGAATCATTGCTGAACACATCTTGCGTGATGGACAGTTTCATTATCCTCTATGAAACAGCCCTAATCTGCAAGACAAAATGTCTACAATGCAGGATGTGTTGTACATTTTTGTAATTCTCAATCTTTTACATACTATTTTGATTAATAGATGGCGCCAGGTGCACATCGCACTGCAGAGACTTGTATGACGTAAGAGCGTCACTTCGAGATTCGTAGAGAGAGGTTGTCGTGAATCGTGTGGCTAAGTGCTCATCGTGTCTACGTGTTATTTTTCATGTAATAAATTGTGTTTTAAAATGTTAATGTGATACGCCATTTAAGGTGGAATAGTGGTTTTTTACGCTTTCCAACCGTAAGTTGAAGAAACGTATATGCTCCAGCTTTGCCCGTCTGTCCGCACGATAACTGGCGTAAAAATGGTTCGATTTTGATGAAATTTTAGTATGCGGTAGGGAACCACCGGGGGACGAACCCTATGGAAAATGGGACAAAAGGGGTCAAAGGTCACGACGTAGGAGTGGAATCATTCCATTGCCCTTATGTGTCATAACTTGCGTAAATATGGTTCGATTTCAATGAAAGTTTACTATGTGGTAGAAGACCACCTAGGGACGAACCCTATTGAAAATGGGACAAATGGGGTCAAAGGTCACGACGTAGGAGCGGGATCATTCCATTGTTTTTATGCGACGTAACTTGCGTAAATATGGTTCGATTTCAATGAAAGTTTACTAAGGGGTAGGAGACCACCTGGGAACGAACCCTATTCAAAATGGGTGAAGTAGGGTCAAAGGTCAGGACATAAGATCGGGATGCATTCCATTGCCTTTATGCGTCATAACGTGCGTAAAAATGGTTCGATTTCGATGAAATTTCAGTATGTAGTAGGGGACCAATTGGGGACAAACCCTATTGAAAATGGACGAAATGTGGTCAAAGGTCAGGACATAGGATTGCGATCCATTCCATTGCCCTTATCCCATGTTATTAAGGTGGACGTCAAGTAAATTTGCTTCCTATACTTCAAATGGAAAAACTTTTGTAAACATTTCCTTCACAATTAATGTGTTCCTAAGGATGAAAATCTGAACATCGATTAAAATAACTTCATATTATAACTTGGAAAACTTAATAATTTCTAAAACATAACCATAATTATATTAAAAACCAATCACTTTTCCTTTGGTAGTGTTGAAACCAGAGAAAAGATGGCGCGACCTGTACTTTGATGACGTCAGTGGACAAAAAAATGTTGGATTGCATAATTACGGTTATGGTTTAGAAAATATTAAGTATTGCAAGTTATGAAATGAAGCTGTTTTAATCGATGTTCAAATTTTCATCCTTGTAAACGCATTAATTGTCCAGAAAAAAGATGGCGCGACCTATATTTTCATGACGTCAGTAGACAAACAAATGTTGAATTGCATTAATATGGTTATGCTTTAGAAAATATTAAGTATTGCAAGTTATAAAATGAAGCTATTTTAATCGATGTTCAAATTTTCATCCTTGGGAACGCATTAATTGTGAAGAAAATGTGTACAGAAGTTTTTCCATTGGAAGTGTAGGAAGCAAAATTACTTTACGTTCACCTTAAAGGAGCAATTCTTGTATGTATGTAAATTTTATTTTGAAAACAGCTCTAAGAATTTTGATGAAAGTCGTTAACCTACCGTTTTCTGATACTAGAAATCGATTTAGCTTGATCTCGACTTTAGGAGAATTCGTTTAGTGGGTTAAATAACCACCCCGAAATATAACGTTTTTAGTGATGGTGTTGTTCCATTAATGTTACCAATGCTTAGAAATCTTATGACGTCATAATCTCGCCTTTGAGAATGTTGGCGCGCGGTCACGCCATCTGTCTCATTACGTCACGCATTGTGTGTGGATCCTATTAAAGTTTTATGACGTCACACTTTTGCGGAAGCAGATGGTCGCGATTCCCATCTGCCTCATTGCGTCACGCGTTGTGTGCGCATGTCCGTCCGTAGGATAACTCGCGTAACAATCGTTCGATTTCGATGAAATTTTAGTATCTGGTAGGCTATCACCTGGGAAGGAACCTTATTTAAAGTGAACGAAATGGTGTCAAAGGTCAGTACATAGGAGCGGGATTCATTCCACTGCTTTTATGCGTCATATCTAACGTACAAAAGGTTCGATTTCGATGAACTTTTAGTATGTGGTAGGGGACCACCTGGCGACAAACCTTATTGAAAATGGGAGAAATGGGGTCAAAGGTCAGGACATAGAAGCGGAATCACTTCCAACGCCATTATGCGCTATAACTTACGTAAAAATGCTTTGATTGCGACAAAATTTTATCATGTTATTTCGGAGGTATACCAAACCGGTTCTGTTGAATATAATCGAAATAGGATCAAAGGTCAGGGCACAGGACCGAGATTTATTCCACAGACATTATTCTCATAACTTGAGTAATGATTTCTGTAATGTTGGAAAGCGTATTATAAACAATGCATTGCATGATTTTACTAACTTGTTGGAAACATTGTAACAATCAAGATGAAAACGGGAAATCAAAAATAATATAATTTAATGAACCAAACCATCCCTCCAACCTAAAACTGTCAGCCAACAGGATGGACTTGAACTGCAACAACGCTCAGATAATTCTTGGAGGACACACGACCTTGTAGAAATATCACAGGCCCATTTCCGTACCAACAGAACGATCCCCACATCATGGCGTCGCCTCTGGAACTTGCGTTGTGTTTAGAAGGTAATCTGGGTTTATTGCTTCATGGGGCTCCCGCCAAACTGTCGTCCTAACGTCGCGTGGGTAAAGAACAAGGTGTATCGCGACTCTTCAGACACCACGACTTTTTTTCCCAGTCTTCCAGTTCCCAGTTAGGGCGTTCCTGACACCAATGTACACGAACGTTCTGGTTCTTCGCAGAAATAAGTGGTTTGGGTAGACATGCGACTAATAATAGCGATCCTCTTCAATTCCCAGCTCATAGTTTGCTAAGACATGGATCCGGAACAGCCTTCCTTGAATGCCCAAGTCAGTTGTTGCACACAGGAAGTTCTGTTTTTCCGTACAAACCTTCTCAGACGACTGCGATCTCGTTTCTGACAGACTGTGGTCGTTTTTCCACTAAATAAAGACGCGGGATGTCGGCTTGGGTTACCTTTCTACTAATTAAAGACGCGGGATTTCAGTTTGGGTTATGTTTTCACTAATTGACTTCATAGAACTTCATAGAATATCAAATTTCATAGAACTTCATAGAATCTTTCATAGAATATAAAACTTCATAGATGTTTCATAGATTATCAAACTTCATAGAACTTCATAGATCTTTCATAAATTATCAAACTTCATAGAACTTCATAGATCTTTCATAGAATATCAAACTTCATAGAACTTCATAGACCTTTCATAGAATATCAAACTTCATAGAACTTCATAGACCTTTCATAGAATATCAAACTTCATAGAACTTCATAGACCTGTCATAGAATATCAAACTTCATAGATCTTTCATGGAATATCAAACTTCATAGAACTTCATAGATCTTTCATAGATTATCAAACTTCATAGAACTTCATAGATCTTTCATAGAATATCAAACTTCATAGAACTTCATAGATCTTTCATAGAATATCAAACTTCATAGAACTTCATAGACCTTTCATAGAATATCAAACTTCATAGAACTTCATAGACCTTTCATAGAATATCAAACTTCATAGAACTTCATAGACCTGTCATAGAATATCAAACTTCATAGATCTTTCATAGAATATCAAACTTCATAGAACTTCATAGAATCTTTCATAGAATATCAAACTTCATAGAACTTCATAGAATCTTTCATAGAATATCAAACTTCATAGAACTTCATAGAATCTTTCATAGAATATCAAACTTCATAGAACTTCATAGAATCTTTCATAGAATATCAAACTTCATAGATGTTTCATAGATTATCAAACTTCATAGAACTTCATAGATCTTTCATAGATTATCAAACTTCATAGAACTTCATAGATATTTCATAGATTATCAAACTTCATAGAACTTCATAGATCTTTCCTAGAATATCAAACTTCATAGAACTTCATAGACCTGTCATGGAATATCAAACTTCATAGATCTTTCATGGAATATCAAACTTCATAGAACTTCATAGATATTTCATAGAATAACCAAATTCATACAACTTCGTACATCTTTCATAGAATATCAAACTTCACAGAACTTCATAGATCTTTCATAGAATATCAAACTTCATAGATCTTTCATAGAATATCAAACTTCATAGATCTTTCATAGAATATCAAACTTCATAGAACTTCATACATCTTTCATAGAATATCAAACTTCACAGAAGTTCATAGATCTTTCATAGAATATCAAACTTCACAGAACTTCATAGATCTTTCATAGAATATCAAACTTCATAGAACTTCATAGATCTTTCATAGAATATCAAACTCCATAGAACTACATAGATCTTTCATATAATATCCAACTTCATAGATCTTTCATAGGATATCCAACTTCATAGATCTTTCATAGAATATCAAGTTTCATAGATCTTTCATAGAATATCAAACTTCATAGGTCTTTCATAGGATATCAAACTTCATAAAACTACATAGATGTTTCATAGAATGTCAAACTTCATAGAACGTCATAGATCTTTCATATCATATCAAACTTCATAGATCTTTCACTGAATATCAAACTTCATAGAACTTCATAGATGTTTCATAGGATGTCAAACTTCATAGAACTTTCACAGAATATGAAACTTCATAGAACGTCATAGATGTTTTATAGAATATCAAATTTCATAGATGTTTCACAGAATGACAAACTTACTAGAACGTCATAGATCTTTCATAGGATATCAAACTTCATAGATCTTTCATAGAATATCATACTTTATAGAACTTCATAGATGTTTCATAGAATGTCAAACTTCATAGAACGTCATTGATCTTTCACAGAATATCAAACTTCATAGAACGTCATAGTTGTTTCATAGAATATCAAATTTCATAGATGTTTCGTAGAATATCAAACATCATAGATGTTTCATAGAATATCAAACTTCATAGAACTTCATGGATCTTTCATAGAATATCACTCTTCATAGAACGTCATAGATCTTTCATAGAATATCAAACTTCATAGAACGTCATATACATTTTATAGAATATCAAACCTCATAGAACTCCATAGATCTTTCTTAGATTATCAAACTTCATAGAACTTTATAGATCTTTCATAGAATATCAAACTTCATAGAACTTCATAAATCTTTGATGAAATATCAAACTTCATAGAACTTCAAAGATCCTTTATAGTATATGAAAGATTTCTGAATCTTAGATAGAATATTTTTGTTCTATTTTTTTTATTTTTTTTTTTGATTGGAGGTTTAACGACCACCGTGAGCAACTCAATGGGCTATAAGCAGTCGCCCGTCCCTAATTTAGGGTCACTGGTTCCAGGGAAGGGGGAGAGAGCCAGTGCCGTAAGACAAACACAACATCCATGCCTGACCGGGATTCGAACCCGGACCCCTTACGGACGAATGATCAGAGGCCAGCGCCGTAGACCACTGCGCCACTGGGGCGGCATTTTTGTTCTATCTCAAATATGAAATAATTCTGAATCTTAGATATAATATTTTTATTCTGTATAAGATTCCTGAATATACGTTTTCAGGAATCTTTCATAGAACATGAACTTTCAGGAATATTTCATAGAATATGAAGAGGAATTCCGTTTATTGCCGTTGCCCCCAAATTCGGCGGACATAAATCCTATCGAGAATTTGTGGTTTGAGTTGGAGAAACGAGTACGAACAGCATCACCTCAACCACGTAATCTGCGGGAACTGTGGGATCTGCTGCTGCAGTCTTGGTAACAGATATCAAAAGACATCTACCAACAACCCGTTGAATCTGTTACTCATTAGGAAATAACTCTTTTGGCCGCGAAAGGAGGACCTACATCATACCAGATAGGTGGTTTTAAGCTTTTGGCTGATCGAGGTATATACCCTTGCAATGCCTTGGGGGATAATACTGTTTTTCTTCTGTTCTCTTTCAGATTTCGAGAAGGAATGATAATTAAAATACTTAATATTTTTTGAAGCATAAATAGTAATAACAAATTAATCAAATGTGGAGTTATTTTAAAAATGTAAATATCATTTCATTTAACTTTTGTTTTTCAAATTGAATATTTTTTTCACAAATATCATTTTAAAGCCTTGTTAGCTAAGATATTGTAAACCTGCGTTGCTTTGAATATTTTATATTTACAAGTGGATGAATGGAAAGTTTCGTAGTATTTAGATACGAAATAACAAAGTGAATGAATGAGAAGTTTCTGCTATTGAAATTTAATTACTGAAGTTGAGAACATAGCACCCGAGGGATTACGAATAATCTGAAATGCCAGATGCGTGCACTGAAAAATTAACATTATTTAGGTTTCAATTAACCGAGTCATGGAAACCTCGCTCGGCGAAATCGACCGAAATGTCGAATGAATGAAAAGTTTCAGAGTATTCGTGCTTTAATTAACGAAGTTAATGAAAGAGAAATTTCTCGGTGTTCAGCCTTTGATAAAGGTTACTGACTGATGCAATAAAAAGGATTACGAGCTATCAAATAATGCTTTCCTTACATGCTAGTCACATCGTTTGACGAAATGTAAGAGAACTCTTCTACTACTACGATTCTGAAAGAGAACTCTTCTACTACTTCGCTCTGAAGAGCGATGGATTTGGAGAACTAGTTTCTTATATGATTTCGTGTTTCTATATGAATATGAATTATTACTAAACGATACAAAAGTAATCTAATTAATGGACGGAAAGAACCACAATTTGTAACAGTGAAATTACACCACCAGAAGCGGTGGAAAAGTTGAAATGGTGTTTTCACAGATGGAGCTGTATGTGAAATATAGGAAAACGAGAAACTAATTATAGAAGACAAAACTAATTTACAGTTTCATCACCTGAACATTAAAGCACAGAAGCATGAGGTGCAGCCACTTCTGTTGACAGTGCATGATGTCCTCCTGTGATACTGCCCACGATGCTTCCTGCACCTTTTCTTTCAGAGTGGCATTGACTGCACTGGTTTCGGGTATGTGTTCAGATACAGTCGAACAATTTCATGTACAAAATTCTTTTGTGGACAGATCAGGGGACCTGGCTGGCCATTACAGCATGTTGAGAGCGTGTATACCGCCCAGGTGGCGCAGTGGTCTAAGCGCTGGATCCTGACCATTCGTCCGATATAGGTTCGGGTTCGAATCCAGTTGAGGCATGGATGTTGTGTTTGTCTTACGGCACCGGCTCTATTACTTCCATGGAATAAGTGGCCCTAAATTCGGGACGGGAGACTGCTTATTGTCCATAGAGTTGCTCACGGTAGTCGTAAAACCCCCAATATTAAAAAAACAGAAAAAACCCAGGGCGTGTAGCCTTTTTCTGACGATGTTTTCAATACACAAACGAGAATTACAATGCTGAAACATGCTGCCAAATGTTCCTTACGAAACGCATAGCAACATCATCCGGGATAGTTTCTACGTGCTACCGAGCTGTCATATTGCCAATGAAGTTTACTAGAGATGTTTGTTTGAGTTGACTTCTCTTTAAACCATGATTCCTCGAGCTGTATATCTCTATAATTATTCTGAGAAATAGTCCGTTCTTCCTGTCGCCTTGATATGTTAACGCGGCCATCATCGGTCCCAGACGAAATCGAGATTCGTCACTGAAGATCACATGACACCGTTTGTTTTGTAGCTAGTTCACTCGCGAACGGCACGCTACATGGCACTGGTAACGATGATCAGTGGATAAAGGGAAGCGACTCAACAGATGCCATGTGTAAAGTCCTGCCCCTCCAATCTTCGAGAAAGGGTATGCATTGTGAAGGGATGCATTAGAGCGACATTTGCGGCTCACATGGTGGTAGAGAGAGGGACTGTAGTAACTGCGCAAGCTTGTCACTGGATCAAATGGCTTTCCCCGTGATGTGGTTGCTCTGCGTGCTTTCACGTCCGTGCTTTTTCAAGTCCATCGTATCTTCTCTCGAAAGCTGTTGCCAGCACCGATGCAGTGTCACAGCCTAAATGCTGTGCCATACAGCAAGACGACCATCCACCTTTTCGGAAACCAATAATCTGTGCTTTCTGAAATGCACTCAGTTGGCCTTGTAGTCGGCAAATTTGGTACTTTGGCATTCTGCACAAAGTTTGCTTCCTTCTAGAAATCGCAGCTCGAAGCCAAAAGACGACACTTCTCACGAAGAAAGCATTCTTAGTTGTAACGTTACGGCGAAGGCGTTCCAGCTTATTTTGGCAAATGCTACAGCCGGATAGGTCCCATATTTTAATCATGTGCGCACCTCTATTGAACTTAGTTGCCTATTGGTTTGCACTCGCTTTCGACCATTCCTTCAAAGTGTTACAACTTCAGTGAACAGATCAAATATTTTCTACGATGGCTGTTTTTCTGTAAAGATTCGAAGTAATTCCACGTATAGCTGAATCTAGTAAGTGTGTTCGAACTTGAAAATATCATATCATCACAGCTTCTGCTAAGGTTGTTCCTATTCAAACTCTCAGTGGTAGACTACAAGACTTGATTTTATGGGGTGATTATTATTTATTTATTTATTTCGTGTCAGAAGCGTGCACACTACATCCATAAAAACACAAATACATCAATGATAATAATCACAAAATCAAAATGATAAAAGATAACTTTTCCGCAATGCTCATGGGGTATTTCATAAATAAGCTTTGGTCCAGGAACAAATGAATGCCTATCCCTAGAGCCTCGATGCATTTCCTGAACACAAAGAAAATCGCACTTCATAGTAGTACACAATTCGGCAAGTATGTCTGATTTTGCAGAGGGAAAACCTTCAATGTTTATAGATACCGCAGTCAATGCGGGCATCAGCAATAGTTCATTCACCACAGTTTCTCCGTCCATAATCTTTGTCATTTACAACGCTTCTGTAGTAGTGGATTTTACCAGTGATCACAAAGTAATCACTGCCCAGGGGAAACCACTAGGAGGCATCTTCTTTGCCCTGGTCGTATTTTTTACCGGCCACCGTCTGTACTCAGACGGCCGTTTCCTGTAATGTTTTCGGAAAAGATTCTGTACTTTGAAACATACAAAAGATTCATTCATGTCATCGCAATTCTTACGTTTCTTTCATGAATCAAATTTCATCTTTTTACTCATCGTGTTGTGCTCCTATTTGTTTCTTTTGCAGTTATCTGAATATTCTTAGCCTCAGATCTTTTCCGTTAGCGCATTACACTGATCGTTAGGAGCCCAAACAAGGCGTAGGGATACGATACTAGATACAGGCCAACTTCTAGAACTACTTGATGGAGTGACATTCGAAAAATGGAACCTCACTTTGAAATCATTTCTTTTTTTAACATTAGATTCTTGAATTTATATTTTTTACAACTTTCAACTTGACTGATTGTCTTCAAGTCATCACCTGTATATTTAATTCTGAAACAATTAGATTAGTACCTTTCAAACGCCATGTTAACTCTTGCAATAGTGTCCGTTAACAAATCTAATGCTCTCCACAAACAATTTAAGCACAACATCGACAGTATCCTTTCTTTTTTTCAAAGAACAGGATTGTCTGAAGTGCATTTCTATGCAGTTCTAACGTTCAAATTAATTTCCAAACAGGTCTTATTATCCCGTCGTCTTGGCTAACAATTCATGAAATTAAAGGGCGGTGGATTATTATTATTATAACTATTATTATTGACTAAATCAGGTAACTTCAGCGTAGCAATGTGTTTTTACATGTATTAATAGAGAACGGTTTCTTTACAGTGTACTTAGAAATTTGTCCCCACTGTTGTTTACGCAATCAGCAGTGCGGACTGTCGGATTGTACGTAATACATAGTTATTAGACATCACCTGAAATTCTATTCCTAGAGTACGGAGTTGCCAGATATCACCTGACACTCTACCTCTTTCGAACGAAGCAAATAAAAATCAGCAAAAACTTCCTTTTTAAAGAATGCAGCAGATAGATATTACCTGGAACTCCATATCTAGCATATGGAGCATACACAGATCATCTAGTTGTCTATCCGTATGATCACTTGGCCCTCTTTTCGTAGGGCACAGTATAGCATAGCCACAGGGCGTTGGATGAAATAATGAGAACATTTTATGTTTTGAAAGACTTTGGTAAAAACATGCATTATGTGTCGTTGAAGAATTTCTTTGGCAGAGTTAGAATGTATTTTAAATTACTTGCTTATACAATTTCTGTTGTTAACTAGTAACTTAATTCTAATAAATATTACTACACTATCAATTGAAAGAATACAATATGTGCAGGATAAGAGAGGCAAAGTAAACTGAATTTATAACTTTTATTCTGTCTTCAATTGTTGGTTACACTACTTTTCACGAAACATTTTTCAATATTCGAACAGAAAAAACTTGAATCAGTAAAAGCAACTTGAAATACACTGGCGGAAAGTGAAAAAAGAACACCAAGAAGGAATTGGCGGACGATCATAAAATTTACATATGTTAATGGGATCGAGTTTACGTACCTGTGATGTTAATTTCGGGACCAACCGGTGAGCGCTTACGCCACAGCACGGCATAATATGCAAATTATCGTCGGTGGTATTTAAGGAGTACGGCGAAGTGAATGTAATCAGTCGTCGGCGTACGGACACGTGCGAAGACCCTGAAGAAGCTGCAATGCCTGGACATGGAAGACTGTACGATTTCAGCAGTTATCGGACTTTGAGCGAGGTCGTCTAGTCGGACTCCGCGAGGCCGGGTGGTCGTATCGTCGTATTTCGGAGCGAATTGAATGGGAAATATCAGTGGTGGTACGATGTTGGCGTAGATGGTCCGAGGAAAATTCCCACACGAGAAGACGTGGAACCGGGAGTCACAGACGGACTGATGACCGGACCGATAGACGCATAAGAAGAGCGGCGTTGTCAAGCTGAACATCATTTGCGGCGCAAATCCGAGCTGCCGTTGCACCTGAGGTGACTGTGCGACCAATCCGCAACCGTCTACTGGGTGCAGGACTACGTGCACGTGTGCCTCTCGCATGTGTACCTCTGACTCCAGCCCACCGTGAGGAACGGCTGCAGTGGTGTCGCCAACGTCTGCACTGGAGAACGCAATGGCGATCTGTAGTGTTCAGCGATGAAAGCAGATTCTGCTTGGGAGCCTCCGATGGTCGCAGGCGTGTTCGCAGACGCACAGGGGAGCGTCTCCACCATTCTCGCATCCGCCAGCAACACACAGGGCCTACACCTGGTCACCTGGTGTGGGGAGCGATCAGCTATCACTCCCGTACAGAACTAGTGTTTGTACCGGGTACGTTAAACAGCACCTCCTACATCAACAACATCATTCAGCCCGTTGTTGTGCCATTTGTAAAGTCAGTCCATCGTGGTGTTTTCCAGCATGATAACGCACGCCCACAAACGGCACGTTCAACGCAACATGCACTTCAGGGTGTGAGACAACTTCCTTGACCTGCACATTTACCGGATTTGTCCCCCATTGAGCACGTGTGGGATTTTTTGGGACAACGACTTATCCGGTCTCCACGGCCAGCCACGACCATCCCCGATTTACGCGTCCAGGTTGAGGATGCTTGGAACTCAATACCCCAAACTTACATCCAACATTTGTACGACAGACTCCATGCCAGAATTGCACAGTGTGACGCAGTTCATGGCGGTTCAACCTCGTACTAGCCATGTTACATGGAAATGTTATTTTTTAGTTTACCAACAAATACAGCTGTATTTTGCCATAATGTTTTGATCACGTTATCCTCTGTATTCCGTTATTATGCTGTATAAATTTCGTTGGTATCAGACGTCTCCTTCTTGGTGTTCTTTTGTCACTTTCCGCCAGTGTATATTATTACGTGAATTATTTACAGTAATGCATTGTACAGGACTAGCAAAAAGTTCCTAAAGTAACTTTAAAAAATTTCTGTCATTTTCTAAATGGCTATGCAGTAAACCGTTGCGAGAATCCATGAGACAACTCTTCAAGGTCTCGTACCTTGAAGGGTTCTCTCATGTGGCCTCAAAGTAAGGCCATTTGGCGTCATATCAGAACCAAAAGTTAACTCCAATACGGATACGATTTTGTGAAAGTTAGAGAACTACATATCGCCATCTGTTGCTAAGTATGCAGACGACAGGAAGTACATGGGAGCAATGAGTTCATTTGTTAGAAGTTTAGTTTGCTACGAAGTTTATGCATTTCCGCATTTATCCTAATACTAGCTGAATTGTCCGGCGTTGCTGGGAAAAATTTGGTGATAAAACGATTAATTGTTTATAGCATGAAAAGCACCTGATAATGTATTTCATTTCCTCATTGAATTTGAATTTCATTCTTTGTAGAGTCTTTAAGCACATAGTATTTTTAATATTTACATACCTTTAGTTCCGATGACGAATCGTATTTCAGTTCTTCACAGGAAAGCACTTATAAAAAAAAATCAATTCTTGCACTTATCACAACAAAAAGTATTAAATTCGAATACAAATTAAAAAAGTAAAAAATGAAGCTTTTAACAAAACATTTGTATGTGGGCTTTGACCCCTTCCAAAAACCATCTACGGTCTAAGTTATACCAATTTAAAATTTAAAAAAAAGTAAAAAATGGAGCTGTTTACGAAAATGTTGTGTGGGAGCACCTTGACCCCGGGCTCTGACCCCTTCCAAAAACCGTCTACGGTCTAAGTTAGAGTAACATGAGATAGTATACCAAATTTGGAGGTTCTAAATTGAAAACTGTAGATTTGCAAAAAGAACAAACAAACATTCAACTTCATATATTAGATTTTCGCAGCAGATTGCACCTTGCAAATCGACAGAATGCAATTTAACCCATCGATTTCGCGATAAAGATAAAAATCTGGCAGTGTTTATGACGGACCCGGAAGTTGCCTGCCCAGGATGTTAACACCTGAAGCCGGCTTTCATTTGTCTGAACATGAGAACTCACTAAATATGCCTTTACATATCAGCGGCGAATCTGGCATTAAGTTCCGTTACATTCTCGGTGTGCCACATTATAACGGAGAAGAGTGGAGTTGCTTCTAAAGTCTACATGGCCTTACTCTTTCATTTTATCGGCCATTTGAAAGAACAAGGAAGTTTCTCATGGTTTCAGCAAGACGGGGCCTTATGACACACCACACAAGCAATTCTGGATTTAAGAGGAGGAGCAAATTTTGAGTCGTTTTTGCTCATAGATCTTAAACTTGCACTTGCTCCCGGTGGCGAAGTGGTCTAAGCGATCGCTTCTGATCATTCGCCCGAGATGGGTCCGGGTTCGAATCCCGTGAGGCATTGCTGTTGTGTTTCTATTACAGCGCCGGCTCTCTCCCTTCCCTGGAACCAGTGGCCCCAAATTAGGGACGGGCGACTGCTTATGGCACGTGATGTGACCAGACGACAATAAACAAATTCTCAAGGGGTTTGTTTTGACGTGTCAGGGAAGCAAGAGTGGAAACAAGAGAAGAAAATTAGCGGTTACTGGGGACCGTCAGAGAGAGGCAGGTGTCCAGGGAGAGAAAACGAGCTTGCTGAAATCACGCAGACGAGGAAAATGAGCTTGCGGAAATCTTTCCTTGCATAACGGAGAAAGCATGTCGAGCCTGGCCTCATAGAAACATCGAGCTGGTGGTGACTACAAATTAAAAAGTGAAAGAAAATATAGAAGGAACCAGGGAAGTTCCGATATCAAAAACACGGGTCTTTGGGCCCAAATCTTGGAGGAGACAACCATTAAAAGCAGGCAAATAACTACTGTCGGAGTCTCACACCATTCTTCGCAAGTGCTTCCGAAACATCCAGTGACCACCTGGATATTGCTGCCACGGGAAGAGACAGGATTCATCTTCCCCCTTCGGACTTCGCCAAGGGAGTAGCTGTCAGCTAACCCAGCGTGGTTGTTCGTTTCAGTGGATTCCGTCGTGCCAGTGCTTCTGACCTGCAGCCATCTTGCGCATCTTCTTCACGGAGTGCCCTCTGTTCCACCCCCACCCCCTGACCGAGGAGTGGTGGGTACCAAAAGGCTTGTTCACGGTGAAGTAACAACGTGTGGAAGATTAGATTCCTGGTGATTATCATTAGTGTGTGTGGGCATTGTGTCGTCTGGAGGAGCACGGGAAAAGAGTGTTAAAAGCAAGCTCTTCCCAGAAATCAGCAGTGTTACATAAAACGCTGGATTACATCAAAACTCTGAGTCCAAGTGAGTACTTACTTTCTGTTTGTCATACTGAACGTTTTGAAATGCAAGGGCGAAAGTTGAGGAACTCTTAATTCGCATGAGTTAGTGATTGGCTTGTGAGTCCAAGTAGATTATGTTAAATAGCCGAAAGTCCAGCCCAACGTTATTTAAAAATTGTGGTAATTATATTACCTTCTCCCAATAAGATTATTCGACATTTATCTGTACTAAAAGTCTGTGTTGGTCGTTAAACGCTACCGATTTTTCTTTGGACTAGCCTGAGTCCTTTATTCAGTCTTCTCACCTGCAATATCCATTAAAGAACTGGGAGTGCGATCAATTCGCAGCCCCGGTCGTAACACTATGATGCATTAAAACTGTGCAACATGACTAAAAGAGACTACAATAATGCAGGTGGTGCAGATGCTTTATCCGAAACGGAAATGTTGAGCTGAGTTGCCCATTCTTTTTGGCGAAGCCTTCTATATCATTTTCGTACCGCAAAGGTATGGGAAAACTTGGCATTCTACTCAAACAATAACATCACTATGTCTACTTTTTTTGTTTGTTTATTTTGCCTTTGAGTTCTATATTCAATTAGACAAAAATTATTTTGTACGATTACATCCTGCCGGAGAATTGCTTTGGGGGTTTTTTTTTGGTTCTATGACTACTATGAGAAACTAAATGGGCAATAAGCAGTCACCAGTCCCTAATTTACGGCCACTGCCTCCAGGAAAGGGGAACAACCAGTGCCGTAAAACAAAAACACAACATCCATGCCTCACCGATGTTCGAACCCAGAACCATCTCGGATTAATAGTCAGAAGCCAACGCTTATACCACTGCTCCATCGGGCGGCAACGACGAACAGTTCTGACCTTAACGTTAGTATCAGCTAACATTTTTATATCAAAACTCAAATTAGACCAAGCTTGGGTAATTAAAGGCGACAGTAAACAAAAATCGAACTCATTTTTCAAATAAAAAGAGAAAAGCCGACAAAAATTATACACGATGGAAGTTTAATGAGTGTAACCAAGCCAGGAACGTTTCACCTGTACATTTTTTTAATTTGGGTTAATCACTTGATTCCGCTCTTTAACCATGGGGAAAATAGGCAAATATGTCACGCGATTCAGCATTTAAAAACGTGTCAGGTTTGCAAGATTAGATACTGCCAACCCATTTCTAACAGTATCGCCAAAAAAACAAAGTTTAATATCTAAAAATATTACTACTAAGATGTTACGCTCCAGAGAGTGCCAAAACTGAAAATCAGTTTCCTTCACATATTCAATGTTTTATATCCTAGCGTTTTGCAGAAGTGATGCAATCATAAGGTTGGCACCACAATGTGGTCCACAAAATGATGCTTAATTTATCCAGTCTGAAAAATTTCGTATCAAACGTGCACGTGTGTGTTGTAAAACTAGGAATTGTAGAACGAAAACAAACAATGTGTGTGTATTGGATTATCACGAGAGCGCATATATTGCGCTTGAGTATAATATACATACACGTGCGCTATATTGACAAAACTCACCGGACACCTAGAAGAAAAACACAACGTAGCATTTATTGACATACATTAGTACGGTGTCGGTCCACCTTTGGCTTTAATGCATGCGCTGACAGTTTAAGACAGGCTTTCGACAAGGTTTTGGAACACAGCGATTGGTATGCTCTTCCATTCAGTACATAATGCTGCCGCTAACTGTTGCTTAATAGTAGGCCTCGGTTCCAAACTTCCCATGCGGCGCTCTAATTCATCCCATAGGTGTTTTATGGGATTAAGATCAGGGCTCTGTGCTGGCCAGTCCACACACGATACGGAATTATCGTCAACCCACGCGGTTACAGTTCTTGCTTTATGGTTCGGTGCATTATCTTGCTGGTACCAAAATGGCTCGGCTCCATAGTATGGCCACAGAGTTAGTAGGGCATAATTGTCCTGAAAATCGAAGCAGACGTGCTGTTTAACAGGTTTGTTCGCGATTCCCAATGGGCCTGGACCATACCACGAAAAACACCCCCACACGAGTACACTGCCAGCTCCAAACCTGACAGTAGGAACATTACACTGTGGTAAATATCGTTCCCGCGGCTGTCGCCATACCTACACACGGCCATCAGACTGATGGATCGTGTATTTCGATACATTGATCACGGTCCACGATAAATGTTCTTTACACCATGCTAAACGACGAGTAGCCTTCCGAGTGGAGATGAAAGGCTTATGAGCAGCAGCACGACTTCTGTAACCCATGGAATGAAGTTCTCTGTGAATGGTACTTGTGCGTACCAAGGTTCCAGAATTTTTACTCACCTGTACACTGAGGTTTTTTGTGCATTACTCCGTCGATTAGCTGTAACGACTCTCCTGTGGCTTCGACGTCCTCCATCACTGATGTTCTTTAATCTGTCGGTACGTTTTGCTGCTTCAGGCACGCTATATGTCTTCCACGTATTCCGTACATCCAAAACAGTTGACTTGGGTATGTTTAAACGCGCCTCGGTTTCTCTTATGGACAACTCACTAATATAACATCCAACAATCTTTCCTTTCTCGAAGTCAGTTCTCTCCCTCCGCGACATTTTCACTGAACTTCACAGTGCGGTATGATCGCGGTCAGTTGCAGTCTTGTTTTCATAGCGTTTGCAGCTGTATCGCTCATCTTAACAACGCAGCGGTTCCGTTCATTTGCTTTTGAAGAGGTGTCCGGTGATTTTTGTCAATATAGTGTATATCATACGCCGACTAACAGGTACATTAAGGTCTTCTGGCTTGCAGCCCCTGTTGGATTGCTTCCTGTTTGCTCGAGACATGAAGCTCAACCTAAAAAACATACAGATTCTCTGGATAAATCAAAGAAGCACGGAGATATCGTGCTTGCTGTAATCAGGAAAGATAAGAAAAAAACTCGTGGATTGGGAAAGTGAGAAGAGTTGATGACAGCATGATCAAAGGAAAAACTCTGAAGTAGCAATGGGCTGGACCTATTGTTAGAAGAACAGACCACCGTTGGACAACTGAGAGAAAGACTACGTGAGAGAAATTTGGATGAAAGTTGAATGCGCGAATGAGTGACAAGGAAGATGCTTCAAGAGATCTTCATGCAGCAGTGAGATGAGGATGGTTGATGATTGCTATAACTTTTTTGAAGCAATTTAGGGACAATTACGCGCATACCATGGGATCAGAAATTCACATGGAGTCCATATTAAAATTTTTACATATGATTGAGTTCCAAGGCATGTCATTTTGATTCATAAAAGAATCTATGGTAGTGTCTGTACACAAACTTGTAACTTGACTCAAAGTTCTGAGAGAGACGTCTGTTGTTAGTTTTTATGCTTAGTATTTGCTGCTTTTGGTTTGTGAGGAAATTTTCTTTAGGTTATATTATTTACTTGTGTGTTCAGTGGGACATCGAGAAGTTAAAAACTTAAAGTGAAAAGAACCAGACAATTAAGGTTTATAACCTATTCTCTCCTGTTTGTCAGTTGTCGCACAACAGTCGAAGTGGAAAGCTCATGCGTGCAAATGTTATTCATTCTGGATTATTATTTTTGATTGAAGGTTTAACGAACACCATGAGTAACTCGATGGGCTATAAGCAGTCGCTTGTCCCTAATTATTTAGGGATAATGGTTCCAGGAAAGGGAGAAAGCCAGTGCCGTAAGGCAAACACAATACCCATGGTTCACCGGGATTCAAACCAAGACCCTTCTCGGACGAATGGTCATAAGCCAGCGTTTAGTCCACTGCGCTACCGGGGGCGGCTCTGGAATATTAACATCTGACTAGACTTGCAAAACGTACCAGAATGAGCTTAACATTTTTCTTCATGCTCCTGTTCCAGGTGAATAACCGGTCTAGCGAACCACTGGTCTGCATTTTTGACTTCGTATAGTGGAAAATTAAAAACAGCGAAGATGCGTGAGTTCATTGGCGATCGTATTATATATGTTAAATTTATGCTCCTCCGCTTCCGTACCAATCACAATCGGATTTCGAAGTTCGGGAATTTTTGAAGCGGGAACGTTTACATTAAACAACTTACATACGTTAGCATTATTAAAACAAAGATGACACCGAATTTTTGGGTGTAATGGGCACGCCTTTTAAATTCGTTCTGATGCGAATTAAATTTACCAGAGCTATTCAAAATTAATGGAACCGCTATGGCAAACGGGGGCGTAATGGTGTAAGCGATGGCTTCTGTTCATTCATCCGAGATGGGTCCGGGTTCGAATCACGTTGAGGCATAGATGTTGGTTTTGTTTTACCACGCTAGCTCTATCCCTTCCCTGGAAGCAGTGGACCTAAAATCGGGTCGAGTAACTGCTTATAGACCATTGAGTTGCTCACGATGGTCGTTAAACCTAAAAAAAAAAACCAGAGGTATCTGGCCAATGAAAAAAACCCTTTTTAATTGGGTTTTTAATCCCGCAGATACTGCTGTTAACGGAAATGTCAAATTACGCCTCTGGTGGCAGACTTGTGCGTTAAGAAAAAAATGTGAATTTATATGAGAAACCTTTCGCAGCGGAAACGCTCTCCAACGAGGGAATAATTTTTCAGATCGGGCTATCTGAAGCAGAGATATCGACAAATATAAGATATGCATCTACGCCTCCCCTGCGAAAAATACTCATTATTTAAAAAAGTATTTTCAAAAGATTTTTCGATGTGAGCGGTATCGGTGCATGAAAAAGTTTTTTCAATCGAGTTTTCAGGAGCTCAGGTTTTATTGCAAATGAATCCGACGCAGAAATTAATTCTTACTCCCCCTGGTGGCCAAACAATTCTTTATCAAATATTAGAAATTATATGCTGAGAATTTCCTATCAGGAGTTGTATCCGGTGCAGAAAGAATTTTTCCAATCGGAACTTTAGGAGCAGAGAAATTGAGGAAAACGTAATTTACCTTTACGCCCCCTGGCGGAAAGTCTATGGATTACTTGAATATTTTGCACTTATATGAGAAACATTTTACACCGGATACGCTATCTAACAAAGGAATTTTTTCAAATCCGACTTTTGGATGAAGAGATAATGACAGAAAGAAGAGAGACATGTACGCCTTCTGGGGAAGAAATCAAGCATTATTTTAAGATGAAAATATTCTCGAATATTTATCGACAGGTCCACGAAAGAATTTTTTTAATCGGGCTTTTAGAAGCTGAGATTTTGCTGCAAATACCTATGAGCAGAAATTTAACTCTTACGCCCTTTGGTGGCCAAACCATATTTTATAAATAATTAGAAATTACAATAAAAAAATTTCCCACCACGAGCTGTATCCGGTGCTATAAGAATTTTTGAAATCGGAGTTTTAGAAGCAGATATATCGGGGAAAGAGCATTTTACCTTTACTCTCCCTAGCAGAAAGTTTATGAATTATTTGAAAATTTTGAAATTATATTAAAAACATGTCGCACCGGAAACTCTGTCCAACAAAGGAGAATTTTTTCAAATCGAATCATTAGAAGCAGAGATATTGACAAAAACGAGATATATATCTACGCCTCCTGGCGGAGAAACCACGCATTATTTTAAGAAAAAATATACCGGAAAGGTTTGTCTACGTAAGTAGTATATCGGTCTACGAAATAATTTTTTCCATTGAGATTTTAGAAACTCAGATTTTGCTGCAAATTCATTCGAAGCAGAAATCAACACTTACGCCCCCTGGTGGCCAAACCATTTTATACCAAAAATTAGAAATTATATGTAAAATATTTCCCATCACGAGCTGTATCAGCTGATGGAAACATTTTTCAAATCGGAGATTTAGAAGCAGAGACATCTGGGGAAGTGCAATTTACTTTTACTCCTAGCGGAGAATATATGCGTAACGTGGAAAAGTGACTATGCCTAAAATAATCTTCGGCTTGAATGAAATCGAAAATTGAAAGAAGTTTTTGATATGGATCTTTAGAAACAGATACACTGTTGGCCACCCAAAATGCAACACCAAGAAGGAAGCATCCGATTGGCCTGAAATTCGCAGCATGAGTCGCCCGCGAGAGGACATGCAAACGATTAGCATTGCAGGGCATATGTAAATCATGTGCGCCCGGCACGTTAACGAGAAGCAGTATAAGAAAAGTGCACAGAAGGAAGTAGTGGAAGTGAGTTGTGCTGTCGGACCTGTGCGTGGGAATCTTCTTGATGCCTCGTCGCAGAATACGGCAGTCATTCCAGCACGCTTCGGAGTTCGACAGAGGACGAATAGGGGCTTATCGCGTCAGCGGTTTATCGTACCGAGACATCGGCGCCCGTGTGGGACGACATCCAGCCACAGTGAGGCGAGTATGGATTGGGTGGTTGCAGGAGGGACGGACGGACCAACGTGAGCGATTGCCGCAGCCGCAGCACACCACCGAACGAGAGGACCGGCATGTTGTGCGGCGGGCATTGACGGCTCGCACCGCCACATCACGAACGTTAGCGCAGGAATTAGGGTGTGTTGCGCAACAACTTGTGTCAGCACGCACCGTTTGACGTCGTTTGCAGGAGCGGGGAATTGTCGCAACGCACTCATTACTGCGATTATCATTGACGTTACACCCCCGGCGAGTGCATCGGTAGTGGGCCGTTGAACGCCGCACCTGGACTACGGAATGGCACGACATTGTCTTCTCCGACGAATCCCGCTTCTGCCTGCAACACCACAACGGTCGGATCCGTGCTGCACCGCCGCAAGAGACTGTATGACGCCTGCATTTTGCATCGCCATACCGGTCCGTCGCCTGGCGTTATGGTTTGGTTTGCAATTGGATATGACACCCGCACTCCTCTGGTACGCATCGCCGGTACACTCAACAGCCACCGCTACATCTTCGACATTTTGGAGCCTGTAGCCCTGCCTTACCTGCAGGACCTGCCAGCGGCCATGTTTCAACTGGAAAATGCGCGCTCGCACGCAGCACGCGTCGTGCAACAATTCTTCACGGCCCACTAGGTGCCACTGCTGCCGTGGCCCACCTGTTCTCCCGATATGTCGCCCATCGAACACGTCTGGTCGTTGATTGGCAACCGAGTGGCCCGGCAAGTACCCCCAATGGCTACGCCTGATGAACTGTGGCAACGTGTGGAAGTAGCCTGGACCGACATACCCAAAGCCCACATCCAAAGCCTCTTTCGTTCGCTGCCGCGACGTGTAGCGGCCGTTATTGCCAGCCATAGGGGCCCACACGAGCAATTGATGTCTGCGTGTTCCGCAAGTCTCACGGGCCTGTAAGCTCAATCGTTTCATCGTTGTATCTGTTATGTGTCCAGTAAGTCTGGCTTTGCTATCTCGTGTCCTTCTTGGTGTTGCATGGCCTGCAGTGTATATGGAATAGAATGTGTTTGTAATTCGATATCATCTGCATTTACGGCGAAATGTTGCATCGTCAAAAAAAACGAAATAAAGAATCATTATTCGCACATTTCAAGCTTCCTAATGCAAAAGAATTTTTCAAATCGGGCTATTAGTTGCAGAGATATCGTGTCTACAGGCAGACAGACGGACAAACCGATAACATAAGCATGATCTTTTTTTTTTTTTAACAAAACACGTAATAACAAGACGCTCGCTTAGTATACTCGCAGACAATGAAATTCGCCCACCAAGAAGGAAGCATCGGATTGAACTGAAATTTGATGGACGTAATGATGCAGAAGAATGATACACATGATGACAAAAACAGAGCTGCTGGACAATGACAGAGGTATCCGTCGTCCAGCAATAGGGCGTCGCACCACCTCGTGAGGCGATACATGTTGCAAAACGATCCGGCATGGAGGCGAACCGGCGCCTGATGTTGTCTTGCGGAAGACTGGCACACCCGTGTTGGACGGTGTGCTCCAAATCCCGGATAGTGTGGCACGGGGACAGCCGGGGTTTCAACCGGTCCCACACATGCTCAGTAGGGGACATGTCCGGGAAGCGGGCAGGCCATGGATGTGTCTGGACATGACGTACATAGTTCTAGGCAACCCGAGACGTGTGCGAGCGGGCATTATCTTGCAGGTATAGCCCACCTGGAATCCCGGCTAGAAAAGGAAGCACATGGGGCCGTAGGATCTCATCTACATTCTTCTGGCCCGTCAATGATCCACGTACCACTACTGGAGTTGATCGGATATTGTAGGCATTGGCTCCCCAGACCATAATGACTGCAGTGGGAGAAGTGTGGAGCTCAATAGCGAGGATCGGAGTGTACCGTTGACTTGGGGGCCTCCACAACCAGACACGATGATCATTTGTCCCCAAACCGAAGCGGCACTGATCGCTAAACACCACACTTCGCCAGTCTATGTCGTTCCACGTCGATCTGGTCTGGCACCACTGCACACGGAGCCGGCGATGTTCCGGTGTTAATAGTCGCACTCTTAAAACGCGCTGGGATCGCAGATTCGCTTCCTCTAGTCATCGGAAAATGGTTCATGGGCACAAAGGAGCCGCTACACCTGCCTGTTTAGTCGACCGTGTTCTCGTGGGGTACGTTCGTGCCCGGCGCACGATCCGTCGATCTTTCCTACCGGTGATCCTCCTGGTCCGTCCTGAGCCACTCCGACGTGTGGCAGTGCCGTCACGTGTCCAATTGCTCCCAACACAGTTAGACGGTATGGTCAAAACGATTCACTTGGTGGGCTATACGGCGCGCCGACAAAACTGCGGTTTACAGCCCGATGATATGGCCTCTCTCAAAGTCCGTAAGTTGCGTAAATCGACGTCTCTGGCGTCTACCCGGCATTCTTGTCACTCTGTACTCGTGCATGCGTCGGCCGGTGCTTTTCGCTTTCATGGGGCATCGACTACACGCCGGTTCGTGCTTGCAGCGCCACCACAGGGTGTGCGGTCATGCGCACTAACCAAACGTGGATCGTTTGCATACCAGCACGCACTCTAGCAATTTGAAAAATTTCGCGGTTGTGGCATGTTTTCTTCTAGGTGAGCAAATTTCATTGTCCGTGAGTGGATTTGTATTTGTATTACAAACTTTCTTCATTGGGTAGTTTGAAACATGTGGAATATACAGTATGCGAAAGCTGATAAATAGATAACTTCTGATGATCTTTGCCGGTGGATTAGGGGTGTGTAAATTAATATATTCCGGGCTAGAGGGCGATGTTCAGCACAATAATTTGGATAGTGTAATACTGCACATTCATTTTTGCTTCCCAAGCAGGAAAAACCAGAACCGCCTTTGCACCCTATAGCACAGTAGCCATTTGGTTTCCTGCAGAGGGCACTGGCTTAAATTACTTGGCCGTGGTGAACCGTTGCAACGCTATTGTCAGCGGGCTCGGTTGGTTCTTGGACTGAAATAACTAACACATGTCTCGTCACTGGTCACGATCAGTTGCAGAAACGCATCTCCCTCAAATCCCGAGCGATACAAAAAATCTGCAGATGGTGACTCGAAACTGCTTCTGATCAAAAGCCAACGCCTATGCTACCCAACGCCCACACACTTTTCTGCATAGCAGGTGCAGACAGATGATTTTATCCACACTACTAACATTGATAGTGATTATCGTAGCTACGCCACGTGACTTTAACTTCTTGTTTTCCAAAAGAACTTGTTGCACTCGATCAATGTTCACTTCGATCATATCATTTGCTGACACATGCCTGTGAAGTTCATTTGCTACTCCTTGGCCCTATAGGAATGCTTGTTGTACCAATGGTGGATAGTGTTTTATCCTCACACTGTGCTTACGGTCTTCGAAAAATTTCAGTGAGTTTCACCTTTTCCTTCACAAGAAATTTAATAATGCTACGCTGTTTCGCACTAGCTTACACCTCTACAGACTCCATGCTTCCCAGAATACACCTCACATACGCCACATGGACGAAACCATTACTGATATAAAGGGGAGACTAGCATGTTTTTATCTTACGGATTCTGTAGCTATCAGTGCAAAACGTGAACTTACAGTCCTGGCCAACTTTGAGCAACTCTAGTATAATCAGTCATTTTGTTGATTTTATTTCAGTTCACGTATACGTGAGATATTTTATTACGGTGCGTTGTTGTGTTTCATGTTCAAATTTGAAAAAGAACATGCTTTGGTCAACCGTAGGTGGACTGCAGTATTTCTTGGCAAAACTGGATTCCATCACGCTGCAAATATAACAAAGCTCGGTTGCCAAGTTCTTACGTGTCCATCCTATTCGTCATATCTGCTACCTGTCACATGTTTAAACACCTGGAAAACTTTCCCAAAGAACAGAAACTTTAAGGCGGCAAACAGAATAGTCATTGCCTTACTTACTATTCAGCGTGTAAATTAACATCGGCAAACTTGAAAATTATATCAGTCTGGAGCGGGAATCTAACTCGTATCTCCCGATTTCTGTTTCAGCATGCTATCCATTACACCACTGAAGAAGCATCTGATTGCTTTGATGGCGGAAAATCTGAAGTTCTTCAGATTCCTAATCATCAGGTGCTTGAATTTTCAGTACTTCGGGAAGTGTAACGGATAGCATGCTTGAACGGAAAATCGGGATATGCGGTTTCGATTCCCGTCTAGGGCGATGCAAATTCCAGTTTTCTGATGTTAATTACATTCAGAAACAACATGTAATTTGATGTGAAATGACATGTTGTTTCTTACGTTAATTACAGGGGGTGGGCAATGAAACTGAAACACATGGGTTTAAGACACAACAATTTATTAGTATGATGTAGGGCCTCCTTTGGAGGCCAATACAGCAGCAAGTCATCATAGGAAGGACGATACAAGTTCTGTACAGTGGCCAGAGAGAGATTTGAAGCCATTCCTCTCGCAGAAAAGAGGCTAGTTTTTCACGATGTGATGCTGGTGGAGGAAAATGTTTTCTGACATGCTCCTCCAAAACATTCCACAGTGGCTCAATAATGTTCAGTTCGGGTGACTGTGCAGGTCATGACAGATGTTCAACCTCACTTTCATGCTCAGTAAACCATTTTTCCACCAGTTTGGCTCTGTGTATCGGTGAGTTATCATCCTGAAACACGGTCCCACCGTCAGAGTACAATGTCTGAACCAATGGGAGCACCTGGTCACCCAGAACTGTCCGATAGCCATTGGTAGCAATGTTCTCCTCAAGAACAATCAGCGGGCCGACAGACTGCCATGATATTGCGGCACAAACCATCACTGATCCACCTCCGTTCTTCACTGTGGGCAATAAACTGTCTTGGTGGTAAGCCTGTGAGGGATGTCTCCACACGTAAACTTTCCAGGTTGTGGGAAAGACAATGAAGGACGATTTATCGGAGAACAATACACATTTCAGGTTTTCCAACGTCCACGATGTGCTGCTCCTGACACCATTACAACCGACCTTTGGCATTCTCACTTGTGATCCAATGTTGGGGGATAGCAACACCACCGTGAATGTGGACCCCGTGAAGCTCCCGACGAACAGATTTGATGGAAACAGGTGAGTCGCGGTGATTATTCTACTCTGCGGTGGGTTGGACAACTGTGGTTTTATGTTTTTTGGCTACCATTCGTGTTAACACCCTGCCGTCCCTGTCAGACAGCTTCCCTTTATCTCGACAGTTACTCCTTTTAGATGTGGTTCTTCCTTCTGGCTGGCATGCCGACATGACCTTAAGTACCGTGGCTCGCGATACGCCACAAAAACTTGCTGTTTTGGACAACAGGTGCACCTGTGAGAAGCACAAACAATCTGTCCTCTTAGGAACTCGGATATGTCTCCCATTACGTTGTGTTGAAAGCACTTTTTGACTGCCAGTTGTGCTACTGCTCTGCTAATGAAACCTTCACACTACGCTCTCGTTGATCCACTGAGAAATAGGTGCAGGTTGGTGGCCTCCAGGTAGCGCGTACAGGGGCGTGACACGTGGGATGTTATTTGTGCAGGTGTTTCAATTTCGTTGTCCACAAGTTGTAAGCAAGGCAAACGGGTATTTTGTTCGCCGCCTAAAAATCCTGCAGCTGTTCCTTGTATTTATGAAAAATATTTCTCCTATAATCTCCATGTTTCGCCTTTGATGAACTTTTAGTATGTGGTAGGGGACAACCTGGGGACGAACCCTATTGAAAACGTACGAAATGGAGTCAAAAGTCAGGACATAAGAACCGGATCCATTCCATCGCACTTATGCGTCATAACTTAAGTAAAAATGCTTCGATTGCGACAAAACTTTATCATGTTGTTCCTGAAGTATACTGAACCGGTTATGTTTAATATAATCGAAATGGGGTCAAAGGTTAGGGCACAGGAGCGGGATCTATTCCACAGCAATTATCCTCATAACTTGACTATATCAAACAGAAGTCATCGCTCTTTCCACATTTTTATAAGTGAGTCACGGAAAAATTCTCATTGGCCGCCATTTGGAATCGGACCCAGGTCTTCCAGTTATGGGCCGGATATGCTTCCACTGCCCCACAGTGGCCTCGAATTCCTCCAGACTCATATAACACCAAGCCAATTGGCAAACACATGTCTCAGATATAGTAAGCTATTGCTGAAACGCAGAAATGTTTGGAGTTTGTCCAAATCATCTTTCAATTCATTGCCAAAATATGTATTGAATACAAACTTTTACTTCCCAACTGATATGGAGCCTAGAAAATAAAGTTGGAGATAGATAATTTTGTATGTAAAATACTAATTGATTCCTTAGATAGATAATTTATTATGTAAAATACTAATTGATTCCTTAGATAGATAATTTATTATGTAAAATACTAATTGATTCCTTAGATAGATAATTTATTATGTAAAATACTAATTGATTCCTTAGATAGATAATTTATTATGTAAAATACTAATTGATTCCTTAGATAGATAATTTATTATGTAAAATACTAATTGATTCCTTAGATAGATAATTTATTATGTAAAATACTAATTGATTCCTTAGATAGATATATTATTATGTAAAATACTAATTGATTCCTTAAATAGATAATTTATTATGTAAAATACTAATTAATTCCTTAGATAGATAATTTATTATGTAAAATACTAATTGATTCCTCAGATAGATAATTTATTATGTAAAATACTAATTGATTCCTTAATTAGATAATTTATTATGTAAAATACTAATTGATTCCTTAGATAGATAATTTATTATGAAAAATACTAATTGATTCCTTAAATAGATAATTTATTATGTAAAATACTAATTGATTCCTTAGATAATTTATTATGAAAAATACTAATTGATTCCTACTTCAAGACAAATCATGCCAACGTATTATTACTTGTGTTTACATGCTTTGTTGATGTAAAAGGTAAAATTATCTCAGAAGTTCTTATCCATTTCTCTGAAAAATTAGGAATTCTGGAGCTTAGTTTCTAAACTAGTACGTTGCAAATACTAAAGGAGATGTGCGAGTTGTGATGAATGACATTAAACTAGGGCACGTTTCTGCTACGGAACAGACTAAGTTGAATAAAGCGCGTGTCTGAATGCAGAGACGGTGGAATTCAATCAGTGGATAATTCGGCTTAATTAACGACGTTCGGAGACAGCAAACGAATGGGAGAATCAGGAAGAGAGAAATGACAATTGTGGATGTCATAATTAATTGTTCAAAGGACGTCGTAGGTCACAAACTTCTTGAAACTTTGCAAAACGGAGGAACAGAAGGCACAAACTCCTTGCAACTTTGCAAAACGAAGAAAATTACCGTGAACTGAGACACATAATAATATTCATGCACATGAAATTTTGCCTTTCCCAAGGATGAAAGGGGCAGGTAATTACTATTTCTGTAGTTTTCAAAATAAATGTGCTCCAAGAAAATGCCCTTTTCATCTGGGAAACCGAATGTTTGAATTTAAAAATTACATTTAGACATTAACTGCTTTTTTAGAGTACACACCCTGAATTAAATTTGAGCAATTCGAAAGGTTATAACACATTCCGTAATTTGCTTTCGGTGGTCCAAGGGAAAGGAGAGAGAGTTTTGCTTTAACGACCACCGTGAGCAACTTGATAGACTGTAAGCAATTACCCATCCGTAATTTAGGGTTACTGGTTCCAGGGAAGGGAAAGAACTAGTACTGTAAGACGAAAACACACCATCAATGCCTCACCGGGATTCGAACCTGGACCGATCTTGGAGGAATGGTCAAAAGACAGCGCTTAGACCGCTGCGCCGAAGGGGCGGCCTCTGAACTTCAAATACGATATATTTTGCGCGGTATTTATGGTATATCTAGTGTATGTAGTGCTAGTGCGTTTATTTTATATGCTTGCAAACGAAATGACAATCGCTGAACAAATTCACATTGTTATTCCTTCAGTACTGTGAATCGCGCAATAGATGTTTTTTTTTTGTGTGTGTTTTTGTTTTGGAGTTTAACTCCACCATGAGCTATTAGAAGAGTCCCTTCCATAATCTGGGATAATGTTTCAAGGGCAAACACCCTACACATGCCTCATCCCCAGACTCAAGGATGGGCCCATTCGAATACGTCAGAAGCCAGAAGGTTAGGTCACTGTGTCACCTGGCCAGAGCACAATATATGTATAAATATATTATAAAAACTGAATTTTCTTTACGTACATGCATATGTCACAAAATATTACCTAATACAGTATTAGGAATGCACTATATTGACAAAAGTCACCGGACACCCTTCAAAAGCAAAAGAACGGATCCGCTGCGTTTCCAAGATGTGCAATACAGCTGCAAACGGTATAAAAACAAGCCTGCAACTGACTGCGATCATACCGCACTGTGAAGTTCAGTGAAAATGTCTCAGTCCAAGAGAACTGATTTTGAGAAAAGAAATATTGTTGGGTGTTATGTCAGTGGGTTGTCCATAAGAGAACCCGAGAGGCGCTTAAACATACCCAAGTCAACTGTTTTGGATGTACTAAATAAGTGGAAGACACATGGCGTGCCTGAAGCAGCAAAACGTACCTGCAGACCAAAGTATATCAGTGATAGAGGACGTCGAATCCTTAGGAGTGTCGTTACAGCTAATCGACGGAGTACTGCAAAATACCTCAGTGTACAGGTGATCACAAACGCTGTAACCTTGATATGTATTCGCACCATTCGCATAGAATTTCATTCTATTGGTTACCGTGGTCGTGTGGCTTCTCATAAGCCTTTCAACTCAACTCGAAATGCTACTCGTCGTTTAGCATGGTGTAAAGAACATTTATCGTGGACTGTGGATCAATGGAAACGGGTCCTATGGACTGATGACTTCAGATACCCGATGCATCAGTTTGATGGCCGTGTGTCGGTATGGCGGCAGCCGGGGTAACGCTATTTACCACAGTGTACTGTTCCTACGGTCAAATTTGGAGCTGACAATGTACTCGTATCGGGTGATTTTCGTGGTATGGTCCCGGTCCATTGGTTATCGTGGACAAACCTGTTAACCAGCACGTCTACCTCGATCTTTTGGACAATTATGACCTACCAACTTTGTGGCAATACTGTCGAACCGAGCCATAAAGCAAGGACTGTTACGGCGTGGTTTAATGATAATTCCATATCGTGTGTGGACTGGCCAGCACAGAGCCCTGATCTTGATCCCATAGAGCACCTATGGGATGAATTAGAGCGCCGCATTAGTAGTTTGGAACCAAGACCTACTACTAAGCAACAGTTCGCTAAGTAAGAGCTAGCGGTTGGAGGGTCAAGTGTGTGACCCGACCTGTTACGCGAATGGTCAGAGTCTTAGGTTTATGACAAGTCTTCCAAGGTGGACACAGGTTCGAGTCCCAAATGGGGCATGGGTACTGTGTTTGACCTCTAGCGTTATGTCCCTTCCGTAGAGACAGTGATGCTAAATGTTAGCTGCTTTATAGCCTTCAAATTTGCTCATGGTGGTCGCTAAACCCATCAAAAAACGAAAATCAAAGGTTGTGTAATATGTGAAAAGAAGTCATTTTAATCACTTGGCGAGACAGTGTTTTCTGTCTCACCTCAAAAGTGAAAGGACATTACGAAAGCTTGTATAAGACCTAATGTGCCTTGTGTGTGTGCGCTCGCGCGCGGTTTTACCTTTAAGAATACCAATTATCATCTAAGAGTAAAAATAAATAAATAGCTTATCCCTTGTAAAGGAACAACTTAGTTCAAGGAAATGGACGCAGACAGTTCCGGAAAATAGCTCTTTGGCAGGGATTGGAACCTCACCTCCAGCAGGTACTGCATTCGGTTTGGCAATAAAATTCTTTGTTCTTTCTAGATTGAAGGATCCTAAATTGGGATAAACGACATCTCCTACATTTAAATATTTGTGTAATGCGTTAGTGTGTACAATAGAACGCTTAAGATAGCCTTAAATCTTGGTTGACCTGGTAATAACTTAATACTATTGTGCTTAAGTAACGAATGCACAGAGAGAAGATGGGTGCGTGAAAAGGGAAGCCTGTGAAGCGTATATTTCTGCACTTTGAACACAAACTTTTATTCAATAGCAGGTTGGACCTCCTTTAGCCTTAATACGTACAGCGCGTATATGGTTTCGAATAGATTCCACAAAGTGTTGCAGTGCATCTACGTCTACAGCAAACCAGGCATTCACCAGAGAGTCCTTTGTTACGCTTTCCAACCGTAGGTTGAAGAAGCGTATATGCTCCAGCTTTGTCCGTCCGTCCGTCCGCACGATAACTCACGTGAAAATGGTTCGATTTCGACGAAATTTTACTATGTGATAAGGAGCCACCTGGGGACAAACCTTATTGAAAATGGGTGAAATAGGGTCAAAGGTCAGGACATAGCAGCTGGATCCATTCCATTGCCTTTATGCGTCATAAGTTGTGTAAAAAAGATTCGATTTCTATGAAATTTAAGTATGTGGTAAGGAACCACCTAGGGACGAACCCTATTGGAAATGGGCGAAATGGGGTCAAAGGTCAGGCAGGGCATTAGAGCGGGATATATTCCATTGCCCTTATGCGTCATAACTTGAGTAAAAATGGTTCGCCGCCCCGATGGCGCAGTGGTCTAAGCGATGGCCTCTGATCATTCGTCCAAATGGGGTCCGGGTTCGAATCCCGGTGAGGCATGGATGTTGTGTTTATCTTACGGCACTGGCTCTCTCCCTTCCCTGGAACCAGTGACCCTAAATTCTTGGCCTAACGCCGTTACAGAACAGAGTGTACCGCGACTCGTCAGACGACGTGACGTTTTCCCAGTCTTCCAGTATCTAGAGACGGTGTACCTGACTCCATTGTAGACGATTGTTCCGGTCTCTGCAGAAATCAGTGGTTTTCGTATAGACATGCGGCTGCCAAACTGATCCTCAATTCCCTGAGCACAGTTTGCTGAGGTATGGGTCTGTAACAGCCTTCATTGAAAGTTTCTGTCAATTGCTGCACACAAAGTCTTGTTTCTCCTTACAAACCTTCCCAGACGACAGTTGTCTCGTTTCTGACAGATTGTCATTGCGCCGCAATTACGCCTCTTAGACAAGCAATGTGGGTCATTTTTCCGCTAATTAAAAACCCGGGTTATCTCACCTTTGGAGAAACCAGTCAGTTCTGTTGTTTTCAAAATCAGCGCTCAAGCCCGACGGGCACCCACAGCAAGGCTTTGATGAAACTCCGGAAAGATCCTTTGCTTTTTCCACTGTGATGAACACTACTGACCAGCAGCACTCTTAAACATTTCCTAAGACCACGTGGTGACGCACGTGACCACATATTTTGTACATGGCTGCGTCGTGAAAGCTTGGTTTGAAGGCATTTGGAAGAAACAGTGTAATTTCAAGAGCAATTTACCATTTTGTTTTAAGAGATTAATCATGCATACTTCCAGTTCTTACTTATGGATCAGACATGAATCTTAACTAAACAAGTTAGTAAAATCACGCAATGCATTGATTATGATACGGTTTCCAACATACTAGAAATCATTACTCAAGTTATGAGAATAATGGCTGTAGAATAAATTTCGTTCCTATGACCTGACCTTTGACTCCATTTCGATGATTTTCAACAGAACTGGTAAAGTATACTTCCGGAACAACATGATAAAGTTTTGTCTCAATCAAAGTATTTTTACGCAAGTTATGACGCATAAGGGCAATGGAATGGTTCCCGCTCCTATGTCCTGACCTTTGACCCCATACCTCCCATTTTTAAAAGTTTCGTCCCTAGGTAGTTCCCTACCACATACTAAAATTTCATCAAAATCGAACCATTTTCATGCGAGTTATCGTGCAGACGGGCAAAGCTGGAGCATATACGCTTCTTCAACCTACGGTTCCAACCGTAGGTTGAAGAAGCATATATGCTCCAGCTTTGTCCGTCTGTCTGTCCACACGATAACTTGCGTAAAAATGGTTTGATTTCGATGAAATTTTAGTATGTGGTAGGGGATAACCTGGAGACGAACCCTATTGAAAATGAGCGAAATAGAGTCAACGGTCAGGACAAAGGGGCGTGATTCATTCCATCGCCCTTATGCGTCATAACTTGAGTGAAAATGCTTCTATTGCAACAAAACGGACTTTAGTATGTTGTTCCGGAGGTATACTGAACGAATAAATAAGGAGGAGGGTTGTTCTGCTCGCGGGTTCCGATATGTTGGAAAGCGTATCATAATCAATGTATTGCATGATCTTACTAACTTGTTTTCTTGTTGCTGTGGTGTTTAACTATCGCCGTGATCACCTCTATGGGTGATAAGCAGTCGCCCGTCCCAAACTCAGAAGCACTGATTCCAGGGAAGGGAGAGAACCAATGCCGTAAGACAAACACTACATCCATGCCCATCTCGGGCGAATGATCAGAAGTCATCGCTTAGACCAATGCGCCACCGTGACGGCATGCTTGGTTTAACCAGGAAAGAGAGGAAGAGGAATACGTAGATTAAGGAAATGAAAAGAGCTGCAAGTATCATGATCAAAGTAAAGATCTTCGAGTGACAACGGGGGGGGGGGGGCTGGATATAATGCTAGAAGACGTGATGAACACGGTTGCACAAATAAACCAAGGAACAGAAGAAAAGGACCCAGTGAACACCATGTCGTATGTCGTAGATGAGTGGATGAAATTCAAAAGCATGCTGGAGGGATTTGAAGAAAGAGACTGGCTCAAGACAGACCGTTGTGGTAAAAATTTGGTAAGGTCTTTATCGAGCAGTGAATTGATAATGGTGATGATAAATTACAGAATACCATAACCAGTTTAGAAAAATCGCGTTATGTGCAGTATTTACCGATTCTACTACTTACGGTATTGGGACACTAAAAATGTGAGGATACGAATTGAGAAGATAATAAAAATATCCTTGACTCGGTTAGATCAAATAGTTAGGGTTCCTGATTCTCTTGATTTGAAGTTTGGTAGTAGATAAATAGACCTAACCCGTTTCATGCTAGCATAATAAAACATGAGAAAGATGAAATACTGGTGAAATGTTGAATAACCGAAATGGCTCTGGAAGCCTGAAGTCTTTAAAAAAAACAAAAAAAACGAAGGAATCTTCTTTTAGAATTTTACAATGGCGAGCTACAAGAAATATGAAACTACTCAACTAAAAGCGATTGGCGTAATTCGATAATCTTGTTTTATAGTTATGATAAACAGTTTTTATTTTACTTTCTCGAAAAGGGAATGTCTTAAGTTAAGACATAAGCAAGCAGTGTAGTGCTTCTCTTGATCAATGTCAAAGTACCAGTTCGCAAAACAAAAGATGTACGTCCTACTTTACTGGTCATTCCTCAAGGAGAAAAGACAGCGCGTGCGTCTCTTGAGCTACACTATAATTCAATTTTCGTCTTTTGTTCACATTTAATACAAATGCTGAGGACTGAACAACTCTGAAATGCTCTGACTTCACGAAAGCATAAACACATAAGAAGAGATTACTTTCTCAAGTTTCCAAAGTTTGAAAAACGTAAAAGCGTTATATTTTTCAATAGGAGTAAGAAATCTATATAACTATGATTCATAGAATTGGGTTTAATCTGTAGAACTAACGAAGATAACAAAATTAATTCAGAATATTGATTATGTGAATACAATGCATGCACACAGGATATATAAACACAGAAGGTGGTTATGACATTAAATGGTCATTTTCAAATGAAAGCCGTAAATAAGAAACGCATTTGAAATAGTAACGCAATGTTCAAAATTACTAGAACTAGATGCAGAAAACAGAAATTACCAAAGAATTGTAATGCATCTTTGCAACGGTGGTAGCAGTTTGACATTGCACTATATTGTTTGCATATCATAGATAAGAAACAAACCGAAATACTATAAATATTCTAACCGTATCTAGTAAACATAGCGGCAGTAACGTAAGAGTTAAAAAAATCTAGCATTCACTTGCAGATACAGCATGAACAAGAAAGATGACACCGAACTTTCGGGTGTAATAAGCACGTCTTTTGAATCCGTTCTGACGCAAATTAAATTTATCAAAGCTATTCAAAGTCAATGGAACCGGTATGGAAAACAATAGATCTGACGAAAGAAAGATTTTCAACCGGGTTTTTAATCCCTCAGATATTGCCGTAAACGGAATCTTGAGGTTACGAACTCTTAGAAACAGAGATATCGACAAAAATAAGATGTGACTTTACGTCCCCTGGTGGGAAAACCATGCATTATTTTAGTAAGAAAGTGTTCTCTAAAGGGTTATCCATATAAGCGGTATCGGTCCAAGAAAAAAAAATGAGTCGAGTTTTCAGGAGCCCAGATTTTGCTACAAATACATCGAAGCAGAAATTAACACTTATGACCCCTGGCGGCCAAACCATTCTTTACCAAACATTAGAAATTATGTGAAAAATATTTTCCACCAGGTCTTGTATGCGATACAGGAAGAATTTTTCAAATCAGAACTTTAGGAGCAGAAATAACGCAGAAAACGTAATTTACCTTTGTGCCCTCTAACGAAAGGCTATGATTTACTTGAAAATTTTGAATTTATAGGAAAAACATTTCGCATCGGAAACACTATCCAACAAAGAAGGAATTTTTCAAATCGTACTCTTAGAAGTAGAGATATTGACAAAAATAAGATATACATCTACGCACCCTGGCGTAGAAACCACGCATTTTTTCAAGAAGAAAATTTTCCTGAAAGGTTTGTCGACATGAGTAGTATCAGTCAACAAACGACTTTTTTTTCAATCAAGATTTTAGAAGCTCATATTTTGCTGCAAAGACAACAGAAGCGGAAATTAAGACTTACGCCACCTGGTGGCCAAAAATTTCTTACAAAAATTTGAAAATATGTGCAAACGATTTCCCATCAGGAGCTGTATGCGGTGCACAAAGAAAATTTCAAATCAGAGATTTAGAAGCAGAGATATAGGGGAAACGCAATTTACATTTACGCCCCCTAGCGGAAAGTCTATGAATTACTTGAAAATTTTGAAATTATATGAACGACATGCCACACTAGAAACACTATTCAACAAAGGAGGAATTTTTCAAATCGGACTCTTAGAAGTAGAGATATTGACAAAAATAAGATGTACATCTACGTCCCCTGGCGTAGAAACCATGCACTATTTTAGGAAGAAAATGTTTCTAAAAGGTTTGTCGACTAGAGTAGTATCAGGCAACAAACGACGTTTTTTTCAATCGAGAATTTAGAAGCTCCTATTTTGCTGAAAATACAACAGAAACGGAAATTAAGATTTACGCCCCCTGGTGGCTAAACTATTTTTTTACAAAAATTAGAAATTATGTGAAAACAATTTCCCATCAGGAACTGTATCCGGGGCAGAAAGAATTTTTCAAATCAGAGATTTAGAAGCAGATATATAGGAGGAAACGCAATTTACAGCTACGGCCCCTAGCGGAAAGTCTATGAATTAGTAGAAAATTTTGAAATTATATGTAAAACATGTCACACGGAAAACACTATCCAACAAAGAAGGAAGTTTTCAAATCGGACTCATAGAAGTAGAGATATTGACAAAAACAAGATGTATATCTACGCCCCCTGGCGGAGAAACTGTGGAATATTTTAAGAAGAAAATATTCCGAAAATGTTTATCGATGAGAGTGGCATCAGTCCACGAAAGAAAGTTTTTAATCGATATTTTAGAAGCTCCGATTTTATGGCAAATACATCAGAAGCAAATATTAACACTTAGCCCCCTGGTGGCCAAAGTATTATTTACCAAAAATTTGAAATTATATGCAAAACATTTTCCATCAGGAGATGTATCCGCTGAAGAAAAAAATTTTCAAATCGGAGTTTTAGAAGAAGAGTCATCGGGGAAAATGTAATTTATTTTTACGCCCCCTAGCGAAAAATCAATGCGTAATTTGAAAAAGTAACTATATCTAAAATACTCTTCGATATAAATGGAATCGAAAGATAAAAAAAAAAATTCAATCGGATGTTTAGAAGCAAATATGTGAAATAAGGCGTATTTTTGAATTCGACATCATCTGCATTTACGCCCTCTACCGGCGAAATTGTACATCATAAAAATAAACGAAAAATAGGATCATCATTTGCATATTTCAATCTTCCCAATGCATAAAGGATTTTTCAAATCGGATTAATAGTTGCAGAGATATCGTGGGTACAGACGGACGGACAAACCGATAACAGAAGCACGATCTTTTTTTACAAAAGACGTGCTAAATACATGCAGCTAAAAAATTCGATTATTCTACTGAAGGTCCTGTCAGTATGCCGCATTGAAAAAAACTTCCACAGGTCAAGACATTGAAAAACGACTATTAGTTTCGAATACACTGTTGGTTACACCATCACCAATCATTCTTAGTCGACTGAATGATGGAGGATTCCACAACTCTGTCCTTAGCAATTCTCTTACATGTCCTTCTGGAATACTTTAGGATTAAATCAAACCATCTTCCATGTGGCCTTCTTCTGGGCCCTTTTATGTGTCGTCTGAATAAAACAAATATTTCGGTTATAGAGATGTTGAGGCGAAAGTTTTGCAATATTTGCATTAACGAATGTGCTGCGGCGGGTAAGTCACGTGTTTAAACTAGTTCAAATCGCGCACCGCAGTCAGTCAAAAGGGATATAAAGTGGTAGTCGTTGCTGTGACCAGCATTGCATGTCGTCGTTCTGTCTGTGGTTGGGACGCCTAAAAGATGAACAGCCACAACCGGCTACTTAGGGAACGCTTGCTTTACGAGTTTGAACTCTGCCATAACGCTACTCAAGCAACATGAAACATTTGTCATGCGAAAGGGGAAGGTTCCATGGACCAGTGCACCGCGACCAGATGGTTCAAGAAATTTCGCTTAGGTGACAGAAACCACGACGATCAACCAAGATCAGGCAGGCCGCGAACCGTGGATTCGGAGGCCGTACACCAGGCCGTAGAGGCCAATCCGACAACCAGCACTCGGAGATTATCACGCGAACTGGGCATATCAGCGATCACCGTGGTTCGTCCCATTGAAAACCACAGCAAAGTCTACAAGATCTGCCGCATTGTCAGCTCTTGTAGACCTCCCGAACTGACACTAGCTAAAGCAAACCGCCGTGTGCACGAAACTTCTAGAAAACCCGCGCGATGTAGATTTCATCAAGAGAATTGTTACGTGGGTCTATTGCCGTAATCCGAGCCCACAACGGCAGTGGATAAGCCTGGGCCAGCTTCATGAACCTGTTGCCAAACGTGGGCGCCTCGAGTACAAAATGATGATCTGCGTCTGGTGGAATTTCGATGGGATAATCCATTACGAATTTGTTCCAGACAGTCGGGCTGTCATCGGCAACCTCTGCTCTGAACAGCTGGAGCGGATGTATGTCGTTTTTGGAGAAGAAGTACCCAGCACTGGTGAAGAGAAAGCCCGCTGTCCTACAGCAGGACAACGCTCGGCATCATACCGCGCGAATGACCCGGGAAAAACTCCAGGAACTTGAGGGCATCGAACTGATGCCACACCCAACATATAGTCCGGATCTTGCCCCGTCGGATTATTACTTGTTCCGGTCCATGGCCCACTTCCTTAATGGGCGGCATTTCAACAACCAGAAGGAGGTGGCAGCTGAGGTGAAGTTCTTCGCCTCAAAGGACAAGAACTGGTACCGCCGCGGAATCGAAGAATTGACAGACAGATGACTAAAGACGTGCAACACGATGCCCTATACGTTGAATGCTAGTCAGCGTTTGTCGTAAAGGTACGTATGAAGACATAAAGCCATCCAAATATTGCAAAACTTTTGACTAACCCTCTGTATTTACTCATTAGATAAAAGACGAGAGATAGGGGTTCACGTAGAATGGAACAGACCCAAACCAAATGAAGGCGATAAATAGACAAACATGTGCACAGTAGGTCTTTCCAACATTGTATCGCAATCGAGGAGCATGGGTGAATGTGGTGATCTGATCGACTTTGATCATCGTGGAAGCATTGTAGATGCAAGACATATAAGCCATTCTGTCTCACAAGCGGTAAGAACCCTGGGATTTCTGAGGGCAGCCGTATGAAGGGTGTGTAGCGAGTATACCATCGACGAAAGTAGCAGTTCCCAGGGAGCAAACGGTGGCCAATCACACGTCACTAATGACAGGGGTTGACGTAGACTATCCAGGATCGTACAAACCGGCCAATCATCAACGGCTGCGCAAATCACACCCAGCTTAAATATCTCAGGCTCGATCAGCGAGCGAACGATACTGCCTACGATGATTTGGGGTCTGACGTCCTACTCATTTTGCACGGTTGACTGTTTGTCATCAGGCTTCACCCTTCGCCAAGTGCAGGAAACATCAACATTGGACCTTTGCAGAGTGGCGCCGCGTCTATTGGTCAGATGAATCACATTTTTAGCTTACCAAGCTGACGGGAGGGTGTGGGGGTCGGGTCGGGAGCATGAGGACATGGATCCATCGTGCCAGGTTTGCTCTGTTTTGGAGGTTTAACGACCACCGTGAGCAACTCAATGGGCTATAAGTAGTCGCCCGTCCCTAATTTAGGGTCACTGGTTCCAGGGAAGGGAGAGAGCCAGTGCCGTAAGACAAACACAACATCCATGCCTCACCGGGATTCGAACCCGGACCCGTTCGGACGAATGATCAGAGGCCATCGCTTAGACCACTACGCCACCGGGGCGGCTCTCTCCTTTCGAAGTTCAATGTATGACGGAGAGCTACTTTTCACATCGCATCTTTTACAATTGAGCATTCAGAGGTTTTCAATTGATGTGTTAACATTCTGTTCCCATGACATGTCACGTCGAAATTAACTCCTTATTTATTAATATGGATGGATTTAATATTAAGGAGGTTGAGAGAGGCGTCGAGGCCAACAAATACGTGCTTGTTGGAAACCACAAGGGGAAGAGGGAATGCTGAAAATTGTTTCGTCTCATTAAAGAACCGGTGAATAATTCTGTGTTGTTTGGTCTTGCTTGTTGTTCAAAATGTGGAAAGTGTATAATTACAAAGAAAGATGTCAATGGTGTAATAAAAGATTATGGAACCAAAATTCTAACGGACCATATGAAGGCATGCGCACCTCCATCAAAGCGTGGAAAGATTAAACAATAAGAGAGAACAATCTAAATACATTTAAAAGAATTAATTTGTGCAATCGTAAGTAATGATACCCATTTTTAATATACTCCATGGTCACGGTCATAGTCAGCCATTACTTCTGGATTGCGCAAAATAGTGACACTAAAAATGACACTAAAATTTAGCAAGTAACCAGATTTTATTATTAAAAAAGGATTTCAGTTATTAAATATAAAGCAGTTATTGGGGTGAATATACATATTTCGTTTGTATATATTAACACTGAAGAGCAATTGAATTAGAGACAGCTGGCGTTCTGCAAATATGGCGCTGTGGGCGGCCCTGTAAACGGAAACGACATGATGTATGCAGCGATCCGACAATATGAGGAGTAATGGGACGGGAATCAGTAAGAGTCGGACGCAGTATGGGTAAGATGAAGGATCTAAGCGCATTTGATCGTGGGAAATTGTCGGGGCCCGACGAATGGGTCACTCCATCTCGGAAGTCGTTCAGACATTGGGATTTTCACGAGCTACTGTGTCACAGGTGCACCGTGAGTACATCGAATCCGATAAAACCATCCCTGCAAGGTCCAACTGCCGTGGACAACAGCATGTGGATGAGCGGGGTGATCATCGGCTAGCTCGCATTGTAACATCGGATAGACGGGCCACAATGCAAGAAATCACTCGGCAATTTAACGCTGGTGCACAAAAACGTGTTAACAGCCACACCATCCAGAACCATCTCCTCGCTATGGGGTACAGAAGCCATCGTCCCACGAGGGTACAGCTGCTGACTGCACATGACAGGGTGCAAAGATTAGCATGGGCACGGGAACATCGCCACTGGACCCTAGACATGCGGAAAAATGTTGCCTGTACTGATGAGTCGAGGTTCACGTTCGTACATGCGGATGGCAGGATACGAGTACGGCGCAAACCACATGAAGCGATGGGTCCTTCTTCCCAGCAGGGTACTCTTCAAGCTCGTGGGTGTGGCATTCTCGTCTGAGGACTGTTTACGTGGACTGAAATGGGACCCCTGGTACGTGTGACATCGTCCCTCACAGGTCAACGTTACCGGGATATTTTGGACGATCATTTGCTCCGTTTGTGCGTCTTCAACATCCCACTGGGGACCTCATCCTGCAACAAGACAATGCAGTTCCTGAATTGTATCCGAATGGTTGGATGAACACTCCACCGATGTCACCTCGCTTCCTTGGCCAGCTAGGTCACCTGACCTCAATCCCATCGAGCACATCTGAGATGCCATTGAGAGAGATGTTCGAGGCTCTGATCCCGCTCTATCAAATCTTCGTGAACTGTGGGAGCTTGTTCAGGGGTCGTGGATCCGTATGGCTTCCCAAAGCTTCCGGTGTCTTATCGAGTCCATGCCAAGACGAATCGCCGCCGTCATTAGGGCGAAAGGTGGTGCTACACGTTACTAGAGTAGTATCTCTAATTCAATTGCTCTTCAGTGTAAATTTAGTTTCGAATTTATAGTTCGAAGCAAATTTGTCCGGGTCAGATTCCAACTCTGGCCAGAACCACTCAGGCTCGGCTCGAGGAGAATTAATCCGAGTTTATAATCATCCAGTGGTCCCAGAAGTCTTCTGATTTAAACCCTATGAAAGCTGTCTGGGATACCATTGAGCGAAACATCAGATCCGTGGATCCTGAATCAAAGTCTCTGGTGAAGTTGTGGACAATACTGCAGCAGGCTTGGCTGGAATTAGGTCAGAATCCCTACGACGTCTGGTGGAGTTCATGCCTCAGGCTGTTTTTCGCCATAGAGGAGGACCAACACGCTATTAGGTAGATATCTGAAATTTTTTGTCCATTGAGTGGATGTGGCGTCTGAACGAAAGCAAACATTTCAGTTGGTGTTTTAGAAATTGACACGCCGTTGAAAAAATATGCACTTACGCCTTAAGTGGCGAATTGTTCATTACAATAAAGCAGAAAACATGTGAAAAATATTCCTCACACGGAATGGGGAGATGAAAGAAAAAACAACAACTCGGAATTGTAGATGCAGAGGTAATGAGAAAAATTAAATATCCATTTACACCTCTCAGCAGGAAAAATGTTCATGATTTGAAGTCAAAAGTGTGCGAAAAGTGTGTGCAAATAACAAAATGTGTGTGTGTCCTTCGCAATACACAAAAACTATTGAACCTAGAAAGCTGAAATTTCGCACGAAAATAGCTTACATACCGAGGTTGTGCGCCCTGGGCTTAGATATATCCGAATTTTTGAGAAAAACATGGCTCCCGATTTCCCGTGGACCTCACGCTTCTTGGCTATCCATTTTTGTATAACAGAATCTCTATGATCAATGTTCATCTTTCGAGTTACAAGGAATGAGCATTTAATATTACGTTTCATTAACACTTTGAAAATTAACTTATTAATTGGGAAAAGTTTAATTTTTTTTTTTTTTTCATTTTAAAATATAGTAGATACTGAGTGTCACCCTGAACTGCTCTTATATGAGTACGTATAAAACTCGCTAACTTCTCGACGACGAAAAGGAAGTAGTTAATCAGTAACTATTGGCTGTCGAACTTTGTTAATATCGCAAAACTCATCTAGATTTCGTTCGAGACAGAAATTTTTTTCTCAGAATGGCATTAGATCGTTTGTAAAGAATAGCACCTGTAGCGCTGCAATTTTCTTCCTTTCTCCTCTTTTCAAGTTTAACGATGTTCAGGTTATACAGCAGAGGGTACAACGAATCGCTTATCTCTGATTGGCCTTTCGGAGGAAAAAAATTAGGCAAAAGAAGAAAAAAAGGAAAAAGGGGGGCGCCAATACAACCCCAGTTAAGCGGCTTTCTTTTCAAGAAATATGTCTCGCTTTTAGAACTGCAAGACCCTTCCTTGGATCCAAAAAAAACTCTAACGTGCAGAAATAGAAGTAAGCGAATAAATATTTAATCTGTATTTGCTCCTAAATATTTAATCTTTAAGTGAATTGTGCCCCTCTTTTAGGAAATTACCTTATATGAAACCGCGTCGTCCGAACTATTTTTGAATTTAAGGAATTTTTAAGTATTGTTAGAATGATTCAAATGTCTAACATATGCATCCCCACACAAAAAAGTAGGAATGCAATTATTTCGATAGGTCGCTTAATTGCATTCATTTTAAAATCGACTTTGAAAAATTATTTTATTACTCAAAAGGATTGCACCCAAGAATTCAGCATCTTTATCTTGTTTTTCTTTCGTTTGAAACTCTGCGTGAAGCCGCTTGCAACGTACATCCTTATTTGAACTTCCTTTTAAGTTTCCGTTTTGGTATGTAAATTTAGTTTCTTCTCGTTGAAAGTTTTCTCACTGAACGACGCATTGTTTCCCCGAACATCATTTACAATTTGGCAACACTGACAGTGAGTCAGAGCAGGATGTTGAATGTATACGAGAGAGTTGAGCGAAGTAGTTGATGCGCAGTAATTGCTGTAGAGCTGTTGAAAACTTCATAATATACGATAGATATATAGCGATTTATGTGTGACTAAATGAATATCCGTCAATAATGACGGGGGAAAATGAAATTTATAATACGGAAATTATTGACATTTATTTATTGAGTTTTTGAGTTCCACGTCAATAGATGGCGACGTTGGCTCACAGCTTTCTGAAAATTTCCCGTGCAGTCGGTTATGGGATTTGATACGACGGGCTGTCTGTCTGTCATCTGTTTTGTAAAACTTTCTTTCGTCAACACTTCCTTGTATACATTTTTTGTTTACACTGACTGTGAACCCTCAATCAATTTCCCCTGTTCTCATCCGTGAACTATTATCATCTTGACGTCGTCAGATCGTCGCACTCTTGACGTTACCACATACAGATGGCTAAACACCGGTTCAGGTAGTGAACCAAAATTCCTGATGTAAAATTTCCGTTTCTCTCTAAAGAGTTCACCGTGTGAGGTACCGCATCTCTGACGTCATGTGAGAATGATTTGGATTAGATGACGTCACACCTGCATCTGTGTTCTTTGTTGGTATGACAACAAAACAAGGTGATATACGCGTGAACTGTGTGCGTGTAGGTTATGACGTCACCTACACGAAAAGCTAAGCTGACGTCGCAAGCATTTGTTTCTTGGTTGTTGCTATGACGACTTAAAAAATGGCACGGAGGAGGAGGAGAGCTCTAGCAACTTTTATATTAGGATGAGGTTTATAAACGAGACTTATTGTGGTGGGAAAGTAAATAAAGGCTGCTATAAGAGTGAATGATAGGACTCGATCTAATTGTAAGTGAAGACTTGCGGAGAGTTAACTGGATGTTAGCTTTCAGTGGGTAAATTGATAAAGTACTGAAATTCATTGTTGTGGCGTCGGATTACTGGGGTCACCTCATTAGAAACATAGTGAATCATACTGAATCAGGGAATTTTTCTGTCGAGATGACTCTGGATGTTTTCACTGAGCCGACTGAGATTTCAGTTCTGGTTCAAAATCTCGTATCCAGGTTTCGTCTATAGCAACAATTCTGTCCAAAAACTGTTCCCCTTCTGTCTCGTACCGCTGAAGCAATTCCTTCTGCGATCCCTTTGCGAACTGCTCTTCACTCAGATTATGCGGAACCCATTTGGCAGCCATCTTTTTCTTTTGTAGTTTTTCAGTTAGGATTCCAACAAGTTAGTAAAATCATGCAATGCATTGAGTATGATACGCTTTCCAACATACCAGAAATCATTACTCAAGTTATGAGGATAATGGCTGTGGAATAAACCTCGCTCCTCCTTTGACCCCATTTCAATGATATCCAACAGAACCGGTTAAGTATACTTCTCGTTAAACGTTTTCTATTTTTGTCTCAATCGAAGCATTTTTACGTAAGCATAAGGGCGATGAAATGGATCCCGCTCCTTTATCTCCTGACCTTTAATCCCACTTCGCCCATTTTCAAAAGGATTCGTCCCCAGTGGTTCCCTCCCAGGTAGCACAACCTTACAATCTAACGTAGCCCTAACATTGAGGCACCGTCTTTTAGTAATAGGAGATGTTGGGTCAATGTTGGGCCTATGTTAAATTCCAAGGCTGTGCTACTTGGGCTATCACATACTAAGTTTATCGAAGTCGAACCATTTTTACGCAAGTTATGATGCATAAAAGCAATGGAATAGATCCCGCTCTTATGCCCTGATCTTGGACTTCATTTTTTTGATTTTCAATAGGGTTCGTCCCCAGGAGGTCCCCTACCACATACTAAAATTTCATTGAAATCATCGAACCATTTTTAGTCAAGTTATGACGCATATGCGCAATGGAATGGATCTCGCTCCTATGTCCTGACCTTTGACTCCATTTCGTTCATTTTCAATAGGGTTCGTTCCCAGGTCGTCCCTTACCACATACTAAAATTTCATCGAAATCGAACCAATTTTAAGCGAGTTATCGTGCGGACGGACGGACGGACGGACGGACGGATGAACAGACGGACAAAGCTGAAGCATATACGTTTCTTCAACCTAAAAGCGTCAAAAACCGAAGTGGTAGACATGTTTGCTTCATATGCAATCTCTTTACATGTTTTCCGTCGATCTTCTTCCAAAATGGTGTTGACGATAACCACAGAACTGCTGTCCGTTGCACCGGTTGATGGTTGGCCGCTTCCAGGGTTGTCTTCGATGCTTTCCCGACCTTGGCGGAAACGAGTAGTCCACCGTGACACTGTTCTACGCTCCACAACACAAACCCCCCAAACTTCACACAAAGCTTTATGAAATTTTTAGGGGATTTTCCTCGCAAAGTTTCAATTTTAATGTAGGATTGCTGGTCGCTATACGAGATCAGACCTGACACACTTTCTTCCACCATTTCTAGGCAGAATTATTCGGAACAGGAACAAATTAGCCAGAAAACATAGACACAATTTTGTATACTGGAGTCTGACTCGAAACTGGCGCAACAATTGCATCATCCTACGGGCAGCGCCTGCGCGGTGTGCGAAACGTTTGCAATGCCCTAAGTACACTGCTGGCCACCCAAAATGCAACACCAAGAAGGAAGCATCCGATTTTGCCTGATGAAATTCGCAGCATGCGTCTCCCGCGAGAGGTCATGCAAACGATTAGCATTGCGCAGGGCATATGCAAATCATGTGCGCCCTGCACGTCACCGAGAAGCACTATAAGAAGGGTGCCCAGAAAGCGGGGTGTAAGTAGTGGTAGTGTGTTGTGCTGCCTGATCTGTGCGTGGGAAGCTTCCTGATGCCTCATCGCAGAATACAGCAGTCATTCCAGCACGTTTCGGAGTTCGACAGAGGACGAATAGTGGCTTATCGCGACAGCGGGTTATCGTACCGAGACATCGGTGCCCATGTGAGACGACATCCAGCCACAGTGAAGCGAATATGGATCCGGTGGGTGCAGGAGGGACGGACGGACGGACCGACGTGAGCGATTGCTGCAGCCGCGACATACCACCAAACGAGAGCACCGGCATGTTGTGCGGCGGGCATTGACAGCTCGCACCACCACATGACGAACGTTAGCGCGGGAATTAGGGTGTGTTGCGCAACAACCTGTGTCAGCACGTACCGTTCGACGTCGTCTGTAGGAGCGGGGACTTGTCGCACGGCGCCCATTGCTCCGATTAACATTGACGTCACACAACCTGCGAGTGCGGCGGCAGTGGGCCATTGAACGCCGCACCTGGACTACGGAATGGCACGACATTGTCTTCTCCGACGAATCCCGATTCTGCCTGCAACACCACGATTGTCGGATCCGCGTGTGGCGGCACCGCGGCAAGAGACTGTATTACGTCTGCATTATGCATCGCCATACCGGTCCGTCGCTAGGCGTTATGGTTTGGGGCCCAATTGGATATGACACCCGCACCCCTTGGTATGCATCGCCGGTACACTCAACCGCCACCGCTACATATCCGACGTTTTGGAGCCTGTAGGTTCCCTTACCTGCAGGACCTGCCAGCGTCCACGTTTCAACAGGACAATGCGCGCCCGCACGTGGCACGCATCGTGCAACAGTTCTTCACGGCTCACCAGATGTCACTGCTGCCGTGGCCAGCTTGTTCTCCCGATATGTCGCCCATCGAGCACGTCTGGTCGCTGATCGGCAACCGAGTGGCCCGGCAAGCACCACCCGCGGCTTCGCTTAATGAACTGTGGCTGCGTGTGGAAGCAGCCTGGACCGACATACCGCAAGCCCACATCCAAAGCCTCTTTCGTTCGATGCCGCGGCATGTAGCGGCCGTTATTGCCAGCCATAGGGGCCACACGAACTATTGATGTCTGCGTGTTCCGCAAGTCGCACGGACCTGTAAGCTCAATCGTTTCATCTTTGTATCTCTTGTTATGTGCCCAGTAAATCTGGCTTTGCTATCTCGTGTCCTTTTTGGTGTTGCATTTTGGGTGGCCAGCAGTATAGTTAATTACTTATTCAAAGAGTATCATCGAAGCTATTACCTATTTCAGAACATTAACTAGCAGAGACACAAGTAAATAATCAGACAAACCTGAAGCTATTTAAACCTAAATCACCATACACTGATTTATGACTTTTTCCAACACAATGGCATCGCATACTCCGTTTGTTCCAAGATGGAGGGAGGGAGAGGGGCGGTGGTTGCAAGAAAGAAATATGGCCCAGGTATTTATCAAAATGTAAGCTGTATGTGTGAGCAGCTTCACAAGGTGATTTTGTATTTAAATTATTCTAAGCCAAACTGCAATATACGTTCGAGGTTGCATAACGTATTTTCGGTAAATCCTAAGAATTCGGTAAAATAACACAATACCCAGTTAAACGTTTTTCTTTTCAAGAAATATGCGCTGAAAGACGTTTGTATGCAGAAACGTACTAATTATGCTTTACAGAAGTAGAAGTAAGCGAAAATTTTCCGCCTAAAAATTTTAAATATATATGGGATCGTATGCGTCTTCTAGAAAATAATCATATCGAAACCGAGTCGTATGAGCTCTTTTTGCATGTAATGAATTTGTCCATGTCTGACTTATTGGTTTTTAGGATGAGGTCAAACTACTAAGGCTAATTTATATAAATTAAAATCATTGCAAAATAGGATGGTCAAAATTTTAAATAATTTAGTGGGAATTAATTTAAATATGGAGGTACGGATTAATATCTATGGATTTTTAGATATTGAGAAATCATGGCAATATAGATTATTAGGATTTATGTGTAAAAGAATAAACGAGAATAGATAAAACATTTAATTCATCTGAACACTGTGTTGTCATTGCTATCGAACTTGAAACATAAATGCATTTTTGTTACCAATGCCTAACATTTTAACTTAACAAAGATTTATTGATTACAAGGGATTGGTGTTATGGAATAATCTACCTTGTCAACTAATACATAACAATAAGTATAATTATTTTCGAAATCAACTAAAGAAATATTTGCTAAAAAACTAAAATATAAAATTTAATAGTAGAAAATTATTAATTAGATCACATTTGTGCAAATTTTATATGTGTAGAACGTTTGGCTTAACTACGCAGTACGCACTTTAGGGGAATTGGGATTCACTCAGGCTATATACAGTATATACAGATAGTGAGAGGATGAAAATTGACTTATCTTACCCAGATGAACAATAATTAAAGTTTCTATACAGGCTTTTAGGTACGTTTAGTGAAACATTTGAAATCATGGTCTTAAGTATTTCAGCTGCGACTTCTTAATATATATACACAGAGAGAGAGAGAGAGAGAGAGAGAGAGAGAGCCTTTTAATGAATTTCCTGTTCTGTGGTTACCCTGTACATAAGTATATATATATTATATTTGTTTTATTCTTAAATATTATATGTTATAAAATTAATATTGAAATGTAATATGGTCAAATGTAACCCCATAACAAAAGTTAAATGAAATGAAATGAAACACTGTTAGAAAGATTGAAATGTCTAAAACCTACGCCAACATGAAAAGTATTATAATGTTTAGTTATTGTGCTGTGGAGTTTAAATGCGGTTTTTTTTTTCAAAAAATCCGCTTTGAAAAATTGTTTTCGTGCTGGAAAGGATTGCATCCTAGAACCCATTGTCATGTCTCTTGTATTCTTTTTTTTTTTTTTTTTTCTTGCGGAAGTGTACATAATGAATAAAACCACTGATTTATCACCCTGTTTTTGCGAACTTTTTCTAACAGTGCGACATGTTAGATCCCATGGGCGGGAATTGGATTCTCGAGGAAGAAATTTGTCCCGAGCATTTATTTAAATAAGAACAAACTGTGAACAGCTTCACAGGCGGATTTTGTCTTCAATTTATTCTATGTCAAACTGCAGTATGCCACCGAGGTTACATGACGCATTTTCGGTAGAGGCTAAGAATTCGGCGGAATATGGAACCACAAAATCTCCGTGGGGGCGCCACCTCACTCGAAACCGCCTGTAGAGCTTTACCTATCTTGTTAAGATGGTAGTATCAGCAGAGAGCGGCACAGAGTTAAGTGAGAGAGAGCGAGAGAGAGGAAGCGAGAGTAGGGTATTTGAGAAAGTTTGCTCGACCATATTCGCAACTGCCGAGTCGTCTCTTTAAAAAACGGGATCGTCCCTCCTTCCTATTTTTATTTACTTTCTTTTTTTCTTTTTCGTCAAGTGCATTCGGTCTACAGCCGTGGCTCTTAGTTGTCGTAATGTTGAGCGCCGTCGACGCGTCGGCTGTACCTGGCAGAGTTTCACGCAACTCCTTTCTGCCTCGCTCGGGAATGGTTTCCCCGGCGGGCCCTGCTTCGGGGACGCAGTGCGTTGTGGCCAGGATTCCGTGATGATCAATCCACAGTTTGTTGCAAAGTGCCTTAGCGACAGGTCACAACGAACGTTCATTTAGAGCACAAAACTCGTGTGGCGTTTGTGGCAGCCCAAAGTTAAGACTGCTCCGAGGATTAATTCGTCGATTTGCCTTATAAATATGTTTCGGTAACTCGCGCAGTTACAACACATTTGTCTTGTGTGTTTTTTTTGTTTTGTTTTTTTAATTTCTTTCCCCTTATTTTTTTTGGTTTGCACCAGCAATAATCTTCTCTGCATCCTCATGAACGGATAAACTGCTCTACTTCTTCGACTAGCCCAATTGCTTATCGTGGATTACTTCTCTTTATCGGATACAAAGAATAGGAGAGAGAATAGGAGAGAGAATAAGGCTCCAACATGGCTATGTTCCGAGGTCTCGGGGGCCCCGGAGCTGGTGGAATGGGTGGCCCCTGGGACAAACTGATGAACAAAGTTAAACGTCAGCATTCTTTTGAAAAAACGCATCAACAGGGACAGGTTCAAGGCGCCGATTCAAGGTAAGAAAACTTTTGATGTACAGAATCGTGATGTTGTTTCAACCAACGTTCCCTCTCTTTTAAATAAGAACGCTTCCAACCTAAATATTTGAAGCCCTATGTTAAAAACCTGTCTTTCTATGAATATAAATCCGCTGATCATGGGCGCCCATACAGGGGGCAAGAGGAGGCATCCCTACCTAGAAATCGGACCGTGCCCTTTTTCTTCTTGGAAATTACTGCAGAGATTTTGGTGATAACTCCAATTCTGTTTGCTAATTTTTCTGTAAAATTTCTGTATGCAGTAAAAATAGGAACAAAGTTGGGAATTTCTAGTAGAAGAGGTAAAAGAAAGTAAACAAATTTTTCCGTTGCATTTCGAAGAACAGGTGGCGCAGTGCACTAAGCGATGGCTTCTGATCACTCGTCCGAGATGGGTTCAGGTTCGAATCCCTGCGAGGCATGGATGTTGTGTTTGCCTTACGACGCTGGCTCTCTCCCTTCCCTGGAGCCAGTGGCTCAAAATTAGGAACGGGCGATTGCTTATAAACCCACTGATTTGCTTACGGTGGTCGCTATCCCCCCCCCCCCCTCGCCCAAATAAGAACAGTACAAACGGAGGCGAAGAAGTGAAAAATATACCATTCTCCGCAGGAGCTTATTCACTGTTGGGCAAAGACTTTCAAAAATGTTTGCAGAAATTTTTTCTTGAGGGTATTTTTCCATTCTTGATGACCAACTGAGCTGTCTTAGCGGTTTTATGGCGCATGTGACACAGGTGGCCAAAGCGATCAAAACAACGACAAATAAAGTTTCCTTATTGTCCTATAACATGCCGCCTAATTTCATTTATCCACTTTTTTTACGTTCCGGTTTCCAATTAAATTTATGTGTTGAGAGTTTGGTAAAAATGGCTAGTTAAAAAGAAGGTATAGTAAAAATTTGCATATGGTGTTTGCATTTGTTATTCGTAGTTAAAATTTATATTTGCCCCCTCCAGAAAATCAAGCTATGGGCGCCCATGTCGCTGATGCATGAAAACTTGCTCGCGCCTTTGACTTCAGTATTCACAGTTCCTTATAAATTATGTCTTGTATGTAAATCTACTGAAACGCAGTAACTGCGTATTTAGTTTGAGTGCGTCGTATTCAACATTTTCGTTGCTCAAAACGAAAGTAATCCTGTGTTCTAATTATATTTCATATTCGCATGCTGTATCGTTTTTTGTTTACAGTAACTAAAAAGATTATAGGAAACGTATAGTAACTTCCTTTATGTCAGCGCTGTGTAAGTGTTACAGTCAATGTATACGAAGTGCGCTCGTCATCCTATGTAATACATAAATAAAAGCGTGAACAAAAGCAGGTATCCACCTTTCGAGTCTTGCCGGTGAATAACGCGATTGCTCCCCCCCCCATCGTCTTAATGCTGTTTAAACCAGTGTTTCCTGCTCTTTGAGTAAGAGTGTTTTGAACCTAAACATTTTAAATTACATGTTAAAAACCTGTTTTTCTATGAATATATATTCACTAATGCATAAAAACTTGCTCGCACCTTTGATTTCAGTACTCAGAGTTCCTTATAAATATTATCTTGTATGTAAATCAACTGAAACGCAGTAACTGCGCAATTAGTCTCACTGCATCGCACCCAACATTTTCGTTGCTCAAAACGAAAGTAATCCTATGCTCTAATTATATTTCTTATTCGTATGTTGTATAGATTTTCGTTTACAGTAGCTTTCCATGTTCGCATGTTGTATAGATTTTTTATAAAGATTATAGGAACCGTATACCAACTTCTCTTAGGTCAACGCTGTATAAAGTGATTAGAGTCAATGTATACAAAGTGCGCTTAACATTCTATATCATCCATAAAAGCGTGAACATAACCAGTTATCAACGTTTCGGTCCTTGCCGGCGAACAACGCTATTGCTCCCCTTCCCCTTAATGTTGTTTAAACGAATGTTTCCTGCTCTTTGTGTAACAGTACTTCGAACCTAAACATTTTGAATTCCATGTAAAAAACCTGTTTCCTTTTATATATATGAATTTATTGTCCCGTAAGAACTTGCACGCATATTTGACTAGCACTCAAAATTCATTATGAATTATATCAACTGTGAAACGTAATAACAGCGTATTTCTTTTGCGTGTGTCGTACCTGACGTAACGAATTAAAAAAAAAAAGGAAAGTAATTATATATTCCAACTATTTCATATTCGTATGCTGCTTAGATCTCATTTTACGGTAAGTAAAAAAAAAAAAATTACGGAGCGTATAGTAAATTCTCTTACGCCAACGCTGTGTGTATTGAAATCAATCTACATAATCGTGCTCGTTTTCTTATCTCATTCAAAAACATGAACATAAGCAGTTATCAAACTTTTGGGTCTTGCGGGCGGACAAAGTGATTGCCTTTTTTCTCTTAATTTAAATCAAGTAATGTTAAATTTGACATGAATAGAAATCAATTATTTTGGCGTTACTTTTAGAGGAAGCAGTAGCATCTTTCAATGCATCATTTAATTATTTCGTTATAATTTTATCGCTTTATTACTTGTATTAAATTCAATTTGCTGTGTTTGTTTTATGCTGTAATTTTTCTTCGTCACACTGGAAAAATCAAGTACTCCTAGGGTTAAGGGAAGAGCAAGTTATTTTCACTTACTGAAACACTGATAGAAATTTTGTAATGATTCAATGCTTGCGTAGTTTGTTCACCTCTATTGCCCTTCTTTTAAATCTGCTTCATATTGGTGTTTATATCTTTGCATTAAATCAGCTGCATATTCATCCCCATAAAATCCGTGCGCTTTGCTTTATATTAGCTTTGACTGATTTCGTGTAAAATCCATTTCATTGAGTTACTAACGTTAAAATAGGTGGGCATAAATCAAAGTACTTTCCCATTTTGTTATTTTTGACGTTATCTGAATTCCCGGCGTTTCATTGGTATAATGTCTATTAAAAAGATACGAAGATATTTCGCAGACGCGGTGGCGCAGTGGTCTGAGCCCTGACCTTTTGTCCTATAAGGCTGAAGGTTCGAATCCCGGTGAGACATGTGTTTGTCTTATGGCACTCACTTCTTTCCCTGGAACCAGTGACCCTAAATTAGGGACAGTTCTACTGCTTATAGCCGCTCGCGTTGATCGTTAAATCCCCAATCGAAAAAAAATAAAAAATAAATAAAATAAAATTATTTCCGGCATCGTAGTTTTAATTTAAGAATCATTACTTTAAGAACATTTAGCTGCATACTTTTAGTTCTGAACTGAATGAGTATTTTTTTTAAAGTAATAAGATGCGTCGCCCAAGAGTAAAGTTCGTTTTTATGTTGTCAGATACTAAATTCCGCATAGACCAAAATATATAAAAAAAAAAAATGTTTAAAGTTTGACTTCATATCATTTAGTTTAATTTGAAGCCAAACACAAAACAAGGCTTCGGTTACAATTTTCTCTTACCGTGCTTGCTATTTATATGAAATTCCGTTTGAAAATACGGCAGATCTGAAGTATTTACTGCATGGAAATTTTAATTAATTTTATTGAATTTAGGTAAAAATTTCCATTAATGAAATGTATGCTACGAATTTCACAGCAATTTAATAATTGTTACCCTGGACATTAATTATCCTTACATTTTGAGATGAAATTAGCAATTTTCTTTACATTCCATATAAATTAAGAGATTCATAAAGCAACACCAAAGATTTCGTGTAATTTATATGCTCATCGCAAAGTTTGCCGATGAAGCGTTTTAACTAGAAATTCAGTGTTTCATGGTACCAGTGGAATTTCCGGAATAAAAACGTTGTTCCCAAATGCATGGCTCTGTAATTGCAGCGATTTTCATTACGTGATTTACAAATGAAACATAAATCTTGGATGTTTTGCCTTAAAATATTTTTTTATTCTGTAGGCTGAAATGCTTGCATTATTGTTGTTTCATTCCAAACTTGGCTCCCCTACTAGAAAACGGGTCACAAGGCAGGCGAAATGTATCATTTTCGTGCTTTGCTACTGTTTCAACACCACATCTTCCATGGTGCATGTGACATGATGCCAAACTTCAGAGATAGGCTTAATCACAGAGTCAATAAGTCACCCTTTTGCAGCTTTCAGATGCAAATGTCCATCTGAGCTCTCACTATGTCACACCATTAAATTTCGTCACGCAAAAAGTTTCCATCTCCGAATTTCGAATTCTTGGCAGCATCGTTAATTGATTTATAGCGTGTGCATTGCTGAAAAACAGTCACAATCAGTCTCATACTAGCAACCAGACAAAGAATAGAAGACGTATATGTAATGGTAGTCTCGAAACGCATTCTTTGAAAACACCTTATCTTCTCGGACATGTTGAGACGACCATATTTTATTTTGGAATTTCCTCGCGATCATTTGGTGACTTAAAGTTGTGAGAGCAGCTATATCACGGAAGAACTACAACTGCGAATTTATTGATAGTTTCTTTTAAATTTCTTCTAAATTTCTCAAATGCATTGATTCCCAAAATAAGTTCAAAACGCTTGTAGCATAGTACACATCCATTTATTTTGTGGTGTAATAGAGTATACATAAGTTTTTAAGATTTCGGCTTCCATTGGGAATCTTGTTTAAGGTAGTGGTTAGACAAAATTTATGTCTATGACATTATGTCTAACCAATACTTCTAATTTAAGCCGCCTCGGTGGCGCAGTGGTCTAAGCGCGATGGCCTCTGATCATTCGTCCGTAAGAGGTCCGGGTTCAAATCCCGGTGAGGCATGGATGTTGTGTTTGTCTTGCATGGATGTTGTGTTTGGCACTGGCTCTCTCCCTTCCCTGGAACCAGTGACCCTAAATTAGGGACGGGCGACTGCTTATAACCCATTGAGTTGCTCACGGTGGTCGTTAAACCTCCAATCAAATAAAAAAAAACTTCTAATTTAAAGTTTATGTGGAACCACTGCGCTTTTAAGACCTTTTATATCTAATCGCTGCACAGTGGTTCAGAACTTCTTAAAACCTGGCAAAAACCAGTAACTTCGAAATGACTTTATTTGTAACCCGATGCAGTTAGAAATGTTAGATATGAATAGAAATGCACTAAAGACATAGTAAAACGCTTAAATTTTAGTGAAATTTAATTTACAATCTATATATTTAAAACACAAGGCCGTTCTTTTCTACAACCCGCCAGCGTCACCAACCGGAGCTATTTTCATGATTTTTTTAAAATGAAAGCTGCAGACCTACAGATTTGTCATCCTTAAGTTTTATTGTCATACGTATTTTTTTTTTATGTTACCATGGCATTTTCTTTGTACAATCCGCCGTAAGCGGAACGATACACGGGAAAGAAATCAGGAACTACTTGAAAGCGTTCTGATTCGGTAGTACAGCCAAAAATAATAAAAAATAAACGAAATAGCCTATGTCCACCGGAAAGAAATAAGCTTCCTAACGGTGAAAGAATTATTTAAATCGCTTCTGTAGTTTTCGAGATTACCTTAAACACACAAAGTTTCTCTTTTTATATATCAGTATAGATTATATAATGATACAAAAAAAATTGTTAAAACTAAACTGGCAAAATAAAACACACTTTTAACCCCTTTGTGTAGTTATCTAGACACGATATCATTTCTGGTCACTGAAAGAATGCCTCAATACTCCAATGCAAACCCGTCAACGACGGGTAAGCACATGTTTGTATAATAATGAGGAACGTCATCGTTAAATTCGTATACGAGTAAATGGAAAAACTAAACATTAATGGAAATATTACGAAACTTTTGTTGCTGGTGACTTATCTTATAGACTGCCCATTAATAATTCAACCGTTTATTATAGTTATGCATTTTATTACGATTCGTGTTATATGACAAGAAAAAAATTCAGTCACAGCAAGATTCAACGGGTTACGGACTGGTCATTATTTACAACTAGGGCGTGGATTTCTATGACATGTCATATTTTCTCCTACAAAGTCATGTTTTAATCTTCTGAAAATGTTAGGTCTAATTTTTGACTAAGTTCGTAATAAACGACATATTTGGTCATATTTAAACCTATCGTTGGCTATGCCAATGCGAAATGACGTCATAGGGACTACACGACTCGTAACCGAAGCATTTTGAACGGCCTGACTTTCCCGTGGGAAAATTTTCCTGTGCATTGTTTTACTTAGCCTCGTTTGGATTATTATTATTGGCATCTTGCCAACCACTGAAACGAGCCCAGAGCTGAGGTGTCTTCACGAGTACTTGTAAACTGAACTTAATTCTCTTTTACTTTTGGTTTACTGTACCCAAGCTAAAAGTAAAACTTCCGTCTCAACTTCAGTTTGATCTCAACATGTCTAAATGTGGGTGTTTGATGAGCGTGAAATTACGGTGTTTTGTTCAAGAGTTTGGGGAGCGGATTTTAAGTAGCGTTGGTGATATTTTCTTTTGTAAATTGTGTAGAGTCAGGGTATCGAATCAAAAGCGTTTTAATGTTCAGCAGCACTGTTGCTACCGCGAAACATCAGAGGTGTTTGGCAAGATTTTCCTCGGCTGAGAACAGCCAGCGTCTCCTTTTCGAGACATCTTCTTTAACGGCAGATTCATCAAAATACACTGTCATAATGTTGTAAGGACCTCTGTAAAATGATATTTACTTCGAATATTCCCTTAAGGAAATTAAATAGTGGTTGCGTCAGTGATTTTTGGAGAAGTACCCCAGTCATCCGATTCCAATGAATAAAGTCTTAGGAAAAACTATATCTCCGCCTGCTATTAAGATGGTAAGATTAGATCTGCTCTTGCCAACAGTAAGATATGTGTTGCAATAGATGAAACAAGTGATGTAGATGGAAGATACGGTGTCGTGCGCGAAGCGACCCTGTTATATTTTACCGTGGACGAAGCGACCCTGCTAATCGAATTGTTTTACTTATATATATACACAAATCGTGGTCAAATCACTTACATCAAGTTTTTTTATACTAAACACAAGTTTTTAATATCATTTTATATATATATATATATATATCATCATCATCATCATCATCATTGTCAACCATTATCAATCCACTGCTGGACGAAGGTCTCCCCAAGTTTCCTCCACAACGGTCTGTCTTGTGCCAGTCTCCTCCATGTCACTCCCGCATATTTACGAATTTCATCCACCCATCTCCCATGTGGTCTTTTTCTGGGTCTTTTCCTGTCCCTTGGAATCCAATCTAAAATTTCGGCTGTCCATCTATGGTCTGTCCTTCTGGCAGTATGTCCAGCCCATTGCCATTTCAGGGATTTAACTCTGATCATGATGTCTTCCACTCTCGTCATTTTTCGGATCCACGAGTTCCTCTTCTTATCTCTCCTGGTTATACCAAGCATGCACCTCTCCATGCTTCTTTGAGTTGTCTGCAGCTTTTGTATGTCTCTTTTAGTTAAGGTCCACGTCTCTGCACCATACGTAAGCACTGGAAGGATGCATTGATCAAACACTTTTCTTTTAAGACATAATGGCATATTGCTCTTGAAAATTATGCTGTTTCTTCCAAAAGCTCTCCAGGCAAGTTTTGTACGCCGATTAATTTCTTCATCAATGTGACCCTCACTTGATATCTGCTGTCCAAGATAAACATACGTATCTGTTATCTCCAGTTTTTCTCCATCAATCGATAAATCTTCATTTCTTGTAAAAGCATTGAACATCACTTTTGTCTTCTGAAAGTTCATTTTTAATCCCACTTCTTTACTCTTGTCAGCAAGTTCTTGGATCATACTCTTGCAGCTCTGATGGGGTAGTTGCAAAAATGACTACGTCATCAGCAAAACGAAGGTGGGTTAGATAATCTCCATTAATCTTTATCCCTTTGTTTTCCCAGTTCAGTGATTGAAAGACATTTTCCAATGTGGCATTAAAGAGCTTCGGAGATATGGTGTCACCTTGTCTCACTCCCTTTCCAATTTTTATGTGTGTTGTATTTTCAAACAGCCGAATCTTTGCACTTGCATTTTCATAGATGTTATTAATAATATTAATGTATGCATCTTCAATACCGCAGGATTTCAGAGCCGTGGTAACTGCTGATGGTTTCACCGAATCAAAGGCTTTTTCATAATCGATAAAAGCCATGCACAATGGAAGTTCATATTCCCTCGCTCTTTCAATCAGTTCTCTCAGTACGTGGATATGATCTATTGTGCTGTAGCCACTCCTGAATCCAGCTTGTTCTCTCGGTTGAGCCATGTCCAGTGTTACCTTCAAGCGGTGTGAAAGAACTTTAGTGAAGATTTTATAAACCACTGATAGGAGGCTGATAGGTCTGTAGTTCCTAAGATCCTCAATGTCACCTTTTTTATGTAGCAGGATCATTGTAGCATTGTTCCAATCCTCAGGAATCTTCCCTTCATTAAGGCATCGAGTGAAAATTTGGGCGAGTACTGTTTCAATTTCTCCACTTGCTTCTTGTATGATGTCTATAGTAATTCCATCTTCTCCTGGAGCTTTCCCTCGCTTCATGTTCTTGATTGCATGAGCAACTTCTGCTGGGAGGACTGGAAGAACTCTGGTACCTTTCATGATGTCTGGAGTACATGTATCATCCCTTTCATATAATTTGGAGTAGAAATCTTTCACTCTTGTCAAAATTTCGCCTCTATTTCTTGTTATAGAACCATCTTCTTTTCTCAGAGCCATAATCTGTTTTCTTCCTTTACTGAGATGTCCCTTTGCTATCTTAAGGCTTTGGTTGTTTTCAATTGCTTTCCTCACTAGCTCACAGTTGAATTTCCTTACGTCTTCAGTGATACTTTTTCGTGTTGTCTTGCATAGCTCTATATATTCCACTTTGGAAGTCACATCTACTTTAGTTGTCCTCATCTCTCTTCTTTTTTGCATCAACATTTTGGTTTTTCCTGATAATTTGTTCACATGCAACTTGTTCTTAGACCCAGCTAATTTTGTTGCTGTTTCCATTAGAGCTTTGGTTACTTTTCTGTTAACTTCCGAAATATCCACTTCTTCCGATGTTAGGCCTTCTAAAGCAGAGAATCTGTTCTTCAGTTCCAACTTGAAAGTATTATGGTGTTTTTTAAGGTTGGTTATGTCAATACATTTTGTTTGTCTTATGAGCTTGCCACGTTCCAGTTTAGTGTTGAGGTGCATCTTACATCTCACCAATCTATGGTCACTACCTGTGTTGAACTTGTTCAGCACACTGCAGTCTTCGATGACGAATTTTTTGTTACACATAATAAAATCAATTTCACTTGTCGTCCCAATTGGATGTCTCCATGTCCATTTCCTGTGTGGCTTTTTCTTGAAAAAGGAGTTCAAGATGAAAAATCCTTCTGCCTCTGCAAACTCAACGAGAGTATTTCCACGCTGGTTTCTGTTGCCGTGACCGAATTTACCTACTGAAGTTTCATTCTGTTGCCGTTGCCCTATTTTTGCATTGAAATCTCCCATAATTATCTTCAAGTGCTGCTTACCTTTATTATTTAGATGACGAATTTCCTCATAAAATTCTTCAATTTCTTCTTCAGGATGACTTGTGGTGGGTGCATAAGTTTGAATAATCTGAGCCTGGTATCTTCTCGATAGTTGGATAACGAGTCGTGCAGCTCTGTCAGAAGAACTTTCAACTTCTACCACTTTATCCTTCAGTTTCTTGTTTATTATAAATCCAACACCACTAGTTCTGCCAGTATCTGTCCCACGATAATAGAAGAGATGTCCACTTTTCAGTTCAATGAGATCTTCTCCTTTTCTCCTTACCTCACTTAGCCCGACGATGTCCCACTTGATCCTTTGTAGTTCCTCTTCCAATTCAAGAAGCCTTGAATCAGAAGATAGGGAGCGTCCGTTATAGGTAGCCAAGGTCAGCATCAAATGGCAGCCTAGTCCGGTCCTCCGGGGATTCTTAGCACCCTCTGCCTTCATGTCGCACTGGCCGCTGCCTTGGCCAGGTACATTCCAGCTGCCGGAGACTGAGGGCCAAGATTTAAGTTGTAGAGTCATTTTGGAGGTGTTTGGCCATAACTCACCACGCTGGCCAAGCGGGTTGGTGAGTGTGGGATAGCATTTCCTCTGATCCCGATGGTATAGTTATACCGCTATTGGCGGTCGTCAGAGCCCCTTTAGTGGGAACAGGATGCACCACGAGAAGGCGGGGTTGACATTTGTCAAGGAGAGGCTGTGATGTTACGCATCACCTGACCTTACATCCCATATATATATATATATATATATATATATATATACACACACACAAATCGTACTCAAATTATTTACATCTAATTAATTAAGTACTTACATTTTCAGAATTTTGTAGCTTTTGTTTTTATTCCAACTTGGTAAGATAGCTTAATGCTTTCAGGCATTTTTTAAGGTCTTTAAATTTCCAAATTTGACGTGTGATGCACAAACAACTATTAAAAGAATTAGGAGAACTTGGTACAAACAGGAAGAAAAAAAATGTGTATACAAGTAGTATAACGCATTCGTAATATCATGGCGGAATTTGGAAATTCTAAAAACCTTAAAAAATACCTGAAAGCATTAAACTATCAAAATTCAGAAGATGTAAGTACTTAAAAAATGCCTGAAAGCATCAAAATTCAGAAGATGTAAGTACTTAATTAATTAGGTGTAAATAATTTGACTACGATTTATATATATAATATGTAAAATGATATTAAAAACTTTGTGACGTACCTGCCAGCAGGACGCACACGACATAAAGGCAGATGGCAGTCAGAACAAGCGTCCGCGTAGCTCAATTGGTAGAGTGACTTATTCCGGAATGAGGGGATCCGGGTTAGAATCCTGGCGTGGACAGAAATGAAAAGAAATTTACTTCGTTATAACTTGTATTTAGTATAAAAAACTTGATGTAAGTAATTAATTAAATAGATGCAAATAATTTGACTACGATTTGTATATGTATATATATAAGTAACATTATTCGATTATCAGGGTCGCTTCGTCCACGATGGAATATAACAAGCGACCCTGTGGAAAATATATATATATATATATATATATATTTATCCGCACTCTGAAATGTGACAAAAGCCTGGTGAAGTATTTCTTCTAATGTGCGAAAATCTGCAAAAAGTAAACAATTCCACTTCTGCTATACTCTTCGACGATTCAGTGAAATTTCTCAGGCCAGATTGTGTACAAAGAGAAAACATCCCCTTGTTTTAAACAGATGCCGCTCCATACATGACTAACGCAGCAAAGGGACTTTTTTTTTTTTGATTGGAGGTTTAACGACCACCGTGAGCAACTCAATGGGCTATAAGCAGTCGCCCGTCCCTAATTTAGGGTCACTGGTTCCAGGGAAGGGAGAGAACCAGTGCCGTAAGACAAACGCAACACCAATGCCTCACCGGATTCGAACCCGGGCCCCTTTCGGACGAATGATTAGAGGTCATCGCTTAGACCACTGCGCCACCCGGGCGGCGCAAAGGGACTTAAACTGCTTTATCCGAAAATGGTCCATGTCATATGCCTTGCATATGGTTTACACAGAGTGGTCGTAGAGATTCAAAGCAACTACCCTGATGTAGATAAGCTAATTTCATATGGTAAAAAAATGTTCATAGAAGCTCCGCTTCGCATGCAGAAGTTCAAAGAAATTATTGCTCCTATTTGGCACTTCCTCCCCAACCTGTCCTAACGCGGGGTGGGGGGGCTGGCTGGATGCGGCTTTGTATTATTGCACAAATTATGATTCTTTAGACAGGACAGGGAAAGAATTTGACTTTTGTAATTTTTCTTCCATCAAAATTGTGCAAGTTTTTTCTGATACCTTGAACTTGGCATACATATTAAATGTAACTTCAGTGTAATATCTAGTGCAATCACTCGCATTGAAACTGTAGTAATGAAACTTAGCGATGAACTAGAAATCGTGAAACAAACTGAGTGATTTAAAGCAAGCAAAGGTGAAAGTATAGCTGAACAAGTTAGTAAAATCATGCAATGCATTGATTATGATACGCTTTCCAACATACCAGAAATTATTACTCAAGTTATGAGGATAATGGCTGTGGAATAAATCTCGCTCCTGTGTCCTGACCTTTGACCCCATTTCGATGATATTCAACAGAACCGGTTCAGTACACCTCAAGAATAACATACTAAACGTTTGTCGCAATAGAAGCAGTTTACGCAAGTTATGAGAATAATGGCTGTGGAATAAAGCTTGCTTTTGTTCAATGACCTTTGACCCCATTTCATTGATATTCAACAGAACCGGCTCACCATACCTCCAGAACAACATGATAACGTTTTGTCGCAATCGAAACATTTTTTGGTAAGTTATGATGCACAAGTGCAATGGAATGGGTCCCACTCCAGTGTCCTGACCTTTGACCCCATTTCGCCCATTTTCAATAGGGTTCGTCCCCAGTGGTTCCCTACCACATACTAAACTTTCATCGAAATCGAACCATTTTTACGCAAATTATGACGCATAAGGGCAGTGGAACAAATCCCGCACATATGTCCTGCCTGACCTTTGACCTCATTTCGCCCATTTTCAATAGGGTTCCTGCCCAGGTGGTTCCCTACCACATACTGAACTTTCGTCGAAATCGACCCATATTTACGCATGTTATGACGCATAAAGGCAATAAAATGGATCCCATTTTTATGTCCTGACCTTCGACCCCATTCGACCCAATTTCAATAGGTTTTGTTCCCAGGTGGTTCCTTACCACATACCAAAATTTTAAATTTTATCGAAATCGAACTATTTTTACGCAAGTTATGACGCATAAGGGCAATGGAGTAAATCCCGTTCTTTCTTATGCCCTGCCTGACCTTTGACCCCAATTTGCCAATTTTCAATAGGGTTCGTGCCCGGTAGTTCCCTACCACATACTGAAATTTCATCGAAATCGAACCATATTTTTGCATGTTATGACGCATAAGGGCAATTGAATAGATCCCGCTCTTATGGCGTGACCTTTGACCCCACTTCACCCATTTTCAATAGGGTTCGTCCCCTGGTGGTCCCCTACCACATACTAAAATTTCATCGAAATCAAACCATTTTTACGTGAGTTATTGTGCCGACAGACAGACAGACGGACGGACGGACAGACGGATGGAAATAGCTGGAGCATATACGCTTCTTCAACCTACGGTTGGAAAGCGTAAAAAAGTGACAAACTGCAAAGAGTGTTGCAATCTAAATCAGATTATTCAGCTCTTCGCAAAATAAGTGACATTCTTTGTGGAAGTAAAGCAAAATTTAATGACTTCAAGCCAGAATTTTCTCTAGATGAGTTGGCTTTATTCAAATTTGCCCCTGTAACCTCTTGTGATTACGAGCAAAGTTTCTCTATGTACGAGCAACAGAAGGAGGTTTGAGTTTGATAACTTGAAGATACGCGTAATCATCCAGTGCAATTCTATGATCGACGATTTTACTCTCAAAATGTTCATTTGATTCCTTCAACTCTAGCACTTTTGCACTGATTAGTGCTAATTGTTTAATTAAATAGAAGTCATCAAGTTCTAAGTATGTAGAAGTGATGAAGAATAAACCTTTTAGTAAATAACTATAATCGATATGTGTATAAGCACTGAGTTTTAAAAATTGGGTGATAATTTCATAAAATTTATGAAGTCATATTTTCGGTTTAATTGGTCATATTTAAACAACTTTAAGGTCATATATGCTTGCATATTTTTGACATTATTAGGTCATACAAATCCGTGCCTTATTTATAACTAACACGAAATTAAAGGACTATAAGAAAATTGCATTTTCTATTCTGTATCACTAGTTTCTTGGTGTTGCATAAACTCGGAGTAAATGCTGAACCTCTTTTGGTAATGGCTTTTGCTTCATTTGGAGAGATCGACGAAGGGATGAAGCGAGAGGATCGAAGGTGTGCAAAGTAGATACATCATATCTGCTAAAGTGTCTATTCTGCTTCTTTTTAGGCTATGTCGCTCTCGATACTGCTTGATGTGTTTGTGTCTTGCCCCCTCGAGCTTCTACGGCCATCTGTGGTAATCAGCTGAGTTGAGTTCTTCTTCTCATCTTCCCTGGTTAGACCAAGCATGCATGCATATCTCCACGCATTTTCTTTTCAGTTGTCTGCAGCCATTTTATGTCGTTTTTATTTAAGATCCATGTCTCTGTTCCGTACATAAGAACTGGAAGGATGTAATGTTTAAAAAATTTTAAGACATAATAGTACACAGTGGAGTCCCTTTATTGTGACTACCTCCTACTTTTGAGGTCAACAGCGCGTAGCCAACGAAAGAAGGCACGTGTCGTGAGCTGGCGTGGAGGGTATATTAGGTGTGCTAAAGGCATTCTGAAAACATATAGGGCCGCGGGCGGCCGAGTGGGCAACGTTCGTGACTGCCACGGGAAGGACCTCAGGTTCGATCCCACGCAGGTACGAACGCTCGATCCGCTAAATACCCGCCGTGCGTCGGATGGGCACGTTAAGCCGTCGGACCCGGGGTACTGGCACCCCGGTAATAAATAAGGGCGTCTTCCTCCCCCTTTCTACTTCACTTACGTGTCACTCTCCTATCGGACACTCTAGCCCAAATCTCCTAGCTTCGTATTTCTAAGGGTTGTTTAAGACCTGGGGTCAGACAGTCCCTTCCTAAAATCCTCTACATATGATCATGATCTGAAAACATATCACTCGATGCTGTCATTCATAAAAGGAGATATTTATCAGATTCGCAAAAAGAGATGTAATCGGCTTTCGGGCCAAGGGTGACAGTATGTCTGAAACAGCGCAGATTGTGAACTGTTTGCGTGCTGCTGTGGTTATAGTGTATCGTGATTAGAGAAATGGCACCATTGAGAATAAGAATGCGAAAACTGCGGAGCAACACGTGCCATTGATGCGAAAGGTGAACGTCGGCTGCAAAGGTGCGTGAGGGCCGATCGACGCGCTACAGTGGAGCAACTCACTGGCCGAATTAACTAAGGGGCTACTGGAAATGTGTCTAAAACGACAGTTCAGCGAACTCTGCTGCGTATGGGGCTCCGATGCATACGGATGGTCATTCCACCTATGCTAAGGAAGGTGCATCGGCAGAAAAGGCTTACATTTGCACGGCAGTTTAGGAATTAGACCTCCGCTGGTTGACAAAGGATTGTCTCCTCCGATGAGTCCCGTTTTCTGCTTCATCGTATACGGCGAGAAACATCGGAGAACAAACACTCTTCAACCACTGCTGGAAGAACACAAGCTGGTGGGGTAGGGAATGTTTTCGGTCTTAAAACTTATGGTCTAGGGAATGTTTTCGTGGTATTTTATGGGTCCACTCATACTTGTGGACGGCACTATGGACCGAAGTCGTTATGAACCCATCCTTGCAGACCACGTGCATCCATACATGCTGATTGTCTTCCCTGGGGCGCATGGGATTTTCCAGCACGACAATGCGACGGGTAACACAACTAGAAACCTCCGAGAATGGTTGGAAGAGCACGATAAAGACTTCAAAGTACTTCCCTGGCCCATTAATTTCCCAGACTTAAACCCAATTGAGCATCTGTGGGACTACCTTGATCATGTTGTTCGTTTTATGGATGCTCCACCACGCACACTTCAGCAGTTTCCAGTTGCACTGCAGTCAGTATGGCTCCACATACCTGTGAACACTTTCCAACACCTTATTGAGTCCCTCCCAGCCCGTCTAGCTGTTGTCCGCGCTGCACACGGCAGTTACTCTGGATATTAGCTGGTGCTCACAATAATGTGACTCGACCGTGTATTTCAATATATCATCTATTTATACTTTTTAAAAATGCTATTACTTCTATTGTAATAAAAGGCAATTATTTAATTTATTGCTGCCTTAATAAGAAAGGGAAGAGTTGTATTTCCCCCACCCTAACTTTAGCAATGCAGCAAGAGAAATGTTTGAAACTCTTAATATCCTTGACGGTTTAGAAAAAAGAAAAAGTGAACTTTACCTTTGAGTAAAATAAAAGCTGATCATAAATACAAAATGTTCCTTTTTGTTACTCATATCATTAGCATAAAAATATGCCTTAATTATCTCTGGCAATATCTTCAGTTATTTAAATTTTTGTTGTCGTTGCAGGAGGAAAGGCCCATTCATTGACTTGGAGCTCCCGCGGCCAGGGGGAGGCTCTTGGGGAGCATTTACTTTCCTCCTATAATTTCGAGGATTTTTTTAAATTGATTAAGTGTATTCATTACCGAACGATATGTTATTTCGTTCATTAATGAATATTCATGATCATTTTGTTTTCATTTTTATTATGTGTGGCAAAATCAAAATGATAAAAAGCACTACGTTATTATGTGATAGGTGGGATATTGGTTCGCTGTTAAGTTATAATTTGACACACACAACAACATTATACATATAGTAAAACCTCTGAATAGCAGGCACCCTGAATTCTTAGCCCATGTACGATCACAACGCAAAAAACTTCACACTAATTGCGTACCTACGACATATACCTAAAATAATGTATTTCGATGAAATGTTTGCTTAAGTTTCGCTATTGTTTAACAGCGGAAAACAATAAAACTCTACTAGATACAACGTCCGTTCCATAAAATCTGAGAGTAAAATCACATAAAATGAAGAAATGTAGGTACAGCAAAATATATGTTTTTTTTTGTCAAAGTATCTTCCCTTGGATGATATACAACGGCCCCAACTTTCCTTTTCAAAGCATATGGCGAAGGTATTTTGTGGCAGCTACTTTAGCGACCCCTGTACAGCTTGAATAACGTCAGCATCTGTGTTGAATGTTGCGCCACGGAACTTCTCCTTCATTGTTAAAAAAAACCAGAAATCGCACGAGGCGAGGTCAGGACTGTAGGCAGGCTGTGGCGTAATTTCAATACTGCATTTCGTAAGAAACTGTTAAACACAAGTATAGCCACATAAGGGTGCATGGGTGTTATCATGGTGTAGGGTGTTATCATGGTGTAGGGTGTTATCATGGTGTAGGGTGTTATCATGGTGTAGGGTCCACTCGCCCACCAATTCCGGTCGCTTAATCGATATGTGTCGTCGCACACGCTTCACGACTGAAATGTTATACTCCGCACTGACAGTAACTTGTGAAGGAACGGCATACTGGTAGACTACACCTTTATGATCAAAGAAAATTATCACCATCTTCCCCCAGCTGATTTGGTTTGGCGGATTTTTTCGGAGGAAGTGAGGCTGTGTGTTTCCAGACACTCGTTGCGCGCTTCGAGAGGGGTCCAAATAGTGGACAAATATTTTATCGGCAGGTATTATTACTGTGTTTAAAAAGTTTGGATGCTTTGCAATCATTTGTTTCCACTCGTGACACACCTGAACTCTGGCTAACAATTGTTCTCTCGTCAGATGATGAGGAACCCATCTGGAACACACACGATGCAGCAGTAATTTGCCGCGTACAATGCGGAATGCCGATGTTCTTGAAATATCAGTTGACGCCGCTATGTCTTCACACGTCATTTTTCGATTTTCTTGCAGCATTGCCCAAACAGTGTTAAAATACGCTCCGTGACAACACTTTCAGGTCGACCAGGCCAAGGAGGAAGTTCTGCCGACAAACGCTTTTTTTTGAAGTCATGGTGCCATCTAAAAATCGTTGACTCACCCAAACTGTTATCTTTGTAAGCTTTTTTCATGAAATCAACTGTTTCTGGAGTCGTTTTACCCAAACGATAGCAACATTTTATCGCAGAACGCATTTCACTTCTTAACTCTGAACGACTTACCTCTATAGTTGTATGGCGAAATGGAGACGTATCTTTAAACGTATCTTTAAAAACTGTGCAATAACAAAACCAGAATCGTCTGCCACGGCTAATAACTGTTGTCATGGATACTTCCTTAATTCAGTTAGTCGTCTGCGTGGTTATTTTTCCCTTTCGCACTGTTTCCAACTCCAAAAAAATTACTCTGTTTTTTATGGAACCCCCTTTGTACATGCAGTGCATTACAGAATTTTTATTCTAAAATACAGTATATATGTATAACGCCCGTATTTCGATGGTGTTGCAAAATACGCATCGAAATACGATGGTGTGGTCGTATGCATGTACCCTTCACGTTAATGGTAATTAAATATGTTACACCGTGAATTTTAAAATTAGTGTACAAAAGAACAGCGGCAGTTGACAGTGAAACGAAATAGTGAACTGATTCACTTTCAGAATGGTGTGCTCATTCATTTTCAAAGTAGGTGTGGTCGTCTAGCACATGTACCGTTCATGCAGGTTCTCCAAGGAAAGGAGAAAATCGGATCAAGAAATTAACTCTGGAACCTGTTGAGAACAGTTTACTGCCAGTGAAGAACAGAACTGAGACGGGCTGAGCCTGAAGCAGAGCCTGGCCCCGAATCGGGCTCGGGCTGAAGAATATTTGTTACGGTTCGGGCGAGCTCGGGCTCTTAAAGAGAGAGAGAGAGAGAGAGAGAGAGAAATTTTATATATATATATAAATGTGATTTTATTAATATATGATTTATCAAATGCGACACTTTATAATTGGTTAACGGAATTCTTCGGCAACTGGTTCTGGTTAGGGAGTGGGCATTCGAGGTGGCTGTTTATTCCGGGCTTAGATAGAAAATGCCATAGGCCGGGCATTAGTGTGTTTCTGCAGAGAAGAAAGAGCTTTTTCAAGAACTATAGATATTGGATATTTGATAGCATACCGACGATAATTTACCCCTTAACTCCATGCAGTAGCTCCCTGCTAATTCTATTTAGCAACGTACATATTGCAGCGCATTGTGTGGTGCGATAATATTAGCATTATTTAGAGCATCATACAATTGCAGCATCTTCCGATCATTTTGGATGCCCGGTCGTCCGAAGCACTTCAGTTGGAAACGAACGGTCAAAAAAAATCGTAGCTACACTGCAAAAATAGATAGAGACCCCTTCCAACCACTCCCCATTTGAGAAATACATTGGTTAATTGCAGGAGGAAGACAGTGTGGAAGTGTGGAAAAGGATATGTTTTTTTTTTATTAATGGTGGAACAGGTTAGCCGGTTTCCGGGCGCGTCTTTGGCCGGGCTCTATCTTGCAATATAAAATTCGGGCTCGGGTGGCCTCGGACTGATATACCACGGGCTCGGGCTTCGAAAATTGAGCCCGAACTCAGCTCTAATGACGAAGACTGAAATATAGGGAAGTGGCAAAGGTGAAGGAAGAAAATGTTTCGCTACCGTTTAGATCTATGTGAGAATAATAACAAGGAGACCACTAGATTTGTAATGAAGATTTTGAAAACAAAACGTCGCCCTGTTGTCGTCCAATGAAATTAAAGAAACTTCTCACGGCAGAAAATCGAAGTTCTTTTTATTCTTGAACGTTTGCGTTTTTAAAAGTTTTGTGACCAAGATCACTGTCCACTATTCTAAAGTAATGATATGTGTATATAAAGAACCGCACATTGAGACTGGGAATCAGATTACTGTCCGTTAAATGGAAATGTCCGCTGTTCAGAATTGCCCTTTAAGAAGGTTTTACTGCAGTAAGAAATGTATTTAATTGTAGACGTTAATAATATGCACCCACCTTCGCAAGTCAGCTAATGTACGTATTATACGATATTTAAAGCTATTCTGTACAAACTTTGTATTATTGAAATACTGCTATTATTATGTAGGGTAATTCAAAATGATTCATCCGATTTCATTAGATCATAGCTCCGTAAAAATCAAGGTAATAATAGCTTTCCACGCATTAAAATGAAAAGAAACGCACCGAGTTTCCGAATGTAACCGCTAGATGGCGCAATGTAACTTGTGTATCTGAACCTGAGCGAAAGATTGTCATTATGAAAAATGTCATGCAGGAAGCGATGGTGGACGACTAATTTGCCTAACAGCGATTAGGAAGCCTCCGTTACCTTAACGAACGGCGGTTAGGAAGCCGCCGTTACCTTAACGAACAGCGGTTAGGAAGCCGCCGTTACCTTAACGAACAGCGGTTAGGAAGCCGCCGTTAACCTAACGAACAGCGGTTAGGAAGCCGCCGTTACCTTAACGAACAGCGGTTAGGAAGCCGCCGTTAACTTAACGAACAGCGGTTAGGAAGCCGCCGTTACCTTAACGAACAGCGGTTAGGAAGCCGCCGTTACCTTAACGAACAGCGGTTAGGAAGCCGCCGTTACCTTAACGAACAGCGGTTAGGAAGCCGCCGTTACCTTAACGAACAGCGGTTAGGAAGCCGCTTATCTTAACGAACAGCTTTCTAACAGCTGGATTGGTCGCTGTGGACACGACAACAAGGCGCTATACAGGTGGCCCGCCAGATCTACGGACCTGACCCCTTGCGAAGTTTTCTTATGGGGGTATGTTAAGGATAACGTGTATGTGCCATCATTGCCCACAATGCTAGACGAACTCAAAGTTAGCATTCATAGTGCTCTGCAGTCGTTGACAACAGACATGCTTGATAACGTATGGCAGGAATTTGGTTATCGCCTCGACGTAGTACGCGTGACCAACGAAATTCACATAGAACATTTATAAGGTATGAAAACAAAATTTGGGCAGTTTTTTCTTTATCCCATGTACATTTAATTGCTGTATATTTAGTAACACATACAGTCATTTGAAATCGGTTGAATTATTTTAAATTACCCTGTCTATAAAACTTCTTACATTACGCTTAAAAATATAATTATTCTGCATTTACAGAAGTAATATTTCAGCTTTTGGTATAATAAATTGATCGAATTGGCTGGTTTCAAGGAAAAGGGTGTGCCTGAGAACTGAATTTTATCGTTCATTTTATTTTAGGAGGTCAACGAAAGGCTTATGCAGTTGATTTGAAAACACGGGAGTTTCGAACGGAACGCACATATTCGAGAAAATTTCTGATAGCAGTAAGTCAACATCGGGACCGCGGAACTCGTCAGCGTAAATTGGAGCGTGCCAACCTGAGAGACGACACGTAGGCATTGCAACGCATCGCTACTGTGCCCTAAAATTAAACCTTTCCGCACCAAGAAATTAATCCCATTACCACCAATGACAGCGCACATGAACTGAAGGGGGAATCACGTTAAGTGACCGTGCGATGCTATTATGGAAATCAGAACGGCGAAGTTATCATTACTTGAAGAATATGTACGAAATGAGATTGAATAATTACAATCATATTAGCACAACAAAAAGAGTGGAAAGAACGTTTCAGCAGATTCATTTCAATTCATTCCAATTCTTCGAAATAATTAAAATGAATAGAATTGTATTTTTTATTATCATTATTTTCACAAGTTGGAGCGTGAGCTTTTTAATATTGCATTAAGTGTTTTTAATCATATAAAAGATGACAGATTTAGGAGACAGGGCGAAAGAATAAAACTACGGCATCTTTCCATTTCGTGGAAGCAGTTGATTGCAGTAAGAATTAATGCATTTAATCATTTTATCCCATTTCTTAGTGATTTATTCATTTCTATTGAAGCTAATACGTTTTTAGAACTTTTGCCTTTCGCGGAAACGCTCTTTTAAAATGTAACCGGCATCCCTTTAATTTTTATCATTTTTATGAAAACAAAAACATTCAATTCTAATTAAAATAATTTAATTTCTAATACGTTCTTTAGCTTTTGAAAAATTAATTTCATTGAAAAAATTAATACAATTCTACGTGATTTTGTGGCCATACGCTCATATCAATCAAAAATTTGACATTTTCGCAAGTTTTCTTTTCGTCACAAACTACACATTTCCAGTGCATGCTATGTATTATATTGGGTATGTGCATAAGTTCTACCCGTTTTTGTAGGCTACAAACAAAGTAGGAGAATGCAACAAATAACGTACCTAGAATTTCACATAATTGCCATCATTCTGTATGACCTCTTGCCATCTGTCTATGAGAAGATGAATCCCACTCCGGAAAAACTCCTGTGTTTTACAGTAAAAACTCACGTAATGCCGTTTTCACATCGTCCACATCATCAAAGGTTTGGAGAGCGAAATCGTTCTGTAACCATCGAAAAAGGTGGTAGTCCGAAGGTGCCAGGTCAGGGGAATACGCCGGGTGAGGTAACACCTCCCCAACCAAAGTCCAGTAAATTTCGCCGAGTGATTAAAGCAGCATGAGGTCTGGCGTTATGATGATGAAGAATCACGATTTTTCGATTGTCGAGTGCTGGCCGCTTCGACGTCAGTTGTTCTCGCAATCTGTCCAACTGTTGGCAGCAGAGATCAGCATTTATCGTCCGGTTAACTGTCAACACCTCCCAGTGGATTATTTCATGGAGATCCCCCCAAACATTCAACAAACCTTCTTGGGATGCAGTCCTCCTTTTGAGGTTGATGGAGCAGGCTCTGCACCTTGGCACACAGTCCGTCGACGCTTTACGTTACTGTACAGTACCCATTTCTCATCACCCGTTACAATTCGTCCCCCAAACTGTTCATATTTGTGACGAGAAAACAAAGAAACACAGGTACGGATTCTCTCCTCTCGTTGCTTTGCAGAAAGCTGGTGCGCAACCTAATTATCGAACTTGGTGATGAACCCAAGCGAAAGCATCCATCTTTCGACTGTTGTTCTGTGTATCGACAACGTTTCCGCTAATTCATGAATGTTTGGCTGTGGGTCATTTGTCATGGCTTGGTCCACATTCTCGTCACAAACCACCGGATGGACGTCCAGGACGTGGTTGATCTTTACAGCTTCTGTGCAGATGTTGGTGCAAGCAGTACTGCCTTTATCGAACTCGTACAATTAACAGTGTCTAATGCGCTCCTTATCGCATGCCATGTTACACAGGTTACACCGTCCGTGATTTCCGTTACGAATGAGTTACTCGGACGAACCAAGTACCTCTATATGCTATACTGCTCCACGCTTTATTGACCAAAAATTCGGCATCGCAGCGTCTTCTGTGACGTAACCACCCCGATCGCCATTTGCATCTATTACAAAAACGGGTAGAACTTTTGCACACACACAATATTTAGTTTCTTTCATAATTTGCAGAAATACACTGGCGGAAGGTGAAAAAAGAACACCTAAAGAAGGAATTAGTGGACGATCATGAAATTTACATATGTTAAAGGGGTCGAGTTTACGTAGGTGTGATGTTAATTTCGGGACCAACCGGTGAGCGCTTACGCCACAGCACGGCATAATATGCAAATTATCGTCGGTGGTATTTAAGGAGTACGGCGAAGTGAATGTAATCAGTCGTCGGCGTGCGGACACGTGCGAAAACCCTGAAGAAGCTGCAATGCCTGGACATGGAAGACGTGTACGATTTCAGCAGTTATCGGACTTTCAGCGAGGTCGTCTAGTCGGACTCCGCGAGGCCGGGTGGTCGTATCGCCGAATTGCGGATCGAATTGGACGGGAAGTATCGGTGGTGGTACGATGGTGGCGTAGATGATCCGAGGAACATTCCCACACGAGAAGACGTGGAACCGGGAGTCACAGGCGGACTGATGAGCGGACCGATCGACGCATAAGAAGAGCGGCGTTGCCAAGCAGAACATCCACTGCGACGCAAATCCGAGCTGCCGTTACACCTAAGGTGACTGTGCGAACAATCCGCAACCGTCTACTGGATGCAGGACTACGTGCACGTGTGCCTCTGGTATGTGTACCTCTGACTCCAGTCCACCGTCAGGAACGGCTGCAGTGGTGTCGCCAACGTCTGCACTGGAGAACGCAATGGCGATCTGTCGTGTTCAGCGATGAAAGCAGATTCTGCTTGGTAGCCTCCGATGGCCGTATGCGTGTTCGCAGACGCACAGGGGAGCGTTTCAACCCTTCTTGCTTCCGCCAGTGACACACAGGCCTACACCTGATCTCCTGGTGTGGGGAGCGATCAGCTATCGCTCCCGTACACAACTAGTGTTTGTACCGGGTACGTTACACAGCACCTCCTACATCAACAACATCATTCAGCCCGTTGTTGTGCCATTTGTAAGGTCGGTCCATCGTGGTGTATTCCAGCATGATAACGCACGCCCACACACGGCACGTGCAACGCAACATGCACTTCAGGGTGTGAGACAACTTCCATGGCCTGCACGTTCACCGGATTTGTCCCCTATTGAGCACGTGTGGGATTTTATATGACGACTTATCCGGTCTCCACGGCCAGCCACTACCATCCCCGATTTACGCGTCCAGGTTGAGAATGCTTAGAACTCAATACCCCAAACTTACATCCAACATCTGTACGACAGACTCCATGCCAGAATTGCACAGTGTGACGCAGTTCATGGCGGTTCAACCTCGTACTGACCATGTTACATGGAAATGTTATTTTTCAGTTTACCAGCAAATACAGCTGTATTTTGCCATAATGTTTTGATCACGGTATCCTCTGTATTCCGTTATTATGCTGTATAAATTTCGTTGGTATCAGACGTCACCTTCTTGGTGTTCTTTTTTCACTTTCCGCCAGTGTATTTTCATTCGACACATAGCTAATGCATTAATATTTCCGATGTGTGTTCTGTTGGGCAAGGCATGTGCATTGCGGAAAGTGTCAGTATACTATCACGAAGTTCTTTGTTTTCGAATGAACGTGTCCCAGTAATACGTTTTCTTTTTTAAGATCGTTGGTGTTTGAAGTGAGGAGGCGTGATCCTGTTTTAACATAATAAAACAATGATTTTTGTACGTCGACAGTAAGATCATTTATTATTTTTTTTCAAGGTAAAAAAAAAGCTAATCCTCGTGTCCCAATGTTTTGCCGCTGTGTTGAGATATCATTGGTTTCTCTGCAAGCGATGGTAGACTGACATTTTACTTTTGAACTAAAGGAAAGAAATTTATCTAAGTCACAGGATTTAGTTTCTCCTCCTGCTGAGTCAGGCTTTGTGTTTCCCTATGAAACACTGGATGTGGGTTCAAGTTTCGGCATTATTGTATTGTTTTCAAAGATGGAAAAAGTGGGCATAAATTATGGGTGAGAGAATCTTTCCGGTATTAGATGTTTACTGAGATTTTTAAATTTAAAAGAAGAAAAAGAGCTTAAATCCGCACGAAATCCTGGTGTCGGCTTTGAATCATCATAATGCCACCCATTTGGCATTCCGTACAAAGTGTTTTAAAAAAGGTTAAATACAGAAAATCAGTACGTAGAACCGAAAACAAAAGGTATTCAGTAAAATATTCAATGTAATTAATATTGCTTATTTCCAAAACAAAAGCTGTGTAATCCTCAAAAGAAGTGTGGATTCAACATTTCCGTCAAAGTTAAATGATTTTAGGGGTCGCTCAAATCCTACAGAAAACGATCGCAAATAATTTCAGTGACTGTATATACCCTCATTAAAAATATGGTTTCGTCTTCGAATCCGGTTACACAGTTTTATCTATTTGTAATCCATCCGAATATTTCAACGCAAAGATTTTAGAAAATTAAGAATTACGTACAGTAAATAATAAACTTCAAAAAAAAAAAAAAATGACAAAAACACAATTTAACATTCGATATAGTTTAATCCAGGTGCTCTTAAAACATCGCTGGGGAAATGTAAAATGAACACACAAACTATATTTCTTTCAGATTTCGAATAATTTTTCCCCCAAATACAGAGCTTCTATATTATTGTTCTTATATTCAAAACTTCCAAAAAGACTGAAACGTGTGACGTAGGATGTTATAATTCCCATCATTTGCGTAGTTGATGCGAAATTTTTATTAGATTCGAAAGAAAATAATGTTGATTAAAAACAGAATATTCGAGATGATGTTCAGTATTAAAAATTGATAACAATTAGAACTTCATTTATGTCATTGAATATATAAATATGCAGAAAAAGGATGTACTTCAGTAATTTGGATACTATCGAAGAGTTACAAATTTTGAAAAACGCCGTTAAAATGACAGTCGACTAAAATTTTCGCGGTTTTAATTATGATAAATTTGTTCTTCCTAGGATTTAATTAACTTTACGAATATTTAGATCTAGAAGGAGTCGTTGAACCGTAACTGAAGATCACTGAATTCAGGAAAGAGAGAAAGCAAGGAGTCGTCAGTTCTCTCTTGATGACAACTGAATCCAGAAAAGAAGAGGAAGTAAGTATAGTCGTCTATTCTTAATTGAAGTCAATTTAATCCATGAAAGAGAAAAAAGTTGGACGTCGTCATTTTCTTATTGAAGACCACTGAATCCAGAACGAAGAACTACAAATTTTGAAAAACGCCGTTGAAACGACTGTCGGCTAAAATATTTGCGGTTTTAATGATGAGAAATTTGTTCTTTCTGTAAGATTTCATTACCTTTACGGATATTGAGAGCTAGAAGGAGTCGTTGAGCCGTAATTGAAGACCGCTGAATTCAGGAAAGAGAAAGCTAGGAGTCTTCATTTTCTTATTGAGGACCACTGCATCCAGGAAAGACAGCCAACCCGCATCTCAAACACAAACACATATTTTCGTCCTGCGAAGAGGGGCCTTTAAAGAATTCCAATAACTTGATGACTTGATGACGACCTCACGTGCACAAACAGAAATGATTATGTGCAACTTTGAGGACAAAGGGATTTCATACTCAAGAAGACTTGTAACTAAGAGAAGCAAAGAGAAGCTTCTCAATCAGCTGTGAACAGTTCCTTCAGAAAGCAAACCACGAGCGACATCACAATCTTTTGATGAATCCTTTACAGCAAGTTCTTCTGTACTGCCATCAACTTCTGTCACCCCATAACCATCAAAGTTTCTTGTGGAAGCAGATTATCTTGAAAAGATGATACCCATGCTCCTACAGCAAAAATTATAATTCTTCCCACTCACTTCATTTCAAATTTCTCCTTCGGGGTCATTCTGGCCATATAAGTAAAAACTATCATATTATCCCTCTCAAATTAATCAATATAGTGAAAACCTGATTTTACATCCCCGCATGTTACGTTTTTCCGTTTCGATCGACGCTTTTCTGAAGTTCCGATAATTCTCCTATATTTCCCCCGTGTTATAAGTTTTTTCAAACACACGATTTTCCTCTAGTTTCGTATCTTTCTTGGTTTCGGTAGGTGTAAGATTGCTTTAAACCGGTTCTTTGCCCTCCATTGCGCATTCCTAAGCAGAATATGACGACCAGATTGCCTTAAACCGGTTGTTCCTCCGCGGAATTTGTCGAAAGCACGTGACGATCAGTTGCGGCATTGCAGCATTCCTCAGACTGTACCTGTCTTATCTTAGAAACTTTGCTGGAGCGCCTCGTATAGTATGGTAAGTCCCCATGTAGAACGGGTCAGCTTCTTACCTTGGCAAGAACGGTATGATGTTCCGAGAGCAAGTCAGTCAGTTTGCTGTCTGTTTAAATCTCGCTTTTTAGACGTGAAAGTGAAATGGCGAGTAAGAAGCACAAATGTTTTTCCATTAGCTTGGAAAAGCCTCCATTTTACAAAAAAGCAAATTTCGTGGAACTAAATTTGAATTAGCCAAGTCTCTTGTATCACCAGTTTCAACACTGAGAACAATTCTAAAACAGAAAGAGTCAATCAAAATTACTTCTTAAAGGTTAGGTCAGTGGGCTAATAAGAGAAGGGACTTTGAAAAGTACGGTGAACCGGAAACAATTTTAACGACGTGGTTCAAGCAAGCTCGAGCCACAAACTTACTTCTAAATGCCAAGCTCGAGCTGCAGACGTTTAAACAAACTGCAATATAATAGATTGTTCGTCGGAAGAAGATAATGACGACTACATTGTAGCAGAAATTTCGGAACCTATGCCTTGATTCAAAGCGGACCTAATTGGATTAAAACTTGTGAAAAACGTTTTCCTTAGTCACGATTCTCAAGTAAAATACGAGCAAAGCCTTAGAATTATCCAGAAAGTTTTGCTTGGGCTAAACACTTAAAAACAGAAAGCAAAAGGAAATTACAGATTTTTTCCAGTCCAACATTCCATAATGTTAAGTACGTATAGTTATGTGCATTTTTTTGGTTCGTACATAAATGTCGATGCTCTACTTAGACAAGGTTCTAACTAACCGGAGCAGTATTTTGAGAAAAAGGTGTTAAAGTTTCATTTTGTTGTAAGTTAATTGCAATGGAGTTTCGGCAAAGTGAAATGCTGAATACGTATTGAAGCATGTTATAAATACTTTTAGCCTATTTTCTAACAAATATTGTGTTTATGTATGGAAAACTGACGTAGTCCGTTTTACAGTTAGAACCTTGTCACTTTCATAGTGCCAATTCGGAAAAGTGACAAGGGTGTAAGTGAACATACAACTTTGTCATACTAAGGTATTTAGTTAATTCCAGTACAATTTGTAAATTTATAACATCAGTACAAAATTTCTGTATTATGGATAGAAATTTTAAGTCTGAAATATTAAAAAATGGTGAAAAATAAATATAAGTAGGTTATTCCATAAACAAAATAATGTATTTCAAACAAAAGGAAAAATAACATAAAACCAAGTGTACAATATTACTGCAAAGGAGCCTACTTTATATTTAGAATTGTACAATAATATTGCCTCTCTTGTAATGGCATGAAAGGAAAACCAGCTTTAATGTTCTTTTTCTTTAATTCAGATATTTCATGTTTTGTTCTCTGCACTTCAGGTGTGACTTGGAAAGGTCCCAGAGACTCACTTGGACGAACAACTGATTTCCTGTTTGATGTTTGAAAATTAATATTAACAACTTGTTCATCTGTATCTGGTTTATGATTAACTTTGTAGCCCACTTCATTTAGCTTCTTTGTGAACTTCAAACTTGCCACTAGAGTGTAAGGAATAGCCTTAAAGTTCAAAAGCTTTGCAGGGATAACAAAATCTTTGAAATCTTGCGGTTTCATTTGTATAATTCTATACGGATTCTTTGATTAACTTTTATTAATGCTCTGAAGAGTCAAATTGGAAAATACATGTCATTGTGTTTCAGTGTTCTTTCGTGCAGTTGTGAACACTGTCTACCTCTTGAACGCAAGAGTAGCCTGGAACAGAATACTTCATTGTTATTGAAGTAACACTTAGATTTTCTTTTATAAATAATTGTATCGCATATGATATAATTGAATTCCTGTTTTGTGGTTCACATGAATCACACCATGTAATTAGTTCAGATAAGTAATTTTCTTCAATTAAAACACCAAGGATTTTTCTAAATGCACTGGCAATGTCATTTGCAGCTCGCCCTGCCAATGTTTCAGGCCAGATAGCAAAATAAACGTTTTTAGTCACCGAATAGTACGCGGTTAAATTGTAAACATTTAATTTACGACGATAGAAAAAACAACTTACGTCTGATCGTGGAAGAGCAGGAATACTTACAAGGTCAAAAAAAAAAGCACTGGTATGTTTTGTCTTTATTCTTATCTTCTCTCATTGCATTTTAAACAATTTCATGATGCTGATGACTATTTTTTAAGTCCTCAGTAAGTGTTTCTGTTTTCTCAGCAACTTTTAATTTTTCGCACAAGTCACAACGATCACTTTTCGGAACATGAAACCCTAAATTAAATTCCGCCAAGAACATTTTGTAATAAATAGATTCTTTAACAGGATGAATGTTTTGCTACGTATATTTCTCTTTGTATAAAAGATACATTTTGGAAATGCTTAGATTTGAGTCAACGTATTCTCTCGTCCTTGTAGCCCTACAATAGTGTAATTCAATTTTAGGAAATGATTTAATATGTTGCCGAGCAAACTCAGCATTACCCTCTGGCACTCTTATACTACCAACACTTTTGCCCCCTGTGATCAGGATTAGCGGTGTTGGTCTGAGTATTTTTAGTCATGGGTTCAATATATATTCTGGCTTCTGTGATATGGATAAAGTTCCCAAATAAAATTGGTTACATACTTTAAATTTTCTCATCCTTGATAAGAAAGAAATACTGGAATGAGTAGTTCCTTCTCGACTGCATTTGATTATTTCTTGGTAGCCCTTCAACATTATCAGTGTCTTCATCGTCAGACACATTAGGATTATCAATTCTTTTTTATTTTGGCCTAACCATGTGAGAACGTTCTTTAGTGTTAATTATGCAGTGTCTCTTTTCTGTTGCATTTGTCAAAGAATAGTATGTTTTATGCAATTCAAAACATTCATCCTTAGATATCTTTTGACTACATTTGAATTCGCAATGAATTAGGCAATTTTTTTAATGTGTTTCCCTCTTTCGCAGGGACAGTCTTTCCTCGCCGACTTACATGTAACTTATCTGACTGATGTGCTGCCTGTCTTACATTGTTTTTCCATTTCCATGGTTTGGCAAAACTTTTTGTAGCGCTCTTTCGTGGGAAATCTGGAGTTTTGTCGTTGCAGTTCGTTGATGACTGGGAGCTGAAAGAAACGCAACTCATATTTTCTATTTCACTTTCTCTGTCTATTAGAATTAATTACGTAACAGCAGTAATATTTACTCATATACGAACCTCAAATTAAACAACCTCTACCATTTTGGCCACCAGGAATCGGCGAAGTACAGGTGCTCCGTGACCCACATGCGGGCTTAAATGTAACTGGCCGCTGGTGTTGTGGGTATGCAAATATATCTCCCTGGCGGTATAAAACGGTCGGACTCAGCGTTTTACTGAAAAGCTGATACCAACCAAACAAGTTCGTCAGTAGTTTGACAAAACATATGTTTAGTCAAACTACTTGCTTTTGTTAAAACGTCATATTATGGCTTTTCTTTTAGTAGCATTGCAACTACAACTGTGTCACGTTTGCTTATTCCGTAAAATGCTAGCATAGACTGTTCAAAGTCAGTCGTCGTATACAGAATGACATATAGTACATATTGAAGATATAACATCAAATTTGAAACTTTTGTCACTTAGAACCTTGTTAAAGTAGGGGGCGATGTACCTACAATACATACTATGTACTAGCATAGTACTGTACCACTAGTGGACATCGGTTTAAATTTTTTTGTACACATTATGTATGTCTGTAAAGTTTATTTTACGTCGATCTCGGTTTTAAATTTTCCGGCATCGTACGACTTTTTATGCTGATCCCCTGAGAAGAGTAAAATCCGGGTTTCACTATATTAATAAATAACAAAATCGCATGTTATTTAATCGTAAATATATAAAAACCAAAATCCCCAACGCCACCAAAATTATTAACAACATCATTTTTATAGGCTGTCTTCTCCCTAGTATTCCTAATCCTAGTAAAATAATTAGTAGTGACAATTTTTTAATAGTTTACTTCAATTTTTTTGCTCTTCAAGCATTAGTAATTTTAGCACAAAAAATTGAAGTAAACTATGTAGGTTATCAACCACCCATTTTCAATTGAAGTAAAACTAAAAAAAATGAAATAAAGCTTAATTGTAGTTTATTGAAAAAAATTGAAGTAAAACTTAATTGTAGGTTATCATCCACCATTTTCAATCCACTGTTAGATAAAGGTTTTCCAGCGTCTCAAAAAATTGAAGTAAAACTTAATTGTAGGTTATCATCCACCATTTTCAATCCAGTGTTAGATAAAAGTTTTCCAGCGTCTCTTAAATAAGGATTTTCTGGATAACGGTTTTCCAGCGTCTCAAAAAATTGAAGTAAAACTTAAATGTAGGTTATCATTCACCATTTTCAATCCACTGTTAGGTAAAGGTTTTCCAGCGTCTCTTAAATAAAGATTTTCTAGCGTCTCTTGATAAAGGTTTTCCAGCGTCTCAAAAAATTGAAGTAAAACTCAATTGTAGGTTATCATCCACCATTTTCAATCCACTGTTAGATAAAGGTTTTCCAGCGTCTCTTAAATAAAGATTTTCTAGCGTCTCTGAATAAAGGTTTTCCAGCGTCTCAAAAAATTGAAGTAAAACTCAATTGTAGGTTATCATCCACCATTTTCAATCCACTGTTAGATAAAGGTTTTCCAGCGTCTCTTAAATAAAGATTTTCTAGCGTCTCTGAATAAAGGTTTTCCAGCGTCTCAAAAAATTGAAGTAAAACTCAATTGTAGGTTATCATCCACCATTTTCAATCCACTGTTAGATAAAGGTTTTCCAGCGTCTCTTAAATAAAGATATTCTAGCGTCTCTGGATAAAGGTTTTCCAGCGTCTCAAAAAATTGAAGTAAAACTTAATTGTAGGTTATCATCCACCATTTTCAATCCACTGTTAGATAAAGGTTTTCCAGCGTCTCTTAAATAAAGATTTTCTAGCGTATCTGGATAAAGGTTTTCCAGCGTCTCAAAAAATTGAAGTAAAACTTAATTGTAGGTTATCATCCACCATTTTCAATACACTGCTAGTTTTCCAGCGTCTCTTAAAAAATTGAGTCGTGAAACATTGTCTTCCATGTCATTCTGTCATGCTTTCGAATTTCATTCCTTCAGTCTTTCACGTGGTCTTCTCCTGGATCCTTCTCTGTCCTTTGTCATCTAGTCCAATCAGTTTATCGGTGGTTCGTTCTTATTGCAATATGTCCAGCACATTACCATTTTGAGGATTTTACTCTGAGTATGATATCTTCTGTACTTGCTTTTTTTTTAATTTGATTCACGAGTTTGTCTTCTTATCTTTCCCAGTTGCGCTAAGCATGCACATCTCTAGGTTTGTTTCTATTGTCTACAGTTTGTGTACGTTTTTCTAGTTAAGGTCCATGTTTCTGCTCCATACATAAGAACTGGAAGTATGCATTGATTAAACATTTTTATTTTAAGATACACGCACTGGCTACTGAATTAGAAACCTTTATGGTCCTGTACGCAAACGGCACAGCAAAAGTGGCTCAAAGAATTTCCATTATTTTTATCCCTTTGTCTTCTCAGTTTAGCGATTGAAAAACATTGTGTAGTGTGGCATCGAAGAATTTGATAGATACTGTGTCACACCTTGTGTCACTACTTTTCCAATTTTTATAAGTGCTGTGTCCTTGAACAATCGAACCTTTTCATTTTCAAACGTATTTATATACAACGGCTGTTCCATAAAAATTGAGAGTAAAATCACACAAAATGCATAAATATAGGTACAGCAAAATATATGTTATTCTTTCTCAAAGTATCTACTCTCGTATGATATGCAACGATCGCATCTTTCAGTCCACTTTTCAAAGCATGCGGAGAAGGCATTTTGTGGAAGATGCTTTAGCGACCCCTGTATAGCTTGAATAACGTCCGCATCTATGTTGAATTTTGCACCATGGAACTTTACCTTCATTGCTGGAAACAACCAGAAATCGCACGGGACGAGGTCAGCGCTGTAGGCAGTCTGTAGCACGATTTCAATACTGCATTTCGTAAGGGACTGTTGAACACATGCAGCCACATTTGGGCGGGCGTTATCATGGTGTAAGGTCCACTTGCCCACCAGTTCCGGTCGCTTAATCGATATGTAACGTCGCAGACGCTTCAAAACTGAAATGTAATACTCAGTAATTTGTGGAGGAATGACACGCTGGTAGACTACACCTTTATGATCAAATAAGATTATCATCATCACCTTCCCAGCTGATTTGGTTTGGCGGACTTTTTCGGAGGAGTCGAGCCTGTGTGTTTCCAGACACTAGTTGCGCACTTCGTGAGGGGATCGAAATAGTAGACTCATGTTTCATCGGCAGTTATTACTGCGTTTAGAAAGTTTTTATCCTTTGCAATCATTTGTTTCCACTCATGGCACCCCTGAACTCTGGATAACCATTGTTCTCTCGTTTGGTGATGAGGAACCCATCTGGAACACACACGATGCAGCAGCAATTTGTCGCGTAGAATGCGGAATGCCGACGTTTTTGAAATATTAGTTGACGCTGCTATGTCTTCACACGTCATTCATCAATCTTCTTGCTGGATTGCCCAAACAGTGTTAACAATAGGCTCCGTAACAACACTTTCAGGTCGCCCAGGCTTAGGAGCGAGTTCTGCCGACAAACGCCCTTTTTTGAAATCATGGTGCCATTTAAAAATCGTTGACACACCCAAACATTTGTCTTTGTGATCTTTTTTTCATTAAATGAACTGTTTCTGGAGCAGTTTACCACAAACGATAGCAAAATGTTATCGCACAAAGCATTTCACTTCTCAACTCTGACTCACTCACCTCCAAAGCTGTATAGCGAAATGCAGACGTACCTTAAACAACTGTGCAATAACAAAACCAGAATCGTCTGCCACGGCTAATAACTGTTGCCAAACATACTTCTTTAATTAAGTTAGTCGTCTGCGTTGTTGTTTTCTTCCTTCGCGCTGGTGTCAACTCAAAAAAAATTACTCTCAGTTTTTATGGTAAGGCCTTTGAATATAGATTTGTATATGTTAACGACTGATGCATTTAACGATTGTAACGTATACTCTATATTCACTTTCCTTTTGATTTTACTATCTCTGGTTATGTTATTTTATTTTACTATGTAAGTTATCTTCTTACTGAACGAAATATTATTTCACCCGATGAATGAGATCTGGCAATGAGTGTAAGTCATGACGTGGTGGTAGCTAGTATATATAGGCGCGTTCATCGATAGCAAAGGAGAGCGTTTGGTGTTGTACGGAGAGATTTTGTTGTTATAAGGAGATCGTTTGTTGTTATACTAGAGGAGAGAGTTTCGTTCTATGCCATTAGTTTGATTCTTCATTATTGTGAAACTAGTTGTGTGTGTGTGCTTTGGATGACCAAGAGTGGCATAATAAAAAAGATTTGAGTAAGTACGTCTTTCTCAATTAATAGTTTTTGTCAGACCTCTGTGTGGCTGTTAGGTTTATATCGTTAGTTTATTACCATTAACAACCAGCGTTAAGACTTTATACATTCTAATTACTGCTACAACATTACTACCAGTTATAAGTTTGTTCAATACTACTACTACACTCCTAGCAGGAGACTTTATTCATGTTCTTAATTAACTAGTAACAACAACCATTTGAATTCACTATTTGAAGCTCAGTAGGAAAGCTTCATTATTATCATTAGCTAGCTGGTAGAAAGAGCTTATTCATTATAATTAGCTTAGCGTAAAGCAAAATAAAGCTACTTCGTTATAATGGCGCCCGAACTATCCGGATGACCCGGCCGTTCAAAATCTCGCATTGGTGTGATGTTATTTCCACACCGCGAGACAGGAAAAATCAGAGAACTCCTTCTCCAGCGCTTCGAAAAATAAAAATGTGTGATGTTCCATTCCACACAGCAGATTGACTGGGAGTTCTCAAGTGCACGTTCTACAGTGGATGGATGCCTGCAACGATTCATGGTCACGGCTGACCCGTGGGCCATGCCCCTGTCCCACTTTCGGGGGGATGTGACGTACCTGCCAGCAGGACGCACACGACATAAAGGCAGATAGGAATCAGAATAAACGTCTGCGTAGCTCAGTTGGTAGAGCGACTTGTTCCGGAATAAGCGGCCTCGGGTTCGAATCCCGGCGTAGACCAAAAATGACGGAGAATGTTACTTCGTTATACGATGGGCTTTCTGGATGGAAATAAAGTAATTAATGGAGGTACGACTGTATTTGATGCAGAAGTATATAACATACAAGTTTGTCCGTGCCGGCATAGAACTCGGGTCTTCTTTCTCCGGAGTGAATCGCTCTTCCAACTGAGCTACGCGGATATTTGCTCTCACTGCTATCTGCCTTTATCTCATGAGCGTCCTGCCGGGAAGGCACGTCACATTTCCCTCCCCCCGAAAGAGGACCGGAGGCATGGCCCACGGCTCAGCCGGGACCATGTGTCGCTGTAGGCAGTCATCCCATGAAGAACGTGCATTTGAGAAATCCCAGGCAATTTGGTATGTGGAACGTAACATCCCACTGATTCATTTTTTCGAAGCACTGAAGAAGGGATTCTTATTTTTCTTGTATCGCCGTGTGGGAAGAACATCACATCATTGCGAGAAACTTAACAGCCGGGTCTTCCTGGAAGATCGGGAGCCAATATAACGTAATTTTCTTTCCGCTGTAACTTAGTCCTTACGGTAGTAATTACGTTTTGTAATATTAGTAAGTACCCACACTCGTTACAAGAAAGACGTCAAGAGTAGTACTTACAAATACTTTTATTCGCTTTCATGGGTTGACTCCACACTCTGACGTGGTTTACTCGCTTACTTGATACAATATCAGTGATATAATATCGAAATAACCGCAAAATTGCGCATCAAGCAATATCCAAACATATTATAACAGCACGTCTCTCAACCATAACATCAATCCCCTTAAACAACCGCTGCGTTGAATTTTTACCTATCGTTCTTATCCGGCCACACATACGTCACTCTTGTTCCGACATCAGGGTGTTGCCAACATTAATCTCGTTTGAGAGAAAAAACAACGTTAAGGTTTGAAAATGTCTAAGAGAACAAATTCAAATTTACAGAGAAAAAGAAACTCAATTGGAATGTTAAAAAAAATATATACGTTTCAAGTAGGCAAGTGATTAAGTGTTCGGTATGTTTTACTAGAGGAGGTGTTATAAAAATTGTCTGGGGCTGATTTTGTGGAAAGACGAAAAACTATTCCCATACTGTTATGTATTAGAATAGTATAGGAGAGATCAAGGAACGCGCAATCACACCTGCAACATCATCGAAAAGGACCGGTTTGGAGATCGCGAAGTTCTCGTTGGGGGCGATATCATGCTTTGTAGCCGTACTGACCTCCACATCTTCCAAGGAGGTTCAGTCACTGGTATTCGCTATTGTACCTAGGTTCTCCTGCCTCACGTGCGTCTGTATAGAGATGCTGTGAGTCCTGAAGTCCACCTAATGTACGACAACGCTAAAACTCATCGTACAGTGGCTGTCGCAGAGCTGTTGGAGAGTGTAGATATTCAACGCATGGATTGGCCCGCAAGGTCCCCGGACCTAAATCCAATCGAACACGTGTGGGACCTTCTCGAGGGACGCTTGGCAGCACGTCACCAGCCGCTAGCAACGATTCCGCAGCTACGATTGGCGCTACAAGAGGAATAGGCCGCGATGCCTCAACAGCTCCTTGACAACGTCGTCCTCAGCATGGACAGACGTTGTAAATCCTGCAACGCAGTCAGGGATGATCATATCACCTACTAAGGACTGGGTTTTTCTTGGCAGCCGCCTGTCACATGGACGTTTCTGTCTTCTGTCCAGTTGTGCTGGAAGCTACCTTTTCAATAAAGTGCCTTTGTATCCTTTGGATTCCTTGTTTGGGCGGTTTTGCTCACTTGCCCCATATTCTTACATCTTGGGGATCTTATGGTATGATTTGAGTCGATGTGGAGCACTTCTGCACGACGTTACATTCGGAAAACCGTCTCGTCCTTAATTTTTGCACGCCAGTGTAGTATAGGAATAGAAACGCAGAAATCAATACTTTGCTGATCAGATTTGCTGCACAAAATTTGTCGAAAATCCTGTTTGTATCATAAGAGGAGTGATATATTTTTTTGCCGTGTGAAGTGACGTAAGATCTTGTTAGTTTTGTAAAATTAGGATTTGAAGATGATGAGACCCTAACCAAACAGCGTTGTTCGCACGAAGGGACTCTAAAGGAAATTAATGGTAGTCCAAGGAAATGATTACAGTATCAGTTTAAGGAATGTCTGAAAAGGAAGATAATTAGTATGAAGTACAAAATACCATGCGTGAGCTGTGTAATGGATGCGTGAGAAACTCGTTCTGTGCCAAGTTCTCCCCGAATGAAGATGTTTAAAACACTAGCATTAGTTAAAATTTGGCAGGCTATCTTTCCCTGATAACAGAATCGCCGAAGTCCAGAGAATAATTTAAAGATAGGCTTTTTTTGTGGAAAAGTAATCGTCAAAGAAAATACCGACAGCGCTAAACACCCTCCTCTTTTTTTTTATCAATGCGAATCAGTCAAGAAAGAATATTTCGTTCTTCCTGGATGTAAAAAAAGTGTAACAAAGCATAGGTTTTACTTAAATTATGCACTGAAATGCATCAATATGAATTATAAAAATTTCACTTTTTCGGTAGGTACCAGGAACTGAATAAGCATTTTTATCGGTGTTTCAGAGGAATGGGGTCTAGAACTCCATGACAGCTTTTTCTTTTGTTTGTTTGGGGGTTTAAAGACCGCCGTGAGCAACTAGAGCGACTGTAAGCAGTCTTCTATAATTTTGATCACTGCTTCCAGGGAATGAAATCAGTAATCCAAAATATTGATTTAATGTGACAAAGGGAATGGAACCAGTGATCTAAAATATTGATTTATTATGACAAAGGGAATGGAACCAGTAATCCAAAATATTGATTTAATATAACAAACGAAATGGAACCAGTGATATAAAATATTGATTTAATATAACAAAGGGAATGGAACCAGTGATCCAAAATATTGATTTAATATAAGAAAGAGAATGGAACCAGTAATCCAAAATATTGATTTAATGTAACAAAGGGAGTGGAACCAGTGATCCGAAATATGGATTTAATATGACAAAAGGAATTGAACCAGTGGTCCAAAATATTGATTTAATATAACAAAGGGAATGGAACCAGTGATCCAAAACATTGATTTAATATAACAAATGGAATGGAACCAGCTATCTAAAATATTGATTTAATATGACAAAGGGAATGGAACCAGTGATCCAAAATATTTATTTAATATTACAAAGGGGATGGAAACAGTGATCCGAAATATTGGTTTAATATAACAAAGGGAATGGAACCAGTGATCTAAAGTATTGATTTAATATAACAAAGGGAATGGAACCAGTGATCCAAAATATGGATTTAGTATGACAAAAGGAATTGAACCAGTGATCCAAAATATTGATTTAATGTGACAAAGGGAATGGAACCAGTGATCTAAAATATTGATTTAATATGACAAATGGAATGGAACCAGCGATTTAAAATATTGATTTAATATGACAAAGGGAATGGAACCAGTGATCCAAAATATTTATTTAATATAACAAAGGGGATGGAAACAGTGATCCGAAATATTGGTTTAATATAACAAAGGGAATGGAACCAGTGATCTAAAGTATTGGTTTAATATGACAAAGGGAATGAAACCAGTGATCCAAAATATGGATTTAATATGACAAAAGGAATTGAACCAGTGATCCAAAATATTGATTTAATATAACAAAGGGTATGGAACCAGTGATCCAAAATATTGATTTAATATAACAAAGGGAATGGAACCAGTGATCCAAAATATTGATTTAATATAACAAACGAAATGGAACCAGTGATCCAAAATATTGATTTAATATACCAAAGAGAATGGAACCAGTGATTCCACGTCGTATTTCTTATTTCCTAAAAAAAATAGAACATCTATGCCTCATGCCTCACGGGATTCGAACTGGGACCCTCTTGGAGGAATGGTTAGAAGCCAACGCTTTAAAACTGTGCCTCCACCGGGGTGACACCATTTTGCCTGACACTTGATTATACAAATCAATAAAATATCTATGCAGAAATGCAAATGGGAAAAATGATTTCTCTCCTAACACTGCACGAGGTTTCTCCTTCTTTCGACGTTTATCATGTATCAAATGAACAAACAACTATGCGGTGCTTGCATCAGTTGCCTTATTTAGTTTTTGATTAGGCGTTTAGTGACCACCGTGAGAAACCAACGGGTTATAAGCAGTCTCCCGTCCCTACTTTGGGGCCACTGGTTTCAGGAAAGGGAGGACGCCAGAGCCGTAAGGCAAACACAATATCCATGCGTCACTTGGTTTCAAACCCAGACCAGTTTCGGACGAAAGGTCAGAACCCAGCGCTTAGATCACTGCGCCACAGAGGCGGCCATTGATTGTCTTATCTTAAAAGACAATCAATGCATTTCAATACATTTATTCATATGTAAATGTAATAATGTTCATGAATTTCGATTTTGGCCACAACAGCTTCGAATTTGGCCAAACTGGCCACAACAGAATGGCTAGTCGCACCAGAATTTCCTCAAATGGACGACCCACAAGCCACGTGGACAACCCACAAGCCGCGCCATTTCCAAGATCGTAGTTCCGATGCGCCGTACCATCACAGTTTGTCCTTTATCAAACTATGATAAATCGTCAGCATTTCCCATTCTGACTCCGAACACTCTACTAACAGAAAGCAGGTCCTCGGGTAGTACACTGGTGTGCAAATATTAAGGACGAAGAGGAGAAATTAGCATAACAGCGGAACGAGCAAGCAGAACGGACCGAAAGACCACTCAGGAGATAGACTAGGGTCCGGTACGGTAAGGCATGCGCATATATGCAGCATGACGTAGGGGGGATGGGGGAATGTCGGAAGGGTATAAAGCACACGGGCGGTGTACGCTCAACAATTCGGTTAAAGCTATTGCATGGTGTACATCGGTTTGAACGACGTCGAGTTGCTGCCACGGTGTGATATGGCCAACAGGCAATTCAGTAGACGACAGCTAGATGACTTGACCCGAGGTCGCGTCATTGGGAAGTTGGAAGAAGGCCGAAGTGTGACTAGTGTAGCCGAGGAGTTCGGAATCGTTCACAGCATCGTTTCACGAGCTTGGAGAGAATTTCAAACGACAGGAACAGCTGTCCGAGAGCTTAGCAGTGGTCGTCCACGAGCAACCACGGCGACGGATGACCGGTATTTTGTCGTACAGGCGAGAAGAGACAGACGGCAGACAGCGGGAGAAATCGCAAGGCACATGCAACAGAAAACTGGCCGTCCGTTATCGCGGTTTACGGTGTCCAGGAGGCTGCACAAAGGTGGTCTATTTGCACGACGACCAGTACGGTGCGTGTGATTAACAGCTGCTCATCGGAGACGGCGGTTTCTGTGGTTGCAGGAACACAAGAACTGTACACATTGGCAATGGGGTCGAGTTCTTTTTACGGATGAGAGCCGATTCTGGACGTATACACATCTGGAACACGCAATCACGTCTCCAACATCATCGAAAGTGACCGGTTTTCAGATGGCGGAGTTCTCGTTTGGGGCGGTATCATGCTTGGTAGCCGTGCTGACCTCCACATCTTCCAAGCAGGTTCAGTCACTGGTGTCCGCTATTGTACCGAGGTTCTCCTGCCTCACGTGCGTCTGTACAGAGGTCCTGAGTTCCTCTTCATGGACGACAACGCTACACCTCATCGTACAGTGGCTGTCGCAGAGCTGTTGGAGAGTGAAGATATTCAACGCATGGATTGGCCCGCAAGGTCCCCGGACCTAAATCCAATCGAACACGTGTGATACCTTCTCGGGAGACGCTTTGCAGCACGTCACCAACCGCCAGAAACGATTCCGCAGCTGCGATTGGCGCTACAAGAGGAATGGGCCGCGATGCCTCAACAACTCCTTAACAACCTCGTCCTCAGCATGGACAGACGTTGTAAATCCTGCAACGCAGTCAGTGATGATCATATCCTCTACTAAAGACTGGATTTGTCTTGGCAGCCGCACGTCACATGGACGTTTATGTCCAGTTGTGCTCGAAGCTACCTTTTCAATAAAGTGCTTTTGTATCCTTTGGATTCCTTGTTTGGACGGTTTTGCTCACTTGTACCATATTCTTACATCTTGGGGATCTTATGGTATGATTTATGTCGATGTGGAGCACTTCTGCACGACGTTACATCCGAAAAACCGTCTCGTCCTTAACATTTGCGCGCCAGTATATATATACTGTTTTGAGAACTTCACCTGAGCTACCTTTCGGTCTCCAGGCGCGCTCATTTCTCTAGGATGGGGGATGGTCATAATGTAATGTCTCATTGGTGTACGTTCACGAAGTTCATGCGAACATTAGTAAAGGCACATATTTAATCACTTGAGCATTTAAACTCCCTACAGTAATCAAACATCAGTTTGAATTCACGTTATTAATAGAAATCTGCTAACGGAACAAAATTTTAGGCAGATTTTATCTTTGACAGGTGATTGTTAGATTATACCCAGAATCATGCGGAAGCTGTGTATTTATTACTTTTCTTAAAATTATAGTGAATAGAAGAGAAGGAGAAGCGTTTGTCTGAACTGTGAATTTATCACGAAGAGAAAAGCCTGTAGTTTAAGAGGTGTCGGTAGTTGCTGCACGAACTTCGGGAGCCTAATCCTTTTGTCTTAGGTTCGAATCAAGAATAAAATATGGGTGTTCTGTTCTTCCTTCTAGTACTGAATCAATGTCTTCTGTAAAACTAGTTGCGCCATATTTGAGGCAGATACCTATTCTTATCTGAAGACAGGAGTAGACATCTGCTCATTCGAAAGGGAGCAATTATTAAGTTAAAAATATATCAATTGATACCACAATTACGTCCACAGGTGTGTGTTTTTGCGTGAAAGAACTATGTTCGTCCTTACTTCAGTCAGGGAGTTTGCAAATTCATTTCTCTAAGCACGCAAATTTTAACGTATTTAAATTAATTACACACGGGCCGCATTAGAATTGCACAGGCAGCACAAGATACAGTACATGATGCAGTCTTGTTTAGAAAATTCTGTTATGTTGTTCCTAAGTTACGCAAAACAAATCTTTCCCGAGACTTAGATGGCATACTTTTGTTTGGGCATATTCCCGGTAATTTGAGATAGTATAACGAAGTAAATTTCTCCGTCATTTTTGTCCACGCCGGGGCTCGAACCCGGGCCCCCTCATTCCGGAATACGTCACTCTACCAATTGAGCTACGCGGACGTTCGTTCTGACTGCTATTTGCTTTTATGTCGTGTGCGTCCTGCTGGCAGGTACGTCACAATAGTCCAGTGCTCTACGCGGATGTTGACTTCACAATTTTCCTTACGACGAAAATTTAGATAAAATTTACTAACCTCGTCTGGCAAAGTTTCTGGTATGAAGAAATATTCTTTTAACATCATAGCCACAATATTCGAGTCACTTTTAGGCACTGTGCAACACTGACACAGATATGTTTGACTTCAAAGATTCAATTATATCCACATTGAGATTTGATTCGTCCAAAAAACAGCAATTTTTGAGGAATTGATTTAGTATTAATTTCCTTTACCGAAATTCATGGATTAAGAAATTGGGATATTTTCGCGAAACTCCGCGATCTCTGAAGAATCAAAATCAAGGATCTAATTTTTTCCCAGTTAGGTATGACATTAGCTTAATCGTATCTATGGTGTCACAAATCTCGTCTAAATGAACGGGATAATAAAAAAATTCTGAACTCTCTTTTAATTTATCAGTTACACATTCTGGTACACCATAAGTTGTACGCTATCTTGCCTTTCTTTATAAACTTTCTTCTTTGAAAAGAAATTCTCATTCTACGCATATTTATTCGGAGACCAATAACAAGTACGACGAGAATTTAGTCAACCATCGACAGTAACATTCCGAAATCAAGAAATAGCAAAAATAAAAATATCTGCTTCTCATCATGGCTACTCAGATGGCATCGTTAATTCTATAGTAAAGAAAATAAATCGCACATTAGATACCACATTAATAAAAGATCGTAGACCAGTTAAATATGTGGGATCACTACCATACATTCCCAGCATCATCAATATACTCAAAAACGTTTGTCATCGTCACAATATTGGCTTCGGTGTACGAACACACAATGTACTATAAGGAATAAAAAATGGTAGAGACTTTGTTCCTTTGGACAACCGATATGGAGTATATGTCATCCCACTGAAGACAATAGGCATTCAAGATGAAGATCGTATATATGTTGGATCTACACTTCGCTCATTAAAAACTCGTTTAAGAGAGCACCAATATAACATAAAGACAAACTCATCAAGGACTTCCCTATCAAGGCTATCATACAACGGATCTCATTACTCATGTTTGAGCGAAACCAACATCCTCGCCACGCCCTACTCAAAAGCATCAATCCTCTTAATGGAGAGTCTATTTATTCACAAATATGGTGAAGTATGTTGCAATGATGATACTCCTTGTCACATCCCTTTACCTTGGAAAACGGTGCCTAATGAATTATAACATATAGAGACTTACACCAATTATTTCCTTCACTCATAGTTTTTAATACGTTGCTTGACACGTAATATATCTATCGATGTTAACAAACCATTCACGAGATATGATGTCCGTCACGAGCAGGTCACAATATCAAGAAAACCACATAACATTAATGTATTTAAATCATACTCAGTTCTATTCTCCTAATAACATCTGAAGATGGGTCCGTTGCGGGCCTGAAAGTTCTAATGTTTACTTTAATAATTAACTTTATCACATTAAATCATCTAAACAGTCAAATGTGTTATTTGAATCTGTTATTTGAATAATGATCGTGTAAAGACGGCGAAAATCAACATAGAAAGTCAAGGTAAACACGATTAGTACATTTACTTAGGAATACTGATTGATGGCTGGAAAAGGTATGCATGAAAGATATGCAATGGAACTTGTAATGCTTTTAGTCTTTGAAGTAGTTGTTATACGGAATAGTAATTAATTAGTACCACGAGATAACTTGTTTAGTATATACCACACCAGGGAACAAATTTGAAATAAACTGCTAGGGAGTGAAAAGAATTAGCACTTATGTAAACATGACTGGTCCTATTTTCCGCGAAGTAGTAACAAACAAGAAATTGCAGTCACCAGTTCTCTTTAGTAGGCAATCATCAAGTCGTAATTCGTCAGATGGCACTTAACACCAAACTGATACATTTTTCACAAACATAAATCTCTACCTACAAGACGCTTTTCATCTCTTCACACACATATCTACACATGTTTTCCTTCTCTTGACACTCAACACTCTCGCCTTAGCATTTATAATTTACATTTCACTCACTGGCAGCGTTACGAAAATGTAAATTGTTCAGGGGAAAGTAATAACTGGTTGTTCGGGGAAATTTATGTGCCGTTCCGTAGGAAAATCTTTAACCGAGAAGTTACGAAATTAGCATAAGAGATCAAAACTCACTATAGGAAGGTTAAACTACATATGCAACGCACACTATTGTTCTCCTTTTTGACAGGAAATGAAGGCATTATTGAGTACAATATTGCTAGAGAGATTTTTCACTGCACAGCATCAAGAAGATTTATACCTTAATGGAGTAGACTGCGCTAGATGTGAGAACAATGCTTCAAATTTGAATGAACGTGAAAATTACACGCTGTCAGTAGTTGGTCAAAATATCGGCTGGCCTGAAAGTAAATTCCATCATTAGTTGAATGAAAATTGATGTATTACCGATGCTCAACACGTTCACCCAGCTCGCGATATTACAAATAATTCTAGTACTTGGTTTTGACTCCTTTGTAGGGAATTATATCCTCATCGGACTGCACGACATATGTAAAACAGAAAATGCACAAAAAACGACAGTTCGAGACCCAGTCTATAAATCAGTCTGATATGTGTTTCATTATCTTCAAGAGGTCGCACACACGGATTCATAGACACATTTTCTTTGTTAAAATTTTAAGGCTCGTCGGAGTAAATTACACCAGTTTACCGAATTTCTTTCGAAAAATACTGAAACACGAGGCGCTGGCAACTCCCTCATCTGAAAAGTACCGTAATTAATGGCGTGTCAAGTAACAAATGATGGCGCGACGCTGCTTTTCACAGTCGGTTTGATCATCTTATAACAAGAGAGTTACGACTGAATGATTTGAGAATGGAGAAGGATCTATTTTTAACGAGCTAATGACCGTGGATATTTCAGATGTTTCTATCATGTCATCTCTGCGCCTTTCTCGACCTCCTGGAATGTCGAGTCCAAATGCATGACTCTGTGACTCGACGGAAATTACAGCCACAGCTAGCTTTGTGAACCGAAGAGATAACGGATTTGGAAATTTTACTCATGCGCGTTATTTTTCAAATAAAACTCGAACTATTGCCGAGAGCCGTCGGCGAAAATTGCTTTACTGCCAAGGAATCCAATTGTGTGCTAAGAGATAATGTATAATCGTTAATCTAATTACGTCATATATACCAAAGCGCCAAGAATAAAAAAATGAAACTTTAAAAGGATCTCATGAGAAAAAGGAAGCGCCGACATATTAGCATCTTTATGAATACCCCACTGATCCGCAAGAGTGTATGTGGTAAACAGCTGAAGAACTAAAAGGTAGATAATTATTAAACTTATACCCTTATGTCAATCACTGATTTTTTTAATGTCGAGTCAAATTGAAGAAATAAAAGGTAGATAATTATTATAATTATACCCTCATGTCAATTACTGATTGTTTTGGAACGTCGAGTCAAATTGAAGAATTAAAAGGTAGATAATTATTATAACTATACCCTCATGTCAATCACTGATTTATTTGGAATGTCGAGTCAAATTGAAGAGCTAAAAGGTAGATAATTATGACAATTATACCCTCATGTCATTTACTGATTTATTTAGAATGTCGAGTCAAATTGAAGAGCTAAAAGGTAGATAATTATTGTAATTATATCCTCATGTCAATCCCTGATTTTTTGGAATGTCGTGTCAAATTGAAGAGCTGAAAGGTAGAGAATTATTATACTTATACCCTTATGCCAATCACTGATTTTTTTTTTTTGAATGTCGAGTCAAATTGAAGAGCTAAAAGGTAGAGATGTATTGTACTTATACCCTTATGCCATTTATTAATACGTTACTGCTCTACCAGAGTTGGACACCGGTCGAAACGTTTGGACCCTAACCCGGCTGTCACATAATTGGACCCGACCCGGACTCGGCCGTCACATAATTAAACCCGACCCGGACCTGACACGGGCGAGTCCGCTTTAAACTATAAATTCGAATATATCATCATCATCATAATTCAATCAATCATTATCAATCCACTGCTGGATGAAGGTCTCTCCAAGTTTCTTCAACAACGGACTGTCTTACGCCAGTCATCTCCCATGTGGTCTTCTTTCTAGGTCTTTTCCTGTCCCTTGGAATCCAGTGTAGAATTTCGGTTGTCCATTGGTAGTCCGATTTTCTGGCAACATGTCCAGCCCATTGCCATTTCAGGGGTTTTACTTTTTTCATGATGTCTTCCACTCTTGTCCTTTTCCTCATCCACGAGTTCCTCTTTTTATCTTTCTTGGTTACACCAAGCCTGCATCTCTCCACGTTTCTTTCAGTTATCTACAGACTTTGTATGTCTTTTTATAGTTAAAGTTCATGTCTCTGCTGCATATGTAAGCACTGGAAGGATGCATTGATTAAACACTTTTCTTTTAATACATAATGCTTATTGCTCTTGAAAATTGTATTGTTTCTGCCAAAAGCTCTTCAAGGTTTTTACACCAATTAATTTTTTTATCAGTGTAACCCTCGCTTCATATCTGATGCCCAAGGTAAATGTAGGAAATGGTTATCTTCAGCTTTTTTCCATCAATTGATAAGTTTTCATTTCTTGTAGAAGAATTGTACTCACTTTTGTCTTCTGAAAGGCCATTTTTGATCCCATTTCTTTACACTTGTCAGAAAGTTCCTGGATCATACTCAGCAGATCTGAAGTATTTTTAAAGACTTCTGAAGGTTATTTGAAATATTTTTTTTTCTTTTGAAAAATAGAACTGAATTAAAACGGTGTCGAAATTGGGTCAGGAACACCTTGGCCCTAACCATTTGAACTGCCAGAAATTGGTGACCCGCTGACCCGTGTCCATCTATGTACTCTGCATCACTGTTTACTTTGCAGAGCGGCTACCTTCTTCTGTGGTAATATTGGTATCATTTATCGACAGAATGTTTGAGTTGAACTCTTGCCAAGGCTTGCAATTTGTTTTAAGTGGACTTCATATTCATTGACAGGGAACATTTCTCATCGCGTTCTAAGTCTTTTTATATCATTTAAAAGCCTAAAAAGACTAGAATTTCACTTTTGAGCTACATCATACTTTTCTAGTATGAGCAGTGTCTGTGAAATAAACAGCGGCAATAATTCTGGCTGAGGACGCCATTCAGTAATCTCCTTTAATCCCATAAAATGTGAACACCTTTTACAGGACAAATGTAGATTAGTAAATGTCACTTACATGCTCAAGAAGAGAAATCCGTGTTGCCTGTGGTTATGTGCATACAAAGAGTTCGAACGTTACAGCCTTTATCGGTTTTACCAGTTTGCAGTGCAAAGAGCAGCATGCTTTCCTCTCTCGGGCTAACAACACTTTATTCATTGATTCTATGTAATCGGTTTCCTTCTGCAGGGTACTGTCAAAGGCTTTCGCTGATTCTCTTCAATCTTTTTCCTTCAGTGATGTTGTGTCAACGACACGTCGCGTCATTGACTGATTATCTCCAGTCTTTTTGCTACAGTCCAGCATTGTCAAGGAGACTCACTAATTCTATTCAATCTTTTGCCTTTAGTAATATAGCATCAACAATTCAACATTCACCAGTTCTCTTCAACAGCTTTCCTTCAGTTGGGTAGAGTCAACGACACTTACTGATTCTCTTCAGTCCTTTTCCTTCGGTAAGCTAGTGAAAATGACACTTACTGATAATTTTCAGTCCTCCTCTTTGGTTAGTTAGTGTCAACGATACTCACTGATTGTCTTTAATCGTTTTCCTTCGGTAGGATGTATCACCGATACTCACTGATTCCCTTCAGTCCTTTTCCTTCGGTAAGGTAGATCTCAACAACACTCACTGATTCTCTTCAGTCCTTTTCCTTCGGTAAGGTAGTGTTAACAACACCGACTGATTCTCTTCAGTTTTTTCCCTTCAGTAAGGCAATGTTAACGACACGACACTCACTGATTCTTTCTTTCCCTCAGTACAGTTGTGTCAACGGCACACTAGTCCTCCTCATTCTTTTACCTTTAGTAAGGTATTGTCAACGACACAATATTCACAGATTATCTTTATTTTTTTCCTTTGGTAAGGAAGTGTTAACGACACTTACTGATTCTCTTCAGTACTTTTCCTTCGGTAAGCTAGTGTCAATGACACTCACTGATCATTTTCAGTCCTCCTCTTTGGTTAGGTAGTGTCAACGACTGATTGTCTTTAATCGTTTTCCTTCGGTAGGGTGTATCACCGATACTCACTTATTCCCTTCAGTCCTTTTCCTTCGGTAAGGTAGTGTCAATGATAATCACTGATTTTCTTCAGTCCTTTTCCTTCGGTAAGGTAGTGTCCACGATACTCACTGATTCTCTTTAATTATTTTCCTTTGGTAAAGTGGTATCATCGATACCCACTGATTTTCTTCAATCTTTTCCCTTTGGTAAGGTAGTGTTATTGACACGGCGCTCATTGATTCTCTTCAATCTTTTTCCTTCAGTGCATTAGTGTCAATGACACATTGATTCTATTCATTCTTTTTCCTTCAGTAAGGTATTGTCAATGACACGACATTCACAGATTCACTTTCCTTCGGTAAAGAAGTGTTAACAACACCGACTGATTCTCTTCAGTTTTTTCCCTTCAGTAAGGCAATGTTAATGGCACGACACTCACTGATTCTTTCTTTCCCTCAGTACAGTTGTGTCAACGGCACACTAGTCCTTCTCATTCTTTTACCTTTAGTAAGGTATTGTCAACGACACAATATTCACAGATTATCTTTATTTTTTTTCCTTTGGTAAGGAAGTGTTAACGACACTCACTGATTCTCTTCAATCTTTTTCCTTCAGTAAGGTAGTATCAAAGACACGGTAATCACTGCTTCTCTTCATTCTTTTCCCTTTAGTTTGGTAGTGTCAATGAGACTGATTCTTTTTAATTGTTTTTTTCTTCAAACGGGTAATGTAAACTTTGATCATATCACATAAAAACCGCCGTGGACACTACAAAAAAGAGCTGTTTGCTGCTGTTCCTGCAATTTAATGGTACAAAGTTTCAGAAAACACGACTGTTGTTCATTTGGACATTAACAGGAGCTAATTTAATTCATTCTTTCTGCAGCAAACTTAAAATTGTTTACCGCGTTATATTTTCTTTGAACTATTTTTTAAGATTATTGTAAACCGACTGGTTTTAGTGCTTGTGTGTTTCATAAAAGGCTTTCCCTTTAAACATTGGTTAGGGCATTCTGAATTGTAATTTCGACCTTTCATGAGCAGATCTCTATGAAAAACGGGAAATAAAAAGCATCACAGCCATATGCACGAAATTCATCGGAATTACCGAAACGCAATCTTAGTGCTTTATGAACTAATGAGGATATGTGACTTAAATTAAGCAAAATACAATGGCAATTTTTCGAATACACGTTTGCGAAATACATCTTTGTTGAATCTCCCATTTTCAGTTATTTTCTCTTATGTGATAATATTATAGTACCCTTATCTGTATTTTACTGGCAGCTAGTTGCAAGTAAAAAGTTGATAATTCAGGTAAAAAGGGAATCTATAATTAGGTAATATGAGACAATGTAAACTGTTAGCCGCGATACGGTAATATGTAATACCTTGAAAGAAATCATGAAAGAAATACGGGATTACGCCATATAATACAAATTTTTGAAGATGACAATCCGATTTTTGACATAAATGTGAGAAGGATGTTAAGTCAGATAATATCCGAAAACTTGAAAATTTTAATCGTCCTGGATCGGGACTCGAACCCGCGTCTCCCAGAAAACGCTCGGGTATGCTAACCACTACACCACCCAGAACGACCAAGTTTCAAGTTTCCGATGAATTTGAATTTAACCATCACAGGATTCGCTAGTCGAATCCTTCAAAAATTTGTATTATATGGCGTAATCCCGTATTTCTTTCATGATTTATCTCCTTCTCCGGGCAAACACGGGATAAGATTCTTAGCCTCCAAAACATGAATGCTGGTTGCTTCGACTAGCGAATCCTGTGATGGTTAAATTCAAATTGATCGGAAACTTGAAATTTGGTCGTTCTGGGTGTTGTAGTGGTTAGCATACCCGGGCGTTTTCTGGGAGACGCGGGTTCGAGTCCCGCTCCAGGACGATGAAAATTTTCAGGTTTTCGGATATTATCTGACTTACCATCCTTGTCACATTTACGCCAAAAATCGGATTGTCATCTTCAAAAATTTGTATATAATACCTTGTTGATTTTTCCAAGTGAAGTGCATTTCATGAAGTTATGTTTCGACGAGGGTACGTCAGAAACTGATGACAAATAAAGATATCAATAAATTTCAGTAAGTAGTTAATTTCTCATATTCATGATTGTTTTTCCGTTGGTGTTATTGCTAATTTTAGAAAGCAGTTGTAGTTTTAGTATTCCAGTGATTGTTTAAAAAGCATGAACAATCTCGAAGGAAAGTTTAAAACGTTATAACGTATCTTTACGTAAGTCAGGAAAATTCAGAAAGAATTTCCGTTTTGTTTCGAAACACCTGATACCTCTCAGTTGATTTAAAACGATTTCGATTTTTTATCGTCTTCGAAACATGAGAAAAACACAGGGGTAGTACCAGACAAACACAGTGAATGCTCCAAATCTGATTTTGATTTTACGCCAAATGTTACCACACCGAATGTGTTATGTGGGAAGTTCCATCGTGACATTTCGGCGCCATCTTGGTGCAGGTAGAATTTTTCAAAACCAATTTGACTCATCATTCTCTTGGCATTCAAGCGGTTCTTTTTGTTCATCTTTGAAATTCCTGAGGTCATTATCTATCCTAATAGACTTGTGGGATGTTTTTCAGTGACACTGAACGTCAAACGATGTTTTTGCGTTTTAAACATTTATTCCGGATCTCTCTCAACAATGAAACGCCATTTTCTATTACAAATAAAATGACAGAAAATCAGTATGTTACAGAACAAACGGATTCATATGGTTATCTATTGACATGATCTACCACCTATATTTTGCAACTGATAAAAGTAAAAGTAAAAGTAAAAAAATTCTTTTCGGGGTTCAACGAACACTTAAGGCTAAAAAGTTTTTTTTGTCTCTTGTTTGGAACTTTACGACCACTGTGAACAATTCCATTGGTGCGTCGCATAAATATAGAGACAGTCTACTTTGTGCCGTGAACGCAATGCGAATATAGGTAGGAAGCTGAAGTGGTACCGAATGAGACATAACCGTACAGCAAACGTTTCGATGGCCGCCCTGGTGGCGCAGTGGTCTAAGGCGATGGCCTCTGATCATTCGTCCGAAAGGGGTCCTGGTTCGAATTCCGGTGAGGCATGGATGTTGTGTTTGTCTTACGGCACTGGCTCTCTCCCTTCCCAGGAACCAGTGACCCTAAATTAGGGACGGGAGACCGCTTATAGCCCATTGAGTTGCTCACGGTGGTCGTTAAACCTCGAATAAAAAAAGCAAACAAAAAACGTTTCGATCCGTGGAGATGACCGGATTGTGTGAAAAGAACACCACAAAGTGAAATAGTGTAATTTTAGGTGTCTCATAAATATAAAGACAACTATGTAAAGTAGCCACATGCAAATGAAATGTACAAATTAGCATGTTGTACGCACGCGTATGGGCCGTTATTCGGTCCAGCCTACAAAAGACAGCGGACCTTCCGTCAGACATTCATTTGACGAAATGCCACGCAACAGTCAACTTTCTGGTGAGGAGGTGCAGAAGATTTGGAGACTGAGAGCAAATGGACTGCCTGTAGCATAAATTTGTAAAACCATGGGGAGGAGTAGGGCAGTCATGTATAAGACTATCGAAACGCGGTGCGTTAACTGTCAGAAAACGGCCTGGAAGGCCTCGAATAACAACCAAACGAGATGATCATGCCATCATGCGGCGTTTAGTTTCATTCCAAAGGTTATCACTACGTCAAGAGTCTCTGACTGTTGGTGTCACCGTCTCAAAGGACACAGTTCATCGACGAATCAAGGAAAGTCAAAGCATTGTGCTCCGTAAAATGCCCCGTCTGTTACACCTCACGCGGCGCCACAAGGAAGCTAGATTGTTATGGGCAAGCTGCCACATGCACTGGACGGACGAATGGATCCCATCTATTTTCTCCGATGAGAAAGAGTTCAACCTGGACGGCCCTGACGGTTGAAACTGCATTGGCATGATTTACGACGCGATCTACGCACCTTCTTCAGCAGACAGAAAGGAGGAGGATGTGTGATGGTGTAGGGAGCTTTTGCGTTCAATGGGGCAACGGATATCGCTTTCATGCAAGGCAGGCAAAACTCCGAAACGTGTCAGGACATACTCAGCAGACACCTTCTACTATTTTGCCGAAACTCTAGCAGGTGTTGATTATCTGTTCCAGCAAGATAATGCCCCTATCCATCGGTCTACACCAACGAAAAGCTGGTTTAACACTCATCATGTGACCGTAATGGACTGGCCAGCACTCAATCCAGATCTGAACCCTATTGAGAACCTCTGGGGTATCCTCGCTCGTGATGTGTATGCGAATGGACGGCAGTTCTCAAGTGTGGTGGCATTGAAAGAGCAAATTGAACGAAGCTGGTACGCACCCCGTCCAGAACACGTACATCACTTGGTAGACAGCATGCCCAATTGGGTTTTCAGTGTTATTCGGAACAACGGCTCCACTATTCGTACCGGTGGTGTTCATAACGAGTAAGTCTTCATATTTTTGAGACAGCGTATTTATGTTTTTTTTTCTTGTACTTGGCGTTGGAATTGTTATGTTTCCGTCAAACTATTGTGCAGCAGCGTGTCCTATGCTATTTTTGCTATAAATATGAGGTGTACATTTCAGCTCGTTGTTGTTTCTTTTCTATTCGAGAATTTGTTCTGTCACTATATTTATGCGACGCGCTATATAAGCAGTCGGCCGTCCCTAATTTAGGGTCACTGATTCCAGGGAAGGGAGTGAATCAATTTCTTAGGACAAAACAGATCATCCATGCCTCACCGGAATTAAGACACTCGGATTCAGCTCGAACGAATTGTCAGAATCTAGCGTTTGCCCCAAGGGGGAGGCCAAAGATTATTCCGTTCCTAATTTAGGGCAAATGGTAGCAGAACCATTACTTTAAGAAAGACACACAACCCATGTTTTGAACTCTGGCCTAGTCACCAGTAATCCTAAAAAACAAACCTCCAACCACTCAGCCCCCGGGGAGCCAAAAAAATAAAACTCGATTATTTCATGAAAATTTGTACGAACAGTATATCAATGTATCGTAATTTCACATTCACTTTAGTGTTATTAATAACTATTTCCATAAAAAACCGTATTCAGTGTTTGCAATACCTATCCACTTACAAATCGTATAAAATACAAATAATTTTTTTTATCATGTATAATACATGTCAATGTCTACATCCATAGCATATCATCAAACTTTCTCAAAATACTGCTGGGTGAAAATCTAACCAAATTTCTTCCACAATTTACTTTTTCTTTTGAGACTACCTCTTCTTCCACTTAACTTCTGTATGGTTTCGCGGGGGAAAAAAAGGCAAAATAAGCGGGGAGGTAGCGGGGTAAATCTCGAAATTTCACGAAATACCGTATTTTCTCAAAAATTCGGTTTTCGGGATCTTTGCCCTCGCTTTGGATATGTAAAGTGTGCTGTCTGTCACAAAAGCGGTTGTATTCGCAAAAGGTATTTCATACCTATTAACGCACTGAAGTATTGCTTTGCTGACTGCTTTAAAATTTACGAATTCCAAAGTGATACAGTCGAGGAAGATAGCATTCAGCTGATGGAACAGCAATAGTTCGAAATTCACCTAATTCTTCTGAATCAGTTGTTTCGTCTGCTACGATGCTTTCACGGAAAACTGATTTAAAAAAAAAAACCTTTCACTTGTTGTATGTGAATACCATACACAGTGCGTCAAAGAATTTTTAAGACTGGCACTAGATTTCAGGCAACGGTGGCGCCACCAGCGTAATCGCGAATGCGTTATAAACCGTGACCATCTGCTTGCTTTCTGCCAAAAGTACTGCGCAGTTGTTAAAGTAACTCAAACGAAACTGCCGTTCATTAGAGAATCAAAATGTTTTTCATGTTGAATTATTAAGATGGAACAAAGGGCTGTTTCTAAATTTAACGCTAAACTTGGTAAAAGTGCCTCGGAAACATACCAAATGATGAAACAAGTTTACGGTGAGTTTTGTTTAAGTAGATCAAATGTTTTCTTGTGGCACAAACGTATTTTAGATGGAAGAGATACGCTGGAAGATGATAAGCATACCGGAAGGCCAAGTTCATCTAGGACACCTGAGATTATTGAAAAAGTGCGTGATTTCGTGGCAAACAATCGATGTGCGTCACTAAGAATGATGGAAGAGTCTTTAAACATCAACAAAGAAATGATTCAAACCATGCTGCATGAAGATTTGGGCAAAACAAAAGTCTGTGCTAAATTTGTTCCACACACGTTAACCAATGAACAAAAATCAAGGTGAAGTGCACATTGCAGAGACATGATTTCAGCCGCTGAAAATGATCCAAACTTCTTAAAATCGATTGTTACAGGTGATTAAACATGGTATTTTTAATATGATCGTAAAACAAAGCAACAAAGTGCGCAATGGAAGTCAAAAAACTCACCACAAGCCAAAAAAAACAAAAGTTCCATCGAAAATCAAAGCAATGCTCAATACATTCATCGATAGTAAGGGTATTATCCACAAAGAATTTGTTCCAAGTAGACAAACAATTACTGGTGAGTTTTATTTAAATGTTTTGAGGCGTTTGATGGGCAGAATTCGTCGCATTTGTCCAGAATATCGGGATGAAAACAGTTGGTGTTTGTTGCACGATAATGCACCCAGTCACACCTCACTTCTTGTTCGTAGATTTTTGGCGAAAAATAACGTCTGTGTGTTGAATCATCCACCGTATTCGCCTGATTTAGCACCCTGCGACTTTTCTTTATTCCCAAAACTTCACATGACGTTAAAAGGGTGTTATTTTTAATGATATTTCGACCATACAAACAGCTTCGACGCGTGCTTTGGAGGCAATTCCGCAAAGTGAACTGGAACAGGCATTCGAATCATTATTAAATCGCTGCAACAAGTGTATTGAAGCCGGAGGGACTTATTTTGAATAACAAACCAAAACAAATTATAATTTCTTGTTTCTATTTCATTTTACAGACCCAGTCTTAAAAATTCTTTGCCATACTGTGTATACTCGTATTTTCGGCAAATAACATTTCCGCCACCAATTTGTATTTGGAATAAAACCAATATCTTTCAACGAATTTTCCAAGTATTTTTTTTAATGTAAGCTTATCCAGTTTGGGAAGTGGATGTATGTGAACTTATCCAGTTTTGGAAGTTAATGTAAGCTTATCCAGTTTATAAAAGGTACCAGTTAATTTCGAAAGTTCAGTTGAGCAATGCTGTTCTTGTTTAGTTCGTTTCTCATCAATTCATCAACACATTTCAGCATTATCCTCTGTTGACTGTTTGGACACTTTTTTATATACAGTTTGCTTGCTAAATACCTAACACAACTGTCGTTTCTTGAAATATCCACAGGTATATTGCATCAAGAACAGAACAATATATTTTTGTTCACATGAAGCGTTCCCTTGCTGTACTGCTTGCATGTTTCAGATATACTCATTTTATTCACGTCACTCATTCTCAAAATTAAAAAAACAACTTTTGAGTTGATATGATTTAATCGATTATTCGCGTTTCCACAACTATCTTTTCTCTAACCGTATGGCGACAGTGTGTGTGTCTGTTACCTTCCTTTTGCTCTCATATGGAATTGTAAACAAGTTGTGATCTATTCGTAAAATCTAATTGTTATTTGGATTACTTGTGCTTTAATTATGACCCTAGCTTCCATTCAACTATCCCACAAAAACAATATCTACAAATTTTATAAACTTAAATATTCACACGAAAGCACATAAATTTTCTAAGCTAAGCGTCTGCGAAACCCAAACATTCTTTTCTGTGAGCTGCTTTTCCCAGCTAAAATTACTAATACAATTGATGACATCCGATTTACTAGTGCAGCAAACCGTCAAGGTCATTCAACAGTAGTGGGTGGGTGGATATCATGAAAGACAACACGTGCATCCTTCATCTTGAATTAATCATCAAGCTTGTTCGATAAGAATATCTTCGTAAGGAATAATCTTGAGGGGTGATTCAAGGTTTAAAGTTCTAGTTTGGACTTTGGAGTGGGATTACTTTTCGATACATTTTTCACGTAAATTCTAATGAAGGCAGTAATAAAATTCTTTAAATATGGATAATAATCTAAACAATTCTGATAGAAATTCGGAAAAAATAAGAAAAATACGTTAATTTGTGAATTTATTTTATATTCGCGAAATTACAGAACAATATCTGAAATTGGCAAAACTAATTGCGGAAATTCGCACCGTGAAACACATTACTAGCCCAGGCACAATATCTTCCACTCTGATAATTTTCATGAGCTGATTTTTCTGTCTTTTGTGGTCGCATCAAGCATGCATCTTCTCATGTTACTTTCAGTTCTTTGCAGCCTCTGTTTGTCTTATTTAGTTAAGGTCCTTATCTCTGATGCATGAAGAAGATTTGCAAGGATGTTCTGATTAAACACATTTCTTTAAATACATAAAGGCAAATTACTCTTCAAATACGTACTGTTTCTTCCGAACGCTCTCCAAACAAGTTTTATAGGTCTATTGATTTTTCTTCTATGTGGCTCCTTTGGTATTTGTTTTCCATTTGAAATATAGACACCACGTTTGTCTAACTTTGCTCAATCAACCTCTAAATCTTCGGGTTTTGTAAAATCATTGCATTTTAGTTTTGTTTTCAGTAATTTCTTCTTTAATCGTGCTTCTTTACTCTCGTCTGCAAATTTCTGCATCACAATCTGCAGTTAGGATGACGCATTTTCCAAAAGTGACTGTGCCAATGAAGGAAGAAATATTCTTCATAATACACTGGCGTGCAAAAATTATGGACGAGACGGTTTCTCGAATGTAACGCCGTGCAGAAGTGCTCCACATCGACTCATATCAAACCATAAGATTCCCAAGATGTAAGAATATGGGACAAGTGAGCAAAACCGTCCAAACAAGAAATCCAAAGGATACAAAGGCACTTTATTGAAAAGGTAGCTTCCAGCACAACTGGACAGAAGACAGAAACGTCCATGTGACAGGCGGCTACCAAGACAAATCCAGTCTTTAGTAGAGGATATGATCATCCGTGACTGCGTTGCAGGATTTACAACGTCTGTCCATGCTGAGGACGAGGTTGTCAAGGAGCTGTTGAAGCATCGCGGCCCATTCCTCTTGTAGCGCCAATCGCAGCTGCGGAATCGTTGCTGGCGGTTGGTGACGTGCTACCAAGCGTCTCCCGAGAAGGTCCCACACGTGTTCGATTGGATTTAGGTCGGCGGACCTTGCGGGCCAATCCATGCGGTGAATATCTCCACTCTCCAACAGCTCTACGACAGCCACTGTACGATGAGGTGTAGCGTTGTCGTCCATGAAGAAGAACTCAAGACCCACAGCACCTCTAAACAGACGCACGTGAAGCAGGAGAACCTCGGTACAATAACGGACACCAGTGACTGAACCTCTTTGGAAGATGTGGAGGTCAGTACGGCTACGAAGTATGATACCGCCCCAAACGAGAACTACGCTACCTCCAAACCGGTCCCTTTCGATGATGTTGGAGATGTGATTGCGTGTTCCTTGCTCTCTCCAGATGTGTATACGTCCAGAATCGCTCGTCAGACTAAATCGGCTCTCATTCGTAAAGAGAACTCGACCCCATTGCTGATGTGTCCAGTTCTTGTGTTCCTGGCACCACAGAAACCGCCGTCTCCGATGAGCAGGCGTCAATGGCACACACCGTACTGGTCGTCGTGCAAATAGACCACCTTTGTGCAGCCTCCTGGCCTCGGTAAAACGCGATAACGGACGTCCAGTTGTCTGTTGCATGTGCCTTGCGATTTCTCCCGTCCGGATGTGTATACGTCCAGAATCGCTCGTCAGACTAAATCGGCTCTCATTCGTAAAGAGAACTCGACCCCATTGCTGATGTGTCCAGTTCTTGTGTTCCTGGCACCACAGAAACCGCCGTCTCCGATGAGCAGGCGTCAATGGCACACACCGTACTGGTCGTCGTGCAAATAGACCACCTTTGTGCAGCCTCCTGGCCTTGGTAAAACGCGATAACGGACGTCCAGTTGTCTGTTGCATGTGCCTTGCGATTTCTCCCGCTGTGTGCTGCCTGTCTCTTCTCTCCTGTAGGACAATATACCGGTCGTCCGCCACTGTGGTTGCTCGTGGACAACCACTACTAAACTCTTGCGTGCCGCCCCGGTGGCGCAGTGGTCTAAGCGATGGCCTCTGATCATTCGTCCGAACGGGGTCCGGGTTCGAATCCCGGTGAGGCATGGATGTTGTGTTTGTTTTACGGCACTGGCTCTCTCCCTTCCCTGGAACCAGTGACCCTAAATTAGGGACGAGCGACTGCTTATAGCCCATTGAGTTGCTCACGGTGATCGTTAAACCTCCAATCAAAAAAAAAAAAAAAAAAAAAAAAGCTCGTGAAACGATGCTGTGAGCGATCCCGAAATCCTCGGCCACACTAGTCACATTTCGAACTTCTTCCAATTTTTCAATGACGCGACCTCGGGTAAAATCATCCAGATGTCGTCTACTGGATTGCCTGTTGGCCATATCACACGATGGCAGCAACTCGACGTCATCCAAACCGATATACACCGTGCAATAGCTTTCACCGAATTACTCAGCGTACACCGCCCGGGTGCTTTATATCCTTCCGACACCCCCTCCCCTCCCATTCGGACGGCACGGTATTTGTCAATTTTTTTGTAGGACGTCCGTCCACAGTGAGTAGAGTTTAGGTCCCAGCCACCTACAGCGAGATCGCCTTTTGGGCAGGACACAGAAACAAAAGGAATGAGAGCAAGTCTAGCGACTTTGACAGAACAGTTTGTAGTGAGATTAGAGTACAGTAGATGTCGCCACCGTACAAGTACGATGCTGCACACAGAGGGGTGAGAGAATTTCAGGGGGGCATAGGAAAGGATACCCATTTAACCAGTGGGTCCAGCCTGGGGGCCGTCATTTAACGTGCTCGTCCGATGCCCTACCATACTGGACTACTAGTCTATCTCCTGAGTGGTATTTCGATCCGTTCTGCCTGCTGTTTCCGCTGTTATGCTAATTTCTCCTCTTCGTCCTTAATTTTTCACACCAGTGTACATGGGAAATCGATAGAATATTCAAGGCAAACAAAATATAAATTCTGAATATCAAGTTGGAAACACATGAAGTAATTAATATGCACAAATCAAGCTGTTCTGTCCATGTAACGTGTAACTACAAAAATTTGATCGTCCTGGAACGGGAATCGAACCAGCATCTCCCGATTCGCGCTCGCGTATGCTAACCGTTACGCTACCCAATACAATAAAATCTAAACAACTGAGGTATTTAAATCTGAAACGTCAGATTTTGATTTCACTGCACCAATCAAAACAAACGTATCTCATCGTTGTGCTAAGTTAGATTACCAGCAAATGAGTAAATATCAAGTTGGAAACACATGGGATAATTAATATTGACATAAAGCAAGCATACTAAACAATATACTCGAGCGCAAATCGGGAGATGCGGGTTCGATTCCCGTTCCAAGACGATCAAATTTTCAAATTTCTGCGGTTACGTTACATGAAAAGAATAGCTTTTCTTTTTTTTTTTTTTGATTGGAGGTTTAACGACCACCGTGAGCAACTCAATGGGCTATAAGCAGTCGCCCGTCCCTAATTTAGGGTCACTGGTTCCAGGGAAGGAAGAGAGCCAGTGCCGTAAGACAAACACAACATCCATGCCTCACCGGGATTCGAACCCAGACCCCGTTCGGACGAATGATCAGATGCCATCGCTTAGACCACTGCGCCACCGGGGCGGCAAAAAAAGAATAGCTTGATTTATGTCCATATACATTCTGAATTTGCTTGTAACGCTTACTGGTCATTTATGTAGCACATCGCAGAAAACTTTAAAATGTCATCGCCCCTAAAGCGGGAAGCGAACCCGCATCTCCCGATTTCCGTTCGAGTATGCTAATCGTTACACCACCCAGGACAGTGAAGCTCCAAGCAACCGAGACTAAGCAAACTTAGCTTAGGAATCAGAACATCTTCAGATTTTTGCTAGTCGAAGCATCCCCGTTTCCTCATAGCGTTCTGACCAAGCTCTCATTCAGAAACTGATGTAGGTCGTAATTTACCAGCACCACAGGTAAATCAATGAAGAAAGAAATATTCTTCATAATACATATGGAATCGATACAATATTAAAGGCAAACAGAATATAAATTCTGAATTTGCGTGTAACACGTACTGGCGAAAATCTTAGGATGTTCAGCCTCCTAAGCTAAGTTTGCTTAGACTCAGTTGCTTGAAAGTTCACTGTTCTTGGTGGTGTAACGATCAGCATACGCGAACGGAAATCGGAAGATGCGAGTTCGATTCCCGCTCCAGGGCGATGCAATTTTCAAGTTTTCTGAGAAGTGTTACTTGGATGACCAAGTAAGCGTTACAAGAAAATTTAGAATTTATATTCTCTTCGCTTTGAATATTCTAGTGACTGTGTCGTCAGCAAAACGAAGGTAGGTCACATAATCTTCATTAAACTTTACCCTATTGTCTTCCCCGTTCAATGATTAAGTGACATTATTCAATGTGACATTGGACAGCTTGGGAGATGCAATGTCACCTTGTCTCACTCCCTTTCCATTTTTTTAAAGGTGCTAAATTGTCGACAGATGGTACTTGCATTTTCATAGATTGCATTAGTAGCACTAGGATTTCAAGGACAATCTAACTTCTGATGGTTTCACGGAATCAAAAGGTTTTTCATAATCAATGAAAGACATACACAGTGGAAGCTCATATTTATTTGCGCCGCCCCGGTGGCGCAGTGGTCTAAGCGATGGCCTCTGATCATTCGTCCGAACGGGGTCCGGGTTCGAATCCCGGTGGGGCATGGATGTTGTGTTTGTCTTACGGCACTGGCTCTCTCCCTTCCCTGGAACCAGTGGCCCTAAATTAGGGACGGGCGACTGCTTATAGCCCATTGAGTTGCTCACGGTGGTCGTTAAACCTCCAATCAAAAAAAAAAAAAAAAAAAAAAAAAAAATATTTATTTGCTTCCTTTGTGTATGGCTATCTGCATACGCCTATTATTTCTTCAATATTTATATTATTTCTTCAATCGTTATATTAATTCTTCAATCTTTAGCACGGAACTTTATCCTGTTAATACGAACACTCCGTCTTATGATTGTGAATTTTCAGTTACTGCTGCTGCTCTAAAACTTAAACTAAAAGCACGGTATCTTAGCTTATAGCTTGCTGATTTTCTCATTTTCCTGTATCACCTGAAACACTACGTCCAGTTCCCACGCACTTGGCTCATTCAGGTAATTGAAAACAGTTTAGTGGTCAATACTCATTCATTTTCTAAAATACTTATTTCCTTTCGGGAAAAGAGAGAATACATCGATCCGTGGTTAAATAAGGAGACCATTGCTTCCACAATAATTTGTTATCAGCTTCAATAAGGAAATTTTCGGAACTCAATCTTCATTCTGTAGGAATCCCCATTTCTTTCTTATCAGTCTTTTAGTTGTTACGTACCCATAGGCGAAGATCAATGTATTATATAATTATTCTCTGTGATCGATGCGCAATATATACTGTATATACAGTGTTCTCAATATTATTATTTTTTTCTCAAAAACTATTGCGGTTTAAACGATAAAAATGGAGTCCATTTCGGTTCATACGATTTACTAACGAATGGCTATTTTGAAATTTTGAATTTCCATGGTAGGGGGAAGACGGGGGGGATGAAATGGTGGGCGTCCTATGTATATCATCATCATCATCATTGTCAACCATTATCAATCCACTGCTGGACGAAGGTCTCCCCAAGTTTCCTCCACAACGGTCTGTCTTGTGCCAGTCTTCTCCATGTCACTCCCGCATACTTTCGAATTTCATCCACCCATCTTCCATGTGGTCTTCTTCTGGGTCTTTTCCTGTCCCTTGGAATCCAATCTAAAATTTCGGCTGTCCATCGATGGTCTGTTCTTCTGGCAGTATGTCCAGCCCATTGCCATTTCAGGGATTTAACTCTGATCATGATGTCTTCCACTCTTGTCATTTTTCGGATCCACGTGTTCCTCTTCTTATCTCTCCTGGTTACACCAAGCATGCACCTCTCCATGCTGCTTTGAGTTGTCTGCAGCCTTTGTATGTCTCTTTTAGCTAAGGTCCACGTCTCTGCACCATACGTAAGCACTAGAAGGATGCATTGATCAAACACTTTTCTTTTAAGACATAATGGCATATTGCTCTAGAAAATTATGCTGTTTCTTCCAAAAGCTCTCCAGGCAAGTTTTGTACGCCGATTAATTTCTTCACCAATGTGACCCTCACTTGATATCTGCTGTCCAAGATAAACGTACGTGTCTGTTATCTCCAGCTTTTCTCCATCAATCAATAAATCTTCATTTCATTCCTATGTATATATATATATATATATATATAAATTCTCAACATTATTTTTTTAATATCTCAAAAACTATTGCGGTTAAAACGATAAAAATGGAGTTCATTCCGGTTCATACGATTTACTAACGCATGGCTATTTTGAAATTGTGAATTTCCATGGTGGAGGGGCTGGTGAAATGGTCTCTGTCTCTCTATGTATGTAAATCTCAATATTATTTTTTAAATATCTCAAAACCTATTGCCGTTCAAACGATAAAAATAGAGTTCGTTCCGGTTCATATGACATACTAACGAATGGCTATTTGAAATTTTGAATTTCCATGGGGAGGGAGGGGGTGAAATGTTAGCCCTCCAACATTTTGTTTTAAATATCTCAAAAACTATTGCGGTTCAAATGATAAAAATGGAGTTCACTCCGGTTCATACGGTTTACTAACGAATGGCTAATTTGAAATTTTGAATTTCTTGGGGAGGGGAGGGTGGGGGCTAGTGAAATGGTCCGTCTGTCTCTATATACGTATGTATGTAAATTCTGAATATTATTTTTTAATATCTCAAAACCTGTTGCGGTTCAAATGATGAAAAGAGCGTTCATTCCGGTTCATACGATTTACTGATTAATGGCTATTTTGAAAATTTGAAATTTCTTGGGGGGGGGGGGGCTAGTGAAATTGTCCGTCTGTCTCTACATATATAGCAAATATAATACTAAAACATTCGGGGTTTCTACTAGTTTTGACGCCATCGAGTATATTAGCTTTTGCACTACTCCACATTGTGACGTGTATTCTCTAATTGAACTTTCCTTTTATGTTCCTGTTACCTATGCAAATTTTGATTCATTCTCTTTAGCAATTTCTAACTTAGCGCTACATTTTCTCTCACGATGAATGTTTTTTGTGGTAACCTGAATTGAAGTCAGGAGTAAATGACATATGTGCTCAACAGAGATAAATGATATTAACAATTGTATGAAGCTGCCTTCTGCTGATTTTCGTCAGATGCGTTCTGTTTGTTGACTGACTGTCTTTTGTCAGATGTATTCTTCTGTTCTTCGTTGGATGTATTTAGATGCTTTGAGTCTTCTGTTAAGAGGCTTGCTCTTGTTAGAAGTCGTTTACATTCCTGTTCTTAGATGCTTTGAGTCTCCGTTTATATTCCTGTTCTTTAGATGCTTTGAGAGGCTTGCTCGTGTTAGAAGTCATTTACATTCCTGTTCTGTATCGGAGATATAAGTTAATGTTTAACTTACTTGTTATTAATTAATTCTGTCACGCTGAATGTTTGAAAGACGTCGAAAAACCATTCAGTATATTCCAGAATCAGTTACTTCCAGAGCCAAAATACTGGATGATTCATTGATGTATGCTAACATTTAAAGTGCCTAAAGGAGTCTAATAAAGATTTTAAACTCGTAAATAAGAGGCTTGTATATTTACTGACCGTTAAAGCCATTAAGTGTTTAATTAAAGATTTCTCTTTTATGTAAGTCATCCGGTGCACGGCGTAACTTACGGAACATTGCAGTATTCATATTCACGTAATGTTAGTGTTTTGGTGAAGTGCTGACAATTAACAAATATATTCAACCAAAGAACATTACAACCTTTTATCGATTCATTCCGTGTAGCCTCTCTATGAAAAGTGCCCTTCACTTATCTATAGAAGGGGATAGGTATTAGTGCTGAAACGACAGAAATAACAGCCACATGTAAGAATTCCGATTACGAAATGTTGAAGCGAATGCAAATTACATGAAACACACGAATTTACTACGGCTTATTTAACCCCTGTGCTCAAAATGTTCTGTCCCCCTCGAAACAGAAATGTTTACGAAGCGGACGGATTTCACGAAACCTACGGAAAAACTATTCCTTCTCTCTGTTCGTCTCAGCATTACCGACCATAAACCTGTTATTAGTGATAAGCAATCCCTTCTAGTCCTTTATTCTCTGTTTCATGACACAAGTCATGATGGGAGTAGAGCTAGTCCTTAGACACGGCTATCATAGAAGCAAGTGGCCCAAATATCTTCTCTCTCCTTTCTGAGCTTCGTCACCATTTGACATAGCCCTTTTATCAGGTGATCAGTCAGAAATAATAAGTTCAATCATCCTTCTAAATGACTACTTTCAATAACAACTGAAGGGAAAATGAATGCAACGCTTTCTGATGAGAACGTTCACTCATTTCAGCCACGTTCGGTCAACTTCTTAGACAGAGAATATATTCACTCGAGTTGATTTCAGCTCATTTTGCTAACCCTAAGTTAATTCGTTCTGCTGCTCAGATTTAAGAAAATAGGAAATTATGAGGATGGTTGAAAATTGTCGTTACAAGGTTGTTCATTTAAACGAGAACGCATGTAGGAAGTGCAACAACCCTGAGTATAGCTAACAATGTACCCCAATGGCAACATGGCGCATCCTGAAGATGCGTGCGCACATTAAATCTCTGTTGTGATAGTTAAAAATAAAAATTCGATTAGAGTAGATTATCGGTCTCACGAGGAGTTACGAGGTGAAATTCGATATTTGTGGGTAAAAAACGTTTCTCAGATGATATCCACCGACAATGTATTGAAGTGTGTAGGACACGTTTAATGTCATATCAATGTGGTGCTAAGTGGTATTGGCAATCTCAGCGGTCCGCTCACCCTCTAGCGGCAAAAGGAATAATTACTGTAGTACGGGTAACGTATTCGGCTCAATGCTTGGCTGTTGGTAGATCGCTCATTACGTTCAGTTGTCGTAGTTTGGTGTATTTTTGCATTCATTCTGGAATTAGAGAGTTGTATAATGGAGAATTCCGTGAAGAAGAACAAATCATATTGTTGTGTCCCGCAATGTCGTTCCCAAGGTTTCGGCTATGTTTTTCACAAGTTAGTATAAACGTTTGTGCCTTGCGTTTGAAATCCTTCCAGTGAAATGCTACTAACCTAGTAACGTCTTTGAATGAATAATAAACAAGGCAGCATGTTTTTATTGCATAGTAGTAATTAAAAAATCCGCATTTCTACATAATCTTGAAACCAAATAATTGCTGTTATCCGTATAAATTTAAACTTCATTATGGAACAAGATTTGCAATGTTCTGTCAACAGTCATCGGTTCAAAAACGCAGAACCCAATGATGATCAACAATTACCAATTCACAAACGCTTTTAGGAACAGAATGTTCAAAAATTACAAATGTTATTGTTGACAGTATTGAAAATGGGTCCTGGGAAACGTCAAGTGAAACGAAATGTCAGCTTTTAATAGTAATCCGGATTAGAACACCACTGTCGGTATTACCATATCACTTGCCTGAAAATGTAAAAATAAAAATTACCTGTTACTGTTACTTGTATCTAAAACACCGTTGATGGAGTGAGGCGACGACGTTATTGTCGTGGACTGAATGCAGTGCGAAACTATGAGAATTTCTCTTCCATCTTCCTTCTTAATTCCACAAGAAATTATATGGCCTACATTAACAATCACTTCCCCTTCTTTAATGCATCTTGAATTTTTGGAAGCGTCCACAAATTTCATTATTTCAAGGATTGAAAGCGACAAACCAGCCATTCTAACATTCGACTTTATGGAAACACGTGCTACGTTACCCGTACTAGAGAAGTTTGTTTACGTTTGCGCAGCGCCCCTATAGTTCGTTGAGGTTCGCAATCGCAAGATTTCGGCTGGTAGGGAAAATGTGACCGTCCATAATCTCGGTGGATGTAGAAGCAGCTTCGCTTTCCACTGTTGTAAAAAAAGTAATCACTTCACCACATAGACAGATAAGTGAATATTGCTATCAAAGCGTGGCTTCAACTGAAGGGACAAGAATGTTATTTTTAAGCTATGACGAACTCAAAACCGTAGGTATAAGCACGCGGACTACGCTGAACAATAAAATGACACGATTTACGGTCCTAAAAACAAGGAAGACGATTTGTCTTACGAACCAAAAAACGAAAAACGAAAAACTAGAAAGATAACACGTCTCACGAATTCTAAAAAATAAGAAAGATTACGCTTCTTATGAATCCTAAGAAACAAGAAAATGACTTCTTACCAATCCTAAAAACAAGATAGATCACACGTCTTATGAATTCCAGAAAATGAGAAGGACGACATGTCTTACGAATTCTAGAAAACGAGAAGAACGACATGCCTTACGAATGCTAGAAAACGAGAAGGATGACATGCCTTACGAATTCTAGAAAACGAGAAGGATGACATGCCTTACGAATTCCAGAAAACGAGGAGGATGACATGCCTTACGAATTCTAGAAAACGAGAAGGACGACATGCCTTACGAATTCTAGAAAACGAGAAGGACGACATGACTTACGAATTCTAGAAAACGAGATAGACGACATGCCTTACGAATTCCAAAAAACGAGAAGGATGACATGCCTTACGAATTCTAAAACAAAACAAAACAAGAAAGATGGCATGGTTTACGAATAAAAGACAAGAAAGATGACACCGAATTCTTGGGTGAAATAAACACGTCTTACGAATGATTTTCGACACCAAAAAAGTATTTCAAAGCAGACTTGTAGCAGAAAAAAACATTCAGCTAAAAGGGAAACTCATCTGAGCCACCTAGAGAAAATTCTGCGCATAACGCAAAATGCTCAATGCAAGCCGTCTTCGTCATAGTGTGTTTGAAACAGTTGTGACGTACCTGCCAGCAAGACACACACGACATAAAGGCACATAGCAATCAGAACAAATGTCTGCGTAGCTCAGTTGGTAGAGCAACTTGTTCCGGAATAAGCGGAGGCGGGTTCGAATCCCGGCGTAGACCAAAATGACGGAGAAATTTACTTCGTTATAATGGCGCCCGAACTACCCGGATGACCCGACCGTTCAAAATCTCGCATTGGTGTGATGTTATTTCCACACCGCGAGACAGGAAAAATCAGAGAATTCCTTCTCCAGCGCTTCGAAAAATAAAAATGTGTGATGTTGCATTCCACACAGCAGATTGACTGGGAGTTCTCAAGTGCACGTTCTACAGTGGATGGCTGCATGCAACAATTCATGGTCACGGCTGACCCGTGGGCCATGCCCCCGGCCCTCTTTCGGGGGGGGAGATGTGACGTACCTGCCAGCAGGACGCACACGACATAAAGGCACATAGCAATCAGAACAAATGTCTGCGTAGCTCAGTTGGTAGAGCGACTTGTTCCGGAATAAGCGGCCTCGGGTTCGGAATCCCGGCGTAGACCAAAAATGACGGAGAAATTTACTTCGTTATACAGTTACAAAAAAAAAAATTAAATGTGTGCTATAAAAAAATGCCATGTGCACAAAACATTTCTCATAACGGAAGATATACGAGGAAAGGCGAATATTTCAGATCGGCTGCTTGGAAACTAAGATACAGTTCCAAATATGATTCAAACAGAAATCGACACTTACACCCTCTAGTGGCAAAACTGTGTGGTAACAAAATCGGGGAATACATAAAAAATATTTATCGCCGCAAGCGCAATCTGTAGCAGAAAGGATCTTTTAATTTGGATTTTTAGAATAGAGATATTATCACTACCGAGATCTACATCAATGCCGCCTAACGGGAAAACTAAACACTATTTTGAGAAAGAAGTACACTAATTTTCTCCGCTTTGAGTGACATGCGACTGAAAAAAATCAGATTTTTGGAAGTGAAGATACGATTGCAAACATGCTAAAAACAAAGATGCACCTACGCCTCCTAGTGGCTAAATATTTTGTCACAAAATACTCTAAAATGCATGAAAAATATTCATCGTCGTGATGTTAGTGGACTTTTAATTCTGTACATCGAACTCGAAGCTTTGAGTATGTTGGTATTAAATTCAAGTCTTGTTATCCCACTTTTCAATGCACTAAATAAATTCAATACACTAAATAAATTTTGAATCTCACAAATTGTTTCAAAATTATTTTAAAATTAAGAAAAGATAGTGAAGTTGCTGTTTCTATGAATTAGATTTTTGTGGAGGTATGAGTGGATACAATTTACTTGATATATGGGGTTAAAATTCCTGTTAAGGAGAAACTGGTCGTAGAAGATGGAAATTTCATTTTCTTGAAAGATGTCTAATAACTGATTCTACGTTTGGTTGCTGTAGATAGTTTATGAAAAGCTAAAATTGTCTTTGGTGCATTCATTCACCCAAAATCTTTATTTTTATGTTTACTGTGAGTACGCTTTACTATTTTTTTTGAAGTTATTTTTTCGGGATTTAACGTGTACCACGAACACATTTTAGTGCTGTAAGTAGCCGTTCGTTCCTAATTTAGTGCCACTGGTTCGAGGGAAGCTGAATGCCGTGTTATACTTTCTGTGACGTCACACTATCCGTCTGATGAAGACAATTTTATTTGAAACTTATTTTTTAAAGTAAATAGCGGTTACTTACGAGAAGTTTTCATTTAGCTCGAATATTCTTTGTTTCGAATCAAAAGACATCAAACATGAATTAACCTTTCCTTTTTTCCCCTAACGTCTTTTAATTCAAAATAAAGAGTAACTGAAAACATTTAAATGTAACCGATATTTATTTTGAAACAGAAATTAGAAAGGAAATTAATTGGATCGGACTCCTACTGTGACATCACAGAAAGAGTGTCAACGTCTTACGCTTCGCAAGGGCCACGGTCAAACATACCATCCACACATCTTTAGCGACTCGAAACATAATCCAACTCCGGAAACTATCTAGAAGCCAGTGCGTCTGCCCACTCTGAAGCTGGGGTAGCATAACTTGTCTTTCCAGAGACATAAAATAAGAATAATCCTTATATAGTGATCAGATAGGTATATTCTATATCGTTGTAAATACTTGTTTTTCATTGCGGAAAATTACTGCCTCAGCTCATGAAAGGCACAACTCTTTTATTACAACAGGAATGTGGGATCTTTGAAAGGTCTTTTGGTATGCACATGTAAATCAAAAATAGCGTACATAAGTTCGCTCGTTCCGTTCTAACGTTTGTTGATTCATTATCACGGTATCTTGAAGTTAAGGTTGAAAAAATATTCTTGCTTTGGAAAATGACGGGAAAAGTAATTATTGGAAACATAATAAACAGCAGACAAAGAATTAAATTTAAGATATTTTGAGAAACTCAGAAGTATGTTGCCGACTGCAGCAAACTTGCCAAGGAGTGAGGAAAGTGAAGTATTAAGATTGTGATTCCAGTAATTCCCAGGAATAATTGGCTACCACTGATTACGATAATGTACAGGTATACTTTATTGGAACTTACAATATACGTAGATAACTTCATGATTATAATAGTTGAATCGGTGAAAAGCATGGATGAGTAAGCAAAACGTGACAGATCCAATGAAAAACTTGCGGAAATGTCTTTAAAAGCTTTGTTCCTAAATACACGCACATAGGCAGAACAAGAAGCACGTTTTCCCATCTTTATCCACTATATGTCCATATCATGCTTGTGAATTGGGAGGTTACTTAGAATGAATTCTATGGGTATAATAGCGCTGTGAACAGACGAGGTTTGTCTTATTCAAGAATTCCTTTGGCTGTGATCTTAATGAAAAAAACAATCAAAGAGGTTTAGAAGATGGCTAACGTGAGTCATCTTGACAAGATCTTGGCAGAGGTACGGAATGCTGTGAACAACCGCAACTGTACAGCTGATGCAAAAACTGAATGCAATGAAAGAAGGAAATTTAATATGTGACGAAATTACAGAATATTCCACAGTCTGAAAAGTTCAAAGGTCAGAGATGATTTATATCGAACCGGTCGCCTGATGCTCTTTCAAAGTGAAGATCTATTTTGTATTAAATACTGCAAATTAGGGATTCACTTCTAATATGAACAAATCACTTGTTCTTTAAGCTTCGAATTTTCCGCTGAAATAAGTCATTGGACTTTTCAGTTTTCTTATTCCAACTTAGGAGAAATCAGCCAAGACTTTCGTATTTTATCGAAATTTCTAGTAAGGATTCTGATATCACGAGAAGTTAGTTAAGCTTCACAGAATTCACTGTTAGTTTTGATTACGGCAAAATCAGTTAAATATTTTACAGTTCGTTTACTTCTGGTGGTAATTTTATTTCACCAAAGTGGAATAACTTACATGTTACAGTTCATTGACTTCTGATTGCGGCTATGTTACACCAAGGGAAAAAAACAGCTAAATCTTTTGATAATGACTCTTAATTAGGGTAATTCCATCAAGGAAATGTTATATAACTTTCTTACATTTCGTAGTAGTTCATGAGAAATGTTCTTATTTGTCCGATAAGAATTTAAATTATTTTCTTATCATTAACAGAAATTTCTGATTTGGACTGAAGACACAATCATTGTTTTAGTTCTGTTAATGTCACAAACGATGGATTACATTCCTGCTTCACATCGCATTTGCTACTTTGAATTTTACAAATAGAATTTCCAGTAAGTTTCTAGAAAATATAATAAATTTGTCGAAGCTTTGGATAGGAATCCTCATTCTGCTAGAGAGAGATCGGTAAAAATGTATCTCAGTTATACAGGATTTAATGATGCGGTCCTGATTCTGCCTAAGAAAAATTAGTTACATGCTTACAGTAATCAGAACTTATTACTAGAATTCTAATTTCACAAATCAGGGTAATAGTTCAGAAAAATATCAGGCTGTAATTTCACTGAGAAGAAATTATATGAACTCCTCGCAAATTCAATGGGACTAAAAATCAGGATGTGTAATCTACCAAGAGAAATCTGCTTAGGTTTTGCATTTTTAGTACACTTTTCGATTCCAACCATGTCATGAGACAACTCAGATTCTTCCTAATTGTATCACAGCACAGCAGCCAAATGTTGCACGTATAATGCTCCATATTTACAAACCTTGTTGCGAAGTCATACAATTAGCTTCTGAACTTCCAAGTTTTCCAAATGAAACTTGTATATTTTTCAAAATTATAAGGGAATGTTCCTTGGATTATATTTACAAAACACATTTAGAATCCAACGATGTGTTATTCAAGGTTATTAACGTTTCCAAAGTTATTTACTACATCCAAAGTTATAAACGTTTAAAGTTGCACAAGGACTTTATAAGAACTCTATGACAGTTCATTCGCATGCTGTATTAAAAATAAAAGGAATTTAACAAGCGGCGCATTATTTGGGCTCGTGGGTTGTGTAAGAAAGTTTTTGTGCACCGAGGACCAAGATGGTAATTTCGGTTTAAACAGAGATTATACATGATTTTTTGTTCTGATAATTTTTCTTCTGTTGGGGCTAGCAACTCAAATTTCGTAATAGGCGACGTCTATTGGTCATCTAAACAGCTAAGTATGCTTAAGTTCCTGTAAAATACTTCATGAAAGTGAAGAATAGTACTCAAATTCAAGATCAGTAATCTATGAAGTTACATAAGCAGGAACAAAAGCTACGAAAAATTTCCATGCCTGCTGATTTGATCGCCGATGAATTCATGCATGTTTCTTTTCCAACATATTTAGAGACATGTCCTTCAAATCAGAATAGACTTAAATCAGATCAGGCGTCAACTTCAAATTCTCCTAACCATAATATGCGTTATTCTTCAAAAGCACGTTTGTTTCTGTAATTCCTTTTGTGGCTCAGCTCTTGAAAGTATCTTCAAAAATCTAGAATCGTTGGTGAGCTTTTAAATCTAACTCTTTGCAAAAATTACTACATTTTTTTGCCGTTGTGGAATTCGTGACACAAAACGTTAAGATTGTTAGGAATGCGCCTTAGCTTGCTCGTCTAAATTTCAATTAAATAAATACGTCTTCCTAAGTTTTTAGAAGATTTATAATTGATAACGCGATATTTATCGGGAGCTTCTAGAAGATAACTACTCTTTAATAAATAGTAAAAATCCAAAATTTTTCTGTTGGTGAGTAAATTCGAAACATTTGTAGCGCAATGTATCAAATTTGCAGCGTAGTTTTTTCTATGAGACTCTAGTCTAACAAGTGTTTCACTTTGTGTACCTAAGTTTTTCAGGAAGACTACAGTTTTGAAAGCTGAGTGACTCCACCATAACCTAATATATGGGTCAACTCAACCAAGTGCAATAGAAGTTTTCAACTTAACCTTTGAACCGGCTGGAACGAATTGAAGTGGTGTTAGCAAAATGGTTGAAAATCAATCCGAACGAATATATTCGTTGTCTGTGATGTGGGTCGAACGCGACTAGAATGAGTGAACCTGTTCATCAGAAATCGTTGCTCTCCCTCTAAGCTTTGTTATTCAGAGTGGCAATTCAGAGAGATAATGGACACTAATCCTGTATCACTGATTATCTCTGTATAGGATATAAAATTGGATGAAGTCGAACTAAGGGATTTAATTTAAATCACCTTTTTTTCCACCAAGTGTATGATATTTGTACCAGGAAGACTAGCTCTTCCCCATCAAGCATTCGGTCATGCAGTAGAGACTAAAGGACTAGATGGCCGAGCTTATCACCTGTGATGCCATACGTTTATTTTCGATACTGCTGAGACGAGAGAAGAAAATTTTTATTTTACCGTGGCTTTCGTAAAATCCTGCCGTTATGTGAACATTTGTGTTTTTAGGAACACAGAAAAGTTTAGGCGCCAGTTGCCTCAGTTACATCGGACACTTAAATGGTTAAGACATTTGTAACTGGCTTACTCTGTTAGTTTAATAACTATGTGTTAAACGGGGAAAAACTGTAGAAACCTTTGACCTACATGTATATCGAACTTTCTGATTAAATCAGTGTTTCGCCATTAAAACTACAGTTTAAAATAAAACTTTATCTCAATGCTTCAGATCAAATGGTATCGTACTAAACAATGCAAGTATGAGATGTTTACTCTCAAAGAAAGAATGAAGAATTATTGTAATTTCAAATAATCGTTAGTTTTAATTTAGCTTCGAATTGCGCTGAAGTCTCACAAGGAAGTCTGTTTCCTTCGAAAGGAATTTCTCCTTATAATTATTTGACTATCCTTTTCAAACGCTTACTTCTGGTGTGACTATAAGTTGACCTTTTCTCTTGAGAAGTTTTTTTAGTTAAATCTTCAGTAACTTTGATAAAGATGATTCATATATTCATAAATTTGTTAATTTGTTAACACTTATTTTTGGAAATGGATGCTTACATTTAAATTACCATATGTGTTCAAAACTTTTGTGAAACCCCCATAAATATTCCCTTCTTTTCTCTAACAGTTGTATAAAATTCGTTGTCCTTTTGTATTTGACAGTATACTCAGACAGCACAGCACAATAAAATAATCCGCTGAATGAAGAAAGGAGATTGGTGTTGGATAAGGAAAGCAAAATATTGTGATCAGTCATATTTTGTGTACCGATTATTGGATCAAGGCAACATAAGACATTATGAAAGAAATACGGGATTACGCCATATAATACAAATTTTTGAAGATGACAATCCGTTTTTTGGCGTAAATGTGACAAGGATGGTATGTCAGATAATATCCGAAAACTTGAAAATTTTCATCGTCCTGGAGCGGGACTCGAACCCGCGTCTCCCAGAAAACGCCTAGGTATGCTAACCACTACACCACCCAGAACGACCAAGTTTCAAGTTTCCGATCAATTTGAATTTAACCATCACAGGATTCGCTAGTCGAAGCAACCGGCATTCATGTTTAGCGAATCTGGAGGTTAATAATCCTATCCCGTGATTGCCCGGAGAAGCAGATAAATCATGAAAGAAATACGGGATTACGCCATATAATACAAATTTTTGAAGATGACAATCCGTTTTTTGGCGTAAATGTGACAAGGATGGTATGTCAGATAATATCCGAAAACTTGAAAATTTTCATCGTCCTGGAGCGGGACTCGAACCCGCGTCTCCCAGAAAACGCCTAGGTATGCTAACCACTACACCACCCATAACGCCAAAAAACGGATTGTCATCTTCAAAAATTTGTATAAGACATTATGTTTGTGAAGGACATTTTACCAAATACGTACATAGTTAAAATTTAGAAGAGCAACAATGATATTGAAATAACTTATGCTTTTTTAAAGTGTTCATTAGAAGACAATGAAACAAAGAGAAAGATCAATGATTTTACGGTGTTAAAGGTCGGCCTTGTTTCTGTATCTTCCCTTCAAAGATTCATGTAAACGAAAAAGCCCATCTTCTGCAAAAGCCTTTGAAATTTTCTTTCCTTCACTGACAGTGTAGTAACGCTCTTTATAATCGAAAATGAGACGAATTTCGATAATTTAGATCTGTTTTTAGCACGTCTTTTGTAAAAAAAGATAGTGCTTATGTTACCGGTTTGTCCGTCCGTCTATACCCACCATATCTCTGCAACTATTGGTCCAATTTGAAAATTTTGTTTTGCATTGGGAAGCTTGAAATATGCGAATGATGACCCTTTATTTCGTTTTTTTTTAGGATGTACAATTTCGCCGCTAGGGGGCGTAAATGCAGATGATGTCGAATTCAAAAATACGTTTTATTCCACATATTTGCTTCTAAACATCCGATTGAAAAAATAATTTTATCTTTCGATTCCATTCATGTCGAAGAGCATTTTAGAAATTGTCTCTTTTTCAAATTACGCATAGACTTTCCGCTTGGGGGCCCTAAAAGTAAATTGCATTTTTCCCGACAACACTTCTTCTAAAACCCCGATTTGAATTTTTTTTCAGCGGATACACCTCCTGATGGAAAACCTTTTGCATATAATTTAAAATTTTTGGTAAAGAATGCGTTAGCCACCAGGGAGCGTAAGTGTTAACTTTTGCTTCTGAAGTATTTGCCATAAAATCTGAGCTTCTAAAATATGGATTGAAAAAATTATTTCGTGTACTGATGCCCCTCACATTGATAAACATTTTCGGAATATTTTCTTCTTAAACTATTCCACAGTTTCTCCGCCAGGGGGCCTAAATGTATATCTTATTTTTGTCAATATCTCTACTTCTAGGAGTCCGATTTGAAAAATTCCTTCTTTGTTGGATAGTGTTTCCATTGTGACATGTTTTTCATATAATTTCAAAATTTTCAAGTAATTCATAGACTTTCCGCTAGGGTGCGTAGAGGTAAATTGCTTTCCCCTATACCCATGTTTCTAAATCTCCGATTTGAAAAATTCTTTCTGAACCGGATACAGCTCCTGATGGAAAATCGTTTGCTACATAATTTCTAATTTTTGTTTAAAAATGGTTTGGCCACCGGGAGGGGTGGGGGTAAATCTTAATTTCCGCTTCTGATGTATTTGCAGCCAATTATGAGCTTCTATATTCTCGATTGAAAAAATTCGTCGTTTGTAGAACGATAGTACTCATATCGGCAAACCTTTTAGAAACATTTTCTTCTTATAACAATGCATGATTTCTACGCCAGGGGGCGTAGATGTATATCTTATTTTTGTCAATATCTCTACTTCTAGGAGTCCGATTTGAAAAATTCCTTCTTTGTTGGATAGTATTTCCGATGCGAAATGTTTTTCCTATAAATTCAAAATTTTCAAGTAAATTATAGCCTTTCCGCTAGGGGGCACAAAGGTAAATTGCGTTTTCTGCTTCTAAAACTCGGATTTGAAAAGTTCTTCCTGTATCGCATACAAAACCTGATGGAAAATATTTTTCACATAATTTGTAATGTTTGGTAAATAATAGTTTGGCCAGCAGGGGCATAAGTGTTAATTTCTGTTTCTGATGTATTTGTAGCAAAATCTGGGCTCCTGAAAACTCGACTAAAATTTTTTTTTTCTTGGACCAATACCGCTCATATGGATAAACCTTTTGAGAATACTTTCTTCCTAAAATAATGCATAGTTTTCCCACCAGGAGAGGTAAAGTCACGTCTTATTTTTGTCGATATCTCTGTTTCTGAGAGTCCGATTTGAAAAATTATTTCTACGTTGGAGAGCGTTGCCGGTGCGACATGTTTCTCATATAAATATACAAGTCTGCAACCAGAGGGCGTAAGCTCACGATTCCCTTGACAGCAATATCTGAGGGATTAAAAACCCGATTGAAAAACTTCTTTCTTCCGTCAGATACTATTGTTTTCCATACCGGTTCCATTGACTTTGAATAGCTTTGATAAATTTAATTTGCATCAGAACGGATTCGAAAGCCGTGCTATAATGAATAAAGCTTCTGCTACTAAATTAGCTAATTATCGTGAATATAGCTTTCACTAATATTATAATGAATTCAATGCTTGTACTAATGCTTGTTCAAATGGTTGTTGTTACTAGTTTCTTCTAGTAATGGTTGTTGTTTTGTTAATTATATCATGAATAAAGTTTCCTGCTAGTAGTGTAGTAATAATAATGAACAAGCTTGTAACTGGTAGTAATGTTGTAGTAGTAATGAAGATGAATAAAGTCTTATGCTGGTTGTTAAAAATAACAACCAATGAAATAAACCTAACAGCCAGACAGAGGTCTGACAGTACTATGAACTGAGAAAAACGTACTTACTTAAAACCTTTTATTATGAACTTCTACTGGTATCATCACAAACACTTCACACACAGCTACTCAAATAACACGTAGCTCCTTGCACATGAACGAAGCTCTACTCACATAAACAACAGCTCTCTGACACATAAACAACAGCTCACCCTACACACATCAACAAAAAGCTCTCTCTATACAACAACAAACGCTCTCCCTTGGTATCGTTGAACGCGCCTATTTATACTGGCTACCACCACGTCATGACTTACACTCATTGCCAGATCTCATTCAGCGGGTGAAATAACATCTCGTTCAGTAAGAAGATAATTTACATAGAAAAATAAAATAACCAGAGATAGTAAAATCAAAAAGAAAGTGAATATAGAGTATACGTTACAGTGCTTATTACACCAGAAAATTCGGTGTCATCTTTCTTGTTTTTCTTTTGTATTAGCGACTCCCATGGGCATCTATATAGCTATTTGGTCACCCGTTCTTAATCAAGGGTCAATGGTTCTAGGGATTACGCAAAGCCATCTCGGAGCCTTCCTGGTGGCCAAGCAGTAAGAGGTGCTGGCTTCTGACGTTTCTTCCGAGTTATGCTCATGTTCGAGTCCTGGATGAAACATAGGGCAATATGTTTGTCTGATGACGTCGGATCTGTCCCTTCTGAGGAACCAGTGGCTCTAAATTAGTGACGGGCGACTCCTTATAACCGTTCGAGCTGTTCATGGATGTCTTTAAACTCCGAAACAAACAGGAAACGGAAAGCCCACGCTTCCTCCAAGGCTCAAAGATTGTCTCAACTCGTACAATTAGTCCGAGACACGCTTTTCTTACCACTTCGCGTGGGGGTGGCTTGAATCTTTTTCTGAACTTGGGTTCCATATTAAAGGTGATTACAATGGCAAGAGACCAAAGAACTGGCGTCTACTTCCTATTACTTAAAAACATTTTCTCTGCTTATCAAGAAATTTGGTATTAATTACCCCCGACTCGCGTGCACATGCTCATACTTATGAGCTTTTCCTGAGGAAAAGTTTATTTCTAATACACATTTTAAACAGAGGGACGGAACTTTTCACTTCTTGTACCTGAACATCTAGCACTTGTTTCTTCTTTCTCACAGTTTCTCAGTATCGCAAAGAAGCAGTACTATGCCCAAACTCATGTAACCTCGCTATGAAACTGCAACATGCTGAACTAGACAACTAAGTCAAATTATGTTATGCTACTTTCAATAACTGTTCTGGGTACCTTTCGTTTTTTCTTAATTAAAAGCACTGTAACATTTATGAAATGGTTCTGAAAAGAAACGGATGAGTTTGCTTTAATCAAAGTGTATTTAAACATGTGGATGTTACCCTTGAATTTAAACAAGATGGCGTATTTATAAGCAAGTTAGTAAAATCATGCAACGCATTGATTATGATATGCTTTCCAACATACCAGAAATCATTACTCACGTTATTACTCAAGTTATGAGGATAATGGCTGTAGAATAAATCTCGCTCCTATGACCCAACCTTTGACCCCATTTCGATGATATTCAACAGAACCGGTAAAGTATACTTCCGGAACAACATGAAAAATTTTGTCTCAATCGAAGCATTTTTACGTAAGTTATAACGCATAAGGGCAATGGAATGCATCCCGGTCCTATGTTATGACTTTTGGCCCCACTTCACTCATTTTCAATAGAGCTCGTCCCTATGTGGTCCTCTACGATATACTAAAATGTCATCGAAATCGACCCATATTTACGCAAGTTATGACGCATAAGAGCAACGGAATGCATCCCGCTCCTATGTCCTGACCTTTGACCCTACTTCACCTATTTTCAATAGGATTCCTTCCCAGGAAGTCCCCTACCACATACTGAAATTTCATTGAAATCGAACCATAATTACGCAAGTTATGACGCATAAGGGCAATGGAATGGATCCCGCTCCTATGTCGTGACCTTTGACCCCATTTGCCGCATTTTCAATAGGGTTCGTCCCCAGATGGTCCCCTACCACATGTTAAAATTTCATCGAAATCGAACCTTTTTTACGCGAGGTATCGTACAGACGGGCGGACAGACGGACAAAGGTGGAGCATATACGCTTCTACAACCAACCTACTGTTGGAAAGCGTAAAAGATCAGGTATGTTTGGAATGGAATTAGGAATTTTTGGTGGAACGAGAAAGAAAGCATCAATGGAGTTTACGAAGAAAGTTGGTGTGAATGAGATAACTGACCTGAATTTGGAAGAAACATCATTCTTAACAACTACCTGGAGATATTGTGTTACCAATGCTGCAAATGGAATTGGAAGGCAGAGAGGGGAGTGTGTGTGTGTGGGGGGGGGGGGGGAGAAGATTTCGTCAAAAGAGAGGTCGCGTTTCATCTAACTCTATTCGTAACAACTTTCATTTCACGAGAAGTAGTTAATTAGAATTTGAAGCCTTCCATTGTTCGGCTGTGGCACTGGAGAATTAAATAATAACGTAATTCTTTTTTCCGCAACTCTGTCTCGCTTTCTGTCCTTCTCTATTCCTCGTAAAATAGCGAAAGCTGATAAAGATTTGATCTACGAATTGCAGCATTTAATTACTTAATACGAGTACTGTAATATAAGGCCAAATGAATAGAATGAACGCTAGTTACTAGGAATTTAACGGAAAGTCTTATGCTTAACACGTATTTTTTTGGACTTCCTTTGTTGAAGAATGCTTCTGTGAAATTTTAGTTATCACTTTAAATTACGTTTATTAAAAATGTGAGTTATTGTGTTTTAATTTCGCAGTTGTGGTTATATAAAAATTATTTTCCGTTTGTTCTTCTGCTAACATTCATATATTCATTTTTAATATGAGATTGAAACATCCCTGTTTTTAAATATTCAAGAGAGCAGGGTTTTTCTTACACTGGTGTGACATACCTTTTAAAAACCGCGAGTGCATATAAAGTTTGTACTCTTCATATTTTCTAAAATTGTTCATGGCAAAGAGATTTTATCTGAGGATGTGCTGTTTGCAAAATCCGCACTTTTTTATAAAAAGACTATTTCTTCTACCCAGGAGTCAGAATCCGTGGCATTGACAGTCATAACATGCCCATAAAAAGACCCATTTAAATACCAGCCGTTAAAGGGTTTCAACATCGTGGGACTGTGCTCTCAGAAAAAGTTACCACACGAAAAAATCTGTAGTACTAAAGTACTTTTGTAGCCCTAAAGAAACTCGATGATATAAAATCCTCAAATGTTTACCTTTTTTCACCTTCCTCATCACACGAAAATCGTATCTACATTTTCTACGTAATATGAAGAACCTGACTATGATATCGTTTCCAAAGTATCTCGTAAATTACTTACCATATGCGTTCAGATATTGTCTACTGAAATTCCTTCTATGTTTTGAAATTTTTTGATTCCTTGTTGCTGCAGATTCATCTTGTTTCCAGACATTACAAACTGACATAATACACTCATTGAAAAAAAACAAAACAACCCGAAGTAACTAGAAGGAATCTTTCGATCGAGATAAAAATTGGTATGTGCATTGTACATACACTAAATTGGCAAAAGTAACCGGACACCTCTCAAAAGCAAATGAACGGACCCGCTGCTTTGTTAAAATGTGCGGTATAGCTGCAAACGATATAAAAAAGCCTGCAGCTGACTGCCATCATATCGTACTGTGAGGTTAAGTGAAAATGCCGGGGCGGGAGAGAGCTAACTTTGAGAAAGGAAAGCTTGTTGGGTGTTATATTAGTGGGTTTCTTCTTAAGAGGAACCGAGCGGCGTTTAAACATACGCAAGCCAACTGTTTTGGGTGTACTAAATAAGTGGAGTGCCTGACGCAGCAAAACATACGCAAGTGAACTGTTTTGGGTGTAAAGAAGTAAGTGGAGTGGCTGACCAAAGAAAATGAGTGATAGAGAACGTCGAAGCCTCAGGAGAGCTGTTACAGCTAGTCGACGAAGTATTACTGCACAAGACCTCAGTATACAGGTGAGTAACAATGCTGAAACCTTGGTAAGTACACGTACCATTCACACAGAACTTCATTCCATGGGTTACCGTCGTCGTGCGGCTGCTCATAAGCCTTTAATCTCCACTCGGAATGCTACTCCTCGTTTAGCATAGTGTAAAGAACATTTATCGTGGACCGTAGATCAAGAGAAATGTGTCCTATGGACTGATGAATCCTGATACACGACCCATCAGTCCGATGGTCGTGTGTCGTGTGTGGGTATGCTATTTAGCACAGTGTACTGTTCCTGCGGTCAAGTTTGGAGCTGGCATTGTGCTCTTGTAGGGGCGTTTCTCGTAATATGGTCCCGGCTCATTGGTTATCGTGGACAAACTTGTTTAACAGCACGTCAACCTACATATTCTGGACAATTATGCCATACCAACTTTGTGGCAATACTATGGAACCGAGCCTTGTTGGTACCTGCAGGATAATGCACCGAGCCATAAAGCAAGGACTGTTACGGCGTGGTTTGATTATAATTCTGTATCTGTGTGCGGACTGACATGCACAGAGCCCTGATTTTAATTCCATAGACTACCTATGAGATGAATTCGAGCGCCGCATGAGAAGTTTGGAACCAAGGCCTAATACTAAGCAACAGTTAGCAGCCGCATTATGTACTGAATGGAAGCGCATACCTATCGCTGTGTTCCAGAACCTTGTCGAAAGTATGTCTCGAAGTGTCAGTGCGTGCATTAAGGATAAAGGTGGACCGACACCGTACTAATATATGTCAATAAATGCTATGTTGTGTTTCTCTTCTAATTGTCCGGTGACCTTTGTCAGTATAGTGTATATAGGAATTGAAACGATTTCAATTCCAGAGCAGTTGGTCCATTTATTTGGATAAAACCGCAATACGAGTGCAACACTTCAGTACGTTGTAGCGCCATCTCTGGCTCAGATACAAGCGCTTACCCGGCGTGGCATAGGCGCATATAGTTCACGGATACTGTTCTGCGGTGTAACATGTCAAATGGTGTCGAAATTGCGGAACAGTTCGCCGACGTTCCAGGATGGGCGTAGGCCGTGGAACGTCGGCGAACTGGTCCGCAATTTCGACATCAACCATCATGTTCCAACCATATTCGACTGGTAAGAGGTCCGGCGATCTGGCTGGCCGTGTAATGATGTCTACATTACGAATAATGACCTGCGAAAGCCGTGTCGTATGTGGCCGGGCATTATCCTTTTGAAAAATCGCTCGGTGATGCCGCGGCAGAAATGGCAACACAACAGATCGTAAAATTTCGTCGACGTACCGTTGAGCCGTGAGGGTGGTACGGAGGACCTCCAAGAGTGTCCGAATATCGCAGAAAATGGCTCCCTAGAAGTCACTTCCATGTCGTTTCACGGTAAAGGCTGGATCCCTGAGCTGGCCAGCTCGTTTTCAGACACATATGCGCTAGCCATAGGCTTCAAGTGCAGACCGTGACTCATCACTGAAGACAGCACGACACCACTGGACATTATCCCAATTTGATCGGGCAGTGCACCACTGCAACCGGTGCCGGCGATGCCCTCTAGTGAGTGGAAGGCGACGGAGTGGCCTCCTGAAATATAATCTACGTGCCGCCAGTCCTCTGGCAACAGCCCGTATGGCCACTTCCGTACGTGTAGACGATGCAACATGGCATTTGTTGTTGATTGTGGATTGTGCCCTCTTCAACCCATTGGCACCAACATTGTCCGATTGTCGCGTCGTTCCCGCCCAAATGTCTGGCGATACGGCGACTTGATCAACCAGCTCTCTCAGCCCAATTATATTTCCTTTCTCAAACTCACCCAACTGCTCGTATGGCGCACGGATCCGACGTCGAGGCATCTCACAGTCCGTGGAGGTTAACGCAACCACAATCCGTTGTAACAAATGTCCGTGTGTTCGAGCTTTGCTGTTGATATATCCTCCTCGATGGGAGGTTCCCATGCTCTGTGTGGGGTAACTATTTAATCACATGTCATTATTTTTCATCATTTGAATATTCGACCTTGAGGTAATTGCATGCGAAATTTCATTTGGATCGAACGACTTTCTCGAGGTGCTTCGTTTTTTTTTTTTTTTTTTTTCGGCCAAGACTGTATATGAACTTGTCGAACTCCAAAAACTCCGACACTAGGAGCTCTGTACGCCCACTGATTATAATTCCATACCAGAACATTACTCCATCACCCCTGTAATGGTCAATTTTTACGATGTTTCTGGCTGAATTGGCAGTGCGGGGTTCTCGTCATTTGTATTGCCGCCTGAATCAGACGAGAAACAAAATGGGCTTTTGTCTGTGAACAGAACACTGGCCCACTGTTCTTCACTCGGTGTGGAGTTTTCACGATACCATCGACAGTGTCTTCAGGCATACAATCCAAAATTATTCAAACGCCTTGACACGGTCTGACGCGATATTTTGGTATACGTGCTTGTTTCCAACTGTTTTTGACATTATCTTGCAACGTAATAATTTTTCGAGGTCGACCACTACTGAACCTACTAGTGGCTATTCCATGTTCAGATAATTGTTTGCGGATCCATGGAACTACGCTTCGAACAATTACGAACACCTACACAAGGTCTCTCGTTGTTCACCCTTTTTCCAGTTTACCAATGATTTGGCGAACGGTAAAATAATCCAGATCAGTTTTTAGCACGTCTTTTGTAAAAAAAAGTTCGTGCTTCTGTTATCGGTTTGAACGTCCGCCTGTACCCGCGGTATCTTTGCAACTATAAGTCCGATTTGAAAAATTCTTTTTGCATTCGAAAGCTTGAAATATGCGAATGATGATCCTTTATTTCGTTTTTTTTTTACGATGTACAATTTTGCCGCTAGAGGGCGTAAATGCAGATGATGTCGAATTCAAAAATACGTTTTATTCCACATATTTGCTTCTAAACATCCGATTGAAAAAAATATTTTATCTTTCGATTTCATTTATGTCGAAGAGTATTTTGTATATAGTTTCTTTTTCAAACTACGCATAGATTTTCCGCTAGGGGGCGTAAAAGTAAATTGCATCATTTTTTTCGATAACTCTTCTTCTACAACTCCGATTTGAAAATATTTCTTTTCAGCGGATACATGTCCTGATGCACAATCTTTTGCATGTAATTTCGAATTTTTGGTAAATAATACTTTGGTCACCAGGGGGTGTAAGTGTTAATTTTTGCTTCTGATGTATTTGCCATAAACTCGGAGCTTCTAAAATATCGATTGAAAAAATTCTTTCGCGGACTGATGCCACTCACATCGATAACCCTTTTCGGAATATTTTCTTCTTCAAATATTCGACAGCTTTTTCGCCAGGGGGCGTACATGTACATCATATTTTTATCAATATCTCTACTTCTAGGAGTCCGATTTGAAAAATTCCTTCTTTGTTGGATAGTGTTTTCCGTGTAACATGTTTTTCATGTAATTTCAAAATTTTCAAATAATTCATAGACTTTCCGCTACGGGGCGTAGAGGTAAATTGCGTTTACCCCTATATCTCTGCTTCTAAATCTCCGATATAAAAAATTCTTTCTGCACTGGATACAGCTCCTGAGAAGAAATCGTTTTTACATAACCTCTAATTTTTGTAAAAAAATGGTTTGGCCGCGAGGGTGCGTATATCTTAATTTCCGCTTCTGTTGTATTTGCAGCAAAATATGGGCTTCTAAATTCTGGATTGAAAAAAAGTTGTTTGTTGACCGATACTACTCATGTCGACAAACCGTTTAGAAACATTTTCTTCTTAAAATAGGGCATGTTTTCTACGCCAGGGGGCGTCGATATATATCTTATTTTTGTCAATATCTCTACTTCTAGGAGTCCGATTTGAAAAATTCCTTCTTTGTTGGATAGTGTTTCTAGTGTGACATGTGGTTCATAAAATTTCAAAATTTTCAAGTGATTCATAGACTTTCCGCTAGGGGCGTAAATGTAAATTGCGTTTCCCCTTATACATGTATCTCTTCTTCCAAATCTCCGATTTTAAAAATTCTTTCTGCACCGCATACAGCTCCTGATGGGGACATAGTTTGCACATATTTTTTAATTTTTGTAGGAAATGGTTTGGCCACCAGGTGGCGTAAGTCTTAATTTCCGCTTGTGTTGTATTTGCAGCAAAATATGAGCTTCTAAATTCTCGATTGAAAAAAAAAAAGTCGTTTGTTGACCGATACTACTCATGTCGACAAACCTTTTATGAAAATTTTCTTTTTGAAAAAATACATGGTTTCTACGCCAGGGGGCGTAGATGTATATCTTATTTTTGTCAATATCTCTACTTCTGAGATTACGATTTGAAAAATTCTTTCTTTGTTGGATAGTGTTTCCGATGCGAAATGTTTTTCCTATAAAGTCAAAATTTTCCAGTAAATCATAGACTTTCCGCCTTGCGGCACAAAGGTAAATTGCGTTTTCTGGGTTTTTTCTGCTCCTAAAGTTCCGATTTGAAAAATTCTTCCTGTATCGCATACAAGACCTGATAGAAAATATTTTTCACAGAATTTCTAATGTTTTGGTAAAGAACGGTTTAGCCAACAGAAGTCATAAGTGTTAATTTCTGCTTCTGAAGTATTTGTTGCAAAATCTGGGCTCCTGAAAACTCGACTAATTTTTTTTCTTCGACCGATACCGCTTATATGGATAAACCTTTTGAGAATACTTTCTTCCTAAAATAATGCATGGTTTTCCCACCAGGGGACGTAAAGTCACATCTTATTTTTGTCGATATCTCTGTTTCTAAGAGTTCGTAAGCTCACGATTCCGTTTACAGCAATATCTGAGGGATTAAAAACCCGATTCAAAATCTTCTTTCTTTCGTCAGATCTATTGTTTTCCATACCGGTTCCATTGACTTTGAATAGCTTTGATAAATTTAATTTGCGTCAGAACGGATTCAAAAGACGTGCTTATTACACCCGAAAATTCGGTGTAATCTTTCTTGTTTTAGTTCTTCTACAAGTTGCCATAACAACAAAAAAGGCAGATTTACATTTCAACACCTACAAAACAAACGTTTGCTTTCCACTAACGGTTCAACTTTTATCCCCGATCGACCGTTGTCTCATGATTCCTGAGAATTTGCGTATGACCGAACACTGTGACACAGCTTGCTGTTATGTTTTTTGATGACGTCAGAATGTTTTTACCGCTAACCAACGACTTGCAAATCCGAAATTTAGTCTTTTGTAGTTGATCCTTAATTTTTGGATATTAGAGAATACGTGCTATAGAGCGCAAAAAGCAAAGCATATAGAAATTTTTTCCAATAAATACTCAAGGAGCAATTCTGTTGGTGCAGTGGTCTAGGAATTTGCGTCTGACCGTTAGTCACAGCCGGTGAAGGTTCGAGTCCCGGATGATGGCTCTTCCCCTCTATGGACCCAGTGGCCCCAAATTAGGAACGGGCGACTACTTATATAGCCCATGAGTTGCTCATGGGGATCATTTAAATCGTTTCTTTCAAAAAAGTCTCTCAAACGGGAGTCTGTGGCTTGCCCATTGCGCCTGAGTTTGACACCTTCAAATCTGAACAACCCTAGAAATTGAACTTTAGGAAAAATGAGTCACGATTAAAAGCTCAAAAAAGTAGTAAAAATCTATCTAAAATATTTAAATTTGATACCAAACCAAAAAAGCACAGTCACTTGAATATTTAAAAAACTTATTTTTTCATTGATCGTTTAACGACCACCGTGAGTAACTCAATGGGCTATAAGCAGTCGCCCGTCCGTAATTTAGGGCCACTGGTTCCAGAGACGTGAGACAGCCAGTGCCATAATACAAACACAACATCCTTGCCTCACCGGGATTCGAACCCAGACCCTTCTCGGACGAATGATCAGAAGCCAGCGCTTAGACCACTGCGCCACCAGGCCCGCTAAAAACATATCCCAGCGGAAGTTTTAATTCCTAAATTCACAGAAAAAGATCCGCTCATCCTTATTTATTGGGTAAATGCGGGTCGGCCACAAATGTATTCAGAAAACTAATTTGTAAGAAGAATAGGTCACTATTGGAATTATTTATTAAATAAAATCTCATCGCTAGAAAATAGTAAAACTATACTATAGTAATCCGATTTATTGGCTGCAGTAATCCGATATAGTAATCCGATTGTATTTATATCTGTTTGATTTCATACATCTTTGTATTTATTGATTTCATACATCTTTGTATTATTGGCTATAGTAATCCGATAATATAAAAGCGAAATAACCTGAATAAATCTTCCACAAAGATCGGAGAAAGTAGTTTGAACAAAACAACTTACTGAAAGACAATGGGGCATCCAGATACATGCCCCCAATAATTTAATATGGGGCATCCAGATACATGTCCCCAATAATTTAATATGGGGCATCCAGATACATGTCCCCAATGATTTAATGGGGCATCTAGATACATGGGGCATCTAGATACATGGGGCATCCAGATAATTTAATGGGGCATACAGATACATAATTTAATGGGGCATCCAGATACCTGCAGTTGAATCCATTTGATGTCCAAAGACTAGTTAAAGACTAGTTAGGCGGAGGTGGAGGCGTGGTTGTGCGGAAGACAATCCATTTAATGGGGCATCCAGATACATGTCCCCAATAATTTAATATATATATATATATATATATAAAGGCTGCAGACAACTCAAAGCAGCATGGAGAGGTGCATGCTTGGTGTAACCAGGAGAGATAAGAAGAGGAACACGTGGATCCGAAAAATGACAAGAGTGGAAGACATCATGATCAGAGTTAAATCCCTGAAATGGCAATGGGCTGGACATACTGCCAGAAGGACAGACCATCGATGGACAGCCGAAATTTTAGATTGGATTCCAAGGGACAGGAAAAGACTCAGAAGAAGACCACATGGAAGATGGGTGGATGAAATTCGAAAGTATGCGGGAGGGACATGGAGGAGACAGGCACAAGACAGACCGTTGTGGAGGAAACTTGGGGAGACCTTCGTCCAGCAGTGGATTGATAATGGTTGACAATGATGATGATGATGATATATATTGTATATATTTACTGAACGTTCTGTCACTCGCAATTTGCGAAATGGATTTATTGATTTCATGCATCTTTGTATTTATTGGCTATAGTAATCCAATATAGTAATCCGATTATTGGCTATAGTAATCCGATTTATTAAATAAAATCTCATCGCTAGAAAATACTAAAATTGTACTATAGTAATCCGATTTATCAAATAAAATCTCATCGCTAGAAAATAGTAAAATTATACTATAGTAATCCGATTTATTGGCGTAGAAACATAAATAAGCGTTTCCAAGCTTTTGCACATCAACCAGATGGCATTTTCAAGAAAGTTAGACAAAAACTGCAGGAAGTTAGCCAGAAACTGTAGTACTTGAAAACGCTTATTTATATATTTCTACGCTAATAAATCGGATAACTAGTATAGTTTTACTATTTTCGACATAACTGGTGTATTGTTCTGCGTTATTAATCTCATCGCTATGTTAGCCGACAAAGAGTTCAATAACTACGAATCACAGCTCTTTTCTAATGAAATTACAGTTTTCACTGACTTTCAATTGATTTCGAAGGGATCAAACATGGAATGTACATAGGCTTTCGTCCATCGGCGTATCTCAATATAGCGAACGAATGTAAATATTCCAGTAATGGTTTATAAAAATAACGGAAAATGAAACAGAAAGTAGTTATTTTGAAATATTTTTAGAAAGAGTTGAGCGAATTTTTTTTTTATTTCATATTACAGGAAAGCGCGGCTGGTGGGCCATATCATTGACTTTTTTCCCGCGTCCCGTTCGTTAATTTGACGCTAGTTGTTTCGACAGTTACTGACGGTTATTTATTGGAAAAGAGAAATGCGATTCAAGTGCGTTGCGGTGTCATGTGTTTAAATTCGCTGTCAACTCGCAAATTCCGAGCAAACACCGCGTCTGCAGTTCAGGTAGTAACGGCTTCTGCGTCGTCTAGTGAAGGAACAGACAGTCAAATCGTGGAAGAGTGCCAACCGTTATCATTCGGTTTTGTAGACGTAGTAAGTGCCACGCAATTTACAGTGTGCCTGCAAGAGAATATGGTAAGGAAGTAAAGAGTTAAGGGCGGGTTTATCTTCGTTTGTTCCGTGGATCTAAGGCAGAAAAGCCTGTCTCACGCAACCGAACATCCATATGATCCATGAGCATATAGTGAGAGAAAGCCTGATACAAATTGACAGTGATAGACACAAAGAGAAAGACAGATAGATGTAACCATAGAAAGATAAATGGTGATAAAGTGAGACAGAAAATGAAAGAAGTGTAAATAGAAAACCAGATACAGTAAAACTTCTCATTTACGGAGAGTATCGGGACATTTAGTTTTGTCCGTAAGCGGATGGTGTCCTTAAAACAGAGTTTTGTGTTATTTCCCTGTAACAGTACACAGAAGTAATAAGATGATCTTTTACGTCTCTCGCAGTGTTAATAACTTGCGTTTACGGGCCATAGGCAAAAACAATCACTTACGCAGTTGCAAAGTACTAACCAATCTAACAAAACAGAAGTGTTAACATAGGTGCCAAACGGGAAACACTGCTGGCTGCTGAACCAGTGGTTGAGTAGTCAGAGGCGCTAGTTTCTGGCTAATCGTTCAGAACCTCGGTTTGAGTCGAGTGAGACACAGGTGGTGTGTTTGCCTTACACCACCTTATCTCTTCCTTCCTTGTAACAAGTTGCTCTAAATTAGAGTCCGCACCGCTTATAACCTTCGGAGTTGCTCACGGTGGTTGTAAAAACACGAAATACAATAATAAAGGCGCATTGGTTGCTCTTAAGGAGGGAAGTCCGAAGACTTCGGTCTTCTCTCGCAGGAAAGGAGAAGATTTATCAGTTGGGCGAAGACGCAGCTGGCGCTGTATCCTTCGAAATCCAGTTGATTCATGCAGGTGACGTCATACTTACTATATTTACATGGACGTAACTAGGAGGCTTATATATATTCATTTGGAATGTCCTGATCGATGCCAGCTTCAGCAACTGGAGGGTCCACAAAAGAGAGGGGGATGTTCATTAGGGGCCATGGACAGTGGCAGCAATTAGGATGGGTCGTATTTGAGAGCTGTCCGTTATGTGAGGTTTTATTATCTAGGTAAGCACATATAGAGCAAAAGCGAGAGAGAGAGAGAGGCTTGAGGATAACAGAAAAGCGGGTATACATCCTGTTTCTGTATGTCCTTTCCGGATGGGCAGAAAGAGATACACATTAATCTGCCTTATCGACATAGTGAGGTTGATGATATATAGAATGGGATGAAAATTGTGTGTAGATATACAGAAAGACAAGCAAAGTAAAAGAAGAGCTAAAAAGATCGAGACCGATAATGAGAGGAGTAGGAATATATGTATAGAGATGGAAAAAGAAAGAGGGGGGGGGGGACATAACGAAATACATAGTAAATGTGAGAAAGCAAAGATTAATGCATGTCAGTAGATAGAAACAGACAGATTACCAGATGTAGCGTCTGAGGAAGATAAAGGGAAACGGGTGAGGTGGAAATGCATATATATAGAGAGAGAGAGAGAGAGGAAGATCGATCGACGCATGCATAGATGGAAAGTCATAGCGAAAGTTATCAATATACCGAGTGAAGACTGATCAAAGCAAAAGCGAACAAATAGATACGTAGCAAATGAAGCAACTTATTGATAGATGACGCATGAAGAAGAGGAGAATGAGATGGAGAGATTAATTTTCCTTTCGTAATACATTTACACACACGTGGTCTGAGGGCGGAACACAAAACGGAAAAAAAAATATAGAAGAAAATTGAAAAGGAGAACATAACCTCACTTTAAGTGACAGGTTTTATTTCTTCACAGTCAATATTTATGGTCTGAGTCTTCAACAAATGGAATTTTGAAGTATTATGAACAAAAGCTGAAGGGCTGTAAAACCAAATCTGCTTCGTTCGCCTTTCCAGAGCTACATAACGTAATACATCAAGTGCGAATGCTACCTCTAAACCACAAAAATGTAAAACTGCAGTTTTTTGTTCGCGAGTTCACTCTATACCCGCAATGTTGCTCTAAGCCTGTTAATGTGGTGTTACATGAATTTTGCATGTCTTAGTCGAGATACCAGATTACGTATTCCACTAATTATATACAAAAACCTTCTGCTGTGGACTTCAGTACAAACAATCTGTTGTTACGTAGTATGCTGTATTTTTTTTAGATTTGATGGTTGTTATTATACACACTATTTTCTACCGACAAAAAAAATTTTACGCTTAGTATTACAACCAAATTGAAAGCAGTGTAGATATTAACGAGTCCTTCTAAATAACAGATTTATTACATCTGTTATTTAGAAGGACTCGTTAATATCTACCCGTATTTAGCGAGATCCCGGATTTAACAAGCAAAGCAGGAGCTTTTGTTTGGTATAATGTTAAGTTAAAGCTAATTTGAATGTTTTTAAAGAAACAAATTAGTGAAATCCCCGGATTTAACGAGGGAGAGAATGGCTAAAGTGATTATTTTTAACAAGTAACAAAATTTAACGAAATTTGGCATTTTACGAGGCACACAAAATCTACTGCATCCTGTCCTGAAATGGAGAAATAAAAATGATGCCATAAGGGACGAAATATCAACAGCGTAGTAGAATCTTGCTGTGCTGGTGGAAGAATGTTGATCAAAAAGCAATGGAGAGGAAGTACATCAAACGCTTATCAAGCCAATTGTGCAACAGAATCTTCGCCATTCACTCCAAGGGTCTGTGTCTTGGGAGTATCGCGTCATTCAAATTGAATCTTCACCACCCAATTTAGTAGGCTATGCCTTGGGCATCGCGTCAGAATTTAATCTCCGCCTCCCACTCTTAGAGGCTATGCCTTGGACATCGCGTCAGCAAAGTTGAATCTTCGCCACCCACTCTAAATGTTATGCTCTTGATATCGTGTCAGCATATTAAATCTCCGCCACGCACTCTAAAAGCTATACTTTGCATATCGCGTCAGCAGAGTTGAATCTCCGCCACCCACTCTTAGAGGCTATGCCTTGGGCATCGCTTCAGCAAAGTTGAATCTCCGCCACCCACTCTTAGAGGCTATGCCTTGGACATCGCTTCAGCAAAGTTGAATCTCCGCCACCTACTGTAAAAGCTATGCTTTGGTAATCGCGTCAGCGTAGTTGAATCTCCGCCACCCACTCTAAAAGCTATGATTTGGATATTGCGTCAGCAGAGTTGAATCTCCGCCACCCACTGTTAGAGGCTATGCCTTGGACATCGCTTCAGCAAAGTTGAATCTCCGCCACCTACTGTAAAAGCTATGCTTTGGTAATCGCGTCAGCGTAGTTGAATCTCCGCCACCCACTCTAAAAGCTATGATTTGGATATTGCGTCAGCAGAGTTGAATCTCCGCCACCCACTGTTAGAGGCTATGCTTTGGTAATCGCGTCAGCGTAGTTGAATCTCCGCCACATACTCTAAAAGCTATGATTTGGATATTGCGTCAGCAGAGTTGAATCTCCGCCACCCACTGTTAGAAGCTATGCCTTTGGATATTGCGTCAGCAAAGTTGAATCTCCGCCACCCACTGTTAGAGGCTATGCCTTGGACATCGCTTCAGCAAAGTTGAATCTCCGCCACCTACTGTAAAAGCTATGCTTTGGTAATCGCGTCAGCGTAGTTGAATCTCCGCCACCCACTCTAAAAGCTATGATTTGGATATTGCGTCAGCAGAGTTGAATCTCCGCCACCCACTCTTAGAGGCTATGCCTTGGACATCGCTTCAGCTAAGTTGAATCTCCGCCACCTACTGTAAAAGCTATGTTTTGGTAATCGCGTCAGCGTAGTTGAATCTCCGCCACCCAGTATAAAAGCTATGCTTTGGATATCACGTCAGCATAGGTGAACTTCCGCTACCTACTCTTAAAGGCTATGCTTTGGACATGGCGTCAGCAGAGTTGAAAACAGGAGTACTTCTCCTAGGTGAAAGATGGAGGGCTGGAGTTCACGCAGTGGTGAAAGCGGGTGGGAAAATGTGGGGAAACGACGATCCCTAAAAAATTGGTACGGTAAACAACGTTCCCTTAAATAAAGTAATTGTGGACAAAAGTGCACAGTACACGAATGTACTGCTGAACTATACGAAAGAAATTCCGGTCGCTGTTTACTTATAATTATGAATTCTACTGGTAACTTGTGGAAGATTTTTATGTTTGAAAATTATCTCTCTGATTTTGCAGTTTTCAGAGCTTTTGAATCGAGACAAAAAGTTTTGTCCTTCAGACTATCAGTTAAAGACTCTTAAAGGATACTCGCATTCGACTGTTTTGCTTTCGTACCGTCCCGTACGTTTTCCCGTTGGGCGGAATCTTAAATTGGAAATACTGCAGAAGGCTGATTTTGAAATATTTGAAATCAAATTCATTCATATTGACCATTCGGTACATAGCAGCTGAACAAGGCCGCACTGACTTCCGGTGAAGAAGTCATCCTCGAATTGCTTAAAGTAGTGTTTCGCAGCAGCGGCTTCCTTCGTGACTTGAAGTTTGAAAGGAACACATTCTGAGGTGTTACTTTGCAAGTTTAAGTTATCGGGGTGAGTAGTTCTTGTCGTTTTGATCCCACGTTGTATCGATGAACTGAATAATTACTATGCACATTCCGGAAGTAAAACTGTAAGTGAATTCCAACTATTATACCGTAAGTTGAAGAAGCATATATGCTCTAGCTTTGTCTGTCTGTCCGTATGCTCCATAACTCGCGTAAAAATGGTCCGATTTCGATGAAATTTTAGTATGTGGTAGGGGACAACCTGGAACGGTACCCTGTTGAAAATGGACGAAATTGGGTCAAAGGTCAGGACATAGGAGTGGGACACCATTTAGATTTGCTATAAAAATTAATGCAAAAATATTGGTTAATTTAAAAATTCAATTATTTCGCTTCCTTCCCAAATCCATTTCTTTATGTAATGAATAATCTACATCAGAGGTGGGGAACCTTTTCTTGTTGGAAGGCCATATTAGGTTAACTGTAATCTAACAAGGCCGCATTCAAGAAACTTCAATTAGATATACACTATATTGACAAAAGTCACCGGACACCTAGAAGAGAAACACAACATAGCATTTATTGACATATATTAGCACAGTGTCGGTCCACCTTTGGCCTTAATGCATGCACTGACCCTTCGAGACATGCTTTCGACAAGGTTTTGGGACACAGTGATAGGCATGCGCTTCTATTCAGTACATAATGCTCTAACTGTTGCTTAGTAGTAGACCTTGGTTCCAAACTTCTTATGCGGCGCTCTAATTCATCCCACAGGTGCTTTATGGGATTAAGATCAGTGTTTTGTGCTGGCCAGTCGACACACAATACGGAATTATCGTCAAACCACGCCGTAACAGTCCTTGCATTATGGCTCGGTGCATTATCCTGCTGGTACCAACAAGGCTCGGTTCTATAGTATTGCCACAGAGTTGGTATGGCATAATTGTCCAGAATATCGAGGTAGACGTGCTGGATAACAGGTTTGTTCACGATAACCAATGGGCCGGTACCATATTACGAAATACACCCTCACACGAGCACGATGCCAGCTCCAAACTTGACCGTAGGAACAGTACACTGTGGCAAATAGCGTTCCCCAGGCTGCCGCCATGCCCAAACACGGCCATCAGACTGATGGATTGTATATCTGGATTCATCAGTCCATATGGCCGGTTTCCGTTGATTTACGGTTCACGATAAATGTTCTTTACACCATGCTAAACGACGAGTGGTATTCCGAGTGGAGATGAAAGGCTTATGAGCAGCCGCACGACGACGGTAACGCATGGAATGAAGTTCTTTGCGAATGGTACGTGTACATACCGAGGTTCCAGAATTTTTACTCACCTGTACACTGAGGTCTTGTGCAGTACTCTGTCGATTAGCAGTAACGACTCGCCTGAGTCTTCGACGTCCTCTATCACTGATTTTCTTTGGTCTGCCGGTACGTTTTGTTGCTTCAGGCACGCCATGTGTCTTCCACTTATTCAGTACTTTCAAAACAGTTGACTTGGATATGTTTAAACGCCTCTCGGTTTCTCTTATGGACAACCCACTAATATAACACCCAATAATCTTTCCTTTGTCGAAGTCAGTTCTCTCCCGCCGCGACATTTTCACTCAACTTCATAGTGCGAAATGATCGCGGTCAGCTGCAGGCTTGTGTTTATACCGTTTGCAGCTGTACCGCGGTCTCTATCTTAACAAAGCAGCTGATCCGTTCATTTGCTTTTGAGGGGGTGTCCGGTGACTTTTGCCAATATAGTATACTTCGAAAAATACATTATTTTGTAAAAATCTTACTATGAACTAATTAAAAAAAAATTGTTAATTCTAAACTTAACTGACCTTTTAATGACTTTTTGTTGTGACTGCTTTTTGTTGAAAAGCATTTGAATATTTGGTTGCTTTTTGTAGAAAAGCATTTGAATATTTGAGATCCGCACTTTTAGCTGATTCTCTAGCTGCGCATATAGTATCATTTGTGACCTTAAGGACTTTTTGATTTTGGCTAGGTAGGAGAACGTAGATTCGCAGCAATAAGTGGTTGAAAAGCTAGAAAGCATTATTTTTCGTGCACGCTGCAGAAGGCTTGGGTATTCTATTACATTTTTTTCATATTTCAATTGGATCTTTCTTAGCGTCAAATAAGGACGTTAGAATGTCCCCTTCTGAGAACAGTAAATTCTATCTGTAGTTCTTTAGGAGCCGTAGAGCGAAATCATGAGTGTAGCAAATGTCAAAATAGTCCTTACGACTTACTAATGTTTTAATGTGGCAGTTGAATCTTCTTTTACTCTTTGGTATTTTAAATGCGGTCATTTTAAGATTAAAATAAAAATAATTAAAGACGAACAAAAACATATTAATAAAAATAAAAGGATTTGTTCTGCAAACTTTGGATTCACTCAAATGGCCGCACTTAATTGCCTAGAGGGTTGCAGGTTCCGCATCACTGGTCTAGATTATATGCATTTGCATATTTTAGCCGTTATGGACGTTAGTGCATTAAACGCAGAAAGTGCCAAATTACCAGTAAAAATTGGTATTTCAAGCAGAAATTATTTATTCTTTATTTTATCCCTTAACGTTACATCACTTTAAAACAAGACAGGCTTTAATCTTCTGAGACCTGAGAAAGCAAGCAAAATATCATACCCAAAACCTTGTAGGCGGTAGATCAAAGAAGTATAAATAGAATACCACTGAAACCAAGCAAATAAAAAATAATATACTACCTACCTCCACACGTTGCAGCACGAAACATGGCATCAGAAATGCCCTCTGCCAATAGTCACTGCAACGGTATACGTGCTTTGATGATTAGCTGCTGAAATGTCCTTCCATTAGCCGCAAAAGCTAAATTCATACTGACGTACGCACGAAAACAGCACGAGTTTTGTGAACTGGTTTTCAAACTTAATATCATCATAACAAATGTTAGCTATGTTACATAAACAAAACATATCTTTTTGAGTACGTACTTTAAATTTAATCTGTGAATGATTGAGTGCTTTGGAAAACGTAGTTTTTATAGTGAGAGTAAGGCACAAAAAGGTTTACTATTAAATTAAATAAGGATTTTTTTAATCAAAGCATGGCTTTCCGACGATTTGACTACAACACCGTTTTCGTTTCGCAAAGGCAGAAATGATATTGCTGTTGATGTTTTCATAAATTAAACAGCGAAAATTTAAAACAAAAATTCAGAACTGCCGTGTAAATCAAAATACGCCAGACGAATCAACAGTCGTCAGAAACTACCTTGATAGTATTTACAGTGATACCCCTAATAAGATACCAGGCACCACTGTATTTCGATATGCTCTGATGAAACGAAAGACAAACAAGGTGATTATTTTATTGATCACTTAATTTGTGGCAAACTGGACATTATCTCGTCTAGATCTGCTAGCCCGTATGGGGATCGAAAAAGTTGATCCTTCGACAATAGCTAGATTTATAAATGATTCCTTCAGGTTTTTATGGCGAGAAAGTTATTCATCTTCTAAGAATGCTTTAGATTTTTATCACTGATTCTTCTTCTTACGTAGTGAATGCGGCGGTCTCTTTATCCTTACATTTTGCACGTAATTTGCTTAGTACATGAGTTGTATGGAGTTGTATAACAGATTGGAGAAAATTTCACTCCACATAACAAACTTATCTGATATAGAAAAAAGATTTTCTTAAAAGCTCCGATGGGGATTAAAATTTATAAAAAAATACAGAAGATATTCAATATTTTAGAACGACTTTTCTGCAGTATAATTAATGTTTAAAACAAAATGATTTCTTTCTTAAATCTTCTACGGTATAGCACTTTCTCTGGACTACGAACCTACATCTAGATTTCCTAGATAGCAGGACATTTTTTAAAATTGGTAATGGCATTTCATTCCTTTCCTCTTCCACTGCTTTCCGTAGTCCACTCTTTGTTTTAGGTCTGCGTTTAGAAAGAACTCTTTCTAGCAGTCCGAAAGCACAATAGTCCGTTATTGACACACGAGGGAACTTTGAAGGAATATGAGCGAAAGAAAATACCCGTCTTTCTCTTTTCATTGTTTTCAAGAAATAAGATTTGGATGTATGACTGGTGGCAGTATACTGATGGAGTTCTATTCTATTTTGAAGGCTCTGTGGATAAAGTAATGGTATTTCCTCTTTAAATATAGGAGTTAAAACATTATTTTGGTAATATATAAAATTAATTTTAACATTCTTTTCAACTTTTCATAACTTTAATACCTTTTTCATAACTTTTTTACCATTGTTCAAGAAACCTTCAATAAACATGAATCCTTTATTGAAACTTTCCTTGGATTCACGGAATCAAATTTGTAAGGATTTTTCTGCTCTTCTGTCAAAGATTTTTCTGTTCTTTTGTCAAGGATTTTTCTGCCTTTTTGTCAAGGATGATTTTTCTGCTTTTTGGTCAAGGATTTTTCTGCTCTTTGTCATTTGTAAGATTTTTCTGCTCTTTTGTCATTTTTTTTCTGCTCTTTTATCATGAAAGGATTTTTCTGCTCTTTAGTCATTTTTTTTCTGCTCTTTTGTCATTTTTTTCTGCTCTTTTATCATGAAAGGATTTTTTTGCTCTTTTTTTCATGTAAGGATTTTTCTGCTCTTTTTGTCACAGTCGTTTAGGTAGATCCCATTGTCACAATAAATTTCCATCTGTCTCCGGCTAAGGGATTTTTATAACGAAGTCTCCACCGTGTCTTGCGCTCAGCCCCGTGCTTTGGAAAAAGGCGGTGAACATTTTTTTGTATGTGTGTGTGCTTTTTCAGATTCAAATCTTGTTTATTACCATGTTTATAGTTGATACAGAGATTTTCAACGACTTAGCAATTGCTCGTTGAGTCGGTGGATTTTGTTTTAAGATCACAGTCGTTACTTTTGAAATAATCACAACAGTACATACCTTCTTTGGATATTTGTTTGGTGTTCTTTTTCCTGTTAAAAGCAATGCATGACGATTTTTCTCTCTATTTTTAATAATACTGCTTATTTTACTATTAGAAATGCTTATTCCTTGATTTCCGCAGCGTTTTTTAATTACTGAATACGAATTCTTATCTTCGTAAAGAGTAAAACCATAACCTTCTATCCCCTGATTGTTTACGTGCGCCATTTTCTTAGCAGACAATATTTAACTGCAGCAGATGCTTGCTTAGTGTTACATCTAACACGCTGTTGCCAGTTTCAATTCTCTGAACTTCTTTTATATTCTGTAATTTCTTACCAAAAACGTTCTAAAAATGTGTGAACATCCTCTGTATGTCCCATTCTTCCTTATCCACCATTGTAGGTTCAGACTAAGTGGGGGAAATGGATAAATGGAGCTTTGTTTTGTGCGCAAAATTCGAGATCAGTAAGTCATGTTGTAAACTCGTTAAACAGTGCGGATTCTTCTGCCTTTTTTTTTTTTTTTTGCTGAGGTGATGCTTACTGGCAACTCGCTCCAAAAAGATCTGCTGGCGATCTAGACATACGTTTCCTGTCTATCAGCGAGCATTTTAAACTTTAATCTTACGGCATTCTATTAGGCGGTGCAATAGAAGAAATAAAGTTGAAAATGCCATTTCCGTCGTCCCGAGGAAGTTAGAGAAGTGTGTACATATGATGTCAGTTACTTTAAATAGAATTATTTTTTTGCAACGTGAATAAAAATTGCATTTTTAGCATTAAATCACAAAGATATATAACTTGGTAAATTTCAAAAACCCGTTCATTAATACACTTCTAATTACTTCTTTACAGCATGTGCATCCATGAAATTTAAAACAAACCCTGAGAGTTATGTGCTGCCGTTTAGTGAGTTGTACTTATTTTTCAGTCGCTGCCTCGAGTATTGAAAACTTTTGAAGGAAAAAAGTTTTTTTTAAATTCAACATTTAGTAGTTTTAAGAATTTTACAAAAGCGGGATTGGTTAATGAAGTTTAAGTCATTGAAAAGATGCTTAGAATTATCATTTATCCTTATTCCTTTTTCCTGAAAACAAACTTAGGAAGAAATTTAAGCCAAATGCAATAGAAACAGGTGATTTTCTTGAAGAAAAACTTGTGCTCAAACAAAGAAATAACAACCAAAAAAAAAAAAAAAAAAAAAAAAGATGCACCGCGTTGTATTTGAAAATTAGTTTAAGTAACATCAAGTAAGCTCTGACGCTTCTTTGGTACGTATCATATGTTTTCATCTATATAAATTCTATAAGGTTTTTTACTGTAAGACCAGTTGTGAGAGAACGGCTGAACGTAAACATATGGTTGAGGTATCAAAGTATAGGCCTTACCATGTAAATGCGCCAGTCGAAGAGAAAAATGACATTGGAGCAACGGTTTATTCGTTGTGGGCCAGGAAAGTTCCCATGCAAAGTCAATGGGAGAACCGTGCGGTTGACATCCGATCGCCTGCGGTTGACTCACGCGCTGTTGGAGATGGGAGTATGGAGGGACTCAGGCAGTCCAAAGTCCGAAGTCTGTCTTCTCAGCGAACCGTTGAGCATAACAACGCTACCAGGAATTTGTTTGAAAGTTCTTATCGAAACAGCGAACTCTCGAAGACCTGATTGCGTTGTGCCATTGGGCTGTGTGATGTATATATACAATTTAACATTCATTCGATCCAGTTTATTCATGTAGGTAAGACGTTTCCCACTATGTAAAGATGTAAATACACGTATGAGTTTATTCTTATAAAAAAAAAATATATTTGTCTATTCCGACGGGTTTCATCTACCGGGTTCGAATCCCGGTGAGTCATGGATGTTGTGTTTGTCTTACGCCACTGGCTTTCTCCCTTTTCTGGAACCACTGACCCTAAATTAGGGACGCGCGACTGCTTTATAGCCCATTGAATTGCTCACGGTGGTCGTTACATCTTCAGTCACGAAAATAAAAAAAATCACGAACCTGTACCTTTACCTTACCTGAAAATAAAAAAATCACGAACCTGTGTCTTTACTGAAGTAGTTTACTGAATTTGTCAATCAAAGAAAGTTTACATTTGTTGTTTCATATCAGTTTATTATTGACAGAAAAACAAAAAAACAAAAACAACCTTACCGTCGATTCCGGCGGGTTTTGTCTAGTTGTTCTTAAACGGCGGCAATATGATGTCCATTTTTCGATTTCGTCACTACGACTTCTTTTTTAGCACGTCTTTTGTAAAAAAAAATCGTGCTTCTGTTATCGGTTCATCCGTCCGTCCGTCCGTCCACCTGTACCCACAATATCTCAGCAACTATTATTCCGATTTGAAAAATTCTTTTTGCATTGGGAAGCTTAAAATATGCAAATGATGATCCTTTATTTCGTTTTTTTTTACGATGTACAATTTCGCCAGTAGAGGGCGTAAATGCAGATGATGTCGAATTCGAAAATACGTTTCATTCCACATATTTGCTTCTAAACATCCGATTAAAAAAAAATTTATATCTTTCGATTCCATTTATGTCGAAGCGTATTTTAGATATAGTTACTTTTACAAATTACGCATAGATTTTCCGCTAAGGGGCGTAAAAGTAAATTACATTTTCCCAGATAACTCTTCTTCTAAAACTCCGATTTGAAATTTTTTTCTTCAGCGGATACATCTCCTGATGAAAAATCTTTTGCATATAACTTGAAATTTTTGGTAAAGAATACTTTGGCCACTAGGGGGCGTAAGTGTTAATTTTTGCTTTTGATCTATTTGCCATATAATCGTAGTTTCTAAAATATCGATTAAAAAAATTCTTTCGTGGACTGATGCCACTCACATCGATAAACCTTTTCGGAATATTTTCTTCTTAAAATATTCCACAGTTTCTCCGCCAGGGGGCGTAGATGTACACCCTATTTTTGTCAATATCTCTACTTCTAGGAGTCCGATTTGAAAAATTGCTTTTTGTTGGATAGTGTTTTCCGCGTGACATGTTTATCATATAATTTCAAAACGTTCAAGTAATTTATAGACTGTCCGCTAGGGGTCGTATGGTGAATTGCGTTTCCCCCTATACCTCTGCTTCTAAATCTCCGATTTGAAAAATTCTTTCTGCACCGGATACAGCTCCTGATGGGAAATCGTTTGCACACAATTTATAATTTTTGTAAAAAAATAGTTTGGCCACCAGGGGGCGTAAATCTTAATTTCCGCTTCTGTTGTATTTGCAGCAAAATATGAGCTTCTAAATTCTCGATTGAAAAAAACGTCGTTTGTTGACTGATACTACTCATCTCGACAAACCTTTTAGGAAAATTTTCTTCTTGAAAAAATGCATGGTTTCTACGCCAGGGGACGTAGATGTATATCTTATTTTTGTCAATATCTCTACTTCTAAGGGTACGATTTGAAAAATTCCTTCTTTGTTGGATAGTGTTTCCGATGGGAAATGTTTTTCCTATAAATTCAAAATTTTCAAGTAAATCATAATTCTTCCTGTATCGCATACAAGACCTGATGGAAAATATTTTTTTACATAATTTCTAATGTTTGGTAAAGAATGGTTTAGCCACCAGGGGTCATATGTGTTAATTTCTGCATCTGAAGTATTTGTTGCAACATCTGGGCTCCTGAAAACTCGACTTTTTTTTTTTTCTTCGACCGATACCGCTTATACGGATAAAACTTTTGAAAATACTTTCTTCGTGAAATAATGCATGGTTTTCCCACCAGGGGACGTAAAGTCACATCTTATTTTTGTCGATATCTCTGTTTCGAAGAGTTCGTAAGCGCACGAATCCGTTTACAGCAATATCTGAGGTATTAAAAACCCGATTGAAAATCTTCTTTCTTTGGTCAAATCTATTGTTTTCCATACCGGTTCCATTGACTTTGAATAGCTTTGATAAATTTAGTTTGCGTCAGAACGGATTTTAAAAGACGTGCTTATTACACCCGAAAATTCGGTGTCAACTTTCTTGTTTTTTTTTGTTTTTTTTCTGAGAACGCAACTAGCAAATAAATTGAAGAATACTAACATTCCAATGATTCTCAACGGCGTAACAGAAAAACACGAGTAACACTAGGAATCTAACTTAGAGCACTGAATTGCATGCTGGGTGTAATACAAACCGCAGCTTACAATTCTTAACTGCGAATGTAAAGACGGCATTCCTGCATGATGAGTGTTTAATATTTTATGAAGTTATTTCGTTTTAGCGTGAAGGACATATATTTTGACAGAGATACGGCCATTTACCCTTTCTAAAATGGAGTCAAAAAGTGCTTTTTCTCAGGGGAAGACTTATGTTTCTTTCCTTGGGAATAAGGAATGAAGGGACAGGAAACTCAAGAACCAAACCAGAGACGAGAAGGACAATATATATATATATATATATATATATATATATATATATTTCTATACATGTATAAATATATATATATATATATTTACTGTAACATAGCGACGTCCAACGAAAACCATTTCGTGACCACCAAGAATGAAATATCGCCTGCAGATTCTGCAGCCTGGAGATCTTCCAAATAGCTCTTACAACAGACAAATGCAATTGTTCTTATTGTTATTTCTTTAATGCGCATATTCGCACACATGGGCCTCTTATCATCGCCAGTGATAACTTCTTTCTTTTGTTTTTCGTCATCTTTCTTTCTGCTGTTATCTCCGGTGGCATCTTTGTTAAAGCCTCTTCACATCAGCTCTCTTATTATTAGAAGGCGTGTGTGGATGCAATTTAAGCATAACAAATTTGCCACGCGAGATAAGATTTATTATTTCGAAGCAACGCCCTTTGTTCGTTCAATAACCGAAGATTATGAACTGCCAGTCAAAAGGTGCAATCTAGGAACTAAATGTTTCCGGGTATTTTGTGAAAATTAATTTATTTGGGTGCAAAGCGTTCTTCCCTTATTTTGAAATAAACAAGGCATGGAACATAATTAATTTTGAATTTCTTTTCTAATCCGTATTAAAAGTTAAAAAGGAAAATTGAAGAATGGAGAGTTTAAATGAAAACATTAAATGATTTTCATTGAATGTTTTTTCCCCTGTTGAGCTTTTGAAAAGCGACGTAAGGCTAAACAAAAACAGTTCGTTCGCTTGAAATTTCAATAGTTATGAAAATAATGTGTATTTGATATACTTGCTGAATAGACAACAAGAATTGTTGCTGCAAATGAGTTATGATTCGTAATAAGAATGGGATGCAAGACTTCCATGAATTAGTTAAGAAAATGTTAAATTTTATCAGTTTGCTCATGGTAGAGATAAATAAGTTTGAATTAGTTAGTAAATGCTCAAAGGTTGTCATTTAATTCTTTAGTTGCGGAGATAAATGAATTTCAGGGAGTAAACAGAATGAATGGATTTAAGGAGTGTAACTTATTCATATTGAAAGAGATGATTTTTTTGCTTACGATAACAGCATGCATAACTAACTTATTCATATTGAGAAAGTAGATATTATACTTGTACATGACTATTTCAACTATGCATAAATAATTTCACTTACGCGTCTAGTGAATTATTATTATACATATCTAATTCGTTTACGTTCAGGGAGTTAACATTATACATGACTAATTCATTTATGTTTTATGAGTTAATAGCATGTATAAATTTTAGGAATAGTGTTAAACATGTTGTTTCATGTCAGAAGTGGCTGAGTGACTACATAACTATCTCATTCATGCTTATTAAATTGACAGAATACATGACTAATTCCTTTAGTGTCAACTGAGTTAACTTTATTCAATACTAATTCATTTATGTTTAGTGAGTAGAGATTATGCATAAATAATTTATTTATGTTAGTGAGTTAACATTATACAATACTAATTTATTTATGTTTAGTAAAATAAGATTACACATGATTATTTCTTTCATATTTAGTGAGTTAATAGCATTTATGAATTTTAAGAATTTTTCCTCATTCATGATGGAAGTTGATGAAAGATTACATAACAGAGTCATTCATGCTCAGTAGGTTGACAGTATATATAACCAATTTATGTTATGTTTTTTAAGTTGACAGAATACTCCATGAGAGAGAGCGAGAGAGAGAGAGAGAGAGAGAGAGAGAGAGAGGACGAAACTATTTTTGTCGACGTTCAACACGGTTTTTGTAGATCCTGTTATTTATAACGAAGTATATTTCTCCGTCATTTTTGGTCTACGCCGGGATTCGAACCCGAGGCCGCTTATTCCGGAACAAGTCGCTCTACCAACTGAGCTACGCAGACATGTATTCTGATTCCTATCTGCCTTTATGTCATGTGCGTCCTGCTGGCAGGTACGTCACGTCTCCCCCCCCCGAAAGAGGGCCGGGGCATGGCCCACGGATCAGCCGTGACCATGAATCGTTGCAGGCAGACAACCACTGTAGAACGTGCACTTGAGAACTCCCAGTCAATCTGGTGTGTGGAATGCAACGTCACACACATTTATTTTTCGAAGCACTGGAGAAGGGATTCTCTAATTTTTCCTATCTCGCGGTGTGGAAATAACATCACACCAATGCGAGATTTTGAACGGTCGGGTCATCCGGGTAGTTCGGGCGCCATTATAACGAAGTAAATTTCTCCGTCATTTTTGGTCTACGCCGGGATTCGAACCCGAGGCCGCTTATTCCGGAACAAGTCGCTCTACCGACTGAGCTACGCAGACATGTATTCTGATTCCTATCTGCCTTTATGTCATGTGCGTCCTGCTGGCAGGTACGTCACATATTTTATTATATCATTTTGTGGATGAATTCGTATTTTTAACATCTAACGCGCCGATTGCTAGACTGAGTAAAGTATTCTCATTGATGCTTGAAAAAAATTGTTCTCAGAACATTTGGCTTTTGAACAGTTCAAATGCGAGAATGAATTATTTTAACTCATAACTGAATAAACCATTTTGTTATGTTTTTCGCAGTTCCTATAACCTTTGAAAGAGTCAAATGAATTTGGGTGAAAATAATGTTTTCAGACTACATGGATTTCTAAAAATACATTAGGAAAGTTATGATGAGGTGAATGAGTTTGGAAGAACTCATAAAAATGCACATTTAATTGATATGAAGATTGATGAAATTGACAGTGTGATGGATGTTGAAAACTTTCGGTTTTGTTTAATGAAGATCAGTAATCTTAAACAAGAAAGTTGACACCGAATTTTCGGGTGTAATAAGCACGTCTTTTGAAACCGTTCTGACGCAAATTAAATTTATCAAAGCTATTCAAAGTCAATGGAACCGATATGGGAAACAATAGATCTGACGAAAGAAAGAAGATTTTCAATCGGGTTTTTAATCCCTCAGATATTGCTGTAAACGGAATCGTGAGCTTACGAACTCTTAGAAACAGAGATATCGACAAAATAAGATGTGACTTTACGTCCCCTAGTGGGAAAACCATGCGTTATTTTAGAAAGAAAGTATTCTTAAAAGGTTTATCCGTATAAAAGTATCAGTCGAAGAAAAAAAAAATTAGTCGAGTTTTCAGGAGCCCAGATTTAGCAACAAATACATCAGAAACAGAAATTAACCCATATGACCCCTGGTGGCTAAACCATTCTTTACCAAACATTAGAAATTATGTGAAAAATATTTTCCATTAGGTCTTGTATGCGATACAGGAAGAATTTTTCAAATCAGAGCTTTAGGAACAGAAATAACGCAGAAAACGCAATTTACCTTTGTGCCCCCTAGCGGAAAGTCTTATGATTTACATGAACATTTTGAATTTATAGGAAATACATTTCGCATCGGAAACATTACCCAACAAAGAAGGAATTTTTCAAATCGGACCTTAGAAGTAGAGATATTGACAAAAATAAAATATACATCTACGCCCCCTGGCTTAGAAACCATGCATTTTTTAAAGAAGAAAATGTTCTTTAAAGGTTTGTCGACATGAGTAGTATCGGTCAACAAACGACGTTTTTTTCAATCGAGAATTTAGAAGCTCATATTTTGCTGCAAATACAACAGAAGCGGAAATTAAGATTTACGCCCCCTGGTGGCCAAACTATTTTTTACAAAAATTATAAATTGTGTGCAAACGATTTCCCATCAGGAGCTGTATCCGGTGCAGAAAGAATTTTTCAAATCGGAGATTTAGAAGCAGAGATATAGGGGGAAACGCAATTTACCGCTACGCCTCCTAGCGGAAAGTCTATGAATTACTTGAAAATTTTGAAATTATATGAAAAACATGTCTCACGGAAAACACTATCCAACAAAGAAGGAATTTTTTTAATCGGACTCCTAGAAGTAGAGATATTCACAAAAATAAGATGTACATCTACGCCCCCTGGCGGAGAAACTGTGGAATATTTTAAGAAGAAAATATTCCGAAAAGGTTTATCGATGTAAGTGACATCAGTTCACGAAAGAATTTTTTCAATCGAGATTTTAGAAGCTACGATTTTATGGCAAAATACATCAGAAGCAAAAATTAACACTTACGCCCCTTGGTGGCCAAAATATTCTTTACCAAAAATTTGAAATTATATGCAAAAAATTTTCCATCAGGAGATGTATCCGCTGAAGAAAAAAATTTTCAAATCGGAGTTTTAGAAGAAGAGTTATCTGGGAAAATGTAATTTATTTTTACGCCCCCCTAGCAGAAAATCTATGCGTATTTTGAAAAAGTAACTATATCTAAAATACCCTTCGACATAAATGGAATCGAAAGACATAAATTTTTTTTCAATCGGATGTTTAGAAGCAAATATGTGGAATAAATCGTATTTTTGAATTCGACATCATCTGCATTTACGCCCTCTACCGGCGAAATTGTACATCGTAAAAAAAAAAAAACGAAATATAGGATCATCATTTGCATATTTTAAGCTTCCCAATGCAAAAATAATTTTTCTAATCGGACTAATAGTTGCTGAGATATCGTGGGTACAGACGGACAAACCGATAACAGAAGCACGATCTTTTTACAAAAGACGTGCTAAAAATTTAGCCATCCATGCTCATGAGTTTAATTTCTCCACATACACAGTAACGGCTAAAATCAACAGGTTGGGTTCGCATGACTTAAAAAGTGGAACTTTAAATCATACGCCAACTGTGTTTTAATTATATTTTCTTGTGTTGGCGTAGATCTTATTGGAACTTGTAGAAAAATATGTGGAAAACAATCGCTCTAAACGCCCTATATTTGAAAGATAATTTATCTAAAATGATGAAGTATGTGTTAGTAGCTCTTATGAAATTAGAACCATAAAGAAGATCACGTGGCTTGTGTGATAAAATGGTCAGAAGTACTTTATTCCGACAGCTTCTTTATATCGGTCCCAAATTTGAGTCTAGCATAAGAAAAGAACACGTGTACGTCACGGACATTTCTTGCCGTTCTACCTCGGCTACATCTGCTGCCTGTACGTCTGGTCACAACACCCAAAAGAAATTGCATAATTCAGTGAGGTGGTATCGCACTGTGGCAATAGTTTTCTGTCGGGCATTACTGGATAAAAACATACATGTCCAGCAGAAAATTAATGTACTAAATAGAAAAAAACAACACTAACAGTTATAACCGATACCGCAAAGAAATAAGATAACGTTTTGATAAATTTCGCTGTTTTGTTGTACACTGAACGGCAATTGAATTATAGATACCTGTCTAGTAACGAGTAGCGCCACCTTCCGCCCTGATGATGGCGGCGATTCGTCTCGGCATGGACTCGACAAGACACCGGAAGCGTTGGGAAGCCATACGGATCCACGACCCCTCAACAAGCTCCCAAAGTTCACGAAGATTTGATGGAGGCGGCGTGTCAAAGCATTAAACATCTCTCTCGATGGCATCCCAGACGTGCTCGACGGGATTGAGGTCAGGTAATCTAGCTGGCCAAGGAAGCGAGGTCACACCGGTGGAGTATTTATCCAACCATTCGCATACAATTCGGGATCGATGGCACGGTGCATTGTCTTGTTGCAGGATGAGCTTCCCAGTGGGATGTTGAAGACGCACAAACGGAAGCAAATGGTCGTTCAGGTTATCCTGGTAACGTTGACCTGTGAGGGACGATGTCACACGTACCAGGGGTCCCATTTCAGTTCACGTAAACAGTCCCCAGACAAGAATGTCACCCCCACCAGCTTGAAGAGTACCCTGCTGGCAAGAAGGATCCATCGCTACATGTGGTTTGCGCCGTACTCGTATCCTGCCATCCGCATGTACCAACGTGAATCTCGAATCATCAGTCCAGGCAACATTTTCCCACATGTCTAGGGTCCAGTGGCGATATTCCCTCGCCCATGCTAATCTTTGCACCCTGTGATGTGCGTTAACTCTTCATGAGCTCCGATGTTCCTTTGCAGATTTATGGTTTTGGACATGAAGGTGAAAAATTAATTATTTGGCAGAACCCACCTACAGCATGAACGAGATACTGTAGGTCGATCAGATTTAAGGTTGTGAAAGAAACCCGTGAAAGTAGCAAAATGAAACTGTTTGTATTGAAGAACAAATAAGAAATCTGGAACCTTTCGAGTTTTATTTAGAAGGTAAAAAAATAATAATATAGTATGATCTGGCAATGACCGTGGTAGACGGAAAGGTTTGTAACTCCATCACATCCACATCGTCACAAGTACGCAAAATACATTTGTGGAGCATCACCGAGAGAGATGAATAAAGTGATTATGAACACGAAAGCTGCAGATCCAAACACTCTTGAATTTGGTCTGACCACTCTTCGCGCGTGGATAAGATGTTTCGAGTGTCTTTTGCGTATAAGCTACACATTGGACATCAAAAAGTGGCAGATCAGAGGAGAAGACGATGTTCTGCTAAGAAGGAGCGAATTATCAGACGTTTCTGTGAAAATATGGGCTTAATTGTGGACCAACCGAGAAAAGGCAGTGGGAACACAAGCGATATTAACACAACCAGAGAATTTTTCAACTACCCAGAGCTATCGTCATCTTTAACAGGCATTAATGAACAACTGAAAATTCGTTTTTTCGTTCACCTTCAAACGTTGTCTAGTGGCTATGACATTGATCATCATTACAACACCACGGAACAAAACCTGGTTACTTTTTGCAGAGAGCTTGTTAATTTTCATCAAGGGCAATCAATGTTGTAACGACTATATACCTATGTACATCCCCAATTCTTGGAAAACTTTCTTACCTAGGGACTCAAATAATGTTCAAAGTGACAACACCTTGAATGCCTTAACACCAGATGACACAATCACCCATTCAGCGATTCGGAATTTCCCGTGAACAATCCCAGACATGCGCAGTGAACGCACAGTTTGATTCATGACGCCTTCCCCCTTTCTGTTACTTAAGGGTCGGATTCACTAATTTGAGAGCACATCTGAGGATGATCCCAAGAGGGATTGAAAGATCTCATGTTTGTTTTAACCTGTCATTCGTATCACCTTCACCACATTTGGTGTGTACAGGAGCATCAGTTCTTTTAACTTTTAGTTATTCTAATCGTGCATAAGACGGCAACCTTATTTTATGACTAACTGAGCACGAACTTTTCATCTATTTTATGACATTAATGCTGAAAAACTTCATGAATATGCTATCTATACTACCAAAGAGTTTCTTTCGTTATATGGTTGGTATTATATGCCTGCTAGTGTGCATAAACTGTTCATCCATGGCTCAGATGTCAAAAAGTCGTCCTTAATCTCCAATTGGTCCGTTGTATGAAGAGGCACAGGAATCCAGAAATAAGGACTACAGATTATTCAGGACAAGAAACACTAGAAAATTCTCTCGGAGAGCCACAAATGAAGATTTAATTCACCACCTTCTTGCGTCTTCTGATCCTTATATTGCGAGCGCTTAATACCACTTCCGAAAAGAAAGTTAGGGAAATTTTCAACTCAGATATTGTCTCTCCTATTTTATCCACAACTACAAACAAATGAAGACAACACAGATGATGATGACGACCCGGATGATGGTTATGGTGATGAAGATGATGCCGGTGAAGATGAAAATTGATAGAGGCTTATTTTAAAATGAAGTGCGTTTTCCTGTTTTACGGGATGTAAATGTTCATGAAATGTAGCACAGTACAGACCTTAAATTTGTACCTGTTATTTTGTACAAAATATACACACTTATTATTTGATTTCTGAGTGGTATAACTTTTAAATTAAGTGGTCTTGAAAAGTTACAGAAGACAAGTGCACGAATTAATGAGTCGCATGGTCTTCAGGCAGCGACACACAAAAGTGCACTGTAAGGTTTCTATTATGCACTAGAAATTAGGTCGCAGTTTTTACAACTATCACGCAGAGGTCGGTGAAGGTTAAATTGGTCTTTATGTTTCAAATAAGACAGATTACAGTTAACAATCAATTACAGTAGTTTATGCGCACTTGTATTTTTAGCCGCCCAGATTTCAGATTTGGGACCATTGTGCGTTGGCTCAAAATCTCTACCTTTTTCCGTTTGCCTGCGAAGCTGCTAATACACGACTTCACTATACACCATGCACAACTAATGTGTGTACACTCATTTAATGCATCACATCCATCCATAAATCTTACTGCACCGTCCGCTCATACATAGGTCCCATGCAAATAAACTCAATATCTAACAAGTCCAACACTTTGCGTGTTGCATTTGTTTATACTGAGCATCACAATCATTTCATGCAGCTTAAGTACATACACCGAGTGATCACTGAATTGTGACCACCCCTATCAAAAGTAGATTGTGTAGAAAGTGTCATATAAAAAGGGTTAGATAACAAGAAAACACAATGGAAATTTACATATGGCGTTTGTAAATGTTATTGTTATAAAAATTTCTTTTTGCCCCCTCCTAGAAACAGAGCTATGAGCGCTCATGCAAGCAACCATAATGTTTTGGCCCTTCGGTGTATATATGTCGATATTTTTGTAAGAAAGTGCATTATTAGGCGTTGTTATTGAAATCGATGTGATCAATGAACGAATGCAATCATTGTATGAGGGACATGATTTTCCAGTAGTGCACGAATGAAAGGCATGAAATTGTTCATACGTTATCATGTCGATTTTTTATTCTGGCCGTTTGGTTATTATTTTGACATATACACCAATGAGCCAATTACATTATGACCACCTACCTAATAAGCTGTAAAACCCCCTTTAGCCCGCAAAACAGCGGCCACTTGGCGAGGCATCGATTGGACGAGGTGGTGTTAGGTAACCTGGGGTATCTGGTACCACAGTGTCAACAGCATGTCCTCCAGTTCCCCTACATTTCGGGATGGTGGAAATTTAGCTCTCCAAGTCGAACCACAAATGTTCGATTGGGTTCATGCCAGGTGAATTTGGAGGCTATGGCATTAACAGAAAGTCACCAGCATGTTCCTCGAACCACTCCTTGACGATTCTGACAGTGTGGAATGCCGCATTATCTTGTTGGTAATGGCCAAAAAGTGAACTTGGTCCGCAACGGTGTTCAGATACCTGACACAGGTGTCAGAGATTATCCTATTGGGATAATGGTTAGTAAATTGTACCCCCCAAAAAAACATCACCCAGAGCATAAAACCGTCGCCGCGGCCTATTTCCGCCCAACAGTGCATCCAGGTAATATAGCCTCCTTTGGTAATAGGGGTATCCGCGCATGCCCGTCTACGTGATGCATCAGGAATCTTGATTGGTCAGACCAAGCTACTTTCTTCCAGTCATCTACGGTCCAATCTCGATTATCTTGGGCCCATTCCATCCGTTGTTGGAGATAACGTGCAGTGAGCATAGGGACCCGGCTTTGGTCTTCGGCTACTCAGGCCCATGCGCAGAAGGCTGCAATAAACTGTGTGCTCTGACACATTTTCCTGATTACCACTGTTGTAGCTGCGGATGATTTGTCGCACTATGGCTCTGCGGTCACTGTGAACAATACCTCGACAGTCTCCGCTCACCTCTGGCATCAATGAGCTGCGGACGACACCCATCTGGACCACATTTGTCCTTCATCAAACTCCTATAAATCGGCAGCTTTTCCCATTCTGACTCCGAACACTCGACTAACCGAAAGCTGGTCCTCTGGTTGTATATATACTGCTCTGTGAACTTCACCTGTGCCACCGTTCGTTCTCCAGGCGCGCTCATTTCTCTATGCTGGGGGTAGTCATAATGGAGTGGATCATCGGTGTAAATGCAAATGAAATGAATGACACCACATTTTTCAGCGTCCGGGGTACAAACGCCTGAAACATACTTCGCCAAATACGAATTTAGATATTTCCGGAGTTTTCTCTTACTTTCATTAAATTTGGTAATCAGTAATATCTGGCAGAGAAACATAACATTACGTACTGGGCGTTAGTTTTTGCATCAGAAAAGCAAGTAAGTGAATGGAAAACCGTGCTGGTGATTACGAAAATGGAATGAAAAACGGGAATTTAGAAATATAACTTTTGGAGGCGAAGGTGTGGAAACAGATCTAAATAAACCTTTAAAGAAGTAGCATTAGAGATAAACCTAACATGAAACAGAATGAGATACTGATGCACAGCACGCTTACAGAAACTGGTAATTTAGAAGTTGACGGAGCAAATGTAGAAGCAACAGATGTCTATATCTATCTAGGATAGCAGATATCAATCGAAGGCTACATCCAAGAAGAATACTCGTAGAAAATTTGGCTGGAGTGCATTTCGAAGAAATGAGCAATATGCAAGAGCGATTTATCATTATGTGTTAAAAGAAGAGTGCTTTTTCAGTACATGTGCCGGCGTTAGGTCTCCGGCAAGCTCCTCTTCTCAATTAGGCATGTCTTTATGCTATCCTACTACAATATCAGGACGGCTCCAGGCGATATCACATCGGAATGACTAATCGTTCTTTTAAAATTAGAAACAACGAACATTAAAGAAATGCAAAGGACGGGAAAAGCTGTATCCAGAGAAGTCAAGTTCAAGTCCGTTGATCCTATGAGGAATGGTATAAAGAAATTAGCTTCATATTCCACACGCAAATCTACTGCTATTCGCGAAACTTTAGAGATCATAACCGACATCGTGGCTTGCAGTGATAGCGTTTCTCTAGAGTTGCCACGCATTTGAAATCAGTTCTTCAAATAATGCTGCGTTTTCTACCATGGTACCACGTGCCCACCCAATGTGACCTCGTGTTTTCGAATGAATGATCGCATTTGCGCCTATTCATTTGTTGTCTAGTAAAGTCACTGCGTTCAAATTGTTGAAGTGTTTTATAATCCAGTTTGCAGTTAGCTCTGTACCTTCCTTGAAAAAGCCATATGGTTGATGAGCGAAAGCTTTTAATAGGGAGTGTGACGTGCCTGCCCAGCAGGACGCACACGACACAAAGGCAGATAGCAGTCAGAACGAACGTCCGCGTAGCTCAATTCGTAGAGTGACTTATTCCGGAATTAGGGGACCCGGGTTCGAGCTCCGGCGTGGACAAAATGACGGAGCAATTTACTTCGTCATGATGGCGCCCGAACTTTCTGAATGACCCTGCCGTTCAAAATCTCGCAATGGTGTGATGTTCTTTCCACACCGCGAGAGAGGAAAACTAAGAGAATCCCTTCTCCAGCGCTTCAAAAAATAAATGTGTGTGACTTTGCATTCCACACACTAGATTGACTGGGAGTTCTCAAGTGCACGTTCTACAGCGGATAGCTACCTGCGACGATTCATGGTCACGGCTGACCCATGGGCCATGCCCCAGGCCCTCTTTCGGGTGAGGGGGGGATGTGACGTACCTGCCTTTACCTCAATTGGTAGAGTGACTTATTCCGGAATGAGGGGACCCGCGTTCGAGCCCCGGCGTGGACAAAAATGACGGAGAAATTTACTTCGTCATAGCAGTTAGCTGTCTACCTTCCTTGAAAAAGCCATCTAGTCTATGAGCGAAAGCTTTGAAACTTTGATTTCTATTCTACGCCAAGAAATTTGGATTCATAGTATAGTTATACTATTTTTAGTTGTTCAATACATCCTTTCAGTCCTTACTTACGGATCAGAGATATGAATTGGAACTAAAACATATGTACAGAGAGTGCAGAAAACTCCAAAGAGCATGGAGAGATATAATTTTGGTGTAACCAGAAAGCGTAGGATCCCGTGGATCAGGAAACTGACAAAATTGGATGACCTCATGGTACAAGAACTAAAGTGGCAAATGAGCTGACATATTACTAGAACTAAAGTGGCAAATGAACTGACATATTACTAGAACTAAAGTGGCAAATGAGCTGACATATTACTAGAACTAAAGTGGCAAATGAGCTGACATATTACTAGAACTAAAGTGGCAAATGAGCTGACATATTAACTAACCACCGGTGGACAACTGAGATACTAAACTGGATATCAAGCAGCGTTGCAGAGACGTTTACCCTGAAATCAGTAGATCAGAGCTCAAAAAATTACTATAAGTCAGTAGATCAGACAAATCTAATGTGCTATTGGATGTAATCTCAATATGAAGCAACACTTAAATGAACTGATATGTCAAATATTACCAGTTCTCCACAAACTACTATCAAACAGCGGAATGAAAATTGAAACCAATACAATCGTAAGTCACTTTTTAAAAAGATATTACTGATGATTTGCTTTATAAAACAATATTGATCATTAAAATTACTGTTGGTGCAAACAATCGTTGCATTTGCCTCTTAATGTAAACACAGCTGAACCTGTCCCACTTGTCTTTCTAAAAACTAAGAGTTATATATACTCCTTACTCAACGATACCGGGATGTCCTAAAAGTACGTGAAATAAGTGCCATACTCAAAAAAGCATCATTAATACCAATATTGGGCTATAGATGTGTTTTCCTGATATTCTGTGTTTTTATAAAACTAGGAAAATGTATGTGAAACAGACTAATTATCTAGAATAAAAATATTTTTCATAACAAACAATACGAATTTTTAAAATAATAATAGGTAGTAGGTGTTGAATATATATAATTTTCGTCTTGTTCAGCATTTTTTCTTCGGACCCATTTTGAGGTGAGTCCTGTCTAATGAATCAGTAGATGGTGAATACTGAAAAAATGCAAACACTCCTAGGTGGTCTTAAAGCAGAGAAAAATCAGTAGATTACGAAAGTCCATCAGTAGACAGGAGTCAAAATCAGAAGATATACTGACAAATCAGTTGAATGGCAACACGATACAAGAGACAGGAAAAAACCTTGAAAAGGAGACCGACCAACTGTGAAAAAGCTGAATAAAGTATGCCGGAGTGACACGAAAGAGAATTGATGAAGGTAGAGAGTTGCGAAAGCGAGACTTAAAGAGACTTTCATTAAATAGATGATTGAGAATGGTTGATGATGATTACGTATAATGACACCAGCGCAAAAATCGCGGAAGTTATTTGTCACACACAAAAAAAAGGAACTTTTCCATTTGGCATTTTATTGACTCCATCTCAAGGAAGAGCTCTACATCATGGAAATTTCAAACATATGTACGGAATGTATTGCGTAGCGGATGCTAACTGACAGAAAATGAGTTTTTCAAATCGAACTTCCGAAAGCAGGGAGAATCAGTAATACAACATAGCGGAAACGCTGTTCATTATTTGGAATAGAAAATATGTCCGAAATGTTCTTCATAGTAAGGTTTCGGACAAAGCCAAAATATACTTTTCCGTCGGATTTCCAAAAGTAATACGAAATAAAATATAAGCAAAAAGCTACTTGCATTTACAAGCCATAACAATAAGATTTTGTGAAGAAATATAAGTAACAATGTATAAGTCATCGTTCCCATAATTAAAATTAGCGAACGGTAAAGGAATCTTTAAAACCTTATAGATTATGAAATACGATGCCCATAGACTGAAGGACAAGGCAAAAATTGTTTATATAGTTCTTATATTAGAATACATGCTAAAATGTCACAGTGTATTTCCTTTTGATGGAGACATCCGCTCTAGAAGCAGTACCCTCATGATTATTTGCACTAGAAGTTATCCTTACGAGCATCTGCACTGGAAGACGTACCTCGCATTAGTATCTGCGCTAAGAATACTTTCATGAATATCTGCGCAATGAACAGTCTTATGACCATCTGCGCTGGAATAAGTCTTATGACCATCTGCGCTGGAATAAGTCTTATGATCATCTGCTCTATCTGCTGTAGATGTAGTAACCTTTTAGTATCTATGCTATATATAGGAGTACTGCTTATGAGTATGTGCGCTAGAAGTGCGTATCATGAGCATCTGCGCCAGAAGGAGTACCTTTCATGAGTATCTGCCCTAGGAGTACCTTTCACGAGCATCTGCACTATACTGAGTATCCTCGTAAGTATCTGCGCTAAGAATACTTTCATGAGTATCTGTGCAAGAAAGGATAGTCTTGTGATCATCTGCGCTAGACGAGTATCCTCATGAGTAACTTCTGTAGAAAAAGAAAGCTAATGAGAATCTATGCTTGATCTGCTCCTTATGAGCATCTACGATAAGAGTACCTTTCATGAGTATCCACGCTAGAAGGAGTACTCCTCATAAACATCTGCACTGAAAATACTTTCATGCGCATCATGGCTAGGAGTAATAGTCTTCTGAGCATCTGCGCTAGAATTAGTTCCCTCATGAGAATCTGCTCCAGTTGTGGTATCCTCATGAGTATTTACACTAGAACTATCTCTCTCTCTCTCTCTCCACACACGAGTTTCGGCTATAGATGAAGTACCCTCATGGGTATTTACCCTGAAAAGAATGCACTCCTACGACCATTTGCCTCGGAGTACCCCTCACGAACATCTGCGCTAGAAGAAGTACTTCTCATGTGCATCTGAGTTTGAAGGAATACCGTTAAACATAATTAGCGCTCGGAAGAGTGCTCCTTATGGTAATTTGTACCAGGAGTACCCTCATGTGCATCTCCTTTAAGAGTACATTATATGAGTATCTGCGCTAGAAAGATTTCTTACATGATTTCCTGCGCTAGAAGGAGCGCCCTTCATGAGCATCTGCTTTAGGAGGAGTAATGTTATGAGCGTCAAACTAGAAGCAATACATTAATGAGCATCTGCGCGAGAATGCGTATCCTCATGAGCATTTACGCCAAAAAGTAGTAGTTCAATCGTAAATAAGGGCGTCTGGTTTCAGGGAACTGAAAAAACCAGAGTTGGAAGAACGAAGACGATATATGTATGAGTCGAAGACGCTATGAGCCAGAAATCTACGTCCTTGACCAGTTTACTACCGGTCGACAAAAGACCACCTGGTGCTCGGGTAGCCAGGATACTACATTCTCGTACCAAAGGCTTTTATAAAAGTTATGAGTGAGACACGGTGTTGTATTCATTAATACCCTTCCATGAAACCAGTAGCTATAAACTGGGAGCGCGAGGTTCGTCTTAACCTTCCACTGTCATGTCGTCCGTTAAAAAGCGAACAAAAATAATCATTGCTAAATTTTATCCAATACTTTGTTTATTGTTTCAAAGGTAAGAAATAAAAGGCAGCCTGACGTAAAAATAGAAGACAGTACTTGCGACGAAGTCATTTTATATCATAGTTTCGTTTGAGAATCAGCAATACACGCAGTTGAGTCACATTATTGTGACCACTTCCTACTTTTGACGTCAACAGCGCGGAGCCAATGAAAAAAGGCACGTGTGGTGAGCTGGCTTGGAGGGTATATAAGGTGTGCTGTAGGCATTCTGAAAACATATCACTCGTTGCTGTCATGGATAAAAGGAGCGATTTATCAGATTTGCAAAATAATGATGATTATCGGCTTTCGGGCCAAGGGTGGCAGTATTTATATGTAAAAGCGCAACTTGTGAACTGTTCGCGTGCTGCTTTGGTTAAAGTGTATCGTGATTGGAGTAAATTGTATCGAAATGGTACAACTGCAAATAAGCGATGTGGAAACTGCGGAGCACCACGTGCCATTGATGCCAGAAGTAAAGGTCGGCTTCGAAGGAGTGTGAGGGCCGATCGACACGCTACAGTGGAGCAACGCACTGGCCGAATGAACCAAGGAGATACCGGAAGTGTGTCTAAAACGACAGTTCAGCGAACCCTGCCGCTTATGGGGCTCCGATGCAGTCGGATGGTCACTGCACCTATGCTAACGAAGGTGCGTCGGCAGAAAAAGGCTTATATTTGCTCGGTAGTATCAGAATTGGATCTCCGCTGATTGGCAAAGGACTACCTTCTCCGATGAGTCATGTTTTGTGCTTCATCGAACGGATGGACGTGGGCGTATAAGGCGAGAAACATTGGAGAACAAAAACAGTCTTTAACCATTACTGGAAGAACACAAGCTGGTGGGAGCAACGTTATGGTCTAGGGAATGTTTTCGTGGTATTCCCTGGGTCCACTCATATCTGTGGAAGGCAATATCGACCGAAATCGTTATGAATACATCCTTGCAGGCCACGTACACCCATACATGCTGATTGTCTCTCCTGGGGTGGATGGAACCTTCCAGAACGACACTGCGACGTGTAACACAGCTAGAAATGCCCGAGAGTGGTTGGAAGAGCACGAAGAAAACTTCAAAGTACTTCCTTGGTTCTCTGATTCCCCAGACTTAAACTCAATTCAGCATCTGTGGGACCACAATGATCGTGTTGTTCGCTCTATGGATCCTCCACCAGGCAGCCTCCAGCAGCCGTCAGATTCACTGAAGTTAGTATGGCTCCACATACCTGTGAACACCTTCCAGCACCTTATTGAGTCACTCCCAGCCCGTCTAGCTGCTGTCCGCGCTGCACACGTCAGTTACTCTGGAGATTAGCTCGTGGTCGCAGCAATATGACACGACCGTGTATTTCCAACAGGAGCAGTATAGCATTTTCCCACCTTGAATGGAATCAACCCGTGCTTTTGCACGCCAATGTTAAACAACGCAGTTCAGTTTTATTTTGCTTATCTTAGATGGATTTCATTTTAAAGATCTTTTGAAACCACAGGTGTTGCGATGAGTCGTTTCATTCTCACGAAAATGAGCAAAGTCAATCACTCAAGTGAACTCCAAGATTTTCTGCCATTTCAAGTTACAACATTCCTTGAGTTTGGGTTCCCGAGTGAGAGTACAGGGAGAATAACATGGAAAGACAGTATGACAAATGTTACACAAGATTGGACTCCGGTGTAGTTAGAAACATGACTTCACCGCTTTAAACGCAGTGGTTTGGTAAATAGATGAATGAATCCTCTTGATTCTCTTCCGAGAAAGGCAAAAGGGAGTAGGGACCAGTAGGAAAATCGATACCAGTTTATTCTGGTAGTCAAGTTACATGTCTGCCTCCGAAAGGTCAATTCATCAGCATTAACGTTGGACCTTGGCAATTCTAGCGGTCAACGGCAAGGAGGTTAGAATTATTACATAAAACGGAAAAGCAAAGAAAAATAACGCATTGGAATGGATCGTGAACAATTTATCAGAGAGTCATGTGAAGTTCCTCTCAAGCGGACAATTAGTTTCCTGCTCCTCGTTATGTAAATGGTGTGATTTCCAAAAGTGAACATGATGGCTTCAAATAGCAAGAGGACGTTTACGGGCGTTCTGAACGGAGGATTTAAATTGCTTGTGATAAATTCAATAAACATGTCATAGACATCCTAACTGGTTGATATCTTCAATAAGAAAAATTAAATATCAATTTTAATTGAATTACGACTGGGCAAACTGAAGGAACCCATAAACCAACGATGTATTGCATTAAAATATTCTCAAAGCAGAGAGAGTTAATAACGCAATACGTAATCATTGTTCTATTTGGAAAAACAATACTCAACTTTATAATGAATGAGAAAGAATTGGAAGCATTTGAAATATAAAACCCGTCCCAAACAAGTAATCCATCAAATTCGGTGAAATATCCCGATGTCAGTTTGTGCTGCCCTCTATAATGTTTGTCAACTGCTAAATTAATTCAACAACAATAAATAAACAGTCTGAACAAACAATCAGCAATACCAGTAGTGTAAGCCAGTGATGGCTAAGTGGCAGACCCCTAATGTCAGTTTGTGTGGACCACAGTAAGGTATCCCGTTTGAGAAATTAATTCAACACAAATAGATAAAACAGATGAATATACAGTCATTTGCCAATGTTTAAGACCACCTGTTGTTATTTGGAGATTTCTGCCAATTGTGTCAGCTAGTGTTTGTATTACTCAACTTCCTGCCGGTGTTGCATCATCGTACAGCGGCAGATGTTGATAGAGTTGGGAGAAGCATGCGAGCGTCGGTTTGCTTCTGGTTTTCATGCTGAGAGGTTTTGAACGTATTTTCTACATAGCGAAAAATGGGCAAAAAAGCGTCATTAAGTGTTACTCAGAGGGCACAAATAGTGACTTTATATCATGAGGAATACTCCGAACGTGACATAAGCAGAAGAGTGAATGTCAGCAAGACTGCTATTCTTAATACGATCATAAAATATCGAGATGCAGGTGAATTTAGCCACCGAAAGAGAAGTGGACGTCCAAGGGAAACAGCCCCACGTGATGTCAACGCCATAAGGCGAATAGGTTTGCGCTCTCCGATGAGTTCATGCAAATAAATCAAGGCCTTTCTATACATTCAAAAGGGTCTAATATTATCATCAGCACTGTTTCACGACGTCTTAGCAAAGATTTTGGATTAAAGTCTTGTAAACCTGCACATAAACCTAGATTAACCTCTGTCATGAAAAAGGAGAAACTCCCGTTTTCGAAGCGTCATCAATCGTGGACTGCTGAAAATTGGAGCCAAGTTCTTTTTTCCGATGAATCAACTGTGCGTCAATTCGAATCACGTGAAGCACATGTTCGACGATCAAAAGGCAAACGTCCTATGAAAAATGCACCGTTAGTACCGTGGGACATCCGCCTAGTCAGATGATATTGGGGGCTATGTCAGCATCCGGTACTGCTTCGTTATCCTTCAAATAGAAGTCATCGCTCTTTCCGCGTTTATATAAGTGCGTCACGGAAAAATTCTCATCGGCCGCCACCGGGAATCGAACCCAGGGTGTTCCAGTTATGCGTCGGACATGCTTCCACTGCACCACAGCGGCCTCGAAATTCTCCAGACTCGCATACGACAAACCCACTGGAAGACCCTGGGTTCGATTCCCGGTGGCGGCCGATGATAATTTTTCCGTGACTCACTTATAAATGGGGAAAAAACGATGACTTCTATTTGATGTTCCTGGTCCACGTCAACTGTGTATTTATTATTCATTATCCTTTTTGACCACACGCACTAACATAACTGTTCCCTTTTATGTGGAAATGTTACGTGAGAAGCTGTTAACTCATATGCAAGTGAACATATACACAATCTTTATGCATGATGGTGCACCATGCACAGATCAAAGACAGTAAAGGACTACCTGAAGAGGAGAAAGATAACTGTGCTTGACTGGTCCGGATATAGCCTCGACCTCAGCCCCATAAAAAATTTCTGGACCATTTTAAAAGACAAGGTACCAAAAAAACAGCCATCAAATTCACAAGCTTTGATTAACGTGATAAAGTACGTGTGGTGCAAAGACATTTCAGGTGACTACTACAAATCCCTCATTGATAGTATGTCACATCGTACTCTGTCCGTTATAAAAAAACAAAGGTGGCCACACAAAGTACTGATTTCGGATTTTTTGTGATCTACAGAATGTAAGTATTCATCTGTGGTCTCGTTTTTTTCAAATATCTCTGACTAGTAATTAGTTGTTTCTTTGAAAATCTTAATTAAATTGACAGGGGGTCTTAAACTTTTTCAAATGACTGTACTGTGTATAATTTAATATTCTATACTAGTGACTGTTAAGTGGTGGCCCAGGAAGAACACATCCAAAGAAATGCACAGTGATCTCAATTTCTGCGGCCTGCAATAGGATATCCCAAGTGGGAAGGTAACATGCACTTACTTATTCTGGTGGTACATTGGAGAACAAAGAAATTCGTCGCTGAAAACAGGATCTAGAATGCATTGGTGTGTACGCTGGATTTATGTGCAGTAGAGCTACCATGAAAACATTTTCTAGGATCTCGTCTTATTTATAAGGCTTCACGATACGTTAATTTGCGCGAGAGCCGCCTGATGGCCTAGTGCTTAACGTTCATGACTGCGACGGAGAAGACCTCTGGTTTGATCCCAGGCAGGTATGAACGCTCGAACCACTAAATATCCGCCGTGCGTCGGATAGGCGCGTTAAGCCGTCGGGCCCCGGGTACTGGAACCCCGGTAATAAATAAGGGCCTCTTCCTCCCCCTTTCTATCTCGCTTCCGTATCACTTTCCTATCGGGCACTCTAGCCCAAATCTCCTAGCATCCTATTTCTAAGGGTTGTTTACGACCGAAGGTCAGACACTCAAATCCTCTATGTATGATCTGATCTAAATTGCGCCACTCAGGTGGCGCAGTGGTCTGAGCGCTAGCTTCTGACCATTATTCGTCCCAGATGGGTCCGAACCGTGGTTAATTAAGCACGTAAGTTGCGCTGGTGTTCTGGCACTGGTTTTCTCTCTTCCCTGAAACCAGTGCACCTAAAATAGGGACGGCGACTGCTTATAACCCATCGGGTTGCTCACTGAGGTCGTTAAACCGCTCTCCTCCCCAAATACCATTAGTCTAATTCGGTGTCCTTTTTTTTTAATGATACCGGTATCAGGTACCCCTGACTGGACTATTGTAAAGTCGACTCACAATTCTCTCAGATAACATGCGACGATGTAACATCTGTTGAAATCATGTATTTACAACGAAATACACTGTCGGGTAACATTTTTGTGACCACCAGCTAATATGCAGAGTAACCGCCCTATGCAGCACGGACACCATTAAGACGGGCTGGGAGTGACTCAATAAGTCACTCTAAGGTGTTCACAGGTATGTGGAGCCATGCTGACTGCAGTACATCTAACAACTGCTTGAGGGTGCGTGGTGTAGGATCCATAAATCGAAAAGCACGATCGAGGTGGTCCCACAGACGCTCAATTGGATTTACGTCTGGGGAATTAGGGCGTCAGGGAAGTACTTGAAGTCTTCATCGTGCTCTTCCAACCACTCTCGGACATTTCTAGCTGTGTGACACGTCGCATTGTCGTGCTGGGAGATCCCACACGTCCCAGGGAAGGCAATCAGCATGTATGGGTGTACGTGGTCTGCAAGGATGGATTCATAACGAATTCGGTCCTAAGTCCCTTCCACAGGTATGAGTGGACCCAAAGAATGCCACGAAAACATTCCCCAGACCATAACGCTGCCCCCACCAGCTTGTGGTTTGACAGCAATGGTTGAAGAGTGTATTCTCTCCGATATTTCTCTCCATACACTCCAACGTCCATCCTTTCGATGAAGAAGAAAACGTGAGTAATCGAAGAAGGCAATCCTTTGCCAATCAGCGGAGGTCCTTTTCCGATTCTGCCGTGCAAATGTAAGCCTTGTGTGCCGATGTGCCTTTCTTAGCATAGGTGCTGTGACCATCCGTCTGCATCGGAGCCCCATACGAGGCAGGATTAACTGTCGTTTTAGGCACACTTCCGGTAGCCCCCTGGTTCATTCGGCCAACAAGTTGCTCCACTGTAGCGTGTCGATCGGCCCTCATTCACCTTCGAAGCCGACGCACGTTTACCTCAGTGGTACGTGATGCTCCTCAGTTTCCACGTCGCTTATTCGCAATGGTGCCATTTCTCCAATCGCGATACACTTTAATTACAGCAGCACGCGAACAGTTCACAAACTGCTCTGTTTGAGAAATACTGCCACTCTTGGCCCGAAAGCCGATAATCAATCCTTTTTGCGAATCTGATAAATCGCTCCTTTTATCCATGACAGCAACGAGTGATATGTTTTCAGAATGCCTACAGCACACCTTATATACCCTCCAAGCCAGCACACGACAGGTGCGTACTTTCATTGGCTCCGCGCTGTTGACGTCAAAAGTAGGAGGTGGTCACAGTAATGTGACTCGACTGTGTATATCAGTTGTTATTGATATCTATAACTTTTATTAACCCTTTCCACTAAAGGAATGTGTTTGCTTGTACCTTTTTGAAAAAAAAAATTACACATTATTTTGTCCGAATTTTGATATTCACAATATGATGAAAAATTGGTATGATCGGCAACATTATTCGAAGTCGCCTTGTGTGAATGCTAAGGCTTGAGAAATAAGTCCTTTTGTGTTTCGCTCAATGCACTTTGATACATAGTAGTCTTCCACACGCAAGACCCAATAAAACAAATTTGAAATGATATTTATTTCCGAATACACTACACTATCATTAATACAGACATTTAACGTGGACCAGAAACTTCAAACAAGAATCTTCGCTCTTTCCATTTTTCAAACAAAGATCTTCGCTCTTTACCTGCGTTCCACTCCCGGTGGCGGCCAATGAGAATTTTTCCGTGACTCACTTATAAACGTGGAAAGAGCGAAGATCTTTGTTTGATGTTCCTGGTCCACGTCAAATGTCTGTATTAATTATTCATTCGCCTTCTAATTATTTGTTCAGTTGCTGCTTACCATCTTTGGTGAATCCCCAGCATTGTGCGGGGCTCCAAGAAGCAACCTGCCAAATTGGCTCGGCAGTTAGCGTGTGTGAGTCTGGAGGAATTCGAGGCCGCTGTGGTGTAGCGGAAGCATATCCGGCGCGTAACTAGAAGACCCTGGGTTCGACTCCCGGTGGCGGCCAGTGGGAATTTTTCCGTGACTCACTTATAAACGTGGAAAGAGCGAGGATCTTTGTTTGACACTACACTATCAGTACTGTATATAACACAAGGCTTAGATGAGTCTAAAGTTTTGCTGTAATAGCGTGAACTCTGTTACTAAATATTTTTCGAGCTTTCGAACTCTGATTTTTGTATCGGTTCAGCCCTGCCTACTATTGCTTTATACTCTGAAACATAAGCTCAGTCAAAATCTCCCAGTGTTGTGCAAATGAATTTTTTAAATTCATCTAAGTCTTGTGTTACATGTTAGAATTCTGCTAAATCATCTCTCTGAATAAACGGCTTCCAACCGGACTCGAATCTCTAATTTAACACAGTTGTATTTAGGTTCGGGTTAAATGGTATGCGTAGTGGTTTGAGGAAGGAAACCGTTTGATCTCAACTAATTCCAATTATTAGTTTGGTATTTATAGTTGGCCGTGTGATCAGAAGCGTAGTTTTCTGGCTTCTCATCCACGCTAGTTCCAGGTTGAGTCTTGGGCGAAGCGTGGGTGGTATGTTTGTTTTGCGGCGCTGGCTCTCCTCCTTACCTGGAACCAATGGCCCTAAATTTGGGACGGACGACTGCTATTAGCTGTAAACTTTGCACATGGTGGCCATTAAGTACCCTTATCTGCCAAAACGAAAAATTCTTGGATTTCAGTTTGGGTCTATGGAAATTCTTCACAATGTTATGACCTTTCCTGCGGCAGAGTGTTCAGAGGCAAGTCTTTGCTTCTTATCGTCCCAGTTGAATTTCGGTTCGCTACCCCAGTGGCGCAGTAGTCTAAGCGATGGCTTCTGATCATTCGTCTGAGATGGGTCCGGATTCGAATCCCGGTAAGGCATGGGTGTTGTGTTTGTCTTACGGCGCTGGCTCTCTCCCTCCCCTGAAATCAGTGGCCCTAAATTAGGGACGGGCGACTGCTTATAGCCCACTGAGTTGCTCACGGTGGTCGTTAAACCTCCAATCAAAAAAAAATTCGGTTCGAGTCCATGTTGGAGATCGTGGGGATGTTGTCCAACTGTGCTGGATTTCTCACTTCACTGGAGGCAGTTGTATTTAGATTCGGGTCGCCCTAAATTACTACTGAGAAACTGCTCTGTCTCAGATACTTACGGTGGTCATTAAACCCCGAAAACGTAAGATACTATTGTTCCGGTAGTCATTAAACCCCGAAAAAGTAAGATACTATTGTTCCGGTAGTCATTAAACCCCAAAAATGTAAGATACTATTGTTCCTTTAGTCATTAAACACCAAAAAAGTAAGGAACTGTTGTTCCATCGTAGATAGCTTCACCATTCCTGAAAACGTGCTACGACGCCCCTGTGGCGTAGTGGTCTAAGCGCTGGCTTATGACCATTCGTCCTTGAAAGGGTACGGTTTCGAATCCCGGTGAGGCATGGATGTTGTGTTTGTCTTATGGCATTGGTTCTTTCCCTTATCTGGAACCAGTGAGCCCTAAATTAGGGACGGGCGACTGCTTATAGCACATTGAGTTGCTCACGGTGTTCATTATACCTTCAATAAGAAAGAAAGAAAGAAAACGTGCTGCACGGTCATCACCTCGTGGCATTGAGACCTCACTGCTAAAGGCCATCACACATGGAACAAATACATGCTAAGTGATTTTGCAGTTACATGGAGAACTACATCAATAAAGCAGTGGTCGACATTGGATGTTTTATTAGTCCCTAACTGAAATCAAAGTATTTCACTATATCAATACGCAGTGGCCTACATAAACGTAAATGTTATATTAAACTATATCAATAAAGCAGTGGTGCACATTTGATGTTTCATTAGGCCCTAAACGAAATCCAAGTGCTTCACTACACTGAAGAGCAATTGAATTAGAGATGCCTGTCTAGTAACGTGTAGCACCCCCTTTCGCCCTGATGACGGCGGCGATTCGTCTCGGCATGGACTCGACAAGACACCGGAAGCGTTGGGAAGCCATACGGATCCACGACCCCTGAACAAGCTCCCACAGTTCACGAAGATTTGATGGAGGGGGTCAGAGCCTCAAACATCTCTCTCGATTGCATCCTAGATTTGCTCGATGGAATTGAAGTCAGGAGACCTAGCTGGCCAAGGAAGCGAGGTCACGTCGGTGGGGTGTTCATCCAACCATTCGGATACAATTCAGGAGCGATAGCACGGTGCATTGTCTTGTTGCGGGATGAGGTCCCCAGTGGGATGTTGAAGACGCACAAACGGGAGCAAACGGTCGTCGAGGATATCCCGGTAACGTTGACCTGTGAGGCATGATGTCACACGTACCAGGGGTCCCATTTCAGTCCACGTAAACAGTCCCCACACGAGGATGCCACCCCCACCAGCTTGAAGAGTACCCTTCTGGCAAGAAGGATCCATCGCTTCATGTGGTTTGCGCCGTACTCGTATCCTGCCATCCGCATGTACCAACAACGTGAATCTCCACTCATCAGTCTAGACAACATTTTCCCACATGTCTAGGGTCCAGTGGCGAAGTTCCCGCACCCATGCTAATCTTTACACGCTGTGATGTGCGGTCAACAGCGGTACCCTCCTGGGACGATGGCTTCTGTAATCCATAGCGAGGAGATGATTTTGGATGGTGTGGCTGCTTACACATTTTTGTGCACCAGCTTTAAATTGCCGAGTGATTTCTTGCACTGTGGCCCGTCTATCCGCTGTCACAATGCGAGCTAGCCGACGATGACCTCGCTCATTCACACGCTGTTGTCCATGGCAGTTGGCCCTTGCGGGGATGGTTTTACCAGATTCGATGTACTCACGATGCACCCGTGACATAGTGGCTCGTGAAAATCCCAGTGCGTGCACGACTTCCGAGATGGAGTGACCCATTCGTCGGGCCCCGACAATATGCCCACGATCAAATACGCTTAGATCCTTCGTCTTACCCATACTGCGTCCGACTCTTACTGATTCCCGTCGCATGACTCCTTATATTGTCGGATCGCTGCGTACGTCATGTCGTTTCCGTTTACAGGGCCGCCCACAACGCCACATTTGCATAACGCCAGCTGTCTCTAATTCAATTGCTCTTCAGTGTATATCAATAAGGAGTGGCTTACATTAAAGTAGATGTTTATTCGACTATATCAATAAAGCAGATATATTTGCACATCTATATCAATAAAGCTTTTGTGTTAAGCTCATTTGATGTTCTATTAGGCCCTAACTGAAAGCCAAGTATTTCACTATATCTATAAGCTGTGGCCCACATAAAAGTAAATGTTCTGTTAGGCTTAGAGCGAAGTGAACATATCATGAGAATGAGCTTAACATAAAAGACATGTTAAACAAGAATTATTTGATGCACACTGATGTTCATAAAAAAAGAACAAGAAGTCATGGGTAATCAATTTTACCTTAAAATTTTTTCCGAAGTTAGAAATGGAATGCAACCGCCAGTGAATGAAAATGTGTACACCCCCTGTAGACATGATCCAGGAATAGATAGTTTAAAGCATCTTCTAACCGTGCATATTGTGAATTCCACCTCCCCAACCCGTGATTATGCATCACAGATTTTCTGATTTCCACGTCATTCCACTTCGCTTACGTACAACGTGATCGATTTTGAAACATACTCCTTTTTCCAGCCCTTTTATTCTCTACCTCTATGAACATGAAACGTAAATGAGCGTTCTTAAAATATGCAGAAAGTGTCCTCCTTTTCTTTGAATACATGCATCAATTTTCTTCTTCATGGAAACACAGGCTTACCGTGATATTGACAAGACTGTTTGCCAAATGGATGGAGTTGTTTGAACTTTTGAAATCTTGTATTCGTGCTGTCAAACAAAAATTCGGACACAATGGGCACACGAATGAAAGAATTTCAGATTCTGACTAACTGAACAATATGATGAACCGAATTTAAGTTTCCTGAGGACTGGTATGGAGACGTGGCATTATGCTATGTTAAGACATACAAGCTTATGTTCAGTATTATAAATCACTCCACATTTGAAATTTCGTAATCGACGGTGCGCTCTTTGGATCTTCCTCATTGTATGAACATTGTTCTCAAAATGCACACCCACGTTATAATGTTCTGAGTTAAGAATGTTTAACTATGTGTGAAAGTCAGTTCCCTAGAACATTATAATACATGAAGACTTTGACTGAAACTTTCCGTAGAGTTTACTCCATGCTCCGGATAGATGAGTATAGATATTTCTTAAGTACCGATTGACTAAACGGCCAAGAAAGTAATAAGTCGGTACTTACTTAAACTTCAAAATATTTATTATCATGCAAATGTAGTCACTTAAACGCTTAGCACAATTCGTCATGTCACTCGTTGCATGAAACACTTGTCAAGTATTGCTAACTTGGAAAGAATGTAACAATCATAAAGAATAAAGCAATGTTGTAACAATCAGCATCTAACAAACTCGAGCCTCAAAAATGAGCATAATGTAGTAATCTTAAAGCAGTATAACAATCAGCATCTAACAAACTCGAGCGTCAAAAATGAGGATAATGTAGTAATCTTAAAGCAATATAACAATCAACATCTAACAAACTCGAGCCTCAAAAATGAGCATAATGTAGTAATCTTAAAGCAATATAACAATCAGCATCTAACAAATTCGAGCCTCAAAAATGAGCATAATGTAGTAATCTTAAAGCAATATAACAATCAGCATCTAACAAACTCGAGCCTCAAAAATGAGCATAATGTAGTAATCTTAAAGCAATATAACAATCAACATCTAACAAACTCGAGCCTCAAAAATGAGCATAATGTAGTAATCTTAAAGCAATATAACAATCATCATCTAACAAATTTGAGCCTCAAAAATGAGCATAATGTAGTAATCTTAAAGCAATATAACAATCAACATCTAACAAATTCGAGCCTCAAAAATGAGCATAATGTAGTAATCTTAAAGCAATATAACAATCAGCATCTAACAAATTCGAGCCTCAAAAATGAGCATAATGTAGTAATCTTAAAGCAATATAACAATCAACATCTAACAAACTCGAGCCTCAAAAATGAGCATAATGTAGTAATCTTAAAGCAATATAACAATCAGCATCTAACAAATTCGAGCATCAAAAATGAGCATAATATAGTAATCTTAAAGCAATATAACAATCAGCATCTAACAAACTCAAGCGTCAAAAATGAGCATAATGTAGTAATCTTAATGCAATATAACAATCAACATCTAACAAATTCGAGCCTCAAAAATGAGCATAATGTAGTAATCTTAAAGCAATATAACAATCAGCATCTAACAAATTCGAGCCTCAAAAATGAACATAATGTTGTAATCTTAAAGCAATATAACAATCAGCATCTAACAAACTCGAGCCTCAAAAATGAGCATAATGTTGTAATCTTAAAGCAATATAACAATCAACATCTAACAAATTCGAGCCTCAAAAATGAGCATAATGTAGTAATCTTAAAGCAATATAACGATCAACATCTAACAAACTCGAGCCTCAAAAGTGAGCATAATGTAGTAATCTTAAAGCAATATAACAATCAACATCTAACAAATTCGAGCCTCAAAAATGAGCATAATGTAGTAATCTTAAAGCAAAATAACAATCAACATCTAACAAATTCGAGCCTCAAAAATGAGCATAATGTAGTAATCTTAAAGCAATATAACAATCAGCATCTAACAAACTCGAGCGTCAAAAGTGAGCATAATGTAGTAATCTTAAAGCAATATAACAATCAGCATCTAACAAACTCGAGCGTCAAAAATGAGCATAATGTAGTAATCTTAAAGCAATATAACAATCAGTATCTAACAAACTCGAGCGTCAAAAATGAGCATAATGTAGTAATCTTAAAGCAATATAACAATCAGTATCTAACAAACTCGGGCCTCAAAACCGAGCAACTCAACACATCTAACTAGTAACTTAAAACATATAACTGGAAACCGCAGAATATATCTGACAAGAAACAATACTGTGACGAAAATTAACTAAAAAGCAAGCCAGCTAGAACGCCAACAAACTCGAAAGCCGGCGAACGTTGTAAACATCGTTCTCATCTCTGCTGAATTCATAGGTCATTCTACTCCCGACCTCAATTCAGGTTGTCACAAAATATTCATTCGAGCTAAAAATGTAGCGTTAAGTTGAAAATCGCTTAAAGAAGAACGAAGCAGAATTTACATAGATACAGGATCTATAAAGGAAAATTATATTACTGCACTTTGTACAAAGGCCGTCTCATAAAAACTGAGTAGGCAACAGCGCCAAGGGGGAAAATAACCACGCAGACGACTAACTGAATTAAGGAAGTATCTATGGCAACAGTTATTAGCCATGGTAGACGATTCTGGTTTTCTTATTGCGCAGTTGTTTAAGGTACGTCTGATTTCGCCATACAGCTATGGAGGTGAGTGATTCAGAGTTAAGAAGTGAAATGCGTTGCGCGATAAAGTTTTGCTATCGTTTGGGTAAAACGGCTTCAAAAATAGTTGATTTAGTGAAAACAGCTTACAAAGATAAATGTTTGGGTGAGTCAACGATTTTTAGGTGGCACCATGATTTCAGAAAAGGGCGTTTGTGGGCAGAACTCGCTCCTAGGCCTGATGACCTGAAAGTGTTGTTACGGAGCGTATTGTTAACACTGTTTGGGTAATCCTGCAAGAACAATGACGTATAAAGACATAGCAGCGTCTACTAATATTTCAAAAACGTCTTCATTCCGCATTCTACGCGACAAATTGCTGCTGCATTGTGGGTGTTTTAGATGGGTTCCTCATCACCTGACGAGAGAACAATTGTTAGCTAAAGTTCAGGTGTGTCATAAGTGGAAACAAATGATTGCAAAGGATCCAGACTTTCTAAACGCAATAATAACTGCCGATGAAACATGGGTCCACTATTTCGACCGCCCTCACGAAGCGCGCAACGAGTGTCTGGAAACACATAGGCTCGCATCCACCGAAGAAAGTTCGGCAAACTAAATCAGCTGAGATGGTGATGATGATAATTTTCTTTGATCATGAAGGTGTAGTCTACTAGCATGCCCTTCTTCCACAAATTACTGTCAATGCTGAGTATTATATTTCAGGCTTGAAGCGTCTGCGACGTTACATATCGATTAAGCGACCGGAACTGGTGGGCAAGTGGACCCTACACCATGAAAACATGAAAACTCCCGCCTACATGTGGCTGTTTGTGTTCAACAGTTTCCTACAAAATGCAGTATTGAAATCATGCCACAGCCTACCAACAGTCCTGACCTCGCCCCCGTGCGATTTCTGGTAGTTTCCAACAGTGAAGAAGTTCCGTGGCGCAAACTTTAACACAGATGCTGACGTTATTGAAGCTGTACAGGGGTCGCTAAAGCAGCATCCACAAAATGCCTTCGCCATATACTTTGAAAAGTGGACTGAACGATGGGACCGTTGCATATCATCCGAGGGAAGATACTTTGAGAAAGAATAACATATATTTTTTTGTACCTACATTTCTTCATTTTGTGTGATTTTACTCTCAGGTTTTATGGAACGGCCGTTGGTTGTATATACGTCACAACGTATGCACTAAAATAATGTTGAAAAATCAATTTCTTTGTGCTGTTCGAATGAAGTTTTGCTGACGTCTTCGCACAACTCAAGCAACTCCAACACGACTTAATTCTTGCAGAAAGTCTGTTAACCTTATGCTCAGAAACTCTTGTTCGATTCAGGGACTGTTTTGTACCTAGCACCTGGTCGAACAACATAAAATGCGGTTACCTTTATTGATATTCCTTAATTAATTTATCGTAAGTTTTGAGCTGAGAGCCGCACCTGATAAATCTAGCTCTTTAGAAAACATAAATGTAATAGCTGCACCGGGCGCAAGCGTTGCATCACCAAATTTTGTAATCCATTAGCAATCGATGTAACATCTTCAACAAATAACATAGCACCATGTTAAGATTACTTTTTCAGTTTTGGTACGTTTTTAAAGTTATTTTTTCCGTAATCTCATAATAGCTTTCAAGTTATTTTTGGGTAATTAACGAGCAAATATATAAACATTAAATGTGGAATGGAATCGAAAAATCCTGAATTTCATTTTATTTTAATTCCGGGGCAATAGTCATTCTTAGAAGATGATTTTAATTATTAATTCCAATTGTTGCAGTTTTCATAGCACAAATTATAGGTGTTAATGTTGGGTGAAAAAGAATGAAGTATCTCAAGCAGCCATTTTTCATGGTAGAACTTTCATGGGAAAACCAGGCATAAATAAATGGGCAAAAGACTTACAATACACAAACTAGAACACATAAGAGACAATTTTTTTTGGGGGGAAGGGGGACTTTTACTTTCAATTTCTCGTGCTCTTTATCGTAAAAATCACGGATGCTACTTTTGATAGAATTTATTTTATCGTTTCCGAAATAGTTCCAAAACTAAGTCTCATTATCAAAAGCTAAAATATTGAGACCTCTTCAACGTCAGTCCGAAGTACTGAAACTTATGACATGGCAAAACAAGAAAGATGACACCGAATTTTCGGGTGTAACGAGCACGTCTTTTGAATCCGTTCTAACGCAAATTAAATTTATCAAAGCTATTCAAAGTCAATGGAACCGGTATGGAAAACAATAGTATCTGACCGAAGAAAGAAGTTTTTCAATCGGGTTTTTTAATCCCTCAGATATTGCTGTGAACGGAATCGTGAGCGTACGCCCTTTGGTTGCAGACTCGTGCCTTACGAAAAACATGAATTTATATGAGAAACATTTCGCACCGGAAACGCTCTCCAACATATAAAGAATTTTTCAAATTGGACTCTTAGAAACAGAGATAACGACAAAAATAAAACGTGACTTTACGTCCCCTGGTGGGAAAAGCATGTATTATTTTAGGAAGAAAGTATTCTCAAACGAGTTTTCCATATGAGCACTATCGGTCCAAGAAAGAAATAAAAATTTTAGTCGAGTTTTCCGGAGCCCAGATTTTCCTACAAATACATCAGAAACAGAAATTAACACTTATGCCCTTGGTGGCCAAACCACTCTTTACCAAACATTAGAAATTCTGTGAAAAATATTTTCCATCAGGTCTTGTATGCAATACAGGAATAATTTTTCAAATCGGAGTTTTAGAAGCAGAAATAACGAAAAAAACGCAATTTACCATTGTGCACCCTAGCGGAAAGTCTATGATTTAGTTGAAAATTTTGAATTTATAGGAAAAACATTTCGCATCGGAAACATTATCCAACAAAAAAGGAATTTTCCAAATTGGACTCCTAGGAGTAGATATATTGACAAAAATAAGATATACATCTACGCCCCCTGGCGCAGAAACCATGCATTATTTCAAGAAGAAAATGTTCTTAAAAGATTTGTCGACATAAGTAGTATAGGTCAACAAACAACTGTTTTTCAATCGAGATTTTAGAAGCTCATATATCATCATCATTGTCAACCATTATCAATCCACTGCTGGACGAAGGTCTCCCCAAGTTTCCTCCACAACGGTCTGTCTTGTTCCAGTCTCCTCCATGTCACCCCTGCATACTTTCGAATTTCATCCACCCATCTCCCATGTGGTCTTCTTCTGGGTCTTTTCCTGACCCTTGGAATCCAACCTAAAATTTCGGCTGTCCATCGATGATCTGTCCTTCTGGCAGGCAGTATGTCCAGCAAATTGCCATTTCAGGGATTTAACTCTGATCATGATGTCTTCCACTCTTGTCATTTTTCTGATCCACGAGTTCCTCTTCTTATCTCTCCTGGTTACACCAAGCATGTACCTCTCCATGCATCTTTGAGTTGTCTGCAGCCTTTGTATATCTCTTTTAGTTAAAGTCCACGTCTCTGCACCATACGTAAGCACTGGAAGGATGCATTGATCAAACACTTTTCTTTTAAGACAAAATGGCATATTGCTCTTGAAAATTATGCTGTTTCTTCCAAAAGCTCTCTAGGCAAGTTTTGTACGCCGATTAATTTCTTCATCGGTGTGACCCTCACTTGATATCTGTTGTCCAAGATAAACGTAAGGGCCTGTTATCTTCAGCTTTTCTCCATCAATCGATAAATCTTTATTTTTGGCAAAAGCATTGAACATCACTTTTGTCTTCTGAAAGTTCATTTTTAATCCCACTTCTTTACTCTTGTCAGCAACTTCCTGGATCATACTCTGTAGCTCTGATAGGGTAGTTGCAAAAATAACTACGTCATCAGCAAAACGAAGGTGGGTTAGATAATCTCCATTAACCTTTATCCCCTTGTTTTCCCAGCTCAGCGACTGAAAGACACCCTCCAATGTGGCATTTCCTTATGTCTTCAGTGATACCTTTTCGCACTGTCTTGCATAGCTATATATATTCCACGTTGGAAGTTACGTCTTTATTTGTCGTCATCTCCTTCTCTTTTGCATCAACATTTTTGTTTTTCCTGAATTTTTCTTGTGTAACTTGTTGTTATAGTACCACCTATTTTTGTTGCTGTTTCCATAAGAGCCTTAGTGAGTTCTCTGTTAACTTCAGAAGTATCCACTTCTTCCGATGTTAGGCCTTCTAAAGCAGAGAATCTGTTCTTTAGTTCCAATTTGAAGGTATTATTGTGTTTTTTAAGGTTGGTTATGTCAGTACACTTTGTTTGTCTTGTGAGCTTGCCACGTTCGAGTTTAGTGTTGAGGTGCATCTTACATCTCACCAATCTATGGTCACTACCTGTGTTGAACTTGTTTAGCACACTGCAGTCTTCTATGACGAATTTTTTGTTACACATAATAAAATCAATTTCACTTGTCCCATTTGGATGTCTCCTTGTCCATTTCCTGTGTGGCTTTTTCTTGAAAAAGGAGTTCAAGATGAAAAATCCTTCTGTCTCTGCAAACTCAACGAGAGTATTTCCACGCTGGTTTCTGTTGCCGTGACCAAATTTACCTACTGAGGTTTCATTCTGTTGCCGTTGCCCTATTTTTGCATTGTAATCTCCCATAATTATCTTCAAGTGCTGCTTACCTTTATTATTTAGATGACGAATTTCCTCATAAAATTATTCAATTTCTTTTTCAGGATGACTTGTGGTGGGTGCATAAGTTTGAATAATCTGAGCCTTCTCGGGAGTTAGATAACGAGTCGTGCAGCTCTGTCAGAGGAACTTTCAACTTCTACAACTTTATCCTTCAGTTTCTTGTTAATTATAAATCCAACACCACTAGTTCTGCCAGTATCTGTCCCACGATAGTAGAAGAGATGTCCACTTTTCAGTTCAAGGAGATCTCCTTTTCTCCTTACCTCACTTAGCCCGACGATGTCCCACTTGATCCTTTGTAGATCCTCTTCCAATTCAAGAAGCCTTGAATCAGAAGATAGGGAGCGTCCATTATACGTAGCCAAGGTCATCATCAGATGGCAGCCTAGTCCGGTCCTCCGGGGATTCTTAGCACCCTCTGCCTTCATGTCGCACTGGCCGCTGCCTTGGTCAGGTACATTCCAGCTGCGGGAGACTGAGGGCCAAGATTTAAGTTGTGCAATCATTTTGGAGGGGTTTGGCCATAACTCACCACGCTGGCCAAGCGGGTTGGTGAGTGTGGGATAGCATTTCCTCTAATCCCGATGGTATAGTTATACCGCTATTGGCGGTCGTCAGAACCCCTGTAGTGCGAAAAGGATGCACCACGAAAAGGCGGGGTTAACATTTGTCAAGGAGAGGCTGTGATGTTGCGCATCACTTGACCTTACATCCATATATATATAATGCATGGTTTTCCCACCAGGGGACGTTTGCTGCAAATACATCAGAAGCGGAAATTAAGACTTACGCTACCTGGTGGCCAAACCATTTTTACAAAAATTAGAAATTATGTTCAAAGGATTTTCTAGCAGGAGCTGTATCCGCGGCAGAAAGAATTTTTCAAATCGGATATCTAGAAGTAAAGATATAGGGTGAAAGCAATTTACCTTTACGCCCCCTAGCGGAAAGTCTAAGAATTAATTGAAAATTTTGAAATTATATGAAAAACATGTCACACTGGAAACATTATCCAACAAAGAAGGAATTTTTCAAATCGGACTTCTAGAAGTAGAGATATTGATAAAAATAATATATATATCTACGCCCTCTGGCGTAGAAACCATTTATTATTTTAAGAAGAAAATGTTTCTAAAAGGTTTGTCGACATGAGTAGTATCGGTCAACAAACCACTTTTTCCAATCGAGAATTTAGAAGCTCATATTTTGCTGCAAATACATCAGAAGCGGAAATTAAGATTTACGCACCATGGTGGCCAAACTGTTTTTTTACAAAAATTAGAAATTATGTGCAAAGGATTTCCCATCAGGAGCTGTATCCGGTGCAGAAAGAATTTTTCAAATCGGAGATATAAGGGGAAACGCAATTTACCTCTACGCCCCTTGGTATGAAAGTCTATTAATTACTTGAAAATTTTGAAATTTTGAAATTATATGAAAAATATGTCACACTGGAAACAGTATCAAACAAAGAAGGAATTTTTCAAATCGAACTCCTAAAAGTAGAGATATTGACGAAAATAAGATATACATGTACGCCTTCTGGCGGCGAAACTGTGGAATATTTTAAGAAGAAAATATTCCGAAAATGTTTATCGATGTGAGTGGCATCAGTGCACAAAATAATTTTTTCAATCGATATTTTAGAAGCTTAGATTTTATGGGAAATACATCTGAAGCAAAAATTGCCGCCCCGGTGGCGCAGTGGTCTAAGCAATGGACTCTGATCATTTGTCCGAAAGGGGTCCGGGTTCGAACCCCGGTCAGGCATGGATGTTGTGTTTGTCTTACGGCACTGGCTCTCTCCCTTCCATGGAACCAGTGACACTAAATTAGGGACGGGCGACTGCTTATAGCCCATTGAGTTGCTCACGGTGGTTGTTAAACCTTCAATCAAAAAAAAAAAAAAAAAAAAGAAGCAAAAATTAACACTTACGCCCCCTGGTGGCTAAAGCATTCTTTACAAAAAATTTAAATTATATGTATATATATATATTCTACCAGGAGGTGATTGCGCTGAATTTTTTTATTGTTCAAATGGGAATTTTAGAAGAGTTATCGGGAAAATTGTAATTTACTTTTACGCCCCCTAGCGGAAAATCTATGTGTAATTTGAAAAAGTAACTACACTGGCGGAAAGTGAAAAAAGAATACCAAGAAGGAGACTTCTGATACCAACGAAATTTATACAGCATAATAACGGAGTACAGAGGATAACGTGATCAAAACATTATGGCAAAATACAGCTGTATTTGCTGGTAAACTGAAAATTAACATTTTCATGTAACATGGTTAGTACGAGGTTGATCCGCCATGAACTGCGTCACACTGTGCGATTCTGGCATGGAGTCTGTTGTACAGATGTTGGATGTAAGTTTGGGGTATTGAGTTCCAAGCAGCCTCAACCTGGACGCGTAAATCGGGGATGGTCGTTGCTGGCCGTGGAGATCGGATAAGTCGTTGTCCCATAAAATCCAACACGTGCTCAATGGGGGACAAATCCGGTGAACGTGCAGGCCATGGAAGTTGTCTCACACCCTGAAGTGCATGTTGCGTTGCACGTACCGTGTGTGGACGTGCGTTATCTTGCTGGAAATCACCACGATGGACCGACCTTACAAATGTCACAACAACGGACTGAATGATGTAGGAGGTGCTGTTTAACGTACCCGGTACAAACACGAGTTGTGTACGGGAGTAATAGCTGATCGCGCCCCACACCAGGAGACCAGGTGTAGGCCCTGATGTCGCTGGCGGATGCAAGAAGGGTGGAGACGCTCTCCTGTGCGTCTGCGAACACGCATATGGCCATCGAAGGCTCCCAAGCAGAATGTGCTTTCATCGCTGAACACGACAGATCGCCATTGCGTTCTCCAGTGCAGACGTTGGCGACACCACTGCAGCCGTTCCTGACGGTGGGCTGGAGTTAGAGGTACACATGCCAGAGGCACACGTGCACGTAGTCCTGCATCCAGTAGACGGTTACGGATTGTTCGCACTGTCACCTCAGGTGCAACGGCAGCTCTGATTTGCGTCGCAGTGGATGTTCTGCTTGACAACGCCGCTCTTCTTGTGCGTCGATCGGTCCGCTCATCAGTCCGTCTGTGACTCCCGGTTCCACGTCTTCTCGTGTGCGAATGTTCCTCGGACCATCTACGCGACCATCGTACCACCACCGATACTTCCCGTCCAATTCGCTCTGCAATACGACGATACGACCACCCGGCCTAGCGGAGTCCGACTAGACGATCTCGCTCAAAGTCCGATAACTGCTGAAATCGTACACGTCTTCCATGTCCAGGCATTGCAGCTTCTTCAGGGTCTTCGCACGTAACCGTACGCAGACGACTGATTACATTCACTTTGCCGTACTCCTTAAATACCACCGATTATAATTTGCATTTTATGCTGTGCTGTGTCGTAAGCGCTCACCGGTTGGTCTCGAAATTAACATCACACCTATGTAAACTCGACCCCATTAACATATGTAAATTTCAGGATCGTCCGCCAATTCCTTCTTGGTGTTCTTTTTTCATTTTTCGCCAGTGTATATTTAAAATGCTCTACGACATAAATGGAATTGAAAGATAAATATTTTTCAATCGGATGTTTAGAAGCAAATATGAGGAATAAAACAAATTTTTGAATTCGACATCTGCATTTACGCCCCTTAGCGACGAAATTGTACATCGTAAAAAAAAACGAAATGAAGGATCATCATTCGCATATTTCAAGCTTCCCAATGCAAAAAGAATTTTTCAAATCGGACCAATAGTTGCAGAGATATCGTGGGTTCAGACGGACGGACGGACAAACCGGTAACATAAGCACGATCTTTTTTTACAAAAGACGTGCTGAAAAGTGTGATCACTACAACGGCTTCCTGTTTTACTCCTCCTTTATTTTTTAGTTACTTCAGATCATTCCTTATTTAATATTAAACGGATCTTTCAGTATTAGTGGAATTTTGACCATCACCCACTATGAACGGTGACTCATAGACTTGTGCCTCAACTTCTCAGCTAGCGAGTCGTCAAACATGGAATACAACCCCAGTGTCAATAACGTATGTTCTTTTACTTCTGTTTGATCTTATTTATATAATGACCACTTCTCCTGTCCAAAACTACGTTACACCCTCATATATGCTAATTTACAACTTCCAACAAACAGCGGCTTTAACCCACCGAGAGAGAGAGAGAGAGAGAGAGAATTTCCAGAAAAAATTTGTAAGTCATTCTCCGAAACAAATAATTTCACTCAAAATTTCAAGAGAGGATGCTATAGAAGAGAGTTCTTTATGAGTGATGAATACATTATTCGCCGAACTCGGTAAAAACAATAATACCAACAATGCATCTAACCTTTTCATTACCATTCGAACAAAATGTTTCAGGTAATTTGATTCGCTCTATGTAAAAGACTGAGTTACGCATATTAATCTGATGGCCTTACTTTGTCGGTATAGTACGTAAGAAACGACCTCCGCACCTTAGCATTAAAAACTTTATTGAAATCATTAACTAACATTTCCAATAAGTTATTCAAATTGCGAAGAACTACGAAAGGGGTCTGGGTTCGAATCCAGTGAGGCATGGATGTTGTGTTTGTCTTACCGCACTGGCTCTCTCCTTTCCCTGGAACCAGTGTCCCTAAATTAAGGACGGACGACTGTTTATATATAGCCCATTGAGTTGCTCACGGTGGTCGGTTAAACCTCCAATAAAAAAAACACTACGAAAGCAACTGAAACATACTAATCAGCAGCGTTACTTGAAAATAATTTGAATTAAAAAAAAACCGAAATATCTTTCAGTTGCTATGGCTGAGTTTGGAAAAAAATTTGGAGTAAGCAATGCATTGTAATAAGAGCCTCAGGGTGGGACGTTCACAATTTTCTCACCATAAGAGCTGCACCTTAACGCGAAAATTACGGTATTTTTTATTTGTTTCTCATTCTATTATAATAAAATATGTTTTGATTTGAGAACAGTTTTAAATAGATCGTCCTTTGCATGTTCAAATGTAGTAACATGTCAGCGAATGCTAGGCAAACACGGCGACCGGGAGACCATATTCGCTGTATATATGTTCACGTTGTTTTAACGAAAGTTAAACAAGATAGCATCTGGTCTCTCCGTTGACAAAAAATTGTCCAGTACGTGTAGGTTTTCCGCTATTTTTTTTTCATCTTAAAGTATTTTGTGTGGGAATGTGTGTGTGCAGAATACTTGGCTCCGATTACCTTCTTGTTTTTGCAGAAAAGTACGTCAAATATGTAATTTTCGTCAATTACATGATTGGGAAACTCTCCCAAACTGTATTTTTTGTAACTGCATCGCAGTAAAAATAACATGGATGTCGTTCGTAATGTGTGAGTTAATAGTACTTTTCGGATTGAAAATCTATAAAGTAAATTATACATAGAAGCCACAATTAGAAGACTTATAGGGCGAGAGGGGAACATTCATTTGAAACAAATGGAACGAAATATCAACCCTCACAATATCTTGATTGTTTTAGTTCTAGGCGCGGAACGTTTAGCACAAAAACTTATCTTGGCGTAAGACGTGCTTTATGAACACAGTTCCGCTCTTGTTTTTCCTTCTGTTTTGTAGGTATATCGTTCGCTGTATGAACAGAAAAGTAGCTGTCGATAAAAATCATTTGATACTTCAGAAGTTGTACAAAGATATAATGCTTATTTATTTATACGAAGAGAAAAAGTATATATTTTTTAGACAAGAGAATAGTGATATTCTCATGTAATGTTGTCAGAGTAACAATGTTGTAAACCATTTCGTGAAGAAGTTCTCTAAACATTGAATTCGTCATTTATTTAAATTGATTTGTCGATTTCTCAAAGATGAGTTCGTCATTTATTTGAATTGATTTGTCGATTTCTTCAGTGAAATAAACACTTAATTTGGTTAAATTTAGAAAAAAAAAAAAAAAAAAAAAAAAAAGCATTCTACACAGATGTTGCATATTTATCATCGACTGAAGTTGTTTCTTGTTGCTCGACCATGTGGCTTAGGATTTTCAGCTTTCCTAAGAAAACTAGTACAGTTCTTTTCTTCATAAAGATCAGAAATATCTGCTATTATGTTTCTGGGCATTTATGCATCTAGTCACAGTTTTTAGCACGTATTTTGTAAAAAAAATATCGTGCTTTATGTCACTGGTTTGTCCGTCCGTCCGTCCGTCCGCCTGTACACACGATATCTCTGCAACTATCAGTCCGATTTGAAAAATTCTTTTTGCATTGAGTAACTTGAAATATGCGAATGATGATCCTTCATTTCGTTTTTTTTTTTTTTTGCCGCCCCGGTGGCGCAGTGGTCTAAGGCGCTGGCCTCTGATCATTCGTCCGTTAGGGGTCCGGGTTCGAATCCCGGTGAGGCATGGATGTTGTGTTTGTCTTACGGCACTGGCTCTCTCCCTTCCCTGGAACCAGTGACCCTAAATTAGGGACGGGCGACTGCTTATAGCCCATTGAGTTGCTCACGGTGGTCGTTAAACCTCCAAAAAAAAAACATTTTGTTTTTTTTTACGATGTACAATTTCGCCGCCAGAGGGCGTAAATGCAGATGATGTCGAATATTGCTTCTAAACATCCACATATTTGCTTCTAAACATCCGACTGAAAAAATTATTTTATCTTTCGATTTCATTTATGTCGAAGAGTATTTTAGATATAGTTAATTTCTCAGATTACGCATAGATTTTCCGCTAGGGAGCGCAAAATTAAATAACATTTTCTCCGATAATTCTTCTTCTAAAACTCCAATTTGAAAAACCTTTTCTTCAGCTGATACAACTCCTAATGGAAAATCTTTTGCATATAATTCCAAATTATTGGTAAAAAATACTTTGGCCACAAGGTGACGTAAGTGCTAATTTTTTGCTTCTGATGTATTTGCCATAAAATCTGAGCTTCTAAAATATCGATTAAAAACATTCTTTCGTGGACTGATGCCACTCACATCGATAAACCTTTTCGGAATATTTTCTTCTCAAAATATTTCACAGTTTCTCCGCCAGGGGACGTAGATGTATATCTTATTTTTATCAATATCTCTACTTCTAGGAGTCCGATTTGAAAAAATTCTTTGTTGTATAGTGTTTTTCAGTGTGACATGTTTTTCACATAATTTCAAAATTTTAAAATAATTCAGAGACTTTCCGCTAGGGGGCGTAGAGGTAAATTACGTTTCCCCCTATATCTCTGCTTCTAAATATCCGTTTTGAAAAATTCTTTCTGCACCGGATACAGCTCCTGATGAGAAATCGTTTTAACATAGCTTCTAATTTTTGTAAAAATGGTTTCGCCACCATGGTGTGTAAATTTTAATTTCCGCTTCTGATGTACTTGCAGCAAAATATGAGCTTCTGAATTCTCGATTGAAAAAAAAAGGTCGTTTCTAGACCAATACTCCTCATGTCGACAAACCTTTTTAGAAACATTTTCTTCTTTAAATAATGCATCTTTTCTACGCCAGAGGGCGTAGATTAATATCTTATTTTTGTCAATATCTCAACTTCTAGGAGTCCGATTTGAAAAATTGCTTCTTTGTTGGAGAGTGTTTCAAGTGTGACATGTTTTTCTTATAATTTCAAAATTTGAAGTAATTCGTAGACTTTCCGCTAGGGGACGTAAAGGTAAATTGCGTTTCCTTCTACACTGCCGGACAATTGCTAAGGACGGATGACAACAGCAACGATAGCAACCATAAAATGGAAAGCTGGAAAATGTGGAAATTAGCATAAGTGCGGGATACAGTAAGACGTGTTGTGCGTATGCAAGTTTTGGATTGCCGAACTTGTTCGTGACGTCATAGCGCTGATAAGAGATATAAAGGATTTGACGCGTATTGACCGTTGTTGTTCAAACGCAAAGTTGAAAGGGAAAGAATCAATTGACGAACTTGCAATTTTTAGTATGTCTTCCCGATATCACCTAGATTATTTTACGCGTGGCCGTATTATTGGCAAGATTGAAAAAGGGCGAAAAATAACAGATGTTGCCAGGGAGTTCGACGTCAGCCACAGTGTTGTTTCAAGGCTTTGGAAATCATTTCAAACAAACGGAGAGTGTAGCAAACGTCACGGGGGAGGTCGTGTTCGCAGTAAGACACCTGCAGAAGATCGGTACATAGTGCTATCAATAAAAAGACACCGGCACAGCACAGCCAGTGAGGTAGCAAATCAGTTTATGGCTGCTACTGGCAAGCGGATCTCCCGAAAAACTGTCGCCAGACGTTTGCATGAAGGAGGACTATAGGCCTGCCCTCCTGTTGTGTGCATCCCATTGTCCAGACGTCATCCTACCGCCCGTTTGCAATGGTGCCATCAACATCGCAATTGGACTGATAACGACTGGTCTGCTGTCCTCTTCTCAGATGAGAGTAGAAACAGTCTACCGTCTGATTGTCGACGACAACTGATCTGGCGTGATAGTGGTACTGCATATTGTTCAGCAAACATACAGGAAAGGGACCGATATCCGACATGTAGTGTCATGGTATGGGCTGGCATCATGATCAATGGCCGTACGTCCCTCTATGTGCTTCCAACTGGGTCAATGACTGGCCAGCGATACATTAATGATGTTCTGCTACCTCATGTTCCGTAGTGCTGTCGGTGATAGATTCATTTTCACGGACGACAACGCAACATGTCATCGAACAGTCGCTGTCCAGGAATGTCTTGAGAGCGAGGATATTCAACGCCTCGTATGGCTAGCACGTTCTTCAGATCTGAATCCCATTGAAAATGTGTGGGATGCTTTGGGGAGGAGTCTTGCTGTTCGCAATGCCCTCCAATAAACAAGGACATCCTCATCCGTGCACTGACAGATGAATGGAATAAATTACCCCAACAGCTGCTTGATAATGTTGTGCAAAGCTAGACACGACGTGTGGAATCTTGCATCGCCCTCCATGGTAGCCATATCCCGTATTGACATCTTACGCCGGAACGCCTGCGGACTGTAATTGCATTTTTTCACGTTTACGTATTCTGCACAAAATGGCCTGTTTGTCCCTTGAACACGTTCCAAAGCCTTCTGGATATCAGAGCACAATAAATTGTCTTTCTTGTAATGTCCTGGCATTCTGACATTATTTTATTTCACTTGGCATCCAACCACACTTACTTTTTTATGCGCTATATAGCCGTTTATGATCCGTCCTTAGCAATTGTCCAGCAGTGTATATCGCTGCTTCTAAATCTCCGATTTGAAAAATTCTTTCTGCGGATACAGCTCCTGATGGGAAATCCTTTGCACGTAATTTTTAATTTTTGTAAAAAATGGTTGGGCCACCAGGTGGCGTAAGTCTTAATTTCCGTTTCTGATGTATTTGCAGCAAAATATGAGCTTCTAAAATCTCGATTGCAAAAAAAAAGGCGTTTTTTGACCGATTCTACTCATGTCGACAAACCTTGTAGGAATATTTTCTTGAAATAATGCATGGCTTCTACGCCAGGGGGCGTAGGCGTATATCTTAGTTTTGTCAATATCTCTACTTCAAGGAGTCCGATTTGAAAAATTCCTTCTTTGTTAGATACTGTTTCCGATGCCAAATGTTTTTCCTATAAATTCAAAATTTTCAACTAAATCATAGACTTTCCGCTAGGGGGCACACAGGTAAATTATTTCTGCTTCTAAAACTCCGATTTGAAAAATTCTTCCTGTATCGCATACAAGACCTAATGGAAAATATTTTTCAAATAATTTCTAATGTTTGGTAAAGAATGGTTTGACCACCAGAGGGTGTAAGTGTTAATTTCTGCTTCTGATGTATTTATAGCAAAATTTGGGCTCCTGAAAACTCGACTAATTTTTTTTTTCTTGGACCGATACCGCTCATATGGAAAACCCTTTTGAGAATACTTTCTTCCTAAAATAATGCATGATTTCCCCGCCAGGATGGGTAGATTCATGTTTTATTTTTGTCGATATGTTTCTAAGAATCCGATTTGAAAACTTCTTTCAGTGTTGGAGAGCGTTTTCGGTGCGAAATGTTTCTCATATAAATTCATTATTTTTTTTATCGCACAGGTCTGCAAGCATAAGGCGTAAACTCAAGATTCCGTTTACAGCAATATCTGAGGGATTAAAAATTCAATTGAAAAACTTCTTTCTTTCGTCAGATGCTATATTGTTTTTCATACCGGTTCCATTGACTTTGAACAGCTTTGATAAATCTAATTTGCGTCAGAACGGATTCGCCGCCCCGGTGGCGCAGTGGTCTAACGCGCTGGCCTCTGATCATTCGTCCGTAAGGGGTCCGGGTTCGAATCCCGGTTAGGCATGGATGTTGTGTTTGTCTTACGGCACTGGCTCTCTCCCTTCCCTGGAACCAGTGATCCTAAATTAGGGACGGGCGACTGTTTATAGCCCATTGAGTTGCTCACGGTGGTCGTTAAACCTCCAACAACAACAACAGAACGGATTCAAAAGACGTTCTTATTACACCCGAAAATTCGGTGCCATCTTTCTTGTTATATAGGTTACCACCAAAGGTTTTTGAATTCAGTTCTTAGTAATCGAGAATGTATGTCACGCAGTCTGCTAAGCTTACCTAAAGATTTTGATGGGATCAGTGGACTCCAAAAATGAGTCACCGTTATGAGATTTGATTTACCTTCCTTTTTACTGCTCAAAAATTGAATGAAATATTTATACTGGTTCTTGTTCATCAGAGCAATTCTCAAGCGGACTTGCAACCAACGTTAAACTTTGCAACGAAAGTACATACGTACATGTATGCCACTAAGCTATTCTCTGAGATTCAGAGTTTAGATCCACAAAGAAATATAAAGTACCAGAAAATTTTACTTATTCTTGCCGTATGAAACTTCTCCATTTACAGTTGTCTTGACATACAACACGGGCTTCACTGTCATCCATCACACGCCGTACACAAGATCTTCTGTGCTTCACACTCATAATGTTCCTCTACCTTTCCTTCCTGCCACTTTTGCTAAAAAGATTTTCTTAGTAAGCATCTCATCACTCACTCGTTCAACTTGGTCAAATCACCGAAGCATCTAAGTCTCCACCTTTCTAACAACATTTTCCTTCACATTACACAACTGGCACATCTTCATTCCTCACTCAATCAGAACGTCCAAAGTAGCCATGACTTTCAATGACGAATTCACTCGCCGACTAATTTCACCATCCGCTTGGTTCTCTCTGTCAAAAATGCTTCCTAAATACACAGACGTATTCACTTGGTCAATCACTGTGCCATTTAGACTTACATTACATTCAGTACTATCAGTTTTTATCTCAAAAACCATAACTTTGGGTTTTCCCATATTCATACTCAGTATGAATTTCATGTCGACTCCGTACATTCTGGACAACATACTCTGCAACTCACTGTTGCTGTCTGCCAACAGGACAGTGTCATCAGCATACAGCTATTTGTACACACGGATATAAACCAGTATTATCTATTTTGGCATCACGCATACACGCATCCTGAAACGCACTGCTGGCCACTCAAAATGAAACACTAAGAAGAATCATCCGATTGGTCTGAAATTCGTAGCATGCGTCGCCCGCGAAAGGACATGCAAACAATTAGCATTGCAAGGCATATACAAATCATGTGCGCCCGGCACGCCACCGAGAAGCACTATAAGAAGGGTGCACAGAAGGCAAGTAGTGGTAGTGTGTTGTGCTGCCGGAACCTGTGCGTGGGAAGCTTCCTGATGCCTCGTCGCAGAAAACAGCAGTCATTCCAGCAGGTTTCGTAGTTCGACAGAGGACGAATAGTGGCTTATCGCAACAGCGGTTCATCGTACCGAGAGATCGACGCACGTGTGGGACGACATCCAATCACAGTGAGACGAGTATGGATTCGGTGGGTGCAGGAAGGACGGACGGACCGACGTTAGCGATTCCCGCAGCCGCGGTACACATCCGAACGAAAGGACCGGCATTTTGTGCGGCGGGCATTGACGGCTCGCCCCTTCACGAACGTTAGCGGAGCAATTAGGGTGTGTTGCGCAACAACCTGTGTCGGCACGTACCGTTCGACGTCGTCTGCAGGTGCGGGGACTTGTTGCACGGAGCCAATTGCTCCGATTACCATTGACGTTACACCACCGGCGAGTGCGGCGGCAGTGGGCTGTTAAACGCCGCACGTGGACTACGGAATGGCACGACATTGTTTTCTCCGACGAATCCCTATTCTGCCTGCAACACCACGATGGTCGGATCCGAGTGTGGCGGCACAGCTGCGAGAGACTGTATGACGCCTGCATTATGCATCGCCATACCGGTCCGTCGCCTGGCGTTATGGTTTGGTGCGCAATTGGATATGACACCCGCACCCTCTGGCACGCATCGCCGGCACACTCAACAGCCACCGCTACATCTCCGACGTTTTGGAGCCTGTAGTTCTCCCTTGCCTGCAGCACCTGCCAGCGGCCACGTTTCAACAGGACAATGCGCGCGCCCGCACGTGTCATGCATCGTGCAACAATTCTTCAAGGCCCACCAGGTGTCACTGCTGCCGTGGCCTGCCTGTTCTCCCGATATGTCGTCCGTCGAACACGTCTGGTCGATGATCGGCAACCGAGCGCCCCGGGAAGCACCGCACGTGGCTACGCCTGATGAACTGTGGCACAGTGTGGAAGCAGCCTAGACCGACATACCCCAAGCCTACATCCAAAGCCTCTTTTGTTCGATGTCGCGGCGTGTAGCGGACGTTATTGCCAGCCATGGGGGCCACACGAACTATTGATCCGCAAGTCGCACGGGCCTGTAAGCTCAATCGTTTCATCTTTGTATCTGTTGTTATGTGTCCAGTAAATCTGGCTTTGCTATCTCGTGTCCTTCTTGGTGTTGCATTTTGGGTGGCCAGCAGTGTATATTAAACAGCCATGGTGACATTACACAACCGTGTCTGACTCCTACACCAATGGAAAACCATTTTGATAAAACATCATTCACTCGTACAAAAGCTTTACTGCCAGCATACCTTGCTTTTACACTGTTGAGCAGATTCCGAGTAACACTATATTCATTCAATACTTTTTGTGACGTACCTGCCAGCAGGACGCACACGACATAAAGGCAGATAACAGTCAGAACGAATGTCCGCGTAGCTCAATTGGTAGAGTGACTTATTCCGAAATGAGGGGACCCGGGTTCGAGCCCCGGCGTGGACAAAAATGACGGAGAAATGTACTTTGTTATAATGGCGCCCGAACTTTCCGGATGACCCGGCCGTTCAAAATGTCGCAATGGGGTGATGTTCTTTCCACACCGCAAGAGAGGAAAAATAAGAGAATCGCTTCTCCAGCGCTTCAAAAAATAAATGTGTGTGACGTTGCATTCCACACACCAGATTGACTGGGAGTTCTCAGGTGCACCTTCTACAGCGGACGGCTGTCTGCAACGATTCATGGTCACGGCTGACCCGTGGGCCATGCCCCCGGGCCTCTTCGGGGGGGGATGTGAAGTACCTGCCAGCAGGACGCACACGACATAAAAGCAGATAGCAGTCAGAACGAACGTCCGCGTAGCTCAATTGGTAGAGTGACTTATTCCGGGATGAGGGGACCCGGGTTCGAGCCGCGGCGTGGACAAAAATGACGGAGAAATTTACTTCGTTATACTTTCACAAAAGTGTCCTATTTACTCGGTCGTAAGCTTTTGTAACCGGGGCTTCCATATTTATCAGAAGTGAAGTTCAGTAGCCATTTATAGTGATAGTGAATTCTAATCATTTTCCTTCATTTCCCGCTATTTTGACGAGCTTGGAAGCAAACGCCAATGTACTTCTCTTCCCACGCGTCGCAGCAGAGGGAGTGTTAGATTTATAGTTTCGTCGATGTGAGAAGAATGAAACTGGACATTATTGCTTTTCAGCTGTCCCAAGCAAAGCGACGAAGCGAGAAGAGGGTGCAGCGAGCCAATTAAAGAATCCTGCGTTTTCAGACAGAAGGTATTTCTAAGGTGTGGCAGGGTTTTCTAGTAATCCGTCGGACACTTCGGCAGGGGAGAGTTTTCGTTTGGGATCGGTTATCGGAGCAAGAAAGAGGGAAAAAGACTTGGTAGCAGAAAGTGGAGGAAGAAGGAGGTTTTTAGCGGAGGTGAAAAGATCTCGCGTGAGGAGGATAACGGATAAGCAAGCGGACCGATGATATGGGAGAGAGGAGATTACGAGGTGTTATTATTTAGAAAGAACGGAGATCAGGACAAGGCTTAAAGACATTCCCCGTAACATCTGAATAAAAGTCTTCCTCACTGCAAACTTTAGGTTCAGTCGATTCACTTTTATGTACTTTGTATTGTATTTATCTGCTCCAGTCGGTAGAATCACGGGTTAAACCCCGATACAGAACTTACTGCAAAGGAAGCATCAAACTAACCCTCCACACAGGACGCTTGAATATAAGTCAGCACCAAGCCCTGTAACATTTTCTCCAAGTCTACGAAGGCAGTAAAAACTTTCTTACCAACAGCCAGATACTTTTCAGTTATCATGCGGAATGCAAAAATTTGGTTAATTCTGCCTTTACCAGACATAAAAGCCCTCTGAACATCCCACACATTCTCTGATGTAAGACCCCGTACTTTTTCGATAACGATCTTACCAAATACTTCCCTGGCACGCTCAGTAGGCTAATACCACGATAGTTCATGCAGTCAGTTTCATCACCTTTTCTTTTATACTAGGCAACAATGATAGCATCTTTCCAGTCCCGAAGGACGATTCCTAATTCCCAGCACAATTGGAAAATTTAACCATTCCTAACTCCCAGCACAACTGCAACGAAAGTTCAGTCACATTTATGAGCTTGAAAGCTGAGTTGAGCCAGCTATGTTGAATCGTATTTATATACTAAAAAGCTCAGTTGAAGCACATTTGTAGACTTTTGAAGCCCCATCAAATCACGTTTGTGAACTTGACGGCTCCGTTGAATCACACTAATGAACTTGAAAGCTGAATTGGATCATATTTATAAACTTGAAAGCTTGGGAATCATATACTGTACGAGAGGGACTTGATATTATTTATTCGTATTTATTGGAAGGAAATAAACCTTGCGATGTAATAATAAAGATAGTCAATAAGCGTTTTTGAGGAATAAATTGTGCAGCGTCAGCTGCTATGCAAGTTTATTTACTTGGTGATGGCACCCCTCAGGTACCCGTTCATTCACTCATTCTATAGTTAAAGTCAGAGGAAAGTCTATTCTAAGTTGTCAATATCAGATGAAGACTCAGCGAGCCGGACCTTATGCTCTTGATCGCTTGTGGAGGCTGGATTGGAATTGCTGAAGTCGAACAGAAGGGTAGATTAGCCCGAATACTTATAGAGGCTAATTTAGCAAGTGAATGGACGTTTCAAGGCGATTTAGGAGCATTATTTCTTGTGCAGGCTTGGCAAATCTTCGTAAGCCAGAACGAATGAAGGTCTGGAACTGCAGTACAGTTACGAATGCTGGACTAGGTCTCGTGAGGACTTGTGGAGACCTCTCTAGCAAACATAAGATCGTGTTAATTCTGGGCTAGAACACATGACTACTGAAAAATTATGACAGCGGGCCTAAGGCTCTTAATAAATTAAAAAACAGGGATTGCGACTTGTGAAAACTTATTGAGGTGGACTCATTATCTCGGTGGACATAAAGTATTGAGAATATAGGATTTCTAAGAAAGCTGAGTAGGCCACAGTCAAGATTAGTTTTTAAAAAAATAATCTAAGGATATGTGAAAGGGAGAATTTGAATCCTGAGAACGTGGAGCTAGGTTTTGTGACTTGTGGAGGCGGAAGATCCCAGATTCTTACGCAAGCAGCAGTAGGACTTCTCAGGACTTTCTGAGGTGCATGGTGCACATCGACTTCCAATAATGTTGGATTGTGACATCTACCTTTAATTTTAACTTCATTTTGAATTTTCTGGTTTCTCTTTGTTAAATATTTTCTGACTTAACGTCACATGATTTCTCCCGATGAGCTTTGCAATGGTGGATTCTTGACAGTGGGTTTAAGAACAGTCAAAAGGTAAATATGGTAAATAAAGCGAAGTTTAATAAGAGTTTAGTCAGAGCAATGTTCAGACACTGAGAATGCAACGTTTAGGGACTAACAGCTGATGTTCTGAGAGATATGCTATGAGAGGAGTACGATATGTAATGTACGGTAGTTTTATGTTGATTTTACATATTTGATGACGGGGAGCGATAATTGTCAAACTCATTGCTACGAAATAATAGCTTGAAGTTGTTTTCATTTTGCTATTATAAGCGACGTACTGATGGAGGAATGTTTTACGTTCTGAGAGATATATAATAAAATGGACTTTGAATTTGTAAGCACTGTCTCACTTTCCCGGAGTGAAAGTGCCTAATTACAGATTTAACATCGTAATAAAGTTTGAAGCTACTGCGAACAAGCAACGAACAAATTTGGATAATAAGGGTTCGGCAAATTAAGTTTTAAGAAACGTGCAATTTAAGTTGACGTTGTAGTTGAACCTTAAATCCTTTTACAGTCGAGCCCGTATATAACGAAGTTGAAGCAATAGTTTAAGACATTCGACATATGCGATCTGGTTTATAACCCGTCATATCAAAAAAGGGGTAATTTTGTGGCATATTACATTTTTTCAGGTTACGGCTGGGCAATCACAAACTGTTTAGCAATTAATCTAAGGTAAGTAATACCTGTCAGATGATGACTCACGATAAAAAGGTGAATGAGGTCTTTCACCTCTTACATTTGTTTTGCTGTTTACACGTTATCTTGGAAATACGAATCAGTTGTTTCTTATTTTGTGTTTGTTATCGTAGCAGCTGTTAATTTTTTCTTTTCAGTTTCCTCTAACGTATTGGTTTAGATGTTTCTGGATGCAAAAAAAAAAAAATCTTTTTCTTCTAATGCTGCCTAATGGCGTTTGAGACTATCAGTTTGTATCTCTCTCTGTCGTGCACTGTGTGTAGAATTTGCGCAGTTGTGAGACCAAGCCAGCTTTTAATATTGTCCATCCACATAGTTTTCTTCCTGTCAGGTCTTCTTTTTCCTTTTACTTTACCTTCCAAAATGATTTGTAGCAGGTTGTATTTGTAGTTATTCCTTGCTATGTGTCCTAGGTATTTAAGGGAACCCATAAGGAGGGGCGGGGGATCGAGTCCCCTTCCAGCCGTTGGTATAGCCGAATTTTTGATAAATATAAAACAGTAAAATAGACGAAACCTTTTTTAAAGCATTTTTAAAAATAATAAGATATTAATGATTGATTGTATCAGTTATTTTAGTTGTATTTCAGTATTTTGTACATTTACTAAAATGTTTGACAGCCTTGAAGGAGGTGAGGGTTTTTCTTAGCCCCCCTAAAAGTACTCATATGGGCGCCACTGTAGGTATTTACACTTCCGATCAATGATTATTTTTAAAAGCTCTCAGGCAGTGTTCATATCACGCTAGACTTGGATGTTTGTTATCCTGTCAGTCCAAGAGATTCACATCATTCGTTGATCTAGCCACATTTCAAATGCTTTTAGCTTCTTGATTGCTGTTGATATTAATGTCCACGCTTCTGCTCCATATAGCAGTATTGGCCATATGTAGCATTTAAGTGTTCTCAACTTGAGCTCGGTTCTTAAGCTCCTGTCAGCTAAGAGTGACTTACATTTCATAAATGTACTTTTAGTTTATTCAATACGACTTTTAAAAGTAAGATTTTCTAAACTTTCAGTAACAAGTGTGTTTAAAATTGTTTTCTATAGTGATTTCTTCTTCATTACTTGATTAATCATCGTAATTACCCTGAATGTGCAGCTCACATTTGACGTATTCCTTGCGGTGCACTTATGAATATAGAGTAAAAGTTTTTTTCACCTATACTGGACCGTTCAGGTAGCCGAGTGGTGTGAAGTCCTGGCTTCTAATCATTCATACGAGATGGATCGGGCTCGAATCCCAGTTGGTGTGTTTGTCCCACGGCCATGTCCCTCCACCCTTCCAAGTTTTTTCAAATTTGGGGCGGCCTGCCGGTAATCGATTTTGTTGGTCGTTAGACCTTTAACGAAAAAAGAACATATAGTGTTCTGTTGAAATATTCGTAAGTCTTTTGCATTAGCATCTGATGTGCGCTTATAAAGCTGTCATTCTTTAAAATTGTGCTGTAATTTAAAATGAAACACGGAATTAACCAGTATGCTGAAAAAATACGTTCTTTGTGGCACTTACAGTCGTGGCCAAAAGTCCTGCTTCAGTAAACCGAAAGTCAATTCTTGATGTTTCAAGTCAACTTATACAGCGTATTGGTATAGTCAGGAATACATAGTATACATCGTTTTAAAGGAAATATGCTGAATTCAAATATTTTTACAGAATGTTATTACCAGTAATAGAAGGGAAGTTACAAGCAAAATTACAGTGCCTAGCCATAAACAGCAAGTAATAGTGGAATTTGTGAAACTAGTGTACAATGCATTGAACGTTAAATTACTGTACAATACATTATTGAAACTTGCAGGACACATGAAATAACTTACCAACAAACAAACTACGCTTTAATATTTAATTGGTTAACCACGATTTCTTAGTAGCAAAGCGCATCTTTTCGGCAAAGAACTGATGAGCTTCTCTAGTTGTTCCATTGGTGATAGCACGGTGCCATACGGCCTTTACAGAACTAATGCTGTTTTAGATGTGGGTCCTTTTTGACGGACCTTTTGTTTCAATCTCACTGACATATTCTTTATGGGATTGAGATCCATTAACTGTGCCGGCCACCGAAGGTTTCTTATAACTTTTCGATTAAACCACTCGTCAACCAGCTTTGACCGATGACATGGTGCGTTATCGTCCTGGAAGATAAAATTCCGCAAACCCATGTCTTGTGCAGATGGTAGCATTTTGGACTCCAAAATATCCACATACACTGACGGAAAAAATCCCAACACCACGAAAAAATAGTTGTAGAGGAATGAAATGGCGGCAATACATTCGTATAGGTAACATATTTAATCGATTAAGGTTTCAAGATCACAGCTTATTGTAAGCGCGAGAAGAGCCATTTTAAATGTGAAATGCTGGTACATTAATAACCGGTGTAACCGCCAGAATGTTGAATGCAAGCACGCAAACGTTCATGCATTGTGTCGTACAGGTGCTGGATGTCAGTTTGTGGGATGGAGTTCCATGCCTGTTGCACTTGGTCGGTCAATACAGGGACGGTTAATGCTGGTTGGGGGTGACGCTGGAGTTGTCGTCCAATGATGTCCCATACGTGCACGATTGGGGAAAGATCTGGTGATCTAGCAGACCACGACAACATGTTGATACTCTGTAGAGCATGTTGGGTTACAACAGAGGTATGCGGGCGAGCGTTATCTTGTTGTAAAACACCCCCTGGAATGCTGTTCATGAATGGCACCACAACAGGTTGAATCACCAGACCGACGTACAACTGTGCCGTCAGGGTGCGTGGGATAACCACGAGAGTGCTCCTGCTGTCATAGGAAATTGCTCCCCAGACCATAACTCCAGGTGTAGGTCCAGTGTGTCTCAGCCGCAGACAGGCTGGTTGCAGGCGCTCACCTGGCCTCCTTCTAACCAACACACGGCCATCACTGGCACCCAGGCAGAACCGGCTTTCATCAGAAAACACAACAGATCTCCACTCCGTCCTCCAATGAGCTCGAGCTTGACACCACTGACGTCGCAAACGGCAGTGGTTTGGAGTAAGTGGAATGCACGCTACAGGGCGTCTGGCTCGGAGCTGTTCTTCAAATAACCGATTTGTAACAGTTCGTTGTGTCACTGTGGTGGCAACTGCAGCTCGAATTGCTGCCGCAGACGCGGTACGATGCGCCACGGCCATACGCCGTACACGGCGGTCTTCCCTCTCAGTTGTGCCACGTGGCCGGCCGGAACCCGGTCTTCTTGAAGCAGTACCTTCCCTTGACCACCGCTGCCAACAATCATGCACAGTGACTACATTCCTGCCAAGTCGTTCTACAGTATTGCGGAAAGAAAATCCACCTTCTCGTAGCCCTATTACACGACCTCGTTCAAACTCCGTGAGCTGTTGATAATTGCTTCTTCGTCTTCTTAAAGGCATTCTTGACTAACATCAACACCCTACGTCGAATCTTAACAATAACTAACGCTCACGAACGTTACAGCGCGTATTTACAGCAAACCTGCTTTGCATGTTCCGAGGAGCGCTACTAGCGCCACACGTATGCGCCGAGAGCGAAATTTGCATAGACGTCATCTTACAGATGTAGTCTCACCGCCTACCAACTGTCGTTTATCTAACACAACCTCTTCTTGGTGTTGGGATTTTTTTCCGTCAGTGTATTTCGATCCATTCAATGTGCCATTAACGATGTGCAGACGGCCAACACCACCGAATGTGGGTGCTTGATTTTTGGCTGAGTGCAACTTGCCTTATATCTTTCACCAGCCCGACGACGTACATCATTATTTCCATTATTAGCGGAAATAGTAACAGTCGTTTCATCACTGAAAATAACATTTTTTCATTCATCAACAGTCCAAATCTTGTGTGCTTTTGCCTAAACAACTCTTTTTATCCGTTGTTGTTCAGTAAGGAAAGGTTTTCGTGCAGCTTTTCGTGCAGTCAGTCCATTTTCTTGTAGACTACGACGAACTGTACGTGCAGATGCATAATGCCTACTTCATTCTCCCGCTCATTTCGTAAATCAGTGGCAGTTTTAAACCTTGAATTTAAGGAACGACGAAGAAATATACGATCATGATGTTCAGTACACAGCCTTGGTCGACCTGTTGTTCATTTTCTGTTTTCCACACATCCAGTTTCTGCAACTCTTTTAATGGTGCGCAAGACAGTGGAATGATCGCAGTCACATTTGACAGCAAGTTTACGACTACTGAATACAAGTTCATGCAAAGTAATAATTTTAGCCTGGTTTGAAGAGGCAGGACCAATTTTCGGGTCTTTGACATTCCGAAATTAAAATATCACCAGGAATTCTGCATGAACTTCTGTCAAATGATTACAAGCAGCTGCGTTCTACGTCAGCATTTTGTAATTTTCTTGTAGGACTTCCGTCCACAGTGAGTAGAGTTTAGGTCCCAGCCACCTACAGCGAGATCGCCTTTTGGGCAGGACACAGAAACGGAAGGAATGAGAGCAAGTCTAGCCACTTTGACAGAACAGTTTGTAGTGAGATTAGAGTACAGTAGATGGCGCCACCGTACAAGTACGATGTTGCACACAGAGGGGTGAGAGAATTTCAGAGGGGGCATAAGAAAAGACACCTGTTTAACCTGTGGGTCCAACCTGGGGGCCGTCACTTAACGTGCTCGTCCGATGCACGGCGGATGTTCAGCGATTGTTAGTAAATCACACCATTTCTGAAAGATCAGCCCAGGTTCGAACCTGAGGACCTTGCATTGATAGTCTGACGCGCTAACCACTAAGCCATCCGCGGCAGACTATTTTACATCCTTTTATACCACACTAGCGGACGTCGGAGAAAGCTATAGTGCATTAGACTATAGCTTTCTCCGACGTCCTAGAACATTAGGCTAGAACGCGTTTTCAGAACTGGATTTGTGTTTCCTCATTTGCGCATTTTTGTTTGTAACTTCACTTCTCTTACTGGTAATAACATTCTGTGAAAATATTTGATCTCAGTATAAAATTTCCTTTACGATGACTTATAATATGTATTCCTGACTTTACCATTACGCTGCATAAGTTGACTTCAAACATAAAAAATTGACTTTCGGTCTACTGGTGCAAGACTTTTGGCCACGATTGTAGATATAACATGAAATCGTACTTAATCCTCTTATTATATATGGAATCATTTTATAGATTTCACATCCGTGATATACAGAAAAAGGTGGAATGATTTTCAGATTCCATTCTCTACGGCTTACAAATGAAATACGGAGTAGAGTTTACTGCTCACTCATGATATACACTCATAACTTGACTAAAACTGCTTCTATTGCGACAAAACTTTAGTATGTTGTTCCGGAGGTATACCGAACCGGTTGTTTTTAATATAATCGAAATAGGGTCAAAGGTCAGGGCACAGGAGCGAGATTTATTCCACTGTCATTATCCCCATAACTTGAGTAATGATTTCTGGTATGTTGGAAAGCGTATCATAATCAATGCATTGCATGATTTTACTAGCTTGTTTTTATATAGGCCTTCGCCAACTTTATATTAGAGCTATAATCTCACTGCGATACCAGGTTTCGTGTATTTCTTGAAACATGCAATTGGTTTCATTTCATCAATATAGCATGTCAGTAAAAGAGACGGTCACCCTTTGCATTCTCTACCCATATGGTGTGTATATATAAAGTGCGGAATCTTCTGTTAATCCCTTTATGCTATAAATGAAAACTAGTTGATAATAATTTTTTGCCAATGGTACGACGGATGAGATGTGGAATCATCACACAAATTTCACACCAAAAATCATGGGAAGAATCCTGAAATCGTCCTTGACATTTTCCTCTTATATTTTGTTAGTGAAGCTCAAAATCAATCGCTAATTATGACGCACAGTTCATGATGAAACATGGAATAATTTTCATCTTTTCAGCTGCTGTGTACGAATGAAACATGGAATCATCCTTTGATTTTCATACGTGAGTATCATACAAATAGCTTTTGACCATTCTTCCTGGTTGGAGACCCGGATGCGGCATTGTTGGTGTTTTAGTTTTAGGGCACATGCTCTCTCACTTCCCTGGAGCCAGCGGCCTTAAATAATGGACGGACGGACGGTTGCCTATATCCCATCGTGTTGCCGACGGTGGTCTTTAAACCCTCCACCTTCCCGAAAAAATACACAAAACACATGGAATCATCCTTCAATCTTTCTATAGTATAAGATGGCAAATGAAAATGTCCTTATTGAATCTGTGAAAACACAAATTTGTCCTTAACGCGGATCGAACCCGCGCGCCCTCACTCCGGAGTACGTTGCTCTCCCAACTAAGCTACACGGACGGAAAGTATCGCTGCAGATTTCTTGTCTTGACACATGCTTTCACTTTTGTAGTACGTCACATCATCTCCCTCTTATTTTCTTTTTATTTGCAGCGAAGTAGGAATTTTTCATTAATTCCATACGATGTGTGGAACAAACATTACACATTTTTTCGAAGAACCCAACTGCCAGTACATTCATTTTTACGTTTGGGCGCCGATGTGAAAACACATGTTTGTTCGTGATGGAATTTACACCCCTTCACTCCGGAGTATATTGTTCTCCCATCTAAGCTACACAGACGGAATGTACCGCTGCAGATTTGTCGTCTTGACACGTGATTTACCTCTGCACTCCGTCACAATTCATCGTACGGGACACCGATGAAAGAAGAAATCAACTTAATTATGTTTTTCTGTGTTACGTCGAGATTCCATCTCCACCTACGCCAAGGAATGTTTCGTTAAATTACATGGCACGACGATTGTACGCATACGATCTTTCTTTAATTAACCTTATGACACAAGGCAAAGCATCGAATCGACGCAGTGTTTGCCATGTCAATGATATATGGAGTTGTTTTTTCAAATTTTTCATATCGATTATGTATAAATCTTTCTTTCACGCGCATGCAAATTGAACCTGAAAGCGTCTTTTTATTCCAGACTATGGTGTGCAAATAAAGACGATATCATTCCTGACTTCAGGAAGCCAGCATGACGTAGGTGTTTTATTAAACAAACGAATGTCAACGGTAAAGCGTGTTGTTTATTGAAGTATCTTCGCTTATTGATAGAACTGTTGACATTTAGATTCTGGAAATCATTCATTTTGAAATATTTAGGAAACGCAAATAGTCTGAGAAATTAAGATTCATGTATCGACGTGGCACGACGAATTGGAAAAAGTGAAAGTGTCAGAAACAAATGCGAAGGACCTGAAATTCGGGAGAGCATTTCAGTTCCAGTTTTAATTTTGAGTCCATCATGGCTCGACAAAATGTCTTCACAGTCATTTGCTGTAGGAAGGGCGGTGAAGGAAAACAGAGAGAGAGAGAGAGGATGCAAAAATCGTTTCAGAGAAACCCTTTCACATTAATCAACGATACCTCTGAAACAATCTGAAGTCGAGTTTAGTTGAAATGAAGTGTAAATAAAACAAGCAGGCTGCATCTATTACCGAACCAACGAAGAGCATTCTACAAAAATTTTATTTTGCGGAGAACTTGACGTCATTTATCTCCCGCAAACACGAAAGAATTGATTAGAAATATCACTAGCAGTGCTATTCTAAATGATCTCTGAAATTTTTGACAAAAGATGCCTTCGAAACACCGACGGCTTCTACTTGGCAGTTAACTATTGAAAAAGCCATTAGGGGGATCCTCCCATCGAAAGTTCAATTGTATTACAACGATAAAAAAGATAATGTGTAACGACAGCCTAATCGTTTTTCCTACGCACTTCTAAACTGGCAGTTTCCACCGCATCAGCGAGATGCATTTATAAAAACATTTCTTCATTTAAATGTCTGAAACAGCTGCTCTTTCACTATGCCCTGCTTTTTAAAAATTCTGCTCAACCCTGCAAACTGTTTGTTACATGCAAAATAACCTGAAAAACAGCAAAAGTTAGGAATTACATTTCATGATAGTCCTGGTTTTCTGTTTACATAACTGACTGACGATTCTGTGAATGTGGGTAAGGTATTTCCCTTTTTAGGGTATTCGTTTTTGATGTTATTCGAGAAATGGACTGCGGTGCTTCCATCATGAAATTACATTCGTGGGTCAAATCATCATGATATTCACTTTTCCGTCTCTCCGCGAATAGATGCATCCCATAGCACATATAAGTGACTTTATACTGACCGGGGAAGTATATATATACGTATATGTCCCCCAGTTCTGTTCTGGAGTATTTGTTTTCTTTTTGGAAGCTGTTCCTTTTGGTTTGTTTTCTTCCTCTAAATATTCGTTCCGATATATCTTAATATTGTTTTTCTGCTTGGTGTTTTTAGCTTATACTACACATATATATACTAAAGCAACAATACCCTTTATATAATCAGAGCCAAAAATAGGAGAGAAAAAACATTACAATACACACGAGCAGGGAAAAACCCGCAAAGAAAGCAAAAAATAATTGTAAATGCTGAGCTTTGGTTTTATAAAAGACCAGCAACCCCATCTCAAAAGACCAAATATATATTTATATATAGAGTATATATGCATATTTTGATTCAAAGCTTCTTGAATCGGAAGGAGAACTACAAAGGGTCAAGTGAGACATCGTCGGGCTAAGTGGGGTAAGGAGAAGATCTCATTGAACTGAAACGTGGACATCTCTTCTACTATCGTGGGACAGATACTGGCAGAACTAGTGGTGTTGGATTTATAATAAACAAGAAACTGAAGGATAAAGTTGTAGAAGTTGAAAGTTCCTCTGACAGAGCTGCACGACTCGTTATCCAACTCTCGAGAAGATACCAGGCTCAGATAATTCAAACTTATGCACCCACCACAAGTCATCCTGAAGAAGAAATTGAAGAATTTTATGAGGAAATTCGTCATCTAAATAATAAAGGCAAGCAGCACTTGAAGATAATTATGGGAGATTTCAATGCAAAAATAGGGAAACAGCAACAGGATGAAACTTCAGTAGGTAAATTCGGTCACGGTAACAGAAACCAGCGTGGAAATACTCTCGTTGAGTTTGCAGAGGCAGAAGGGTTTTTCATCTTGAACTCCTTTTTCAAGAAAAAGCCACACAGGAAATGGACATGGAGACATCCAAATGGGACGACAAGTAAAATTGATTTTATTATGTGTAACAAAAAATTCGTCATAGGAGACTGCAGTGTGCTAAACAAGTTCAACACAAGCAGTGACCATAGATTGGTGAGATGTAAGATGCACCTCAACACTAAACTCGAACGTGGCAATCTCATAAGACAAACAAAATCTATTGACATAACCAACCTTAAAAACACCATAATACCTTCAAGTTGGAACTGAAGAACAGGTTCTTTGCTTTAGAAGGCCTAACATCGGAAAAAGTGGATACTTCTGAAGTTAACAGAGAACTCACTAAGGCTCTTATGGAAACAGCAACAAAAATAGGTGGTACTATAACAACAAGTTACATAAGAAGAAAAATTCAGGAAAAACAAAAATGTTGATGCAAAAGAGAAGGGAGATGAGGACAAATAAAGCCGTAACTTCCAACGTGGAATATATAGAGCTATGCAAGACAGTGCGAAAAGGTATCACTGAAGACATAAGGAAATTCAACTGTGAATTAGTGAGAAAAGCAATTGAAAACAACCAAAGCCTAAAGATAACAAAGGGACATCTCAGTAAGGGAAGAAAACAGATTATGGCACTGAGAAAAGAAGATGGTTCTGTAGCAAGAAATAGAGGCAAAATTTTGACAAGAGTGAAAGATTTCTACTCCACATTATATGAAAGGGATGATACATGTACTCCAGACATCATAAAAGGTACCAGTACCAGAGTTCTTCCAGTCCTCCCAGCATAAGTTGCACATACAATCAAGAACATGAAGCGGGGGAAAGCTCCAGCAGAAGATGGAATTACTGTAGACATCATACAAGAAGCAAGTGGAGAAATTGAAACAGTACTCGCCCAAATTTTCACTCGATGCCTTAATGAAGGAAAGATTCCTGAGGATTGGAACACCGCTACAATGATCCTGCTACATAAGAAAGGTGACATTGAGGATCTCGGAAACTACAGACCTATCAGCCTCCTATCAGTAGTTTATAAAATCTTCACTAAAGTTCTTTCACACCGCTTGAAGGTAACACTGGACATGGCTCAACCGAGAGAACAAGCTGGATTCAGGAGTGGTTACAACACTATGGATCATATCCATGTACTGAGATAACTAATTGAAAGAGCGAGGGAATATGAACTTCCATTATGCATGGCTTTTATCGATTATGAAAAGGCCTTTGATTCGCTGAAATCATCAGCAGTTACAATGGCTTTGAAATCCTGCGGTATTGAAGATGCATACATAAATATTATTAATGCAAGTGCAAAGATTCGGCTGTTTGAAAATACAACACACATAAAAATTGGAAAGGGAGTGAGACAAGGTGACACCATATCTCCCAAGCTCTTTAATGCCATATTGGAAAATGTCTTTCAATCACTGTAGTGGGAAAACAAAGGGATAAAGATTAATGGAGATTATCTAACTCACCTTCGTTTTGCTGATGACGTTGTCATTTTTGCAACTACCCCATCAGAGCTGCAGAGTATGATCCAGGAACTTGCTGACAAGAGTAAAGAAGTGGGATTAAATATGAACTTTCAGAAGACAAAAGTGATGTACAATGCTTTTACAAGAAATGAAATTTTATCGATTGATGGAGAAAATCTGGAGATAACAGATACGTACGTTTATCGTGGACAGCAGATATCAAGTGAGGGTCATATTGATGAAGAAATTAATGGGCGTATAAAACTTGCTTGGAGAGCTTTTGGAAGAAACAGCATAATTTTGAAGAGCAATATGTCATAATATCTTAAAAGAAAAGTGTTTGATCAATGCATCCTTCCAGTGCTTACATGTGGTGCAGAGACGTGGATCTTAACTAAAAGAGACATACAAAGGCTGCAGACAACTCTAAGTAGCATGGAGAGATGCATGTTTTGTGCAACCAGGAGAGATAAGAAGAGGAACTCGTGGATCCGAAAAATGACTAGAGTAGAAGTAAAATCCCTGAAATGGCAATGGGCTGGACATACTGCCAGAAGGACAAACCATCGATGGACAGCCGAAATTTTAGATTGGATTTCAAGGGACAGGAAAAGACCCAGAAGAAGACCACATGGGAGATGGGTGGATGAAATTCAAAAGTTTGCGGGAGTAACATGGAGGAGACAGGCACATGACAGACCGTTGTGGAAGAAACTTGGTGAGACCTTCGTCCAGCAGTGTATTGATAATGGTTGTCAATGATGATGATGATATATGCATAATGATTACACCATTGTGGAATAAAACACATTTCAAGCTTCTGGTTGAGCTGTCTGCAAATAGCCGCCAATCTTCTAGTCGATATTCTCGTAGTCCCATTTGAAGAATATAACTCCAGGAATGTTACTGCAGTATACAATTTTTTCATCTTGGCTGAAGTATGGAAGAATTCTCTCCTCTCTTGTCCGATAAGCTGTTTTTTCAACTTCCTGCTTTAGACAGTTACACTGCTGGACAATTGCTAAGGACGGATCATAAACGGCTATATAGCGCATAAAAAAGTAACTGTGGTTGAATGCCAAGTGAAATAAAATAATGTCAGAATGCCAGTACATTACAAGAAAGAAAATTTATTGTGCTCTGAAATCCAAAAGGCTTTGGAACGTGTTCAAGGGACAAACAGGCCATTTTGTGCAGAATACGTAAACGTGAAAATAATGCAATTACCGTCCGCAGGCGTTCCGGCGTCAGATGTCAATACGGGATATGGCCACCATGGAGGGCGATGCAAGATTCCACACGTCGTGTCATGCTTTGCACAACATTATTAAGCAGCTGTTGGGGTAATTTATCCCATTACTCTGTCAGTGCACGGATGAGGGTGTCCTTGTTTATTGGAGGGCATTGGCGACCAGCAAGACTCCTCCCCAAAGAATCCCACACATTTTCAATGCGATTCAGATCTCTAGAACGTGCTGGCCATACGAGGCGTTGAATATCCTCGCTCTCAAGACACTCCTGGACAGCGACTGTTCGATGACATGTTGCGTTGTCGTCCATGAAAATGAACCTATCACCGACAGCACCACGGAACATGCGAACATGAGGTAGCAGAACATCATTAATGTATCGTTGGCCAGTCATAGTCCCAGTTGGAAGCACATAGAGGGACGTACGGCCATTGATCATGATGCCAGCCCATACCATGACACTACATGTCGGATATCGGTCCCTTTCTTGTATGTTTGCTGGACAATATGCAGTACCACTATAACGCCAGATCAGTTGTCGTCGACATTCAGACGATAGACTGTATCTACTCTCATCTGAGAAGAGGACAGCAGGCCAGTCGTTATCAGACTAATTGCGGTGTTAATGGCACCATTGCAAACGGGGGTGCGGTGACGTCTGGACAATGGGATGCACACAACAGGACGGCGGGCGTATAGTCCTCCTTCATGCAAACGTCTGGCGACAGTTTTTCGGGAGATCCGCTTGCCAGTAGCAGCCATAAACTGATTTGCTATCTCACTAGCTGTGCTGCGCCGGTGTCTTTTTGTTGATAGCACTATGTACCGATCTTCTGCAGGTGCCGTACTGCGAACACGACCTCCCCGTGACGTTTGCTACACTCTCCATTTGTTTGAAATGATTTCCAAAGCCTTGAAACAACACTGTGGCTGACGTCGGACTCCCTGGCAACATCTGTTATTTTCGCCTTTCTTCAATCTTGCCAATAATACGGCCACGCGTAAAATCATCTAGGTGATGTCGGGAAGACATACTGAAAATTGCAAGTTCGTCAATTGATTCTTTTCCTTTCAACTTTGCGTTTGAACAACAACGGTCAATACGCGTCAAATCCTTTATATCTCTTATCAGAGCTATGACGTCACGAACAAGTTCGGCAATCCAAAATTTGCATACGCACAACACGTGTTACTGTATCCCGCACTTAAGCTAATTTCCACATTTTCCTGCCTTCCATTTTATGGTTGCTATCGTTGCGATTGTCATCCGTCCTTAGCAATTGTCCGGCAGTGTATTTTCTTTTAGCCTGGAGGCTAAACGTCCAGATTTTTGCTTTGTTAGGTTAAGGTCTCATATCGAATCATTGATTTCCGCTTAGAAGAACTTCTGAGGTGTTGAAAAAGGTTCTTTCATATTCACCTCCACTACTACCACCTGTGCTACACTCCAAGTCTTGCGTTTCTTCAACATCTGACAATGGAAGGTCAGGTATGGTGGCAAACGCTGGTATTGGAATGTCTTTGTTTCGTGGCACAGATCGTTTTGCTGATTCCAATTCAGGATACTCCCACTTACTTTCTTGTAGCTGTTGAGGCCTTTCACATTCATAACAGAAAAATAACAATCATCGTGGTCGTTTTGCGGCTCTCTCCGCACGATAGGCTCACCAAAGTTTATCCTTTCTCCATTTTTTCACTGCCGTAGGCACTCTACATAGGTTTTGCAAACCTTATGGAAAGCTCAAGATTTATCTTGTTCTCCAAGCTTCATTCCAAAATAAGCAAAATATGCTCGTCTTACAAAATATGTGATGTTCTTTTGTTTTTGCAGAGTGTATTCGCCACAAATGTAGCAGAATGCATTAGGATTGTTTAAGTATCCTCTTCGTGAAGAACTCGTATTTCTATGCAAAAAAAAAATCAATGTGATATTATATGCAATGGATAAACTTGTAAAACAATGTTAAAGATACGATTAGATAAAAACACTGTTAAAGAGTAAAAGGACAGACCAAATCCTGCTGCCTATGTCAGTAACCACAAGTCGTATTGGGGTAAAATCATAATTTGAGGGGTATCGATTATTTCAAAAACTAGAGCCAATTCGGCAAAATTAATATGTTTGAATTCAACAACCCAAAAATATCTTAAAGTTGTTTAAACATCCTTGGCAACTAAACAAAGAATTTTCTTTGTTTGTTGGGCTGTGTTGTGCTTTCTTCCGTTAAAGTGCACTCTTGTCCCTACAGTTGCACAAATAATTAAATGTTTGCTACAAGGATCTGAATGAAATCGCCGTAGTAAATGAAATAAAGATAACCGTAGTAAATGAAATAAAGATAACCGTAGTCAATGGTTTTTGTCTTTCTGTAATTGACACAACAGTACAAAAATTCAAGGAAAAAAGAGTGCAATAATTTCTTTAAAATTATGAAAATTTCTGCTACTTAATTCTTAAAGAGAGGCTAGGCTTATGCTAGCACCTAGACAAAAAGAATGATGTAATTTCTTTAGAATTAAGGAAATTTCTCTTATCTAATTCTCAAATAGCTGCTAGGCTTTCTCTGCATTGAGAAAAACGTGTTTTGGTAATTTAGCAAAAAAAAAAAAATGTTGAATCAACCAAAGATATTTGTCGATATGCAGCCAACAAAAATTTTTTTGAATTTACAAATGTATTTTGCTGAAAAGTATTGTTGATTCAACAAAATGTACTGTTATCATGACAAAAAACGTCAAGGATTCCGCGGGCAAAACGAACATGATGTCTCGCGCTTTTATTGAATAATTATGTTCGCATCTCTTCGTTTGTCCAGTCAAGTCACCGCGTTCAAATTGTTGAAACGTTCTATTATTCAGTTTGCTATCTACCTTCCTTGAGAAACCCATCTTGTTGATGTGCGAAAGCTTGGAAACCTTGATTTTATCTTCGTCAATAAATTCGGATAACTAGTATAGTTGTGCTATCTTATATATAGTTGGTGTACAGTTAGTTCATTACGTTATTATTTATGACAAAACGTTTTGTTCATTTAACAAAATGCCTAAATCGATTTTTGGGAATTTGTTTGATCCAACAATATGTATTGTTATCGTGATAAAACGTTTAGTTGAATTAACAAAATATAGCCAACGAAATAATTTTGTGTTGCCCACAAAACAATTCTGATGGAGTTTTGCTAAAGCAACAAAATAAATCGATGAAACAGCTCAACAAAACTATTTTGTTGTTTCAAACAAACTTTTTCTCTCAGTGTATGTCTGCTAAATTCAATGCCATTTTTGAAGCTGTGCAGCAGATAGAACAAAAGAAAAAAATATGGTTAGAATCTGAATTTTCAAAATGTAGCAGAAAAGGTAAATAGAAAAGTTTTCGCCAGTTCTGTACTCTTAGACAAAACAATTGACACACTCCAATAAAATCATCCTGCAACTGTGAAGACCGGCGTGCAAATACCTTTTGGGCAACCTTGCAAACGACTGAGATTTCACTACTACTGAGAACCCAGGATTTTTTTTTTCAGAGGGCAATTGAATCTTTCCTTCAACGATAAAGGCTGTCAGATGGTCGATGTGAATGATCTTTCTTCGGTAAACTCCTTTTGAAGGTCATCCTCTCAAAGCTTTGTCAGCTCTGCGTCGATAAGGGTCGTTGACGAACAGCTAGATTTCCTAGCCAAGCTTGCCACGACCCATCAATTGAAAAGACTGATGGGTTGTGCAATTCGTCTCTGGAAGAAAATAAAAGAGTGAGTATTACACTGCTGATCTCTTGAACATCAGCAAAGCTTTCAACTGTGTGGGGCATGACTGACTACTTAACACGTTGCAGAAGCTACAGTGTCTCCGCAAACGTGTTGAACTGATTGTTTGGTGCCTAGCTGGCAGCGGTTTCACATTTATAATTAAGAGGGAGCTACTTTCCGAACGAAAGGTATGAGATGTGTTCTTCAGGGCACCATTCTTGTCCCAACGTTATTCTCGATATTTTTGTACGACCTACATTAGCCAAATACGGTCAGGTGCATGCAGATCATAAGCCGTTAACTCTAACAATCTCAGAGCTGTGATGTTCCCCCGAACTATCTCTCTGAGCTAGAGACCTATTACACAGACTGGCGAATCAAAACCAACCTAAGAGTCGTACATTATTGGGTTTTGGATCTCTCCGAGGAGCGCTGAAACTGGCCATGCTTCATGAAACGACCCACCTGTGTCACTTCTGCTAAGTACCTGGAAATGCAAATAAATAGTAGACTTTTGTAGGAAGCAAACCAATTACCTGGCGTAAAGAGCTAGGCAGAGGATCTGACAACTAACTCCACAAGATAAGCTTCCTTACAACATGCTACAAAATATTGTTGTATAAGACGGTCGTCAGGCTGGGTGCTCCCATTTGTGCAGGTGTAAGTACGGTTCATAGAAAAGGATTGGATTGGACGTGGTGAAGAACAGACGACTTTGAATGATGCTTGGGGATCCGCTGTGGATTATTGCTCGGAAACTGCGGGTCCTACTTCGTGTCGAGACGGTGCGAGAGTTTGCCATCAGACTTACCGAGAAGTTCTTCAAGACTGCCGCTGCTCATCAAAATGAACTTGTAAGTGGTGCAGTCCACTATGATCCCAGTGGTTTTCTTACGAGTCCCAGATCTGAGTTAGATGTCACTGTTCCCCCTGACTGAAACGTATAGATAATGGGTACCGCTCTTGTGCCAGAAAACAGAATTAGATCACATGGTGAGTCTTTGTAAAGTAAAAAGCTGGGTGATGCACAGAACATCAGATGAGTGTCTAGATTAGACAGACGTTCTGTTTCTCAGGTTGATGTGGGACGATGAGTACTCGTTACTACTCCAGCTTCTGTAGTGTCACTCTTTTCCCCAGGAGGTTTGTCAGTGGTAGTTAGTGCGGTAATGCCTATTTGGCTTATTCCTTCTTCTCTGCTGAGTGATTTCCCTCCCTTCCGTTGGACTTGTTAAAGTGGAGCGACTTCTTTCCATGTCTCTAGAGATTTCGGTTTTTCTTTCCTACTGAGTTCCTTTCCCACCTTCCAGTTTTAGACTTGGGATCAGATACATCTTTACTAAGGCTATTAATATCGTACTGATGTGAGACGTCGATATGATACGATATTAGAATTATCTGGTGTGCTCACTTAAATTGCCACTAAGCATGGCTCGAAGACGCTGTAGCTGACCGTAGAACACAAGACAAACACAAGACTACATGCATTTTACAAGACCACATGCATAGGCACGACTACATTCTGATCGCCTCTTTTGACGTTTTCCATTAACTACTCTAACTAAGCGGCTCTGTCTAGAGTGGTCTCGTGCCCAAGAATAATGGTCGGCCTCCTACTGGAAACTAATAGTGTTTAACAACGAATCCTGCTTCTGCCTTGGAGGGGACGATCAATCACAGTGTTCACATATGGAGGTGAACTGGATAGCACTCACATCTAGATCTAATTATGTATCAGCACACCGTCGCACCTAGTAGTGTCAAGGTGTGGAGAGGGATCTCTTATGATAGCAGGACGCTCCTAGTCGCGGTAACAGGGGCATTAACAGCAGAGTGGCCCGTTCAAGAGATCAATCTGTTCGTCGTCTTGCATTTCATGTCACTTTCCAAAGGTCATCCGCAGAACAATGCTCTGCCACATACGTTTCACATCCTCCAGGAGTACTATACTGTGCAAATTAATTGGGACAAAGTAAAAAAATCACTCTTTTTTTCCAAAACTATGCCTTTATATCATTCTATGCCTTGATATACACTGATAAATACCTGTATTGAAGTATGTCCTGCTTTAGCAGAAATGACTTCTTTATGAAGTATGTCCTGCTTTAGCAGAAATGACCTCTTGAACTCGTTTTGGCATTGACTCCACTAATTGAGTGCACATATTTTTGACTTCATAATCGTGGAACCACACTTTTATAGCATTCGTTATCATGCGTTCTTTAGTTGTACAGCCCATTTTACCTAAACGTCTCTTCAAAATATTCCACAAGTTTTCTATGGGATTTAAGTCTGGTGAATTTATAGGGCAATCAAGCAAATGAATTTGATTTTCCAGCATGAAATTCTTGACCAATTTTGAATTGTGACATGGGGCCAAGTCATGTTGAAATGTTCCGTCAAAAGTTTGCAAGAATGGAACAATCCTACGTTGTAATATTTCTACTTGGCTGAATTTATCATACCTTGAACAGGAACTAAGATTCCAGTGCCATCTGATGTGAAAAAACCCCAAAATATCTATTTCAGAGGGTGTTTTACAGTTTGTTTGACATACTCAGGTCTTAAGGGTTCACAGTTGCTTCGTCTAACGATATTTGCTTGATTGGCCTGGAAATTCACTATTGATTTAGCATTTTGATAAATACACCAGTTGCCACTGCCATGTGTCCAACTGCAGAAGCGACATCTCTCACTGTCATAGAAGTGTGATCCTTCAGAGCAATTATTTTTGCACGCTTCCTTGGGTAAATATCCATTTTTCAATATACGAAAGCAACACGTACTCACAGAGAGCAAAAACGAACATCCACCTGTCACACACGAAAGCTCACAACTGAAGCTGAAGTGCCTATTTCCTGTTTAAAACCGGTCAAACCACATTCTTACTATTACGTTCTAACAGTTACACCACCTCACAGCTGATAAAACCGGTTTACCTGGGTTTCCAACATCAACTGGAGATCACATTACAATTCTGAGAATAAAATAGCTTGTCCCAATTAACTTGCACAGTATAGTATGTGCGTAGTGTTAAAACCCTTCCTTGGCCACCCAGGTTCCAGATATTTTCCCTATTGAGCATGTCTGAGATATGCTGGAGCGTCAGTTGGGATCATCACGATATATCGGCAATATTGTGCGGGAATTACAGGTCCCCTTGGCTCAATCTGTCACAGGATAATATCAGAGTTTTGTTTGACTCCATGTTAAGCCGTATATCAGCGTGCATCGGAACAAGAGGTGTCTTCACGAGGTGCTGATATGTAACATTTATGCTATGACTAGTCTGAAATCAAGAGTCCTAGTCTTGTGATTTTGCATTTATTTCTTTATCTCTTCTTCCATAATGCATATGCCAAGTTTCATTTCGACTGAACGACACTTACGAAGGTGTTACGATTGTTTTTTTTGTCATGAATGTATTTTATTTGACATTCCACATTATTAACGACATTTCGTACCTGTGGTGACGTAATCACCCGAGAAGTTTATCGATAACGAAGGTTGGGGTCACAAGCCTCACAAGTGTGACAAAACACAAAATACGTTCAACAGAAATACTAAGTTTCTTTCTGATCTTAATTATATTTATTCTGAATATATATGAATTTAATAAAAACTAAAAGCAAAGCATACCTGAGGAACAGCAATGATAATTCAAAACTCCGTAGTACATATAATATCTTTCCCGCCTTGGGGAATGTCATAAATAACAACCAAGCGATACGCTTTGAGGGAATAGCTCAACATTCATCACTCACTCACTCTTCTGCTTTGCAGCTATCTGCTTACAAAATATTCATAGTCAATCACAATTGATGACTGCATCATATATTTTTATTAGAATTCTCGTTCTGCAGACATCTTTCTCCAAAGCACACGCACTAAAATATTAAAAGTGCTTTCTGCCCAAACCACTAGGCGACGACCCTGGAAACATTTGACCAATTGTAATTCCTCAATCGCCGCCCCGGTGACGTTGTGGTCCAAGAACTGGCTTATGATCATTCGTCCGTGAAGGGTCTGGGTTCGAATCCTGGTGAGGCATGGATGTTGTGTTTGTCTTACGGCGCTGGCTCTCTCCCTTCCCTGGAACCAGTGACCCTAAATTAGGGACGTGCGACTGTTTATAGCCTATTGAGTTGCTCGCTGTGGTCGTTATATCCCCAACCAAAAAAAAAAAAAAATAAAAATGTCCTCAATCATGTGGACAGTTGCAGGGGCAGCAGACCTTTGTCACGTGATTGCTGGCTGATGTATCATGTAGCTTTGGCTCTCCGAATGGCGAGTATGTGAAGCCTGAGGGTTGAAAAAATATAACAAAAACATAGACACACGCGACATAGGTGTAAGACTCCTATGTCACAGTTCAAAGGTGGATAAACAATTTAACACCAATCAATTGTTCATCCAGTTGGTAATAACACTGCACTTGCTGACACTTCATGTCATAGATAGTTGCGCTTTCATCGTTGTCCACCGCAAAGGAACAACGAGATTTGGACGCAAACCATATGGTGTCCATCGGACATAACAATTTGAACAGCCGTATCGACCTTTCTTTCTAGAAAATTAATCTCTCATTTTTTTCTCTTTCTAACCGTAGGTTGAAGAAACGTATATGCTCCAGCTTTGTCCGTTCGTCTGCACGATAAATCGCGTAAAAATGGTTCGATTTCAATGAAATTCTGTATGTGGTAGTGGACCACCTGAGGACGAACCTTATTTAAAATGGGCTTAATGTGGTGTAAGGTCAAGACATAGGTGCGGGATCCATTCCATTGCCCTTATGCGTCATAACTTGCTTAAAAATAGTTCGATTTCGATGAAATTTTAGTATGTGGTAGGGAATCACCTGGGGACGAACCCATTTGAAAAACGGCGAAATGGGTTTAAAAGTCAGGACATAAAAGCGAGATCCATTCCATTGCCCTCATGCGTCATAACTTATGTGAAAATGCTTCGATTGCGACAAAACGTAATGTTCTTTCAGAAGTATACGGAACCAGTTCTGTTTAATATAATCGAAATGGGGTCAAAGGTCAGGACACAGGAGCGAGATTTATTCCACAGCCATTATCCTCATAACTTGACTAAAATGCTTCTATTGCGATAAAACTTTAGTATGCTATTCCGGAGGTATGCTGAACTAATTCTGTTTAATATTATCGAAATGGGGTCAAGGGTCAGGGCACAGGAGCGAGATTTATTCTACAGCAATTATCCTCATAACTTGAGTAATAATTTTAGTAATTATTTCTGGTATGTTGGAAAGCGTATCATAATCAATGCACTGCATGATTTTACTAACTTGTTGATTTATCTTTCGTTAACAAACTGCCATGCACATGAAACAAAATGTTCCAAAAAATAAAAAAAGGGAAAGACTTTTTTTTCCCTTGTACATTGGAACTCATGTAAAAAACAAAATTACACGATGGAGAGTAATACTTTACTTTGCGATAGAGAAGCTTGCTTCATGTCAGAGTCAAATGAGCGTTTATCAGATATTTCTGATTGCCTTAATGAGTTATTTTTGAAATAATGTTTGACGTAGAACATCTCCCTCAGAAAGATTGGGCCCATTTAAAGGCCAAACGCTTCTGAACTCCTCAGGAAAAAAATCCATCTTGCTGTCGGAAAATCCCGCCCGCAAAGACAAACCGCACTTACAATCGATTACCAGGTTTCCGTTGTGTCATGTTATTATTGGAATTTCGAACCGCGAGGGAAAGCAATGGCAACGCCCATTCATTCATCTCAGGTTCTCATATTATTTGCCATGTCAGAACAGTTACTGGATGAATTTCTCATTCCCTGAAGGTTAAGTTTCTGTGAATTAATTTAGTACTAGCTCATTGTTAAAGCTACGCAGAGAACATATTTTCTAATATTTGTACATTATGCGCGTCTTAAATGTACAAACATAAAAGTATTTTGTACTTAAAAATGATGAAAATATAAATCGGGAAAACCGCACTTGTTCTGGACGACGTAGCTGGCTTTTTACTTCGAAGGAATGAGGGAGAGCTTTTATTTGTAAATATGGATTTTCCGTATTCAGTAAATGAAGAGTTCAGATGACTTCTTCAGCTCACAGTTCTGTACGAAAGTATTCTGTTCCCACAAACTGAGACATATAGCTCTGCGAGTTTTTCCAGTGTATGAAAATTCACATTCCGGCATTGTAAAAAGCCGAAAATGTACTCGTTGTAAAAGATATGTAAAGAAAAGAAGAATTGCTTTAATCTCACTTTTAGGCCGCCCCGGTGGCGCAGTGGTCTAAGCAATGGCCTCTGATCATTCGTCCGTAAGGGGTCCGGGTTTGAATCCCGGTGAGGCATGGATGTTGTGTTTGTCTTACGGCACTGGCTCTCTCCCTTCCCTGGAACCAGTGACCCTAAATTAGGGACGGGCGACTGCTTATAGCCCATTGAGTTGCTCACGGTGGTCGTTAAACCTCCAATCAAAAAAAAAAAAAGAACTCTCACTTTTAGAAGCCAGAGGGAGTCAAAGAAAGGTTCGTCCAGTTCTGTGCTACACTTGTGTGAAATGTGCTCCAACGCCGACCAGGTAAGTCGATGACGTGGAACACACGAGGCTGATGACGTGAATTTGGCATGGATCCGCACTGCATTATCAGGTAAGCCGAGGATAGAGGATAATAAACGTGCTTTTCGGGTGCTCCTACACCATTACTGGACAAAAGTGTTAAACTCGGCTGCAGCAACGAGAGGAATTTGTGCAGTTGAAGATGAGTAAACAGTGGACGGAAATGGTTCCGTCGTTTCTATGCTGAGAACAGCAGTCTCGACGACAAGTCAAGACCACCGCCCTGGTCGCGCAGTGGTCTAAGCGCTGGCTTATGACCATTCGCCCTAGTTGGGTCCGGGTTCGAATCCCGGTGAGGCATGGATGTTTGTGTTTGTCTTTCCGCACTGGCTCTCAATTTGTTACTTGTCCAACACTAACAATCTGTGTACATTGGTTATTTAGCATACTGTAAAAACCATCTTTGATATGTACTTGTTGATGTGCAACATCTGTCTCCTGTCTATGCCTGCCTGTTTGTCGTGTCACTGTAACACCAGGTCCTATAAATCACTTAACCCTTTAACGCCCAAAACGCCCGTACATACAAACGACCATAGCCACCCGAAACGCATGTCTAGAGTGAGTCAGATTTTCTCGCCTTACGTGTTCTTCAAATTTTCACAACCAATGAGGAATCAGCTGGAGTCACACTCAGTCACTATTGTTGTTACTAAACGAGGGAGTGAACCAACAGACAGTTTCAGGTGTTATGCTATTTATAGTGATACAAGATTTCTGAGTTATGGTCGTTAAAGGGTTAAACCTTGAATTTTTTTTTTGATTGGAGGTTTAACGACCACCGTGAGCAACTCAATGTGCTATAAGCAGTCGCCCGTCCCTAATTTAGGGTCACTGGTTCCAGGGAAGGGAGAGAGCCAGTGCCGTAAGACAAACACAACATCCATGCCTCACCGGGATTCGAACCCGGACCCCGTTCGGACGAATGATCAGAGGCCAGCGCTTTAGACCACTGCGCCACCGGGGCGGCAAACCTTGAATTAAAACAAGTTAGTAAAATCATGCAATGCATTGATTATGATACGCTTTCCAACATACCAGAAATTATTACTCAAGTTATGTGGATAATGGCTGTGGAGTAAATCTTGCTCCTGTGTCTTGACCTTTGACCCCATCTCGATGATATTCAACAGAACCGGTCCAGTATACCTCCGGAACAACATAATAACGTTTTGTCGCAATCGAAGCATTTTTAGGTAAGTTATGATGCACAAGGGTAATGGAATGGATCCCCCTCCAGTGTCCTGACCTTTAACCCCATTTCGCCCATTTTTAAGAGGGTTCGTCCCCATGTGGTTCCTTACCATACTAAAATTTCATCGAAATCGAACCATTTTTGCGCAAGTTATGACGCATAAGGGCAATGGACTAAATCCCGCTCTTATGCCCTGCCTGACCTTTGACCCCATTTCTCCCATTTTCAAGAGGGTTCCTGCTCAAGTCGTTCCCTACGACGTACTAAAATTTCATCGAAATCGAACCATTTTTACGCATGTTATGATGTATAAAGGCAATGGAATGGATCCTACTCCTATGTCCTGACCTTTCACCCTATTTCACTTTTTTCAATAGGGACCGTTCCCAGGTGGTTTCCTACTACATACTGAAATTTCATCGAAATCGAACCGTTTTTACGCAAGTTATGACGCATAAGAGCAATGGAATGAATCCTGCTCCTATGTCCTGAACTTTGACCTTCATACTAAAATTTCGTCGAAATCGAACCATTTTCACGTGAGTTATCGTGCGGACGGACAAAGCTGGAGCATATACGCTTCTTCAACCCATGGTTGGAAAGCGTAAAAAAACAAGCCAAAGTCCGGACGTCCAACAACGACTAACTCTGTACTTTGGTCGAAGCTGTGACAGCAAATTCCGGTACCAGTACACGACAACTCGCAGTCCACATTTATCATCGGTTTGTCACCTGCATCAGCTTAGTTCCTCTCCCAGGCACCATCGAATGGTTCTCCATGAATTGACATCCAACAGGTGGAATAACGTGTCGCTCTCTATTGCAGATTGCTGTCAAATCTACAGGATGGTAGGTTGTGGCGTTGTATTGTTACAGGTGATGAAAAGTGGATATTCCTACTATCCTACCACTGAAAACTAGTGGCTAAGGCGACGCCAGGAAGTATATCTGGCGACAGAAAGAGGGAGGTTCGAAAGGAAAGTCATACTGTGCATTTGGTGGAATTTTATGGTGCCGCTTGGATGGCGCAGTGGTCTAAGCGCTGGCTTGTGAACATTCGCTCGAGAAGGATCAGGGTTCGAATCCCGGTAAGGCAGGGATGTTGTGTTAGTCTTACGGCATTGGTTCTCTAGATTCCCTGGAACCATAGGCCCTAAATTAGCGATGTGTGACTGCTTATAGCCCGTTGAGTTGCTCATGGTTGTCTTTAAACTTTCAATCAAAAAACAAAAATTTGTGTTTTCTGTACACCGGGAACTGGAGCCAGATGATCAAATTTTTGAAAGGAGCCTTTATGTCTAATACATGTAGTGGGTCCATGATGCCCCACTCCAATACTCCCTACCGCTCATGAATAAGAAGTTGTCGTTGCTGCAAGTGGGTAATGCTCCTTGTCACACTTCCAGATTAGTAAGCTGAAATCTATAGGAATTGGAAGGGGTTGAGAACCCACCCTAGCCTTCACACAGACCAGAACTTTCCCCATCGGACTGCCACTTGTTCAGCACAATGGCCATCCTACAAAGACGGCACTTCAGTGGTGGATATGGAATCCGGCATAATATTATGTAGTTTTTTCTCAAAACCTACCGCAATGGGATCGTGGCTCTCGTTGAACGTCGGCAAAGGAATACAGAAAACAAAGGCTGTACTTTGCAGAATCAGATGAGAGTGGAAGTAGTAACACTATATTAGTGATCCGATTTATTGGCGTAGGAGATAGACACATAAGCGTTTCCAAGCTTTCGCAGATCAACCAGATGGCTTTTTCATGGAAGTTAGACATAACCTGCCTAAGACCAGATGAGAGTATGTGTTCTTTTTTATCATTAAACGTTTTAGATTCAAACGGGACGAACTTTTGTCACAACCTGGTAATAAAAGATATGGAGTAAAATATATTTTAAATTTGACACCGTCCGCATTTACGGCTTCAAGTCGCTCATCGGGAAAACACCAAAAGACAATGATTGTCGTTCTCACAGTCCAGAATTCCCAGTTCAAACCACTTTTCAGATTTTCAGGTCTCACTGAGAGTTGCAGAGGTATGCGGACGAACAGACGTAATGATATCATAAATAAGCGCCTTTTTTCTTATCAAAGAATGTTGTAGAAATACCGTAAAAATTAAAGTCCAATAACCTATGCGAAGCAAATAATCAGAGCCGCGAAGCGGTAAAAATTAAAGCATAGTAAGAATGGAAAATATCACTGACGATGCAACACGTTTTTTTTTTTTTTTTTTTGTGTGATTTCATTGGAATCTAGCAATCGCCAGTTTAACGTTATTCGATGATTCGAGCTTACTTTGCGTAAGAAGGAAAGGGAAAGATATTAAACAAACAAAACAAAAACAGGACAGAGAGAAATTATTTCTCTTAAACTGGAGAACGGGCGCCATATCCACAGCAGTTTGCGCTCCTGTCCGGACCTTCTGCTGCATTTAATTTTTGTTTTCCAGCTGCAATGGTTTTGGCATTGTATTTTAACAATGTTCAATTTAAATAAATGGAGATGTAATGGGTTCAGTTCACGCGCCCGCGGCTGAAATGATGTCGTTGCAAGAATTAAGACCAGAAATGGGTGTAATAATGCGGGAAAAGGTACGATCTTCTAGTTCTTGGTAGAAAATCATTCGAAATTTCCCAGAAACGATTTTTAACAAATATTTGCATTTCATTTGCTTTTGCTGATCGAAATAATTCCTCTCCTTATTTGATTTTAATGAAAGCTCTACAATTCATGTCGATTTCATCGAGAAAATAAAACATTACATAATAAGTATACATCCATCGTCAATTCAGATACCTTTATCTCTGAGATAAAAAAGGCATTTTAAAGTCCATCTATTCTTTCGGAAGTAAATTTTAGGGGCTATAGTAAACCATATTTGTCTACTACCCCAATTCGGTACGTACGAGATTTATCACGTATCTCAGTGGTAAATCTCGTAGATAATTTTCACTGTTAGCGTATTATGTTAATATCTTTCGAAGGATTTTATTTGTTTCGTCTTTACCTGTGCTCTTTGAAAATGAAAAAAGTTGTGAAATCTGAAGCACTTAGATGACAAAAAAATCAGAAAATACTTCTAAAATATTAATATAGCTAGGTTAATTGAGAGAAGCGAGGCCGATGGCCGAGCATAGCTCTCTTTACGAGACTCCAGACAATTAGTTGTTCGGGCATAGGTACCAGGTGACATATACGATCACCGTGTGTTTTTGCATGAGATTGGACATCGTTCATAGTTAGGTTTTGACGTCTTCCGATTTTCGAAATTCCGTGTCATTGAGGAATAATCGTCCAAAAACTTGCATTTTTAGGAGTTTTTCCGGGTTTTGAGAAGGGGTCGTTTGTGTAATGTCACCATGGCTGTTTTTATATACTGTATTTATGGACGCATGCATGCGTGATACCAAAATAGATAATAGTGGTTTATGTCTTGGTGATATCCGTGTGTGCAAATTGCTGTATGCTGATGACACTGTCTTGTTGGCAGGAGCAAAAGTGAGTTGCAGAGTATGTTGACTCGGATGCACGAAGTTTGCATGAAATTCAAACTAAGTATAAATAAGGGAAAAACCAAAGTTATGGTGTTTGAGAGAGGAACGGGTAGCACTGAATGTAATGTAAGTATAAACGGCACTGTGATTGACCAGGTGAGTGAGTTTGTGTGTGTATTTAGGAAGCATGTTTGACAGAAAGAACAAGTTGGATGGTGAAATCAGTAGGCGAGTGAATTCTTCTTTGAAAGTCATAGCTGCTCTGGGAGGTTTTCACAGGAATGATGGGTTCTCTAGAGAGTCCCGCATGGCTATGTATGAAACTGTAATTGTTCCTACTCTGACGTATGGCAGTGAAACATGGGTACTGCAGAAGAAACATAGGAATCGTTTGTGTGCTGGAGAAATGCGTTACTTACATGGGGTTTGTGGCAAGACACGATCTGATTGTGTGAGGAATGAAGATGTATTGCAGTTGTGTGATGTGAAGCAAAATGTTGTTAGCAAGGTGGAGACCAATATGCTTCGGTGGTTTGACCATGTTGAAAGAATGAGTGATGAAATGCTTACTAAGAAAATCTTTTCAGCCCAAGTGGCAGGAAGGAAAGGCCGAGGAAGGCCAAGGAAGACATGGGTGGATCAGATTAAGGAGTGTCTGCATGAGAAAAAGATTATGAGTATGAAGTATAAAAGATCTTGTGTACGGCGTGTAATGGATATCAGTGAAGCACGAGTTGTATGTCAAGATCGCTGTAAATGGAGAAGTTTGATACGACAACAATAAATAAAAATAGCTGGAAGTTTGTATTTCTTTTTGGAGCTAATCTCTAAATCTCAGAGAACAGCTTAGTGATATGTATGTATGTATGTATGTCGTTTGTTTACCTATCTTCTCCAAAGATCTTCAGCAGATCGCGGTGACACCTGCCATAGAGAAAGGGAAGGGCACGGTGAGTGACATGGGGTTGGTATCATGGTGGTTGGTCGTGTCGTATAAAAATAATGGCCATTAAAAACTGACCAATTTAAATAATAATTGAAAAACTCCGCTCTCTATACGAGAATCGGGACAACTAGTTGTTCGGGCACAGATACGACATCACACATCCGATTACAGTGATTTTTGGCATGCGATTGGACATCGTCCACGCTTTCCGATTCCCGAAATTCCGTGTCATTAAGGAATTTCAATTAAAACTAGATGGACCTTTTACTTGAACCGTTTCACAAAAGTCGGCTCACTAATATTAATTAAAAAAAATCGTTTGAATTGTAAAACGAAGAAATGGAAATACTCCGCCTGTTAGCTCGCTGAACACTTGCTTATTCTATAATAATAAAAGGAAGTTTCTGTATGTGTGTGTGTGTGTGGGGATGGGTGTATGTCTTTCGCAATACAAAATGAAAAACGTGGTTCCCGATATGAGTGTGTCTTTCCGCTTTGTTTACATGCAACCTGATCACAACCACGTGAAGGCGTGAAGGAAAGTAGTTCATGATAAATGTTAGGCATTTCGTCATTTTTAGAATACTTCGTACTTTTGTTCTGGAAGACATAAATTTCACGCGTTCGTTTTTTAGAATCTGTTATAATAGACGCCTTAATGAGCTTAGATTTTGCAATAGCTTCGCTCAAAATTTGCCAACTGTACCCGAGTTATTGGTTACCGTTGGCGGCTTGTCCTAGTTATTAACAAAAAGCAACAATCAACCCAGTTAATATATTGAAACACATTCTCACACAGTTGTTCCCAACACGAGATTAAGTCATCATTGGCTGAATACAGAAAATCCAAATCCAGATGTAACATATACTTCTATTTCACCTTCCTTCTGAATTTCTGTTTTCTTATATAAATTTAGTTAAACTAAACGTTTTCTCACTGAACAGCTTTTACAGTTTAGCAAGAGACAGTGAGTCAGAGCAACATCAAATGACTGCATTTGATATTTACAGTGTGGATGACTGCATTTGATATTTAGAGTGTGGAGTTTGGGAAGAAAAATTTTTTACTGCCTTCATAGATTTAGAGAAAGCTTACGACTGAGTGAATAGGACACTTTTGTGGAAGGTATTGAATGAATATGGTGTTACTGGAAATCTACTTATTAGTGTAAAAGCCATGTATGCTGGTAGTAGAGCTTGTGTACGAGTGAATGGTGTTTTATCAAAATGGTTTTCCATTGGTGTAGGAGTTAGACAAGGTTGTGTAATGTCACCATGGCTGTTTAATATATTTATGGATGCATGCATGCGTGATGCCAAAATAGATAATAGTGGTTTATGTCTTGGTGATATCCGTGTGTGCAAATTGCTGTATGCTGATGACACTGTCTTGTTGGCAGAGAGCAAAAGTGAGTTGCAGAGTATGTTGACTCGGATGCACGAAGTTTGCATGAAATTCAAACTGAGTATAAATAAGGGAAAAACCAAAGTTATGGTGTTTGAGAGAGGAACGGGTAGCACTGAATGTAATGTAAGTATAAACGGCACTGTGATTGACCAGGTGAGTGAGTTTGTGTATTTAGGAAGCATGTTTGACAGAGAGAACAAGTTGGATGGTGAAATCAGTAGGCGAGTGAATTCTTCTTTGAAAGTCATAGCTGCTCTGGGAGGTTTTACAGGAATGATGGGTTCTCTAGAGAGTCCCACATGGCTGTGTATGAAACAGTAATGTATATGAAACATATACATGGGTTCTCTAGAGTCCCACATGGCTGTGTATGAAACAGTAATGTATGGCAGTGAAACCTGGGTACTGCAGAAGAAACATAGGAATCGTTTGTGTGCTGGAGAAATGCGTTACTTACATGGGGTTTGTGGCAAGACACGATCTGATTGTGTGAGGAATGAAGATGTATTGCAGTTGTGTGATGTGAAGCAAAATGTTGTTAGCAAGGTGGAGACCAATATGCTTCGGTGGTTTGACCATGTTGAAAGAATGAGTGATGAAATGCTTACTAAGAAAATCTTTTTAGCACAAGTGGCAGGAAGGAAAGGCAGAGGAAGGCCAAGGAAGACATGGGTGGATCAGATTAAGGAGTGTCTGCATGAGAAAAAGATTATGAGTATGAAGTATAAAAGATCTTGTGTACGGCGTGTAATGGATATCAGTGAAGCACGAGTTGTATGTCAAGATAGCTGTAAATGGCGAAGTTTGATACGACAACAATAAGTAAAAATATCTGGAAGTTTGTATTTCTTTTTGGAGCTAACCTCTGAATCTCAGAGAACAGCTTAGTGATATGTAATATATGTGATTTAGTGGAGTGTACAAATCTAGAGAGATTACGAGCAGGTTGTTAAACGTTGATTTCAAACCTGTTGAGGCACACATTGGGTTAGCATTATAATACGATAGTATACACTGAGTTAGCTTTGCATTAGGAGCCCCTACCTAATAATGCGTTGGTCTACCTTTCTGTACAATCACGACTGTCAATGTGCTGGAACAGAATCTACAAGTTGATAAACATCATGCATGCGTAACGTGACCCATGTCCAATGCACCAGTTCCGTTAGTTCACACTCATTATGTGGAGGAGGATTAGCAGTTGTCTCACCTAGTTCTAACATACGGTATCTTATAAACGTTTAATTGGATTAAAGCGAGGGCAGTTTATGGACCAAGGCGATGTGGTGAATTCGTCATCGTGTTCCTCCAACCACACAGTAGTTATACGATCCCGATGACACAGTGAGTTGCCTTGTTGAAAGATGGCAATATGGTCCTGGTAAACCTCCTGCAGATATGGATGGAGATGGTCGGTTAATAGGTCCTTATAGCGTCCGCCATTCCGTGTTTGTGGGATGATAACCACCGGACCTAGGACTTGGCTCGAAAAACCTTCCCAGATCAGAACACTACTTCCACCAGCCTGCTGAAGCCCAACTTTGCAACCAGGGATAGGACATCATGCTGTTTATATCATATGCGAACTCAGATATCAACATTGTGCAGCAGAAAGCGGGACTAGCCACTGTAGATAAAGTTCCATCTGTCAAGGGTCCATTGTTGACGTTCCTTGGTCGATGCGATGTGTTGTTTGCGAGAATTGGGTGTCATCATGGGTACCCTCGTTGGTCTCCGATTGTGGAACTCCAGGCAAAGCAAGGTACGGCGCATGGTGCATCTGGAATTAGGTCGAATTTGCACCGCTGTTGTACTGGTGGGCGAGCTGGGTGACTGTTGCACGTTGCTGCTTAGATACCAATTGTGACACCCGACGCTCACCTTTAGGGACAACAATGCTTGGCTAACCAATTTGAGCCCTTCTGGTGGATGTATGTGCATAGTTAATTCAGTTCTTGTACACCTTTGATACAGTAGTACTGGAGCAGCCAACAAATGCGACTGACCAATGTGAGCCTTTCTGCTGGATGTCTGTGCATGGTTATTCCAGTCTTGGTACACTCTTGATACACTAGTACTGGAGTAGCCAACAAGTGCGGCTGACCAATGTGAGTCCGTCTTCTGGATGTCTGTGAATGGTTAATCTAGTCCTGGTACACCCTTGATACAGTGGTACGGAAGCAGCAAACAAGTGCGGCTGACTAATGTGAGCGCTGCTGCTGGTTGTCTGTGCATGGTTAATCCAGTCCTGGTACACCCTTGATGCTGTAGTACGGGAGCAGCCAACAAGTGCGGCTTTTTCCGAAATACTGGCACCTGCCGTCCGGCCCCCAACTATCTGGCCACGTTTCCCCATTCCTTAGGCAAACGTTTTATTGATTACGTACAGAGGGTAGATGTGCACATTTTATAGTAGCCACACGTGACGTTGATATTACGTGGTACTTCGTTGTCGTTCCGAATGTGTTAAACAGGGTGCATTCCTTATGCAAAGCTAACTTACGTAGGTTATCTTCAAACATGTGTCGTTGTTATTTGATTGATGTCTGTGTTGAAGCCTGCGAGATTATGTTCTGGCAGTGGATTAGATTGATGTCTTGAAGGAAATTGGGTGGAAAAATTAAGACGTTAGAATTGTATGTAAGTATTTTATGCTGGTACTTATCCCTGGCATGAGGTCCTTATTCACGTATTTATTATTGAAGTAAAATATATGCTCAACGAAGGTGACAACGAACCTCAACTAGCAGAGTCATGTATCATCGCGTAAACTTTTTATATATTTAAAGCATAAACTCCATTCACAATAAAAAAAGGAAACGGGGAAATCTCTGAGCAAAAGCTAACCGCTGTTCTTTACGTAGAATTAGATCAAAATATTATCATTCACTTTTATTTCTAACAAGCTCTCCTTTCACTAATTTTTCTGTTCCTCTTTTCTATTGAGTCCACTTACTCAGATCTCCAAGCTCCCAATTTCTAAGGGCAGTCTTAGAGCTGGGGTCAGACACTCCTTTCCTAACACTTCTTCACACGAAACGAAAGTGTCACTAACAAGTTCAATAAAATTTTATTAATTATTATTACACTTGTAAGGCTATTTTTCCCTCTCTTTTTTTCTCCTTTTAAAAGTGTTATTATTTGATAACATGTTTGAGAGATTTTCTGTCTTATTCTATACACATTTGGTGAATTCTAAATATTGTTTTGACTCCGGGAAAAATATGTGCTTGCAATACGAAATTAATGAACACTATTATGGGGAACCCTTTCATTTCGAAATGAAAACCTCACATACTTAAACACTTAATGAGAAGTTAAACATGTAATTGAGAATAAATTATTTGTTTCTATTTACCCTTACACCCAAAATTCTTAATTTTCATGTAACAGCTCGTTTTCCCGGATCGTTGAAAGTTATTGATAAAAACAATGATGAGTACTTGAACCGGATTTAAGCCAAGGTAACAAACCCTTTTTCGGAAACAAAATACGAAAATCGAAATTAGATTTTAATACGTCACTTTGTTTTGTAGAAATTTAATGTTTTGATCGCAACAACTCGGATGAATGACGTCACTAGGGTCGTAGCTGGCAGGGAGTTAGATGGGCTCAACCAAAGCCGTCTGGAGTAACAGAAGCATTAGTCCTCAATTCGTGACGTCATCACCAGGGTCATAAAAACGCTTCTGTGACTGCCACCTTAGCTGGCAGCGAGGTTACAGCGAGGCGATATCAGAATTCTAATTTTTCGTAACTTTACAATATCAATGGAAAAAAATTATAAATTTCGGAAAATGCAAAACATTCGGTAAAAATCAAACGCAAACACATGAGCCATGGGAGCAATGAATTCAGTGATTATTTCATATCTGAAAACTAATTTAGACATAAATGAGCTTTAAAGTTTTCTTTTTACATCAATGGGTTGTTACTTTTGCCCAAATTCACCGGTATTGCGGTAAGCACAATGCATATTTTAAACAAATTATATTCCATTTCACTCAAAAAAGTCAAGGAGGCCGCCCAGGTGGCGCAGTGGTCTAAACGATGGCTTTTGATCATTCGTCCGAAATGGATCCGGGTTCAAATCCCGTGAGGCATTGATGTTGTGTTTGTCTGACAGCGCGGGCTCTATCCCTTCCCTGGAATAGTTGCCCTATATTATGGACGTGAGACTGCTTATAGCCCAATGAATTCGGCAACAGAGTCGCGCGTGCGTGTTGGAGGAGGGGGTCTCAAACTCCACCTTGTACAATATTTATATAATGCTGTATATACAGTAGTGGCCAAAATTGTGGAAACCTTTTGGAAATAGTGTATTTTTGAGGTTTGATGGCACGTACAAACCACTTTTTTTGGAGTAATGCCATAAAGTTATAAATCAATGGAAAGATAATTTCATCAAGAATGTAATGCAACCAAATTGTTCAGTTATCTGTATTCTATGAAAAGTAGTAGCCCAATAACAAGAAAAAGGAAGCAAAACTTGCTTAGGTTGATATGAAGTAGCTTTCCTTCATTTGAATGTAGCCAATGAACATGAGTGTTTTGAGAGTAAATCAGATGCCATTTTGTTTTGGCAATGAGCCAATCACGCACGTCACAGTAGGATTCGGCTATTGATGTCATGTATTGGAGCTGAGAGGAGGACATTTGTCTATGTGTTATGTGATTGCTATCAAGTTTTTATTTTTTTTTTTGTTCTTTCATTTAGTGAGTTTGTAAAACGTAATACAATTAAAGAAATGGCGAAAAGAGTTGACTGGTCACCCAGAAAGCGATGTAAAACAGTACTATTAAGTGAACAAGGCTTCCGTTATGAAGACATTAGAAGAAAAATAGGTGGAAACTTAACCAAAGGTGGCATTTCTAAATTTTTCAAGAGGTATAAGGAGACTCAGTCACTACAAATCTAGACTGGTAAAGTCAGGAAAAGGTGCACAACAGCAAGTGATGATAGAAGAACTAAGAGACTGTACCTAGGGGACAGAAGGAAATCATCTGGGTGTGTAAAAGATGAAATGGCGCAATGCAATGTAAAGTTGAGTGCAAGGACTGCAGGAATTTGGTCTAACAGCTAGAATTAAACGAAAAAAGCCATTTTTATCTCTCAAACAGAGGTTGAAAAGATTAAACTGGGCTAAAACCCATGTTGACTGAAGAGCGGAACAATGGAACAGTGGTTATTTGGAGTGATGAGACCAAAATCTCCCTGTTTGGTAGTGATAGCACAAAATACGTAAGGAGAAGAATCGGAGAAGATTTGCACCCTGCTTGCATTACATGTACCGTGAAACATGTAATGCAATCATGTAGCGGAGTATCCAGAGGTACCGTGTCGAAGGTCATGACAGTGCTCACGGCACAACATCATCTGCGAGACACAACTGTGGAAGGAAACCCAAACTCACTGCGAGAGGCAAGTGGACATTAAAGAGGATTGTGACCGCAAGGAGGAAGACCACGGCGACGAAAGTGAGTGCTGAGTTTAATACACATCACCAACACCCAGTGTCGACCCATACAGTGCGAAGGGAATTGCATAAGCACAGTACTTACAGCAGAGCTTCGATTGCAAAACCTACAGGTGAATATGACACGGAGACTACAGTGGTGCCAGGAACATAAAACGTGGACTGAGGATCAACGGAAACATGTTTTCTGATGTATCAGGTTTCTCACTAATCCCCACCACAGGGCGGGTTTACGTCTGGTGATGAACCCCCGCAGAAGCAGACTGTCTCCTTCTTACAGTGAAGAATGGGGGCGGTTCTGAAATGGTTTTGGCCATGATCTCGTGGTTTGCAGCAGGTCCCATTATCATCTTACACGGACGGATCACTAGCGGTGACTATGTCACTCTTTTGGCCGACCATGTGCATTCAATGGCGCAGACATTGTTTCCGTCAAGGGATTGCCCCTTTCTAGATGATAATGTCCCGATTCACAGAAGACGAATTGTTCAATCATGGTTTGAGGAGCATGAGGATGAAGTTGCACACCTTCCCTGGCCTGCACAATCACCGGACTTAAACATCATTGAGCCCATGTGGTCTGTGTTGGAAAACAGAGTGCAATCCCGTTATCCTTCTCCGGCATCTCTCAAGGAATTAGAGCAGTTTCTGCAGGACGAATGATACAACATACCACTTACCACCATCCAGGACTTGTGTGCGTCCATTCCAAGAAGGATTCAAGCAGTTTTAAATGCCAAGTGTGCTCTCACACCATATAAGGTGCGTAACACCTATTGTTTCCAGGTGTTTCCATTATTTTGGACAACCCCTGTGTAACTGGCCATCTACACCATCACTACTGACCTGAGAAACACTCGTAAAAATAAAACAGCATAAACTTAGGCGTCAACCCAGTGCGTCACAAATCAGGTTATGGACGTTATAGCTTCCTTATCTCGCGATTTGATATCGAACCTTACTACGAAAGTAAGAAAACATCCCATTTCCAACATGTTGTTTTACTTATCGCAGCTTTGTGCCACCTCATTCCACCATAAAAAGTGAAAACAGAATCATTTTACGTGTGTTACTAATTTTCACTTTTTGTCACGTCGTTCAAAACATGGCGTTCAAGCCGAAAAAAGGAGCAACAAAGTATTCTGCGATTTTTATGATTCCAGAACGTCAGAACAAGTTATACACTGCCGGACAATTGATAAGGACGGATGACAATAGCAACGATAGCAACCATAAAATGGAAGGCAGGAAAATGTGGAAATTAGCATAAGTGCGGGATACAGTAAGACGTGTTGTGCGTATGCAAATTTTGGATTGCCGAACTTGTTCGTGACGTCATAGCGCTGATAAGAGATAGAAAGGATTTGACGCGTATTGACCGTTGTTGTTCAAACGCAAAGTTGAAAGGGAAAGAATCAATTGACGAACTTGCAATTTTCAGTATGTCTTCCCGACATCACCTAGATGATTTTACGCGTGGCCGTATTATTGGCAAGATTGAAGAAGGGCGAAAAATAACAGATGTTGCCAGGGAGTTCGACGCCAACCACAGTGTTGTTTCAAGGCTTTGGAAATCATTTCAAACAAATGGAGAGTGTAGAAAACGTCATGGGGGAGGTCGTGTTCGCAGTATGACACCTGCGAAGATCGGTACATAGTGCTATCAACAAAAAGACACCGGCGCAGCGCAGCTAGTGAGGTAGCAAATCAGTTTATGACTGCTACTGGCAAGCGGTTCTCCCGAAAAACTGTCGCCAGACGTTTGCATGAAGGAGGACTATACGCCCGCCGTCCTATTGTGTGCATCCCATTGTCCAGATGTTACCGTACCGCCCGTTTGCAATGGCGCCATCAACATCGCAATTGGACTGATAACGACTGGTCTGCTGTCCTCTTCTCAGATGAGAGTAGATACAGTCTATCGTCTGATTGTCGACGACAACTGATCTGGCGTGATAGTGGTACTGCATATTGTCCAGCAAACATACAGGAAAGGGACCGATATCCGATATGTAGTGTCATGGTATGGGCTGGCATCATGATCAATGGCCGTACGTCCCTCTATGTGCTTCCAACTGGGACTAGGACTCGCCAACGATACATTAATGATGTTCTGCTACCTCATGTTCGCATGTTCCGTGGTGCTGTCGGTGATAGATTCATTTTCATGGACGACAACGCAACATGTCATCGAACAGTCGCTGTCCAGGAGTGTCTTGAGAGCGAGGATATTCAACGCCTCGTATGGCCAGCACGTTCTCCAGATCTGAATCCCATTGAAAATGTGTGGGATGCTTTGGGGAGGAGTCTTGCTGGTCGCCAATGCCCTCCAATAAACAAGGACACCCCCATCCGTGCACTGACAGAGGAATGCGATAAATTACCCCAACAGCTGCTTGATAATGTTATGCAAAGCATGACACGACGTGTGGAATCTTGCATCGCCCTCCATGGTGGCCATATCCCGTATTGACATCTTACGCCGGAACGCCTGCGGAAGGTAATTGCATTTTTTCACGTTTACGTATTCTGCACAAAATGGCCTGTTTGTCCCTTGAATACGTTCTAAAGCCTTCTGGATTTCAGAGCACAATAAATTGTCTTTCTTGTAATGTCCTGGCATTCTGACATTATTTTATTTCACTTGGCATCCAAGCACACTTGCTTTTTTATGCGCTATATAGCCGTTTATGATCCGTCCTTAGCAATTGTCCAGCAGTGTATTTATCGGCAGACGGCCGACATTACTAACAGAAGAAACATCATGTTTGAAATGCCGAAATAGCGAGCGTGGTGTTGCCATATACCCGAAATAAATTCTCAAAAGTGAGTTATGCATGCATTCGTCGTTTCACATTGGGGAAACAGACATTTATTTATGTCAAATTTCAGTTTACTTCTTTTTGGGTACATAATGGTGTGTGCTTAAGGGAGATTTCGCCCTACATTGCATTTCCCCTTCAGCGTAGTTATTTCACGCAGGAGAAACTTTAACGCGTTTTACGGTTTTCGTTTCAAAGAGTGACGATGGAATATAACCTAATTTTATGTATTTTAACGTGATATAAGCGACCATAATTTCTTGAGCGTCCTACTTATCAGCAAAACAGCTGTGAACGAACGGTATGCACTGAAACATCAAGAAAGCGGAAACATTTTCACCTTCAGCAAGGCCGAGGTTTATTTCTTTTTTTTTTTTTTCTTTTTCTTGCGGGTTCCCAAAATAAGTTCGCACCCGCGGTGGTGTGCTGCCCACCTACCTATCAAAGAGCGAGATGCACTGTTCCACCAGCTGACACCGAAACAGAAATTCTGCCTCAAAGACACCACGACTAGCTGCCGAGTTTCCTTGGCCAAGGACAGAGCAGAACGTACACTCACTCGCATTCACATCAGTTCCAATAGGAGCAATCTTGTTTTTCACGAGGCAAGGGATTTTCCTCAAATCGCACCGACTTTTCAAAATAGTAAAGTGAGAGGATAAGATATTTTTAACATTAACGGTGCACTCGTGCACATAATAACTTCACCCACGTTAACGTACCACGTGACGTAAATCTCCATTGAATGAAGGCGTAAGAAACAGATAACATAAAGCGATAACGAGTCAGCGTTAAAATTGAAATATATTTTAATCAGCGAAACGTTCCTTTATCTGTGTGCCCTATAAGCACACTTAAACATACACGTAATTAGAATCACTGCTATACAAAGTGAGTTACACAAGATATGGGCGCAATGAAGAGGACGGCGCTCACTGAATGAGGATCAATTCTATGCAAAGCGAGTTACATCCGATATTGGCGTAACGAGGAGGAGGGCGCTTGCTGAATTAGGATCACTGCTATGCGAATTGAGTTACACCCGATACTGGCGTAACGACGAGGTGGTGCTCACTGAATTAGGATGACTGCCATGCAGAGTGAGTTGCACCCGATATTGGCGTAATGAGAAGGACATTCACTGATTTACGATCACTGCTATGCAGAATGAGTTACATCCGATATTGGCGTAAAAAAGAGGAGGGCGCTCACTGAATTAGGATGACTGCCATGCAAAGCGAGTTACACCCGATTTTGGCGTGATGAGGAGGACGCTCACTGAATTAGGATCACTGCCGTGCAGAGTGAGTTGCACCCGATATTGGCGCAATGAGAAGGACATTCACTGAATTAGGATCACTGCTATGCAGAATGAGTTACATCCGATATTGGCGTAACGAAGAGGAAGGCGCTCACTGAATTAGGATCGCTACCATACAAATTGAGTTACATCCGATATTGACGTAATGAGGAGGAGGATGCTCACTGAATTAGGATCACTGCTATACGTCCGATATTCAACTAATGAGGGGCCCACTAAATATGGATCACAGCAATGCACAGTGAGTCACACACGATACTGGCGTAACGAGGAGGGCGTGGCATGTACGCTAAAGGGGTGTTTATACTGACTCAGTTGAGAGCGAAGTTTCGATAGATCAAATTGTGGATGTACGAAAGATTAGCGCATACATTTTTGAAACGATGACACTCCTTTCTAACAGTCCGTACTCGAGAAGACGGTTTCGTAACGTTTGAGTACATATTGTGACACCAGAAGCAGTGATAAGTGATTCCCGGAGTTGGCTACTGGTGATACAAGGCCGTCTCCAAGCACTCATTATAAGGTAACGAGCTTGTCTCCTGGTGGTAATCCTCGGGCGACCATTCCTGGGTCGATCTGCAATAAATACATGCTGTAGAAATCTTGTGTGTAGCTGATTTACTTTACTTTTCGAAATTCCTAAAGCAGCAGCCATGTCGATCTGCCTTACACCCGCGTATAACATGCCAACAGTCCTATTTCTGCTGTCAATACTTAAATGTTGTCTTTACATCATTTCAGGTTAATCCCACACTGAAGGCAGTAGATTCAGCAAACTTCTAGACCAAGTGGTGAAACGATCCGTTTTTCACTTCTCGCAGTCTTTTTTTTTTTTATCGGAGCCTGCACGTCACGTACTGTGTTGTAATGATGCCAGTTTATCACCATGTTTTTCCTTCTAAACCCGCAATATCCCTAATATTTTGTGACCGGTACATTGGAAGGTATAAAAAATTTCAGTTGTATTTAAATCAAATTCGTCATTCGTGTGTGCCAAGCTAACAGTGGTGACATTTTCTCCTGTAAGTACCAAAGCGCCGATTACCAAAACTCAGTTTACAATAATTAGGGATTTCTACGAATTTACATTTTTGTTAGATTCAACGGTGGCGCAGTGGTCTAAGTGATGACTTATGATCATTCGTCCGAGATGGGTCTGGGTTCGAATCCCGCTGAGGCATGGATGTTGTGTTTGTCTTACGCCACTGGCTCTCTTCCTTCCCTGGAACCAGTGGCCCTAAATTAGGGACGGGCGACTGCTTATAGCCCATTGAATTGCTCACGGTGGTCATTAAACCTCCAATAAAAAAATCCTTCGTCCGGGATGGGTCCGGGTTCGAATCCCGGCGAGGCATGGATTTTGTGTTTGTCTTACGACACTGGCTCTCTCCCTTCCCTGGAACCAGTGGCCCTAAATTAGGGACGGGCGACTGCTTATAGCCAATTGAATTGCTCACGGTGGTCGTTAAACCTCCAATAAAAAAAAATAATTCGTCCGAGATGGGTCCGGGTTCGAATCCCAGAGAGGCATGGATGTTGTGTTTGTCTTACGCCACTGGCTCTGTCCCTTCCCTGGAACCTGTGGCCCTAAATTAGGGACGGGCGACTGCTTATAGCCCACTGAATTACTCACCGTGGTCGTAAACCTCCAATAAAAAAAAAAAAGGATTTTGCTCACTGATATGTCTTTAATATTTTAACGAGCGTAACTTCTACCAGTAACATTTTAATACATTCGAACGTCTGTTAAAATTTCCATACAAAACTTTCCATCATAAAAGCATTTTGTATTTCATTTGATGTGTTTCATTCACTTTTCCAATATTTTGTCAAACAAATAGTGCAAACTGTTCATGGGTTAACTATCTTGCGGTCGTTGGCATGTGTTCCCATTTTTTTGATTCGTGGTATTGGTAATAACATTTTCTAGTTTTCTCCTTTCCGCTTGCTTTCCCTTTGCGACGTCACAGCAATTTAGCTGTTCCACGTTACGTGAAACATACGACTTAAACCGTTGGAAGAATGTTACGCATATAGCTTTCACCGATTCCCTGTCCAAACTATTTAATATCGTCTTTCGCTTCACGAAAGACGCTCACAAAACTAAATTAAAATTTACAGGCCACTGGATGCGTACATAGGTTATGTTATTGGTCGGTGTTATTCCGTGCACTGGGAACGATTCTAGAATTATTTCTGCTACTATCGATGGCACTAATTGCTACAGATGGGCTGCAAGTGAATCGATTTACTATCGATTCCGCTAATGCACAGCGTATAAGTCGAAGACATGAACATTCACTAGATTATAGGGTAAGTTCTTTTTTGAACCTCATTGATAATACAACCAGTAGCGTGTTATGTGATGTAGGTGAAGCAGCCGCACGAAGCTTGAAGTATTAACGAGCTTAGCAAAGAAAGAGCGAAAGAAAAAAGTAACTCGCAGAAGTGTTTTCAATTACACTGAATGTTTTCTATAACGTTGATTAACATTTATAAAATACAGTATCTTCTCATGCTGTCCAATCTTAATTGTTCCGAAGTAGCATTAAATTAACACGAAAACCTGATTTGTGATAAAAGGGAAGCAGTTGATTTTTTGCCATTTTTGAATGCTTTTTTCACATTTCTTAAAATATGAAAAAGCATTTGAAAAGACAACATCGGGACATTGAAGTTCCTAAAATTAAATGTTTCAAACAACAGTATGAAAATTTGACACACTACCTGGACAAATACAACGCATTCTTATAATTAGGAACTTCGAATATTTTCAATGGAAAATAAAGAAGTGGGTGGAGGGTAGAGTTTGTTTAAAAAAAAAAAGAATGTGAACAATTTGCAGAAGTGAAAGTAAGGAGAACAACATCTGAGGGGATTATCAAAGTAAATCGTGCATCAGAAATTTAAGTACTATTTTTCGATTAAAAAACGGAACATGAAACTTATCGTATCATCAGCTCACAATTCCTTAAAAGTATTTTTACAAAAATCTATCAAGAAAGCTATGATTACATTAATTATGCCGCCCCAGAGTATAGTGGTCTAAGCGATGGCTTATGATCGTTCGTCCGAGATGGGTCCGGGTTTGATTCCCGGTGAAGCATGGATGTTGTTTTTGTCCTGCGGCGCTGGCTCTCACCCTTCCTTGGAACCAGGAGCCCTAAATTAGGATAGGGTGACTGCTTCTTACAGCCCACTGAGTTGCTCACAGTGGTCGTAAAACCCCAATCATACAAAAAAAAAAAAAAAAAAAAACATTAATTACTCCAGTGACCAAGAACTTTTTATGATGACGTTGAACACGCCACAATGAGTGGAACAAATGTTTAATGTATTTTCCCACACAAAATTTCTGAACAATGTTGAATGCATTTTCCAACATAAAAATTCTTTCCAGTTAAACAAAGCCGTTTCCAAATTTCCTATTTTTTCTATTTCGCTGAAATTGCAGATATCATATTGGTGTGAATACGAATTATATACAAAACGCCAATCAAAGGATCTTAACATGTACTGTGGAAGAATATAAACGACAGAAAGCTGAAGAAAACCAAAACGAATATTACTAGATCTTTAATAATCAAATACCGAAATATTACCATATCACATCACCCGAAACGATACAAATTGGTAGTTAGATTTTCTATTTTACCAAGTTTGCCAGAAGAAAATATTCTAGAAACTTTAACATAAAGTGAAAATGTGTTTTCAAAAATTTCAGAAATCTACAAGGAATCACGTGCTCCTCATCGACGAAGCAGTTAAGAGCGCATTAACATAGTGTTCTGGTAATACGATGTTCAACTCAATAGTGCCGCTCCGATGGTGCAGTGGTCTAAGCGATGACCTCTGACCATTCGTCTGAAAGGGCTCCGGGTTCGGATCCCGGTGAGGCATGGATGTTGTGTTTGTCTTACAGCACTGGCTCTCTCCCTTCCCTGGAACTAGTGATCTTAAATTAGGGACGGGCGACTGCTTATAGCCCATTGAGTTGCTCACGGTGGTCGTTGAAAACTTTTTGCGTGTCTCACAGTATAAACGTAGAAAGAGCGATTACCTCTGTTTGATGTTCCTAGTAATCGTCAAATGTCTGTATTAATTATTCATTCGCCTTCTAATTATTTGTTGAGTTGCTGCTTACCACTTTTGGTAAATCCCCAGCATTGTGCGGCGCTCCAAGAAGCAACCTGCCAAATTGGCTTGGCAGTTAGTGTATGCGAGGCTGGAGGAATTCGAAGCCGCTGTGGTGCGGTGGAAGCATATCCGGCTCGTAAGTGGAAGACCCGGGGTTCGACTCCCGGTGGCGGCCAATGAGAATATTTCCGTGTTTCACAGTATAAACGTGAAAGAGCGATTACCTCTGTTTGATGTATAGCACTTATGACGCTGTGCGGTTCATGTGACGTAATGGTTTCCACGAGGTGTCGTACGCCTTGGACAACCTAGGCCAGGTCTTCGTGACATCTAACCGGTGTTGTTGAATTGCTGCCATAACTCTGAAATCACTCTGTGGTGGGTTTACAGTTATGACAAGTGAGAACCATCGCAATCGATACATCGAAGGCTCTGGGTCAAGTTCCTTGGGACCTGGGTTTGAGACTATGTCAAGTCCCTTGGAACCTGGTTCTGAGACTATGTCAAGTTCCTTGGAACCTGGTTCTGGAACTGGGTCAAGTCCCTTGGGACCTGGTTCTGAGACCGACCTGCTTCTCGTCATTATCCAATCGCTCGCCACCATACAGAGGCGGATAGACGTGTAAGAGACGCACTGTAAAAAATAAGTGGTATGAATTAACGGGAAATTTCTGAAAATAATGAGTAGCAAAGTTGCCGGTAGGTCTCCGTCTTTTAACGAAATTTCCGTTTTTTAAAAGTTCCGGTTCTTTTTTAACCCGCATTTTTACAGATCATCCGTAGACAGTAATTCTGTTCATTTCAGAAAAGTGCGTTTCAAGTTTCTCCGTATTTAGACTAAAATTTTGCAAAATCCAACACCCTGATATTTCAGCTCTTACGCAAGAGTATCCTTTTGCACCGGTAGAGAGGATCGAGCACGAGTCATTTAGGTTGAAGCCGCGCGTCTTAACCACTGAGCCAGAATGTCACAGGAACCAAGCTCACGTTCAAGGTAAAACTAAATTGCGCGATGGGGATTTTTGTTTCAATAATGCGAGTGGTTTAGTATTTTATTTTCTATTGGAGCTTATTTTTTTAATACGTTTCTAATTATATTTTTTTCTGTACGAGGTCTTAGTATTAGGTGTACAAATAAGTTTTAAAGCATTTCTTGTGTGACGTATGCTGCTAATTTACATATCCGACATTCCCCCGCGTTGTTGTCATGTGACCGTAACTGGTCCTGAGTATAAAATGTGACTCAGAAGTTTTCTCAACAGTCAAACGCACTAGCACATCGTAGGTGAAAGATGGCAAGCGATACTGCATTTATTCGACACCGCATTTGTAACGAATTTCATCAAGGAAAAGGTGCTGCAAAAGCACTTCCATCGAACTGTCCTGTTCTGGGTGAGAATATTGTATCGAAAAGCACGTGTGAGTTTTGGTTTAGGCGGTTTAAAGCAGGTGATTTTGATGTTAGCGATCGAGGACGTAGCGACGCACCGCAGAAGGTTGCGCATGAGGAACTGCAAGCATTGCTGGATGAAGATTCGTCTCAAACGCAAAAAAGAACTAACTGAACAACTTGGGGTAACTCAACAAACCCTTTCCACTCGTTTTCCGCGCAATGGGAAAGATTCAGAAGGAAAGAAAAGGGGTGCCACATGACCTGAGCTAGAGGAACAAGGATTAGCATGTCGTGAAGTGTTTGAATCTGTTGAATAAACAACACAGAAAGTCTTTCCTGAGGAAAATCGTTACGGGTGATGAAACGTGGATGTGATGGGACAATCCCAAAATCAAAAAACACTGGGTAGACCCCAGTGAAGCAACGACTTCGACACCAGAATGCAATATTCACTCTAAGAAAGTTCTGCTGCGCATCTGGTGGGATATGAAGGCTGTGCTCTATTATGAACTGTTGGAACAGAGCCAAACTGTTGCTGCTGATAGATAGAAGCAACGACTGCTGCGATTGAACCAGGAAATCTGTCGGAAACGTGCTTTCACAGGCAAAGGATTGCTTCCTGTAAAATCACTGCATGACAACGCTAGGCCGCATGTCGTGAAATCGGTCACGAATACGTTATTGACGCTTGGCTGAGAAGTTTTGGAGAACTTGGCGTATAGTCCCAACATAACCCCTTCAAACTATCATTTGTTCCGATCGATGCAACATGGTTTGTCTGCTGTACGGTTCCGGCTATGTGGCAAAGTGCAAAAATGGGTAGACGACTTCATCGCGTCACACGACGAGGTATTCATGCCTGGAATCCGTCAGCTGCCCGACCGATGGCGGAAGGTGATAGATAATGACGGCGTATATTTTGATTCGTGAAGGTATTGCTGTTTTCTCTCAAATTACATGTTGCGTTGTCTTAAAACGCTTTAAAACTCATTTGTACAAATAATACAAGTCATGTATTTTTTCATCGGGATTTTTCGAAGCAACAGAACGGTTTGGAGTTCGAGATCTTTTTATCAACTTACAATTACTTTCAATTATATTTAAGAGAAGCTGCAATGTACCGTTCTCTTATATTATTTCACAAACCTTCTAAATATAAACTTTACTCTAGGTAGCTATTTAGCTTTTGTCTTGAGGACTTCACGGACTAATACATTGACATCACCTGTGCAATAAAATAAGTACACGGTTTCTTACGGTAACATAATCTATAATAGCTGGTGCACAAACTGGGAGAAAGGAGACGAAACATTGTGTGACACAATAGCAAAAATTCATGCGATATACTATCCACAACATCCGATCTCGCTACAGAACTTGAAAATCAAATATTTCGACCGAACATAGAAATTTAGCAGTTAATCAAACCCCTAAGTATTCCCGTGGAACTTCACTATTGCCGAAAAATTTTCATCATGTGAATACGGAAAAAGTGAAAACAGAGTTTTTCTGTTAACCCTTTAACTACCATGACTCCAAAATCTTCTATTACTCTAAATACCATAACGCCCGAACCTGTCTGTTTTTTCCTTTTTTGCTTAGTAACAACAATAGTAACTGAGCGTGATACCTGCTGATCCCTCATAGGTCGTTCAAATTTGAAGAGCAGGTAAAGGTAGGAAATCTGACTCAATCTAGACAGGCGTTTCGGGCTGTTATGGTAGTTTGTATGTACGGGCGTTATGGTCGTTAAAGGGTTAATAAAAAAAGGAATTGCGGAAAGGTTTCTGAAAATTTAAAATTTTCCATTAACACTTCACGAAAACGGTAATTTACCGTCAATATATGAAATTGATGGAGAAAAACTGGAGATAACAGATACGTATGTTTATCTTGGACAGCAGATATCAAGTGAGGGTCACATTGATGAAGAAATTAATCGGCGTACAAAACTTGCCTGGAGAGCTTTTGGAAGAAACAGCATAATTTTCAAGAACAATATGCCATTATGTCTTAAAAGAAAAGTGTTTGATCAATGCATCCTTCCAGTGCTTACGTATGGTGCAGAGACGTGGGACTTTAACTAAAAGAGACATACAAAGGCTACAGACAACTCAAAGCAGCATGGAGAGGTGCATGCTTGGTATAACCAGGAGAGATAAGAAGAGGAACTCGTGGATCCGCAAAATGACGAGAGTGGAAGACATCGTGATCAGAGTTAAATCCCTGAAATGGCAATGGGCTGGACATACTGCCAGAAGGACAGACCATAGATGGACAGCCGAAATTTTAGATTCGATTCCAAGGGACAGGAAAAGACCCAGAAAAAGACCACATGGGAGATGGGTGGATGAAATTCGAAAATATGCGGGAGTGACATGGAGGAGACTGGCACAAGACAGACCGTTGTGGAGGAAACTTGGGGAGACCTTCGTCCAGCAGTGGATTGATAATGGTTGACAATGATGATGATGATGATGATATGAAAGAAATTGCGTAAAGTGGCCCGTCAATTTCAGAATTTTTTTTACGTTGCATTTTCACGCATGGATATGATTATGTTAACAGGAAATGCCACTACCGTTCCCCGTTGGGTTTAAAATGTAACTATTTACATTTTGGACAGCAATTTGCTCATTGATATGCAAATTTCACTACGGGAATTTTTTCTCGTGTACATTTGCATGTGTAAAGTGAACGTTGGTGCATTTCATTGAGCGCTGTGTGTTATTTACCCTCTATTGCCTTCTGGACTTTAATTTTTTATACCAGTGTATGTTGACCTTGGATGGAAGAATGAATACATAGATGACACAAGTTAGTAAAATCATGCAATACATTGATTATGATACGCTTTCCAACATACCAGAATTCATTACTCAAGTTATGTGGATAATGGCTGTAGAATGAATCTCGCTCCTATGACCTGACCTTTGACCCCATTTCGATGATATTCAACAGAACCGGTAAAGTATACTTCCGGAACAACATGATAAAGTATTTTTCTCAATCGAAGCATTTTTACGTAAGTTATGACGCATAAGGGCGATGGAAAGGATCCCGATCCTATGTCCTTACCTTTGACCCGACTTAAACCATTTTCAATATGGTTCGTTCCCAGGTGGTCCCCTACGACATACTAAAATTTCATCGAAATCGAACCATATTTACGCAAGTTATGACGCAAAAGGGCAATGGGATGCATCCCACTCTATGTCCTGACCTTTGACCCCATTACGTCCATTATCAATAGGGTTCGTCCCCAGGTAGTCCCCTACCACATACTAAAATTTCATCGAAATCGAACCATTTTTACGCTAGTTATCGTGCGGACAGACGGTCAAAGCTGGAGCATATATGCTTCTTCAACCTACGGTTGGAAAGCGTAAGTAAGGAGTATATATATATGACTTAAAAAAACAAACAAAAAAAAACCTCGCAGCAACTTATGCATTAGTCTATAAAGTGAAGTCGCATTTTAACACTTTAAGTGCCTAATGCACCTTGAAACAAACAGGGCACCAAGTTTTCCGCACACCCGAAACAGAAATATTGATATAGAGGCCAGGGTTTTACGACAAAACGACTCCTTTCCCTCTCTCATCTCAGTGGTATCGACCATAGGTCTGTCACTGTTAATAAGAGCCCGCTTCTAGTCCTTAATTCTTTGCTCAATGACCATCATGGGAAATGGTTTGTCCCTTTGACACGGACACCCTGGCACTGGGCCGTAATAAGTGACGCAATATATTCTCTCTCCCTTCTTTTAGCAAGTAATCAGTCAGAAAGGATTACTGCCAATCATCCCTCTCAATGATCACATGGTAGGACTGTCACTGTTATTAAGAGCTCGCTTGTAGTCTTTAATTTTTTGCTCAATGACCAGCTTAGGGAAACGACTAGTCCCTTTGACACGGACACCAAGGCACTGGACCGAAATAAGTGACGCAATATATTCTCTCTCCTATCTTTGTCGCCATTGTGATAGCCCCTATTTTTAGCAGATAATCTGTCTGAAATGATTAGTATCAATTATCTCTCTCAATTATCACATGGTATAGAAAAGGTAAGAGCTTTCCAATGCGCAGGTTCACTCGTTTCAGCCGCGTTCGGCCCACTTCTTAGACAGAGAATATATTCTTTGGAGCTGAGTCGAAGACCTTTTGTTAACCTGTTTCAGCACAGCCTTACAAGTTAACGTTGGCCCAACACTGAGCTAACGACTTTTAGGAAGAAAAGGTGGTGGCTCAGTGTTGGGCCTACGTTAAATTGCAAGATGTGTTACCCGGGTTAATAACGCCTTTACTCACCCGTTGGAACTCAAAATTTTTGTTTCTTAACGCTTTAGTGTCTACTCCTTCAACACTAATTTTCCGTCCCTTTTTCTGTTGTCAGTCCTGTCAAGGGACTCATTCTGTTCTTTATTTTCAGTACGTAAATCTTCCAGCATGCGATGCACGAAAGTACCATTAGCACACCCCTAGAGTTACAGTATTCCCCATTGTTTCTACCCAACCATAGGTTTTCAAACACTGGATACTATACCTAAGTGTAAGAACTTTTTTTTTCTAAGTGTAAGAACAAAGCTGGAGCATATACTCTTCTTCAACCTACGGTTGAAGAAGCGTATAGTATACCATAGATTGAAAAAGTAGGTTGAACCGTAGGTTGAAGAAGCGTATAGTATACCGTAGGTTGAAGAAGCGTATAGTATACCGTAGGTTGAAGAAGCGTATAGTATACCGTAGGTTGAAGAAGCGTATAGTATACGCTTGAAGAAGCGTATAGTATACCGGTAGGTTGAAGAAGCGTATAGTATACCGGTAGGTTGAAGAAGCGTATAGTGTAAAAACAAAGCTGGAGCGTATACGCTTCAGCTTTGTCCGTCTGTCTGTCTGTCTGTCCGCACGATAACTTGCGTAAGAATGGTTCGATTTCGATGAAATTTTAGTATGTATGGTAGGGAACAACCTGGGGATGAACCCTGTTGACAATGGTGAAAATTGGGTTAAAGGTCAGGACATAAAAGCAGAATCCATTCCATCGCTCTTATGCGTCATAACTTAGGTAAAAATGGTTCTATTGTGACAAAACTTTAATATGTTGTTCCGCAGGTGTGCTGAACCGATTCTATTTAATATCATCGAAATGGGGTCAAAGTTTAGGGCAAGGGAGCAAGATTTATTCCACAGCCATTATCCTCATTATTTGAGTAATAACTGCTGGTATGTTGGAAAGCGTATCATAATCAATGCATTGCATGATTTTACTAAATTGTTTGAAGTTGATTGATACTCTTGAAAAAATGTAATGAAGAGATAAAGTGTCAGGGTTACGGTTACGTCGTATTAGTTCAATGCTCCTGCACTGTGGCGCTGTTATATTGAGACTTTTGGGGCCTTAAAGGTTATTTTTTTATTGGGTGTTTAACGACCACCGTAAGCAGCTCCATTGGCGATAAGCAGTACACTCATACCTGACTTAGGGCCCCTGCTTCCAGGGAAGGGACAAAACCAGTGCCTTAAGACAAACACAACATCCATGCTTCACCGGGAGTCGAACCCGGACCCGTCGTGGACGAATGGTCATAAGTCAGGGCTTAGACCGCTACGCCCCCGGGGTGCGGCCCTTACGGTTTCAATACAAATAAATTAATAAATAATAAAAAAAAACTGTTGACAATCGCGGCATCTATTTGGAAATTTAAGCCTTTCTTTGTTCTTCTGTGAACTGTACGATATATCCTAAAAGAAGACATCACAGGTTTCTCTGGAATAACGTTGAGTTTGCCTGCTTCAATGTATTCACGTGACACACAACACATAAACACACACACGTACATCGTAAGGCTAATATAGAGTTGAATCATTAACCCTTTAAGCGGCCGATGTACTGGAACTAAACGATGCCCAAAACTTTTGCTTTCTTGAAACAGAAATGTTCATATAGCGACGGTGTTTTACGAAATCTAAGACAAAACAGTTTATTTTTTAGCCCCTCTGATCTCCGCAGCACCAAAACAACAATAAACCTGTCACAGGTGATAAGCTCTTCCTTCTTGTCTTATATTCCCTATTCCATGACTCAAAATATAATATGGAAAGGCCTGACCTCAACATCATACTACTGGTTAAAAATAAGTGATTGAAACATCTCTCTCCCTCCTTAAATTCATCTCTATTGCCGTAGTCTTTTATCAGTTAATACGTCAGAGAGGATACGTGTTAATCATAAGCCTGAATAACCAGTCTGAATAACAAATCTAAGGGCGAAAGCAACTTTTTTTATGTTTTAATTTTTAAGGTAATTCCTATCAGCAGAATTTTGAAACCACTAAACATACCCTAAACGAATTTGTGGGAGTCAAATTCGGCCCATTCTTAGAGGACGTATTCGTTCTAGTTGATTTCAGCCCATTTTGCCAACCCCGAGTTAATTCGTTCCAGGCAGTTAAAGGGTTAAAGAAAAATAATTTGGTAAGAAGATGCGCATGGAAACATTATAAGAACAATATGAGTTAGGATCTTCATAGTTCAAAATTCGAAACTGTCAGGTACAGGTAAAAGAATATTTAGATCAAAACTAAAAAATGTTAGCGCTATTCCTTCTCCGGCTGTCACGTGTTTTTTTGAACGTTGCGGAATTTTTTTTTTTTTTTTATAAAATATGCAGTTTTATCTTTAATGTTGCGCTTTTATTGTTTTCTTGAAAACAAACGTCAGTGATTAAAAATGCATTAATAAAAGGAACTGCATGATGCAAAAAGTTCCACAGATTTGACAGGAAAATAATGCCTTTGCCCTCGAACAACTTCGAAGGTGTTTGCAGAGGACAAACAGAAAGATGGAGTGCAATAGTTGTTACTTGGTTTCCAAATACTTTTCTTGTCTCTCCGAAAAGTCAGGAAAGTTGATGCGTTTATGCGGCACCAGAGCTGCAGCAGTTTTGGTTTGCGTGAAGGTGAAACCATGGCGATTCGAAACAATGTGATGCGAATAATAACAATATAAATCTTTACGTTTACGCTGTGTTATTCTGAAGAAATATGCTGCTTGTTTGGAGCAGAAAACTTCGCGGTTAACGCCATCGCTGTTCAGACGAGACAGGACTCACACCAAGCAAAGTAGCACGTGTCCTTTTTATTAAGCAGATGCATTGAGAAACACTTCTTTTACGAAACAAATATATCGATCAATTTTTTTCCCGGTTAGCAGCTTCATAGTCACCAGCATTATCTAAAAGTTACAAGAACATTCGCGTTTCAGATTTTTCCTTCGATATTCAGTACACATTCTACCTCAAGGAAAATGCCTGTTCTAAAAGTAATCCCTCTCTGGAAATACGTTCTGTGTGAGTTGGGATATTTTAATGCGCAATTCGGTATAAAAGTACATAGGAATCTACTGAAAGTTATGGTGCTTCTCAAAATGGTCATCAGCTGAAATTAAGCGTTTTCACCAGCGTCGACAATATGTGTGACCAGTTCGAAAAATCTACCAGGCAATCGCATGTTCAGACGGAACTCACAGGTTGTTCAATATCATCTGTATCCTCAAAACTTCGATCCGAAAACTTCGCTTGATGGGACCGAAAAGGTGAAATTCAAAATTTGCCAAATCAGGACTGCGTGCTCGATGTGAGATTACCGCCCGAGCAATTTTGGCAATGGCTCGAGATATTTTAAGGGAGATGAGAGGTCGGGAGTTTTAGTGATGCAGAAGGACAAAACGAAGAGAAAAGTCGGGTCTTTTCATGTGAATTGCTTCTCTGAGCTTCTTGATATAGTGATTATCACTGTTGACAATGCCACTTTGTTCCAGAAAACAAGTTAGTAAAATCATGCAATGCATTGATTATGATACGCTTTACAACATACCAGAAATCATTACTCAAGTAATGAAGATAATTAATGGCTGTGAAATAAATTTCACTCCTGTGCCCTGACTTTTGACCCCATTTCGATGATGTTCAACAGAACCGGTTCAGTATACCTCCGGAACAACATACTAAAGTGTTGTCGCAATCAAAGTAATTTTACGTAAGTTATGACGCATAAGTGCAATGGAATGGATCCCACTCCTATGCCCTGACCTTTGACTCCATTTCGCCTATTTTCAATGGGGTTTGTCCTCAGGTGGTCCCCTACCACAAACTAAAATTTCATCGAAATCAAACCGCTTTTGCGCGAGTTATCGTGCGGATGGACGGTCGGACAAAGCTGGAGCAAATACGCTTCTTCAACCTACGGTTGGAAAGCGTAAAAAAAAAAGAATGATGCATCTAATATCCTAAAAAATTGTTATCATCATTTTTATTTTATTTTATTTATTTACGTTGTTACAGAATGTGCCTTGAACTTCTTCTCAGGTTCGGCGGCGTAGAGGTCTAAGCGATGTCCGGAAGGGGTCTGGGTCCGAAATCCGGTGAGTCATGGATGTTGTGTTTGTCTTACCGCACTGGTTCTCTCCTTTCCCTTGAACCAATGACCCTAAATTAGGGACGGGAGACTGCTTACAGCCCATTGAGTTACTCACCGTGTTCGTTAAACCTTCAGTAAAAAAAAGTTTCTTAGGCGTATTCGAGGTCTTTTGTTGCCATTCCATAGACTGCGCTTTTGTCCCTAGGTCATAAAGAAAAGCCCTGATTTTTTCACTAGTAACTCTAAGAGTCGTCCAAATGAAACAGACTTACTATTGGAGATAAGTGTACTTTATTACAGGATAATAATGTGAACAGAGGTAAATTTATACTTAACACACGGGCAGGGTCGTAACTAGAAATGATTTTCGGGGAGGGTTTATGAATTTGAAAATTATTTTCACCCTACGTTATACATATGTTGAGTTTTTCTGTCTGTCACATTTTTTGAACACGAAATTCTTTAATTTTATACTCCCCATTTTTCAAACTAACTTATATAACAAACACTGACTTATAAGGATCTATTTATCCTCTTTTTATTTAAGTGCTGTCCCAATATCTTTTCTTTATTAAATTGTTATGTGTATAGACTAAGAATTATTTGACAATTTTGATTGAGAGGGACTTGGTCACAGGTTCGTTGCAATATTCGGTCTTCAGGGAAGAATCATCTATTACTAGTTTGATACCTGCCTCGTCTACGCACCCAAAAAATTAGAAGTTATCAGCTATTAACTATATGATGAGAAGAGCGTTTACCCACTCCTCAAGTAATAGCAGACGTGATTTAAGAATCACTAGAGTGTTTGAAATTGCCACTACCCAAGGTTACCACAGTTCAACCATTCAGTCTATACTTGGGAAAATTAGAAGAGAAAGATAAACTTCCCTGCAAATTCGCAACTGACAAAAACCATTTGTGCGTTTTATGCATTACTACCCTACGATAACTTCCTTACTTAAGGCCATCTGTAGGCCATACGACATAGATTTTGGGGTAAAAACTGTCAACTTGTTTAACTTGATCAAACATGATCGAGACCAGGTCTCCCATACAGAAAGGTACGGTGTGTACGAAATACCTTTAAAAAGTTGTGATAATGATACCCCAGTTAGTATTTATGTGGGCTCCACTAAACGAACATTGGGAGCTAGTCTGAAAGAACATAAGTATGCCATTAAGAACAGACTTCGAAATACGGCCCTCGCACGACTTGTATATGAGGGGTTACACTCACCTATGTGGGCCGATGCCTGTATTACTACACTAGCGTACAAAAATTAAGGACGAGACGGTTTTTCGAATGTAACGTCGTGCAGAAGTGCTCCACATCGACGCAAGTTATACCATAAGATCCCTAAGTTGTAATAATATGGGACAAGCGAGCAAAACCGTCCAAACAAGGAGTCCAAAGGTTACAAAGGCACTTTATTGAAAAGGTAGCTTCGAGCACAACTGGACAGAAGACAGAAACGTCCATGTGACAGGCGGCTGCCAAGAAAAATCCAGTCTTTAGTAGGGGATGTGATCACCCCTGACTGCGTTGCAGGATTTACAACGTCTGTCCATGCTGAGGACGAGGGTGTCAAGGAGCTGTTGAGGCATTGCGGCCCATTCCTCTTGTAGCGCCAATCGCAGCTGCAGAATCGTTGCTGGCGGCTGGTGACGTGCTGCCAAGCGTCTCCCCAGAAGGTCCTACACGTGTTAGATTGGATGTAGGTCCGGGGACCTTGCGGGCCAATCCATGCGTTGAATATCTTCACTCTCCAACAGCTCTGCGACAGCCACTGTACGATGACGTATAGCGTTGTCGTCCATGAAGATGAACTCAGGACCCACAGCACCTCTAAACAGACGCACGTGAGGCAGGAGAACATCGGTACAATAGCGGACTTCAGTGACTGAACCTCCTTGGAAGATGTGGAGGTCAGTACGGCTACCAAGCATGATACCGCCCCAAACGAGAACTCCGCCACCTCTAAACCGGTCCCTTTCGATGTAGTTGGAGGTGTGATTGCGCGTTCCCTGCTCTCTCCAGATGTGTATACGTCCAGAATCATTGGTCAGACTAAATCGGCTCTCATCCGTAAAGAGAACTCGACCCCATTGCTGATGTGCCCAGTTCTTGTGTTCCTGGAACCACAGAATCCACCGTCTCCGATGAGCAAGCGTTAATGGCACACACCGTACTGGTCGTCATGCAAATAGACCACCTTTGTGCAGCCTCCTGGCCACGGTAAAACGCGATAACGGACGTCCAGTTGTCTGTTGCATGTGCCTTGCGATTTCTCCCGCTGTCAGCCGTCTGTCTCTTCTCGCCTGTAGGAAAATATACCGGTCGTCCGCCGCCATGGTTGTTCGTGGACGACTACTGCTAAACTCTCGGACAGCTGTTCCTGTCCTTTGAAATGGTCTCCAATCTCGTGAAACGATGCTGTGAGCGATCCCGAACTCCTCGGCCACACTAGTCATACTTCGACCTTCTTCCAACTTCCCAATGACGCGACCTCGGGTAAAGTCATCCAGATGTCGTCTACTGGATTGCCTGTTGGCCATATTACACGGTGACAGCAACTCGACGTCGTTCAAATCGATGTACACCGTGCATTAGCTTTCACCGAATTGTTGAGCGTGCCAGTGTGCTTTATGCCCGTCCGATACCCCCTACGTCATGCTGCATATATGCGCATGCCCTACCGTACCGGACCCTAGTCTATCTCCTGAGTGGTCTTGCATTCCTCTCTAGTTTAGGGTGTTGCCATTCCCACCCAAGTCCCCAGATCTGAACGGTCCGTTCTGTCTGCTCGGTCCGCTGTTATGCTAATTTCTCCTCTTCGTCCTTAATTTTTGCACACCAGTGTATTACTCCAAGCTATGTATCGTCCATGTTACTCACAGGAAGTATGGTGATAATGTCAAAAGGGCCCAAGTGTTGTAATGATAATTTACCAGAATTCTTGTCAAGCTCTTGGAAGCAGATCTGCACTTCAAATTTGTTTCTTACTTGAGATTTTGAACAACACTGTTAATGAACTAATTGGCTCTTCTGTTAGATTGGCATAATTCTAAGCTAAAAATAGCCCAGCATTACATGTAAGTATTTATTTCTCATTTTTGGAGTAAAACTATTATATGAATATTATGTTGTGGTGAATAAATCTATTATATAATACCATCAGCTTCTTGTAATTGTGTTATAAGTACAGGGTGGGACCCCGACACCGGTACACACTTCTGTCTTTTTACTCTTTGTGTATAGTTAGTTCCTCACGGATGTCAAACTTCTACATGAGTAGCCTCCCAACCAATCGGGTGAAAGGCTATGTACGTCACCCGTTGGACACCGACGTTGTTGTTGCATATGTGTATATATACTATGATTACCCGAACTTAGGGTTAAAATTGTTTTTCGTCTGAAGAGGAGTTTTAGGAAACTTGAAAGATCTCATGAGTTTTATTTGTTCTTATATTACTGAATTCGTGTACCATTAAAATCGTTGCAGCTCTAGTGAGTTTTAGTGTTTCAGTAGTAATGGATTCATTAACGTGCACCGAGGGATTGCTGCCCTGGATTTAGAAGTAACTTATTATGCACGTTTTAATTCGTCGTATTTTTATAGGATTATATATGTTAATTCTTTTTGTTTTCTTTATTTACATGTAGTACAGCTGCTTGTCATGAAGTGCAGTAACAAAAAGTTCATGTCTGCCCGTCTATAGTACAAAGGTGTTCTTTCCCTTCAACGAATCTGCTGACGACATCTTCCGGACTGTTGTATACACTCAAGTGCCAGAAAAACTGGTACACCAGTCTATACGTGGTAGGTCCCCCACGGGAGCGCAGGACTGCAGAAATACGACGGGGCATGGACCTCCACTAGCTTCTGGAAATATGCTGTAGGCAATACACACCATACTTCCTGCAGAGCATTCCACAATTCGGGTGTATTCCGAGGTCTCGGATTTCTGTGTTCGATGGCGCGTTGCATGGCATCCCAAATGCGTTCTATCACGTTCAGATCTGGGGACTTGGGTGGGTGGCAACACCCTAAACTAGAGAGGAATGCTCCTCTAACCATAATGTGGAGGTGCATTGTCCTGTTGGAACAGGCCCAATCATCAGCATGCATGCAGGACATGAACGTATGTACCTCGTCAGAAAGGATGCGCACATAGCGTTGGCCGATTACAGAAGTTTGTAGACGTACCAGGGGTTCTAGTGAAGCCCAGCTAAACACACCTCATACCATTACGGACCCCCACCATCCGGTACAGTTCCCTGTTGACAGGCGGGATCCATGGCTTCATGGGGTTTGCGCCACACACGAATCCTTCCATCTGCCTGATACAGTTGGAAACGCGACTTGTCAGACAATGCTACTTGTTTCCAGTCATCAAGTGTCCAGTGGCAGTGTTGCCGTGCCCAAGCGAGGCGCATAGCTTTGTGTCGTCCACTTATCAAGGAGACTCGAGTTGGGCGTCGGCTCCCAAAGCCCATATCGTGCAGGGTACGTTGCAAAGTCCAGACGCTCATGCTTGTTGAGTATCTAGCATTGAATTCCGATGATACCTACGTGAGTGTTGCACGCCTATCGCGTGAAACGATTCTTGACAGCCGACGATGGTCACGTTCACCCAATGTCTTTTTACGGCCACACTGATATCGTAGGTTGGAGGTTTTGCCGGAATACTTGTAGTAACGGTACACCATTGCAATGAACGTCCGTGAAAATCTGAACTTCGTTTCTACCTCCGAAATACTATGGCCCATCTCACAATCGCCAAGTATGACACCGCGTTGAAAATCGCTTAAATCGTTATTACTTGTCATTCTCATGTCGAAAACAGCTCTGACAGCTGGCAAGGATGTCTATCGCTTTATATACGCACTCGCGGAGACAACCGAGTACGCGCATAGGAGACGTTTGCTATGTATTTTGCATAAGCTCGTCTGTACCAGTTTTTCTGGCACTTCAGTGTATATCCCTATGGATGCTAATAAGAGCCAATCCCGTTAAACTTTCGTGCCCTGTAGAGTTTCGTAAGTTTGTTTTCGAACGCCTGAAGGATGAAAAGGTCCGTTCTGGAGTACTAGTTGAAAAACGTAGAGGACTGAGCACCTTTAACAGGAAATGAACATTCGGGAAAAGATTTCTGTAACAATGAGACAATGTGTCAATGGCTGTACTAGGGCTCAAAAAAGTATAACGATACTAAAAATCCGACATTTCTTTACGTAGAATACAAATAAAAGTTTCCAAGCTTTCGCACATCAACCAGATGGCTTTCTCAAGGAAAGTAGACAGCTAACTGCAAACTGGATAATAGAACGTTTCAACACTTTGAACGCGGTGACTTGACTAGACAATAAATGATTGGGAGCAAACGTGATATTTCGAAGAAACGAGGTCACGTTGGTTGGGCACGCGGTACAATGACTGAAAACTCAGAAAAAGTGATTCCAAATACGTGGCAACTCCAGAGAGACGCTATCATTGCAAGCCTCGCAGCTGGTCAAGATTTCCAAGGTTTCGCGAATGGCAGTAGGTTTGGGTGTGGAATATGAAGCTAATTTCTTTACATCACTCCATATAGGATCGGCGAACTTCTCTTGATAGGGCAGTGGTTCTTTTTCCGCCTCTTGTATCCCTTTTATGTTCGCTGATTCTAATTCCAAACGAACGTTTGGTGATTCCGATGTAGTATCGTGTTGAAACGTTCTACTATACTGTGCAAATTAATTGGGACAAAGTAAAAATTCACTCTTTTTTCCAAAACTATGCCTTTATAACATTCTATGCCTTGATATACACTGATAAATACCTGTATTAGTATGAAGTATGTCCTCCTTTAGCAGAAATGACCTCTTGAATTTGTTTTGGCATTGACTCCACTCATTGAGTGCACATAAGTTTGACTTCATAATCCTCGAACCACACTTTTATAGCATTCGTTTTCATGCGTTCTTTGGTTGTACAGTCCGTTTTACCTAAACATCTCTTCAAAATATTCCACAAGTTTTCTATGGGATTTAAGTCTGGTGAATTTCCAGGCCAATGAAGCAAATGAATTTGATTTTCCAGCATGAAATTCTTGACCAATTTCGAATTGTGACATGGGGCCAAGACATGTTGAAATGTCCCGTCAAGCGTTCGCAAGAATGGAACAATCCTACGTTATAATATTCGTACTTTGCTGAATTCATCATACCTTGAACAGGAACTAAGCTTCCAGTGCCATTTGATGTGAAAAAATCCCAAAACATCTGTTTCAGAGGGTGTTTTACAGTTTGTTTGACATGCTCAGGTCTTAAGGGTTCACAGTTCCTTCGTCTAACGACATTTGCTTGATAACCGTGCACAAATAAATGAGTTTCATCACTGAAAATTACATTTTTCTAGTCGTCAGCAGTCCATGATTTATATTTTTTGACCCATGCTAAACGTACTATCTTCATTTTAGCATTCAAATATTGTGTTTTCGTTGGTCTTCTTGCCTTCCGGCCAACTTCCAGAAGCCCACGGCGTACAATTGAATCACTAACATTACAACCACTAACCAATAAATCTCTTTGAAGTTCGGTACTTGTTTTTTTTTTATTCATTTTACTATTTCTAATTAGATATTTACCAGTTCGTGGAGTCGTTTTGCGTTTTCTTCCACATTTGCCTCTCCATTTTGGAGACGATGATCCAGATGCATTGCATCGCGTAAGCAGTCTTGATACACTTGATTTGCCTACACCAACTGCAGCAGCGATACTCTCACTGTCATGAAAGTGTGATCCTTCAGAGCAATTATTTTTGCACGCTTCCTTGGGGAAATATCCATTTTTCAATACACGAAAGCAACACGTACTCACAGAGAGCAAAAACTAACATCCACCTGTCACACACGAAAGCTCACAACTGAAGCTGAAGTGCCTATTTCCTGTTTAAAACCGGTCAAACCACATTCTTACTATCAAGTTCTAACAGTCACACCACCTGATAAAACCGGTTTACGTGGGTTTCCGACATCAACTGGCGATCACATTACAATTCTGAGAATAAGCACGGTATAGTACTATCCAGTTTGCAGTTAGCTGTCCACCTTCCTTGAGAAAGCCATCTAGTTGATGTGCGAAAGCTTGGAAATTTTTATTGTGTTCTACACCAAGAAATTTCGGATTTTTAGTATAGTTATACTATTTTGAGAAGAATTTGGTGTATAGTTCCTATTTTTTGGGCTATACTAGGATGTTCGTTTCTCGGTATGGTGTTCCATTTTCTTTTCCACAAATTCACCATACGGATTTTTGACAGAATCCTTGTCTGGGAACGCTGTTGATTGGACGCGTGCGTCTAAAACAAAGAGTTCTGTCGATTTGGTAGCAAAAATTTATAAAATAATTATTTTATTTTTGAGACCCTTTAAACATTTCGGGGAGGGTTTAAACTCTCAAAACCCCTCCCTGCCTACGGCGCTGCACCCTGGTGCTGATAGCGCTAAAAATAGGCACCCTAGTATTTAGGCAGATGTCCCATCTGTCCATAAGTTTGAGTCTTCTGTCAGGTGCTGTGGAACCCACTGAGCACGCCCACAAGTTCGAATACCCCAGTTCTTGGTTGAGGATTGTGCCAATGGAGACCCTGCTGATGCCTGTAGCAGCTACTGACTTGTTGTTTTTCTGCGTTTAACTTTAACTAGTTCGACTACTGCTGCTATTGTGTCCGGTGTGATGGCGGAATGTGCTTGGCCAAGTCTTGGCATATCCATAGCGCTTTCACGTCCACCCTGAAATTCTTTACACCATTTCAACACCGTACTGGGTGCGAGGCAAGCATTCCTGTAAACCACCTGCATGCGTTGTAAGATTTCTGTCGATTTGTTTCTCACTTCTGTCATAAATTGGATCACGGCTCGCTGTGCCCTCTTGGAGATATCCATGAGATAGGTCGTTTACGTTCCTATCATATTACTCACATCCAACGCGTCGCACTAACTGAATACTTCGCGCTCTGCATTTTTTATTTTATGTGTGGTTGCTGCAGAGCCACCAGTCTACCTTAGCCTTTGTTTCATTTGGATAACCCATATACAGGGTGATTCATTAAGAAGTATACATTCTCAACGCACTTTAAAACAAGAACAATGTAAGATATTTTATGTTACCTGTAACAGAATTGTAGGGGAATGTATCAAGTCTTAAGTGCAGTGATAGCGGCTGTGATACGCTGTTTCAGCTCCGCTAGATCAACAGGAAGGGGAGGGGCGAATACTTTGTCCTTTACGTACCCCCACAGGAAAAAAATCACAAGGTATTAATTCTGGACTTCTGGGTGGCCATTGGGTCAGTGGCATGTTGTAGTCCGCGGCTCGTCCAATCCATCGGTGAGGAAGATGTTCATCGAGATAATCTCGCACGTCGCCTAACCAGTCCCGAGGTGCACCATCCAATTGGAGAATAAAGCACGTTTCTTAAGTAATTTATTTCTAATTATTACTTTATGGTGTCCGAATATTTTTCAAGCTGTACCGTCTCCAGGGTTGGAAAGTTACTCGTAAAAAAATATTTTCTACGTGTCGCGTAAAAATGCGTAATTTATGTCATAAATATAAAAAAAATGTAAATTCAAAACTTGCTATAAATAGAATAAAAAAAACAAACGAAGTGTTGCAATGATACTCGAGTTCCCAGGCTAACTGCAACACGTGCGTGGGGAACCTGCAGCAAATCAAACGAGCTCTCCATATTACGTTTTCCATTTCTTCTTTCCTTTCCAACGACACGCCGACACCACACATTGGGTTCTCTGTGTTGCTTTGCTACTCACCGACACAGACCACTGTGTATGATATACAACGTTATTGCTACTCATCAAAGGCCGCAGACAATTTTCATCATGTGAATTTTGTCACTTTGTGTTTCCCACCAGAAGCCGGCATCTTTTGTCTTTTTATTTTATGCTCAACTCATTATTTTTCGCATTGCGGCAATTTTTATAAATGAATATAGTGTCTTTGTGCGTAATTCCGACTTCGTTTATTTTCCTTTATTACGATGACCGATGAAATCGTCCTGTTCACAGCGGCAACTTAAAAGAGAAACACAAAATTTAATGTTTACTTATGAGAACTGTTTGTGGATACTTCCCCAGAGGCTGCACCTTTATGTGTATATTGCACTCTAAAAATGAAAGGTGAAAAATGTTATGATTATGAAAAAGTACTAAGAAAAATAAGAATGTCTGTCGGTAGATGGCGTTCAATAGTTTTCTAAGAAAACTCTTCTCGAAAGGGAGGGTTCGAGGATTTGTTTACGGATGGGAGAATATTAAACATTATCCACCGCAAAACAAAAGATTGAAGAGTTGCAACCGGTCGTATTGTCTGGAAGTAGGGGAATGGTGGGTGGGGGTTGGTGAGGAGACGGAAATAAGGATTATGTGAGCTTCATTTCGCCAGCCCCCCCACCTCGGAATTTTGAAATTTCGACTATGCCATTCGTTTGTACTCCGTTTGTACCGGATTGTACCGCAAAAATTTTCGTTTGTACCACTTCCGGTAACGAGTTATTCCCATTTCAAAGTGGGGGGGCTGGGGAAACGGCAGCCCCCCACCTCGGAATTTTGAAATTTCAAATATAGCATTCGTTTGTACTCCGTTTGTACCGGATTGTACCGCAAAAATTTTCGTTTGTACCACTTCCGGTAACGACTTATTCCCATTTCAAAGTGCGAGGGGGGCAGGGGCTGAAGAAACGGCAGCCAGCCCACCACGCAATATTGAAATTTTGACTATGCTATTCGTTTGTACTCCGTTTGTACCGGATTGTACCGCAAAAATTTTCGTTTGTACCACTTCCGGTAACGAGTTATTCCCATTTCAAAGTGGGGGGGGGGCTGGGGAAACGGCAGCCCCCCACCTCGGAATTTTGAAATTTCAAATATGGCATTCGTTTGTACTCCGTTTGTACCGGATTGTACCGCAAAAATTTTCGTTTGTACCACTTCCGGTAACGAGTTATTCCCATTTCAAAGTGGGGGGCTGGGGAAACGGCAGCCCCCACCTCGGAATTTTGAAATTTCAAATATGGCATTCGTTTGTACCGGATTGTACCGCAAAAATTTTCGTTTGTACCACTTCCGGTAACGACTTATTCCCATTTCAAAGTGCGAGGGGGGCAGGGGCTGAAGAAACGGCAGCCAGCCCACCACGCAATATTGAAATTTTGACTATGCTATTCGTTTGTACTCCGTTTGTACCGGATTGTACCGCAAAAATTTTCGTTTGTACCACTTCCGGTAACGAGTTATTCCCATTTCAAAGTGGGGGACGGCAGCCCCCCACCTCGGAATTTTGAAATTTCAAATATGGCATTCGTTTGTACTCCGTTTGTACCGGATTGTACCGCAAAAAATTTCGTTTGTACCACTTCCGGTAACGAGTTATTCCCATTTCAAAGTGGGGGGGGGGGCTGGGGAAACGGCAGCACCCCACCTCGGAATTTTGAAATTTCAAATATGGCATTCGTTTGTACTCCGTTTGTACCGGATTGTACCGCAAAAATTTTCGTTTGTACCACTTCCGGTAACGAGTTATTCCCATTTCAAAGTGGGGGGGGGAAACGGCAGCCCCCCACCTCGGAATTTTGAAATTTCAAATATGGCATTCGTTTGTACTCCGTTTGTACCGGATTGTACCGCAAAAATTTTCGTTTGTACCACTTCCGGTAACGAGTTATTCCCATTTCAAAGTGCGGGGGCTGGGAAACGGCAGCCCCCCCACCTCGGAATTTTGAAATTTCAAATATGGCATTCGTTTGTACTCCGTTTGTACCGGATTGTACCGCAAAAATTTTCGTTTGTACCACTTCCGGTAACGACTTATTCCCATTTCAAAGTGCGAGGGGGCAGGGGCTGAAGAAACGGCAGCCAGCCCACCACGCAATATTGAAATTTTGACTATGCTATTCGTTTGTACTCCGTTTGTACCGGATTGTACCGCAAAAATTTTCGTTTGTACCACTTCCGGTAACGAGTTATTCCCATTTCAAAGTGGGGGCTGGGGAAACGGCAGCCCCCACCTCGGAATTTTGAAATTTCAAATATGGCATTCGTTTGTACTCCGTTTGTACCGGATTGCACCGCAAAAATTTTCGTTTGTACCACTTCCGGTAACGAGTTATTCCCATTTCAAAGTGCGGGGGCTGGGGAAACGGCAGCCCCCACCTCGGAATTTTGAAATTTCAAATATGGCATTCGTTTGTACTCCGTTTGTACCGGATTGTACCGCAAAAATTTTCGTTTGTACCACTTCCGGTAACGACTTATTCCCATTTCAAAGTGCGAGGGGGCAGGGGCTGAAGAAACGGCAGCCAGCCCACCACGCAATATTGAAATTTTGACTATGCCATTCGTTTGTACTCCGTTTGTACCAGATTGTACCGCAAAAATTTTCGTTTGTACCACTTCCGGTAACGAGTTATTCCCATTTCAAAGTGGGGGGGGGGCTGGGGAAACGGCAGCCCCCACCTCGGAATTTTGAAATTTCAAATATGGCATTCGTTTGTACTCCGTTTGTACCGGATTGCACCGCAAAAATTTTCGTTTGTACCACTTCCGGTAACGAGTTATTCCCATTTCAAAGTGGGGGGCCTGGGGAAACGGCAGCCCCCACCTCGGAATTTTGAAATTTCAAAATTTTCGTTTGTACCACTTCCGGTAACGAGTTATTCCCATTTCAAAGTGGGGGGCCTGGTGAAACGGCAGCCCCCACCTCGGAATTTTGAAATTTCAAATATAGCATTCGTTTGTACTCCGTTTGTACCGCAAAAATTTTCGTTTGTACCACTTGAGGTAACGAGTTATTCCCATTTCAAAGTGGGGGGGAAACGGCAGCCTCCCCACCTCGGAATTTTGCAATTTCAAATATGGCATTCGTTTGTACTCCGTTTGTACCGGATTGTACCGCAAAAATTTTCGTTTGTACCACTTCCGGTAACGAGTTATTCCCATTTCAAAGTGGGGGGGGAAACGGCAGCCCCCCACCTCGGAATTTTGAAATTTCAAATATGGCATTCGTTTGTACTCCGTTTGTACCGGATTGTACCGCAAAAATTTTCGTTTGTACCACTTCCGGTAACGAGTTATTCCCATTTCAAAGGGGAGGGTGAAAAAACGGCAGCCCCCACCACGCAATATTGAAATTTCGACTATGCCATTCGTTTGTACTCCGTTTGTACCGCAAAAATTTTCGTGTGTACCACTTCCGGTAAAATGAAATGGGAATACCATTTCAAAGTGAAATTCTGGGGAAACGGGAACCCCTTCACCACGCAGTTTTGAAAATTCGACTATGCCATTTGTTTGTACTAAATTTGTACCGGATTGTACCACGGACATTTTCGTTTGTACCTCTTCCGGTAACGAGTTAATCCCGTTTCAAAGTTGGGAGATGGGGAAACGTCAGCCCCCCCTCTACGCAAATTTGAGATTTCGGCAAGGGCATTCGTTTGTACTCCGTTTGAATCGGATTTTACCGCAAAGATTTTCGTTTGTACCACTTCCGGTAACCAATAATTCCAATTTCAAAGTGAAGAGCTCGGAGAAAATGGCAGCCCCCACCTCGCAATTTTGAAATTAGGACTATGACATTCGTTTGTACCCCGTTTGTACCGGATTGTACCGCAAAATATTTCGTGTGTACCACTTCCGGGTACGAGTTATTCCAATTTTAAATTGGGAACTGCGGAAACGGCAGCACCATCACCACGGAACTTTCAAATTTCAACTAGGCCAATCGTTTGTACTCCGTTTGTACAGGATTGTACCGACAATATTTCCGTTTGTACCACTACCGGTAACGAGTTATTACGAGTTATTCCCATTTCCACGTGGGTGACGGAGAAACGTCTCCATCTTCCCCCCCCCTCCTCACCACGCAATTTTGAAATTTTGACTATGCCATTCGTTTGTACTCCGTTTGTACCGGATTGTACCGCAAACATTCTCGTTTTTACCACTTCCGGTAATCAGCTATTCCGATTTCAAAGTTAGGAGATGGGGAAACGTCACCTTCCCCACCGCGCAAATTTGAAATTTCGACCATGTCATTCGTTTGTACTCACTTTGAATCGGATTGCACCGCAAAAGTTTTCGTTTGTATCACTTCCGGTAACCAGCAGTTCTAATTTCATAGTGGGGGGCTCGGGGAAAACTGCTTCCCACTTCGCAGTTTTGAAATTTCGACTGCGCTATTCTGTTGTACTCCGTTTGTACCGGATTGTACCGAAATTTTTTTCTTTTGTACCACTTCCGGTTACGAGTTATTCCCATTTAAAGGTGGGGAGCTGGAAAAAATGGCATCCCCTCTACTACGCAATTTTGAAAATTCGACTATGTAACATTCGCTTGTGCTGCGTTTGAATCGGATTGTACCACAAAAAAAAAAAATTCGTTTGTACCACTTCCGGTAACCAGTGATTCCAATTTCAAGTGATGCTGGAGGGAAAAGGGAAGCCCCCACCTCGCAATTTTGAAATTTATACTATGCTATTCTGTTGTACTCCGCTTGTACCGGATTGTACCGCAAAAACTTTCGTTTGTTCCATTTCCGGTAAACAGTTATTCCTATTTCAAAGTGGGGGGCTGGTGAAACAGCAGCGATATTGAAATTTCGTCTATGCCATTGTAACACAATCGATTTAAATTTATCCGGTTGTAACACAATCGATTTTAATTTATCCGGTTGCAGTTTGAAATCCGTGAATGGTTTCTGTGTTCTTTGAGTTTGAGGAAAGCACCAGTTCTTTGTATGAATGGGCTAATGTAGAGCATTTGCTATCTGCAAAGTACTGTAGTAGTAGATATAGGCGACGTAGATATGTGTTTCGCATAATTTTATACTTATTACGTATTATTACAGTCCCTGTCTCCTTCGTATCCTATACGTACATGACATGCGTACTTGTGCACTGATGGAGTCTAGGTTCAGTCTATAATAATGTTTTCACAAATCTCCTCCAGAAGTACTCTGGAATTTGACACTATTGTCTTAGGTGATCTCTCGGTCATTTGTACTTAATTCTCTGCTTCAACTTTGGGGTCTAATGCTGTTTAACTGTACTGTTTTTATACAAACAATTTGCTGTAGCACCCGGTGCTATATTGTGCAGAAGGTACAGGCTTGTGTTATTTGCCATTTTTAAGACGTCATGATGTGTCTTAAAATAAACGGGATCGTAATTTTTGTAGTACTGTATTAAAATGGGAAGAAGAACGCAAAAAAATATTTTGGCGTCCTCTTATGGCGGTACTTGTGACGATGATACATTTGTTTCATTGTTGTCTGTGTTAGAAAAGAGGCGTCGCCAGACTATTCTTTGGGGAGTGAGGCTGGAGGGTTCTTTTTTTGGATTGATTGGAGGTTTAACGACAACCGTGAGCAACTCAATGGGCTATAAGCAGTCGCCCATCTCTAATTTTGGGTCACTGGTTCCAGGGAAGGGAGAGAGCCAGTACCGTAAGACAAACACAACATCCATGCCTCACCGGGATTCGAACCCGGACCCCTTTTGGACGAATGATCAGAGGCCATCGCTTAGACCATTGCGCCACCGGGGCGGCGGAGGTTTCCTGAACAGCGCATAATTTTGTTTTTACATCCTCGTACTCAACGTTTCCCCCCTCATGCGTTATGAAAATTAAACATCAGTTTTTTAAAATTTATAATTCACATTTTTTGTTTAATAACATTTTTAATTTAAAATAATTAATGTAATTTTACTTAAAACAATTGTAACCCCAAAATACTCGTTTTAGCACAATATGTTTACCCTAGCGTTAATATTATTTAAATATTCATCTACTCCACATCATGGGTGCGCTTTTCAAAATATTTGGTTGTCACCCAGGTTGGTTTTCTGCATTCCTGCATTGGACTCGCCTTCTATATGCAATGCCATGAAGTGCCAGGCTTATAGAACATCCGTGAGTTAAGAGCTTTTTAAACAAGGGAATAGTGGATGCTGTGTGTTCTCTGAAACTTTGCTGGGAAATCTGGTTTATTTCTGCTTCTGCAGAGTAAATAACAGGCAAGGGAAAACATTTAAAGGAACTACTGCTTGATCTGTTTCCATTTTATATAACGCAGTGTTTCTGCTCAGAACTTCTGCCATATGTGCAAAAGGAACACTTCACGTATAGTCATTGGTTATTTTCAATTCAGCTCTTTCAGTAACAAGAAAAAAAAACAAAAAAACTGTATGTGCAATGTTCCGAAACATTAATAGTTTAGCACTTCCCTGCAATATCGCAGTTCCACTACAGTAAATAGCACACAGGGTAACAAAATCCAAAGGGTCTCTTTTTAATCAGTTTTGTTTTACTTAAAGCAAAATTTAGGCTCAAAAAAAAAAAACATTTGCTGCATATAGAAAATCAACGTAGCGAACGCGAATTAGATCATTTATCAACAGCTTTATTTTAAAAACGAAAGAAAATATGTACATTAACAGGTTGGCACTTCGCTGATGCAGAGTAAACAACACACAGGTAACTAATTGTAAAAGACGCTTTTTAAGGTGTTTCCCCTTGTATTAAATGCAATATTTTTGATCATATCCATTATTTCATATTAAAGATTGATGTTCCAATCCCCTACTGTATCTTTTAAAGAAAGACACACACGAAAAATAAAACATTTTGATATTATTACATCTGAAAACCATTGCTTTAGCAGGATGAACAAAATGCAGGTAGAAATTGTAGGAGATGCTTTTAAAGAAGTTTCCATTGTATTTATAAAGAAATGTTTTTGCTGTTTAACCTTGTTGTGTGTGAAAAATGTATGTTTGTGGTTTGAACTTTTTGTTCTCAGAAATATAATACCACATATTTTTTTCTTTTAAATTTATGTGAAGTATAAGACCATCATAATAATTTACCACATATTATTTTTTGGTAAAGCATTAGTATATTAAATGCACTGAACTGGAAACTATTACTTCAACAGAATAAATAACAGACAGGGAGGAAAATTCAAACAACTTCCTTTTAATAGATTGTCATTCTATTTAAAGCAGCATTTCTGCTCATAACGTTGGTCATTAATGGAAATTGAATGCTTCCCGTTGGCATTTTTTATTTTCAATGCAGTCCTTTCATCAACAAAAACATCAATTTAACAACACACATATATATTGAAAATTCTGAAACATTAATTGTTTGGCATTTCACTTTTCAACCATTTCTTGAACAGAGTAGACAACACATAGGTAAACGAAGTTCAAAAATATACCTTTTAATCAGTTTTCGTCATATTTTAAGCAACATTTGTGCTCAGAACATTTGCTGCATATGAAAGAACAACGTTTCAGGCACCTATTACATTCTTTGTACACAGTCTTGTAAAAATAAAAAAATTATGTATATTAACAGGTTGGCTTTTCAGTGCTGCACCACTGCTTTGGCAGAGTAAACAACACACAAGAACAAATTGTCACACAAACTTTTAAATATGTTTACATTGTATTTAAAGCAATAATTTTGTTCATAATTATTGCTGCATATGAAAAATGAATGTTTATGGTCTATATTAGATCATTTCTACACGGTTTCTCGGAAATGCAACTTTAACATATTAGCGTTCAAATGTTCTTTATTTTTCTAATTCAAATACTGTGGATGCTAACATATTACACCATGGAAAATATATAGAAAAATATACAAAATGATAAAATATTTACGACAAGGAAATACAATTCCAGCCACATAATGACTGAATATTCAAGAACTGAAAACAAGACAAGTTTATAGTAACTGAAAGCAAAACCCTTAAAATTAACTTTAGACTACATTTAGTATTCCGGAGGTTAAATTCAAACAGACGTCAGCTTAACATCATAAGTAAATACTATGCGAAACCTAATTAACAAGAGTAAATAGAAAATGCAAAAATAAAACCAATGAAAGATGATAATATGCTATATGTCATCGAACATGTGCACTTGGTAACAAAACCAATAATGGGAATGTCTTACTCATAACACAAAAGATGAAATATCAAAAATACTTATACTATGATTTGATCAGAACACCAGCTCACCGACAACCAATTGACTAAAGTTTTAATAAGGAACAACAGTTCCAATGCCATTTTATACAAAACATAGAATTAATGATAAATCGCAGCGTGACTCCCTCTCCAATAAACCCATTTTCCTCATGAATTATATTATTAATTCTATCAGTACAATTGTGTACCAAAATACGCTTTGAGAACAACTGAGAATGAAAGAATAATTCGAAAATGACCACTGCAGTACTGTTGCTTTGGCAGAATTAATAGACAGGGGAAGGGCTAATTAAAAAAAATACATTTGATATGGTTCTATCATAATAACGGCAACATTTCTGCTTAGAACATCTGTTACATATGGAAAATCTATGTTTCAGATGCCAATTGGATCATTTCGACACAATCGTGTTTTAAAACCAAATGGAAGGAATGCATTAACAAATTGGCACTTCATTGCTGCAGGGATGATTCGGCAGATTAAACAACACACGTGAGCAAATTGTAAAAGACACTTTTTAATATGTTTCCATTGTATTTGAAGCAATATTTTTGCTCATAACCATTGTTGCATATTAAGGATCAATGTTTTAGGCACCTACTGAATCTTTTACACAAGCCCTTCTCTTTTGAAGAAAAGCCACGCACACGCACATGCAAGTTTGTAAAACATAAACATTTATATATCAGCACTTCTATGCTAATATGAAGTGCTATATTTAATGTTTTGCTACAGCAGGGTAAACACCTAGGAAGAAATTGTGAAACAAACAACTTAATACATTTCCATTGTCTTTTATGCAAAGCGTCTTTCTCATAGTACGTGTCCATTGCATTTCATGAAAGAATTTTACTCATAACCATTGCTGCATATGGAAAATATATTTCTCGTGCCTATGGATCATTTTTACACAGTCTTGTGCATAAAAACGTATATACATATACATATATTCACTTAAAATATAATATAAACAGATTTGCGTTTCAGTGCAGTACGATTGCTTCGGTAGAATAAATGGCTGCCAAGGGTAGTACTCCGAAAACACATGGAAAAAAGCATAATTCCGTGTCGTTATACATAACGTTTCAAGGGAGAAAGCAAATGTAATGCTGTCATATTAGTTCAATACACAATTGTTAATGCTGGCGTAAATCTTGTATCTTGGCATAAATCATTAACCCAGGTGAGTCAGCTCCAGTAATACAAGAAAAATTTGAAAAGGAAAAATCACATTCACGCTGGCTCCTTTATTTTATTTTATTTTTTTCAATATTAGAAGAAATGTTTAAAAAAATTATCAGCCGGGAGTTCAAGCATCATGAATTATCGAATGCGATTGATTTTTGTATAGTTATAGGAAAATCATTTTTTGAAGATTATTTTAACCGAACAGTCTCATAGGTCTCAGAGTTGTGTTAATTCTTGGGACCATAAACTACATACAATTAAGTTCATAAATTTTTAATAATACTTAATAATTATTTTAACGAGGGAAACCACTTTTTAGAATTACTGATACTGCATTTTTTGCTTGAAATCAAGGTTTTACAATGATCAAGTTGGAAAGCAGTAAAAAAAGAAAATTTACAGAAGCACACACAATGTTCAAGAAATAGTGGTCAGAGAAATATTTCCATAACACCGTAACAAAATTTTATGACTTTTGTGTCAAAAATTTATGTTTACGAAAATAATTTTCTATTCGAAGTCATTACAAGAGTGAAGTCCTCCAGAAATACAAGTATGAGCGCTATTGAGTCTAAGGCTTTCTCAATACAACAAAACGCATAACAAAAAGTAAGTTTCCATGTACTACAAGAAATAGCCTGCTTCCGCCTCATATTCGTCCACGCTGATTTTGTTCGTTAATGAATTGGTTAGAAATGTGTTCGTCCGAGATGCGTCTAGGTTCAAATCCCGGTGAGGCATGGATGTTGTGTTTGTCATATGGCACTGGTTTCTCTCTCTGGAACCAGTGGCCCTAAATTAGAGACGGGACGACTGAGTTGCTCACGGTGGTCGATAAAGCAAACAAACCAATTGTATATGTATTTCCGTGGGAGGGGGCAGTGATTGTGAAATTATACAAAAATCGTGCATTTATGCGTTTCTTACACGTAAATATTACTGGGCAATACCTTGTAAAGAAGTAACTCATATTTTGCTGGCTTTAAATCTAACAGAAGAAAAAAATTCGAGACGGAGTGCTACCGTTTCTGCAGGCTACCATTTTGTTTTGCGAAAAAAAAATGTTTTGGCACACGTGGAATCCGAGTGCGTCTTATCCGGGATCAAATGTAGTACAAAAAAATGGCATTTTGATGTTATGAATTTTCCGAGGAAAGAAAGGTGACTGGTGAAATGGATCTTACAGCAGTAGTAATTGAAACACGTAATATATTGAAGAAATGAAACCCGGAGTAGCCCGTAAACCAATGAAGCCCAAACTTAATATTCATTATTACTTAATTAAAGGAAAGAATGGCATTTGTTTTTCCTGTGCTATTTTTGGATATCACATTATTTCACACAGTATATATTAGCATTTGACACGAAACATTCTTTTCTCTAGAACAAGGCCTTTTCTTATCTTCCAAGTCATTGTACACTTCCCAGTGGTTATTCTCCCGCAGACAAAGAGCAATGTAATGTCCAATCCTGTTCAGCCGAGTTCCTCCTGAATCAGAAAAAACTATTGCTCCACGTAGTTTATAGATGTGCTCAAAAACTGTAAGCTCACGTGGAATGTCAGATAAGCGTACGTTAATGTCTGTTCCTACATCTGACGTGTACTTCCCATCGGTAGATGTGCTGTTTAGTTCAATTAATAAATGTTTGCCATAAACGGAGAATGTAGTAGTTTTAATTCCTTCGCATGTTTCACCACATGATATCAGCACTGGACATTTAGTGTTCTTTGGGGATAAATATTCAACAATGTGTTGTTGGATATTTTCTAAGCTATATTCCTCGATCTCAACTACAAGTACAACACGCTGGATTGACTTGTTTGATACGCAGTCCTCCGACCGACTGCATGAACAGCACTCAGTGATAGATGGCACCTGAAAGAGCATGCGTTTTGCCATTTCTGTTATGGTTGTTTCCGCCGAAATTTGACGGACACCGTGAGGTAGGTCAATAACTGGGAATGACTCCCTTAAAATTGCAGCTCGCTTTCGGTAACTGCTAGAAGTCACACCAGAGTTCACCATTTCGCAAATGAGTTCAAATATAGCACAACCGGTTAGACCTTTCCCATACGCTTCGTATTCGGGACTGTCACAGATAGCACTTGCCAATATTTGTGCTAAAGAATCAAATGCACAGGTGTTATTTATGACGAATTGTGAATCTTTTATTTTAATAGATTTCAGAGATATACTTCTGTTACCGTTTTTCAACAATCCAATAGCCTTTGCAAAAACTTTTTTTCGGAAATCAGTGTGCATTATTTCCCTTTGTGGTTCTAAATAAGACTGCCTGTGCCGTTTTTTGGAGGAAGCCGCGCGTATCCTCTCCAATTTTCCACGGCAATATATTCATCATCGTGGTTAGCGTTTTTCTTTGCACATATTTGGCAAATCCTTTTCTCACCGTAGCCTTCTTCTTGAAAGGAGCTTCCAGCTACAGGAAATGAACATCCAATAAGGATATGTACTGGCGTTTTACAGTACATGCATCGATGTGCACCACTGGGTTTGTGCCCGCGCTGACAAGCTGAACAATCTGATTTTACACCACCTTCACTTAGCAAAGGCACTGTTGTGTCAAAAGGCAAAGTCGTTTCCGAAGGCTCAGCGCTCCTCGACGGCATGGTATCTTTTTGCATCTGTGTTTTATACTCCGGTTCTGTTGCTACAAGTTTCATTTGTCCCTCTAGAGACTTTATGTGCAGACTCAAAAACACGTCCGGGTGTAAAGGTTGTTTAACATTTCCCAGGACTCTATTTTTTAAATCGTTGAAGCTACTCTCCACAGATGAACTACTGCTAGTTTGGGAACCGAAACCGAAAACTGGTACCATCACAGCTGACCATAAGGGCAACCGTTTTACCAAATCTATGCAACATTTAACTATTTCTGGAAGGAACTGCAAGTTATCATGGTCACTATCTTCCTGTTGAACTTTCAACAGACACTCATTACTGAGTCTCTTTGCCCATAAGGAAAAATCGGAATCTTCTTCCGTCCTAGGCATTGTGTCGCTGTTCTCCATTTCGGATAAACTGTAGCTTGAATCTTCGAGAAAATTTGTAAAATCAGAGTCTCCAGTGGCAATACGTCTTTTTAGATTATGTTTAGAAATTTCACAGGAAGTTACTCTTTGAGTTTTGTTGTCGAATCCTTCAGTTTCGCTCTGTGACACCGTAAATATATCTTTAAGAAGATCTTTAATGTCTTGGATATTAGGCGATAGTAATACTTGCGCTATGGAGCGAATGTAAAAATTTCGCGTTCGGTTGCCTTTGTTACACAAAGACTTCCACGTGGCCACAATTTTTATGGTGTGAGCTACATCACACCGGATAAAAGTTCGAGGTTTGTCAACTTGCTTTGTGTGAAAAATTAAATGAAAGCAAGCATCTAAATAGTCCCTTAATCCACTATATTGGGTAAAGGCCTGAACAGCGGCTGCAAGTATGGCTGTGGAGTGGTCGCAGGATATCTCCTTTGGTAGCACACTGGCTTCTTTCAGCCAGACGGCCAGCCAATGGTATATGGTGATTTTGTCGTGCTTTTCTGATATCATATTACTGACAGAAAATTGTTTCGGACTATCGTTAACAGTAGCCTCGTACAGAAATATATGTGAAGATTTATTTCCACATGGCCTTTTGAGTCGTTTAATTATACTGCCCGTAGCATCAATACTGATTTTTGGTACCGGCTCCTTCTTACAGTACGCCCGATAGACTTGAATTTGTAAGGGCATCCAATACAAGGCATAAAATGGATCGTAACTAATCCATCGAATGGATCCTTGGTACTGGCTGTCATACATCATATTGTTTATCCGTATGATAGGGTCTTCATGGGTAAAGTCTTTTTTTAGTTCTTTAGATTTCAGAACACGCAAAGCATTAGCTGTAGGCAAGTGACTAGGCAAAGAATTGCCAAACTGCATGATTTTCCTCGCTTGGAGCCTCCGATATACTACCGCAGATTGCCCTTCTTCAACCATAGCCGTAGCAGCAAGACGTTTAGGTGATCCTACTAGTCGACGTTTCAGAGAGGACTCACAACTAGAAAAATTTCCCGAGTACTGGCAGTATATGAGAACTCTTGATCCGTCAACCGGCTCTTTCTCTATATGTCCATGCAGTTGAGATTGACACGTTGAACACTGGGCCGATATTTGGACAAAATGTTCTCCTGTTGGATGAACTTTAGCCCGCTTGAATGCTAAACAGCATCTAAGTGATGTATGCTCCCAGAAATGGTCATTTATTATGGATGCCCAAGCGTTGGGAGGCAAAACCTGGTAGTCACGAGACAATCTTCCAGGCTTACTCTTCTCCAAACATTTATACACAGCTTTTTGCGGCCTCACATTTATCCATTCTGCAGGGGACAGGGTTATCGTAAATGTTGCACACCGGGATGATGGTGCATTAACCGAGGAATAATCATCAGTTTAGGTCTCATTTGATCGTGTAGCGTCTGGTAGCGTTTCCTTTTCACTATTAGTTACACCCAATAAATTCCAAAGATTGTACCGATTGAGTTTGACAATTACATACAAGTACTTACTTGAGTACTTAAATTCAAGGCTTTCGCTTATCCGAAGCCAAATATCTGACGATGGGGGTCTAATATTTCCATTAGGTAACACAATATCTTCCTTAGCCCTGACTATCATATCAACCAAATGCTGTCTATCCAAAGCAGGTCTTTTAGGCATTTTGGGGCTGATTGATTCCACTTTATTATCACCACTATCCCCCCTAACTATTTGATACGTAGTACATGAAAACGAACACAAAAATTTTCTGCGACTCAACCGATCTATCGAAATGCCGAAAAGATCTTGAAGGTTCGTTCTCCTTTTTTGAGTGACTAAGTTCCCGCAGGATGGCGTCTTCTAATATCAAAGTTAAGTTTAAGTATTAAAATCTGAGTAATTAAAGCAGATGCTATTTTTCAGTTTGCTGTTTTATATTTGTTCAATCCCTAGCCCCTGACGAATGCTCTGTGAAACCGAAAAAAGAATAAAAAAAAAAAAAAACTAGCTTGTGAGAACCAAAATATAAACACACCTTAGTTATGTCTTCAACTAGTTTATAAGTACATAAAAGAAAACAAATCTTATGTAAACAAAATTAATTCAGGACCACTGTAATCTGTTTTTGATGCAATTTGTTTATAAAAATAACGGCATTTACTCATTAGATATACAGCAATAAAGAAGTTACTTAAGATTCTGACTTCAGCTAAGGAATTCTTTCATTTCTCCATTCGTGGTATTTCGTAGTCAGAGATTTCTCCCAGAATTTAATACTTCTGTTTACTACTGAATGAAAACCTTTATACAAGTTGGATAGGCTGTGGAGTGGATTTACAAATTTCCTTACGAGCTGGGAAGTATTTGTAAACAACCTTTAAAGCTTCCGTGCAGTTCACACAAAGCGTGTTGCTGTTGAAAAAAAGGAAGAGCAATAAAATTATTGTTGTGTACCCTAGCGGATGTACTTAATAATTGGGAGACGTGAGACTGTAACGGAAAGCTCAACTACGCTAGTTAATACTATAATTGCGAGTTAATTAATGTTGTACAGTTACATGCGTTAGCTAATTCAGAGCCAGGCAGAAAAGATTTTTCCCTTTTAGCAAACACAAACATACTCACAACAATAAGGAATAAATAACGGAAATGGCTGAGCTTCTAAGATCGACTTCAGTTCAAATAAGTTTTAGTTGGATGCCGCGGCAAGATAGGAATAAAATAGGAAGTTTTACTCACCGTCTGGGTGTGTAATTTATAACCTGGAAGTTTTCACTATTTGAGTTGAGCCTCTAACACGTTTCACAAACACACTAGTACACGACTTGTTATCTCCACACTAATTACTTGCTGAAATGATAATCTCTTTATGACATGGGGGCTTTCCTTGCCGCCCCCGCAATACTAACACTCGATATAGCCCGCAAAAGGGCGGACCAGATGGGGGATGTCCGAGGCGATTTACTCTCTCCGTGCCGATTTCGAAGTTCGTTGACCAGGGTGGGATGAATTACTGTCACTACTATTTCGCGGAATTCCGGGGAAAGGGTTCCACACACACACACTTATAAATGTTATCGTCCAAATCTTTTGAGTGAGTCCTGGTCGTTTTTTCCGATTGCTTTCCGTCCCGAATCACCGTTTCTCGGTGTTGGGAATTGCTGTTTACATACGGTTAACAGTAGTAAAGCTGTTATACTACTGTAGGCTTATCATGCGTTACATACTACATTTACTATTAACAGGCTCTTGATCACTACTTCTTTCGGTACGCTTCCCCTCTGGTTAAACTTTCCTCGGACTACGAACGCCGATCTAGCTAATTTTCAGAACTTTTCTTTCCGTGCGGGCGGCGGCCTCGCAAAAATTGACAAATCCTCTCAAAATAAGATAGATTATCACCTGCTAGAGATCTTCACATTTTCGGGATTAAAATACTAATTTTCCTCAAATTGACAGCTTCTGGAGGATCTGCAGTTATTCCTCATCGTTCGGAATTTTGAATGCGACTAGAACTCTTGCTTTGTGTGGACTTGATTTGCATTTCTCTGAACCTCCTTCGCGTCTGGTTTATATCAACTAGCTCAGTGGATTCTCATTCCGCACAGATTCGACGCTAAAACTGTTTTTCTCCGGTGACCTCTTCACCCCCCATTATCGTAAGTTATCGTTCTAAAAGTCAGATCTGAAGCCTAGGTCTCATAGTATACGACAAATTATGGGGTTGTTTATCTCTTGCTAAGAATTCGTTGCTGTTCGTCTGGTCTTCCATCGTCGTCAACCCTCTCACGGGACCTCTGTGGTAAACATAGAGCGTTTGGCGTTTGAGAGCAAGGGAAGGGAATGTACGACTTCTGATCCCTTCTAACTTTATCTCTTCTTTTTCCTTTTCGAATTTCCACTCAGTAACCCATTTTACAATAATTATTCTCTGAATTAATCTGGACAATTTTCGTAATTTATCCAAACTTTTTTCCTCAATTATCTCTGTTTTGCCCTCTAAGCTAATTAATTAAGTAGGGGCCCAAGTTTTCAAACTATTATGAAATGATGTGGTCATGAATTGAATTTATCAATCGTTATCTCAACAGGCTGCATTGTAAGGAGCGAGAAAGAACATAAAGCTGCGGAAAATACATTAACTGGGTCTTTACATTTTTTACTTGCCAGTGGGGTTAGCACCACTCAACGTCTTCGAAAAAACAAACGCTGCATCAAAGGAAGGGAGGGGATAGTATGACCCCAAGCCTTTCCTAAATTGTCGAGAAAGAAAAAGAAGCACCTAAAAAGAAAAAAATGCGATCCTGTCTAACTTCATTTCAAAAAATGTATCCACGACTACGAAATCATTTCCGTACAGCAAAAGTTCACTATCGAATTTCTCTTCACCTTCTCAAATAGGTTTTAAAATTACTCACACTCTTTAAGCAAAGAAAATGAATAATGTTCTATCATATTAGTAAAATGTGAGATTGCTTACAATTTTCAGCGCAAATATTAGGTTGTTGCACATGGAATGGCGGAATATTGATGGAAACTTGAAAAAACCAAATTCCGTTGTAAAATAAGCATCATCGATCTAAATAATCACATCTCGCAGCAAGTGTTTTACCATCGAGAAACAAGATTTCGTAGCCGTCGTAGAAAATGTCGATCTACGAGATGTGACAAACCAACGAAATTCGCGTTTAATTGATGTTCACGAAACGATTGACTGTGTCGAAATGTGCCCAGGTACTTGAAGAAGTGGAAATCCGTAGAGGACATATCAGATGAAAGACGGATCAGGTAATGTTTTGCAACACAGCTGGTGCAGCTTCTGGATCGCCTTACGTGCAACATGGGGTCTCGCGTTATGATGGAGAACAATCGGCTCAGGGCGATTGATTAATGCCGGCTGTTTAATGGAAATTTTATGGCTGTTAGGTGGACAATACATATACACCAAAGGCCCAAACGTTATACATAACAAAGCAAATGCAAGTAAACGATGATGCGTGTGAAGGCCATGAAACGCTATATCGCCTGATATTCACCTCCGTTACTCAGGTTATTCTTGTTCTTCGGATGGAAAAAACAGCGAACTTTAGCAAGTTTGACAAAGGGCAAATTGTAATGACCACATGATTCGGTCAGAGCATTTCTCAGAGAGCAAGGTTTGTGGGGTGCCCACGATCATCTGTGGTTCGTAAATTCAAATGGGGGTATTAAATCAGAAACGAACGGCACGGTGTACGCCGAACACGGCTCATCGATACTAAAAGGTGAGCGAAGGCTATCTCGAATGGTACAAGCCAACAAAAGAGATTTGAGTGCTATTGACGGGGATATGATGCCTTAACACATAATTAATCGAACCGTACTGAAAACAAACGTGCGTAGCCATAGGCTGAATACACAGTATACGTATATTAGAGGTCTGCACGGGCCTTAATTTGGAAAGCCCAGCCCAGCCCGGCCCGTAAAATTTCAACAATTACCAAAATACGAATTTCAACATTTGGTACACTCGGTCATTCGACTCCCGAAGAGTTTTTGTTTTCGTAATTGCTCCACGTATTCTATTACAATAAACGTTAATTCAGAATATTTCTGAGACTCTGTATAAGTCACGTGACGTCCGAGGAGGGGGGTTGTATACACAAAAATATTGCATGAAAAGGACAATTTCCATGCCTTTCAAATTTTCTGGGTTTTCACATTATCATTCCCTACCACCGGACACGGAAATATCCTTGGGGATAAGGAGGGGGGGGGTAATTCGAAAAGTACGAAACATCCAGAATTATGAGTACGATCGTTCTACTGGGAGAAGATTTTATGGCTTTATAAACTGCACCTATCTCTACTGGCATATCATATCGCTGGAACCCAATATGTCTCTCGTGTGTGTGTGGGGAGCACATTTGTGCCGCTTAAGATGCGATGTTCCAGACTTTGTGCTATCGTAACTCAAAACGTTTCTGCATTTAGTGCACTGCATAACGTTTACCGGACGACTAGTTTCAGAACGGGACAGTAATTTAAAATATTTCCAAATATTGCTTTCCCCCTTTACATTGTCTACAAGCACGTATTCTCCGGAAGCGATTTTTTCGCGAAAAACGTTCGCTTACTTAAAATCCATAATAAGTATTGAAGAGTATTTATCAGCAACACTGAACTCAGCATGGGCTAAGGGAAAACAAAGACAGACTGTCCAGCTATTCAGTGACACAGAAGTTTTGAAAACGGCTGCCTCAGAGTACAAATGGGGAAAATACGGCTCAGATTTATACACAGAAGTAAGTTTCTCCCAGCTCATTTCTCCCGTGCCATTTAAGACAACCTAAAAGCTTTTCACACATCTAGAGAACAAAGTTCGCCGACCAGAACAATAAAAGAGATCGTCTGCGAGCGGGTGGCTCGGTTTAGAAATGCTGCAGTTAATAGCCTGCCCTGAAGAATGAGAGGAGGATGAAAGTTAGAGAGAGAGAGACAGACAGACAGACAGGGAGAGAGAGAGAGAGAGAGAGAGAGAGACAGAGAGACAGGGAGGGAGAGACAGGGAGGGAGAGAGAGAGAGAGAGAGAGAGAGAGAGACAGACAGGGAGACACAGGGTGAGAGAGAAAGGACCACATTCACATTGAAAAACTAAGGGAGCTGACCCACTCCAATTGTTTTGTAGGAGGGGATGATGTCGTAAAACTTTTATTTTTTCCATCAGCGGAAATTATTCAGTCTCATCTTGTTGCTGTATGTTGCGAATTTTCCAAACGAGAAAGGCTCAGTACATCGATTGGTTTGCTCATAAAAAAAAAAAACTAAAAAAAAAAAACCTATTCGGCCCGTGTTTGTTTTGCATTAAATATTGAAGGCCCGGCCCGTTTACCCAACTTAGAAATGAGCAAAGGCCCGGGCCCGTGCAGACCTCTAACGTATATACGTTTTAAAACAGAAGACTCGAAAAAAAATGATCCATAAACATATGAAATAGATCTTTCAAATGCAATAATTATGAGCGAAGGGATTGCATAAAATGTTAGGGAAAGGAATAAGCAAAATGTTTTGCATAAAGTAAACGGAATGTATTAAAATGTGTTATATAATTTCTCCCTATGTGTTGTTCATTCTGCTAAAGCAATGATATTTAGCAAAGTGATATTATGTAAGTGTTTTATGAAACTGTGCGTTTGTGGGTGTGACATTCATTTAAAAGAGAAGGCCTTGTGTGAAAGATCCAGTAGGTGCCTGGACCATTGGTCTTCAATATGAAATAATGGATATTATCAAAAATATTGCTTTTAATACAAGGGAAAACATCTTAAAAGCGTCTTTTACAATTAGTTACCTGTGTGTTGTTTACTCTGCATCAGCGAAGTGCCAACCTGTTAATGTACATATTTTCTTTCGTTTTTAAAATAAAGCTGTCGATAAATGATCTAACTCGCGTTCGCTACGTTGATTTTCTATATGCAGCAAATGTTTTGAGCCTAAATGTTGCTGTAAGTAAAACAAGTTTGTAAAATCATGCAATGCATTGATTATACATAATACGCTTTCCAACATAACAGAAATCATTACTCAAGTTATCACTCAAGTTATGAGATTAATGGCTGTGGAATAAATCTCGGTCCTGTGCCCTGACCCTTGATCTCATATCGATGATATTCAACAGAACCGGTTCGGTATACCTCCGAAATAACATGATGAAATTTTGTCGCAATCGAAGAATTTTTACGTAAGTTATGATGCATAAGGGCTATGGAATAGATCCCGCTCCTGTGTCCTAACCTTTGATCCCGTTTCGCCCATTTTGAACAGAATTTGTTCCAAGGCAGGCTCCTACAACATACTAACATTTCATCCAAATCGAAGCATTTTTACGTATGTTGTGACGCATAATGGCGATGGAAGTGATTCCGCTCCTATGTCCTGACCTTTGACCCCATTTCGTCCATTTTCAATAGCGTACCTCTTCATGTGGTCCATTACCACATACTAAAATTTCATCGAAATCGAACCTTTTTTACGTTAGTTATGACGCATAACAGCAGTGGAATGGATCCCGCTCCTATGTACTGACCTCTCACCCCATTTCGTTCACTTTAAATAAGGTTCCTTCCCATGTGATACCCTACCAGATACTAAAATTTCATCGAAATCGAACGATTGTTACGCGAGTTATCGTGCGGACGGACATACGCACACAACGCGTGACGTAATGAGGCAGATGGGAATCGCGACCATCTGCGCGCAAGAGTATGACGTCGTAAAACTTTAATAGGATCCACACACAACGCGTGACGTAATGAGACAGATGGCGTGACCGCGCGCCTACATTCTCAAACGCGAGATTGTGACGTCTTAAGATTTCTAAGCATTGGAAACATTAATGGAACGACGCCATGACACTAAAAACGTTATAATTCGGGGTGGTTATTTAACCCACTAAATGAATTCTCCTAAAGTAGAGATCAAGCTAAATCGATTTCTAGTACCAGAAAACGGTAGGTTGACGACTTTCATCAAAATTCTTAGAGCCGTTTTCAAAATAAAATGTACATACTTGCATACAAGAATTGCTACTTTAAGGTGGACGTCAAGTAATTTTGCTTCCTATACTTCCAATGGAAAAACTTCTGTACACATTTTCTTCACAATTATTGCGTTCCGAAGAATGAAAATTTGAACATCGATTAAAATAGCTTCATTTCATAACTGGAATACTTAATATTGTCTAAACCATAACCGTAATAATATTTTCTAAACCACAACCGTAATTATGCAATCCAACATTTATTTGTCCACTGACGTCATCAAAGTACAGGCCGCGCCATCTGTTTCCTATTAATAGTTTAGCACTTCCCTGCAATATCGCAGTTCCACTACAGTAAATAGCACACAGGGTAACAAAATCCAAAGGGTCTCTTTTTAATCAGTTTTGTTTACGCTTTCCAGCCGTAGGTTGAAGCAGCCTATATGCTCCAGCTTTTTCCGTCCGTCTGTCGGCACGATAACTCACGTAAAAATGGTTCGATTTCGATGAAATTTTAGTATATGGTAGGGGACCACCAGGGGACGAACCCTGTTGAAAATGGGTGAAGTGGGGTCAAAGGTCACGCCATAAGAGCGGGATCCATTCAATTGCCCTTATGCGTCATAACTTGCGTAAATATGGTTCGATTTCAATGAAATTTTAGTATGTGGTAGGGGACCACCTGGGGACGAATCCTATTGAAAATGGGTGAAGTGGAGTCAAAGGTCAGGACATAGGAGCGGGATGCATTCCATTGCCCTTATGCGTCATATGGTTCGTAAAAATGGTTCGATTTCGATGAAATTTTAGTATGTGGTAGGGGACTACCTGGAGAGGAACCCTATTGAAAATGGGACAAATGGAGTCAAAGGCCAGGACATAGGATCGGGATATATTCCATCGCCCTTATCCCACACTATTACGGTGGACGTCAAGTAATTTTGCTTCCTATATTTCCAATGGAAAACCTTTTGCACACATTTCCTTCACAATTAGTGTGTTCCCAAGGATGGAAATTTGAACAGCGATTAAAATAACTTCATACTATAACTTGGAATACTTAACATTTTCTAAAACATAAGCATATTTATATAAAAAAACAATAACGTTTCCTTTGGTGGTGTTGAAACCAGAAAACAGATGGCGCGGCCTGTACTTTGATGACGTCAGTGGACAAATAAATGTTGGATTGCATATAGAAGGCGAGCCCAATGCAGGAATGCAGAAAACCAACCTGGGTGACAACCAAATATTTTGAAAAGCGCACCCATGATGTGGAGTAGATGAATATTTAAATAATATTAACGCTAGGGTAAACATATTGTGCTAAAACGAGTATTTTGGGGTTACAATTGTTTTAAGTAAAATTACATTAATTATTTTAAATTAAAAATGTTATTAAACAAAAAATGTGAATTATAAATTTTAAAAAACTGATGTTTAATTTTCATAACGCATGAGGGGGGAAACGTTGAGTACGAGGATGTAAAAACAAAATTATGTGCTGTTCAGGAAACCTCCGCCGCCCCGGTGGCGCAATGGTCTAAGCGATGGCCTCTGATCATTCGTCCAAAAGGGGTCCGGGTTCGAATCCCGGTGAGGCATGGATGTTGTGTTTGTCTTACGGTACTGGCTCTCTCCCTTCCCTGGAACCAGTGACCCAAAATTAGAGATGGGCGACTGCTTATAGCCCATTGAGTTGCTCACGGTTGTCGTTAAACCTCCAATCAATCCAAAAAAGAACCCTCCAGCCTCACTCCCCAAAGAATAGTCTGGCGACGCCTCTTTTCTAACACAGACAACAATGAAACAAATGTATCATCGTCACAAGTACCGCCATAAGAGGACGCCAAAATATTTTTTTGCGTTCTTCTTCCCATTTTAATACAGTACTACAAAAATTACGATCCCGTTTATTTTAAGACACATCATGACGTCTTAAAAATGGCAAATAACACAAGCCTGTACCTTCTGCACAATATAGCACCGGGTGCTACAGCAAATTGTTTGTATAAAAACAGTACAGTTAAACAGCATTAGACCCCAAAGTTGAAGCAGAGAATTAAGTACAAATGACCGAGAGATCACCTAAGACAATAGTGTCAAATTCCAGAGTACTTCTGGAGGAGATTTGTGAAAACATTATTATAGACTGAACCTAGACTCCATCAGTGCACAAGTACGCATGTCATGTACGTATAGGATACGAAGGAGACAGGGACTGTAATAATACGTAATAAGTATAAAATTATGCGAAACACATATCTACGTCGCCTATATCTACTACTACAGTACTTTGCAGATAGCAAATGCTCTACATTAGCCCATTCATACAAAGAACTGGTGCTTTCCTCAAACTCAAAGAACACAGAAACCATTCACGGATTTCAAACTGCAACCGGATAAATTAAAATCGATTGTGTTACAACCGGATAAATTTAAATCGATTGTGTTACAATGGCATAGACGAAATTTCAATATCGCTGCTGTTTCACCAGCCCCCACTTTGAAATAGGAATAACTGTTTACCGGAAATGGAACAAACGAAAGTTTTTGCGGTACAATCCGGTACAAGCGGAGTACAACAGAATAGCATAGTATAAATTTCAAAATTGCGAGGTGGGGGCTTCCCTTTTCCCTCCAGCATCACTTGAAATTGGAATCACTGGTTACCGGAAGTGGTACAAACGAATTTTTTTTTTTTTGTAGTACAATCCGATTCAAACGCAGCACAAGCGAATGTTACATAGTCGAATTTTCAAAATTGCGTAGTAGAGGGGATGCCATTTTTTCCAGCTCCCCACCTTTAAATGGGAATAACTCGCAACCGGAAGTGGTACAAAAGAAAAAAATTTCGGTACAATCCGGTACAAACGGAGTACAACAGAATAGCGCAGTCGAAATTTCAAAACTGCGAAGTGGGAAGCAGTTTTCCCCGAGCCCCCCACTATGAAATTAGAACTGCTGGTTACCGGAAGTGATACAAACGAAAACTTTTGCGGTGCAATCCGATTCAAAGTGAGTACAAACGAATGGCATAGTCAAAATTTCAAAATTGCGTGGTGAGGAGGGGGGGGGGGGAAGATGGAGACGTTTCTCCGTCACCCACTTGGAAATGGGAATAACTCGTAATAACTCGTTACCGGTAGTGGTACAAACGGAAATATTGTCGGTACAATCCTGTACAAACGGAGTACAAACGATTGGCATAGTTGAAATTTGAAAGTTCCGTGGTGATGGTGCTGCCGTTTCCGCAGTTCCCAATTTAAAATTGGAATAACTCGTACCCGGAAGTGGTACACACGAAATATTTTGCGGTACAATCCGGTACAAACGGGGTACAAACGAATGTCATAGTCCTAATTTCAAAATTGCGAGGTGGGGGCTGCCATTTTCTCCGAGCTCTTCACTTTGAAATTGGAATTATTGGTTACCGGAAGTGGTGCAAACGAAAATCTTTGCGGTAAAATCCGATTCAAACGGAGTACAAACGAATGCCCTTGCCGAAATCTCAAATTTGCGTAGAGGGGGGGTGACGTTTCCCCATCTCCCAACTTTGAAACGGGTAACTCGTTACCGGAAGAGGTACAAACGAAAATGTCCGTGGTACAATCCGGTACAAATGGAGTACAAACAAATGGCATAGTCGAATTTTCAAAACTGCGTGCTGAAGGGGTTCCCGTTTCCCCAGAATTTCACTTTGAAATGGTATTCCCATTTCATTTTACCGGAAGTGGTACACACGAAAATTTTTGCGGTACAAACGGAGTACAAACGAATGGCATAGTCGAAATTTCAATATTGCGTGGTGGGGGCTGCCGTTTTTTCACCCTCCCCCTTTGAAATGGGAATAACTCGTTACCGGAAGTGGTACAAATGAAAATTTTTGCGGTACAATCCGGTACAAATGGAGTACAAACGAATGCCATATTTGAAATTTCAAAATTCCGAGGTGGGGGCTGCCGTTTCCCCAGCCCCCCACTTTGAAATGGGAATAACTCGTTACCGGAAGTGGTACAAACGAAAATTTTTGCGGTACAATCCGGTACAAACGGAGTACAAACGAATGCCATATTTGAAATTTCAAAATTCCGAGGTGGGGGCTGCCGTTTCCCCAGCCCCCCACTTTGAAATGGGAATAACTCGTTACCGGAAGTGGTACAAACGAAAATTTTTGCGGTACAATCCGGTACAAACGGAGTACAAACGAATGGCATAGTCGAAATTTCAAAATTCCGAGGAGGGGGCTGCCGTTTCCCCAGCCCCCACTTTGAAATGGGAATAACTCGTTACCGGAAGTGGTACAAACGAAAATTTTTGCGGTACAATCCGGTACAAACGGAGTACAAACGAATGCCATATTTGAAATTTCAAAATTCCGCGGTGGGGGGCTGCCGTTTCCCCAGGCCCCCCTTTGAAATGGGAATAACTCGTTACCGGAAGTGGTACAAACGAAATTTTTTGCGGTACAATCCGGTACAAACGGAGTACAAACGAATGGCATAGTCAAAATTTCAATATTGCGTGGTGGGCTGGCTGCCGTTTCTTCAGCCCCTGCCCCTCTCGCACTTTGAAATGGGAATAAGTCGTTACCGGAAGTGGTACAAACGAAAATTTTTGCGGTACAATCCGGTACAAACGGAGTACAAACGAATGCCATATTTGAAATTTCAAAATTCCGAGGTGGGGGCTGCCGTTTCCCAGCCCCCACTTTGAAATGGGAATAACTCGTTACCGGAAGTGGTACAAACGAAAATTTTTGCGGTACAATCCGGTGCAAACGGAGTACAAACGAATGCCATATTTGAAATTTCAAAATTCCGAGGTGGGGGGGGGCTGCCGTTTCCCCACCCCACCCCACCCCCCACTTTGAAATGGGAATAACTCGTTACCGGAAGTGGTACAAACGAAAATTTTTGCGGTACAATCCGGTACAAACGGAGTACAAACGAATGCCATATTTGAAATTTCAAAATTCCGAGGTGGGGGGCTGCCGTTTCCCCAGCCCCCACTTTGAAATGGGAATAACTCGTTACCGGAAGTGGTACAAACGAAAATTTTTGCGGTACAATCCGGTACAAACGGAGTACAAACGAATGCCATATTTGAAATTTCAAAATTCCGAGGTGGGGGCTGCCGTTTCCCCAGCCCCCCCACTTTGAAATGGGAATAACTCGTTACCGGAAGTGGTACAAACGAAAATTTTTGCGGTACAATCCGGTACAAACGGAGTACAAACGAATGCCATATTTGAAATTTCAAAATTCCGAGGTGGGGGGGCTGCCGTTTCCCCAGCCCCCACTTTGAAATGGGAATAACTCGTTACCGGAAGTGGTACAAACGAAAATTTTTGCGGTACAATCCGGTACAAACGGAGTACAAACGAATGCTATATTTGAAATTTCAAAATTCCGAGGTGGGGGCTGCCGTTTCCCCAGCCCCCCACTTTAAAATGGGAATAACTCGTTACCGGAAGTGGTACAAACGAAAATTTTTGCGGTACAATCCGGTACAAACGGAGTACAAACGAATGGCATAGTCGAAATTTCAAAATTCCGAGGTGGGGGCTGGCGAAATGGAGCTGATTATGTGGTTAGTGGAGGAGCCGACGTGGGAGTAGGGGCGTAGGTTTTATTGCACTGGGGCCCGAGCTCGCTCTCCACGGCACTGCTGCTAACCACTACATCACCCAGAACGATCAAGTTTCAAAATTTCTGATTAATTTGAACATAACCATCACAAGATTCACTAATCGAAGCAACCGGAGTTCAATTTGGAAGTTTAGAAATCATTCCCGTCATTGCCTCCGGCAATCACGGGAATTAATTACACCAACAAACGGATTCACATCTTTCAAATTTGTATTGTACAATGGTGTAATCACGTATTTCATTCATTGATATTTTGAGCCTCCGTGCAATCACAGGAATGAATCCTAAACCTCCAGATTCGCTATATATGAATGCCGGTTGCTCCGACTAGCGAATCCTGTGATGTTTATATTCAAATTAATAGGAAACTTGAACGTTCTGGGTGGTGTAGTGCTTAGCATACTCGGGCGCTATCCGGGAGACGTAGATTCGATTCCCTCTCCAGGACAACGAAATTTTCAAGTTTTCGGATATTATCTGACTTAACATCCATGTCGTATTTACACCAATAAACGGATTATCATTTAAATTTGTATTGTCCTTCGATCTGTTTAACATCCACAATACGATCTCACAATGCACATATGTCAGGTATCACTAAATCGGAGAATTGTTGTAAATGCGGCATTTTAGGAACGAAAATATCTTCAGGAATTGTCGTTCGCTGAATCACTTTAAGAAGAAAAGAGACACCAAATTATTGGGTGAAAAGATCCCTTCCTTTGAATTCAAAATTATGTGCAATAGTTTAAAATGAAATAATAATCGAACATTTATTTGCATATCTTGTTTAGCATATCCGGCGCGTAACTGAAAGACCCTAGGTTCGACTCCCGGTGGCGGCCAATGAGAATTTTTCCGTGACTCACTTATAAACGTGGAAAGAACGAAGATCTTTGTTTCATGTTCTTGGTCCACGTCAAATGTCTGTATTAATTATTCATTCGCCTTCTGATTATTTCTTCAGTTGCTGCTTACCATCTTTGGTGAATCCCCAGCATTGTGCGGGGCTCCAAGAAGCAACCTGCCAAATTGGCTCGGCAGTTAGCGTGTGTGAGTCTGGAGGAATTCGAGGCCGCTGTGGTGTAGCGGAAGCATATCCGGCGCGTAACTGTGGAGGGCCCTGGGTTCGACTCCCGGTGGCGGCCAATGAGAATTTTTCCGTGACTCACTTATAAACGTGGAAAGAGCGAAGATCTTTGTTTGATGATCTTGTTTTAAAAGCAGAGAAAAAGCTGCCTGTGCCACTCAAGGTGCCAGAGTTGGTCTCAGACGATCGACTCTGACTATTCGTCTGAGATGGGCTCAGGTTCGAGTCTGGATTATGCATGGGTTGCGCGCTTGTCAGATATCGCTCGTTGTGTGACTGGAAACAGTGGCTCTATGCTAGGGGCGACCGACGGCTTACAACCCTTTAAATTGCTCAAGGTGATCGTTAAACCTCGAAACTTTAAAAACAAAATGAAAAAAATCGAAGGAGTACCGTGGTACATTTTGTAGATAATTTATGCTATGCATCTTCTGCATGTCAAAATTTTTGTGGGTGTGAAATAAAACGAGTGATTCGAGAGCAAACATTTATTTACGTTTGAACACCGGATTGCATTTATTCGCGTCACTCACGACCACACAGTCTGGTACATACTAAGTGGAATTAAATCATAACAACAAACAATAAGGTTTTTAATTCCTGGAATTGAACGGTAGTTAGGTAGGTGGAATAATGAATGTTATTGTCGTAAAACCAATGAGAGAATATATGTAAGTCATAAACGTAAATAACTAGTAAACTGTAGTGGCGGTAATAGTAAGTTTTTAGACTGTTTAGCTTTTCAAAAACAAAATTCATTATTACTATTTTTGTTACATGTAAAACCTATATAAATAGGCCACGTCTGTCTCTAACGCTCTGACGATAATCAGTACTTGCAGCACCATCTGCTTTTATCCGGTGGCCCAAATCGGAGCTAAACTCATCGCTATCGCACGATACGTAAAATCAAGGAGAAATGCCGGAACATAAAGTTAGTAGGGCAAACGACTCCATCTGTGGCAACATGCATGCGCTCGAATAACTGTCTGCGGCGTTTGTTCTGTTACGTAGGTGTTATGTCGTGTTTTATTTCATATTTTCGCTTTGCGGAGTAATTTCATAAAAATAGGATAAAACTGCAGAGTAACATAATGAAAAGGAATCGGCGTTATTATAAATATAAATACTCAGATTTATTTGAAGCGCTCTAACCGACAATATAAATTGAAATTTTCAGATGTCAAAGTGAGCAAAATTGCATCTAAGAACATTTTCAGCTCTCACAAGAATGAGTTTTCACTGTATTTCCTTACAGAAATCCGGCGTCTATTTTATATGTTTTCAGTCAGCTTCGATTAAAAATATCACCCCAAACTAGGTCGGGGAACAAACACTACCTGTATATGCATATTTATTTAAAACTTAAGACGGGTTGCAGGCTAGTTATTGAGATTCAGACGAACGTAAAAAAACTCCCTTGACACCGATGAAATGTGATGTTGATACGAAAGTCCATCTGCGCATGCTCAAGGTATATAAAATCTGGCCGCAAATTAGGAAGAAATGCTGAATGGCAAGTGTGTTAGTGAGAGGATTGATAACTTTTGGTCTAGGATATCCACAGGTTACACTCCATCGTGTTGTACATCATTTTAAATCTCTGATCAGTAGCAGCTAACCCTCCTTGGGGTGGGGGAGGATCGAGCTGATTCCAAATTTACCTACATCGCATCGTTTTCACACATTCAAAATGCATTTTTGTAATGGCTTTTACCACGTTTAGCATGAATTTCTCGTAATTTACGCAGATTGCAATGATATATTGTTACGTTTATGCAAAACATGATGAAACAATGTTTAGTAAAATATATTGTTGCAACAATGGAATTAAGTATTGTCACGTCACTACATGGGACAGCATTCGAAAATCATATTTAAACAATGGGTTTGACTACTTGGGTTACCTGTTTCCTTTACATCGATTTTTTTTGCATGGGATTTATTTTGCTGCTGTTGGAAAAGACACAAGACAATAAAAGTCCATCGCAAAAGAACTTTTCAAATCGGTCTTTCAGCAGATGATAAATGGCTCCAAATGCAATTACGTTTTCACCCGCTTACCAAGAAACTGAATCAGCGTAATGCAAACTTTTAGCAGCGTATTTTTTCACAAAGAAACCCCCATCTGTAGCAAGAAACCTCCTTTATGAAGTTGAACTTTCAGAAACGGAAATGTGCTCGAATAAAGGAAAAAAAAACTTATGCTTCCTAAAAAGATATATTTTCGTCAATTGATGTTTTAGAAGAGAAGCTACGATTTCAGATGCAAATATAAATTTTCACTCTCTTAACCTCAGAACGGAGCACTGTGGAAATACACGAAATACTTCCTCATAAAACGTATTTTTCCCCACAAAGTGCAGTTTTAAAAGAGAACAATAGTGAGACAAAAATAATGCTTTTACGTCACCTAGGGGAAGACTGCTCATTATTAAAAACATACACAGTATAATCACATTATTGTGACCACTTCCTACTTTGGACATGAACAGCGAGTAGCCGATGAAAGAAGGCACGTGTCGTGAGCTGGCTTGGAGGGTATTATAAGGTGTGCTGTAGGCATTGTGAAAACATATGGCCGCGGGTGGCCTAGTGGTCAACTTTTGTGACTGCCGCGGAAAGGACCTCAGGTTCGATCCCAGCGAGGTACGAACACTCGAACCACTAAATATCCGCCGTGCGACGGATGGGCACGTTAAGCCGTCTGACCCCGGGTACTGGCCCCCCGGTAATAAATAAGGGTGTCTTTCTCCCCCTTTCTACTTCGCTTCCGTGTCACTTTCCTATCAAGCACTCTAGCCCAAATCTCCTAGCTTCCTATTTCTAAGGGTTGTTTAAGACCTGAGGTCAGACACTCCCTTTCTATAATCCTCTACATATGATCATTTGATCATTTGTGAAAACATATCACTCGCTGAAGTCATGGATAAAAGTAGCAATTATTATCGGCTTTCGGGCCAAGGGTGGCAGTCATTCTGAAACAGCGGAGTTTATGAACTGTTCACGTGCTACTGTGGTTAAAGTGTATCGTGATTGAAGAAATGGCCCCATTGCGAATTAGTGACGTGGAAACTGGGGAGCACCACGTACCATTGATGTGAGATGTGAACATCGGCTGCGGAGGTGCGTGAGGGCCGATCGACAAGCTACAGTGGAGCAATTCACTGGCCGAATGAACCAGGGGGTTACCAGAAGTGTGTCTAAACCAACAGTTCAGTGAACCCTGCTGCGTATGGGGCTCCGATGCAGACGGATGATCACTGCACCTATGGTAATGAAGGTGCATGGGCAAAAAATGCTTACATTTGCACGGCAGTATCGGAATTGGACCTCCGCTGATTAGCAAAGGATTGCCTTCTCCCATGAGTCACGTTTTCTGCTTCATCAAATTGATAGACGTTGGTGTATAAGGCGAGAAACATCGGAGAACAGACACTCTTTAACCATCGCTGGAAGAACACAAGCTGGTGAGAGCAGCGTTATGGTCTGGGGAATGCTTTTGTGGCATTACCTTTGTCCACTCATACCTGCGGAAGGCACTATGGACTGAATTCGTTATGAATCCATCCTTGCAGACCACTTACACCCATACATGCTGATTGTCTTCCATGAGGTGGATGGGATCATCCAGCACGACAATGCGACGTGTCACACAGCTAGAAATCTACGAGAGTGGTTGGAAGAGCACGATGAAAATTTCACAGTACTTCCCTGCCCCCTAATTCCCCAGACTTAAACCCAATTGAGCATCTGTAGGACCACCTCGATCGTGTCCAGCAGCTATCAGATGCCTTGCAGTCAGCCTGGCTCCACATTTTTGTCAACACCTTCCAGCACATTATTGAGTCACTCCCAGCCCGTCTAGCTGCTGTCCGCGCTGCACACGGCGGTTACTCTGGATATTAGCTGTTGGTCACAATAATGTGACTCCACCTTGTATGAAGTTGTTCTTCATAGGGAATGATACCCAGTACAGAAAAAAGTGTTTTGGTAAGACATTTTGAAGCGAAAACTGAATTTGAAGAGTAGAAATTTGCATTTATACCCACTAGTGACGGAACTGTATCTTGTGAAAAATTAGAAAAAATGGGCAAAACGTTTTTCTTAGTGGAAAATATACGATTGAATAAAAAAAAATCAAGTCGAACTTTTAGAAGCAGAGACAGCAAGGAAAGCGTAAAATACCATTACTCTCCCTATCAGGGAAGTTGTATGTTATTTTAAAAAGTCAATGTGTAAAAAAATGTTTCACAGTCATCGGTCTTCAACCAAAGAAGGATTTTCACGTTCAATTTTGAAAAGCGGAGATACTGTTGGAAATAGGGTTATATATTAACGTTCCCAAGCGGTACATTTGTTTTCAAAAATAGGAAAATACGAGCATATGTTCTAAATAACGGTAATTGTGCAGCAGAAAAATAATTTTTCTAGTACGATTTTTAGAAGCAAAAGTAACTAGAAAATAGCGTGCACATATACGCCTCCTAGCCGAAAAATTGTACATGGTTTGAAGAAGTCAATATGTTAAATTTTAATCATAGTAAGGTGTTTTTTTTTTTGCCGCCCCGGTGGCGCAGTGGTCTAAGCGATGGCCTCTGATCATTCGTCCGAACGGAGTCCGGGTTCGAATCCCGGTGGGGCATTGATGTTGTGTTTGTCTTACGGCACTGGCTCTCTCCCTTCCCTGGAACCAGTGACCCTAAATTAGGGACGGGCGACTGCTTATAGCCCATTGAGTTGCTCACGGTGGTCGTTAAACCTCCAATAAAAAAAAATAAAAAAATAAGCGGGGTTCAGTACTATAAAAAATTTTTAAATTTAGTTTATAGAATCGGAGATACAATTACACAGTCGTACCCCTTAGCTGCAGGTCTGTGCCTTTAGGGAAGTTCAAAAATACATGCAAACAAGAAAGGTGACACCGAATTTTTGGGTGTAATGAGCACGTCTTTTGAATCCGTTCTGACGCAAATTAAAGTTATCAAAGCTATTCTAAGTCAGTGGAACCGGTATGGAAAGCGATAGTATCTGACCGAAGAAAGAAGTTTTTCAATCGGGTTTTTAATCCCTCAGATATTTCTGTAAACGGAATCGTGAGCTTACGCCCTCTGGTTTCAGACTTGTGCGTTAAGAAAAATTTGAATTTATATGAGAAACATTTCGCAGTTTCAGTAATGTCAGCGGGTACTGTTTGATACAGTTTAGCAGGTCTACCTGGTTTTCCAGTATGAACTTTTCTAGGACGACTAACAGTTATCATCTTAGTTACTGCGTGATTTTGTTTGTAAACAATGGTGAATCTTGCTCTCTTTAGGAATCTGGCATTGGCTTCCTCTGACGTAAGTTCCGGTGACGTACTCGGCTCTGACGTCATGTCTTCCACTGCCATTTCTTCTGTCGCAACGTCTGTTTCACTCTCGGCGTCCGGTGCGATATTACCATCGGGTGAGCACGTTGTGTCACTCATCTCAATGAATGGAGTATGCGATTCGGATAACGTGAGCAGTTCGAATTCGTAACCACGTGGAAGGTTATTTTCGAATTCATCGATAAAACGGATGTCACGGCTTTCAATTATTTTTCTAGAACTTTTGTTCCATAAGCGGTATGCTTTGTATTCCATTGAATAGCCAACAAATATAAGTTCTTGAGATCTCGGGTCGAATTTCCCCTTCGATCGCTTATTCAAAACATAAGCGTTTGGCCCGAAAACCTTGAAGAATGATACATTTGGTTTAACGCCAAATAAAGGTTCATATGGAGTAATTTTCCCTTTTAAGCTTCGTGTTGGAGAACGATTTCTCAAGAACACAGCACAGTTAATCGCTTCTGCCCAAAAGCTAACTGGTGGTTTTGGCTGGATTAATAAACATCTCTCCATTTCGACGATTGTGCGATTGTATCGCTCGGCGACTTCATTTTGTTGCGGTATTAATACTGCAGATCTTTCTCTGCGTATGTCTTCATGCTCCAAATATGCGTTGAATTCTGTACCGCAATATTCTAGCCCATTATCGGTACGGAGAGTTTTAATTTTTACTCCTGTACGATTTTTCATTGATGCCTTGAATTTCAAAAAAGCCTTCTTCATTTCATCTTTTGATTTAAGACGCCATATTTTTGTACATCGTGACTTGTTGTCAATAAAAGTAACGAAATAACGTGAACCACAAAGAGATTGGGTTTTCATCGGTCCACAGACATCTGAATGGATGAGGTCCAGCTGTTGCTTGCTTTCAAATCGGGATTCCTTCGGAAAGGGTTTTGTCGTCTGTTTTGCCTGAATACAGACTTTACAATTTTTCAGGCTATCCCCATTTTTAAAGAAGAGTCCTCGTATCATTTCGTTTGCTTTAAGTTTTTTAGATCATTCTCATTCAAATTACCATATTTCAGATGCCATTTTTAAAATTCTGTAACCATAGCTACATTTTCATAGCTTGGTGTTGCATAATACAGTTCACCTTTTCTATCTGCTCGGAGAAGAGTGGTTCCATTGGATTCAATGACTCTGGCTTCTTTTTGGGTAAAGATAACTGAACGGTCATTAGCTGTGGCTTTTGACACAGACAGTAAGTTATTCCTCAGATCAGGAACACAGCGCATTTTCTAATCGAATGGTTTTCGTATCTCTTCCATTCCGCACAGTGATCCGCATGGATCCTTTTCCGGTTACTTCAGCTGTTTTATCTACTGCGAAATTCACAAAACAGTTTGCTTGTTTATTTATTTCTGTAAACAGATTCTCGTCGTTGCACATACGCGTCGTTACTCCGCTATCTATGCACCATATAGACTTTGTATTATGAGTAGCCTTCATTGATATGGCTGTATGCATACTTTCATTTTTCGCTTTTATAACCATGGAAGCCACTTGTCTGAAGGATTCTGCCTTTTTATCAGCAATCCGTTTTCGACATTCAGATGCTTTATGAGTGACCTTCGAACATTAGTTACATTTGTAGCTACGGAACACTTTGTTGTTCCTTTTGTCGTTCTTACCTTGATTTTGCCTCCATTTTTTAGAGGTTGACTTCAATTTGTGACGTACCTGCCAGCAGGACGCACACGACATAAAAGCAGATAGGAATCAGAATAAAACGTCCGCGTGGCTCAATTGGTAGAGCGACTTATTCCGGAATGAGGGGATCCGGGTTCGAATCCTGGCGTGGACAGAAATGACGGAGAAATTTACTTCGTTATAATGGCGCCCGAACTATCCGGATGACCCGACCGTTCAAAATCTCGCAATGGTGTGATGTTATTTCCACACCGCGAGATAGGAAAAATCAGAGAATCCCATCTCCAGCGCTTCGAAAAATAAAAATGTGTGATGATGCATTCCACACACCAGATTGACTGGGAGTTCTCAAGTGCACATTCTACAGAGGATGGCTGCCTGCAACGATTCATGGTCACGGCTGACCCTTGGGCCATGCCCCCGGCCCTCTTTCGGAGGGGTGGGAGATGTGACGTACCTGCCAGCAGGACGCACACGACATAAAAGCAGATAGGAATCAGAATAAAACGTCCGCGTAGCTCAATTGGTAGAGTGACTTATTCCGGAATGAGGGGATCCGGGTTCGAATCCTGGCGTGGACAGAAATGACGGAGAAATTTACTTCGTTATAAGGTTCGAATCGTTTTGTCTGTTGAAAGATAAATATGCAGTTTGGCAATTTGGATAGCTTTTTGTTTTTCGAGCTTCCAATTCTTCCAAAAGCTTAACTTTTAGAATGTCAGGTTTCAGTAGCTCATCTTTTGACACTATGACAAAACGAAAGTTATCGAATGTATCTGGGGTACTGTATAGCCTTAGTATTGTAAGGAGTTCGTCAGCTATTACGATGTCCATTTCATTAAGTTTATCAACTATTTCGAAGAATTCAGTCAGGTGCTCTGGCATGTCATTAATATCATTTGTCTTGCGAAATAGTAGTCGCTTCAGTAGCGTAGCTTTTCTAGCTGGTCCTTTCGATTCATAAGTTGATCGACGCTTCTGCCAAATTTCATTTGAAGTTTTGCAATTTTTTATATTGCATAGCTCGCTTGGACATATGGAGAGAATTATATCTGCCTTTGCCTTCTGATCACCTAGTGTCCACTTATTGAGCGTTTCTAATTCAACTTCGTTTGTTCCGTCCAGCAGGCTTTGGAATTTGACCTGTCACGTAACTCCAACGGTCAATTTTGGATTAGAATAGCTTCTGTTTGAATTTTCCAAGTGTCATATTTGCTTGTACTCAGCTTTTCTATAGCTATCTGCGACATTGCTTATTTATTAATGCTATCTAAAAAATAATAATAAAGGCTTAGTTACCAAGGGCTGGATCGAAGTTCACAGACTTTCAGTCATTCGCCTACTTCTCATCGGTCTTAATGAGTGATTATGCGGCCTCCCTTTCAGCAGTCCGAAAAACGTTCTTCTTTGAACGGTTTTTACGTCCTTGTTTGCTTCACTGGATGCTTCTCTGGCTGCCGGTTTGGGTAGTGCACTTAATTTGGGTGGCGCAGTGCCTGGGCCCATAACCAAATTGTGGGGAAATTAATGGAGCATTGTAAATGCTACATATTGCACAGTGAAATAACCGCCAACTAAAGACATGTTTGAGTGATTTAAATCTATTATTTAGTATCGTTAAAAATCATATGAACTTGTAAACATTAAAAAATAATAATAGAATACAGCAATGACCACTGACTTTAACCTTACACCACGAAGGCAAGAACATCTCTGAAGATACATCTTGCTGTTACAGCACGTACATTTAATAGTGCTTGTCACAAGAACAATGCGTGACGTGATATATACACATCTCACTTGACTTGGATAAATAAACATAATAACATATGAACAATTACGTTATTACATGAGATTAAACAGCAAAATAAAGATTGATTTCCTACAGGACCATAGGAAGTAGACATATTAACAAAAGTAGTATATACATCTTTGCCTCCTGGCGGATAAACGATGCAATATTTTAAGAAGAAAATATTCCGAAAAGGTTTATCGATGCGAGTGGCATCAGTCCACGAACGAAATTTTTCAATCGAGATTTTAGAAGCTCATATTTTATGGCAAATACATCAGAAAGAAAAATAAACACTTACGCCCCCTGGTAGCCAAAGTATTCTTTACCAAAAATTGGAAATTATATGCAAAAGATTTTCCTTCGGGAGCTGTATCAGCTGAAGAAAAAGTTTTTCATATCAGAGTTTTAGAAGAGATATCGGGAAAAACGTAATTTAATTTTACGCCCCCTAGCGAAAAATCTATGCGTAACTTGAAAAAGTAACTGTACCTGAAATGCTCCCCGACATAAATGGAATCGAAAGATAAAAGAATTTTTTCCGTCAGATATTTAGAAGCAAAAATATGGAATAAAAATGTATTTTGAATTCGATATCATCTGCATTTACGCCCTCTAGCGGCGAAACTGTACATCGTAAAAAAAAAAAAAAAACGAAATGAAGGATCATCATTTGCATATTTCAAGCTTTACAGTGCAAAAAAAAAAAATTAATCGGACTAACAGTTACAAAAATATGGTTTTTACAGACGGACGGACGAACAAACCGATAACATAAGCACGATCTTTTTTTTTTTTTTTTTTTTTACAAAAGGTGTGCAAAAAAGTGTCTGGTACTGAAAGATATCCAATACAAAATGAACTTTACAAACTAGACGTTTAAAGTTGAACTCGGGAGGGAAATAAAATACAGATACGGACTGCCAGCGGGAAAATTGTACATTATTATGAGCGGAAAATATGTGGAAAATGTTTTTTTTTGTAGTGAGTAGTATACGACCAAAACCGATTTTTAAAATCGGAATTTTAGTAGTGGAGATTCCGTTGGAAATTGAAATATCTGCTTTCGCCCTTTAGCTAAAGGCTAGTGAGCTTAGTGTGCCAAAGGAAGATTTCCTTCGTGCTATAGATATACATTTATTTTCCTCATTACAGATAAAATGCTCTAGTAGAATTAGTAGCTATCCATAAACTGCTCGAATAACTTCTTGTTACATCAGTGTTCAGAACACAGAAGCTTTTTAGCGCGTTACACGAAATGTGATTTTGAAAAATAATAGTAGCGCTGGCTCTGAATATCATTACATGTGCATCTGCGTTATGCGTTCGAAACATTTTATCTTCACCGTTTCAGAAAGAGCGATTTTTTAACGTTTCCTCTTTTTTTTTCTTCTTCTTTCTGTTTTTCCAACTATTCTCCCACGATTTACAACTTTGAAAAAGGTCGCACGGCTTAGATGAATTTATAATCAAACACAAAAATGAATTACCAAAATAAGATAGATCACTTACTTGCAAGGATTTAATAAAATTTCTCTCGTTTTTCTTAACACGTCGGTGACAGCCAAAATTAATTAACCATGACGCGGGAGATAATTTCTGAACGTAATTAAGCTGGGTAAATTGAATGCTGTTTTTTCTTTCTTATTTTTGGCTTTAATGAAAAGCCTAATTGCAAAGCACCCTGTCGTGGAATTAAAAGACGCGCTGCATTTTGTAGTTATGAATGAATTGTAGCAGAATTTATTGCCCATGGACACGTGTCGCGTAATATGAAAACTTTTGAATGAACAATTACCTTCAGAAGGAAATGATTATTTTTTCCTTAGTTTTTCTTTTGCATATTCCTAAGCTACTGTGCTCACGGAATAGTTGGGAACCATACGTAAGATTACTTATTTTAAGAATGTAATATATTGTGATAAAGCTACAACCCTTGTCTGATCTGTGTCTGATATACTCGTATAAACCTACACCACTAAAAAATGGCTCAATAATTTCTCACCACAGCACAGAAATTACAGTATATGCTGATAATGCAGCCTCGTCCATGTTTACAGAGACACTTTAACATTACCCTTCTAAACTTGCGGTAACTTTTAAAGACTGTCTTTCGAAAATCATAACAGACGAAATTCTTTTCGAAACAACATTTTGAAAACATCTTGACGCCCCAGTGGCGCAGTGGTTTGATCATTCGTCCGAAAGGGGTCCGAGTTCGAACCCCGGTGAGGCATGAATGTTGTGTTTGTCTTACGGTACTGGCTCGCTCCCTTCCCTGGAACCAGTTGCTCTAAATTAAGGACGGGCGACTGCTTATATCCCGCTGAGTTGCTCATGGTGGTCGTTAAACCCTCAGTCAAAATAAATAAATAAATAAATAAATAAATATATAAATAAAAATGAATCCCGGCAAGACAACGATGTTATGTTTGTCTTACTGCATTGGCTCTCGCCCGTCCCTGTAGCCAGTGGCCCTAAATTAGGGACGGGAGACGGCTTGTAGCCGACCAAGTTGTTCACATTGGTCGTCAAACCTGGAAACAAATAAATGATTGATATGGGACAATTTAAAAGAGTTATTAAATTTGTGAAACTCCCTTCTATTTCTCTCTCTGTCTTTGGAGTATCTTCAAATCGCCGCCCCGGTGGCACAGTGGTCTAAGCGATGGCTTATGACCATTCGTTCGAGAAGGGTCCGAGTTCGAATCCCGGTGAGGCATGGATGTTGTAGTTATCTTACGGCACTGGCTGTCTCCCTTTTCTGGAACCAATGGCCCTAAATTAGGGACGGGCGACTGTTTATAGCCCATTGAGTTGCTCACGGTAGTTGGTTTAACCTTCAATTCATTAATCAATCAATGTTCAAATGAAAATTGGCGGCTCTCCACATAAATGCTTGTTTCGTGAGCAAAGCTGATAATTTCTTGCAAATTTGTGCCATCTGAAGCATGGTTTTGGACAAATTGGTTGATTATAATAATTTTATGTGAAGCTTAAAACATCTGTGATCATATCACAGGAAGGAAGAACATCACATCCTTGCCGTCCCATTAACCGAGTGTGCACAGACACTGGTTCTTCTCCCTATTTGAGGGTTTAACGACCACCGTGGGTCACTCAATATGATATAAGCAGTCTCCCGTCCCTAATTTAGGACAAATGGTTCCAGGAAATTGATAGAAATAGTGCCCTAAGACAAACACAATATCCCTGCCTTACCGGGATTCGGAGCCGGACCCATGTTGGACAAATATTCACAACCCAGCGCTTAGACCATAGCGCCACAGGGACAGCCCTGGTTCTTGACAAGTCCTTTGAGTTGGTTATGCATGGGTTCTAGCTGCGGATAATGCATGAGTAGTGTACGTGTACTCCAGCGCTGGCTCTGTCCCTTCTCTTTAACCATTGGCCCCACATTAGGGACGAGCGACTGCTTATATACTTTAGAGTTGCTGATGGTAGCCCTTTAAACCCCAAACAAAACAAAACAGGAAAAAATCATTGCATCTGAGATAGCTTGAAAATAATGGAATAAGGTCTGCTAAAAGAGACAATCTGCCAAGACTTATAGAACAGCACAGGAGCCTGCTTTCGTCAACTGATAGTAGCTAATCACTCAACAGCGTATGGGAATTTGAAAAATCAACGGAATCATTGACGCACTGAGGTTAATTTGATCTAGCCTGCGTAAAACTCAGAACATATATTTTTTTTTTTGATTGGAGGTTTAACGACCACCGTGAGCAACTCAATGGGCTATAAGCAGTCGCCCGTCCCTAATTTAGGGTCACTGGTTCCAGGGAAGAGAGAGAGCCAGTGCCGTAAGACAAACACAACATCCATGCCTGACCGGGATTCGAACCCGGACCCCTTCGGACGAATGATCAGAGGCCAACGCCTTAGACCACTGCGCCACCGGGGCGGCTCAGAACATATGGATTTTGAAAGTGCTTCTCAATAGGCAACTACCTGAAAATAGTTGTAGAATTTGAGTAAGTTGGTTGATTATGGTACTTACTGGTGCCATGAACAGCTAAATGTGTATCGCCGTTCAACTATGAAACCCTTAAAAAAGTTTTTGCTCTGGCCAGTAAGTGTATTAAATTTCGTCGCCACCGAAACATTGGAAGACATGTCAATTGTGATAAAGATATCCACAAAGGAACTGCGACGTGGTTTATAGGAATGATTAAAACTTCTGTTTTCATGAAGAATGTTTCCTTTCTTTCATTTTTGGTGATTAACTCCCTCCATGGCAGCGACTTATCCCTAATTTAGAACCACTAGTTCCAGAAAAGATAGAGAGAGAGAGAGAGAGAGTCAGCTCTATTGCACATGCCTTATCCGGTACACGAACCCAATCGAAATAAGGACGAATGATTAGAAGCGAGAGCTCTAATCATTCGTCCTTATATATCTAATCATTCGACCTCGACCAGAACGGCGGCTCATAAAGCTTGTGCATCGAATATGGATGAAGGAGAGATGTAGGTATTTTCTTGATTTAGATGGAGAAAATGATGGCGATCAGCAGGATTAGTGCACATTTTGTGCAGCAAATAATGATGATTTTGTTGCCAGCAATGAACATTACATTTTTTAGGTGATCAGTTCTAGGTGATGAGAAAAGGTTGAAGCCGGAGCGGGAGATGTTGGTTTTAAGTCGTTCATCAGGTCTAGAAGCTTTGTACTTTTGGAAATGAATGGTTCTTTTCCAGGTAGATTTTAGAGAGTAACGTAGTCTGTTTCGTCAAGGCATGTGAAGCTCTGTTAAGTCTGTGAAGGAGAGAGTAAAAGCGTATGCTGTTAATCATCATCACGGAAGTAGTCCAACGTTGTTCCAAGAAACGTCTACTCCAACATGAGGTCTGGCGCATGTAGGGGCTTCTCCAGGCCTACACAAAACAGCTTAGCTTCTGTTTCCAGAAGGAGTTCCTAGACTGTTTGCTTGACTGCAGTTTAGCTAAAATTTCATTAAACTTTCATTACTAATGACAGCACTGGAAGAAAGATATGTTGCGTTCATTGAAGTCAGCAGTGTCAACTGTGAAAATTACGTTACCTGGTACAAGCCACAGCTATGCTTGGCTCAGGACTTCCGTAACGTAACTGAGGCTTTTAAAATTTTCAAGGTGACGGTGGTTTTTCTAAAATGTCCTGTAAATGAAGTGCTGTGAGACCTTTTTTATAACTAATTTCTTATGACGCTGTTTCAATATTTTCAGACTAATTTTTATATATTAACACAATCACATTCCAGGGCGAAGTTATATGGATTTTCGAGCAGAACATTTTATATCTGGGTATGTAAAACTCGTATGGAGATAACACCATTGATTAAAATGCAACACAAAAGTTTAATGCTCTTGCCCAATAAACCAGCTACAGTTGAAATCAACATAGACGATATGTAGAATCTAAAATAATATTATGAAAACTCTGAAACTAATAAAGAATGAGTGAAGGTAAATCAGTATTATTCTGCAGTTGCGGTTAATTCAGCGGCAACTGTGATTTTCCGTAATATTTGTATATCTAATCTTCCTAAATGGAACTTAATAAAATCGATGATACGTTAGGTTTTGCGACTCAAAATGATTCAGCATTGAGGCGAAAGTATATTTAAAAGCTATATCCTTCTACAAAGGAATATATTGGCGGCAAAAATTTGATTGGGAAATCTGTCTACGGTGCTCTCCATAAGAAGCTGGAGAATGAGCTAAAATTAGACACATTTTAGAGTCTCTGAATTCCGAACTGCGACAAAGTAGGCAAAAGTTAAACTTATTCGTAGTTTTTAAATAAAAATAAGATTATGCCAATATAAAAGTAATACACATGTAATCAACATTTATCAATTTACTACTGCATGAAGGTGAACCTATATTCCTTCCATAACTTTTTCCCCCTGAGCTAGACTCGTTCACGTCATATCAGCGTGCTTTCGAATTTCATCCACCATCTTCCACTTCTTCTGGGTCCTTTGCTATCACTCGGAATTCAGACTAATATTTCAGTTGTCCAACTGTTGTCAATACTCCTAGAAATGTGTCTAGCTTATTTCCCTTTCAGGGATTTTACTTTGGTTATGATGTGTTCCACTCTTCCTGATCCAGGATTTCCTATGTAACCTAGTTATAACAAGCGTGCATAACTCCATGTGTAACGTATACTCTAGATTCAGTTTCTTTTTGATTTTACTATCTCCTGTTATTTTATTTTCCTTCGCAAATTATCTTCTCACTTAACGAGATATTGTTTCTCCCGCTGAATTATATGTGGCGACGAGTGTAAGTCATGACGTGGTGGTATGCAGTATATATAGGCGCGCTCAAGATACCAGAGAGCTTCGTTTCATATGTGATAGGTTCTTCCTGATTATTGATATGTGATTTACCTACTTTTCTACGATATTACGATAGTACAAAAGTTCGGGCTATCAGTAGTTGTGTTGTTTTGGAGTGTGTATTTGAGTAATACCAGGAGCTCCCCAATAAAAGGTTAAAAGTGAGTACGTTTACTTAGTTCATTTTATTGTCAGACCCCTGTCTGGCCGTTAAGTCTATTTCATTGAGTGTTTACGTTAAGTTCAGGGAATATTGTGTTTACCGCTCTAATAAGGAGCCTTCAAGGTACTAATGTACTAAAACCGAAGGTATATTACTGATATTCAAGATAATGAGGAACGCTGAGTAAAAATAAATTCCATATTCTTGGAATTTATTGCACGTGCGTGTCTTACCTAAACAAATTCTAGCACTTTGAAGATTAAGCACACTTTAGTTACGTCAAGTAACCTTTCAATAACCCTAACGTGATTTAACGTAAGTTTTCCTGCACTACACGTCCAGCCGGAGAATTCTATTCATTATACATGCTTCTTTCAGTGGTCTTAATCATTTGTGTGTCTTTTTTAGTCGCGATGCTTGTCTGGAATCCTTAAATTAGTACTGGAGAGATGCACTGATTAAATACTTTTCTTTTAAGATATACTGGTAATTTGCTCTTCAGAAATTGCATTGTTTCTTCCAAAAGCTCTCCAACCAAGTTTTATACGCTGATTAATTTCTTCATCAATGTGACCTTTGCTTGATATCTGCTGTCTAAGGTAAATATAGGTATCGATTATCTCCAGTTTTTCCCCCAGCAATCGCTAGGAATTCATATTTTGTTAAAACATTGTACACCAATTTCGTTTTCCGTAAGTTCATTTTTAAGCCCACGGTTTTTCTGTTGTCAGCAAGTTACTCTGCAGCTCTGAGAGGGCACTTGTAAAATTGGCCATATCGTCAACAAAACGAAGGTGAGCTAGATAATCTCCATTCATTCCAGTCATTTTTATCCCTTTGTCATTGGAGTTCATTGATCGCAAAACATTCACACACACACACACACACACACACACACACGCCCCCCCCCCCCCCCCCACTCACACACTATATTGACAAAAGTCACCGAACACCTGGAAGACAAACACATCATTGCATTTATTGACATACATTAGTACGGTGCACCTTTGGCCTTAATGCATGCACTGAACCTTCAAGACATGATTTCGACAAGGTTTTGGAACACAGCGATAGGTATGCGCTTACATTCAGTACATAATGCTGCCGCTAACTTTTGCTTAGTAGTAGGCCTTGGTTCTAAACTTCTTATGCGGCGCTCTAATTCATCCCATAGGCGCTCTATGGGATTAAGATCAGGGGTCTGCTCCCTAGTTCACACACGATAAGGAATAACCGTCAAACCACGCCGTAACAGTCCTTTCTTTACATGGCCCTATGCATTATCCTGCTGGTACTAACAAGGTTTAGTTCCATAGTATTGCCACAGAGTTGGTAGGGCATTATTGTCCAGAATATCGAAGAAGACGTGCTGGTTAACAGGTTTGTCCACAATAACTAATGGGCCGGGACCATGCCACAAATAACACCCCCACACGAGTACACTGCCAGCTCCAAATTTGACCGTAGGAACAGCACACTGTCGCAAATAGCGTTCTCCCGACGGCTGCCATACCCATACACGGCCATCAGAGTGATGAATCGTGGATCGTGGATTCATGAGTCCTAAGGACCAGTGTTTCCATTGATCTACGGTCCACGGTAAATGTTCTTTACACCATGCTAAACGACGAGTAGCATTCTGAGTGGAGATGAAAGGCTTATGAGCAGCCGCACGACCACGGTTACCCATGGAGTGAAGTTTGCTGCGAATGGTACGTGTACATACAGAGGTTCCATAATGTTTACTCACCTGTACACTATAGTCTTGTTCAGTACTCCTTCGATTAGCTGTAACGACTCTCTTGAGGCTTCGGCGTCCTCTATCACTGATTTTCTTTGGTCTGCCGGTACGTTTTGCTGCTTCAGGCAGTCCATGTGTCTGCCACTTATTCAGTACATCCAAAACAGTTGACTTGGGTATGTTTAAACGCCTCTCGGTTTCTCTTATGGACAACCCACTAATATAACACCGAACAATCTTTCCTTTCTCAAAGTCAGTTCTCTCCCGCCGCGACATTTTCACTTAACCTCACAGTGCGATACGATCGCGGTCAGCTGCAGACTTGTTTTTATACCGTTTGCAGCTGTACCGCGCATCTTAACAACGTAGCGTATCCGTTCATTTGTTTTTGTAGGTGCGTCCGGTGACTTTTGTCTTGTATATACATATACATGTATATGGTTTCAAATCCTGCGATATTCAAGATGCATACATTATTAGCATTATTAATAAAATCTCTGAAAACCAGACTTGTTTTTATACCGTTTGCAGCTGTACCGCGCATCTTAACAACGCAGCGTATCCGTTCATTTGTTTTTGTAGGTGCGTCCGGTGACTTTTGTCTTGTATATACATATACATGTATATGGTTTCAAATCCTGCGATATTCAAGATGCATACATTAGCATTATTAATAAAATCTCTGAAAACCAGACTTGTTTTTATACCGTTTGCAGCTGTACCGCGCATCTTAACAACGCAGCGTATCCGTTCATTTGTTTTTGTAGGTGCGTCCGGTGACTTTTGTCTTGTATAGACATATACATGTATATGGTTTCAAATCCTGCGATATTGAAGATGCATACATTAGCATTATTAATGAATTCTCTGAAAACGCAACTGCAAAGGTTCAACTACTTGAAGATACAGCAACCATCACAATTGGAAAGCGAGTGAGATAAGATGACACAATATCTCCCAAACTCTTTAATGCCACATTGCAAAATGTCTTTCAATCATTGAACTGGGAAAACAAAGGAGCCGCCCCGGTGACGCAGTGGTATAAGCGATGACCTCTGATCATTCGTCCGCAAGGGATCCGGGTTCGAATCCCGGTGAGGCACTAATGTTGTGTTTGTCTTACGGCACTGGCTCTCTCTTCCCTGGAACCATTGACTCAAATTAAGGGTTGGGCACATTTAATTCACCTTCTTTTTGTTGATGACGTGGTCATTTCTTGCAGCTGCCCCTTCAGAACTGCAGAATATGATCCAGGAACTTGCCGGCAAGTGTAAAGAAGTGGGATTAAAATTCATAAAAATATTATAAATGTATTGAATGGAAACAATTTCCGAGAACTTACCATATTTATAAAATATTGTTACGACTTTTTAGGTACGGAAATGAATTCGATTGGCAGGTTTTGCAATAAGCTGGAACAGCATTAATTATTGAGTGAAAATTAACAGCTAGTGGTTTCCCGCGTTGCAAAAGAGAAGAGAGATAAAGGTCCCTATTCTTGGAAGGGAGAAATCTTAGCCTGGTGTGGGGAACGCGATGCGTCGCCCCCTAAGCACGCGGCGGTCAAGTCGGGTGGCCATTAGAGTGTCAACAGAGCGGAAAACTTATAGCGTTTGCTACTCCGACCCTTGGCAGGACAAAGGAGTATTAGTTAAGTTATGTGTTTTCCGTACTTTCGGGAAGAGGACCCACCACATATTCCGAATGCAGAGGCATGTATTTCTTTCCACTTTTTCGCGCCGAATGCTTTCAGGCTGACAAGAGACTAAAAACAGACCCCTAAGAAGGTAAGGATGGAATCTGTGAACGATGTAAACAAGCGAAAAGAGTAGTCTGGTTCCGAGCCGTGAAGAGAACGAGTCTCGGGGAAGCGGATCCAGCTCGGAGTTAACGGCGGAAGAAGAGCTTGTCTGTCGAAGATGCCGGCCAGCTATACAAAGAGCGGCCGAGCGGTTGATATTACGGCGAGGAATTGGAGAGAGGACGATACCTCTTTTCCTGGTGCTAGATTGCACGTAAGAGAAAGCCAGCATCCCGGAGGTCACACGATGTGACGGAATTACAGCCTCGAATGATGGAGATACTGACCGGTGATGTATGCGAGAATCACCTTTGGAGAGACGAACGGATCTTTCTACACGTCAGCGGCTTCGTTCCATCACGACATTGGTGCGCATAAATGCATCCCTGATTTCATGCAGGTGAATGCCGTGCAGGAGAGAAAGTCGGAGATGGGGTCCGACTCCCCTCTCCATTGGTTATAGTGCGCGCTCTGAAATAGGCGTTGTCATCACACAGGTGCGCTTCGAATATAAATACATCAAACATGGATACCCGAGGAAACAGCATATCTGTAAGTACAGAACTTATGTATGCATGCCAGTTGTGATTCGATTGGCTCCGGTCAGCCAATAGACTCTCGTCGGCTGAGAACTGTGTTTTGAAGCCGGACTGTATAGGCCAACAAATAATCATTGACTTTAATGATAAATTCAGCCTCAAAGCTATCCCGAAAGGGGCGAGTCTACTTGACGCCCCTCCTTCACAATCTTCGGTATATAGGCGTCTTCATCATTATTATCTTCATATTTTATTGTTAACTGATTAAATGTCTGTTGTCTCGTGCCAGTCCTGAAGTTGCATGACCAACAAATAATCATTGACTTTATTGATAAATTCAGCCTCAAAGCTATCCCGAAAGGGGCGAGTCTACTTGACGCCCCTCCTTCACAATCCTCTGTATATAGGCGTCTTCATCATTATTATCTTCATATTTTATTGTTAACTGATTAAATGTCTGTTGTCTCGTGCCAGTCCTGAAGTTGCATGACTAATTAATGAGTGTCAGAATTTCTTAGTTTTGATTGGCTAAAATTGCAGGATAAATTCTTTTCACCTGTACATAAGATTTCGGCGATAAAAAGAGCTCACAAGTAATTATTCGTAATTGTAATGTCTACCTCCGGGTCGTCAGCCATTGCCTGACATCTTGACATCTAAATTCTTAAAGCTTATTTTTATTCGATAATCTGGCGTCCCGGGATGTAGCAACAATATGTAATGCACCTGAAATCTTCGTGCTCTTAAAAAACGTGTTGATGTTGATACCATAAAATGTTAATTCATCGCTGAAAAACGCTCTTACTTTCTGTTGTAGTAAAACTAATTTTTAGTGTTTTTTAGACTTTCTTTTGATATAATTCCGCAGGATTTGGCGCTCCTAATAGTGTTGGTGTTGACAACATGTCTTGACTATTTTGATTAGACTGTGCTGCGAGTTCGGAATTTTTCTCATCTTGTTCATGAGGCTCTCTCTATGCGCCTGCCATTAAACTTCGAGTACGATAATGAATAAAAGCAAAACACGTTTATCTGACTGAAAGTTTAATTTCAACTCAATACTTTGTTATTGTAACATCATTAGGGGAAAACGGACTTGAGTTTTACCTTCTTCATTAGATAATCTTTACCTAACAGCAGAGCCAGCTTGCAGTGCGTAAAACGCGAGACTTTCTTCTCCGCGTGTTTTACTTGTATCAATCTCAACGATGTTTATCGTACAAACGAATCTAATAAAGCTAATGACTTTTACGACTTTCGTCATCTGGGGTACGTTGCCATTTGGGTATAGATATCAATATCCGCCGAGCTCACGCCGCAGTATTCTCATGGACAAATTTAACGCCGTGTTTTTCCCCCTGTATCTTCTATTGCGTCCTCGCATTAGAAGTGAAATGTTTATCTTGAAATCTTTCTTCAGCACGCACCCGTATCCAGCTGTTAGTGGATTAGTATCCTCGCAGCGCAATTAGGGAATTCTCTTCGTTGCTCAGTAATCAAGTACATTGTTCTTCTTCTGTTGCTTAGGTCAAGTGCTTCGTATTCTTTAATGGCGCTATTTTCCGCTAATCTAATAACTATTGTAATTTTCCTAATTTCCTTCATCAGAATCTCTTTTATCGTAATCTTTATCATTTCATTTTATAACTCACGTTCTTCTAGTCCAGTGTTTCCAGAGATATTTGGGTAAAGTGATTTGACGGGAGCTACTTAACTCAGTAGAATTCAGTAGATCAGATTTTTTGTTTGAAACATACTGCAGACGGCTAACAAAATTAATGGAGTGTTGCAGATTATTTCTATAATAAAATTTGCTGATAGGTCGGGAAGAGTCTGAGGTAGCACAGCCTAGCAATATAACGTAGGCCCAACACTGAGCCATTGATATCTATTCCTAAAAGACGGTGGCTTAATGTTGGGCCTACGTTAAATTCCAAGGCTGGGGTGAGACACAAAACTCTAGCAAACCAAGACTTAATGTGTTGTTTTATCGTCCTGTCTATGTTGTGTGTGTACATAAAAGTTGTTAATAGTAGGAATCTTTGATTACCGATTTTCTCTACTGTAACAGGAATCCCGCAAAACACTCCCTAATGTTGCTGCTATTTTTATTTCGGGCTTTTACGAACACTATGAAAAACGAGAACGGCTAAAAGCATCCATTTGTCTCTAATTTGGGGCCACTAGTTTGAGGAAGGGAAGAGAACAAGTGCCGCGGGACAGATACACCACCGCCCATATTTCATCCCAGGAGTCGAACCCAGACCCAGCTGCGACGACTTAACAAATGCCAGCGTCACTTACCACTCGACTACAGAAGCGGCATTGGCGATTTTCAGGAATTCAGAAATGCCACAAAAGAGAATTTCAAATCATATCCCTACTGTTCTGGAATTCGATAAAATAATCTTCTCAATTCCGAGCAATCTCGGTCCAGTAGAATTTCAAACCATATCCCTACTGTTCTGGAATTAGATAAAATAATCTTCTCAATTCCGAGCAATCTGGGTCCAGTAGAATTTCAAATCATATCCCTACTGTTCTGGAATTCGATAAAATAATCTCCTCAATTCCGAGCAATCTGGGTCCAGTAGAATTTCAAATCATATCTCTACTGTTCTGGAATTCGATAAAATAATCTTCTCAATTCCGAGCAATCTGGGTCCAGTAGAATTTCAAATCATATCCATACTGTTCTGGAATTCGATAAAATAATCTTCTCAATTCCGAGCAATCTGGGTCCAGTAGAATTTCAAATCATATCCTTACTGTTCTGAAATTCGATAAAATAATCTTCTGAATTCCGAGCAATCTGGGTCCAATAGAATTTCAAATCATATCCCTACTGTTCTGGAATTCGATAAAATAATCTGCTCAATTCCGAGCAATCTGGGTCCAGTAGAATTTCAAAGCATATCCTTACTGTTCTTTAATTCGATAAAATAATCTTCTCAATTCCGAGCAATCTGGGTCCAGTAGAATTTCAAAGCATATCCCTACTGTTCTGGAATTCAATAAAATAATCTTCTCAATTCCGAGCAATCTGGGTCCAGTAGAATTTCAAAGCATATCCCTACTGTTCTGGATTTCGGTAAAATAATCTTCTCAATTCCAAGCAATCTGGGTCCAGTAGAATTTCAAATCATATCCCTACTGTTCTGGAATTCGATAAAATAATCTTCTCAATTCCGAGCAATCTGGGTCCAGTAGAATTTCAAGTCATATCCCTACTGTTCTGGAATTCGATAAAATAATCTTCTCAATCCCGAGCAATCTGGATCCAGTAGAATTTCAAATCATATCCTTAATGTTCTGAAATTCGATAAAATCATCTCCTCAATTCCGAGCAATCTGGGTCCAGTAGAATTTCAAATCATATCCCTACTGTTCTGGAATTCGATAAAATAATCTTCTCAATTCCGTGCAATCTGGGTCCAGTAGAATTTCAAATCATATCCTTACTGTTCTGGAATTCGATAAAATCATCTCCTCAATTCCGAGCAATCTGGGTCCAGTAGAATTTCAAATCATATCCCTACTGTTCTGGAATTCGATAAAATAATCTTCTCAATTCCAAGCAATCTGGGTCCAGTAGAATTTCAAATCATATCCTTACTGTTCTGGAATTCGATAAAATCATCTCCTCAATTCCGAGCAATCTGGGTCCAGTAGAATTTCAAATCATATCCCTACTGTTCTGGAATTCGATAAAATAATCTTCTCAATTCCGAGCAATCTGGGTCCAGTAGAATTTCAAATCATATCCTTACTGTTCTGGAATTCGATAAAATAATCTTCTCAATTCCAAGCAATCTGGGTCCAGTAGAATTTCAAATCATATCCTTACTGTTCTGGAATTCGATAAAATAATCTTCTCAATTCCGAGCAATCTGGGTCCAGTAGAATTTCAAATCATATCCCTACTGTTCTGGAATTCGATAAAATAATCTTCTCAATTCCGAGCAATCTGGGTCCAGTAGAATTTCAAATCATATCCTTACTGTTCTGGAATTCGATAAAATAATCTTCTCAATTCCGAGCAATCTGGGTCCAGTAGAATTTCAAATCATATCCTTACTGTTCTGGAATTCGATAAAATAATCTTCTCAATTCCGAGCAATCTGGGTCCAGTAGAATTTCAAATCATATCCCTACTGTTCTGGAATTCGATAAAATAATCTTCTCAATTCCGAGCAATCTGGGTCCAGTAGAATTTCAAATCATATCCCTACTGTTCTGGAATTCGATAAAATAATCTTCTCAATTCCGAGCAATCTGGGTCCAGTAGAATTTCAAATCATATCCCTACTGTTCTGGAATTCGATAAAATAATCTTCTCAATTCCGAGCAATCTGGGTCCAGTAGAATTTCAAATCTTATCCCTACTTTTCTGGAAATTGATAACATAATCTTCTCAATTCCGAGTAATCTGGTCCAATGTGTCGTGACATCATATGAAGAAAGTTGAATTTCTTATTCTGAACCAAAGCGTTTAAGACCTACATCATAAGCTGAATATTTAGGAAGTCCAGCACATCACTAGAAAATTCAAAAGATATTTTTAGAAAAAATAGTAGAATCCTGTGATTATAAAATCTATCTATAGGCAGGACTCCAACTCAGTAGCGGTACTACTAAATCAGTAGCACAGCTACAATGTTCCAAGTTTATTGCATTGTGATGAAAAAGTTGTTAGATACATAAGATGAAAATCATTATTAAAAATTCAAGAATTTTCGAAATTAAATTTTACTGACTCTAAGAACAGTATTACATAAGTTTGAACATTAATGACTCATTCTGCTTTCCTGTAAACCATAAAAATCGGTGAAGGGCTCATTATATTCTTGAAAAGGAAGAAATGAGACACGTTCAGTATTTCATTGAAAATGGAAAACATGGAGAAGCTCGCTCACTATTTCTTTAACTAAGGAACTTTTATGTATACTTATTATTTTCGCGAAAACCCTTTGTTTTTACAGACACATTTGTACCTTCCTGGAAGACCATGAAATTTTGAAACACTCATCGTTTTTATTTAAAACCAAGAATTTAAGAGACACGCTTAATATTTTCGTGAAACCTGGGAACTCAGTAACACAATGTTTGTTTGAAACCTAAGTAAAATACTAATACGTTCACTGCGTTCTCGAAAAGTAAGAACCCTTGCCATTTTCTTGACAACCAAGATATCTAGAAACACTGTCACTGTTTCCTTAAGAATAAACACACTTAGAGACAAGCCTTATGTGTTGAAATTTCTTCTGAGGTTTTAAAAGAAACAAATGTTTGAAATGTATGTGTCGTAACATCATAAAGATATTCTGTTACTTGAAAGAAAAATGTGTCAGATATTGCAATGTTACTCAGTGCTATTTGTTGTGACATATATGGTTTTAGGGATGAAGAGAAAGACGCTTTGTCAAAGCTTTGCAAACACGCTGGCTGGATGTTATAAATTCAATTCAAAACTAGCTCTGCTTTTTCTGGACTGCGAAAAAGGACATATGAATACGCGCTCTCAAAGATTGCTACACGCGTGGCTGGTTCTTCCTACACTTTACAATAAAGCTGTTCTCTTTGTAAATGGATCTTAATCGCATATTCCTTCGAAATCTTTTTGAAGAGTGGATATAGATTGCCTTGCATGAGGTTCACGTTAACATAGTTTCTGGGTTTGAGAGTTTAACAGAAGTTGTCAGAAGCTTTGTGAATTGGAAAATCATCAGAGGCATCTGCGTAATTGAAGCTTAAACAAGAAAGATGACAACCGATTCTCGGGTGTAATGAGCACCTCTTTTGAATCACTTTGGACACGAAAAGTATATTTCAAAGCAGGATTTTAGAAGTAAAAAATCAGTGAAAATAGAATGCCTTTATGTTTTCTAGAAAAAATCTGGAAAAATCCGTAATCTAAGCAGTGTCTTTTGTAGTGTATTGAACCTGTTACAACAGGGGAAAAAATCAACCGGATTTGTACAAACAATGGCTGAAGCACTGGCAAACAGAAATAGTTACTTTAGGCCAAGGATGAAATGTGTGCTGCGAAAAATCACAAATTGGGCACAAAACATTTTTTTTATTGGAGGTTTAACGACCACCGTGAGCAACTCAATGGGCTATAAGCAGTCGCCCGTCCCTAATTTAGGGTCACTGGTTCCAGGGAAGGGAGAGAGCCAGTGCCGTAAGACGAACACAACATCCATGCCTGACCGGGATTCGAACCCGGACCCCTTACGGACGAATGATCAGAGGCCAACGCCTTAGACCACTGCGCCACCGGGGCGGCGCACAAAGCATTTCCCATAACGGAAGATATCTGATGCAAATGTGAGTTTTCAAATCGGTTTCATTGAAGCGTGGACACTGTTCCAAGTATGGTACAAATAAAAATGAACACTCACACCCCCTTGTGGTAAAACTGCTTGGTACAAAAAGTGGCATATATACAGAAAATAGTCTTCGCCACAAACGTAAAATAATGTTTTGAATCGGGCCTACAGTTATAGAAAAATCGTATCCACAGAGACTGACAGATAAATAGAGTGACACTATAAGTGCGCATTTTTTCAAACGACATGTTAAAAAGCTAAAAGTGGTATTAATTTGTTTCAATATCTTTTTCTACTTCCAACCCTTTTTTATAGCCAATTGAGGCTATAGGTTTCCTTCATCTCTTTCCAAATGTTGTCTTCCCCCTGGTCTTCTCTTCTCTTTCCAAATGTTGTCTTCCCCCTGGTCTTCTCTTCTCTTTCCTTTATATGGTTTGAGTTCCTTAGTTGTTTGGATTTAACATTTATATCCGTCTCAGTTCTCCAGTCCAGGTTTAGGATTGAGTCTTCATGGGGCCAAATCCGGTTTGTCGAAGTAGGAAAGTTATGCCTATTCTGGCTTTGGCAATTACAGCTCTTCTTATTCTTTCTTTTCATGAGGAATTTTTCTGGTCTAATTTCCCAGGATGACCAGTCGTCTTGGGCAATGCATTTTATCACCTTCTACCAGATTTTAGTTTTCAGCCGCCTCTCTGAGGAACAGACGCTGTTTGCAACCTCTTCACTGGAGTACAGACGTTGCCTCACTTATAACCCTTGGTAGGGGCCCTTATTAGATATTGACAGCCCGAGCAAGCTGAGTCCAGGTTTTTTTGAGGCGTATGCTCCTGTAAGTAGAGAATAAGTAAATAGGAAAGATAAATAGAAGAGATTCACCCCTAGCCTTCTAATACTCTAATAGCATTGGGGGAAAGATCAAGAAGAAGAAGGAAGAGTAGGGAGCAGTCTACAGATAATAATACACTCACTGACAATGAAATTTGCGCACCAAGAAGGAAGCATCGGATTGAACTGAAATTTTGTGGACGTATTGATACAGGTGAATGATACACATGAGGGCAAAAACAGAGCTGCAGGACAATTACAGAGGGATCTGTGGCACGCAGTCCGGCCATCTTCTATAGCGCGTCGCACCGCCTCGTACGGCGATACATGTTGCAATACGGTCCGGTATGAAAGCAAACAGACGCCTGATGTTGTCCTGCGACAGAATGGCCCACACGTGTTGGACGGTGTGCTCCAAAATCCCGGATAGTGCGGCACGGCGGCAGCCGACGTTTCAACTGGTTCCCACACATGTTGGATAGGAGACATGTCCGAGAAGCGGGCAGACCATGGAAGTGTCTGGACATGACGTAGGCAGTCCCAGCCGTGTGCGGGCGGGCATTATCCTGCTGGCATAGCACACCTGGAATTCCGGCCAGGAATTCATGGGGTAGTAGGATGGCATACACATACCGCTGGCCCGTCAATGATCCACGTACTACTAGAGCTGATCGGCTATCGAAAGCAATGGCTCCCCAGAGCATAATGCCTGCAGTGGGGAAGGTGTGGCGCTCGACAGCGAGGTTGAGATTGTGCCGTTGACCCGGGGACCTCCACACCCGGACACGATAATCATCTGTCCCCAATACGAAGCGGCATTCATCGTCAGACTGCCAACGCCACACGCCAGCAGTCTGTGGCGTTCCACGTAGCACTGGCCTGGCACCACTGCACACGGAGCCGGCGATGGTCCGGTGTTAATGGCAGCACACGTAAGGGGCGCTGGGATCGCAGATTCGCTTCCGTGAGGCGTCGGGAAATGGTTCGTGGACACACAGGAGCCAATGCATCTGCCTGTATAGTGGACCAGGTACACGTGGGATCCGTTCGTGCCTGGCGCACGATCTGTCGATCCTCTCTACCGGCGGTCCTCCTGGTCCGTCCGCAGCCGTTCCGCCGTATGGCAGCGCCGTCACGAGTCTACTGCTCCCAACACAGTCAGACGATATGGTCAGAACGATCTGCATGGCGGGCTATGCGGCGCACCGAACACCCTACGGTTTTAAGCCCGATGATCAGGCCTCTCTGTGAAAGTCCGTAAGTTGCGTAAATCGACGTCTGTGGCATCTACCCGGAATTATTGTCACTCTGTCATTACTCTTGCTCGCGTCGGCCGGTGCTTTTTTGCTTTTATGGAACATCGACTACACGCCGGTTTATAAGACTGCAGTTTCGTGCTTGTAGCGCCACCACAGGGTTTGTGGTCATGCTCAATCGCACCAAACGTGGATCATTTGCACACCGGTACGCTCTTTAACTGTTAGCAGGGTTTCGCGGTTGTAGCATGTTTTCTTCCAGGTGCGCAAATTTCATTGTCCGTGAATGTGTAACAGATGTATATTACATGAAGTAAGGCATGGTCCAGCATCAAGTACCTCGGGTTCGCCACTCTCGTACCCACAAGCGTGAGATACAGCTTGATTTTTTTTTCAGCTATTTGCAGTTAAATTTTTAACATCTTTTTTAATATTCAGAAGAAGATTTTGAATTACTTCATGCATGTGTGTCTGTCGAATGCACGCTTTATTTCAACAAACCAGTAGATTTATTTATTGAGTGCTAGGCCTAACAGTAAATTCGACTGTCGTTTTAGTACTACACCATAGAGACGGATGATGTCCTGTTTCGAGATAGTTTTTCAGATGAATGAAAAGCACCCTCAAACGGATCTTAGCCTTAATTTGATTTTAAGAGGAAATGTATTCGCACATATAGTCTTCTGATCAGTTTTTGGACAAATACGCCCCGAGTTCATTCAGTTCATTTGTTATTTTCTTTTGTTTTTTGCCTTCAAAGCTATGTAACTACTCTACTGCACTTCATACATAACTCTGAACACATGCCATTCAACACATAAAACCGGATTTACACAAAACTAAAGTTGCAGTTTAAAACTGGAAAAGTCTATTGAATTGTGTTTATAAATGCTTTTTTTCTTATGATATATGTAATTACTATCGTTATTTAATATTATTTTAACAGAAAAACCATCTATTCATTAAATATTGAATGTTTTTATTTTTTTTATTGTGGGTTTCCCTAAACCCAACACAGATCTGAATGACGTAATCGAGACTCAGCAACTGAGCCATTACAGAATCGTTGACTTGACCGAAAGATCATTTTACGGAAAATCAGTTCACCGAAAATCACTAAACTGAAAGCTAAATTTTACCGAAAAGTTTCTTGATCGAAACATTCATTTCACCGAAAGATCAATTGATCGAAATATCCATTTGACCGAAAAAAAAACATTTGATCGAAACATTCATTTCACCGAAAGATCAAATTCATTTGACCGAAAAAAACAATTGATCAAAATATTCATTTCACCGAAAGATCAAATTAATTTGACCGAAAAAAACAATTGATCAAAATATTCATTTCACCGAAAGATCAATTGATCGAAACAGTCATAATACGGTTTACCTAATCGAAAGGTATGTATTCCGGAAGAATCGTTTCACTTAAAAGTTCCTTTCATCGACAGATCATTTCACCGAAGGGTCAGTTTATCGAAAACACTGGAGTTTATTATAAGCTTTGTTGAGTGCAGTGACGGTTCGGAAAATTGATCGTCAAAACATTAGAGGGTCGTATAAAATTGCAGTATTGTTTTTTCGGCGTTTATTTCCCCGTAAGCCAGTCTTTTGACCTCTAAAATTAGTTCCTAGGCCTAAAGCCTAAAAATTAATGTTTAATGGTCAGAAGACTGATCTATGGAAAAATAGGCGCCGAAAAACCAAAATTGCAATTTTTGTACGTTCCCCTAATGTTTTGGGGATCAAATTAAATGTTGTAGGGCCTTATAATTAACGTTTAGTGGACCGCGGGTGGCCTAGTGGTCAGCGTTCGTGACTGCCATGGAGATAACCTCAGGTTCGATCCCGGGCAGGTACGAACGTTCGAACCACTAAAAAGCCTACCCGCCGTGCGTCGGATGGGCACGTTAAGCCGTCGGACCCGGGTACTGACTCCTGGGTACTGGCTCCCCGGTAATAAATAAGGGCGTCTTCCTCTCCCTTTCTACCTCGCTTTCGTGTCACTTTCCAATCGGGCACTGTAGCTCAAATCTCCTAGTTTCCTATTTCTAAGGGTTGTTTAAGACCTGGGGTCAGACACCCCTTCCTAAAATCCTCTACATATGATCTGATCTGAAATAACGTTTAGCACCTGAATAAATGTGCAACATCATTAACTTGACTTGTTTTGTAAACCTCGTGAATATACGCTCGACGGTTAAAATTTACTAATAAAGCCAAGGCCTTATAATTAACATTTTGGGCATAAGAAACATTGCAGCATTATAAACTCTACTTATTAAGTAAATCTTATCAAAATCACAAAACTTAATTGAATTTTGCTAGAAAAGCCTTGGTCTGTGTAATTAGTGTTATAGGTCAGAAGACTTTCCAAGGAGTAAGTGAGCATCGAGAAATTAAAAGTGCAATTGATATTCGATCCTCTAACCATTTTGGTGGTCAGTTTTCCGAATCTGCGGTATAATTTAACAAATCCTTTAATATCCATATATTAATTCTATAAGGTTTTTTACTGTGAGTCCTATTTTGAGAGAACGGCTGAACGTAAAGATCTGGTTCAGGTATCAAAATAAAGGACTTACCACTTAGATGTGCCAGTCAAAGAGAGAAATGATATTGGGGCAACGGTTCGGGCGCTTTGGGGCTACAAAGATTCCATGTAAAGTTTATGTGAGAAGCGTGCGGTTGCCATTCGATCGCCTGCGGTTGATTCACGAGCTGTTGAAGGCCGAAGCATATAGGGACTGAGATAGTTCGAAATCTTATCTTTTCTGAGCGAATCGCTGCACAAAACACGCTAACAGGCATTTGTATCAAAGTTCTTTTCATCGGAAAAGCGAACACTCTCGAAGACCTGATTGTGTTATGCTGTTGGACTGTGTGATGTATATATATATGTACAATTTAATGTTCATTCGATCCAGTTTATTGACGTAGGTAAGGCGTTTCCCATTATGCAAAGATGTAAATAAACATTCCGTTGAAATAGTGAAGATGTAAATAAACATTCCGTTGAAATAGTGAAGATGTAAATAAACATTCCGTTGAAATAGTGAAGATGTAAATAAACATTCCGTTGAAATAGTGAAGATGTAAATAAACATTCCGTTGATTTAGTGAAAATATTTAGAATGTACATATTGAGTTGCGCCATCTATATCTTCGTTCTATAAGGTTCTTACTGTGAGACCTAGTTTAAGAGAATGGCTGAGTGTAAAAATATGGTTGAGGTATCAAAATAAAGGTCTTACCATGTAGATGTGCCAGTCGAAAAGAAAACTAAGATTGAGGCAACGGTTCGGGCTGGGCGGTAAAATTTCCCATGTAAATTCTATGGGAGAAGCGTGCGGCCCTTATCTACATCAGGGCGCTCAGTTCAGTGTCAGACTTTGTGTGTGCATGGTGTTCTATGATCAGTCCTAAAGTAAGTAAATTTTTATTGCATACTTACACTTAACAGAATGTTTCTTCCGCGAAAACAACAACAACAAAAAACATAAGAGCCTTACTGGAAGGGGTGAGCGATCAACGGGTCGCAACTATATGTCTCAGACAAGAGAGAATGAAGAGTATTCGCAACGCGAATCTCATTCCAAAAACATTTACAAACACATTTGTGACTGAACGTGGGAGTGAAAGATTACGCTATCCAGTTGAATTTTTGCACACGATAGAGATGAGTGGACTTCCGACTCTCTCGACGACAACAACCCGACCCTGATTTCTCTTTTGCATTCTATTTTAGTTTAGCTTTCGCTTACAGTCATGCTGCTAGGCGTGTCAATCCCTCTTGGAAGCGGACCTTGCACCTTTATTGGTTTCTGCCCCCACCCCCACCCCCCGGTCGTTCGTAAGTGGCCTCCCGTAGGGTGGATGTTGACCAGTGGCTATTCCAAGCAGATGTTTTCCTGCCCAGCTGACCATCTGCTGAGCTAAGCCCTTTTAAAATTTATTTGACCCTAACTGTCACCCTGTTTTGGAGTTCTGTTATCGAACCATTCGAGAAAAGCCTTTTTAAATCTTTAAGCATGCTCGGAGGCACGCATGCGCGATTGAATTATATTCCCCGACACAGAGACTGGGTGACAGTTATTACCTAGCCTTACCTTCTTACCAGATTTAGGATTCTTTCTTGGATTTAGTCACCACTGACCTATTGTTAGCTAGGGTTGCATTATGTAATCCGCAGTGCTGTTGTTTTGCATATGCCGGGAAATGATAAAATACCTTTCACTTCGTTCACCGGAATTTTTCACCTGGCTTAGCATTTGCGTTTCGATCTCCTTCCTAAGCGAAAGGAAAGCAAGGAGGACAAAAAAAAAGAAAGAAAGAAAGAAAGAAAGAAACCAGCGAATTCTTATGCTGCCTGGGCCGGGATAATATTTCTTGCACCCAATTAGGAATTACTCTCATTAAGAAATGATTCATTAAATTAAATAACATAATTAACACAATTAATCAGCTAATTAAATCCCGAATTTGGGTATATCCTTACCAGAAGCAATGTGCCCGAAATTAGAAGAATTTTCGCCGCAACATTATTACAACGATTTTCAATGCAGTTTTCGGCTTTTCTGACGTAAGATTTTCTCTCTAGGTGGAGTAAAACGCGATTGTTTCGAGGATTATTAACTTTATAGCATGAAATTACAAAAAGCAGAAATGTTTTAAGAGTATTCGGTTTAAAAAATTACTCAAAGGAAGTGCTCCTCTGTGCACTCGAGACACTTGACTTGCGGCTACTTCTGATTGCGCAACAGTCGAATTTCGCCGAGGAATGAAGGCTTAAAAATGTCTGAACTGAAGTAACTTACGTCATTACGATAAGATGTCAGTTTCTTCTGATTTTGCTCAGAAAGAGCCATAAATTAATTATCTTTGTGACCGAAGGGAAGAAATCCCTAAAGCAAATTAATCGCAGTTAAAGGATTGAAATTTCTCTTATTTACGATGTACGGCGCATTAAACGAATCTACCACTTTTCTTCGTTTCTCATTATGTTTCAGTAAAAGAAAAACAATTAAAAAAATCTGGTTCTCCTGTATTTCAAGAATTTCGAGTTAATGATGCTTTACATTTAGTTCTTAATGCAAGAATGTATTTTTTTTAATTCATGGTTTTATAATACGGTGGGGTTGGGTAAAGATATCTTAACTTCAAAGAGATTTTTTTTGTCTGTTTAAATGAAATTTAGCAGATGGAAAAAGCACAAATGGGCGTAGTAATATAATAATATGAATATATTAAAAGTAAGATAAAGCTTGGTTTGCCGTCACGTAGAGGGAAGGGGAACAAAGCGATGTTATCAAGATAAACATAAAAGGTTTGAAATGTTAAGCACTTTTTGTGTTTATTTTAAAAGCAGTTAAGAAAATAACAACTTAGCGGCCGAAAAGAGATTTTCTCGGTGTTTCACTGGAGATTCCAAAGTGTCTGGTTATTTCGCTTCTCCAAATTATTCTTGTGCAACAATGAAGAAAGTAAACAGCATGGATATTACTTAGAGCGTAAAAAAATTACTGCGCTGTTATTATAAATTTTCTGAATCTGACATTTTTTAAAATAAGATTTTCATTTTAGATTCATCTAACTAATGTTTTATTATTATAACACACTCTCATTTTAGAAACGGAAGATACTTGACTCTGTAGCAAACAAATTGAAGAGCTCTTTCGATGCATTATTTATTTAATGCTATGATTTAGGATAATCCGAAAGAAAGAAAAAAAGGGGGGGGGAGATAATCAAACAAACACAAATAAAACTCTTAGAAACTGTTTACTGTTTTCGTATGTTTCCCCGCTGCTTTTTATTATCTTTTTCGAGTTTACATTTGTAGATTCCAGCGTAGCAACAACAATAACAGCAGCTCAACTGGAATGGCGTTGCCACGGGAGACAGGCCACAAACATCCTTTTGTAAAGCAAACACCAGAAGGCATCTGCTCGCTGTGGCTCTTTCAAAGAATGAATAATTCCGCTCTAGCTGTCCTGAGCACGTCAAGCGTCGTAGAACGTGCTTTCATTAACAACTTGGGGAGCGTTTTCTCGCTTATTCATGGACAATGAAACGACTGAGCACTTGTAGATCCGCCAGAACTATTCCATTTATTCCCGGTCATTTATGTAAACAGCAAGATACGTTCACTCCTGCTGCTTCTAAATTAATCTGTCCAAATAACCTCGCTGTATTTATACCTGATCTAACCGCAGAGCTAGAAAGTGATAAATAACCGAAACTTTCGATTACAAGCGGTCGAAAGAGGATGTGTGCAGACAGACACGCTATTTTTATTCGATAGAAGAGCTGAAAAGATGCTTTTGGATTCTCTTCAATTGAATTACATTTTATAGGAGAACTGCTAACATCTTGTGGCATTTATTACAGTCGGTTTAAAATGTTTAAATATTAGTTTATATTCAAGTTTACTAAACTTCAAGTACAGTGTCAGCTAGAAACACTACCTACAACGGAACCTTGGTTATACGTTTTGATAGGGGGCCTTGGAAAACGTATGAAAGAAATTTCAAATTGTTAAATGTTATTGTGAAATTTCGGATGCCTCCAAGAAGAAACAAACTAGGGGGAAAAATCCACGGTTTTTTTCTTTACATACATTCATACCAGGGGCGAATATTCGGGGTGTGCAAGGTCTGCGACGCATACCCCCACAGAGTCGCAATTTATTAAACCTACACTACCCATATTACATTTTCGAATTTATTTCTAATAAATCACGCCAGAGTTTGTCCTAAGGTTTCGAGTGGTAGCTAAAATTAAGAGAAGGTTCTTTCAGTAATCATAATATCACATTCGTGCTAAGATCTTGGGGTGTACGGCTTCGCGACAAGACATCCAACAATACTCAAACAAGCGCTCCCTAGATGGCGCTGCAGGTCACGTTTTTATTTCCCTTTGGTTTCAAACATTACAGCTGATACCTCAGGGCGTGCTAGCCAAATAGAGCACCGCTTGCAATTCCATGGAGCAACGCAATTCAACGTTGTGATACCAGTTGCTGTTAAATTATGTTTTTCGATAAAAAAAAACTCACCAAATTTTGTCATGCGTGGCGGCTCAAATTAATTCTCTTATAACATGTTTTCGTAAAGTGGAGAAGCTTCGTTGAGTAGACAAAACATACATTGTTAAAAATTTCGTGGTAGGTTGCACCAAAAAGTGGTGCACCACTTTCCGAGAAAAGATACACCATTGTGTGGTATAAACAAAACCAACATGGTTCAACTTTTTTTTTTTTGGGATTGTGGTTCAACGAGCACCGTGAGCAACTCGGTGGGCTATAAGGAGTTGCCCGTCCCTAATTTAGGGCTACTGGCTCCAGAAAAGGGAGGGAGCCAGCGCCGTAAAAAAAAACACAACTTCATGCCTCACTGGGATTCAAACCTGGACCCATCTCAGGCGAATGATCAGAAGCCATCACTTAGACCACTGCGCCACCGAGGCGCCTGTTTCAACTTTGCACCATGTTATAGTACAAGGTTGTACCACAGTATGGTGCAAGAATGCACAATGTTTTTGGGTTTTGTTTGCGCTACACAATGGTGCATTTTTTCTCGGAAAGTGGTGCAACGTACCCCAAAATTTTAAACAGTGTAGTAAGTAATATTCGCATCTCTAGGTGTGCTATTTGGCCAGCGGACACCCGAGGCGTATAAAGCAACTGTGATACAAAGCACTCCAGATGACGCTGCAGGTCATATTTTTATTTCCTTGTGATTTCAACACAGAGGGTAAACTACCCAGGATGTGCGCGCCTGAAAAAGCACTACTGGACATACGTTTGCGTTTGTAATCGCGTGGAGTTATAAATACATTTTTTTAAAAGAATACAATCATATGAAACAACAAATGTAAACTTTATTTGATTGACAAATTCATTCAACCACTTCAGTAAAGACAATATTCCAGGTCCGTGATTTTTTCTTTTTTTTTTTGTCGGTGAAGATTTAACGACCACCGTGAGCAACAAAATGGGCTATAATCAGCCGCCCGTCCCTAATTTAGGGTCACTGGTTCCAGGGAATGGAGAGAGCCAGTGGCGTAAGACAAACACAACATCCATGCCTCACCGGGATTCGAGCCCGGACCCTTCACGAACGAATGATCATAAGGCAACGCTTGGACAATAATTGTCGCCCGTTCCTAATTTAGAGTCACTGGTTTCAGGGAGGGTAGAGAGCCAGTGCCGTAAGACAAACAAAACATCTATGCCTCACCGGGATTCGAACCCGGTAGACGAAACCCGTCTGAATCGAGGATTAGTTTTTTTTTTTTTTTTTTTTTGAAAAGAATAAACTCATATGAAACGTTTATTTACATCTTTACATAATGGGAAGCATCTTACCTACGTGAATAAACTGGGTCCAATGAATGTTAAATTGTATATATACATCACGCAGTCCAATGGCACAAGGGAATTAGGCCTTCGAGTGTACGCTGTACCGATAAGAACTTTCAAACAGATTTCTGCTAGCGTTGTTTTGCACAACGGTTAGCTGAGAAGAGAGACTTTGGACTATCTGAGTACCTCCTTACACCCGCCTTCAACAGCGCGTGAGTCAACTGCAGGCGATCGGATATTAACCGCACGCTTCTCCCATAGACTTTACGTGGTACTTTTGCCGCCCTACAACGCCCGAACCGTTGCCCTATCTCATTTTTCTCTTCAACTGGCACATCTACATGGTAAGACCTTTATTTTGATACCTCAACTAAATCTTTACGTTCCGCCGTTCTCTCAAAATAAGACTCACAGTAAAAAAACTTATAGAATTAATATATAGATTCAGCGTTCTGCCACGAATTGTAGTTTTTCTGCCTTTTCGTCGCAGTGCGAATCGATGTTTCGGTGATACTCGCTCCGAGCTCCACAGACTTAAACACAGAATTTAAATTTTTGTATCTATATAGAATGGAATAATGGAAAATTAATTCATTTTTTTAATTAAACGACCGCTAAATAAAGAGATGCTTTTGTATGTTCAAAATAAATGCGTGAATTTTTCAGGTCCGGTTACATAATAAACTTTTTGCGTGAATTTTTTCCCATAACAGAGCACACCCAACCTAAATAGGTACGCAACGCTATTGATACATACATATTTTGTTTGCTATCTTAAGCCTACATATGTCTGACTTTTGATTCTTTTTCTAAGATAGGTAATGAAATTCTGTACGATCTTAAATTTTCAGTAGATGTTAAAAAAAAAAAATCTTACCTTTGAGTACTAGGTAGTAAACCGAATACAACTTTATTTTATATTCAATACCCTTATTACTCATCCTTTGTCGCTTCAGTGGTTTAAGAGCTGGCTTGTAATTATTCGTCCAAGAGAGGTTCCGGTTCAAATCCAGGTGAGACATGTATGTTATGTATGTTTGAGCTTTCGACACTGGCTGTCTCCTATTGCCGCGTCAAGCCCGGTTTCGAAACTTGCGGGCATAAATTTTCTAATTAATTTCAATCGCTTAAACGTGGTAACAATGACTTTGGATTTCGTACACTATTGAAACTTTTGTCGTAGGTAGCACCATAAAGTGGTGCTCCACCAGTTGCACCACTTTCTGAGAAAAGCTACACCATTGTGTCGTGCAAACAGAACTCAACAAAATGGTGAAACCTTGCGTCATAATGTGGTGCAACCTTGTACCATCACGTAATGCGAAGTTGCACCATGTTTTGGGGTTTTGTTTACATCACATAATGGTACGTACAGCGCCACCCCGGTTGCGCAGTGGTCTAAGAGATGGCCTCTGATCATTCGTCCGAAAGGGGTCCGGGTTCGAATCCCAGTGAGGCATGGATGTTGTATTTGTCTTACGGTGCTGGCTCTCTCCCTTCCCTGGAACCATGGCCTGAAACTAGAGACGGGCGACTGCTTATAGCCCAGTGAGTTGATTACAGTGGTTGTTAAACCTCCAATCAAATAATAAAACAAGAAAGTGGTATAGCACCACTTTGTGGTGCAACCTACAACAAAATTGTTAAGTGTAGATTTGACGACCCAATCTCATCGTTGGGACTTGTACGCATTGTGTTCATACGAGCTCGTACCAGGTTGTCGCAAGAACTCATATGCCACAGTGAATTTAAGTTTAAAACTAGCATTCCTGTATCATGTTAATTTTATCTTGGTAGCTTCAGAAGAAAGAAAACCTGTTTACCTAAAAATAGACATGCACCCGACACTCATACTCATTTGCAGTGCAGCAAGCGAAGAAAGACACGTTTGTTTAAAAACAAAACTATAAAATTTATATATTGACATATTGCTTGATATATACACTGAGTGGCCACTTTATTATGACCACCCCCTCAGTACTTCGTTGAGTCACCTTTTGCCTTTAATACTGCGTCGATTCTTCGTGGCATGGACTCCATGAGATGTTGATAGGTGGCTTGTGGAATCTGAGACCATGCTTGATGAATAGCACTTTCCAGCAGTGTGAGATTGCAGGGTTGTGGATCCAGCTGTCTGATGGCTCGTTCAACTTCATCCCACAGATTCTCAATGGGGTTGAGATCTGGAGATTGTGGGGCCACCTAAGCAAAGTAAACTCACCGGTATGTTCCTGAAACCAATCCTGTACAATACGAGCACTATGGCAGGACTCATTATCTTGTTGAAAGTAGCCATTGGGATAAACCATCCGCATGACAGGATGCACTTGGTCCGCAACGATGTTTAGATATGATGTGCCAGTCAGACGTTGATCAACACGAATTAAAGGGCCCAAAGCATGCCAGGAAAACATTCCCCAAACCATAACGTTGCCTCTACCAGCTTGAAGGGTTGTAGCAATGCATTTGGGGTCCATGCTTTCGTGCTGTTTCCGCCAAATTCTCACTCGGCCAACGGCATGGTGCAACTGAAAACGTGATTCATCGGACCACATAATTTGTTTATCATCCTTGTGCTCCTGTGCGAACTCGAGACGTTTTCTCTTGTTAACTGCAGACAGCAAAGGTGTTCGAACAGGACTCTCCGTTCCACCCGAGCAGTCACTAGTTGAAGACGATCACACGTTGCACGTGGAGACCCAGTTTTTGGCTGACAGTCCAGTCTTTAAACATTTTAACAACAACTGCTCTGGAACATTTCACGAATGCGGCGGTTTCGGTGATACTCGTTCCATGGCTCCGAGCTCCTACAGTCATACCACGTTGAAAGTCCGTCAAATCGCATTTTTTACTCATCTCGTCACCCAAAAATCACTACAACTACTGTCGCAAGCACTAAGCTTTCCCTTTTTATACTAGCCTCGCCCTCTGGCGGCAACAGCGTGCAGCCATAGCTCATTTGCTTAAAACTGTCAGGTGGTCATAATAAAGTGGCCACTCAGTGTATATTCGTTTCTGCTCATCTTTGTGAAATATAGATAGTAGAAATCGTTTTGATAAACAAAACTCGTCTTCGGTTTCGAGGTTTATTGAAGCAAAGCCACGTTTGTTTAAACTGTTTCTCTTTCAGAGGTACCCTGAATACTTCACTGAGGAAGACCTGATTCATTCTTCAATGATATCTCTTATTGTATTTTCCTATTGCAACCCAGCCTAGTTGCGGAGAGCACCGCATTATTGTTACAAATGAGTTTAGAGTTGAAAGAGAAAAATTACTTGGGAGTGAAGTAAAAAAAACGAAATAAAAAAAATGGGGACTTTATTAAAATGGATCATGGTGGTGGATTCGAAGAGGCAACAACAACGTAGACCGATGGAACCAAAAGCTGCACGAAAAGTAATGAAGACGTGTCTGTCATAGTCATGTTCAGTTATCTTTGTTTCGATTCCTTTTCGTTTTTTGTCCGTTCGCTTTGAAAACCCTGTCGTACTGACTGTTAAAGGATTGCAAATGATTCTGATGGCTGAAAGGTCAGAAGAGTAGGCTTCTGGCTAGTCACCTGAGTTTGGTGAGGTTCGACTCCCAGATGAGGCGGTGTGGCATGTTCGTTTCAGCTGCACTGACTCTCTGCCGTCCATAGAAGTAGTGGCCCTCAATTAGTTATAGACAAATTATAGCTTGAGCTTTCTAGACTTTTCTTGGAACCGTTGTCAGAATCCCAGGATAAACAAAGCCGTTGTGTTCATTTAAAGGGTAATCCGTCCTACAGTTCCCTGAATTCCCTGCTGCTAATTAAATTTCTGAGATGGGAACGGGTCATCGGGTCTACAATTTCTTGCAGGTCAAACGGGTCGGTTCAAGGTGTTCCTGACCCGATTTTGACCCGATTTTATATCCGCTTTAACTTTGAAAAGAAAAAAAAAATGTTTCAAAGGGCCCTTCAGAGGTCTTTGAAATAATACTTCAGAGCTGCACAGTATGATCCAGAAACTTACTGAAATGGGTAAAGAAATGGGATTAAAAATGGACTTTCAGAAGATAAAACTGAAGTACAATGCTTTGTCAAGGAATGAAGATTTATCAATTGATGAAGAAAAGCTGGAGATAACAAATTCCTACATTTACCTTGAGCAGCAGATATCAAAGGAGGGTCATACTGATGACGAAACTAATTGGCGTATAAAACTTTATTGAAGAGTTTTTGGAAGAAACAGTACAATGTTGTAAAGCAATATGCTATTACATCGTAAAAGAAAAGTGTTTAACCCTTTAACGACCATGACCCCTAAATCTTGTATCACTCTAAATACCATGACACCCGAACCTGTCTGTTAATTCATTTCTTTGTGTAATAACAACAATAGTGACTGCTGGTGACCCTTGCTGATCCCTCATAGGTCATAAAAATTTGAAGAACGGGTAAGAGTAGGAACTCGGACTCACTCTAGAGAGGCGTTTCTGGCGTCTATGTTCGTTTGTATGTAGGGCGTTTTTGGGCGTTGTGGTCGTTAAAGGGTTAATGAAATCATCCTTCTAATGGCTACGTACGGAGCAGAGACGTGAACTTTAACTAAAAAAGACATACAAAGACTGCATACAACTGATAGAAGCCTGGAGAGATGCATGCTTGTGTAACGAAGAAAGATAAAAAAAGGAACTTGTGGATAAGGAAAATTTTCAGAGTTTAAGATATCATGATCAGAGGAAATCCCTGAAATGGTTATGGGCTGGACATATTGCCAAGAGAACGGTCTACGATGGACAACCTAAAATTTAGATTGGAATCCAAGGAAAAGTGAAAGTACCAGAAGAAGACCACGTGAGAGATGGGTGGATGGAGGTGACTGGCCTGAGACAGTCCGTTGTTGAACAAACTTGGGGAGATCTACATCCAGTAGTGGATTGATAATGATTGACAATGATGATGATATATTCAAATTTATAGTTCAAAGCAGATTTGTCCGGGTCGGTTTCAATTATGTGACGACCCGGTCCGGGTCCAAAATTTTAAACCCGTTTCCAACTATGGTAAGGTATAGCTCATTGGTGTAGATCAAATCATCCTTCTAATGGCTCCCGTACGGAGCAGAGACGTGAACCTTAACTAAAAAAGACATACAAAGACTGAATAAAACTGCAGAATATTCTTTATTTTCTGCTTACCGTTTGATACATAGCGGAATCCATTTCTAACCAGGATCAACCAAAATACTCGTTAGATGCGTTTTTGGGTGATAATTTTGAACCTGTAAAAACGTAGGGACGCTACCACAATAGTGTTCTACCTATAACGATTGTAAGAGTTAGTCAATTAAATAGACTATCAAAAATCAAAATGAAAGAAGCTTATGTGTGTACTCCACGTCTGTCCGACAACTTGCAGTACGTGAATGATCACAACTAGTTCTGATGTAGACTACGACGTAACACTGTTCAGAAACCAGAAAAATGAGCTAACCCTGTGGCCCAGTGGTACGAAACGATGGCTTCTAATCATTCTTATCCCGGGTGAGGTATGGATGATGTACTTGTCTTACAGCATCTGCTCTCTCCTTTCCCTGGAACAAATTGCCATACATTACTGACATGTGGCAGCTTATAGCCTACTGAGTTACTTATGGTGATCGATAAAATCCCCAAACGAAGAAAATCTCAGTAATAGCCAAATCCTCGCAATTACGGATTTATTTTTAAAGAGAAAAATCTTCAAATTTCTGTTGGTGAAACAGTTGACGTTTATGTACTGTGATAGATGGAGGATTCATTGCGAGTCTTAGCCTACTGAGTTACTTATGGTGGTCGATAAAATCCCCAAACCCCTAGTACGTGTGACATCGTCCTTCACAGGTCAACGTTACCGGGATATCCTGGACGATTATTTGCTCCGGTTTGTGCGTCTTCAATATGCCACTAGGGACCTCATCCTGCAACAAGACAATGAATGCACTGTGCCATCGCTCCCGAAAGGTATCCGAATGGTTGGATGAACACTCTACCGACGTAACCTCGCTTCCTTGGCCAGCAAGGTCACCTGACCTCAATCCCATTGAGCACATCTGGGATGCCATCGAGAGAGATTTTCGAGGCTTTGACCCCCTCCATCAAATCTTCGTGAACTGTGCGAGCTTGTTCAGGGGTCGTGCATCCGTATGGCTTCCCAACGCTTCCAGTGCCTTGTTGAGTCCATGCCGAGACGAATAGCCGTCGTCATCAGGACGAAAGGTGGTGCTACACGTTACTACACAGGTATCTCTAATTCAATTGTTCTTCAGTGTATATTCTGCAGACAGAAATACGGGGAGTTGCAACAACATAAGAAAATCATGGGAAACTTCATTGAAATGTGTGTGAAAAGTGAGATTATCTGACAATCCCTTAATCTTCCGATTCTTCTGAGGGGACACCCTCATTTCATCATTCTCCTCTCCTTCCGGGTTTCTTTTCAATTCTGCTCGTGCGATTCTCCCTGCGCTTACTTGGCTTGGGTTAGAGTACGCTGCGACTTGAAATATTGCCGGTAAAGGAAAAATACGTCATTTGTTTTCCTTGCTGCTCAGTCTCGTTCTAAATGTTTTCGTGCGTAACATGATTTTTGCCGCACCTCCATATCAATGCCCAGAAGATTTTCTGTCCCGCGTTAACTGCAACATTTCCTCAATTTTTTTTTACTTTGTATTTTGGACTGACACAGCTTTTCCGCAGTTAGCAAAGTATCGGAAGGTCCTTGAAGCCTACCCGTATGAAACGGTTAAATTTGTCTTTTTTTCTGGGGAGAGGGAGGGGAGATGGTGAGGAAGTTAACGAACTCCGTGAACGAATTAGTGAGCAATTAATTTCATCAGCGACGTAACATTATCTTAATGTTTTTTTTGTTTTTTGTTAATTGAAGGTTTAACGATCACCGTGAGAAACTCTATGGGCTATAAGCAGTCTCCCGTCCCTAATTTAGGGCCACTGACTCCAGGAAAGGAAAAAAGCCAGTACCGTAAGACAAAACAAAATCCATGCCTCACCAGGATTCGAACTCGGACATATCTGTGACTAAAAGTCACAACCCTGCGCTTAGACCACTGCACCACCGGGACGGCTAAATTAGTCTTGAATTAACATTATACAAAATATGTGCTTCTATTTATCTTGTTAAATGCGGCTTTGCTCTAAATGCAGGTAATTGATTTCTACTTTATGTGTGTACGAAGGACTGTCAATAAGAATTCAATAGATTTTATTCTAGCACTGTTGTTCCTCGGTAATTTAAGTATTCATGTATAAACTGTGTGCTTCCTAAGACACTTCCTTGCATGTGAACTGTGTTCCAGGGTAAGATGGACATTGAAATGGTTGGGAATGACACTGGATACAGTAGATTCTCGATAGATTGTAGTCATACACTCAATAATACTAGCCGTCTTTACTACTTCATTCGTTCACATTTGCAGTTTAGCCTCATCTGACAGACTGGCAAAACCACAACTACACTAACTTAGAAGATGTTGCACGTGAATGATTTAATAAAAATCCATCAAACAAAGATCTTCGCTCTTTCCACATTTATAAGTGAGTTACGGAAAAATTCTCATTGGCCGCCACCGGGAGTCGAATCCCGAGTCTTCCAGTTACGCGCCGGATATGCTTCCGTTACACCATAGCGGCCTCGAATTCCTCCAGACTCACACACGCTAACTGCCAAGCCAATTTAGCAGGTTGCTTCTTGGAGCCCCGCACAATGCTGGGGATTCACCAAAGATGGTAAGCAGCAACTGAAGAAATAATTAGAAGGCGAATGAATAATTAATACAGACATTTAACGTGGAACAGGAACATCAAACAAAGATCTTTGCTCTTTCCTTGGGTTCGACTTCCGGTGGCGGCCAAAGAGAATTTTTCCGTGACTCACTTATAAACGTGGAAAGAGCGAAGATCTTTGTTTGATGTTCCTGTTCCACGTTAAATGTCTGTATTGATAAAAATCCCTTGGTTAAGTTTCCAGTTACTCTGTGTATCTATCAATAGCATAATTCTGCGTCTAGAAGTGGAAATGGAAATACAGTCGACTCTCGTCAAATCCACCAACATTTGTTTCACATGTTTTACTAGTAGGCAAGCCAGAGTTGCGGAATAAAGAATGTAAGTGACAATGACAGCGATTCCAGAAGAAATAAGAAATTTTGTCTAGAGAATGTATATTCCCAAACGAATTTTCATCTGTGCAACGAATGGATAAAAAAATAGAATTTTTCCTAAAGTTAAGGGTTTTTTGGAACAGTAATTTTTGAAAGAACATCTCCGAATCTAAAAATCCCTTGGAGAGATTCTTTCTTGGCGGGGTACGTTTCGCTACCGCAAATATTTTCTCCCAATCTTTTCTTCAAATAACGCGCATCTTTCATGCTAGAGGGTCAAGTTATATTCCGTTTTCTTCAACATCTCATCCTCTAATTGTCCGATATCAAACATTCCTTCAGATTCAGATATGACACCGTATGAAGAACATTTTTAGATAAATTAGTGATTTTATGTAACACCCAATGCACCCACTAATGGGCATTAGGAGCTATTTTTATTTGTGATTTTTCGGTTGTAGAAATCCGGTTTATTTATTTATTTTTTGTAACTATATAGTTCCATTCATTATGGGAAACACTTGCGTGTTTATATAATGCACAGCTTCTCTACTAGGAGGAAGTAAGTCGTTATGTTTTTCGCTGATTTTGTTTCTTTTTCTAAAAATCTGCTTTGAAAAATTCTTTTCAGGCTGGAAATACAGTAGAACCCCCATTATCCGGATTAACTCGGACCACAACCCATCCGGATATTAGGGATAATTGGGTTGTCTTTTTTTCTGTAGGCCAAAAACGTATTTATTAATTGAAGTGAGGGAATTGAATCTTTTCGTTTATCGTATTTTATAATAACAAATGTTATGTAGCTTAAAAAAAGAAATATCTACTGTACTGCATTATCATTCTGTATTATTTAAACGAACGAAAAAACTAAAACCATGTAAATAAATTAACAGAAATCTTAACTTTACTTGGCCTTGAAAGAAGAACAAAAAAGCCGGGCGATCCGGATAATCGGAGTTCCGGATATTTGGAGCCCGGATAAATGGAGTTCCGGATATTTGGAGCCCGGATAAATGGAGTTCCGGATATTTGGAGTCCGGAAAACTGAAGTTCCGGACATTTGGAGTCCGGAAAACTGAAGTTCCGGATAATTGGAGTCCGGATAATTGGAGCTCTACTGTAATTCCAAAGATCTGATCATTACATTCGAGACTTGGTGTCATCTTTCTTGTCCGATCTGTTTCTATTTGAGGTGTATCACGAATGGGTTAACGGCAGCCACTACGAATAATTCATTGTCATATTTTTAAAACTATAGCATTCGCAAAATTATCTGTTCTGTTTTTTTGGTTTGCATTTCGATTGGGGCTTCTCTCTCCTTCAGTGTAAGGGGAACGCAAAATAAATAAGAAAAGATTTTCATCAGTGTTTGAATGGCTGTATAAAGATGAGATATTTACTCGGTAAATTGTTTTCGTCAAAGGTGTTATAATGCATTCCAAATTCCAGCAATGGATCATCTTTACATGTATTACGCATTTTTATACAATTTTATCAAACTGTTACACTTTTGGTAATTTTGAATGGACGTTTTGAGCAAAAAATTAATTAATGTGATTAGTGTGTTTAACTTTGAAGTTGTGCTAAGGAAACCGCTTTCGATTCTTTCGAGCTAGATTTCCTTTTGTACTCCATGCTCTTACACTATTTGTTTTATAATTTGATATATTTTCTGAATTGTTTGACTTTAAATTAAGGGAGGCAAGTTATTTTCATAACGACGTTCTCTAATGCGCAAACCTAGTGCAGTGAAACACTGCATTGCTGAAATAAGAAAAACTGCTTGTTCTTGTAGAAAAAGATCCTATCTAAGGATAAAGAAAGGGTATAAGATCAATAGATTTGTAGTTGCTTGGGGAATAGAGATCCCAGGCGGCGATCTTTGTGTCTGATTCTTGTTTCACTCACTGATTTAGTCTTGCGCTAATCTTGTACACTTTTTTTCATCACCTCTTTTTTCGATCAGAACAAGGAAGAAATGTAAACTTCGCTAATGAGTAAAACTTTGCTAATGAATCAATCGAACATGGGGAAAGATGCGTTTTTTAATCAGAATAGATTACTTTTATTCATGATTCATCTACGTATGTTTCATAGGTAATAACAAACAACTGTCCATGTAGAAGTTTTTAGAACGTCTATTGTAAAAAAAGTACGTGATTATTGTATCATTTTTTCCGTGCGTTCGTTTGTGAACACCATATCTCTGCGATTATTAGACTAATTTAAAAATACATTTTTGCAACGGAAAACACGAAATGCGAGAACGAAAATCCTTTTCTTCCAATCCGTGTCCGATATACAGCTTCGCTTCTACAGGGTGTAAACGCAGTTGCTATGGAAAGTAAATAAAGCTTATTTCACGTCTTTGCTTCTCAATACCCGAATATAAGAATTCTTTCTCTTTCCTTCGATGCCATTTACTACGAGGCCTATTTTTGGTAGTGTTGCTTTTTCAAATAATGCACATTTTTCCATTAGATGGCGTAAATGTAAACTGCTGTTTAACTGATATCTCTGCTTCTAAAATCCTATTTGAAAAATCCTTTTTGCGCCGATAAAGCTTCTGGCAAGGAACATTCTGCATATAGTGTCAAATTTTGGTGAAGAATTGTTAGTTACTAGGGTAAAGTGCATGCTTACGTTTCCGATGTATCTGCAACAATATCAGCGCTTCTGAAAACTCGATAGTCTCGATCAGATACCACTCATCACGACAAACCATTTTAAAATACTTCTGCTTAAAATAGTTCATATTTTCCCCGCCAAGGGTGAGTAGATATCTTATTTTCGTCGACATTTCTGCTTCTTATTGTCCGATCTGAAAACTTCTTTCTTTGTCGGACAGCGTGTCTGATGCGAAATGATTTTCATATAAATTCAAATTCTTTTTAGCGCACAAGTTTTCGACTAGAGGACATAAGTCGCGATTCCATTTGCAGCATATTAGCAACAATATCTACGTATTTAAAAACCCTTATTAAAAAAACATTTTCGGTCAAATTCTATTAACTATGAACAAATTTAATGGTGCTCAAAACAGTAAACAATTTTCCCACTAGCAGGGGCAATTTTTTTTATTTTGTTTTGGTACCCGCGCTTCTGTAAGTCCAGTTTTAAAAAAATCTTTCAACAGCGGATACCATTCACCTTGTGGAACATTTTGCATGAACTCGTAGGCTGTTTGCAGATGGTGTTAAGGCGGCCACAGGCACACACGTTTGAGTGACAAGCCAACAAACGGGGTAATTGTGTGCCTGAGGCGGCATGCAGAGTGAACTGAAGCAGGAGTGAAACTCTTCAACGCCTGCGTGAAATCCTCTTCACTCCACGCTACATGCTGCCTCAGGCACAAAATTCCCCCGTTTTGCCGGCGTGACACTCAAACATGTCATTCAAACGTGTGTGTCTATGGCCGCCTTTAAAGTGCATTTTTGTTGGCAACTATTGGTTTGGCCAAAATGTTATTACGTTTTTTCCCTGTGTAAATGAAAGGCGAATTTTGAATGGGAAACAAAAACTTTAGTCAACAGCATATTGTTCATTTTGTTCGATGACCTTTTGCCATCTCGCAGGCAAGTTCATGATTTCGCGCTCAAAAACGTTTTTGTTTTTTTTTCGGCAAAAAACAGTTCCAAGAACGATTTGATAGCCTCATCAGCAGTGAAGAATTTACCAATTCAAGGTGTTTTGCAAAGAACAAAACAAATGATAGTCTGATGGTGCCAGGTCTGGCAAACATGGTGGATGCGGTAACACATTCCATCCAAGCTGCAACAATTTTTGACGAGTGACCAAACTTGTATGTGGTCATAGTGAAACACAACATCTTTGCGATTCACCAATTCTGGACGCTTCTGTTTGACTGCATCATTTAATTTATCCAGCTGACGACAGTACATGTCCAAATTAATGGTTTGGTTCCTTGGAAGCAATTCAAAATATACACAAAACCTATGAAATCCCACCAGATCGACAGCATAACCTTTTTTTTTTTTTTTTTTTTTTTTTTTTGATTGGAGGTTTAACGACTACCGTGAGCAACTCAATGGGCTATAAGCAGTCGCCCGTCCCTAATTTAGGGTCACTGGTTCCAGGGAAGGGAGAGAGCCAGTGCCGTAAGACAAACACAACATCCATGCCTCACCGGGATTCGAACCCGGACCCCAGACGGACGAATGATCAGAGGCCAGCGCCTTAGACCACTGCGCCACCGGGGCGGCACATAACCTTCCTATGGTACATATTGTGCTTTGAGCAGGTTCCACGATCTTTTTAGTTCGACGTTGTTGTAGACGATCCATTTTTCATCGCCTCTTACCATACGTTTCAAAAATGGATCATTTTCTTCACTTTTTAAGAGCGAATCGCAGATGTAAACGCGCTTAGTGAGATGAATTTCTTTACCCACATATCAAGCTAACTGACGTATCCCAGTTGCTTTAAATGGTTTTCAACACTCGAATTGAATTTGTTCAGATTCTCAGGAATCTCTCGTGTTGTTCAACGCCGATTGAATTAGATCAATGCCTTTACTTTGTCGTCATCGACTTCGGTTGGCCTTCCTGAGCGTGGTGCATTTTTCACATCAAAATCTCCAGACCAAAATTTCGCAAACCAATTCTGATACTACCACAGTTTTAAGGCATCTTCATCATAAGCATCACATAACTTTTTATGGTCTTGTACAACGTTTTTTGTTTCTTTTTTTTCCGAAGTAATACTGCAAAACATGACGAAAATGTTCCTTTTGTTTGTCCATTTTGAAATCGACGACAAACAAACACTTGTTAACGAAATCCTGCACTTTCTGTTCTTAAAACAAGCTTGAACTGTCAGCTGTCACGTTACACAATGAACTTGCGGTTTCAAATGACGTTAGTTACATTTCTATAGACATGTTGCACCATGTATGTGTAAAAAACGCAATGACGATTTGGCCAACCCAATATACACTGCTGGCCACCCAAAATGCAACACCAAGAAGGAAGCATCTGATTGGCCTGAAATTCGCAGCATGCGAATTTCAGGCCAATCACTGCAGGGCATGGCATATGCAAATCATGTGCCCCCGGCACGCCACCGAGAAACACTAAAACAAGGGTACAAAGAAGGCGCAGTGTAAGTAGTGGAAGTATGTTGTGCTGCCGGACTTATGCGTGGGAAGCTTCTTGATGCCTCGTCGCAGAATACGGCGGCAGTCATTCCAGCACGTTTCGGAGTTCGACAGAGGACGAATAGTTAGTTGCTTATCGCGACAGTGATTTATCGTACCGAGACATCGACGCCCGTGTGGGACGACATCCAGCCACAGTGAGGCGAGTATGGATTCGGTGGATGCAGGAGGGACGGACGGACCGACGTGAGCAATTGTCGCAGCCGCGGCACACCACCGAACGACAGGACCGGCATGTTGTGCGGCGGGCATTGACGGCTCGCACCGCCACATCACGAACGTTGGCGCAGGAATTAGGGTGTGTTGCGCAACAAACTGTGTCAGCACGTACCGTTCGACGTTGTCTGCAGGAGCGGGGACTTATCGCACGGCGCTCATTGCTCCGATTAATATTGACGTTACACCACTGGCGAGTGCGGCGGCAGTGGGCCGTTGAACGCCACAACCGGACTACGGAATGTCAAGACATTGTCTTCTGCGACGAATCCCGCTTCTGCCAGCAACAGCACGATGGTCGGATCCGCGTGTGGTGGCACGGCGGCGAGAGACTGTATGACCCTTGCATTATGCATCGCCATACCGGTCCGTCGCCTGGCGTTATTGTTTAGGGCGCAATTGGATATGACACCCGCACCCCTATGGTACGCATCGACGATACACTCAACAGCCACCGCTACATCTCTGACGTTTTGGAGCCTGTAGTCCTCCCTTACCTGCAGGACCTGCCAGCGGCCACGTTTCAACAGGACAATGCGCGCCCGCACGTGGCACGCATCGTGCAACAATTTTTCAAGGCCTACCAGGTGTCACTGCTGCCGTGGACCGCCTCTTCTCCCGATATGTTGCCCATCGAACACGTCTGGTCGCTGATCGGCAACCAAGTGGTCCGGCAAGCACCACCTGCGGCTACGCCTGATGAACTGTGGCAACGTGTGGAAGCAGCCTGGACCGACATACCCCAAGCCCAAGCCCACGTCCAAAGCCTCTTTCGTGCGATGCCGCGGCGTGTAGCGGCCGTTATTGCCTGCCATGGGGGCCACACGAACTATTGATGCCTGCGTGTTCCGCAAGCCGCACGGGGCTGTAGGCTCAATCGTTGCATCTTTGTATCTGTTGTTATGTGTCCGGTAAATCTGGCTTTGCTGCTATCTCGTGTCTTTCTTGGTGTTGCATTTTGGGTGGCTAGCAGTGTATATCTCCGCTTTTAAGAATCCTAACTTATTTTTTATTTGTAAGCATTCGTTACAGTAAATATTGGAAATCTTTTATAAATAGGGCACAGTTTTCTCTCTAGGAGACGTAAATCTCAGAATTATTTCCTGGCAACCTCTGCTCCTAGAAGAGGTATTTGGAAAATTCTTTTTTTGATTTTAGCATAGATTTTTCTATGAAGAAAAATTTTTGCATATTTTTTACTTTTCCATTATTGAAAATTCTGAACTCCTTAATGCACAAATTGTTAACTTTCGTGATAGACGTTTTAACTGCTAGTGGAAGTAAGTAGCAATACCTGATTGTGGTTGTTTTATAAATTGCAGAAATTCTGTTAACGTTGCTTTATTTTGTAACCTGTTCTATTCACTATGAATAATCCCGCTCACACTACGTGCTTAAAATTTTGCGAGTTTTTCCTGGATGGTGTTAGCGAATTGGTTTTTTTAGCTGAATTTTTAATTTTTATAAATATCTGCTTGAAATATTTGTTTTGCAAATGAAAGAATTCAAAAGTTGTACTCATTACAACCGAATATTTTGTGTTACGTCACTTGTTCATCTTATTACCTGTTTCTTTCTTGTATGCGAATTTAATGACCACCGTGCGCAAATCGGTGGACTATAAACAATCGTTCGGGCCACTTGTTCCAGGGAAGGGAGGAATGCAGCGCCATCAGACAAACATGATTTATTCGGGACTCGAACCCAGACACATCTCGACCGAAAAGTTAGAAGCCAACGTTTTGTTCCACCCGACCATTAGGTTTGCTCACCTAGTTTTCCATATCCCCAAATCAGACATTAATTTAATGAGTTTATTCTTCATTCACTCGTATTTAGCACTCCTTATCTTTCAAATCTAGTTGCTCTGCAATTCTAACTCTCTCCATCTTGGATTATTCTTATTCGTCTTTTCCGATTGCAGAATTCTTTTCGATAATTTTTCAGCATTCATATGCTCTAGATTTCCATACCATCTTAGCTGCTTTTAGTACGACTTTCACAAAAAAATAAAAGAGAAAGAAACGTGCTTATGCTATATTATGTCTGTCCGTAAGTCTGTAAATACTGTATTAGTCCGATTCGACGAACTCTTTTTGCGTTAGCAAACCTGAGCTATGAGAACAATGTATAATGAATAGATTTCTCCTCTGGACGTGTCGTGCAGGAAAGCTTACGTTAAGTTACGTTAGGGTTATTGAAAGGTTACTTGACGTAGCTAAAGTGTGCTTAATCATCTAAGTGCTAGAGTTTGTTTAGGTAAGACACTCAATGAAATAGACTTAACGGCCAGACAGAGGTCTGATAATAAAATGAACTAAGAAAACGTACTCACTTTTCACCTTTTATTGGTAAACTCCTGGTATTACTCAATACACACGCCTATATAACACAACTTCTGTTATGCCGAACTTTCGTAGAATCGCAACACAATAATTATAAAGAACCTATCCTATACACAACGAACCATTATAACGAAGTAAATTTCTCCGTCATTTTTGGTCTACGCCGGGATTCGAACCCGAGTCCGCTTATTCCGGAACAAGTCGCTCTCCCAACTGAGCTACGCAGACGTTCATTCTGACTGCTATCTGCCTTTATGTCGTGTGCGTCCTGCTGGCAGGTACGTCACAAATGATCTATGCCGTTTCGTCTTTTCTAAATGTACAGCTTCACCGCTAGAGGGCGTGAATCCAAGCGCTATTGAACTCAAAATCCACATTACTCCAAACAATTTCTTCTAAGAATCGATTGAACCATTTTTTGTTCTTTTGAAATATTTTGCCATAAAGACCATTTCCTATACAGAGTCTTCTCCAAATGCTTCAAAGCTTTCCGGCTAGAATTTGTAAACATACAAAAGGTCTGTCCGGAAAGTAATGAGACTCATTCAATAACAGACGTTTAAGGTCATACTTACATAACATTAAAATTCCTCAAAATAACATCCTTGAACACGAATACATCGCTGCCAGCGGTTCTGCCACGCCGCGTAGCTTACCTGGAAGTCGGGAACAGGAATCGCTTTCAAAGCACTCGTCGCGGCAGTTTGTACGTTTGTAACAGTCCCATAATGGTGTCCTCTCAGGCTGGATTTGAGCCGGAGAAACAAAGAGAAGTGAGCCGGTCCCAAGTCCGGGCTGTAGGGAGATTGGGGCAGCATTGCCACGTTGTATTTCGCCAGAAACTCTCTCACTCTCAGCGACGCATGACTCGGCGCATTATCGTGGTAAAGAACCCAAGTGTTGGTGATCTCCGGGCGGACGCGCGCAACTCTGTTCTTCAGCCGTTGAAGCACTTCCACGTAAAATGCAGCGTTGACCGTTTGTCCGGGTGTCACGAACTCCTTATGGACAACACCTTTATAGTCAAAGAAGAAAATGAGCACATCGATTTCATCTTCGATTTGCACATTCGAGCCTCTTTGGTCGAGAAGACTCGGGAGTGTGCAAACTCTGAGCTCTGTCTTTTCGTCTCCGGAGTGTACTCAAAGCCCCACGTTTTATCACTTGTTATCATTTTCTCCAAAAAAAAAAAAACATGTTCACTCCTCACACGGTCCACAAACTCACGAGAAATCGACACACGGTTGTTCCTCTGTTCATCGGTCAGAACCTTAGGAGCCACCCCGATGGCGCAGTGGTCTAAGGCATTGGTCTCTGATCATTCGTCCGAAAGGGGTCCGGGTTCGAATCCCGGTGAAGCATGGATGTTGTGTTTGTCTTACGGCACTGGCTCTCTCCCTTCCCTGGAACCAGTGACCCTAAATTAGGGACGGGCGACTGCTTATAGCCCATTGAGTTGCTCACTGTGGTCGTTAAACCTCCAATAATAAAAAAAAAAAAAGAACCTTTGAACCAATTTGGCGCCAACTTTCCGCATCTGCAATTCTTGCGTGTTGATTTCATGCACAATGGATTTCTCGAGTCCCACGTGCTCTGCTACCAATCTAACACTCAGACGTCGGTCAGATTCCAAAGCCGTTTACACCTTTTCCACATTGTCCGAAGTGTGAGATGTTGAAAGGCGCCCTCGGCGTGGCTCATCCTCGACGCTCTCTCTTCTCTCTGTGAACGTTTTGTGCCACTAAAACACTTGTGCTTTCGATAACGCATCCTTCCCCTAGGCTTTCTGTATCATAGCAAAGGTCTCGGTCGCGGATTTTTCAAGCTTAACACAAAACTTTACCGCATATCGTTGTTCGACACTCTTCTGTATTTTGACCGTTACACGACGCTTACACAGCTGTCCACTTCGCAAGCACTCCTCACTCTGTAAAAGCTCAGAGCCAACTGACGGGACATCGATCGTTTACCTAACATACCCCGTCACGCCCGGAAACTCTGCCCTCCGGCCCTTCTGATTGGCCCAGAAAAAAATGGTCTCATTACTTTCCGGATAAACCTTGTATACTGTATTTCCCCCGATATCTCTGCTTCTTAAAGGCAGATTTAAAAATTTGCTTTTACATCAGATAGATAGTGTTTATGCCGAAGAATATTTTGCATATAATTTTTTTTTCATGTGGAACACTTTTTTCCATAGCTGGGCGAAGTTCCGTCGTTTTATTTGCAATGTACTTTAAGACGCATGATGCAAGCAAACGAATGGTTCGTTCACCCGTTTCGAAAACTGCGAAACTTGTAGGTTTTTGAAGAGCCTTGTGGGTAAAGTGTGCTAGGAGTGAATATAAAATGGTGAAACAACGAGCCGCCGACAAAACTGTGAAGGGCGATCAAAGGTGAACGACGGGTGCGTCCCTTGTGCAGCGCAATCTGCGCAGCACGTTTTCGCAGTCGACGGCCCAATACAGTATGGGTCAACCAAAGGCTATATCTTGCGCGACTGTGCGTCGCATGTTGGCGCAGACGCGGACGCCCTGTACGCCACCCTCTCCTAACAGCAGCCCATGGACGTAAACGAATTTCCTGGTGCCAGCAGTTTGCAGATTATACGACTGAAAATTGGAAACAAGTGTTCATTAGCTGGCGACATAGTTATTTTATATTTAGGGATGGTCCTTAAAAACTCAAGATAAAGATTTGTTGCCTGCAGCCGTCAAGTGCTATGCAAATATCGATCAGTGAGACGGGGAATTTTGTTTCCTCAATTATCTTTCTTGAAATTTCCCGGTCACAAATAAACATTCAGTTTCCAGTTTCTTAAGGCTGAAAGACAAACTTGTGCAAATAGGCTGACACGTCTTCCGTTGTGCTGGTGACATTATAACTACATACAGGGGGCATTTTACGCGGATTCCGCTATACGTGATCAGCCCCACTGCTGGATTGATACATATCACACAGGAAATGAAGCTACGAAAGAATCAACCAATGCGTGCTGTTGGCCCCTGTGGTGTTACTGTGTCAGTGATTTTAAAGGTTTTCCTACCATCAACGAGGAAGCAAAACATATTACTCAAATGGCCAAACAGATTTGATTGGACATCAAGAACCGTTGACAAATGAATAGTTAGGAGAACTTGTGAAAACTTCCTCGGACGAAGATGATGATGACGAAGCCGACGAACAAGATGAAACTGCCTGCGGTAATCTGCACAAGTTTGCCGAAATTTTCCAATCAGCAAAGCAATTGAAAGATTCAATTTCTAATTACGATCACTCTATGGAACGTACCCTTAAAATAAACCGAATTATTGCTGACTTTTTAATGCCGCATTATGAGATTTTCCAGCAGCTAAAGACGAAGCGGCAACAGTTGCCTATAAGAGTGTTTTTCCAGAAAAAAAAAAAAAAAAAAAACATTTTACTGGCTCCCTTTTGCCCCTCCCAGACTCTCCAACTACTGCACCTAATGCATCAGCTTTGGACCTCAGCTTGGATAACCTCGCAGTGGTGTTACGTAATGAAGGCAACGATTAAGTATGCATAAGGATTTGTATGCTATCTCAAATTTTAACTGTAACTGTTATAGAAGTACGTATACATTGTTCTTTGTAAAATACACATTATACTGTAATAGATATATGTAATCGAATAATAAAGTACATATATAACGAAGAAAAGCGTGTGAAGTGATTTATTGTATGCAGTTTTATTATTGGTTTTGAATACACTCGGTTTCGGCTTTACGTAGTCTCGCCGGAACATAACCACAGCGTAAAATGAGGCACTACTGTAATCGAGTTAACGGAAACCCTCACAGTGTAATAATAGCTTCAATCACGTTACTAAACATTTAATGACACGCCGACGTGACACATCTGAGTACCGTAGGTCGAAACGTGATATAAGAGCTTGGAATGACACTGAGTGCACGGAAGTGTGTGCGAGTATAAATGAAATGACTACACTTGTGATATTCTAAAGAACAACAGTAGTGAGAATATGCAAAATACCCCTTTCCTCCAATATTGCATCAGAGTGGTTTCCGAACATAGTTGAGACTTATCTTTGCCTCATCGGCCACCTTAGTCTCCAGATGACGCCCCAATGTAGTATTTGCAGAATGAATGAAGCAGAACATGGTGTCAGACATATGGATAAATTATTATCCATATTGTATGAATTGGAAGATGTTTTTCGGCACACGTTGGTGATATGTCGCTCGAACTCAGCCGAATCAGTGCCGAGACAAATTTTTAATAGTTTTCAAGCTAACGTGCTACACCACGTTATTAAATACGTGGTTATAATGCATTAGCCATGTGTTTGTAGAACGAAGCATCTTACGTTTTACCATCCAAAGCGAGACCACTTCGCCTGTGTGCCATTTAACCCTTTAAGCGGACGATGCATCTTAACCAAATGGTGCTCAAAATTTTCTTCCATCCCCAAACAGATATGTTCATAGAGCAACCGGGATTTTCTTTCTGAACGGCACGTCAATTGTTTTGTTTTGCCAAAATCTACAATTAAGCAGTTTATAACTCTTCATCTCATCAGTATCGCTAATAAACCTGCCACAAGTGATAAGCTCCCCTTTCTAGTTCTTCATTCTCTGCACCATTGCCCAGGTAACAAACGGGAAGGACTAGCCCTCCTGACATGGACATCATGCCACTGGGCAGAAACAAGCAACTCAAATATTTTCTCACTCCTTTCTTAGATCCATCGCCATTGTTGTAGCCCATGTTGAAAGTAATCAGTCAGTAAGGATTAGTTTAATAATCCCCCTGAACGACCACTTTGAAAAATAAATCTAAGGGGAAAGCAACGCCTTCTAACGAGGAGAGTCACTCATTCGACCCAAGTTTTTCTAGACAGCGAATATATTCGTTCGAGCTGATTTTGGCCCATTTTGCGTACCCCGAGTTAATTCGTCCAGCCAGTTAAAGGGTTAAGGGAGATTTTCGTGTGCTACAATGTTCTCTCAAAAAGTAATGCATAAAAAATATAACTGTAGGGTCCACATACATTTTTGGTTTACATACTCATTATTAATATCCTTACAAATATACCTAATGAAAAATTTCTGAGTACCGTTGGTCGAAAGTTATGGGGCCTGAAGTGAGAATTAGAGAAGGGTCAGTCATCAGGCTCCTCTTCAAGACCGTCGAAACTTCAGTGACTGGGATTCACAAAAAAGTGATAATTGTTTATGATGAATAAATAACTGACAGAATATCCATAGATGAATTCCGCGCTTTAAAAATGGAAATTTTGCTATGAGTGACAAGGCTAGATCGTGTTCACCAGGAACGGTACCAACGAACGAGAATGCGGTCCTTGTTGAACAAATGATCCCAGGCGAAAGATCACTAACACCAAACCTGTGATAATGGAAAAACTCTCAATGTCAAAATAAAATGTTTTGCAATTACTTTCCACCCTTATAATATATCGAAAACTTTATTGCAGGTTGATACCAGAGCTTCTTACGCGTGAGGTGAAGAAATCAAGAATCATCACTCCAGACCCTTTTGACTGATGTAAGATTCGGTTGGACTTTAGTCTTTCACTTTGCTTATCGTCCTGACCTGGCATCTTCAGATGTTTTTTACGATTTCGTAGATAAAAGAGAATTTTACGTGGGAATACATGTAATTCAGATGAACACTTGAGAAAGGAGGTAAAGAGCGCGAACCTGCATACTATCAACGTGCTTTTATGGACTAGCAAAGGTTCTTTACAAAATGTGTCAAATGAGACTATGGATATATAGAAGATCGCTCATACATAGGTAAAGCTTTGCTTATTATCTCGACAAAATTGCTATTTTTTGACCGACGCTTGTAGATCTGTTGAGTATCTATAACGTCATTTAATCATTCTTTCATTTCCTCCGGTAAAAGCTTTGAAAGACTGTAAAAATATGTTAAGCTCCATCTAAAATCATTCTCTCTCTCTCTTCCCATCATTAGCACTCTTTTCCCTGTATTCAGTGTAATAATAGAAGCTTGATAATAACTAACAGGTATGGCGAAGGGAAGTTATTCAATAATACTTCATTTCCATAGATAAATGTTTTGAAAGACTGAAAAAATATTTTAAGCTCCATCTGAAATCTCTCTCTAGAATTTTACTTGTACTCATTGTAATAACAGAAGCTTAGGTGATAATAAACAATTTAGACCATGCAGTATAAAAAGTCTAGAAGCATATTGTTAAAAGGGTTGAATACCCCTACAAGGACCTCTTTGACTCGCATACGACCTGGCAAGTTACTCGTATGTTGGCGATTTCTAGTTTCGCATCAACGAAATGTATGTACATTTTCAGAAACATCGTGAAATAGAGACGTATATAGTGTATTAAATCAGTTTATTTTTGTTTTGTAGTCAGTACAAAAATTCTCCAAGCTTTCACACTCCACTGTGAAGCTTTTTCAAGGCAATGGTAGACATTGAAATGCAGGGAATTGAAACACATAAAGAACGAATATCATTTTTGAAAATAACGTGGGTGACACCACGAGCATATTACATGAATTTTTACCACGCAATTATACGTTGCGGCGCGATGTGTTTCCATCTTTTAACAGCGCATGCCAAATCGTTGGCAGTTCAGTAGAGAGCATATCACTACATGCCAGTTTGCTGGATGGGATTTCGACTGTTTCCCTGATGGCGGTCTTCTCAAAATTCGTGTAAAGGGCAATTCTAATATTATTCCATACAGGAGCGGCCGAGCAATGCATGACTCCTCTGGCGAGGACTGTATTCTGCATGTCCTGGTTGACACTTTGTAAGTGTTCTTTACATCTCATATATTTAAGAATCGTTTTGTCATTCCGATAAATATCTTTTCCGTGTTGTCAGGATATACCAAAAGTATAGCGTAACCACCCGCCCTTTCTTTCTCATACTGTCTCTCCTTGCGACTTGACATTATATGTGATAATGGGGTCAGGGACTTTATTGCTATTAATATGTTGTATTTACGTAATAAATTCGTCAACCAATATGTAAAATCTGGGACATATGTGATGGATCCTGCATATCTCATTATTTTACTACGCGATTTTGTTATTACTGACATTATTCGATTTCTTACAGTCCTTTGTATTCTGTCCATGTAATCCTTCTTATATCCAGCCTTAAGACCTTTGCTGTACATATTATCGATTTCTTTAATATTTAGGTAGTCGGGTTTGCATATATTATACGTTCTATAGAACCATGCCATAAACGCAGAAAGTTTTTACTTTTTTGGGCAGTGCGAATCAGGAGGGATAACTTTCGGCACTGCGGTCGGTTTATAATAAACGTTAAAATCGAGGCTGGATGTTCTGTTTCTTCTGAGCGCGATGTGAAGATAATTCAACGTCCCATCCTTTTCAAGCTCCATGGTGAACTTTAACGTATTGTGTAGGTTGTTTATCTTGTGCAGGAAATCATTTAATTCGTCTATTCCATGTTCCTATATGAAGAATATGTCATCAGCGTAGCGGATCCACACTCTGGGTTTCTTGATACAATTTAAAAAGATGAGATCTTCCAGCGGTCTAAGTATTGCTTTCGCAAAGACTGAAGATAGAGGTGAACCAATCGCTGCTCCTTTAGTTTGTTTATAGATGTCTCCATCTATCTTGAAATATAGTTGTGGTTAGTAACCAGATTTAAGGCTCCGATAATTTCTTTGTTTGGGTCGGTGCGAATTCGCAGGAAGCAAAGATTATTCTTTCAAGTTCTGCATCTGCCCTTAGACATATAGTAGCAAAACACAAATTTCCTACTTACATATAAGAAAAAATCGTATCTAAATTCTTCTCTGAACGTTAAAAAAACTCCGATTACGTAATCAAGTCAACAACAACTAAAAAAAAAAAAGAGTTTGTGCAGCGCGCAAGACCGTTAAATTTATTTGATAATGATATAATGGGAAGTTTCGATATTGTGTCTTTATATCCATCTATACCTATACCAGAGGCTGTTGCAGAAATAATCGCCACTTCCTGCGAATTCGCATCGACCCAAACAAAGAAATTAATCGGCGCCTTAAATCTGATTACTAACCACAACCATTTCAAGTTCAATGGAGACATCTGTAAACAAACTAAAGGAGCACCGATTGGTTCACATCTATCTTCAGTCTTTGCGGAAGCAATACTTAGACCACTGGAAGATCTCATCTTTTTAAATTGTATCAAGAAGCCCAGAATGTGGATCCGCTACGCCGAGGACATATTCTTCATATGGGAACATGGAGTAGACGAATTAAATGATTTCATGCACAAGATAAACAACCTACACAATACGATAAAGTTCATTATATAGCTTGAAAAGGATGGGACGTTGAATTATCTTCACATCGCGCTCAGAAGAAAAAGAACATCCAGCCGCGATTTTAACGTTTATTATAAACCGACCGCAGTGCCGAACCTTATCCCTCCTAATTCGCATTGCCCAAAAGAGTACAAACTTTCTGCATTTATGGCATAGTTCTATAGAACGTATAATATATGCTTACCCGACTACCTATGTACTAAAGAAATCAATAATATTTATAGCAAATGTCTTAAGGCTGGATATAAGAAGGATTACATGGACAGAATACAAAGGACTTAAGAAATCGAATAATGTCAGTAATAACAAAATCGCCTAGTAAAATGATGACATCCGCAGCATCCATCATATATGTGCTAGGTTTTACATGTTGGTTGACGAATTTATTACGTAAATACAACATATTAATAGCAATAAAGTCCCTGACCCCGTTATCACATATAATAGCAAGTCGCAAGGAGAGACAGTGTGAGAAAGAAAGGGCTGGTGGTTGCGCTATACCTTTGGTATATCATGACAACACGGAAAAGGTATATATCGGAATGACAAAACGATTCTTGAATATTAGATGTAAAGAGCACTTACGAAGTGTCAACCAGGACATGCAGAATACAGCCCTCGCCAGAGGAGTCATGCATTGCTTGACCGCTCCTGTATGGAATAATATTAGAAGAATTGCCCCTTACGCGAATTTTGAAGAGACCGCCATCAGGTAAACAGTCGAAATCCTATCCAGCAAACTGGCTTGCAATGATATGGTCTGTACTGAACTACCAATGGTTTGGCATGGGTTGTTAAAAGATGGAAACACATCGCGCCGCAACGTATAATTGCGTGGTAAAAAATCGTGTAATATGCTCGTGGTATCACTCACGTTATTTTCAAAAATGATCTTCGTTCTTTACGTGTTTCAATTCCCTGCATTTTTATGCCTACCATTGCCTTGAAAAAAGCTTCCCAGTGGAGTGCGAATGCTTGGAGAATGTTTGTACTGACTACACCACAAAAATAAACGGAGTTAATATGCCATACGCGTCTCTGGAATACTCACAAACTGGTGTATATTAACTTAGGTTGTCATGAAATAATGTTTTCCAGTTTTTACCCGTTAAATGGGATAAATATTAAAAAAACGGAACATAACTAGAATTGCTCATGTGGAATATGTATAAGTAACTTGCATTAGGAAGGTACTGATTTTAAAAATTATTAATGATTTTGAAAATTAATGCCAGAAATTCTTAACCCTTGCAGAATCGATAGAGGAACCATTAAAAGACCTATACCTTTTGTCCAAAACTATAAGAAAATATAATGTGAAAATATCATATAATGAAACTAAAACAATGGCTTTTGGAGAAAATGAAATAATAATTAGCTGCAAAATAGTAATACACTGACGGAAAAAAAATCCCAACACCACGAAAAAATAGTTGTAGAGGAATGAAATGGCGGCAATACATTTGTATAGGTAACATATTTATTCGATTAAGGTTTTAAGATCACAGCTTAATGTAAGCGCGAGAAGAGCCATTTTAAATGTGAAATGCTGGTACATTAATAACCGGTGTAACCGCCAGAATGTTGAATGCAAGCATGCAAACGTTCATGCATTGTGTCGTACAGGTGTTGGATGTCAGTTTGTGAGATGGAGTTCCATGCCTGTTGCACTTGGTCGGTCAATACAGGGACGGTTAATGCACGTTGGGGGTGACGCTGGAGTTGTCGTCCAATGATGTCCCATACGTGCTCGATTAGAGAAACATCTGGTGATCTAGCAGGCCACGACAACATGTCGACACTCTGTAGAGCATGTTGGGTTACAACAGCGGTATGCGGGCGAGCGTTATCCTGTTGGAAAACACCTCCTGAAATGCTGTTCATGAATGGCACCACAACAGGTTGAATCACCAGACCGACGTACAGCTGTGCCGTCAGGGTGCGTGGGATAACCACGAGAGTGCTCCTGCTGTCATAGTAAATTGCTCCCCAGACCATAACTCCAGGTGTAGGTCCAGTGTGTCTCGGTCGCAGACAGGTTGGTTGCAGGCGCTCACCTGGCCTCCTTCTAACCAACACACGGCCATCACTGGCACCCAGGTTGAACCGGCTTTCATCAGAAAACACAACAGATCTCCACTCCGTCCTCCAATGAGCTCTAGCTTGACACCACTGATGTCGCAAACGGCAGTGGTTTGGAGTAAGTGGAATGCACGCTACAGGGCGTCTGGCTCGGAGCTGTCCTTCCAGTTACCGATTTGTAACAGTTCGTTGTGTCACTGTAGTGGCAACTGCAGCTCGAATTGCTGCCGCAGACGCAGTACGATGCGCCACGGCCATACACCGTACACGGCGGTCTTCCCTCTCAGTACTGCCACGTGGCCGGCCGGAACCCTCTCTTCTTGAGGCAGTGCCTTCCCTTGACCACTGCTGCCAACAATCATGCACAGTGGCTACATTCCTGTCAAGTCGTTCTGCAATGTTGCGGAAAGAAAATCCTCCTTCTCGTAGCCCTATTACACGACTTCGTTCAAACTCCGTGAGCTGTTGATAATGGCTTCTTCGTCTTCTTAAAGGCATTCTTGACTAACATCAACACACTACGTCGAATCTCAACGATAACTAACGCTCACGAACGTTACAGCGCGTATTTACAGCAAACCTGCTTTGCATGTTCCGATGGGCGCTACTAGCGCCACACGCATGCGCCGAGCGCGAAATGTGCATAGACGTCATCGTATAGATGTACTCTGACCGCCTACCAACTGTCGTTTATCTAACACAACCCCTTCTTGGTGTTGGGATTTTTTTTCCGTTAGTGTAGATAATATCCTACGATAAAGGCTTAATGAATTCCAATACTTGGGTAGTTTAATCGGCCTCCATGATGAAAGGAATTTTGACGGCAAAAGACTCGAGATTGTCTTAATGCAACTTATGCAAATTTACGTGAGATCAGCTCAGTTAGATCCTATCAGGAGGTATGTGACATTTCTGTTAAGCTAATAATCTGACGTAGAAGTGAAACATGTGCGTAGAATGACAGAATTAAAAGCACGATAGAAGCAGCAGATATGCGGATCTTCGGAAAACCTGATACTGTGCATCAGGCTAGAATAGAAGAAAAAAGACATGTGCATGGAGCTGGGAGTGATATCGAGGAGACATCGGACTTCAGAAACGTATGGAGAGAATGGATCACCATGACAGATGGCATGACTTAGACTATAAACCAGTTGGGAAATAATCAAACAGATGACCCACGAGAAGTTGCCAGAAAGTCTTTGAGAATGGTATATAAGGGGCTAGACGAATATTAAATATGAAAAAAAAAGAAGTCAAGACGAATATTAAAATATTAAAAAAAGGGAAAGAAAAGCTGGATTACTCTAAAACGGCGATCCAGTTTTGTTTTTTACTTGATATATTACATAAATCCGTTTATTAAAAATGATAAATGGATAACACCATTTTTCTTGAGTATCTTCCACGCATTTCACCAGGCGAGCAGATGAATTTTTGCTTAACTAATTTTATCATTGAGTAATAACAAGAAATGGAATTTTGAAGAAGTAAAATAGTAGTAGGAAGAAAAGTGAAACAGCTCATTTACTTCAACAACTTGAGGAGAGCTTACCATTTCTGGAGAAAATGCAGATTTCATGGATTTCGATTTATCTTGAAATAGAAAAGGAAACTATATTTGGGACGTCTAGGCAGGGAAAAGCCCTTTTTTTTAATCAAGGCTTTTAACTTAATAGGTATATCAGAATTAAATGATTTCTTGATTTCACGCATAAATAACCTCAGCCACTTTACGTCTCGACTCACTTGTATGAGTCTCTGCTCAGAGTTGAATTTTTCCCGGAGGCACAGCATCGTTCAGCTATCTGCATTATGATTCTTGGGGAAAGAACTCTTAAAAGCGTCATTTTCATTAATAGACACTGGGCTATTTAAACTGGTATGATCTTCTAAAATAGAGGGGTTTATAATTGAGATGGAAAGAAAGAGATGCACTTAATGCAGAAAACTTTACCATTAGAAATGATGAGCATCTGCGTACTAGATTGTCACAGTTACACCGTGAGTAGGGGTTTGTTTACACAGAAGCTCTTGAAAAATATAGTGTATTTGTCCCTAAGCGTCAATTACATCTCTTTTGTTGGAGCATTTACTGCAAACAGTCAAAATATTTAATTAATAAACACCTGTATACTCAAAATTGTATAACTATACTAGTGATCCAAATTTCTTGGCGTAGAATAAAAAATCAAAGTTTCCAAGCATTCGCAAATCAACCAAATGGCTTTCTCAAGGAAGGAAATCCTTGAGAAAGCCATCTGGTTGATGTGCGAAAGTTTAGAAACTTTGATTTTCTATAATTGAGATTACTAGTATAGTTATACTATTTTAATTATACAGCTGTACGGTTCCTGTTTATTAATTAAATAATTTGATTGTTTGCAGTAAATGCTACAACAAAAGAGATACAGAAAGTTTCATAACTACTTAACAGATTTCAACACCAGCAAGATTGGTAAACGGACACACGTCTTAACCATGCGAAGTTCGTGGCTACAACATGTATGTCGCTGGTCGATGTTATATCTCTTCAGCTGCCAGAATTTTGTCACGTAAATGAATAAAATTTTACATTTTCTGTATGCACGCAATATCATTAACATAACGCTATCTCCCCCATAAAATGAATCAATCGGTGTCAGATCGAGAAAGCAATGCGGCCAGTGAATTGGGCCTCCACTTTGTATTCACCTACTGAGAAACTGAAGAAAGGCATGGATACACAGTTCCTCAAAGGCATGGATGCACGGTACCTCATTTAACAGAAGAACTGTTTCCATTGGAATATGAAGCAGTGCATTGCTCATCATCACATTGAAGAGTGTTTCATCATTCAAAAGTCCTACAAAAAAGAAAAGACCAGTAAACCCTGGCCTTTTATCGATCATACCACATGTGGCGAAATGGAATGCAACCCGCGTCTAAAAGTTAGTTGTAAAGGTCAGTTTCGAAAAAAGAGGGGTGAGACGCCATGTTGCATAACGTAAAACAAGGAATCTCTTTTGGGAGGCATGAGAGATAGGAAGAGAGGCGGTCCACGAGACATCCAGCTTTCCCGGGAACGGGACGTCCGAGTCCAAAAGGAGTGACAGTTTTGGTGAGCTATAGACCCTGGAGTAGACCCTGACGGGATTGGCTGATGACAAGGTAGCTGAGTGAAATCGCATTTCGGAATTTCCATGGTGGTGGTATTATTATTTTGATATCACCATGGATGCGTAGCTTTACGATCCGGCAATCACTGGAATTTTAGATTTCGGTTACTGTTGGAGTTGCTGCCACGAACAAAACCTTCTCTTTCTAGGTCCTTAACATACACTTTTTACTTGTTTAGGTTAGATCCACGAAAGCAGACTCACTGGTTCTATTTACAGGTTTTTATTTACATCCCCTAATTGCAGAGGGGTGTAGAATATGTACACAAACACGTTCCACTTCGGTTGTTGTTCTACTATGAATCAGTCATTTATTAAATATATCCAATAAGTAAATTTGTCAGTCCATCGGATGGTAAGTTCTTCAGCAAGTTCAAGAATGAGGTGACATTCCTCTTACACAGGTTTAAAGCAATATAATAGTGCCATGTGCTCTGTGTTGATTGCGGACAGCTCAATTTTATCGAAATATCCCTGTGTTACTTGTACCGCAGTATATAAATGATCTCTCTATATCCGTGGATATTTCATGAATGACTTCGGCCACTTTGTCCTAACTACCGTTCGTCTGACCAACGCAGCTATCAGCGATTAATCGTCAGTATCCTTCCTTTTTCAGCAAAACCAAGAGAGTGCGCTCCAAATTTCTAGGCCCCTGGTCCGATATGCGATTTTACCCAGCTCCATCCACATCAGCCAATGCCGTCAGTGTATTTTCTGCAGGATGCATACTCCCGGGGTTTTATAGCTCTTCAAAACTGTCACCCCTTTCGGACTTGGACGTCCCGTTCCCGGGCAAGCTGGATGCTTCGTGGACATGCCTCTCTCCCTCCCCCCCCTCTCTCTCTCTCTCTCATGCATCCCAAAAGAAATTTCTTGCTTCACGATATGCAACATGACGTCTCACCCCTGTCTTTTTTCGAGACTCACCTTTCAAACAAACTTTTAGCAGCGGGTTGCATTCCACTTCGCCACACCATACGTTAAACTTCAGCGAATCCAGCTTACACTCATCAGCCGTAGCATCCCCTTACCAAATCGATTTTGGGGCTGCGTTGTTTCACAGCTAGCACCCAGTGTGGCATCGACTCCACTAGACCGCCGAAGGTGTCCTCGGGTATTCTGTATTCGATGAACAGAATGACGTCCCGGAGTTGGGCGACAGAACGAGACACTCTCGTGAAACCGCCAATGCCAAGTTCCACTGCATTCCACAACTGCTAGTTGGGATTCAAGTCGGTGGAATTTTAGCTTCCACGGGAGCACATGAAATGCTTGGACATGATCTTCGAACAATGCCTGCACAATGCGGCCCTTATGACACAGAGCCGTCGCTGTATTATTGAAGGGGTTCTGTACCATGTGGATACAAGTACATTACGTAGGGGAACCCTTAATCGGAAGCAATCTGGGGGTTAGGGTGTGTTCATAGGGCATAGTGATGTCCAAGGTGGAAAATTTGAAAAAATCGGCATGTGCAAAATCGCGCATGTAGCTGAAATTCTAGGTGCAAATTTTACAGTACTATACGCGGAATCTGTTTTTCGAGTGAAAGGCATATAACAGGTATATTCACATGCATTTATTAGAAACTGTAACTTAAATACAGTAATTAAATATGGGGTAATTGGAGATTCCTTTTATATGTTTGAAATTTGACCTATGCCGCCCCGGTGGCGCAGTGGTCTAAGCGACGGCTTCTGATCATTCGTTCGAAAGGGGTCCGGGTTCGACTCCCGGTGAGGCATGGATGTTGTGTTTGTCTTACGGCACTGGCTCTCTCCCTTCCCTGGAACCAGTGACCCTAAATTGGGAACGGGCGTCTGCTTATAGCCCATTGAGTTGCTCACGGTGGTCGTTAAACCTCCAAAAAAAAAATGACCTATGTGAATAAAAGGTTTGAGCACGAGGAGATAATATTTTTTAGATTTTTAAACCACGTTTTATCAAAACTCATTATAAACTGCAGTTTAAAACTCTTATTTTGTTAATAAAATGTTCTTTGTTTCCAACATAAGATGTATAATAAATACCATGAACACCAAAACTAAATTGAAATTTTCTGTATTTTCCTAATTTGGAGATTGAGGCCCACCATATTCAGCTTCTTGTACTTAAACTAAACTGCATGCATGAATTCACATATTTTTCAAATTCTACAGATTTGTCTGTTTAAAAAAATGAAAGGATGGGAACATCTTTAGCGATTTACTCACTTTTCATCAACTACACTACATGAGTCACAGAAGTTAACATATTTAGTCCGTACGTCAGAAATGACAAATAAACTACAATTACAAAAAGTTACATAAGTTTTCAGACACCTTTTTTGGCATATACACTGGCGGAAAGTGAAAAAAGAACACCAAGAAGGAATTGGCGGACGATCATGAAATTTACGTATGTTAATGAGGTCGAGTTTACGTAGGTGTGATGTTAATTTCGGGACCAACCGGTGAGCGCTTACGCCACAGCACGGCATAATATGCAAATTATCGTCGGTGGTATTTAAGGAGTACGGCGAAGTGAATGTAATCAGTCGTCGGCGTACGGACACGTGCGAAGACCCTGAAGAAGCTGCAATGCCTGGACATAGAAGACGTGTAGGATTTCAGCATTTATCGGACTTTGAGCGAGGTCGTCTAGTCGGACTCCACGAGGCCGGGTGGTCTTATCGTCGTATTGCGGAACGAATTGGACGGGAAGTATCGGTGGTGGTACGATGATGGCGTAGATGGTCCGAGGAACATTCCCACACGAGAAGACGTGGAACCGGGAGTCACAGACGGACTGATGAGCGGACCGATCGACGCATAAGAAGAGCGGCGTTGTCAAGCAGAACATCCACTGCGACGCAAATCCGAGCTGCCGTTGCACCTGAGGTGACTGTGCGAACAATCCGCAACCGTCTACTTGATGCAGGACTACGTGCACGTGTGCCTCTGACTCCAGCCCACCGTCAGGAACGGCTGCAGTGGTGTCTCCAACGTCTGCACTGGAGAACGCAATGGCGATCTGTGGTGTTCAGCGATAAAAGCAGATTCTGCTTGGGAGCCTCCGATGGGCGTATGCGTGTTCGCAGACGCACAGAGGAGCGTCTCCACCCTTCTTGCATCCGCCAGCGACACACAAATCCTACACCTGGTCTCCTGGTGTGGGAAGCGATCAGCTATCACTCCCGTACACAACTAGTGTTTGTACCGGGTACGTTAAACAGCACCTCCTACATCAACAACATCATTCAGCCCGTTGTTGTGCCATTTGTAAGGTCGGTCCATCGTGGTGTTTTCCAGCAAGATAACGCACGCCCACACACGGCACGTGCAACGCAACATGCACTTCATGCTGTGAGACAACTTCCATGGCCTGCACGTTCACCGGATTTGTCCCCCATAGAGCACGTGTTGGATTTTATGGGACAACGACTTATCCGGTCTCCACGGTCAGCCACGACCATCCCCGATTCACGCGTCCAGTTTGAGGATGCTTGGAACTCAATACCCCAAACTTACATCCAACATCTGTACGACAGACTCCATGCCAGAATTGCACAGTGTGACGCAGTTCATGGCGGTTCAACCTCGTACTAACCATGTTACATGGAAATGTTATTTTTCAGTTTTCCAGCAAATACAGCTGTATTTTGCCATAACGTTTTGATCACGTTATCCTCTGTATTCCGTTACTATGCTGTATAAATTTCGTTGGGCCGCCCCGGTGGCGCAGTGGTCTAAGGCGCTGGCCTCTGATCATTCGTCCGTAAGGGGTCCGGGTGCGACTCCCGGTCGGGCATGGATGTTGTGTTTGTCTTACGGCACTGGCTTTCTCCCTTCCCTTTAACCAGTGATACTAAATTAGGGACGGGCGACTGCTTATAGCCCATTGAGTTGCTCACGTTGGTCGTTAAACCTCCAACCAAAAAAAAAAAAAAAAATTCGTTGGTATCAGACGTCTCCTTCTTGGTGTTCTTTTTTCAGTTTCCGCCAGTGTATGTGTCGCAAATCGAAGGTTCACCCAGCATATATTTGACGTTTGGTAACTCTGTTGACGGTTGTATTTTTAATTCCATTTCGTGACTTTTCGTTATCTAGTACGAAGCACAAAACCTTTAGTGATTATAAGTTTTGAGTAATTGGTAATTTTTAGATATTTTGCCTTGGGGTTTTATGTTACCCCAAAGGTACTGTGTGTACATAAGATTTGAGGAACTTAGGCAGGTCAATGAATTTTTCTCTAATACCCACCAATTATCTAAAAATATTTGCGATTGTAAACAAGCATTAAATTTTGCGACTGTAAGGCTGAACATTTGGAAGAAGATGCTTACGTGGAAACTGAAGTAATCCAGATCACAAATTTCTCCTAAATTTGGGCAGTCGCGAATTTGTGCCCATGCTCAAAATACTTGTTGCAGAACGAACAATTACAGTCATATTTTGCGCCTTGTGCCCGCTAATTTCCCACCCTGGTGATGTTCATGAAAACTATTCCAATATCACGATACCGCTGCCGCGTGCCTATTTCTGACCAAGCGTGTAGGAGCGTGTATAATTTTGATTGATGATGATGATGATGATGATAGACTCAGTTCAGTGTTGCTGATAAATAATCTTCTATACTTATTATGGAGTTTAAGAAAACGAAAGATTTTCACAAAAAAATCGCATCCGGAGAATATGTGCTTGTAAACAATGTAAAGTAGAACGATCGGACTCATAATTCTGGATATTTCGTATTTCGAATTAACCCCCCCCCCTCCCTCCTTATCCCCAAGGATATTCCGGGTCCGGGTGTAGGAAATGGCAAGTTGAAAACCCAGAAAATATAAAAGTCATGGAAATTGTCGTTTACATGCAATATTTTTGAGTTTACAAGCCCCCTACCTCCTAAGACGTCACGTGACTTATGCAGAGTCACAGAAATATTCCGAATAAACGTTTATTGTAGTAGAATACGTGTAGCAATTAAGAAAACGAAAACTCTTCAGGAGTCGAATGCCCGAGTGAACCAGGTGTCAAATTCGTGTTTTAGTAATAGTTGAAATTTTACGGGCCCGTCCGTGTCTTGCAAACAGGAGACATATACGGGCCGAGCAGAGCCTTGGACGTGCGGGCTTGGGCCGGGACGGGCTTTTCAAATTAAGGCTCGTGTAGACGTGTCTTACACTCCCTTAACAAACTTTCTGAACGCACCTCATTCGACAATTTACTAAGAGAAATACAACACGCTTATCCCAAGGCATTAATTAACTGTAAACGCATTAGTACTAGCCTTTGGAATTCGTTCAGTGAATTAGGTAATTAATAAAATTGATTCTGGCAAAGATTCTCCGTCTTCTAGAGCATTAACGGGATGATATTTTAAGTGTTGAGAGGTCTAACTTGTGGAGGGCAATATACCTAAAAACAAAGATTAAGGAAACTACGCAGCGATCGGATTCATTTACAAGATGCGTAGGAGGTTATCCAAAAGCAGGGTGACAAAGAAAGAAATGAGTGAACACATGTTAATATTGTCCATAAAAATTTTGTATACAACATTTCTATGGAAGGTGATAAATAGTGAACATCCCGTCACAAAATTCCTTCGGGGATATCGAAGACAACTTTGGAATCCCATCTGCGTTTTCATAAGGAAAGCGAAAACGGATTCTGGATTTTTAAGTACTCCACTAATAAAAAGGTATTTGGCATCAGATGCATGCACTTCACTGAAACTTTGTGCATCCATATTTTCCATTTGTTTGTAAAATTATTATCAGCGTATCGCAAAGCAGCTGTCTTGCTTCTCTAATGTAGGGCCAGAGGTTCTAGAAAAGGGATTGAGCCATCGCCTCATCAGGGACTCGAACCCGATCTCGTGAGTTTTGTAGGATTCATCACAGACGGCTAGTTTGGAAATCTGCACCGCCTCCCCGATGGCGCAGTGGTCTAAGCACTGGCTTATGGCCATTCGTCCTAGATGGGTTCGGGTTGGAAACCCGATGAGGCATGGATGTTGTGTTTTTCTTACGACACTGGCTCTCTCCCTTCCCTGGAACCAGTGACCCTTAATTAGAGACGGGCGACTGCTTATAGCCCATTGAGTTGCTCACGGTGGTCGTTAAACCTCCAATCAAAAAAATAAAATAAAATAAAAATCTGCGCCTCTGACCAATCGGGCAACTGGATGACAAAACAGCTTGCAAATTAAAAAAAAATGTTGTTTCATTGTATTATTGATTTAGGGTAAGATACAAAGCAGCTGCATATTTTTTTATAAATTCTGCCAGTTTAATCAGTAATTTAGATGCAAACAACATTCTAAGAAGTACCTCTACATCACTGTTGCGATGTAAGTTTGCATTTGTTAAAATAATACTGATAATGTTTTAAATATCGCGATCGCTTGGCTGACATTATAAGCAATGAGTTTTACTGTATAAATGAAACATTAACACTTAATGTTGTGTCTCTCAGTTATGAAGCATACCCCTAAAATATCCTTACTTTTGTGCTTCTGTGTTCTCATGAAATATATTTCCTAACTTAACGTCACGTGATTTCCCCCGACAAGTTTTACAAAGCTGGCAACCTGATAGTGGGTCAAAAGGTAAATAAAGCGAAGTTTGATAAGTGTTTGGTTGGAGCTGTATTCAGAGTTAGAGCTATGTTCCAAGACTGAGAGCTGATATTTTGACTGATCTGCTTGGAGAGAAGTACGATATGTAATGTTAATTATTCTTGTGAATTATATTTTGATGACGGCGAGCGATAATTGCCAAACGTATATTGTTACAAAGTAATAGCTTGCAGTGTGTTTCATCTTGCTTTTACAAGCGACGTACTGAGCTGAAAAAAACCCCTTGTGTTATGATGTAATAGATGTAATAAAGTGGACTTTGGATTTGTAAGTACTGTGTCACCACTTACGTTAGGCCTGTTACTTGAAGTGTCAATCAATAAGAGATTTAGCAATGTTTAATTAAGATTGCAGTTAGTACGAACAAGCAACGTGCGAATTAGAATAATAAACGTTAGTCAAATTAAGTTTACGTCAAATGACATTTAAGTAAAGTAAACCTTAAACAGATCTATTTCTGCAGTCAGTTAAGCGTTATTATTCTATACAGCTTGATACGAATGAAATTAAGGCATCTTCACGAATTGTAAATTGTGTCTTTATACCTCAGAAAATTCGCATCATGTTCAGCCCAGATATCTCATTTCGTTATTAACATACTAAGTATAACAGCTTTTAAGATAATGCTCGTATGGTGTGCTCTTTCAAAGATCTCCGCGAATTGAGTATGAAATTAGGTTCTTATTATGTTCCCCATCCAAGTTTCGTAAAGATTCCACATATAGGAAACATTTACGAAAGGTAGTGCTGTATCGAATAAAGTGTTTTAAGAATTTCCACTCAAATCATTAATTTGCGTAGCATGTTCTCGTGAGTAAAATTAGTTTACTGTATCTTGACTGGAACTGTGGCTCCACGAGATAGTCTGGCAATGCAAAGAGGGGAAGTTTCCTGCTGTTATCTTTCCCGATCCTGCAACGATTAAAGATATCTAAATGAGCTCATACATCATTGCAGAGTATCTCAGACATTGTACCAATGCCAGTTCTTCATTAGCCTGTGTTCCGGCAAGTTAATCTATTTTCAATATGCAAAGTAATGAATTGCATTGTGTATTCTTTGCGGATTCTTTCCCGGGAGAATCTTTCTCCTGGTTGCTACAATTGCATACACAGCACAACTTGACACATCACGCGTTTTAGACAGCAACATTTTGTCCAACTGAGCAAAAGTCGCATCGATCGGATTTTTCAGGTCATCAATTCCCATAACACCGGAGTCTTTGAGACTCCTTTCCAGGTAATGCGTTTTCTGATCAATACAATCTTGAAGGTATCAAGACAAGAGTATTAAGAAAGAAAACTTATTTAGAACTGTTCTACGGGTGGAAAACAATGTTTGACAAAGCGCGCCAGTAGTTAAAGCAAACCCGGAAAACAATTCAAGGCGTCTTTTGGCATACGAATCTACACTATATTGACAAAAGTCACCGGACACCCCTTCAAAAGCAAACGAACGGATCCGCTGCGTTGCTAAGATGCGTAGCACAGCTGCAAAACGGTATAAAAACAAGCTTGCAGCTGACCGCGATCGTATCGCACTGTGAGGTTGAGTGAAAATGTCGCGGCGGGAGAGAATTGACTTTTAGAAAGGAAAGATTGTTGGGTGTTATATCAGTGGGTTGTCCTTAAGAAAACCCGAGAGGCGTTTAAACATACCCAGTTCAACTGTTTCGGATGTACTGAATAAGTGGAAGACACATGGCGTGCCTGAAGCAGCAAAACGTACCGGCAGACCAAAGAAAATCAGTGATACAGGACTTCGAACTCGTCCTTGTGAAGCATGTTATTCATCTTTACCGCCTTTCTATACGTTCCCATTCTGCCACACCTAGCATCCTTTCTGCAGGTGCAGCTGTGCGGAGGATTATTCGGAATCGCATCTTGGCTGGTCTTCGGCTGGAGTACTTTGCAGCATCCACCCCCCAATCTCTGGCTTCCTTCCGGTCTGCCTGGGCGCAGGAAACCGGGTGGTTCCGAGTTGACGGGTCGACGCTGTATCTTTCGTATTAATTGCGTTGTGCTTTCTCCTCTTACTTTTCCACGTGCCTTTTGGGACACAGTGTATATTTGTAATTATATTTTGTTATTTTGTTGGATCTGCATTTCTTAGTGTCTGTTTCCTCATGTGGCGGAGTATGTTGTTGTCCACCGTGGTGTGCCTTCCTTGTCATAGGTTTTGCGAATTGCTAACTTATGTGGCTCATTTTCTTTTGTTTGGGTACAGGTTTGTACCCGGGTACAAGCTGCATGTACCCCTTTTATCACTTTCTTCCTGGTGTTGGACATTGCGGTCAATAGGCGTGGTATCGTTGGTTGCCTGTAATTGTATGCTGTTGTTACCTATCTTCATTGTACATAATTTCTGACATTGTCACTTTTTTTCGCACCTTGGATTGTCATGCACCCTGTTTTTTGTACATTGTTCGTCCATTGCTTCTTTTACCCTACTGTTATTTGAGATATCGAAGTTCTGTTCTCTATGCTTGTAATTTATATAGCCTGCTCATTGTGTATATTCATACTGAAGTTTTATATCGTTCCTGTTCACTGGACCGTTGTACTGTGTATTATGTAGTGTTATGCAACGGGGAACAGCGTATACTGATTCGTACCTCTCACTCGAATGTTCTGTTCCCCTGTGTATCCAATGTGCTTATTCCTTGTTATTCTTCCCAGTCATGTATTGTTCGGCTTATCACAGATTTTATGTTTGAGTCCGAAGTTCCCGGACTCTCGTTCCCCTGTTGTATTTGTGGTATGTGAACGTGACCTCGCTACACGCTTTTCACGCTCTTCGTTCTGTTTGAGTTAGCGAAAGCTCATTGACCTGTGAATACTGTATCGTTTTCTACGATTTTCTTTCTCATGCTTTCACCAGCTCACACGATCGTTGTGCTTCTATTTTTCGCACTCGCTTGCGGTGTCCATCACGGATAAGCTGATAATGTGTACCGTGTTTTTTTTTTGTTTTTTTTTTGGTTGGAGATTTAACGACCACCGTGAGCAACTCAATGGGCTATAAGCAGTCGCCCGTCCCTAATTTAGGGTCACTGGTTCCAGGGAAGGGAGAGAGCCAGTGCCGTAAGACAAACACAACATCCATGCCTCACTGGGATTCGAACCCGGACCCCGTTCAGACGAATGATCAGAGGCCATCGCTTAGACCACTGCGCCACCGGGGCGGCATACCGTGTTGCTTATGCCTTGTTCTTGTTATTGTGTTTATTGCATATGTACTGCTTTTTCTGTTTTCTTGTATGTATCATCATCATCATCATCATTGTCAACCATTATCAATCCACTGCTGGACGAAGGTCTCCCCAAGTTTCCTCCACAACGGTCTGTCTTGTGCCAGTCTCCTCCATGTCACTCCCGCATATTTACGAATTTCATCCACCCATCTCCCATGTGGTCTTTTTCTGGGTCTTTTCCTGTCCCTTGGAATCCAATCTAAAATTTCGGCCGTCCATCTATGGTCTGTCCTTCTGGCAGTATGTCCAGCCCATTGCCATTTCAGGGATTTAACTCTGATCATGATGTCTTCCACTCTCGTCATTTTTCGGATCCACGAGTTCCTCTTCTTATCTCTCCTGGTTATACCAAGCATGCACCTCTCCATGCTGCTTTGAGTTGTCTGCAGCTTTTGTATGTCTCTTTTAGTTAAGGACATCTCTGCACCATACGTAAGCACTGGAAGGATGCATTGATCAAACACTTTTCTTTTAAGACATAATGGCATATTGCTCTTGAAAATTATGCTGTTTCTTCCAAAAGCTCTCCAGGCAAGTTTTGTACGCCGATTAATTTCTTCATCAATGTGACCCTCACTTGATATCTGCTGTCCAAGATAAACGTACGTATCTGTTATCTCCAGTTTTTCTCCATCAATCGATAAATCTTCATTTCTTGTAAAAGCATTGAACATCACTTTTGTCTTCTGAAAGTTCATTTTTAATCCCACTTCTTTACTCTTGTCAGCAAGTTCCTGGATCATACTCTGCAGCTCTGATGGGGTAGTTGCAAAAATGACTACGTCATCAGCAAAACGAAGGTGGGTTAGATAATCTCCATTAATCTTTATCCCTTTGTTTTCCCAGTTCAGTGATTGAAAGACATTTTCCAATGTGGCATTAAAGAGCTTCGGAGATATGGTGTCACCTTGTCTCACTCCCTTTCCAATTTTTATGTGTGTTGTATTTTCATACAGTGTACTTTCTTCAGCATTTCTGTTGGTACTTGTTCATCTGTGATTCTTCGGTCCTCGGTTGAGTCCTGGGTCATTAACTTTTATGTCAATGTTGATTTTTGTGAAATGAGCATATCACTAGGTGTGAGTGGTCACAGGGTTTATGTTCGAGTCCCACGTCATTGGACTCTTGTTCCCCTGATGTCTTTGTGCTATGTGAACGTCACCCTGCCGCATATTTTTTCACGTTCTTCGATTTCTTTCAGTTGGTGATAGCTCATTGACCTGTAAATGCTGTATTATTTTACACAATTTTCCTCTTATGCTTTCGCCGGTGCCCGCGAGCGCTGTGTTTCTACTTTTCGCACTCGCTTGCAAGGTTTTATCCCTGTTACATTGCTTACGTGTACCGTGTTGGTTATGCCTCGTGCTTGATACTGCGTTTAATGAATATATTCAGCGTTTTATTTTTCGTGTACATATATTGTACTTTTTCTTCAGCATTTCTGTTGGTACTAGTTCCTTTGTGATTCCTTGGTCCTCGGTTGAGTCCAGGGACATTATACATTTTGTATCAATGTTGATTTGTGTGAATTGCGCTTCCCATCAAGTATGAGTAGTAATTTTATTGTTCTGTTTTTCTTTAGTTGGCGCTTGCCATTCACACGTAGTGCGTATCATGCAACTTACCGTAATGTGCATTAATTCTCTGGTACTGTGCTTGCTGTCATTATCAACTATCTCTCACGCGCATTTTCCCTGTTCTCAGTGCACCGTGCTATTTGTAATTCTTTTTTGTTATGTATCCCCGATGTGCCCCGGGGGTTTTGCACTGGCGTTTTTGGCTTTTTTTATTGTTTCTTCCAACCTCATGCGATTTCTGTTCGAGTCGGTGTCATTGGGCTCATATTTATTTGTGTCGTTTTATGAATTGTGCGTGATGTTATGTTGTTCCTTTATGTTTTTCCCTCTATGTTCTTGAGTGGCCCTGCCCTTTAAAGCACTTGTAGATCTGTTTTCTCAGTGTGGCGCGCCTTGATCTTGTCTTCAGAATCACTCACTGGAGTGGTATTAATGTGAATTTTCCCGGGTTTGTTGCGCGCTGTTGGTGTACAGTGCTTACTGTATTTATCGTTTCTACTGTATTTCTGGTTTTCCTGATTGTTAATAGAGTGCCATGTTGGATGTCCTTTTCTGTTGTTATGTGTTCCTCGACTACTCCTGGTTATTGCCAGTACCAATTGTAATTGCTTTCGTGTACTTTGCTGTCTCTGTGTGTTGTGTATTTTACCACCTTGTTGTGGGTTTTAGCATTTTTCATAGTATTTTGACCGGCGTAGCCGCATTCATCTGTTGATATTGTCATTACTTTCATTCATTGTTTAATTATCGTTTTTCCCACTTTGTGGTACGCCTGTATTCTTTTATGCCTAAGAGTTCAATAAAATTTGTTAATACTCAGGAGTGTCGTTACAGCAAATCGACGAAGTACTGCACTAGACCTCAGTGTACAGGTGAGTAAAAATGCTGGAATCTCGGTATGTACACGTACCATTCGCAGAGAACTTCATTCCATGAGTTACCGTGGTCGTGTGGCTGCTCATAAACATATCGTCTCCACTCGGAATGTTTATGTATATCGTGGATCGTAGATCAATGGAAACGGGTCATAAGGACTGATGAATCCAGTTACACGATCCTTCCGTCTGATGGCCGTGTGTGGGTATGGTGGCAACCGGGGCAACGCTATTTATCACAGTGTACTGTTCCTGCGGTCAAGTTTGGAGCTGGCAATTTACTCGTTGGGGGTGTTTTCCGTAGTATGTTCCCGGCCCATTGGTTATCGTGGACAAACCTGTTAACCAAAAGGTCTGCCTCGATATTCTGGACAATTATGCCCGACCAACTCTGTCGTAATACTATAGAGCCGGTCTTTGTTGGTACCAGCAGGATAATGCACCGAGCCATAAAGCAAGGACTGTTACGGCGTGTAATTCTGTATAGTGTGTGGATTGGCCAGCACAGAGCCCTGATCTTAATCCCATACACCTATGTTCTGAATTACAGCGCTGCATAAGAAGTTTGGAACCAAGGCCTACTACCAAACAACAGTTATGTACTGAATGGACAGCTGTATACCGAAACCTTGTCGCAAGCATGTCTCGAAGTGCATGCATTAAGGCCAAAGGTGGACCGACACCGTTTTAATATATGTCAATAAATGCTATGTTGTGTTTCTGTTCTAGGTGTCCGGTGACTTTCGTCAATATAGTCTATATATACTTTATGGTTGATATTTTTGTTTCCATTTTCCTTTTTCTTTACTGATTTCTGAAGATTATTGTGAATTCTTTCAAAATCTTTTATTCTACTACATTTTTTTTATAAGGATCTGATACTTTTAAGACAAGCTTATTCACTGAAAACATTCGAAAGTTACATTTTTAGTCTTTTCTTTCGAGCAATTCCAAATTATCGAGCCATTCCGATTCTTCCTTGTTATCCTATATCGATAATCACTATATATAAAGCGCACGCAGTTGTGTAGCTATCATAAGGCGTGATGGACTAGGGGGCAGCCGGTTGAAGGGGTTCATTGCCGGCTAACGGCAAGTTGCGAAAAGGACGAAAGGTAGCAATTAAAAATTGATGTTCATACGGTTTACTAACCTTACAATTTCTGTCTTATTGTATTGGGTTGTTGGAAAAGTCATGACGTATTTTAGCCATGTTTTGCAATTGTCATTTATTGATGGAAAAAACAAAGATCCATCAATGATATAATGCCCGTTTTGTTCGATAACCTTTTGCCATCTTTCAGTGAGCTGCAGAATGCCTTGTTCGTAGAAGGACCTGTCTTTCGTCGCGAAAAATTGTACAAGGTGATGATTTACAGCCTCATCCGAATTGAACGTTACACCACGCAAGGACTGTTGAAGAGAGCGAAACAAGTGGAAGTCTGACGGCGCAAGGTCAGGCGAGTATGCTGGGTGTGGCAACACACCCCACCCAAGCTCCAATAATCTTTGGCGGGTGCTCAAACTTGTGTGTGGTCTAGCGTTGTCGTGATGGAACACAACACCTTTACGATGAACGAGCTCTGGACGTTTCTGGATGATGGATTCGTTCAAACTGTCCAATTGCCGACAGTAAACATTCGAATTGATTGTTTGGTACCGTGGTAGGAGCCCGAAAAACACGACACCATTAAAATCCCACCACACTGAGACGAGAACCTTCCGCTGATGAATGTCTGCTTTGGATGTCGTTTGAGGCGAAGCAGCACGTCGGGACCAAGATCGTTTGCGCAGCGCATTGGTGTACACAATCCAGTTTTCGTCACCAGTTATCAGTCGCTTCAAAAAAGAATCGTTTTCCTCACGTTTAATGAGCATATCGCAGATGTTTATACGCGCCGTCAATTGAGCTTCTTTGAGTGTATGAGGAACCCACACATCGAGCTTGCTTACGTTTTCCAGCTTCTTCAGGTGGTTGTGAACGCTTGCATAATGGATGTGCAGTGTGTCTTCAATCTCTCGTGTCGTGTAACGTGGGTTTGACTCGATCAATGCCTTGATTTGGTCGTCATCAACCTCGGTGGGCCTTCCGGACCGAGGAGCATCGTTGAGGTCAGAATCACCAGCACCAAATTTTGTGAACCACTGGTGTTCTTGTAGAGCATTATCACCGTACACTTAACACAACTTTTCACAAGCTTGACGCGCGTTCTTCCCTTTACGGAAGTAAAACAGTAAAATATGGTGAAAATGCACAGTTTGGTCTTCCATCTTCAACTTGATGTAAAATTTCCCCAAATCAACCAAATCGCTCACTATTCCTTTTAGACTGCAGCTAGAACTGGCTCCTGTCGAATGCCATAGCGATCACAGAGCTGCGCATGCCTCTAGTACTTCCAAAACCTCCCAACCGTCATCGGGTGCCAAAAGACGTCATGACTTTTCTGACAACCCAACAGAAAGACTTTTGTGTCACATCCTCGTAATTGAAACCCCAAATTCCTCCCGCAGTGAGTCAATGAAAGACAATGGTAATACAATTATCGAATATTATTGGTCTCATTGATCACTCGTACATCATCAGGTTGAATCAGTTATTTTTGGTCTTACGAAAATATCTCGGAGAACAGTGGCGGGTGGTGAAAGTTATGTGTAGACATGCAGAAAAAACAAAACACATACCTCATGTGTAAGGGAATTCTACCCCGTGATTTTTTTCATTCTTCTGTTACCTTTAAAATATAGAATTTGGCATCAAAATCATCAGCAAAACGTTTTCAATAAAGAAGAAAGTTTAGGTAATCTGTTTTGCCTTTGTGTATACAGCTTTAACAGGTTTTTATTCGCTCAGTTTAATGGTAAACCATGTTATTTCCCTAAAACATTTATCCAAACTAAGTTTGTGCGAAGCTTTGAATAATTTGCAGAATTATTTAGGGCCAAGATCCATGGGAAACAGTAAAAAACAATTACTTTTTAACTTAGGAAATTGAAAGCGAGTGATACATATTTTTTTTTTGAGTGAATTCAGGCTCTTTTAGAGAAACTCGATGCATTTTGTATCATTAGCTTTCCATCTAGGGTATTTATAGAGTATGATTATGAAATAAGAACTACCGGGGGGAAATCTTAACCCTCTCAGGAGAGAAGGGTTGCAGAATACGGAATGGTGAAGTATACTTTAAGATAAGTGCAAAAAAATCAACAGTACTTGAATTGTGACTATTTTTTTTTTTTTTTTTTTGAGAAGGGTAAACAATTTTCTCATTACAAAATGAACACGGCCAACAGAACAGCTATTGGAACTTCAAAGCACTACAAATCCTGTCTGTTTGGTAAATAGAAGCGTTGAAATATGTAACAAGTTCGTATGTTTTTACTTGCATATTTAGCGACAATGTTAAGCCACTCAGATTTGAAGTTGATCTTTCATTGCTTACACATATTCGGATTTTTCTATAAAATTTATTGAATCGAAAGACTTGTTATTTTTGCATCATGTTTCCTTATTTTACTTTTACAGTTTGATTAAATTATCTTGAAGCATTATGGAGCTTCAAAAAGCCAAGGGATATACAAAAAAGTAGTCTTGCATTTTCCCAACTATATCAGAAAAGACTTCTCAAATTACCCACAGGGCAGTTATTTACAGGCAAGGTCACCGTCGAAAGAAAGTCTGCTTTCCATTGTTAAATGCGATATGCTCTTTCGTATTTGGGCGAGTTTTTTAGCGCCAGTTAACGTAGGCGTATCGTACGTGGGAATAAACAGAGGGAAAAGAACTGATTGGTCGAGATGCGAAAAGTATAAAGGCAAGACTGACTTGGCATACAATGCTTTGCTTTCTTTGTGATGTTGATAGTTCCTTACCTGGGATCGGCTTCTTCACACGCCAAAATCGCACATAACTACGGGCTTAATGAAGACGTGAAGGCAGTTTTCGCATTAGCGCTGTATTTCTAAAAATACATGCAAATATGTGAATTTCGTTTAAATAAAAATCTCCTGAATCATATTTTAAATTTCCCCGTAAAACAACTATAGCACGAAGTTTTCCTTTGTGTAGTTCTTTTTAGCACGTCTTTTGTAAAAAAAGATCATGCTCATGTTACCGGTTTGTCCGTCCGTCCGTCCGTACCCACGATATCTCTGCAACTATTTGTCCGATTTAAAAATTCTTTTTGCATTGGGAAGCTTGAAATATGCGAATGAAGATCCTTTATTTCGTTTTTTTTTTTCGATGTACCATTTTACCGCTAGAGGGCGTAAATGCAGATTATATCGAATTTAAAAATACGTTTTATTCCACATATTTGCTTCTAAACATCCGATTGAAAAAATTATTTTATCTTTCAATTCCATTTATGCCGAAGAGTATTTTAGATATTGTTACTTTTTCAAATTACGCATAGATTTTCCGCTAGGGGGCGTAAAAGTAAATTACATTTTTCCCGATAAATCTTCTAAAACTCCGATTTGAAAAGAAATTCTTCCGCGGATTCACCTCCTGATAGAAAATCTTTTGCATATAATTTCAATTTTTTTGGTAAAGAATACTTTGGCCACCAGGGGGCGTGAGAGTTAACTTTTGCTTCTGATGTGTTTGCCATAAAATCTGAGCTTCTAAAATATCGATTGAAAAAATTCTTTTGTGGACTGATGCCACTCACATCGATAAACCTTTTCGGAATATTTTCTTCTTAAAATATTCTGCAGTTTCTCCGCCAGGGGGCGTAGATGCATATCTTATTTTTATCAATATCTCTACTTCTAGGAGTCCGATTTGAAAAATTCCTCCTTTGTTGGATAGTAATTTCTTTTTTTTTTTTTTTTTTTTTTTTAATTGGAGGTTTAACGACCACCGTGAGCAACTCAAATGGGCTATAAGCAGTCGCCCGTCCCTAATTTAGGGTCACTGGTTCCAGGGAAGGGAGAGAGCCAGTGCCGTAAGACAAACACAACATCCATGCCTCACCGGGATTCGAACCCGGACCCCTACGGACGAATGATCAGAGGCCAACGCCTTAGACCACTGCGCCACCGGGGCGGCAAAAGTAATTTCAGTGTGACATGTTTTTCATATAATTTCAAATTTTTCAAGTAATTCATGGACTTTCCGCTAGGGGGCGTATAAGTATATTGCTTTCCCGCTACATCTCTGCTTCTATATCTCCGATTTAAAAAAAAATTCTTTCTGCACCGGATACAGCTCCTGAAGGAAAATCCTTTGCACATAATTTCTATTTTTTGTAAAAAATGGTTTGGCCACCAGGTGGAGTAACCCTTAATATCCGCTTTGATGTATTTGCAGCAAAATATGAGCTTCTAAAATCTCGATTGAAAAAAACAGTAGTTTGTTGACTGATACTATTCATGCGGGACAAACCTTTTAGGAATATTTTCTTCTTAAAATAATGCATGGTATCCACACCAGTGGGCGTAGATGTATATCTTATTTTTGTCAATATCTCAACTTTTAGGAGTCCGATTTGAAAAATTCCTTCTTTGTTGGACAGTTTCCTATGCGAAATGTTTTGTTTTAGGAGCATTTTTTTCTTGAAATAATGCATAGTTTTTACGCCAGTGGGCGTAGATGTATATCTTATTTTTGTCAATATCTGTATTTCTAGAAGTCCGATTTGAAAAATCCCTTCTTTGTTGGATAGTGTTTCCAATGCGAAATGTTTATCCTATAAATTCAAAATTTTCAAGTAAATCATTAACTTTTCGCTAGGGGGAAAAAGGTAAATTGCGTTTTTTGCGTTATTTCTGCTTCTAAAACTCCGATTTGAAAAATTCTTCCTGTATCGCATACAAGACCTGATGGGAAATATTTTCCACATAATTTCTGTTTGGTAAAGAATAGTTTGGCCACCAGGGGGCATAAGTGTTAATTTCTGCTTCTGATGTATTTGTAGCAAAATCTGGGCTCCTGAAAACTCGACAAAATTTTTTTTTCTTGGACCGATACCGCTCATATGGATAAACCTTTTGAGAATACTTTCTTCCTAAAATAGTGCATGGTTTTCCCACCAGGGGACGTAAAGTCACATCTTATTTTTGTCGATATTTTTGTTTCTAAGCGTCCGATTTGAAGAATTATTTCTGTGTTTGAGAGCGTTTCCGGAGCGAAATGTTTCTGATATAAATTTTTCTAAACGCACAAGTCTGCAAGCAGAGGGCGTAAGCTCACGATTCCGTTTACAGCAATATCTGAGAGATTAAAAACCCGATTGAAAAACTTCTTTCTTTCGTCAGATGCTATTGTTTTCCGTACCGGTTCCATTGACTTTGAATAGCTTTGATAACTTTAATTTGTGTCAGAAAAGATTCAAAAGACGTGCTTATTACACCCGAAAATTCGGTGCCATCTTTGTTGTTTGTTTGTTTGAGCCAATTTGTTCTCGTATTTAGGGCATGCTAAGAATGTGTCGCCTACAAGGACCTCACGCTACTGCCGAAAATGTATGATTTTCTTGCCTTCTCATTTCCTACATTGAGCCGTATTTTACGATAGAGCTCCTTCTGTACAATGCCCCGCTTTTAATCTTGCCGATTGTCAGAGATGATGCTTCGTTCTTACGCTCTGTCTCGTTAATCATTCACATTCGCCATACTCTGTAGGCAGGCTCTATAGTCAACGGACTGCCGTATTGATAACGAATATCCGCGGAACCATGTGTCGTTCGGTGTTATAAAACGAGATCCTTCCTTTTCTGCTGATCCAAATATTGATGAGTAGACAACGTTTTATTTTCATTCTGTACTTCCGAATGCATGATGAACTAAAGGTATATAGTGTGTAAGAAAATGCCGTATGTAAAACGAAATTAGCGTCATTGCGCCTAAGCATCCACCTGACATGACAAACGACATTTCGACAGAATAGTGGGGCATATTACAAGATTCTGCACTAGGGCCACAACATTACTATCACTGTTAAGCATTTTGTGGTAGGTTGCACCAAAGATTGGTGCTACACCAACTGCACCACTTTCTGAGAAACGATACACCATTGTATGGAACAAACAAAACCCAACGACATTGTGCAATTTTGCACTATGTTAGAGTACAAGATTGCACTACATTATGCTGCAAGGTTGCCCCATGTTAAAGTACAAGATTGCACCACATTATGGTGCAAGGTTGCCCCATGTTAGAGTACAAGATTGCACCACATTATGGTGCAAGTTTGCACCATGTTGTTATGTTTTGTTTGCTCCATACAATGGCGTATCTTTTCTCAGAAAGTGGTGCAGCTAGTGTAGAATAACTTTGTAATGCAACCTACAACAAAATTTCTAACACTGTAACTACGCTTGTGAAGAGCCTGCCTGCACCGCAGAACGCACATGAGATAAAGGCAGATAGCAATGAGTAAGCACATGTCCGCGTAGCTCAGTTGGGAGAGCGACTTACTCCGGAGTGAGTGGACCCGATTTTGATGCCCGGCGCGGACAAACTTGTACGTTATACGATACTGAGCTGAAGGTTTGTTTTTTGTTGTATCAACGACTCCAAATGTTTCCATTCCTAAGTATATGAAACAATGTGCACTCTGAACGAGTTGTAGAGAAATGGTAGTCCAAGTGTCCTGCCATACTGGGCTATTTACAAACTATGCAATGTCTTGTCTGTCCTCGGCAATTAATGGTGGAGGAACAACACAAATGGCATGGATAATTGGATATTTTTCTTTAACTAAAGGAGTCCAAAGGGGCAGCCCGTTTTCTATCTCAAAAGGGGAAGTCAAAATACCAATGGCCGCCTAAGCTACGGTTTTCGGTGTCGTGGAACATCCGGACATGGCACTTCCATACAATGAAAATTTTGTGTCAGATCCAAACAAGCAAGCAGTCCTCAACTGCGTTCACGATATTATTTCGCTAGGGTAGAGGGAGAGGCAAACTAATCGTGTGTGTGTGTGTTTTTTTTTCGTACAAAGGGTGAGGGTCTCTACTTTGTTCGTTCTTTTAAAATTCTGCCGCATCTGGAGATTTTATTTAAACAAAATGGATTTCAAATTATAGTGTGATGTCTGGCGCTTATGCTTTCTTCAATGATATTTCGTCACCTACAAGACAATAGCATGTTTTGCTCGACATTTTAAAATACGCCAGTTTTTAACTGCCAGTTCTAAGCCTGAAAAAAGTATGAAGGAGAGTTAATTATGAACTCATGCTATTAAAATAGACTGCTGGCCACCCAAAATGCCACACCAAGAAGGAAGCATCCGATTGGCCTGAAATTCGATGCATGCGTCGCCCGCGAGAGGACATGCAAACGATTAACATTGCATGGTATATGCAAATCATGTGCGCCCGGCACGCCACCGAGAAGCACTATAAGAAGGGTGCACAGAAGGCGGGGTGTGTTTTGTTGGAAAAATATTATCAGGTCACGGCACCATTTATTATGGTGGAAAAAAAATTATTGGATTGATGTTATTTATCAAAAGAAACTATACCTATGCTGATATTGAAATTTATATGGAAATTATAGAAAATTTAAATTTGGGAGATGGGTGGATGCATTTCGAAACAAAAATATTTTCTAAGTATTAGAAGGCCATGAACATCCTAAACAAAAATGCATCTAAACCTTTACATTCCACAAGAAGTTATTGAAAAGTTTGCGTTGTTTGTGTTCACGCAGAGTTGAGTCATCTGAAAGTGCAAAAATAAGTGAATATTGTTCCATGTGTATGAAAATGTGTCACTATAAGTCATAGGATAAAATGTACTCGTTCAACAACAACTTGTGGAGGCGGTGAAAGTCAATTGAAAAGGATAGGACAAAAATTGCAGTTATGAAATACCTTATAATACCAGGATTCGGATCGATAGCCTTAGTCAAGCTAAGGTGGGTACATGGGCTCAAGTCATGGAAGACAACAGCACACAAAATTTTTCACACTGCACTAATTTTGGACTTTTTTTAAAGGCTACTGCCTGTATTTATTATTTTTCTTTAAAAACTTAACAAGGTAATTTAGTGGACAAACAGATGGTATTTCCTTTTTTCTTGTTTGCTTAAACACAGCAGTATAAAAACAGAATCTCAATTTTTTCCTATTTCTATTTGGCCACTGGCCTTATGAACAGCACAACTTGACATATTTCAACACAGTTGGTTTGAACATCAGGCATTGATTTTATGCATCCAAAATCATACTATGATTCACATGGTTTACACACTTTATGCATCCAAAATTATACTACGATTCACATAGCTCACACAGACAAATACTGAATTCTTTTTCATTTTTAACTTAATTCCACGAGGTGGACAATGTTCTGTTCTTTTTGAAACGTACTCTCTTCTCTCTCACCTAGTTAGCTCAATGACAAATTTACAACTTTACACTTATTGATTTAAATTTACAGCACCTAAACAATCTTAGCAAACTCTGCAATCTCCCAGACCAGCTTCAAAGACTTCAATTAAATTTACAGTTATTTTAAGAGCCACAAATTATACATTAACCAAATCTACTATCTGAAAGTAAACAAGTAAACCAAGTAAATTATCCTCAACACAGAATTTACACTGAGCACAAGCATTAATTAACATTACATAACCTATAGAACTATCCTGAATGAACCTACTTCACTTATAAAGAAACCTTACTAACTAACTTAAAAATTATCACTATTCATAACATCATCCACATACATAATTCAGAAATTCAAACAATCTTCCTGCACTAGCTTGCTCATAAAAATCACATCACTCTGCACTTCAAATAATAGCTCAAGATGCTTAATAACTCTATACTGTAAACAAAAGCTCAAAATACCAATTAACTAAATTTCTAAACTAAATATCATGCTCACTAACACTAACAACCAGAATTTAGAATTTACATCCCTAGCACTACAGCATATCATAAACAAATTAATATAGATACTTTAAATCACAAAACAAAACTTAAATTTAAAACCTGCAGTGAATTACTGAGGTAGCGGTGAGGCAAATACTCTCAGTTCAGACACTACCCTGGGTTTTGAGAACCAACACAGGACGAAAATACCAGTCAGGCTGAAGGCGTGAAATTGGGTCGTGAATCCAATTTCAGCCTATGCAAAGGGAAAGGAAAAAATCCTCAAGTGCGACACGTCATCATCAGGTACAGAATTTCCTCTAACATGATCTCGCAGCATTTATTGAAGCAACGCCCGACCGACCCTCGCTGGCAGTACATATCTCCGTGAGCAGCGAAACTACTGGGGGGGGGGGTTTGAAGACAAGTTTTCCCCAAAAAACCACGTCTTCAGGGCTCCCCCTTTTCGAACCAATGCATGATCCCACCTTGATCAACCACGCCTGCAAGAGCCTGTCGTACTTCAACCCTAAATACTTCAGGCACATCCGGCCCAGAACCAACATAACTATATCCCAGGAAAAATCACTTATCTCACTATATCCCAAGAAATCCAAAATCACCATATCCACATATATCCCAGGAAAATTTACTTATCTCTCTATATATCCCAAGAAATCCTAAATCACAATATCCACATGTATCCCAGGAAAATTCACTTATCTGTCCACATATATCCCAGGAAAAATCACTAGCAAGGAAACTCTTCTGTACCATGGCAATGCGCAGGTCCACTGCAGACAATAACACTGACCATTTACATAACCTACTAAATATTTTCACCTTATTGAAAATTAAAATTACATTTAGACTCTTAACGTTTTTTTTTAATAAAAACAAGAAAATTTAGGCCAAAGAAAAGAAAAGAACAATTAATACTGGAACTGGTGAGCAAAAGTGTGTCTTCTCAACCCATGATGTTCATTCTTTTTGTGAAATACTGAACTTGAGAACCCAAATACCTTCACTTCTATTTTGCACATATCGCATCCTGGTGAAAATTCCCTACTCAGAGCCCTCTGCCCTAGGACAAGTTCCCGGCTTGCCCTAAGATCACCCCTTTCCAATGGGAGATTAACACTCATCTGGAGCATGTAAAATACTGGTCCTCAAATAACACACCAACACTCTTAATTTCGACACTTAACACTCCAAGAATGTAAACAGCACTTTAGGTTTCCAATTTCATCACACTATACATATGCTCCCAAAATCCCAATATAAATCCTCCCATAATTTATCTTTACTCAGAAAAAAAAATAACTCAACGCTGTAAAAGGCTAGAGAAAAATGTTTACAATTATTTCATCACCCACGGCATCACAATAACACTGCTTTTCAATTATCACATGCCCAACTAAACTACAATCGATGCAACAAAATTCACCGTGCTCAAACATTAAACTAAATTTTTCCGATACATTAAAATTTACTGGCCTGGGGAGTTGATAAAATACCAGACATGACAACACACACAAAAAAAAAAAAAAACATAAATGAAAGCATTTTCAACTCCCCTCTCTTTTTTCTGAACTCATACCTGAGGAACTAATAATAAATCTTAATATTGAAAGCTGAACGACAACACAGCCATAATCAGAGGCAAAAAAAAAACTTGCTCCTTTTTTTTTTGTTTCTTATGCTCAGCTCGAAGTTTAGGTACCTTGCGTGGGATTTTATGTATCAATAATAAAAGATATGGACTAAAGCATTACCTTTGAGCTGGCGTCTTTTTTTCTCACCACAGTTTACAGTCCTGGCACAACCACAGTCTTTTTTCTGAACATCGCTGGCAGCTGCAGATTTACTTTTTGATGAGAGGTGAGGTGAGATCCTCGCACTATTCACCTGTGCCTAGCCTCAAGGCGCCTCCCGATGGCCTGCAGGGAAGAGCCTCCCCAAACTTTGGGATAAGATGGAACTGTTTTTGGGGTTCTTTCCTCCGGCCTTTGAAGCAGGCCTCCTCTTTGGAAGTAGCAACAGAATGGAGAAGCTGTGGAGGATGGTGGCGGTATATTCATAAGGGAGAAGGCATGTCCCTTTTCAGCTAAGAACTTTCCACGAACGACATCGAACGACATCGAACGACATCGACTTAGCCTGTTGCCTTCCCGCCATTTTTCTTTTTTTCGGGCGAAATTCCCGGCCGTTGGAATGCCGCCTTATCCGCGTTCTACATCGTCAAACCTTCAATAGGCAGCCCAGATCCAGAGTGTCCCATGGTGGTGGACTGGTGGTCAGCAAAGCGCAAAAAACAGTCAGTCAGGAAAGATTTCCTGTGGGTCCTCTCCCACCAAAAGGCGAGGAGAAAACTCCGCCGTCCACTCTTTCTGCCCGGCCAGCAAGAGCAAAATCAAAAGACAGAGTAGAGTGTCTGAGACAAACGTCTCAGAGTGTAAAAAAAAGCTAGGGTGTTGGAAAAAATGCTGACCTCTGATTGGCTGAACTCTGCCTGGCAACAGCAGTTCCTCCCACAACGGAATTTCTCTCCCACGCCTCGAGTGAACTCTGACCTTCACACGCAAGCATCGTTGCAGCGTCCCGCACTTTCAACGAAAAAAAATGTTACCAGGCACGTGCATCCTCGGTCAGCCAGGGGAGAGGCCTGACCTTCAACGTAGGGACCATGCAACTTCCTATGTGCAGCTGCGACCTTGTGCCCAAAAATAGAACAGCGCCAACCCCTCTAAGAGCATTTTCTGCAACATATTTCTGATCGACAACTACAGGACACTTAAAATGGCCGATCTGAAAGAAGATTTCCTTTTCTCACAACTTTCTTTTTTTTTTTTTTTCAGAAATGTTTTTTCCTCATTCCGTGATATGAAAGTAAAATTAATTTTGATTCTCAGAGCTGCACACCTACTCGCCTTTTCCTATCGCGATAAAAGAACAGATAAAATAATTACTTCCAAAAGCCCAAAGTCAGTTAAATCAAATATTATTCTCTTTTTCTTTTTCTTTTCTTTTTTTTTTCACCAACATGAAATTTTGTTTTCCTGGTTGTGATTAAGACAAGCGAATTTTGCGCACGAATTCCCCTGCCTTTCAACCAGGAATTTTCTTCTAACGTATGTCATGGGAGAAAATTTTTCCATTAATTAATCTCCGATAAACCAACAGAAAGATTGATCAGGTCTTTCCGAAATGACAGGTGTAAGTAGTGGAAGTGTGTTGTGCTGCCGGACCCGTGCATAGGAAGCATCCTGATGCCTCGTCGCCGAATACGGCAGTCATTCCAGCACTCACGTTTCGGAGTTCGACAGAGGACGAGTAGTGGCTTATCGCAACAGCGGTTTATCGTACCGAGACATCGGCGCCCCCGTGGGACAACATCCAGCCACAGTGAGGCGAGTAGGGATTTGGTAGGTGCAGGAAGGACGGACCGACGGACCGACGTGAGCGATTGCCACAGCCGCGGCACACCACCAAACGAGAGGACCGGCGTGTTGTGCGGCGGGCATTGACGGCTCGCACCGCCACATCACGAACGTTAGCGCAGGAATTAGGGTGTGTTGCGCAACAACCTGTGTCAGCTCGTACCTTTCGGCGTCGGCTGCAGGGGCGAAGACTTGTCGCACGGCACCTATTGCTCCAATTAACACTGACGTTACACCATCGGCGAGTCCGGCGGCAGTGGGCCGTTGAACGCCGCACCTGGACTACGGAATGGCAAGACATTGTCTTTTCCGACAAATCCCGCTTCTGCCTGCAACACCACGATGGTCGACCCGAGTGAGGCCGCACCGCGGCGAGAGACTGTATATCGCCTGCATTATGCATCGCCATACAGGTCCGTCGCCTGTAGTTATGGTTTGGGGCGCCATTGGATATGACACCCGCACCCCTCTGGTACGCATCGCCGGTACACTCAACAGCCACCGCTACATCTCCGACGTTTTGGAGCCTGTAGTCCTCCCTTACCTGCAGGACCTGCCAGCGGCCACGTTTCAACAGTACAATGCGCGCCCACACGTGGCACGCATCGTGCGACAATTCTTTACTGCCCACCAGGTGTCACTGCTGCAGTGGCCCGCCTGTTCTCCCGATATGTTGCCCATCGAACACGTCTGGTCGCTGATCGGCAACCGAGTGGCCGGCAAGCACCACCCGCTGCTACGCCTGATGAACTGTGACGACGTGTGGAAGCAACCTGGACCAACATACCCGAAGGCCACATCCAAAGTCTCTCTCGTTCGATGCCGTGGCGCGTAGCGGCCGTTATTGCCAGCCATGGGGGCTACACGAACTATTGATGCCTGCGTGTTCCGCAAGTCGCACAGGCCTGTAAGCTCAATCGTTTCATCTTTGTATCTGTTGTTATGTGTCCAGTAAATCTGGCTTTGCTATCTCGTGTCCTTCTTGGTGTTGCATTTTGGGTGGCCAGCAGTTTATAACGGAAAATTGTTGACGTCGTGAAATTGAAATGATATAAAATTATAATTATTTAATAATGTTGATACATATACTATGTTTAAGCCAAAACTGATTAAGTCCCGCTCGGGTTAATGATATTTTAAATAATTCGTATTATTTCTTAGAAAATATATATTTTTTCAAGGTGAAACAGAGCCTATGTTTTAAGTTCACATAAAGGGAGCACGGTGAAAGAGAGTGCTGCCCTTCTTCTGTGTACGAGTTGTTAAATTTCGTTTTGTACGCAACTGACACAAGAAGGGCAGGGCTGCCGGAGATCTCAAATACGGTGCGTAATTAACATTTAATTTGTACGGAAGTGACGATAAAATTTCGATGTACGGAAGTGCCATGTCTGGATCTGCCAGTAATCCCGTAAACGCGACTACTTCGTCTGAAAGAGAGGGAACACACAAACTGGGAAAAAGAGGATTAGCCCGTATATTTTAATAGGAAAAGGAAGAAACAGAGATGAGAGTTTGGATCTGACAGAGGTTGTAGTAGGTAATGTTTGGAGGAAGATTATCTATTCTCCGTAGGACGAGAGGGAGTTTCTGATGTTTAGAGATCAGAAATTAAGTTGGAAAGGGAATTGGGAAACAGCAATTTATACGAGAAAGACACCCCATAGAAGCATCAGTAATATTTAAATACACGAGCAATTAAAATAATGATATTGACATCAGGACAAGCGAAATATGTCATCTTTCCCATATACAGCATTGAATCTTTCCCATATACAGCAACATTGCAGGAGAGCGAATTTTCACTTTTCTAGTAATTGATTCTTTTCAGCATCTGGAGAAATACTATAACGAAAACCAGCGAAGACTTAACGAACGCACGCGGCAAGGAACCCGCTGAAGAGCAATGGAACAGCTCTTTGAAATATGGCGTCACAATATTTTGACTTCGAAATTTTCAAAAGATTCTGCCTCCATGGAAACGATTGCTGGTTCGTAAACTCACCGCTACCGTGCACTTTGCTATTTGTCTCGGGGTGGATACTGGATTTTCGTAAGGGAAGGGGGCCCGCCGCCTCCCACTAGTCAGTAGCCAAAATAATGAGTACTCAGCGTGAAATTACCGTATGGAAATGGAAAATACAAATTCATGTTAGTTACGAATGATAAAATCAATCGTTGATATCTTCCAATTAATTAACGAAAGCATTATACCTTTACGTAATACTTTATTTCACCAAAAAATATTCAATTTGGTATTGAAACCTAACAAATAAAAGCTTTTCCTTGGTTCCTGAGGGGGCGCGCGCCTCCCGCGCCCCCTCTGGATCCGCCCGTGATTTGCCTATATTTCCTTCCTTCTGTACGCTGTAGATCTAAAGCTCAATGTGTAGGTTATTGTTTACAAAAAGAAATGTCGGTGTTATAATTATTCACTGCAAGCTGAAGTTCTTCAACCAGAGGCTGGGTGATTCTATCTATTTTCAGTAAACATAAAACAATGGTTACAAAAGAACTTTCTGAGATAACAAGCGACGCCGGGTACAACCACAACCGAAAAAGAAAGAAGATAAACAATAGCACTCGGAAGCCCTATACAGTTGGCACACGTCAGCTGACTTAAAACAATGGCACCAGTTGACAGTTTCACTTGTTTTTCTACCCTACGCGTACTCCGCCTACCATTCGTATTTTTAGAGACAAGATCTGTTCGTTACCTTGCGAAATGAAATTAGGATCTGTCCTAAAATCTTGCCGTCGCTTGCTCTGTTTACGCCATGAATTTTGTTCTCAGCACGCCCATCACACGGTAGTCGTGAGAGATTACGAGATTTTTGTGACGCGGAGGTTTCGTAGATTCGTTACGAAACCAACTATGCATGGGAAGATGATGAAGGTCTCCCAGGACAGACATGGCTGGGGAGAAAAAGTGAGAGAACATCACACGGTAGTCGTGAGGAATCACGAGATAAAGTTTATTTTCAAGGTTGTTTGAATATCTCTAGTCTTGATGACCGAATTTTTTTCTCTTACTTATTAGACAGCTCAAAAAAGTAGGATATAATCTTTACCTGAAGCCTGACCGATATTATATTTAGAGAAAAACTGCGACTGAACTAATTTGCTATGAAAGACTACATCGCAGTAAAGGAAAAAAAATGCTTTATTTCAATTTCGTGAATAAAGCTGATGTTGAAAACTGGATTCCTAGCTGATTAAATTAAACACTTAATTAAACTCCCGGTGGCGCAGTGGTCTAAGCGATGGCCTCTAATCATTCGTCCGAAAGGGGTCCGGGTTCGAATCCCGGTTAGGCATGGATGTTGTGTTTGTCTTACGGCACTGGCTCTCCCTTCCCTGGAAATAGTGTCCTAAATGAGGGACGGGCGACTGCTTATAGCCCATTGAGTTGCTCACGGTGGTCGTTAAAATTTCAATAAAAAAAATAAAAAAAAAATATGAGTTTTTTCTGGGAATTTTTTATTTTAAAATGCAAATTTTCGGAGAAAATCTTCTCCTTCATTAGGAGAAAAATCTTCTCCTTCAAAAAGTGACAAGTCTGTTGTTGTCACTCTTTGTCCGTCACTATCGCGGTTACAGTTAACCTTGACAGTTACGGTTATTTTTCACCAAATCTTGCCGGAATTTAGGGAGGGACAACTCTCTGCAGCCATTGATGATGGAATTCTGATTCTTTACAATTTCAATTCCTTCTTTTAATTTTCTTTTTTTAATTTGCTTTGAAAATTGATAACTTTAGAGAAATGCCAGTTCATGTTGCGACCAGTTGCTCTATCGTGCCTATCTAAACTTGTCTTGTTGGAGCAATTCTTTATAGCTGCTTATAGATCGATTTTCATAGCTGCCCAAAAGATAGTTCAATATCATCTTCTACTAAACTTTCTTTGGGAAATTTTTTTACCCAAAGATAGTGATAGTTCAAAGAGAAGAAGATATTTTAAAAATGCAAGGAGTAGTCTATGAAGTAAAATGCAGTTGTGGACTATCTTGCATAGGAGAGAGAGAGGTCGCAGACTAGAAACTCGAATAGCAGAACATAAAGCATGTTTTGCTATTCGAGTATTTTTCTAACCTAGTTTTATAATGAAATTTGAATTAAAAAAGTATACAAAATTTTAAATAGGCATATACTTTGCTTAAGGTAGTAAAGAAAGTACGTATGTCTTATAAATTAACGTAATCAAAATTTGTGTTTTTTCCCCTTTTTTTCTTCCTGGAGGTATTTTAAACTTTACAGTAGTATATGATATTCTGACATTTCTTTTATGTTTCTTCCCCCTTATTCTATGACCTTTCTTCTTCATGATGTTTCAATGACAGCGTCATTACTAAAAAAAAAAAAAAATCATCCTTAAAGGATATTAAATATAATCTTGTTGCTGTGGTGTCTGACCTTGGGCCAAAGAATCGTACAGTGTGGAAGGAACTCAATGTGTCACACACAAATACACTGCTGGACAATTGCTAAGGACGGATCATAAACGGCTATATAGCGCATAAAAAAGTAAGTTTGGTTAGATGCCAAGTGAAATAAAATAATGTCAGAATGCCAGGACATTACAAGAAAGACAATTTATTGTGCTCTGAAATCCAGAAGGCTTTGGAACGTGTTCAAGCGACAAACAGGCCATTTTGTGCAGAATACGTAAACGTGAAAAAAATGCAATTACCGTCCGCAGGCGTTCCGGCGTAAGATTTCAATACGGGATGTGGCCACCATGGAGGGCGATGCAAGATTCCACACGTCGTGTCATGCTTTGCACAACATTATCAAGCAGCTGTTGGGGTAATTTATCCCATTCCTCTGTCAGTGCACGGATGAGGGTGTCCTTGTTTATTGGAGGGCATTGGCGACCAGCAAGACTCCTCCCCAAAGCATCCCACACATTTTCAATGGGATTCAAATCTGGAGAACGTGCTGGCCATACGAGGCGTTGAATATCCTCGCTCTCGAAACACTCCTGGACAGCGACTGTTTGATGACATGTTGCGTTGTCGTCCATGAAAATGAATCTATCACCGACAGCACCACGGAACATGCGACCATGAGATAGCAGAGCATCATTAATGTATCGTTGGCCAGTCATAGTCCCAGTTGGAAGCACATAGAGGGACGTACGGCCATTGATCGTGATGCCAGCCCATACCATGACACTACATGTCGGATATCGGTCCCTTTCTTGTATGTTTGCTGGACAATATGCAGTACCACTATCACGCTAGATCAGTTGTCGTCGACAATCAGACGATAGACTGTATCTACTCTCATCTGAGAAGAGGAGAGCAGACCAGTCGTTATCAGTCCAATAGCGATGTTGATGGCACCATTGCAAACGGGCGGTACGGTGACGTCTGGACAATGGGATGCAGACAACAGGACGGCGGGCGTATAGTCCTCCTTCATGCAAACGCCTGGCGACAGTTTTTCGGGAGATCCGCTTGCTAGTAGCAGCAATAAACTGATTTTCTACCTCACTAGCTGTGCTGCGCCGGTGTCTTTTTGTTGATAGCACTATGTACCGATCTTCTGCAATTGTCGTACTGCGAACACGACCTGCCCCGTGACGTTTGCTACACTCTCCATTTGTTTGAAATGATTTCCAAAGCCTTGAAACAACACTGTGGCTGACGTCGAACTCCCTGGCAACATCTGTTATTTTTCGCCCTTCTTCAATCTTGCCAATAATACGGCCACGCGTAAAATCATCTAGGTGATGTCGGGAAGACATACTGAAAATTGCAAGTTCGTCAATTGATTCTTTCCCTTTCAACTTTGCGTTTGAACAACAACGGTCAATACGCGTCAAATCCTTTATATCTTTATCAGCGCTATGACGTGACGAACAAGTTCGGCAATCCAAAATTTGCATACGCACAACACGTCTGACTGTATCCCGCACTTATGCTAATTTCCACATTTTCCTGCCTTCCATTTTATAGTTGCTATCGTTGCTATTGTCATCCGTCCTTAGCAATTGTCCAGCAGTGTACAAGCTTTCCGATTCAGTCAGACCACGAGAAACGGGTTTGGGCGTTTGTACATGCACCACATCTGTATAAGTTGCTCAGAAATCACTTCCTTGATGCGGGATTAACTTTGCCAAATAACAAGGTCATCACAAGGCCATTATTGAGCAGCTGTTATCTTTGGATTGTGGTGAAATTAAAATTTGTCCAAAATGAACGCTACATCATCTCACAGTGAAAGTCAGAGAGCGTTAACGAGTACGTATGGCAGTCGAGCAGTTTTCCAACCATGCAGCACAAGGCATACGATTATTTAATGCCAAATGAAGAGTCCGTTGCTGAATTTATTCAGTTAATCAACGATTCATTTGACGTTTTCCATTCTAGAATCCCTCTGGTGACAAACCCAATGCATGTGGATTTGGTATTCACCATGATGCTCAAGAAAGTACTTTAAAGCAACTGTTTGTTTGTTGGCAAGGGATGAAGGTTGGTAATGACAAAGATCTTTTGCCTTTTCAAAAAGGCTTTTAACTTCTACACAGTCTCTGATGGGACTCTTTGGTGACCTTAAACTTTTGAACATAAAATTGACGTGTCGCTTAAATCAGGACTGTCTTGAAAACATTTTCTCACCGATCTGAGGAGTTGGTCATTTTTATAACAATCCATTATCTTCAGAATTGAAGTTCCGCATTCGCCTCTTATTATTTGGTAGCAACATAGCGGAGATTCCTTTATCTGGTGCTTCCCCAGTTACTTCGGAAGTTGATGACAATGATTCCTTTTTAACGTTTAAGCTATTAGGCAATATTTTCCCTGACATGTCGGAACCACTTTCCATGGTCGAAGGTATCACTGAGATGCGAGACATCGTGCTTAAAGATCCTATTAATCCTGTACCTCCTCTGGCATGTGTTACTAGAAGTGGTTGCTGTATTGAAAGTTTTAAATATATTGCTGGATACCTTGCGCAGCGTGGACAGAAATTTGATAATACCTTAGGCACTCTCATTGCACAATTACCTGGTGTTTCCGGTGATGTCCCATCTTCGTGCTGGTTAGGAGCATTGTCACGAAGGGGTCTCGTTATGCCTTGAAATGACTAGTTAAGCAAATTCTATCAATTTGAACTGACCTTACCTAATAGGCAACGTTTTCTGCCACTTGATAAAAATATTGTGAAGAAGCTCGTAAGAATAAAAAATTCGTGCTGTTGTTACTCAAGAAGCAAAGAATTCCGTCTTATGCACGATTTTTAATAACTTAGAATTACCACATATTATAATACACTGCCGGAAATTGAAAAAAAGAACACCAAGAAGGAATTAGCGGACGATCATAAAATTTACATATGTTAATAGGGTCGAGTTTACGTAGGTGTGATGTAAATTTCGGGACCAACCGGTGAGCGCTTACGCCACAGCACGGTATAATATGCAAATTATCGTCGGTGGTATTTAAGGAGTACGGCGAAGTGAATGTAATCAGTCGTCGGCGTACGGACACGTGCGAAGACCCTGAAGAAGCTGCAATGCCTGGACATGGAAGACGTGTACGATTTCAGCAGTTATCGGACTTTGAGCGAGGTCGTCTAGTCGGACTCCGCGAGGCCGGGTGGTCGTATCGTGGTACTGCGGAGCGAATTGGACGAGAAGTATCGGTGGGGGTGCGATGGTGGCGTGGATGGTCCGAGGAACATGCCCACACGAGAAGACGTGGAACTGGGAGTCACAGACGGACTGATGAGCGGACCGATCGACGCATAAGAAGAGCGGCGTTGTCAAGCAGAACATCCACTGCAGCGCAAATCCGAGCTGCCGTTGCACCTGAGGTGACTGTGCGAACAGTCCGCAACCGTCTACTGGATGCAGGACTACGTGCACGTGTGCCTCTGTCATGTGTACCTCTGACTCCAGCCCACCATCAGGAACGGCTGCAGTGATGTCGCCAACGTCTGCACTGAAGAACGCAATGGCGATCTGTCATGTTCAGCGATGAACGCAGATTCTGCTTGGGAGCCTCCGATGGGCGTATGCGTGTTCACAGACGCACAGGGGAGCGTCTCCACCCTTCTTGCATCCGCCAGCAACACACAGGGCCTACACCTCGTCTCCTGGTGTGGAGAACGATCAGCTATCGCTCCCGTACACAACTAGTGTTTGTACCGGGTACGTTAAACAGCACCTCCTACATCAACAACATCATTCAGCCCGATGTTGTGCCATTTGTAAGGTCGGTCCATCGTGGTGTTTTCCAGCAATATAACGCACGCCCACACACGGCACGTTTAACGCAACATGCACTTCAGGGTGTGAGACAACTTCCATGGCCTGCCCGTTCACCGGATTTGTCCCCTATTGAGCACGTGTGGAATTTTATGGGACAACGACTTATCCGGTCTCCGCGGCCAGCCACGACCATCCCCGATTTACGCTTCCAGGTTGAGAGTGCTTGGAACTCAATACCCCAAACGGACATCCAACATCTGTACGACAGACTCCATGCCAGAATTGCACAGTGTGACGCAGTTCATGGCGGTTCAACCTCGTACTAACCATGTTACATGGAAATGTTATTTTTCAGTTTACCAGCAAATACAGCTGTGTTTTGCCATAATGTTTTGATCACGTTATCCTCTGTATTCCGTTATTATGCTGTATAAATTTCGTTGGTATCAGACGTCTCCTTCTTGTTGTTCTTTTTTCACTTTCCGCCAGTGTATATACACTGAAGAGCAATTGAATTAGGGACAGCTGGCGTTACGCAAATTTGGCGCTGTGGGCGGCACTGTAAACGGAAACGACATTACGTATGCAGCGATCCGACAATATAAGGAGTGATACGACGGGAATCAGTAAGAGTCGAACGCAGTATGGGTAAGACGAAGGATCTAAGCGCATTTGATCGTGGGCAAATTCTCGGGCCCCGACGAATGGGTCACTCCATCTCGGAAGTCATGAAGGCACTGGTATTTTCATGAGCCACTGTGTCACGGTTGAACCGTGAGTACAGCGAATAAGGTAAAACCATCCCTGCAAGGTCCAACTGCCGTGGACAACAGCGTGTGGATGAGCGGGTTCATCGTCGGCTAGCTCGCATTGTAACAGCGGATAGACGGGTCACAGCGCAAGAAATCACTCGGCAATTTAACGCTGGTGCACAAAAACGTGTAAGCAGCCACACCATTCAGAACCATCTCCTCGCTATGGGGTACAGAAGCCATCATCTCACGAGGGTACCGCTGCTGACCGCACATCACAGGGTGCAAAGATTAGCATGGGCGCGGGAACATCGCCACGGGATCCTAGACAAGTGGAAAAATTTTGCCTGGACTGATAAGTCGAGATTCACGTTGGTACATGCGTATGGCAGGATACGAGTACGGCGCAAACCACATGAAGCGATGGATCCTTCTTGCCAGCAGGGTACACTTCAAGCTGGTGGGGGCGGCATTCTCGTCTGGAGACTGTTTACGTGGACTGAAATGGGACCCCTGGTACGTGTGACATCGTCCCTCACAGGTCAACGTTATCGGGATATCGTGGACAAGCATTTCCTCCCGTTTGTGTCTTCAACATCCTACTGGGGACCTCATCCTGCAACAAGACAATGCACCGTGTCATGGCTCCCGGATTGTATCCAAATGGTTGGATGAACACTCCACCGACGTGACCTCGCTTCCTTGGCCAGCTAGGTCACCTGACCTCAATCCCATCGAGCACATCTGGGATGCCATCGAGAGAGATGTTCGAGGCTCTTACCACCTTCCATCAAATCTTCGTGAACTGTGGGAGCTTGTTCAGGGGTCGTGGATCCGTATGGCTTCCAACGCTTCCGGTGCCTTGTGTTGAGTCCATGCCGAGACGAATCGCCGCCGTCATCAGAGCAAAAGGTGGTGCTACACGTTACTAGACAGGTATCTCTAATTCAGTTGCACTTCAGTGTATGTATATATATATATAGTTAAAAACACATTAGTACTTTCGGATTCGCTAGAATCCTTCATCAGATGTACGTTAAAAGCAAATGGCAAGAAAAGAAATTTGTAAGTTACATGTTCTTTATACGCATGGCGTCAGTTGTATATAAAGACTATGTGACACACAGTTATCTCTCATTGTCATTCGCTTTTAACATACATCGGATAAACGATTCTAGTGAATCAGAAAATACTACTGTACTTTTAACAATTTATATACATAGTCGTGACAAATTATTGTGTCCACCTCCAACTTTTGACGTCAACAGCGCGTAGCAAATGAAAGAAGGCACGTGTCGTGAGCAGGCTTGCAGGGTATATAAGGTGTTCTGTAGGCATTCTGAAAACATATCACTCGTTGCTATCATGCATAAAAGGAGCGATTTCTCAGATTTTGCAAAAAGGGATGGTTATCGGCTTTTGGGCCAAGGGTGGCAGTATTTTTGAAACAGCGTAGTTTGTGAAATGTTTACGTGCTGCTGTGGTTAAAGTGTATCGTGATTGGAGAAACGGTACCATTGGAGAATAAGCGACGTGGAAACTGCGGGGCTTCACGTGACATTGATGTGAGAGGTGAACGTCGGCTTTAAAGGTGCGTGAGGGCCGATCGACACGCTACAGTGTAGCAACTCACTGGCCGAATGAACCAGACGGCTACCGGAAGTGTGTCTAAAACTACAGTTCAGGAAACTCCGCTGCATATGGGGCTCCGATTTCAGACGGATGGTCACTGCACCTATGCTGACCAAGGTGCATCGGCAGAAAAATCGTATACGCCAGCCAATAGCAGCTCGTATACAAAATGGCTCGATAAATCTTTGCCTTGTATTTCCAATTGGCAAACTTCTGTAGCCATTTTCTTCACAATTAATGGGTTCCCAAGGATGAGAGTTTAAACTTCGACAAGAAATAACTTCATTTTATAGCCTAGAATACTTAGTATTTTCTAAAATTTAACCATAATTATATTAAAATCAATAACTTTTTCTTCTTTGGGGTAAAAATGTTTTCTTTGGTGATTATAACTTTTTTTTTTCGAAAATAGATGGCGTCACATCTACATGTGACTTACTAAATGCTATCACTCCGCATTTTTTTTTCAATAATTTTATTAATTTTAGGATTGGAATCAAAATTTGAGTATATCCATGCGACAGTCTGGAATGTTTTTAATGATTTCGGCCACTTAGATTAAATGTTCTGATAATAATTTAGCTGAAAATGCTAACTGAATTCTAGATGCTGATGATTTTTAACTTCGAAATAAACCAGCGAGCTTACTCTGTGACATTTTGAATCATTCTAAACATTCCGGGGCGGCCCCGGTGGCGCGGTGGTCTAAGAGATGGCTTCTGATCATTCCTCCGAAAAGGGGTCCGGGTTCGAATCCCTGTGAGGCATGGATGTTGTGTTTGTCTTACGGCACTGGTTCTCTCCCTTCCCTGGAGCCAATGGCCCTAAATTAGGGACGTTCGACTGCTTATTGCCCATTGAGTTGCTCACGGTGGTCGTTAAACCTCAAAAAAAAAAAAAAAAAAAAACATTCCAGACTATCACATCAATGGACACAAGTCTCGATCGCAGTCCAAATATTATAAATTATTGGAAGCAATGCGATGTGATGGCATTTAGTAAGTCACATGCAAATGCGACGCCATCTATTTGCTGTTCTCAACACCACCAATGGAAATGTTATTGATTTTTAATATAATTAGGGTTACGTTTTAGAAAATTAAGTATACTAGGCTATAATGTGAAGTTATTTTGATTGATGTTCAAATTTTGATACTTGGGAACGCATTAATTGTGAAGAAAATAGCTACAGAAGTTTGCTCATTGGATATACAAGGCAAAGATTTTAGGTGGATCCACTTTAACATATAAGATTGCGTAAAGCGTGCATTGTTAGAGTGTGAATCGACTAAAAACATTAACTGATTATTAAATTTTTTGGTCAAATAATCGTTTGATCGATCGCCCCTTAAAATAAAATCGCCTGTAACACTATTTCTAGGATGACATTTTTTTTCGCTAAACTATCCCCATACCAGCCAGCATCCTGTATACGCCACCGAACAGCGGTCGGTACTGCTGAGATAGGGCAGGAAAGGAATCATCAGCTTTCGTAAGACCCGGCAGCTATGTAAAAATTCCTGTTTGGAAAGCTCAGAAAATTGTGGGGACTAGATGGTTCAGGTATATCTGCTGCTTAAAGGGTTAGGAAAAACGTGTGTTATATAAAGTAACTAACACTCATGCCATGCCGGTTCTTCGAACGGTGAATAAAAAAATCATTTTTTGAGAATAAAAAATTAAAGAAAGGGAAAAGTAATTAAGGGAAGGAAAAGTAATTTCAGATCCGTAATTGTTTTACGATTTAGAACTAGGTCGTGAAGTCAGTGCATACGGTTTGACGTAAAACGGTAGCAGGCTTTGGCGCCCCTTAATTCTTAATTTTAAATCACATTTTAATAGAGTTTTTACAACATTTCAACGTATCTGGCATAATTAATCTTTAAATCTCTGAGCAATCTGAAGAGTGACGCTAATCCGCCCTCTTGAATTTTTGTTTTGCTGAATTTTTTCAAGTGTAGAGATGATAGAAAAATTCAAGCAGACAATATTACAAAGCCACATTTCTGATTATTTTGGTTTTCGGACTTTTTTAGGTATCTGGATTTTAAAACCTTTCGGCATGCAAATTTTCAGATCCGTAGGCCATTTAGAAGTGGTCGAATAGTTCGTGAAAAATTCAGACAGACGATGCTCCAAAGCCGCCATTTTTCTTTTTTTTTTTTTCGGTTTTCGGACTTTTCTAGGTAGCCAGACCTTAAGACCTATCAGCATACCAATTTCCAGATCTCCGGGTCATTTAGAAATTGTCGAACAATACGCGGAACTTTCAAGCAGGCAGTGTTCTAAAGCCGCCATTTTGATTTTTTTTGTTGTTGTTGCTGTTTTCGGACTTCTCTAGGCATACGGACGTTATGACATATTAACATACCAATTTTCAGAACTCTGGGCCATTTAGAAATTGTCGAACAATTCGCGGAACATTCAAGCGGGCAGTGTTCCAAAGCCGTGTTCTAAAGCCGCCATTTTATTATTTTTTTTTGTAGTTGTTTTCGGACTTTTCTGGGCATACGGACATTATATTATGACTTATTAACATAACAACTTTCAGATCTCTGGGTCATTTAGAAGTGGTCGAACAATTCGCGAAACATTCAAGCTGGCAGTGTTACAAAGCCGTGTTATAAAGCCACTATTTCGATTTTTTTCGGGCTTTTTCTAGGTATAGGGACGTTATGACCTATTAACATACCAATTTTCAGATCTCTAGGTCATTTAGAAATTGTAGAACAATTCGCGGAACATTCAAGCGGGCAGTGTTCCAAAGCCGCCATTTTAATTATTTTTTTTTTGTAGTTGTTTTCGGACTTTTCTGGGCATACGGACATTATGACTTATTAACATATCAATTTTCAGATCTCTGGGTCATTTAGAAGTGGTCAAACAATTCGCGAAACATTCAAGCAGGCAGTGTTACAAAGCCGTTTTATAAAGCCGCCATTTCGATTTTTTTTTTCATGCTTTTTCTAGGCATAGGGACGTTATGACCTATTAACATAAAAATTTTCAGATCTCTAGGTCATTTAGTAGTAAGTGGTCTAACAATCCGCGTTCGGAAACACTCGCATTTTTCCATTTTGCTTTATATATATATATATATATATAGATCAAAATCTAAATTTTGCACACGTGAAAAAGTGCTGAAGAAGAACCCGAAGTCTATCTTCCGTATCTTTGAACGCACACAACATGGCGGTATTCCTAAAATCGGAAGATGTTTTGCATCACTGTGACACAACAGGCTGAACATATCGCATTGCACTCATTGTGAAGAAGCGGTCGCACGTATTTCGGTAACAAAGTATATCTTGAATAACTCAAAGTAATTTATTCACTAAAAATAATTTTAATGTTTGCCTTCTGGTGTGAATTGATATTTTTAGTTATTACGACGACTTTATGCGTTCACCGTGTGCTTTCTTTTTTCATTACAACAATGCGAAATAATCTCACCAGATTCAGTCTTGAATTAAAATGGAAATGCGGAGCAGTAAAAACGGTCGTTTGATCTGAAAGCGTCATCTAAACAATCCCAAAAGGATCGTTCGATTATGCGTTGAATACTGAATGAAGCAAGGCGCTAGAGTGGTCTGAAAAAATTGTCTGCCTCGTTTTTCGCTCTAGTTTTCTTTTTGTTCAGGGTTTACGGAAGAGGTCACAGGAGGCAGCAGCGTCGGAGGTGGGGATCATGTGTTTTTATCACGTGACCATTCCTACGCACGGTTAACTAATTACCATCGGTTGTTTCCCCATTTCCCATCGGTTACTATGGCGACCACCAGTTCTTGCAGTGAACACCCTTTAAATCACGCAAACATCTTGCATAAGTCTAATTTCTTTTCTTTTTTTTTTTTTTTTTCATTACTCTCTGATCTTGCGTCTACCATTGGGCACAAGAAGTCTGTGTGCATTGAATGCTTATGAAAAGTGAAAAGGATTCCCTTGGCTTGTCATCTGAAATATGCAAGCATAGTCATAGAAACAAATTAACTTAATTGCTTCTCAAGTCATAAAGAAATAAAGTATTTCTGTTGAAAACATGCATAAAAATGTGGAACCAGCGAGTAGGTAAGTTTTTTGCCAATCCGAAAGGTCAAAAAAGGAAGTGATTTATTACAAACAATACTCTTTTTGTTTGTGCTGATAATGAGTGTACATCGGCTGTACAGAAACATTGAAGAAACTTATTTCATCAAAACAACAGCGAACATGAATCTCGTAGTCACGTTAATACTAGATTTATGTTTCATACTGTACATTTATATACATAGCTTGGCCGCCCCGGTGGCGCAGTGGTCTAAGGCGCTGGCCTCTGATCATTCGTCCGTAAGGGGTCCGGGTTCGAATCCCGGTTAGGCATGGATGTTGTATTTGTCTTACGGTACTGGCTCTTTCCTTTCCCTGGAACCAGTGACCCTAAATTAGGGACGGGCGACTGCTTATAGCCCATTGAGTTGCTTACGGTGGTCGTTAAACCTCCAATCAAAAAAAAAAAAAAAAAAAAAAAAAAAAAAAAATACATAGCTTGTCCCAAAAAAACCGAGGATGTTTTTATAAAAAATGTGTAATACTGCGTTCGACCTTGGCACGAGTCTCGAAAAAACTGAAGTCATTGTAGTAACCATAGCAACAAGCCTCGCCTTTTTATCACGCATGCGTCGTCGGTAGTGCGGGGTTTAATAAGCGTTGTTTCGTGAACCCCTAACAAGTGTTTTCGCGCTGTGATATTTCGAAAAAATGGATGCGAAAGCGATACAAAGATGCGCCATTAAATTTTGCTGTCGACTTAAGAAGTCTGTCGGAGAGACTTTCCGTCTTATGCAAGAAGCTTATAAAGATGAATGTCTAAGAAAGGCAACAATTTGCCATGAGACTTTACGGATAGCCATGAGTCGGCGGCTTTAATCACGCATGGAGGAAGACTTTCAACGAGTGTTAAGAAGTAAACACCAGTACAATAGGTGTTGTTACATGAGAAGACTGACACCTATCGATTACAGATATCGAAGATATGGTTCACATTTCAAAATCATCAATTCGCAGACTTTTAACCAATCATTTGGGCATGAAGCGAGTTTGTTCAACTTGGGTTAACCATTTCTGTTCATGTGCGGCCAAATGCAAGGCCGCATATGGCCAGTTCTGCTATTTTTTTATTTGGAGAAGAAAATGAATATTTAATTGATGCCCCAGCCTTCATATAATCCAGATTTGTCACCATGTGACTTCTGGTTGATCTCCATTTTAAAAACAACATTACGGGGACGACAATTTGAGACTAATCAACAACTTATTACAGATGCGCAGGGCTCTTCAACAGCGTTTCAGAAAAATTCCAGAAGATATTCAAAAAGTGGGAGAAACGTTGGGACATCTGTATTCGATGCAATGAATGGTATTCCGAAAAAGATGACCACTTCCTTGATAATTATTATTATTTTTGTTTTTTATATCTTTTTATAAAACATTCTCAGTTTCTTTGGGACACCCTTGTACACACATTTTTTGGAAGATCACGTGCGAAGAGTTTAAAAATCGCGATGTTAATATCGCCACAATTATTTAATCTGTTTTCCTCGGTATGTCTGTTTCTCAATAGGCCATTTAGAAACAGACGTATCCAGGAAAACAGATAAAATATTTGCTCCCCAAGCTAGGAAATTGTGCATTATTTGGGGAATAAAATGCACACAAAATGGTTTCATAGTTTCAATAAAAATCTTTTTAGTCGGATTTTTATTCCCGTAGATATTGCTGCAAATATTTAAACGGAAACGTAAATTTCTTCCCTCTAGTAGCATACTTGTGCATTAAGAAAAAATCTGAAATTATATGTAAAATGCACATTTAGCACCAGGTCCATAAAGAAAAAGTTTTTCAAATAGAACTTTTAGAAGCAGAAATATCGACAAAAAATGAAATATATATCTAAGACACCTGGCGGAAAAACTAGGTATTATTTAAAGCAAAGTCATTCCCGAAACACTTTTCGTGGTCAGCGGTATCGGTCCAAGAAAGTATTTTTTAAATCGATTTGCCCGGAGAGCAGATTTTGCTGTAGATATATTGGCAAAAAAATTTTTTGTAAGAATAGTTTTTCCTATTGGCAAAACTATTCTTTACAAAAAATTAGAAAGTATTTGCAGAGCATTTCCCATCACGAGTTATATCCGATGCAGAAATAATTTTTCAAATAGGTCTTTATAAGGAGTGGAAATATTGGGAAGACAGCAATTTACCTTTACGCTGCCTACCGGAAAATCTATGCATTACTTGAAAAAGATACTGTACTCAAATAATCTTCTTTATAAACAGCATCAAAGGGAAGAAAACATTCTCCTATCGGATAATTAGAAGTAATGATATGGATTTTTTTATTGGAGGTTTAAAGACCGACGCACAGTGGTGCGGATAGGAAAAATGGCGGACAAAAATATTTGTAAGTCTTAAACGAAAGAAACTGTAGTAGGATAACTAAATATTCGCTTATTTAAGTGTTTTAATGAATTATAATTACTCACAGTACTGTAAGAAGGGTCCAGATATCCAGTCGGTCATTCGTCTTCTGAAGCAGATGTTTCACATTCGTCGTCTTCTTCCCCTCCTCCTCTTCATCGGATATTACCAATAGACCTAGCACTTCCGAAGGTAGTTTTATTTGTTTTTTCTTTGGTAGTCCTCCCAAGCTGGAAATTAATGGGTCAGAAGTCAACATTATCTGCGAAACGGGTCCAAATTGCTGTCTTGTCGTGAAATTTTTCGGGTAAAGCTTTCTCGAAAATTTCTCACGTCTTTGTTTCTACACTCAATGGCTTTTTCTGAAAGCTCTCCAACCGGTAAAATCGCTGCCTGCACAATTACGGATCCACGAACAAGAATTTTATGTACCGTGGATGGCATATAGTACCAGGGATTCAATCTCACGAATAACTGTGCTGCTTCCATGCAGTACATATTGAATTTCGTTGCAATAAAATAAATATTCATCATTACTGTAGCTTTAAACCCATTTCTGCTTGTATTGGGAATGACCAGTACTACCGTCGAAACCCCATTTACAATGTAAAATATAAGTTTTTTCTTTGTTAGACGGCTCACTTTCAGGTAGAAATGACAAAATTCGGGTAGCAGTATGGTCCAATAAATTCTGAACTTTCACTTCACATGCACTCTCACTAACACTTATATTGTGCGGATAAGCTGCGTCTTTTGCTTTCAGAATTGCATAATAACTTGGATATAAGTCATGATTGGGATTAATTGCCATTTTTCTAATAGATGTTTTGATAAATGTGTACTTACTTTCATAGATGACGTTTCTTCTTCTTCTGAGAGCTTCGTGGCTTGTTTTCTTTTCTTCAACCATGAGTCACAAATTTGTTTACCTCTGGTAGGTGTTGTTGTGGTCACTTCTTTTAATAATTTTGCTGCATTTTCGTCACCTTCAGCCCTCAAATTCATCACTGTGGCATATGAAAGCTCCGCAGCACCCACATTCTCCCTCAGATTTTGAATTTTCCGCCTCTTACTTCTTTCACTTAATTGCTGAAATACTTTCGAAGGACGTCCACGCTTTTCCGAAGAAGTGGAAGGAAAGTCTGTAAATATTAATTCAATTTCTTGCTGTAACCAGTCTGAATATTTACGAAGAAACATGCTTTCGGTTCGGTGACATTTCTTCCAACGCTGATAGCATTTAAGAAAAAAACTCATTCTTATTACGTTGTGTAGAGATTTTGTGCTCCGACTGTCCAAATTTAATTCAAATTTGTTCTTCACATATTGCACAACATGTTCTTCTTGTATAGCACACTGGTCTCATTATTCTTTTCTTTCATTTTCTCGTAAAGTTCTCTGCGACTAACATGTAAATTCATTTTTCACACACTATATTGTCACACACTATTCACTGACCTGATACAAACAACAGCCCTCTGGAAACTGAAGAAATCAAGGGTCTGTGGTTTACCACCGACAAGCCACCCCTTGAGTAAACAAACATAAATTTTAGGAAGTGCTCAGCGCCCGCGAGTTGTATAGCGGGAGAACACCTTCCCGATGTCAGCAGCTGGCTGCTCATAAATAACAGGGAAGTTTCACAAACAAAAGGTCATAGTTCCACAGCATTGCAAGGTGTTGCAGATGAAACTTTCAGTGATAGACTTATAATTATCTACCAATATACATTTGTAAGTTTCGCGGTCGACATATTTGGCCATTTTTTTAAAACTCTAAAAACATTTTTGTTTTTCGCAAAATACGGGCATTCAAATTTGTATTTCTTATCAGTACTTAGAAACAAAAAATACTAAAAATTGTAATTGTGCCCTATATATAAGACCATAACACATTCACAAAAAATACACTTAGTATTTTATTTTCCATTGTTCAGTCAGAAACAATGTAAACAAAATCACCTACAGAATTTCAAAATTAATCAAGAAAGAGTTACAGCACTTTTGAACTTAAGTATTGACCAGAACCATTGGAATATACTTTCAAAAACACTTAGTCCTAACAGAATGACTACTCAGGATTATTATTAAGCGAATTGTGTGTTTATAAAGTATGAAGTTCGAAAAATTATTTTTGTCCGGGTTTTTAGCGATTCGGACCACTGTGCGACGTGAGCAATTCATTGGGCTATAAGCAGTCGCCCGTTCCTAAATTAGGGCCACTGACTCTGTAGCGTTTGTGTGTAGCTGACTTACTAAAACCCTACGTAAATCAAGACTTTACCTACAGTGAAATGCGAGTCACTCAAATAAAGTTCAAGAAGTCCTTCTTACGGCTAATCCTTTATTGCTGTCATTAATCACTTGAACATATTTTATTCCAACACGGTGATCAACTGAACGTGGGTTAATATCCACAATAACAATTAACTATGAAACACAACACTGGGACTTTGGTTAGTATCCACAATAACCTTTGACTACGAAACACTAGAGTATATAACACTTAGCATTGAACAATATTTAAAAGGCAATTAAGCAGTCTGGTTTCTAAAAGGGAGCAATCACATTCAAAATCCCCTATTCACAGCTATTGCGTAGCCATTATATATCTCGTCTTGTTCTTCGAACATGCATACGTCTCTTACGTACGGACCTCATGATGTTGCCAACCTCCATTCATGTGAGAGAGAAGATATCACGTTAGGTTTGGAAAGTGCAAAAGAGAACAAACTCAAATTTACGTAGGAAAAGGAACTAAAAATGAAAGTTAAAATAGAATATACGTCACAACTGCTGAAAAGAGAGAAAGCCAGTGCCGTAAGATATGCATAAAACCCCGTGCCTCACCGAGATTCGAACCCGGACCCATCTCAGACGAATGATCAGACGCCATCGCTTAGACCACTGTACCACCGGGGCGGCAGTGACATGGAATCAACTGTATTTTGTATTCGATAGTGCATGTGTTTATGTCTTCTAGCGGGAACGTTGTGCAGTGTAAAAAAAACGAAAAGAAAATATAATCTTTTTCACATTTTAAGCTTTCCAATGGATAAGGAATTTTTGAAATGGAACGAATAGTTGCAGAGATATGGTGTCCACAGGCAAAGGGACACAGTGATAACATATATGTGCGTACTTATTTTGCAAAAGACGTGCTAAAAATTAACCAGATTTCCTGAATCAGCAAAACATCTCGAAGTAGATTGGCTACTTATCCCAACTAGCGCCATACGTGTGCATTACAAAATTTAATAAAATGTGCACAAAATATTCTTCATAGAGGAAGATATACAATTGGCAAAAAAAAATTTCAGAACAAACAATTAGAAAAAGAGATATGGAAGAAAACGTTATCGAACTTTATGCCCCTATTGAGGACCCAGTGCGTAATATTCGAAGATGGGTGCAAAAGTTTCTTTATAGTGAGGGTATCCTACCTAGAAAGGATTTTTCCATGGGATTTTTTAAATCGATGATGCTTTTCGAATGGAAATATGCACTGACTCCATTTGGCGTTAAATTTGTAAACCATAAAAAAAAAAAAAAGACATCGCTCTTTCCATGTTTTAACACACAGCAACCAAAAAATTGTTATTCGGTCACCGCCGGAGCCAGTGCCTCAATTCCCCAGCGGTGACCGAATAACAATACATTTTCCCGGCGGTGACCGAATAACAATACATTTTTCCGGCGGTGACCGAATAACAATACATTTTCCCGGCGGTGACCGAATAACAAACAATTCATTTTCCCGGCGGTGACCGAATAACAATTCATTTTCCTGGCGGTGACCGAATGACAATTCATTTTCCCGGCGGTGACCGAAAAACAATACATTTTCCCGGCGGTGACCGAAAAACAATTCATTTTCCCGGCGGTGACTGAATGACAATCCTTTTTCCCGGCGGTGACCGAATAACAATTCATTTTCCCGGCGGTGACTGATCATTTTTTCGGCGGTGACAGCATAACAATTCATTTTCCCGGCGTGACTGAATAACAATTCATTTTCCCGACGGTGACCGAATAACAATTCCTTTTCCCGGCGGTGACCGAATAACAATTCATTTTAACGGCGGTGACCGAATAACAATTTATTTTCCCGGTGGTGACCTAATAACTGTTCAATTCCCCGGCGGTGACCGAATAACAATTCATTTTCCCGGCGGTGACAGAATAACAATTGATTTTCCCGGCGGTGACCGAATAACAATTTGTCGGTTGCTGTGTGTTAAAACGTGGAAAGAACGATGTATTTGTTTATTCACTGACGCTACTTATTTGGAGGATTTTCACATTGGATCCCGCCCTTTCGATTTAACTTCTACTATAATTAATATGTAGCCAGTGCCGTTAATGTCCACCAGATGGAGACGTCTCTGTAGCTAAGCCCATCTTACGGATTTATGATGTCAGAAGCTGACTTAAAAACACACATAGCACCGTGAGTTTTTGGCCACCGTGGTGTAAAGCTAACGCGCTCGGCTAGATATCGAGAAATCCGTGGATTCAAATCCCCGGCGGTGACCGAATAACAATTTTTCGGTTGCTGTGTGTTTCAGGAACGTTGAAAGAGTGATGTATTTTTTATTTACTGACGCCAAGTATTAGGAGGATTTTCACTCTGAAAACTGAGATGTAAGTCTACGCACCTTAGCTATAAAACTGTGTATTATTATTGAGCAGTAAACATGCGTCAAATGTTTTCCGTAGTGAGGTATAACAAACAATTTTTTTTTTCACTCTGGTTTCTAGAAGCGTAGATACTGCTGAAAACATTTTGTGAAACGAAATATGCTGTTACTCCCCCTATGACGTAATTGAATGTTACGCTATGTTTGAAATATACATGCAAACTATTATTTAGTATCAACACAACCCGCTGAAAAAAATATATCTAGAAAAAAGTGTGCTTGCGCCCCTAGTGGAAAAACTGTGCATTATTTGAAGTAGAAACCATACTCAAAATAATCTTCGTTGTAAAAGGTAGCCGAATGACAAAAAATATTTCTTTGATCAGAATTTTAGAAATGAAATTATTGAAGAAAGCATATTCTAAATTTATTAGTATCTACATTTACGCCCTCTAGCGGTAACGCCAAGTATTGGGGAAAACAAAATGTATGGATTATTGTTTTCACAGTTGAGGCTTCGCAATACAAAAGGAATGTTTCAAATCGGACTAACAGGTTCATAGATCTGTTGTCTTCGGACGTACATGTAACACTACATGCAAATATTTATTTTTTTCAAGTCGGCCATGGTTTCGCTGGGTATTGACCTAGGTTCATCAGGACTAATGGCACGTAAATATTCAAATTGTATGTGACATCATAAATAGTGTTTACAGTCACGTGTTTTGGTTAGATGCTTCCACGCGCTTGTTAGAAATGGGGTGGATGCCATGTCATTAAAAGTTGCGAAGACTTCTGATGTACACTGCTGGCCACCCAAAATGCAACACCAAGAAGGACACGAGATAGAAAAGCCAGATTTACTGGACACATAACAATAGATACAAAGATAAAATGATTGAGCTTACAAGCCCGTGCGACTTGCGCAACACGCAGACATCAATAGTTCGTGTGGCCCCCATGGCTGGCAATAACGGCCGCTACACGCCGCGGCATCGAACGAAAGAGGCTTTGGATGTGGGCTTGATGTATGCCGGTCGAGGCTGCTTCCACACGTTGCCACAGTTCATCAGGCGTAGCCGCGGGTTGTGCTTACCGTGCCACTCGGTTGCCGATCAGCGCCCAGACGTGTTCGATGGGCTACATATCGGGAGAACAGGCGGGCCACGGAAGCAGTAACACCTAGTGTGCCGTGAAGACTTGTTGCTCGATGCGTGCCACATGCGGGTGCGCATTGTACTGTTGAAACGTGGCCGCTGGCAGGTCCTGCAGGTAAGGGAGAACTACAGGCTCCAAAACGTCGGAGATGTAGCTGTGGCTGTTGGGTGTACCGGCGATGCGTACCGGAGGGGTGCGGATGTCATATCCAATTGCGCCCCAAACCATAACGCAAGGCGACGGACCGGTATGGTGATGCATAATACAGGCGTCATACAGTCTTTCGCCGCGGTGCCGCCACACGCGGATCCGAACATCGTGGTGTTGCAGGCAGAAGCGGGATTCGTCGGAAAAGACAGTGTTGTGCCATTCCGTAGTCCAGGTGCGGCGTTCAATGGCCCACTGCCGCCGCACTCGCCGGTGGTGTAACGTCAATGCTAGTCGGAGCAATAGGCGCTGTGCTACAAGTCCCCGCTCCTGCAGACGACGTCAAACGGTACGTGCTAACACAGGTTTATGCGCAACACACCCTAATTCCTGCGCTAACGTTCGTGATGTGGCGGTGCGAGCCGTCAATGCCCGCCGCACAACATGCCGGTCCTCTCGTTCGGTGGTGTGCGGCGGCTGCGGCAATCGCTCACGTCCGTCCGTCCGTCCCTCGTGCATCCACCGAATCCATACTCCCTTCACTGTGGCTGGATGTCGTCCCACACGGGCGCCGATGTCTCTGTACGATAAACCGCTGTCGCGATGAGCCAATATTCGTCCTCTATCGAACTCCGAAACGTGCTGGAATGACTGCCGCATTCTGCGACGAGGCATCAGGAAGCTTCCCACGCACAGGTTCGGCAGCACAACACACTTCCACCCCGCCTTCTGTGCACCCTTCTTATAGTGCTTCTCGGTGGCGTGCCGGGCGCACATGATTTGCATATGATTTGAAATGCTAATCGTTTGCATGTCTTTACGCGGGCGGCGCATGCTGCGAATTTCAGGCCAATCGGATGCTTTCTTCTTTGTGTTGCATTTTGGGTGGCCAGCAATGTATATGGAAAGCTTCCAAAATATCAAGTTTGGTGGCTGAATGTGGCTTGTCAATTAGGTTTGCTTCTTCAAAGAGGAATTGATGGTTCTTTTGGTAACAGTGTTTAGCCATCGATGACTTCTTTAGGTCACAGTTCCGAATGTAGGTCTTGTGCTCCTTCTATCGAAAACGCAAGACTCCACGGGTCTGTCCTATATTTTCGATCCGCAAAAGTATAGTCGCCCTCTAGTCCAACCTGAAATCTTTCGAAAACATTATAGATTTTTTTTTGTACATATCTGTAATTGGGGGAAATTTTCATACATTAAGAATTCATTTGAATCATGTTATTTGGATCACATGATTTTGCCCACAACTTCAATATAATTTAAACAAGCTGAACCCTTGGGGGTGTGGGTGTGGGGGGAGTTGAGGGAATTAAGGAAGAACTGAACTAGTACCCATTTTTCAACCATACATTTTTAGCAAGTCTTTTGTAAAAAAAGATCCTGCTTCTGTTATCGGTTTGTCCGTCCGTCCCCACGGTATCTCTCCAAGTATTAGTCCGATTTGAAAACTTCTTTTTTTGCCTTCGGAAGCTTGAAATATGCGAATGATGATCCTTTATTTCGTTTTTTTTACGATGTACAATTTTGCCGCTAGAGGGCGTAAACGCATTTGATGTCGAATTCAAAATTACGTTTTAATCCACATATTTGCTTCTAAACATCCGATTGAAAAAATTTATTTATCTTTCAATTCCATTTATGTCGAAGAGTGTTTTAGATATAATTTCCTTTTCAAATTACGCGTAGATTTTCCGCTAGGAGTCGTAAAAGTAAATTACATTTTTTCCGATAACTCTTCTCCTAAAACTGCGATTTGAAAAATCTTTTTTAGCGGATACATCTCCTAATGGAAAATATTTTGTATATAATTTCGAATTTTTGGTAAAACATACTTTGGACACCAGGGGGCGTAAGTGGTAATTTTTGCTTCTGATGTATTTGCCATAAAATCTGAGCTTCTAAAAAATCGATTGAAAAAATTCTTTCGTGGACTGATGCCACTCACATCGATAAACCTTTTCGGAATATTTTCTTCCTAAAATATCCCACAGTTTCTCCGCCAGGGGGCGTAGATGTATATCCTTTTTTTGTCAATATCTCTACTTCTAGGAGTCCGATTTGAAAAATTCCTTCTTTGTTGGATAGTGTTTGCCGTGTGACATGGTTTTCATATAATTTCAAAATTGTCACGTAATTAATAGATTTTCCGCTAGGGGGCGTAAAACTAAATTGCGTTTCTCCCTATATCTCTGCTTCTAAATCTCCGATTTGAAAAATTCTTTCTTCTCCGGATACAGCTCCTGATGGGAAATCGTTTGCACATAATTTCAAAGTTTCGTAAAAAAAAAAATGGTTTGGCCACCAGGAGGCGTAAACCTTAATTTCCACTTCTGATCTGTTTGCAGCAAAATATGAGCTTCTAAATTCTCGATTGAAAAAAACGTCGTTTGTAGACCGATGCTACTCGTGTCGACAAACCTTTTAGAAACATTTTCTTCTTAAAATAGTGCATGGTTTCTGCGCCAGGGGGCGTAGACGTATATCTTATTTTTGTCAATATATCGACTTCTAGGAGTCCGATTTAAAAAATTCCTTCTTTGTTGGATAGTGTTTCTAGTGTGACATGTTTTTCCTATAAATTTAAAAGTTTCAAGTAATTCATAGACTTTCCGCTTGGGAGCGTAAAGGTAAATTGCTTTTCGCACTATTTCTCTGCTTCTAAACCTCCGATTTGAAAAATTCCTTCTGCACCGGATACAACTCCTGATGGGAAATCGTTTGCACATAATTTCTAATTTTTGTAAAAAAAATGGTATGGTCACCAGGTGGCGTAAATCTTAATTTCCGCTTTCTATGTATTTGCAGCAAAAAAAAAAAAAAGCTTCTAAAATCTCGATTGAAAAAAACGTCTTTTGTTGACCGATGCTACTCATGTCGACAAACCTTTTAGGAACACTTTCTTCTTGAAATAATGCATGGTTTTTACGTTACAGATATTGACAAAAATAAGATATAGATGTATATCTTATTTTTGTCAATATCTCTACTTCTAAAAGTATAATTTGAAAAATTCCTTCGTTGTTGGATAGTGTTTCCTTTGCGAAATGGTTTTCCTATAAATTTAAAATTTTCACGTAAATCATTTAAGACTTTCCGCTAGGGCGCATAAAGATAAATTGCGTTTTTTGCTCCTAAAACTCCGATTTCAAAAATTCTTCCTGTATCGCATACAAGACCTGATGGAAAATATTTTTCACATAATTTCTTATGTTTTGTAAAGAATGGTTTGGCCACCAGGTGTCATAAGTGTTAATTTCTGCTTCTGATGTATTTGTAGCAAAATCTGCGCTCCTGAAAACTCGACTAATTTTTTTTTCTTGTACCGATACCGCTCATATGGATAAACTTTTTGAGAATACTTTCTTCCTAAAATAATGCATGGTTTTCCCGCCAGGGGACGTAAAGTCACATCTTATTTTTGTCCATAACTCTGTTTCTAAGAGTTCGTAAGCTCAAGATTCCGTTTGCACCAATATCTGAGGGGAAAATGACCTGATTGAAAAACTTCTTTCTTCCGTCAGATACTATTGTTTTCCATACCGGTTCCATTGCCTTTGAATAGCTTTGATAAATTTAATTTGCGTCAGGACGGATTCAAAAGACGTGCTTATTACACCCGAAAATTCGGTGTCAACTTTCTTGTTACATTTTCTTGCTAACACTGATTCGTCCATGAATCATGGGGCGCAAACTTCAATATTGCGGGGATATTTTTATGGCTTCTTCATCGAATTTTGGTAATATTTTCTCCTGGGTATTTTTATTCATGCACCCATAATGAAATCCTAGGTGTGCCACTAGGCCTGGAGCTCCAAAATATTGTCCAGCCCCCCAAGGCGCCCTGTTTCCTAAGTGTGCTCTGCCTCAGAGCTAGGAAAGCACGAGTGTCGTGAAATTTCTAAAATAGCGGCAGCAGCACCAATTACTTTTTTGTAGATTAGAGAGATTTCTTTTTTACAATGATTTGTTTCGGTGTTTTTTACTAAATAGACGTCGACTACTTTTATTTTACTTGTAATCGTTAATCAAACAATACAACGTGACACTTTGTGTTGCATTCTTCATGGGGGAAAAATCTGTTTTTGATTTAAATACAATTTCTGCTGTTGAAATAACTTTCAGTTTTTTTTTTTTCATTTCATTATTTGCGTTGTAATTTCTTTTCGAGGCTAATGCGATAGGGGTTGGCCCGATTTTTTCTTCACGAAACTTTTATTTAGGACAAACGGAGGAGGAGCCTGATTGAAAAGTAGTAGCTACCGGCAGTCGGAGCAAAGGAATCAATTACTGCACTTAAGATTTCTTAAACGCACCCCGTCGCATCTCCGAGAATGCGCGCCTAAGTAAATTAAGGCTTTTGGGGAACAAAAGAAAGAAAACACCCACTGTAACGCATTTGCAACTTCGTCGTCGATCCTCGTGTTATTGCACTGGAACACGCACTGCAGCAGACACACACAGGCCACGACCACGGATCGGAGAGAACACACTTCTCAGGCTACCTGCGACCGACTGAATATAATTAAGTGGAATGGCAGGAATTTTAAGTGAATTTCCATTCTGTGCTCTCTTTGTCAGCCAGCATTGTGATGTATCTACATTAATGCAATATAATTTGACTGTAAAATGAAAGCCACAGCGATGTCTGTAATGTTTAGCGCCGGAGTTCGCCAACATTAACGTATGGAACACTAGCGTTATTCACTTATGTTATTAAGTTATGGAAAAGCTGAATTGAGAAGGGGTACATCTAATCTATAAAAATATCTAAGCAACATCTGTGAGTCACACCATGGATTTAACGATATTTTTCGAATAATGGCTGCTTTATAAAAAGTGCTGCCCGAAAGTTTTCAAAATTACTTGAGTTCCCTATTCTCTCCGCACAGAATCTCAAGATTCTTAAGTGCTTTGTAATCATATTAACATTTCAAACATCGGAGGCTTTCACCTGTTAAAATTTTTTTTTTTCGTATTGTGTTTTCACGTTCTGTTACTAGAGTTCAGGGGCGGACCCAAAAGTTTACTCTAGGGGGAGGCGGTTTTTCGGGTACAAAAAGGGGTTAAGCAGCCATTATAAAATGTTTATTTTTTACAAAAAGTTAGTGTATATAGATGTGGGATGGTGAGATGTAAGATGTACCTCAACACTAAACTCGAACGTGGCAAGCTCATAAGACAAACAAAATGTATTGACAAAAACCAACCTTAAAAAACACCATAATACCTTCAAGTTGGAACTGAAGAACAGATTCTCTGCTTTAGAAGGCCTAACATCGGAAGAAGTGGATATTTCTGAAGTTAACAGAAAAGTAACCAAAGCTCTTATGGAAACAGCAACAAAATTAGCTGGGTCTAAGAACAAGTTGCATGTGAACAAATTTTCAGGAAAAACCAAAATGTTGATGCAAAAAAGAAGAGAAATGAGCACAACTAAAGAAGATGTGACTTCCAAAGTGGAATATATAGAGCTATGCAAGACAGTACGAAAAGGTATCACTGAAGATGTAAGGAAATTCAACTGTGAACTAGTGAGGAAAGCAATTGAAAACAACCAAAGCATAAAGATAGCAAAGGGTCATCTCAGTAAGGGAAGAAAACAGATTATGGCACTGAGAAAAGAAGATGGCTCTGTAACAAGAAATAGAGGCGAAATTTTAACAAGAGTGAAAAATTTCTACTCCAAATTATATGAAAGGGACGATACATGTACTACAGACATCATGAAAGGTACCAGAGTTCTTCCAGTCCTCCCAGCAGAAGTTGCACATGCAATCAAGAACATGAAGCAAGGAAAAGCTCCAGGAGAAGATGAAATTACTGTAGACATCATACAAGAAGCAAGTGGAGAAATCGAAACAGTACTCGCCCAAATTTTCACTCGATGCCTTAATGAAGGGAAGATTCCTGAGGATTGGAACAACGCTACAATGATCCTGCTACATAAAGAAGGTGACATTGAGGATCTCAGGAACAACAGACCTATCAGCCTCCTATCAGTGGTTTATAAAATCTTCACTAAAGTTCTTTCACACCGTTTGAAGGTAACACTGGACATGGCTCAACCGAGAGAACAAGCTGGATTCAGGAGTGGCTACAGCACAATAGATCATATCCACGTACTGAGAGAACTAATTGAAAGAGCGAGGGAATATGAACTTCCATTGTGCATGGCTTTTATCGATTATGAAAAAGCCTTTGATTCGTTGAAACCATCAGCAGTTACAAGGGCTCTGAAATCCTGCGGTATTGAAGATGCATACATTAATATTATTAATAACACCTATGAAAATGCAAGTGCAAAGATTCGGATGTTTGAAAATACAACACACATAAAAATTGGAAAAGGAGTGAGACAAGGTGACACCATATCTCCGAAGCTCTTTAATGCCACATTGGAAAATGTCTTTCAATCACTGAACTGGGAAAACAAAGGGATAAAGATTAATGGAGATTATCTAACCCACCTTCGTTTTGCTGATGACGTAGTCATTTTTGCAACTACTCTATCAGAGCTGCAAAGTACGATCCAGGAACTTGCTGACAAGAGTAAAGAAGTGGGATTAAAATTGAACTTTCAAAAGACAAAAGTGATGTTTAATGCTTTTACTAGAAATGAAGATTTATCGATTGATGGAGAAAAGCTGGAGATAACAGACACGTACGTTTATCTTGGACAGCAGATATCAAGTGAGGGTCACATTGATGAAGAAATTAATCGGCATACAAAACTTGCCTGGAGAGCTTTTGGTAGAAACAGCATAATTTTCAAGAGCAATATGCCATTATGTCTTAAAAGAAAAGTGTTTGATCAATGCATCCTTCCAGTGCTTACGTATGGTGCAGAGACGTGGACCTTAACTAAAAGAGACATACAAAGGCTGCAGACAACTCAAAGCAGCATGGAGAGGTGCATGCTTGGTGTAACCAGGATAGATAAGAAGAGGAACTCGTGGATCCGAAAAATGAAAAGAGTGGAAGACATCATGATCAGAGTTAAATCCCTGAAATGGCAATGGGCTGGTCATACTGCCAGAAGGACAGACCATCGATGGACAGCCGAAATTTTAGATTGGATTCCAAGGGACAGGAAAAGACCCAGAAGAAGACCACATGTGAGATGGGTGGATGAAATTCCAAAGTATGCGGGAGTAACAAGGAGGAAATTGGCACAAGACAGACCGCTGTGGAAGAAACTTGGGGAGACCTTCGTCCAGCAGTGGATTGATAATGGTTGACAATGATGATGATGATATATATATCATAGTTTTCATCATTTTCAACCATTATCAATCTACTGCTGGATGAAAGTCTCCCCAAGTTTTTCCACAACGGTCTGTCTTGTGCGAGACTCCTCCGTGTTACTCCCGCATCTATGTATATATATCAGCGTAGTGAGTTATGAACAAACCCTCCAAAATGACTCCATAACTTAAATCTTGGCCCTCAGTCTCCGGCAGCTGGAATGTACCTGGCCAAGGCACCGGCCAGTGCGACATGAAGGCAGAGTGTGCTAAGAATCACCGGAGGACCGGACTAGGCTGCCATTTGATGCTGACCTTGGTTACTTACAACGGACGTTCCCTGTCTTCTGATTCAAGGCTTCTTGAATTGGAAGAGGAACTACAAAGGATCAAGTGGGACATCGTCGGGCTAAGTGAGGTAAGGAGAAAAGGAGAAGATCTCATTGAACTGAAAAGTGGACATCTCTTCTACTATCGTGGGACTGATACTGGCAGAAGTAGTGGTGTTGGATTTATAATTAACAAGAAACTGAAAGATAAAGTTGTAGAAGTTGAAAGTTCCTCTGACAGAGCTGCACGACTCGTTATCCAACTCTCGAGAAGATACCAGGCTCAGATTATTCAAGCTTATGCACCCACCACAAGTCACCCTGAAGAAGAAATTGAAGAATTTTACGAGGAAATTCGGAATCTAAATAACAAAGGCAAACAGTACTTGAAGATCATTATGGGTGATTTCAATGCAAACGTAGGGCAACAGTAACAGAATAAAACTTCGGTTGATAAATTTGGTTACGGGAACAGAAATCAACGTGGAAATACTCTCGTAGATTTTGCAGAAGCAGAAAGGGTTTTTTATCATGAACTCCTTTTTCAAGAAAAAATCGCGCAGGAAATGGACATGGAGACATCCGAATGGGACTACAAGTTAAATTGATTTCATTATGTGTAACAAAAATTCGTCATAGAAGACTGCAGTGTGCTAAACAAGTTCAACACAAGTAATGACCATAGATTGATGAGATGTAAGATGCACCTCAACACTAAACTCGAACGTGGCAAGCTCATAAGACAAACAAAATGTATTGACATAACCAACCTTAAAAACACCATAATACCTTCAAGAAGGAACTGAGGAACAGGTTCTTTGCTTTAGAAGGCCTAACATCGGAAGAAGTGGATACTTCTGAAGTTAACAGAGAACTCACTGAGGCTCTTATGGAAACAGCAACAAAAATAGGTGTTACTATAACAACAAGTTACATAAGAAGAAAAATTCAGGAAAAATAAAAATGTTGATGCAACAGAGAAGGGAGATGAGGGCAAATAAAGACGTAACTTCCAACGTGGAATATATAGAGCTATGCAAGACAGTGCGAAAAGGTATCACTGAAGACATAAGGAAATTGAATTGTGACCTAGTGAGGAAAGCAATTGAAAACAACCAGAGCCTGAAGAGAGCAAAGGGACATCTCAGTAAGGGAAGAAAACAGATTATGGCTCTGAGAAAAGAAGATGGTACGGTAACAAGAAAGAGAAGTAAAAGTTTGACAAAGGTAAAATATTTCCATACAAAACTATATGAAAGGGATGATACATCTAATCCAGACATTACGACAGGTACCAGTCCCAAAGTCCCTGCAATCCTCCCTGCAGAAGTTACATATGCAATTTAGAACATGAAAAGGGGAAGAGCTCTAGGAGAAGATGGAATTACCGTGGACATTATACAAGAAGTAAGTGGAGAAATTGAAGCTACACTCGCCCAAGTTTTCACCAGATGTCTTAATGAAGGGAAGATTCCTGAGGATTGGAACATTGCTACAATGATCTTGCTCCATAAAAAGGTGACGCTGAGGATCTCAGGAACTACAGGCCCATCAGCCTCCTTTCAGTGGTTTATAAAATCTTCACTAAAGTTTTTTCACATCGCTTGAAGGTGACACTAAACATGGCCCAACCAAGAGAACATGCTGGGTTCAGTAGTGGCTACAGCACTATAGATCATATCCATGTACTGAGAAAACTAATTGAAAGAACAAGAGAATATGAACTCCCATTATGCATTGCTTTTATTGACTACGAAAAGGCCTTTGATTCCGTGAAACCATCTGCAGTAACAATGGCTTTGAAATCCTGCGGTATTGAAGATGCATACATTAGCATTATTAATAGCATCTATGAAAATGTAAGTGCAAAGGTTCGGATATTTGCGAATACAACACAAATAAGAATTGGAAAGGGAGTGAGACAAGGTGACACCATATCTCCCAAGCTCTTTAACGCCACAATGCAAAATGTATTTCAATCATTGAACTTGGAAAACAAAGGGATAAAGATTAATTGAGATTACTTAACTCTCCTTCGTTTTGTTGATGAGGTAGTCATCTTTGCAACTACCCCTTCAGAGCTGCAGAGTATGATCCAAGAACTTGCTGACAAGAGTAAAGAAGTGAGATTAAAAATGTACTTTCAGAAGACCAAAGTGATGTACAATGTTTTACAGGTAATGAAGATTTATCGATTGATGGAGAAAAGCTTGAGACAACCGATTCCTACATTTATTTTGGGCAGCAAATATCGAGTGAGGGTCACATTCATGAAAACATTAAGCGGCGTATAAAACTTGTATGAAGAGCTTTTGGAAGAAACAGTACAATTTTTAAGAGCAGTATGCCATTATGTCTCAAAAGAAAAGTGTTTAATGAATGCATCCTGCCAGTTCTTACGTATGGAGCAGAGACATGGATTTTAACTAAAAAAGACGTACAAAGACTACAGACAACTCAAAAAAGCATGGGGAGACGCATGCTTGTTGTAACCAGGAAAGATAAGAAGAGGATGAACTTGTGGATAAGGAAAATAACAGGAGTGGACGACATCATGACCAGAGTGAAATCACTGAAATGCCAATGGGCTGGACATGTTGCCAGAAGAACGTACCACCGATGGACAACCGAAATTTTAGACTGGATTGCGAGGGACAGGAAAAGACGCAGAAGAAGACTCCATGGGAGATGGAAGGATGAAATTCGAAAGTATGCTGGAGTGACATGGAGGAGAGAGGCCGAAGATAGACAATTGCTGTTGAAATTTGGGGAGACCTTCATCCAGCGGTGTGATTGATAATGGCTGATGATGATGATATATATATATATATATATATATATATATATATATATACAGATATGCATGTATATACAGTCAAATATCGATTTAACGAATTTCAAGTGACCAACAGTGTTGTACGTAAAATCGCGGAATTCGCTAAATCGAGGAAGCCTTCCGAATGAAACATTCAAATTAAGCTAGTGTTCATAATAGAATTCGTAAGCAGCTATGTTCTCTTTCTTTCAGTGACATTTAAATTATGTATAGTACTTTTAATTGCGAATTTATTATCAAAATTATTACAATACGTACACATTTACTTTACATCTTAAATACAGAATTCGTAGATATTAGACTTCAAAATGTAGCATCAAAATGTAAGCGTACTTTAAAATGCGAGAAAAATACGATAGTAGATTATAGCTTCTTAAATAACGATTTCAGTGTCCTAAACGGCATGAAACAGAACATCAATTAGTATTAATTAACTTGTAAAAACAGATTATGTGTTGATACCTTTTCACAGTGTAGAAAAGAAATGCTTTAGAAAAGATTGCTTATTTTTTTCTGAACGTTTAGCTTTATTAATTGCAGCTTCAATTTTATGAAATGCATGAAAATCATCGTTAATATCGAAAGGCATCAAGTGCTTTTTAGCACATTCTATACTGTTACCAGCATCACTAAAGCAGCTAACTTTCAGTTTTGCTTCATCTTTTTCATCATAATCTGATGCATTTAGTCCGATCTGTTCATTGAAAACATCATCAATGGATTGCATTTGGGATAACTTTTAACGTGAAAATGCTGCTTAATATAGTTTTGTGGTTTAAAAAATAAAAAGTGTTCGCTAAATTAAGGAAATGTGTTCGTTAAATCGGGAAACGGGAAGCATTCATTTCAATGTGATTCCATCGGGACCATAAAAAATGTACGTAAAATCGCCGAATTCGTTTAATCGCAGCCCGTTAAATACGGGTTTGACTGTATATAAATATATATACACTGCTGGCCACACAAAATGCAACACCAAGAAGGACACGAGATAGCAAAGCCAGATTTACTGGACACATAACAACAGATACAAAGATGAAACGATTGAGCTTACAGGCCCGTGCGACTTGCGGAACACGCAGACATAAATAGTTCGTGTGGCCTCCATGGCTGACAATAACGGCCGCTACACGCCGCGGCATCGAACGAAAGAGGCTTTGGATGTGGGCTTGGGGTATGTCGGTCCAGGCTGCTTCCACACGTTGCCACAGTTCATCAGGCGTAGCCGCGGGTGGTGCTTGCCAGGCCATTCGGTTGCCGATCAGCGACCTGACGTGTTCGATGGGCGATATATTGGGAGAACAGGCGAGCCACGGCAGCAGTGACACCTGGCGGGCTGTAAGGAATTGTTGCACGATGCGTGCCACGTGCGGGCGCGCAGTGTCCTGTCGAAACGTGGCCGCTATCAGGTCCTGCAGGTAAGGGAGAACTACAGGCTCCAAAACGTCGGGGATGTAGCGGTGGCTGTTGAGTGTGCCGGCGATGTGTACCAGAGGGGTGCGGATGTCATATCCAATTGCGCCCCAAACCATAACGCCAGGCGACGCACCGGTATGGCGATACATAATTCAGGCGTCATACAGTCTCTCACTGCGGTGCCGCCACACGCGGATCCTACCATCGTGGTGTTGCAGGCAGAAGCGGGATTCGTCGGAGAAGACAATGTCGTGCCATTCCGTAGTCCAGATGTGGCGTTCAACGGCCTACTGCCGCCGCACTCGCCAGTGGTGTAACGTTAATAATAATAAGGGCAATGGAGGCCGTGCGACAAGTCCCCGCTCCTGCAGAAGACGTCGAACGGTACGTGCTGACTTAGATTGTTGCGCAACACACCATAATTCCTGCGCAAACGTTCGTGATGTAGCGGTGCGAGCCGGCAATGCCCGCCACACAACATGCCGGTCCTCTCTTATTCGGTGGTGTGCGGCGGCTGCGGCAATCGCTCACGTCGGTTCGTTCGTTCCTCCTTCGCCCATCTAATCCATACTCGCCTCACTGTGGCTGGATGTCGTCCTACACGGGCGCCGATGTCTCGGTACGATAAACCGTTGTCGCGATAAGCCACTATTCGTCCTCTGTCGAACTCCCAAACGTGCTGGAATGGCTGCCGTATTCTTCGACGAGGCATCAGGAAGCTTCCCATGCACAGGTCCGGCAGCACAACACACTTTCACTACTTACACCCCGCCTTCTGTGCACCCTTCTTATAGTGCTTCTCGGTGACGTACCGAGATCACATGATTTTCATATGCCCTGCAATGTTAATCGCTTGCATGTCGTCTCGCGGGCGACGCATGCTGCAAATTTCAGGCCAATCGGACGCTTCCTTCTTGGTGTTGCATTTTGGGTGGCCAGCAGTGTATATAATGTTAGTAGCAGGAGATGCCGAACATTACCTAGTATTAGCCATGCTGTCTCCCTCCAAGCCCACCCCACCCAAGCGGGGATTGACTTCGGAGTGGGTAGAACAACGAGAAGCGCCCGTGAGGCGTGAGGGAGCAGATAAAATGAGAAACAAAAAAGGTCCTAAAAAGATCATATGGGAGTAGGCGGTGGGGACATTTTTACGAATTTTCTTTATGACCCAATTAAGATACGTACGTAGATCAGATTGTTATTCAAAGTTTCTCCCTCCTACTCTGATTTCAGTACCAAACTCTGCCTTCCACTGTTTTGAGACGTTATAAATGGTAGACAATATGACAATAGCAAAGAACTAACAAAGAATATCCCCATGTTTTTACCCCCGCTGTCCCTGTTTTCTTTCTATCTTTTGCGCGCTCTCTCTCTCTCTCTCTCTCTCTCTCTCTCTCTGTGTCTTTCTCTCTTTCTCTTCTATTCTCTTTTTTTTTTCTACTGAACCTAAATCAGTGTAATAAGTATTTTAAATCCTCCGTACTAAGTTTAATTGTTATTTTTTTTAAGAAAACTGAAAACAAAATATGCAAAGTTAATCATTTACGATCTTCGCTGCTTTAAACGTAAAAACTTCGTTAGGGTTTAGGGGTGGGGCGATAGCCCCAGTCGCGACCCGCTGGATCCGCCACTATTTGAGTATCATCTACTTTCTGCCCATTTATCGACGTTAACAGACTGTCATGTTCTTTTTGTTGGGCGGTTGTTTAAGGAAGGCCTTATTTAAAGATTTTTCCCGCATGCGTAACATTTCCTTTCCATTCTGACATTATTTAATTTACTTTATTAGCTTAATACTCAACGGATGTTATTTCTGACCACACCCTAATCTAAAAAGGTTTGCTATTTTTTTGTTCCAAATGTGGGTACAACTGTAAAGGTAATGATACAATTCGAAGGGCGAAAATGATTCCCTTTGATTTACCTTTTCCATGATATTATTCCGAGAAGGAATAATATAGAATGAAATTTACAGAAAAAGGAACATATATACTTGCAATTTTTATCCGAGGAAAACCCTACTACCAATAAGATGTAAATTGAAAACGTCACAAAAATATATGCCTAAACATTTACTAGCAAAAATAAATGGTCAAACAAAATTAAATTCAAAAACTTGCCAAGGAAAACTGATACAATATAAATACCATTTGTAAATTATTAAAAGCACTTTAAGGAAAAAAGACAATTTGATAAAGTGTAAGAAGAAAAATTTTGTGCAGCAGTTTGATTCAACAAATACATAAATACCACTCTGAAAAACATTTTGCAATCAAATCCAATTTGAACATAGATGAAAGTTTCTAAAACGTAATTCACAGATGCTGTTTAGATATTTATATGAAGTAACTTATAGCAAAAGTCCAAGATAAAACTAAAAACAAAAAATTGATAACAGCAGGAGTATCCAGTGAACCATATGAAAAATCAAACTCACTGCATGGGCATTTCTAAAAGAAATTCAAGAACTCATTTCATAGAATATAAAAGAAATTAGGAATAATAATGAAGAAAAAACTAAAACTAAATATGTTACTTTAAAGCAGGAGAATGGGTGAAAACTGCACTCAATTTCATTTAGCATAAAGAAATCGAAAAACGCACAACAGCGAACTTTGTCGTTGAAACCATAAGTAGAAAAACAACCGTCTGCGTGGAGAAGTTTAATTGAAATGAAAGAAAATCAACCAAAAAATTTACCAAAATCATAATCGAAGTAAAATTTCAAACCGAATAAAAACAACAGATGGCAGCACAAAGCAGAAACGAGCATTAGAAATATTCTGCTATGTCGCAGTATTTTTTTTTACGAGATTATTTGGCAACCACCTAGAGGAACGAAAGTGAGAATCGCTTTTTTACGGTTTCCAACCGTAGGTTGAAGAAGAGTATATGCTCCAGCTTTTTCCGTCCGTCCGTCCGTCCGTCCGTCCGTCTGTCGGCCCGATAACTCACGTAAAAATGGTTCGATTTCGATAAAATTTCAGTATGTGGTAGGGTAACACCAGGGGACGAACCCTATTGAAAGTAGATGAAGTGGGGTCAAAGGTCACGCCATAAGAGCGGGATCCGTTCAATTGCCCTTATGCGTCATAACTTGCGTAAATATAGTTCGATTTCAATGAAATTTTAGTATGTGGTTGGGGACCACCTGGGGACGAACCCTATTGAAAATGGGTGAAGTGGAGTCACAGCTCAGGACATAGGAACGGGATGCATTCCATTGCCCTTTATGCGTCATAAGGTGCGTAAAAATCGTTCGATTTCGATGAAATTTTAGTATGTGGTAGGGGACCACTTGGAGAGGAACCCGTTTTAAAATGGGACAAATGGAGTCAAAGATCAGGACATACGATCGGGATCCATAACATCGCCCTTATCCCAAACTATTAAGGTGGACGCCAAGAAATTTTCCTTCCTATATTTCCAATGGAAAACCTTTTGTACACATTTCCTTCACAATTAGTGTTTTCCCAAGGATGGAAATGGAAATTTGAACATCGATTAAAATAACTTCATACTATAACTTGGAATACTTAACGTTTTCTAAAACATAAGCATAATTATATTAAAAAACAATAACGTTTCCTTTGGTGGTGTTGAAACCAGAAAAAAGATGGCGCGACCTGTACTTTGATGACGTCAGTGGACAAATAAATGATGGATTGCATAATTACTGTCATGGTTTAGAAAATACACTGCTGGACAATTGCTAAGGACAGATCATAAACGGCTATATAGTGCATAAAAAAGTAAGTGTGGTTGGATGCCAAGTGAAATAAAATAATGTCAGAATGCCAGGACATTACAAGAAAGACAATTTATTGTGCTCTGAAATCCAGAAGGCTTTGGAACGTGTTCAAGGGACAAACAGGCCATTTTGTGCAGAATTTGTAAACGTGAAAAAAATGCAATTACCGTCCGCAGGCGTTCCGGCGTAAGATGTCAATACGGGATATGGCCACCATGGAGGGCGATGCAAGATTCCACACGTCGTGTCATGCTTTGCATAACATTATCAAGCAGCTGTTGGGGTAATTTATCCCATTCCTCTGTCAGTGCATGGATGAGGGTGTCCTTGTTTATTGGAGGGCATTGGAGACCAGCAAGACTCCTCCCCAAAGCATCCCACACATTTTCAATGGAATTCAGATCTGGAGAACGTGCTGGCCATACGAGGCGTTGAATATCCTCGCTCTCAAGACACTCCTGGACAGCGACTGTTCGATGACATGTTGCGTTGTTGTCCGTGAAAATGAATCTATCACCGACAGCACCACGGAACATGCGAACATGAGGTAGCAGAACATAATTAATGTATCGTTGGCCAGTCATAGTTCCAGTTGGAAGCACATAGAGGGACTTACGGCCATTGATCATGATTCCAGCCCATACCATGACACTACAAGTCGGATATCGGTCCCTTTCCTGTATGTTTGCTGGACAATATGCAGTACCACTATCACGCCAGATCAGTTGTCGTCGACAATCAGACGATAGACTGTATCTACTCTCATCTGAGAAGAGGACAGCAGACCAGTCGTTATCAGTCCAATTGCGATATTGATGGGACCATTGCAAACGGGCGGTACGGTGACGTCTGGACAATGGGATGCACACAACAGGACGGCGGGCGTATAGTCCTCCTTCATGCAAACGTCTGGCGACAATTTTTCGGGAGATCCGCTTGCCAGTAGCAACCATAAACTGATTTGCTACCTCACTTGCTGTGCTGCGCCGGTGTCGTTTTGTTGATAGCACTATGTACCTATTTTCTGCAGGTGTCGTACTGCGAACACGACCTCACCCGTGACGTTTGCTGCACTCTCCATTTGTTTGAAATGATTTCCAAAGCCTTGAAACAACACTATGACTGATGTCGAACTCCCTGACAACAGCTGTTATTTTTCGCCCTTTTTTAATCTTGCCAATAATACGGCCACGCGTAAATTCATCTAGGTGATGTCTGGGAAGACATACTGAAAATTGCAAGTTCGTCAATTTATTCTATCCCTTTCAACTTTGCGTTTGAACAACAACGGTCAATACGCGTCAAATCCTTTATATCTCTTATCAGCTCTATGACGTCACGAACAAGTTCGGCAATCCAAAATTTGCATACGCACAACACGTCTTACTGTATCCCGCACTTATGCGAATTTCCACATTTTCCTGTCTTCCATTTTATGGTTGCTATCGTTGCTATTGTCATCCGTCCTTAGCAATTGTCCGGCAGTGTATTTATAACGGTTATGGTTTAGAAAGTATTAAGTTTTCCAAGTTATGAAATGAAGCTATTTTAATCGATGTTCAAATTTTCATTCTTGGGAACCCCGCACGGGGATAACTGGTTTTCCAGTTATTTGGGGAGCTGCGCCCCCACGGCCCGAGCTAACCTTGTGACGGTTTCTATTGCCTCTGCGGCTTTGACGATTACATCACCAAGGGGACGGCTGTTCGTCCGGCTGATGGGGGATGGCGTCCCCGCTGTCCGGGCCGATTTTCTCTTGTTGTCTTGCTTTTTTCGTCTTTGGTTCATATATTGGCGTGTGCCCGCCTCAGTTGTGGGCTGCTGAGGTTGTGGTTGGGCGCCGGCTCCGGGTTTTTTTCCTCGTTCCCTTCCCTGTCTTTTCTCTTTTGTGTCGCATTTTCTGTTTTTCCGGAACTGGTTGGCTTGGCCCTGCCTGCATGTTTGCCGTGTGCGGTGGCCCGTGCGGGTGGGGTGGGGATGCTGGAGGCTGAGGTGTTTGGGGGCCGGGTTGTGGTGTCTCCGGGTGCCGGCGCTCCTCTTTGCCCTCTGCTTCGCCCTGGGCGGGAGGCTGGGAGCTGGCCCGCTCCTGGTCGGGAGGTCTGTGGCAGGGTGGCGTCCGGGCTTCTGGCGGCTTGTCGTTCTGTTCGGCTGGGTGGGTGTGGGGGTGGGGTGGGCGTGCCCGGGGGGGGGGTCCGGGCGCGGGATGATCTGGGTGCGCGCTGGGCGTGTGTCTGCCCTGCCAACTTGCTGTGTCCTCTGGCTGTCCCTGGGGCCGTGTCCTGCGTCCTCTTGGGCTTGCGGACCTCCGGCTCTCCCTCGTCGGGCTCAGTGGTGGGTGGGGGTGGTTGGCGGATGGGTCTTTGTTTCTCGCTCATGGCAGCGCAAGGTGTTTCCCGTGCTGTTGGTCTGGGGCGCCGTGTGGAGGAGGGGCACCCTCCTCCACTAAGAAACTTCTAAGTACAAACTGCAATGCACTGTTTCTTCTCATTCATTCAGTTGATCCTGCTCAGTCTCTCAGTTCGGAGAGTCCTTTCTGGATTGGTGGGGCTCTTCGGGCCGTTGCCGGCTCGCCGGGGAGTGTTGGGAGGCTCCCGTCAGGGGATCTTCTTGTGGAGACGTCTCATCAGCGTAGCGGTGCCGCCTTGCTGGAGACGACCGTTCTGCTGGACATTCCTGTACAGATCTCCCCCATGGGTACCTCAATTCCTCTCGTGGTGTCATCAACTCCCGCGACCTGCTTGAGTGCAGTGAAGAGGAATTGTTGGAAGAACTTGGGGACCAGCATGTCACTTTGGTTCGTCGTATTCTTTTCTGGCGGAATAGGAAGTCTGTTCCCTCCCGGAACATCGTCCTGACCTTTGACTCACCTACCCTGCCGGCTTCCGTCAAGGCGGGGTATTTGCGTCTGGGTGTTCGGTCATACGTACCGAACCCCTTGAGATGTTTCAGGTGCCAGCATTGCTGCCACTCCCGGCGGTCTTGCCGTGATGTGGCGGGGTGTGGGCGCTGTGGTTCCGCTCAGCACTCTTTGGCGGACTGCTCCGCTGAGGCGGATCACTGTGTGAATTGTGAGGGTTCCCACTCTGCGTCTTCTAAGCAGTGTCCCAAGTGGATCGAGGAGCAGGCTATCCAACGCCTGAAGACCACTGAACATCTGTCATACCCTGAGGCCAGGCGGCGGATAGCTCCTCTTCCATCCGGCCGGCGCTCCTATGCCTCGGTTGTGGTGCAGAAGGCTACTGTTGCGGTCCAGACGGAGGTGACCATCCCGGCGCGTTGTCCTTATGATTTTGAGGACATCGTCGCTGCTGGGCTGGAAGCACTGAAGTCTCGCCGCATTGCATCCAAGGCGACATCTACATCGTCGCCTAAACCTTCTTCTACGCCGAAAACATCTTCGGCCATCACAGGGACCCAGGTCCAGGGCACTGCAAAGAAGAAGCCGGAGAAGGTGAAACCCGGCTCATCCTCCCCGAAACAGAGCAGGCAGAAACCACCTCTCAACACAGGGGGTAAACACAGCCCTGTGTTACCTCCAGACACTGCGGATGGATTGGAGGTGATGGACGACACTGAGACCTTCTAGTCGTCTGTCTTTTCCATTCTTTCATTTCATTTTTCATTCTGGCAACGCTCATTCAGTGGAATTGCCGAGGTCTGCGATCACGCATTGATGATTTGAAAGGCTTACTGTCTTCGCACACACCCGTGTGCGTTTGTCTCCAGGAGACAAAGCTTCGCACGACGGACACTCCTTCGCTGCGGAGACATTCCCTTTTCCGCAAGGATCACCAGGACGGCGTTATCGCCTGCGGAGGAGTGGCCGTCGTTGTTCCTCATGGTATTCCTGTCACTGCAGTTGCCCTCCGGACGACTTTGCAGGCAGTGGCAGTGAGATTATCTGTAAACACTCTGTTCACGGTGTGTTCTATCTACATACCACCAGATGAAGCTGTGAGCCTTTCGGATCTGGAAGATTTGGTCGACCAACTGCCGCCTCCTTTCTTCATCTTATGGGATTTCAACGCACACAATCCGTTGTGGGGTTCTACCTCTCGAGACTCCAGGGGCCGTGTTGTTGAGTCCCTTCTCTCCAACACGTCCCTCTGTCTCCACAACACCGGGGTAGTGACGTATTTTCATGAACCCACCCGCTCGTACTCAGCCATTGATTTGTCTCTGAGTTCACCATCATTATATCCTGCATGGTCCTGGAGCGTGTCTGGTGATCTCCTTGGCAGCGATCACTTTCCCATCTTCCTCCGTCTAGCGAGTGGCGGGTACCGTTTCCCTTCTCGCCCTGCTAGATGGAATATTGATCGTGCCAAGTGGGACACATTCACGGCTTCGGCCTTTATTACTCCGGCTATGGTGACCTCAGGAACGGTCAATGACGCTGTTGCGGCGGTAACGGATTGTATAGTGCAAGCGGCAGAACTTACCATCCCCAGGACGTCGACTAAACTTCCACGTTGCCCGAGACTTAGGTGGAATTCCACTTGTATGGCAGCTCGTCGGGCCCAACATCGGGCTTGGGGTAGGTTTCGTCGGGCCCAACATCGGGCTTGGGGTAGGTTTCGTCGGTACCCCACCGACGCGAACCTACTTGCTTTCAAGAAAGCCAAGTCCTACGCGCGATTGGTTCGTAGGCGTAGTCAACGGGAGTCCTGGATACAATATGTATTCGGGATTAACACCAATACTAGCCCTAAGATCGTTTGGGACAGGATCCGTAAGATTCGGGGACAGTACCCATCTGGGGAAATCTCCATTCTTGAGAGTGATGGAGGAACGGTTGCTTACGCTCAGGGTATTGCTGACTGTCTGGGCGCCGCTTTTTCTTCGGTGTCCAGCAGCAGCAATTACCCTGCTTCGTTCCGGCAGTTACAACCGCGGCTTGAACGGTCCAAAATTTCTTTTGGACCGTTTTCTTCCGCAGATTATAACAGCCCGCTGACTGCCCTGGAGCTGAAGACCGCTCTGAATCGGTCCGGCCGGACATCTGTCGGACCAGATAACATCCATTATGAAATGCTGAAGCACCTTTCTCCGTCCTCTCTTGAATGTCTGCTAATCCTATTTAACAGGATTTGGCAAGATAATGCCTTTCCCGAGTCTTGGCGCACGGCCATTGTCGTTTCTGTTCCCAAACCTGGTAAAGATCCCACCAACCCGTTGAACTACCGGCCAATTGCTATGACGAGCTGCCTTTGCAAAGTATTAGAGCGTATCATTAATTTTCGTCTCATTTTTTATTTAGAGTTTCATCACATTTTTTTCATCTCATCAGAGTGGATTTCGCAAATCTCGTTCCACCACCGATCATCATCTTCGCCTTGAGACATCTGTCAGGGAGGCGTTTGTCCGGCGTCAGCACATGGTCTCAGTATTCTTCGACATGGAGAAAGCCTATGACCGTACCTGGAGATACGGCATTCTCCGTGATCTGCACGAGTGCGGATTGCGGGGAAACTTACCATCTTTCATCGCCGGATTTCTCCAGGACCGGAGTTTCCGTGTGCGCGTCGGGTAGACCCTCCCTGCGATGTACCCGCAAGAACAGGGTGTACCTCAAGGCTCCATTTTATCAGTCACTCTGTTCATCCTTCGTGTGAATCACATTTTCAAACTGCTCCCTCCGACGGTTCGTGGATGATCTACAGATCTCTTGCGCCTCCGTTAACATGCGCACCATCGAGAGGACAGCTCCAGTCTGCCATTACCAAGATCTCTCACTGGGCTTCCCAAAATGGATTTGGCTTCTCGACGCAGAAGACCGTTTGCGTGCATTTTTGCCGCAAACGGGGTCTTCACCCAGACCCCAGCCTCCGTCTGGGGTGTTCTACCATCCCCGTGGTGTCAGAAGCCAAGTTCCTTGGGCTAACTTTTGACCGAACGCTCACCTTCCGACCTCACATTCAGTCTTTGAAGGTGAAGTGCACAAGGTCATTGAGTATCCTGAAGGTCCTCTCCCGAACATCTTGGGGGCTAACAGGTGCTCAATGATTCGCATTTACCACTCTCTCATTCGGTCAAAGTTGGACTTCGGCTGCATTACGTACGGTTCGGCGCGTCCATCGATTTTAAAACCTTCGGACCCCGTCCATCACCAGGCATTGCGGCTACGTACTGGTGCTTTCCGCACCTCTCCCGTGCATAGCCTGTATGCGGAGGCTCATGAGCCGCCGTTATGCATCCGTCGTAAGCAGCTGTCTCTTCAGTTTTATACAAAACTGAAATCTTTTCCTGATCATCCACTGTATGATTCCATCTTCCAACCGGACTGTGTCCGCTTGTTTTCCAACCGCCCCTCCTGTGTTCCGACGTTCGGGATTCGGATGTCTGCCATAGTGCGCGCTGCTGGTCTAGACTTGTCAAGGATTGGTTTGACCCGGTTCTACAATGAACCGCCTTGGCAGCCGGTTCAAGCAACGGCTGACCTTTCCCTTTGTGTGTGGCCAAAGTCTTCCACTCCTGCTCTGGTGTACCAGCAGCTCTTTGCCGAGAAACAGTCTCTCTTCCCGGATTTCGTGCCTGTATTTACTGACGGGTCGAAATCCGGTGAGGTTGTTGGATCCGCTTTTGTGTGTGGCGATGCCTCCCATGCTGAGAGGCTTCCGCCTGAATCCACCGTCTTTTCGGCAGAGATGCGTGCGGTACACCTCGCTTTGTGCCACACACAGTCTCGGTCACATCGTCGCGCTATGGTTTGCTCTGATTCCCAGTCCGTCATCCATGTTTTATCTTCTCCAGAGGACACGGACTCACCTGTCATCCGTGATGTCCGTCGTCGTCTTGGAACTTTGGAGGCTGATGGCTTCCTGGTCCGATTCTGTTGGGTTCCTGGCCATGTTGGGATCCGGGGTAACGAGCTGGCAGATCTCTCTGCCAGGTCTGTTTCCTCCATGTCGCGAGCTCGGCTGCCACTGTCTTTCCGTGATTTTAGACCTTTGATCCGGACATTTCTCCTGGACGAGTGGCAGTCCCTGTGGTCTCAGCAGGGCAGCAATAAGCTGCATTATATCAAACCGCAGATCGGTCTATGGAAGTCTAGTTTGCGGAAGAACTGTCGTGAGGAAGTTGTTCTTGCACGTCTCCGCATTGGGCACTGTCGTTTTACTCACCGCTTTATGCTGTGTGGCGAGAGTGTCCCGGTGTGTGAGGCGTGCAACTGTCGTCTCACTGTCCTTCATGTTTTGTGTACTTGTGTTCGGTTTTGTGATCATCGTTTTCGTCCTTTTCACTCTCATCTGTTGGACGAAGGAGGAGAGCTACGCTGCAAATTATTATTGGCGAAGCCTGCGACATGAAAGCAGTGTTTTCGTTTTTACAAGATATTGACTTTTTTAAACTTATCTAGCTTTTAACTTGTTCACTATCATATTTCATTTTTACCACATCAGCCTGTTTTTAACCTTGTGTACGTTTTTTATTGATTTTGTTTTGTTTTGATGTCTTTTGTTTGGCGCTCTTTGGCCAACCATGGCCCTTGCGCCATTAAAATCAATAAACCAACCAACCAACCATTCTTGGGAACGCATTAATTGTGAAGAAAACGTGTACAGAAGTTTTTCCATTGGAAGTGTAGGAAGCAAAATTACTTGACGTTCACCTAAAATTGGCAATTCTTGTATGTATCTATGTACATTTTATTTTGAAAACGGCTCTAAGAATTTTGATGAAAGTCGTTAACCTACCATTTCCTGGTACTAGAAATCGATTTAGCTTGATCTCGACTTTAGGAGAATTCCTTTAGTGGGTTAAATAACCACCCAGAATTATAACGTTTTTACCAACGTATTTCTATCTCGTTGGTTTTTACTGTCATGACGTCGTTTCATTAATGTTTCCAATGCTTAGAAATCTTATGACGTCACAATCTCGCGTTTGAGAATGTTAGCGCGCGGTCACGCCATCTGTCTCATTACGTCACGCGTTGTGTGTGGATCCTATTAAAGTTTTATGACGTCATACTCTTGCGAGCAGATGGTCGCTATTCCCATCTGCTTCATTACGTCACGCGTTGTGCGCGTATGTCCGTCCGCACGATAACTCGCGTAACAATCGTTCGATTTCGATGAAATTTTGGTATCTGGTCAGGTATCACCTGGGAAGGAACCTTATTTAAAGTGAACGAAATGGAGTGAAAGGTCAGTACATAGGAGCGGGATCCATTCCACTACTGTTATGCGTCATAACTAACGTAAAAAAGGTTCGATTTCGATGAAATTTTAGTATGTAGTAGGGGACAACCTGGCCACAAACCCTATTGAAAATGAGCGAAATGGGATCAAAGGTCAGGGCATAGGAGCGGAATCACTTCCATCGCCATTATGCGTCATAACTTACGTAAAAATGCTTCGATTTGGATGAAATGTTATTATGTTGTAGGGACCTGCCTGGGGACAAATTCTGTTGAAAATGGGTGAAATGGGGTCAAAAATTAGAACACAGGAGCGGGATCTATTCCATAGCCCTTGTGCATCATAACTTACGTAAAAATGCTTCGATTGCGACCAAACTTTATCATGTTATTTCGGAAGTATGCCGACCCGGTTCTGTTGAATATCATCGAACTGGGATCAAAGGTCAAGGCACAGGACCGAGATTTATTCCACAGCCATTATTCTCATAACTTGAGTAATTATTTCTGGTATGTTGGAAAGCGTATTATAATATATGCATTGCACGATTTTACAAACTTGTTTATTAGTTTAAAGTCGCATACATTTCATTAGTTTCAAGGATCACGGATCACTTACTTGCAAATAGAATCAGTGGTAACTCTTCGTTAGCCTATGGGATCAGGAAAAACCTTCTTCGAAATCGGTAGGATCAATCACAGTGACCTTGCCACGCCATGCCGCATGCCATACTGTTATAAAATTCACTTTTTTAGCTCTTCTTTTGTAAAGAAAGATGGAGCTTATTTTATCATTTTGTCCGTCCGTCCATACCATATTTCTGCAACTATTACTCTGATATGAAAAATCCTTTCTGTATTGGGAAGCTTGAAATGTAAGAACGATGATCCTTGCATTCGTTTTTCTTTTCTGATGCATAACTTCGCCGCTAGAGGGCGCAAACGCGGATGATGGCGAATTCAAAATACACTTTATTCTATATATTTGCTTTTAAAAATCCGATTGAAAAAAATATTTTTCCTTTCGATGCCATTTATAACGAAGACTATTTTAGGTGCTGATCCTTTTTCAGGTAATACAAGATCCTTTGTCAGATTCTTTTTCAAGATTTTCCGCTATGAAGCGTAAAGGAAAATTTCGTTTTCCCAGATATCTTTGCTTCTCTTTTTGCACGGAGCTTCTAATTTTTGGTTAACAAAGTTTGTCCACAAGGGGAGTAAATAAATGTTTATTTCTGCTTATGATGTACACTATATTGACAAAAGTCACTGGACACCTAGAAGAGAAATACAATATAACATTTATTGACATACATTAGTACGGTGTAGGTCCACCTTTGGCCTTAATGCATGCACTGACCCTTCGAGACATGCTTTCGATAAGGGTTTGGAACACAGCGATTGGTATGCGTTTCCATTCAGCACATAATGTTGCCGCTAACTGTTGTTTAGTAGTAGGCCTTGGTTCCAAACTTCTTATGCGGCACTCTAATTCATCCCATAGGTGCCCCTATGGGATTAAGATCAGTGCTCTGCGCTGGTTAGTCCACACACGATACGGAATTATCGCTAAACCACGCCGTAACAGTCCTTGCTTTATGGCTCGGTGCATTATCCTCTGTTACCAACAAGGCTCTGTTCCATAGTATTTCCACAGAGTTGGTAGGGCATAATTGCCCATAATATCAAGGTAGATGTGCTGGTTAACCGGTTTGTCCGCGATAACCAATGGGACTAGACCATACCACGGAAAACACCCCCACACAAGTACATTGCCAGCTCTAAATTTGACCGTAGGAATAGTACTTTGTGGTAAATAGCGTTTCCCCGGCTACCGCCATACCCACACACGGCCATCAGACAGATGGATCGTGTATCTGGATTCATCAGTCCATAGAACCAGTTTCCATTGATCTACAGTCCAGGATAAATGTTCTTTACACCATGCTAAACGACGAGTAGCAATCCGAGTTGAGATGAAAGGTTTATGAACAGCAGCACGACCATGGTAACCCACGGAATGAAGTTCTCTGCGAATGGTAGGTGTACATACCGAGGTTCCAGCATTTTTACTCACCTGTACACTGAGATATTGTGCAGTACTCCGTCGATTAGCTGTAACGACTCTCCTGAGGCTTCGACGTCCTCTATCACTGAGTTTCTTTGGTCTGCCGATACGTTTTGCTGCTTCAGGCACAACATGTGTCTTCCACTTATTCAGTACATCCAAAACAGTTGACTTGGGTATGTTTAAGCGCCTCTCGATTTCCCTTAGGGACAACCCACTAATATAACACCCAACAATCTTTCCTTTCTCAGAGTCAGTTCTCTCCCGCCGCGACATTTTCACTTAACCTCACAGTGCGATATGATCGCGGTCAGCTGCCGGCTTATTTTTATACCATTTGCAGATGTACCGCGCATCTTAACAATGCAGCGGATACATTCATTTGCTTTTGAAAGGGTGTCCGGTGATTTTTGTCAATATAGTATATTTACAGTAAAATCTGATCCTCTGAAACTTGATTGAGAAAATTATTTCGTGGAACGATACCGCTCACCTCGGAAAATCTTTTCATAACACTTTCTTCATAAGTGCATAGGTTTTTCCGCCAATCTCAGCATATCTTCATTTTGTCGATATCTGCTACTAAGACTCCCATTTGAAAATTTGTTTGTTTGTTCGAGAACGTTTCCGATACGAAACGTTTTTCATATAAATTCAAATTTTTTAGCACACATGGGTGGCACTAGAGCGTGTAAGTTAGTGTTTCCAATTACAGTATATTTGCAGCATTATGTGCAGGTATAAAAAACCCGACTTTTCGGTCAGATACTATGAAAATGTTTTGCGCATATTTGTTTCCCAAAATAATGCCGAATTTCTCCCATAGGGGGACACAAATGTTTGAGCTGTTTTTCCCCAATATATCTACTGCTAAATGTGCGATTTAAAAAATCTTGTAAAACCGTATACCATTTACCTTGTGCAACTCTTTAAGTTTGTATTTGAGGTGTTTTGTAGTTCACAGTTTTGTCGCTAGGTGGTGTTTGTGTTCTTCTGTTTCATCTGTATCTGCGGTTCTAGAAATCCTATTGAGATTTTTTTTCTGTCTGCCACTCGGAACGATATAGATAATGCACGGATTTCCCGCTGAGCGCGAATAGATGAAAACCTTTTTTCTCGGTATCTCCACTTCCGGGAGATGTATTTGAAAAGTTTATACTCCTTAGCGTAGCTCTTTCCACGAAGAATGCCTTTTCTTAGTTTCAACTTTTCCATTAAGAAAAATTCGTTCCGCTAGAAGGCATAGAGTTATATCATGTTTCCGTCTATATTTCTTCTTCTTCTTTTTTTTTTTTTTTTTTTTTTTTTGATTGGAGGTTTAACGACTGCCGTGAGCAACTCAGTGGGCTATAAGAAGTCGCCCGTCCCTAATTTAGGGCCACTGACTCCAGGGAAGCGAGGGAGCCAACGTCGTAAGACAAACACAACATCCATGCCTCACCGAGATCCGAATCCGGACCCATCTCGGAGTAATGATCAGAAGCCATTGCTTAGACCACTGCGCCACCGGGGCGGGGCGGCACCTTTTTTCACTGTTCGATTTGAAAATCTCTTAGTCTCTAATATTCCTTCTACTATTATAAACGTTTTCTGCACCATTTTTTAATTTTTGTACCATACCTTTTAGCCACTGTTGGAAGTAAGCAGCTGTTTCTATTTCTGGATGTTTTATCGATTATAGAAATCCGATTGATTTTTTTTTTCTAATCAGTTCCATTGACTTTGAATAACTTTGAAAAATTTTATTCGGGTAGGAAAGAATTCAAAAGAATTTCTCTCCTTCTCTCATTGCAAACGAAAATTCGGTGTCATCTTTTTTATTTTTTCTTGCACGATAAATTCCATATTATAAACAGTACGGAAATAAATGTTAGAAAACATGAGGAAACAGTTTTCTTTCAACAGTTTCGTTTTCAGAGTTTCAAGCTTCAGTTTTTGAAACCAAGCGGGCCGCCCAGATGGCGCAGTGGTCTAAGCGATGGCTTCTGATCATTCGTTCGTGATGGGTCCGGGTTCGAATCCCGTTGAGGCATGGATGGTGTGTTTCTCTCACGGAACTGGCTCTCTCCCATTCAGGGAACTAGTGATTTTAAATTAGGGACTGATGACTGCTTATAGGTCATTGAGATGCTCACATTCGTCGTTAATCCCCCCTCCAATAAAAAAAAAATAAAAATAAAACGCGGTGTTAATTTGACGTGTAACGTACTAACCGTTAGAGATCGGCACGAGACATAATTTAGAAAGCCCGTTTTAGACGTTCATTCCGCTTTCTCCGCCATTTATTAAATAACCCAAGGCTTCCTTCTGAGAAACAAAGGTGCTCTGCTGAACTTAACTATCTCGGTAGCAAACGGAATGTAATGCACAGAGACGTGCCACTTCTCGTAGAAATTCCTCCCGCAGATGAGGTTTAGACCTGACTACCTACTTTTGTCACAAATATAAACGCCTTTTTTTCCACTTTTAAGGTAGCTTCGTTATCTCAAATGGGTGAACAAATACTTCGAACTTCTTCATCTCTGCTGTAAGAACAAATCTCACTGGATGTTTCTTTCCAGATTTGGAAACGGGTTAAAAATTTGGACCCAGAACCGACCGTCACATAATTGGACCCGACCCGGAAAAATCTGCTTTGAACTATAAATTCGTATATATCATCAGCAATCCACTGCTGGATGAAAGTCTCTCCAAGTTTCTTCAACAATGGACTGTCTTGAGCCAGTCTCCTCCACCCGCCGATCTCCCACGTGGTCTTCTGGGTCTTTTCCTGTAGCTTGAAACCTGTCTAAAATTTCGGTTGTTCATCGGTGGTCCGTTCTCCTGGCAATATGTCTAGCTCATTGCCGTTTAAGGGATTTTACTTTGATTACGATGCCTATAACGTAGTAAATTTCTCCCTCATTTTTTGTCTACGCCGGGGCTCGGACCCGGGTTCCCTCATTCCGGTATAAATCACTCTACAAATTGAGCTACGCGGACGTTTGTCCTGACTGCTATCTGCCTTTATGTCGTGTGCGTCCTGCTGGCAGGTACGTCACATGCCTTCCACTCTTGTCATTTTCTTTATCAACGAGTTCCTGTTTTTATCTTTCTTGGTTACACCAAGCATGCATCTCTCCATGCTGCTTTCAGTTGACGGCCGTCTTTGTATGTATTTTTTAGTCAAGTTTCACTTCTCTGCACCGTAAGTAAGCACTTGAAGGATGCACTGATTTAAATACTTTCCTTTTAAGACATAGTCGCACACTGCTTTTAAAAATTGTGTTGTTTCTTCCGAAAACGCCAATCAATTTCTTCATTAATGTAACCCTCGCTTGATATCTGCTGCCCAAGAAAAATGTAGGAATTGGTTATCTCCAGCTTTTCCCCATCAATTGGTAACCTTCTTTCCTTGTACATTAGTTCTGTGTTTTAAAAGTTCATTTTTATTCCCATTTCTTTACTTTTCTCAGCAAGTTCCCGGATCATACTCTGCAGCTCTATAGTTTTATTTTAAAAATCTCTGAAGGGTTCTTTGAAAAAAAAAAAACTTTTCAAAAATAAAACTGAAATAAAACCGGGTCGAAGTCGTTTCAGGAATACCTTGACCCGACACGTTTGACCCACAAGAAATTGGCGACCCGCGGCCATCTCTGGTCTTTCATCAGTATGGCTGAAAAGTCTGTTTATACAAACGTTTTTTTAGAATTGAAAAAGGGCCACGTGTTTCAGTCGCTAATTCCGACATAGTTGAAACGGAATTTGATTTCAACTTTTAAAGAAATGAAGAAGCGCGGTTCAGACTCTCATTTTGCAACCCGGCTCTTGGATTTCAGCTGAAATCAGTCTACGCATCAGGAAGCGGTTGTACTTCCATGTTTTCAGTTTCACTCAGTGATCTTCGCCATCTGGTTATTTCACAAATCAGTCTTCGTTTTGTGAATCGAAACGTTTTCTTTAATCCAGGAGGACAAAAAAAAAAAAAAAAAAATGCTACATTTTTCAGCTCAGCTCAGACCAGGCCAGTGATGATCTCTACCGAGCGTATCTTGGGCTACTTTTCGCTTACCTGTAAGCTCACAAGAGAAAAACATCAATGCTAGTTAAATAACATGTGCAATTTTCTTTTACAAAAACTGAAATAATTTGTATAAACTATTTTTTCTAATAATATTAGGTGTTCGGCAAAGTGAAATTAAAATATCAATTATAGCGCACAAAAACGTATTCTTTTTAAAAAATGGTGGAAACATGAACTCCATCATTTTCGCTTTATTGACACGTGAAAGCAATATATGTATTTCACAATTATTTCTGGGGACTGAAAAAAAAATACCCTAGTGTTTTGCGATTGCAGAATTTTTTTTTTAATTCAGGATTTTTCTTCTGATCTTTGAATAATACATTAATGAAACTAAACTCAGGATTTCAAATTTGATATCTTTTAATTTTCTGACGCAGCAGTAAAGATTTCCTAAATATATATATACTCGTATATACAGTATAAATAATAAAATATAAAATACAATTCCTAAAACAAGATATTAAAATAAAATATAATTCCTAAAACAAGATATTAATATAAAATACAATTCCTAAAACAAGATATTAATATAAAATATAATTCCTAAAACAAGATATTAATATAAAATACAATTCCTAAAACAAGATATTAATATAAAATACAATTCCTAAAACAAGATATTCATATAAAATACAATTCCTAAAACAAGATATTCATATAAAATACAATTCCTAAAACAAGATATTCATATAAAATACAATTCCTAAAACAAGATATTCATATAAAATACAATTCCTAAAACAAGATATTCATATAAAATACAATTCCTAAAACAAGATATTCATATAAAATACAATTCCTAAAACAAGATATTAATATAAAATACAATTCCTAAAACAAGATATTCATATAAAATACAATTCCTAAAACAAGATATTAATATAAAATACAATTCCTAAAACAAGATATTCATATAAAATACAATTCCTAAAACAAGATATTCATATAAAATACAATTCCTAAAACAAGATATTAATATAAAATACAATTCCTAAAACAAGATATTCATATAAAATACAATTCCTAAAACAAGATATTCATATAAAATACAATTCCTAAAACAAGATATTTATATAAAATACAATTCCTAAAACAAGATATTAATATAAAATACAATTCCTAAAACAAGATATTAATATAAAATACAATTCCTAAAACTGACCATTTAAGATTCTACGGTGAAACCAAATAACAATAAACCCATAAATCACAGGACAAATAAACATTTCCGAATGCCATACGCACTGCTCAAAAAGATCACATGTAGAGAATGGCCAGCGTGTGATCTGTTTCAGCGGTGCGTATGGCACTTCAGAAACTATGTGCAGAGAGTCTAATGTGTGTTGTTCCTAAATCATGGTCTTGTTGATTTGTTCTGTGATTTATGGGTTTATTGCTATCTGGTTTCACAATAGAATCTTAAATGGTGAGTTTTAGGAATTGTATTTTATATTTATATCTTGTATCTATTTATATTGTATTATAGAGCTCCTATCTTGTCATGCAGCTTTGCGCAGGCTAGTAGAATATGCAGTGTTTTGCGTGTCTTTATTATTTTGTTTTTATGAGGTTAAGTATATATACTGTATATAAGGACAACATGAGATAAGCAAACTAAAAATAAAATAAAAAATGCATATTAAAATAAAAAATAATAAATAATAAGCCAAACCTTGCAAAACAAACGTGTACCCGAGCAAGCAAAAACAAAATTTCAACCTGGAGAAAAACAGGGATTGCAGATCATCTGGCAGAGTTTCTCCATGGCTTCGTCAGGGGCAATAATGAAGAAAATCACTCATATTTCTACATAGATTAGAAACGTGTGGGTTTCTGCATATTCGGTTTGCTACAAAGAACAAAATTAAAGTTAAGGATTTATTCAACAATCTGAAACGGGACAAAAACAACCCACCTAGCGAACCGAATAACCATTGCCCGAAGAACACTCAACCAGAGACCAGTTCAAGAGAAATCATGCTACATACATTGCAAAAGAAAAACGAACATCAATTACACCATAAAACTAGAGAGAACAACCATTAATTGATAAAAAAAATACTTAGAGTATTGCTTGAAAAAAGTTTACATATTTACAAGTATTGTTCTAATTAGTCTTAAGTTTTGAAAGACAGGCAAAAGAGCATGATAAATATAATTATTTAAAACCAAAAAACGTTTTTATTAGAACAAAGAAGCCCGTTTGCGGATCTAAGGATGACCGACAAACATAAAAAAACACCGAACCGATTTTCAAACCTCTAAGGAGAAAGAGTAAAACCTAAGATCCACGCAACAAAAATAGTTCAAAATAATTCATGCAAAGGACATTACCAAAAAAAAAATAGTAATAATAATGACGAACATCCACTACCCCACTAAACTAGATGGAACAACCATAAATTAATAAAAAATACGTAGAGCACTGCTGGAAAAAAGTTTCTCTTTACAAAATACTGAGTGGAAGACATCATGATCAGAGTTAAATCCCTAAAATGGCAATGGGCTGGACATAATGCCAGAAGGACAGACCATCGATGGACAGCCGAAATTTTAGATTGGATTCCAAGGGACAGGAAAAGACCCAGAAGAAGACCACATGGAAGATGGGTGTATGAAATTCGAAAGTATGCAGGGGTGACATGGAGGAGACTGGCACAAGACAGACCGTTGTGGAGGAAACTAGGGAGACCTTCGTCCAGCAGTGGATTGATAATGGTTGACAATGATGATGATGATGATGATATATATTGCGTTGAACACGAACATATTCCAAATCATTTATGACAATAAGTTTTAGAGAAAATCAAGCTATTTGGAATATTAATGTTTTATTGTAAAATTTGTTATAGGGGATTTGGGCAAAACATTATTTTGTCAATACCTTTTTTCGTTTAAATAATATCAGTGTGCTATTGCCATTTGCACGTTTTACCTGGAGCTTCTGGAAGTATAATCCGGAAATATTTTGGTAGTATCCTGGGATTCCATTTTACTTGATATCCGGTACTCATCAATGTCTTAAGTGAAATTCTAAACTCGAATTTAAACAGGAAGCTCTGTTAGTCCGTGAAAATAAAAACTAATTTGCCCTATGTAATTAGGGGATTTTCTCTCCTAAAAAGTTCGGAACTAATTTCAAGATGCTGCTCAGTTTCGTTTTGTTCATCATCGGAACCACTCACTATCTCTCTCAACTTCCTCGATTCGCGGGACCCATAAAACACCGTCTTTTGTTTTTCCATCGTTAAGCTGATGAACAGTTCTTGTTACAAGATAAGGAAAGCATATCTTACTTCAAATATCACTTTTGCAATTTTTTTTTATCGACCTTACTTTCATGTAAAGAAAGACAAGACGTTAAGTGTATTTTTGGGATCTTTTCCTGCAATTCTTTGAAGAATGGAAATTAATTCGGCAACAGTGTAGGTGAGCTCTACTACCAACTAGTTTGCTGAAACGTAGTCACAAAGAAGCTACACGGCGCATGCGTGAGAACCCCGCAACGCTTTTTCCGTTTTTGAAAGTGTCCGTTTGTTTTGACTTACGTATTTTTACAGATTTTCTGTAGTCAGGAATTCAGTTTATTTCAGAGAAGTCCGTTTCAGGGTTTTCTGTGTTTTTTTTTTTTTTGTTTTTTTTTTTTATTGGGGGTTTAACGACCACCGTGAGCAACTTAATGGGCTATAAGGAGTCGCCCGTCCCTGATTTATGGTCACTGGTTCCAGGGAAGGGAGAGAGCCAGTGTCTTAAGACAAACACAAGATCCATGCCTCACCAGGATTCGAACCCGGACCTCTTTTGGACGAATGATCAGAAGCTATCGCTTGGACCACTGCACCACCGTGGCGGCGTTTTTCCGTATTTAAACTAAAAATTCGCAAAAACCAAAGTAGCTGCATTTTTCAGCCCTTACACCACATATTTCTTTCGCAACAGTAAGCATCGAACCCCCGTCATTTGGATTGGTTCAACAGATAATGCGCGCGCCTTTAACCACTTATCTAGAAACACACGAGGATTGTACTGACGTTCATCCTAAAACAAACTGCGCGACGACGAAAAAATATTTTTTTATATTAATGCGAGTGATTTAGTCATTTTATTTTCTGTTGGAGTTTATTATTTTTCTGAATAGGTTTGTAAATTTTTTTTTCTGTAGGAGGACTTTTTAAAAATTAAGAATTTTTCATCGTGACTTTTGGAAGCAACGAAATGCTTTGCAACTTGATCTTTTTAAAATCACAATGACTATCAATTATCTTTTAAAAATGGGAAAATGTGCTTTTTTTATAGTATTATTTCACAAAACTCCTAAGTATAAAATTTACCCTTTGATAGCTATAATTAGCTATAATAGCTTTGTTTTAAGGGGTCCAATGACTGATACATAGCCATCGTATAATCACCTGTATAATAAGTTAAGTATCCGGTTTCTTACAGTGTATAATAAATAGCTGGTGCACAAAATGGAGCAAAGGAGAAAAGATATTCTGTGTCGCAATAAACAAAATTCATGCGATATGCTATTCACAATATCCGATCTCGCTACGGAACTTCAAAATCAAATACTCGATAGACTATTTAAATTTAACAGTTAATCAAACTTCCAAATATTCCAGTGAATTTCTCCTATTACCGGAAATTTTTCGTTATATGAATACGGAAAAAGTGAGAACCAAGTTGTTCCGTTAATATAAGAAAAGAATTGCGGAAAGGTTCCTGAAAATTCAGAATTTTCCGTTAACACATCTTGAAAGCGGTACTTCACTATCAATATAAGAAAGGTATTGCGGGAAGGTTGCAGAAAATTCAGAATTTTCCCGTGCTATGAAAAATCCGTGGAATTCAGGTTTCTTTCCGTCATTTCACGGAAAAGGTTGTATCAGAAATAAGCTTTGTTAATTCACGAAAGGAAGTGGCTCGTGAATTTCAGTAAGGTGGTGGCGCAGTGGTCTCAGTGATGGCTTCTGACCATTCGTCCGAGATGGGTCCGGGTTCAAATACCGATGAGGCATGGGTTATGTGTATGTCTTACGGCACTGGCTTTCTCCCTTCCCTGGAGTTTTGACGTATATTCTATTTTAACTTTCACTTTTAGTTCATTTTGAGTTTGTTCTCTTTTGCACTTTCCAAACTTAACGTGATATCTTCTCTCTCACATGAAAGAAGGTTGGCAACATCATGAGGTCCGTAAGTAAGAGACTTATGCATGTGATAAGAACAAGACGAGATATATTATGGCTACGCAGTATCTGTGGAGAGGGGAATTTTGTATGTGAGTGCTCCCTTTTGGATACGAGGGTGCTTAATTGCCGTCTAAGTATTATTCAATGCGACGTGTTCTACTTTAATGACAGTGTTGTGTTTCGTAGTAGAAGGTTATTGTGGATACTAACTTAAGTCCGATGTTGTGAAACTCATGGATGTTGTGTTGTCATACGGCACTGGTTCTCACCCTTCTCTGGAGCTAGTGGCCCTAAATTAGGGAAGGAAGATTGCCCGCAGCCTTTCAAGTTGCTCACGGTGGTCGTTAAACCCTCAATAAAAAAAATCAGAAAATGTTTTTGCAGTGGACATTTTAGTAATGGCGTAAAAAATCATTCTTTCTTGGGAGTTGATTCATCATTCACGCAAAAGAATGATTCACGAATCATCCAATTTCTAGGGTATCACTACGCTCACTGGGGAAATCATTCCTTGCAGTGATTCCATATTGCGTTTTCAAGGCAACGGCTCGCCCAAAAGAGCGCCAACTCTTCAACCTTTCAGGATGAATGATTTGTCACGAGTCAGCCCGTGTAGCGAATGGTTCTGGCGCACCATTCAAATTCACGCATCATTCCTATTCTAAAGTTTCCCGATTATTTCTAGCTAACTGCTGATTTCTCTCGTACTTAACTGTTGACACTTATTAATTCTCGACATTTCTTTTCATAGTGGGAATTCGTTTCCAAACTTACGCGGGCGGAAGAAAATTAAACGTTCTGTGAGTACAGTTTGTGTCGCAATAACGGCTGATTGAATTCTCATTCACAGCGATGAGAGAGAACTATTTGCCATTCACGTTGCAGCGCCATTCGGTGTGAACGAATCGTTCACAAAGGGTCCAACACTACTGCTTACCATTATACACTGAAATGTCAATAGTCATGGGATAGCAGTATTCAAATTTTTAACTGGCTCTGCCGTCGTATAAAGGCTTCGACCTACATCACGATTTTTATCAGCTGCGAGGTGTAATCTCGTTAGTCAGGTTGAACAACCGCCAGTTGGTTATGGCAAGCCGACGTGAATTATTGGAGCTTGAACGAGGCATGGTAGTTGGAGCCAGACATATGAGGGCGCATTCAATTTCCGAAGTTGTGCAAGCATTCAACATTCCTTGATCCTCCACAGTCACGTGTGTACCAAGAATACCTCACGGAAGGCATTACCTCCCACCGTGGACAGTGTAGTTGTGGATCACGGATTTTGAATGACCGTGACCAGCGGCGTCTGACCAGGATTGTCCATGCTAACAGACAAGTACTCTAGCTCAAATAACATCCACATTGAATGCAAGAGGTACCAGAGACATATCCATCAGGTCAGTGCAGCGTAATTTAGCGTCCATGGGGTATGGGAGCAGAAGACCAACCAGAGAGCCTTTCTTAACACTATGACATCGGACACAGCGCCTGACCTGGACTCTTGAACACGGTAATTAGATCCTGGAAGACTGCCAACATGTGGCGTTGTCCGATGAATCACGCCACCAGTTGTTACGAGCTGATGATAGCTTTCGGATTTGGCGCAGACACCTTGAGGCCATAGACCCAAGCTGTCAACAATGCACCATGCAAGCTGATGGTAGCTTTCGGATTTGGCGCAGACACCATGAGGCCATAGACCCAAGTTGTCAACAATGCACCATGCAAGCTGATGGTGGTGGTTCAATGCATGTGTGGGGTGTCTTTACGTAGCACGGTTTGGGTTCTCTGCTCCTCGTAAATGGGTCATTAACCGGTAGTTGTTTTGTTGCTTTGCTAAGTGACCATTTGCAGCCCTTCATGGACTTCATGTACACCAACAACGGTGGGATGTTGGTGTACATGAAGTCCAGGCGGACAATGCACCATGTCATCAGGCCCAAGTTGTCCAAAATTGGTGCGAGGAGCACTCTGGACACTTCCAACAGATGGTGTGACCACCACGTTTGCCCGACATGAACCCAATAGGGAATTGTGGTCGGATGCTCAAAAGGCATGGCTTAACATCGCTCCAGAAGTCTTCCGACCTCTTGTGGAATCGCTGCCACGTCGAGTTGCTGCACTTAGCCTGGCTAGAATCTAGAGGTCCTACCCGATACTAGGTACGTATCCCATGACCTTAGGCACTTCAGTGTATAACAGTATCATCTCCCCTCAGTTGTTCCGTTATAACACCTGCTTTTAAATACACATACTTAAAATGCGATTTTGTTATCAAAGAATCCTTGAGCCAAAAGTGAAACGATTGAACTCTGACACTAGTTAAAATGCTTTTTTTTTAATTTTTGCAAGTTGAAAAAAAAAAAAAAAAAGATGCACTTACGTTATCACCATGTTCTTTCGTCCGACGTCTATAAATACCATATCTCTGTACCTACTGGTTCTATTTGGAGAATTATTTCTTGCCTTGGGAAGCCCCGAACTGTGAGAACGATGATCCTCATACTTTGTTCTTCTTCCGTTGAATAACTTCAACGCTAAGGCGTGAATGCGGATGCCATCGAATTCAAAACTTATTATGTGACATATCTCTCCTCATTTGATGACCATTGCAATGAAGAACATTTCTTTCCAATTAATGAACATTGTTTTCTCTAGTGGGCGTAAATGTACATTGCATTTTCAACTATGTCGATGTTTCAAACAATACGATTTGAATAATTCTTCTTGCATTGGGTAGAGTTTCGTGGGGTACAGTGTTTTTTACGTGATTTCTAATTTTTTGTGGCGTACAGTTTTGCCAATAGGGGAAGTAACGGTATATATCTGTTTCCCATGTAATGACAGTCGTATCTCTGCTCCTAAAAATGTCATTGAAAGTCTCTTTTCTCTGTCAAATACCTATCAGAACGTAAAACATTTTGCGCATATCTTCTACTTATAATAATGCACAGTTTTCGCAACAGGAGTATTGGTGTATATAATATTTTTTTCAATATTATTGCTTCAAACAGTCTGATTTGAAAAACTCTTTCTTTGTAGTGCAGCTTTCCTCATGAGAAATATCCAGCACATAATTTCGAATGTTTGCTTACCTGTTCCATTTGAGCGACAGTATCTCCCCAGATATTCGATGAAGTAACCGTCATTCAGTTGAATGTTACTTTGAATTTCATTTTCTTTATCTTTTAAAGACGTGATAGAAAACGAAGCCGACAGAAAGTCAAATAAGATAATTCTTGATTTTGTTTGTATTTCAAATAAAAAAAAAGTTAGTAAAATCATGCAATGCCTTGATTAGGATACGCTTTCCAACACCCCAGGAAACGTTACTCAAGTTATGAGGATAATGGCTGTGGAATAAATCTCGATCCTGTGCCCTGACCTTTAACCCCATTGCGATTATATTAAACAGAATTGGTTCAGTATACCTCCGAAACAACATGTCGCAATAAAAGTATTTTTAATCAAGTTACGAGGACAATGGCTGTGGAATAAATCTCGATCCTGTACCCTGACCTTTGACCCCATTTTGATGATATTCAACAGAACTCGTTTAGTATATAACCAGAACAACATGATGAAGTTTTGTCGTAATCGAAGCATTTTTACGTACGTTATGACGCATAAGGGCGTTGGAATGGATCCCCTCCTATGTCCTGACCTTTGAACCCATTTTGCCCATTTTCAATAGGGTTCCTTCTCAGGTTGTCCCCTACCACATACTAAAATGTCATGGAAATCGAACCATTTTTACGCGAGTTACCGTACTGACAGACAGATGGACAAAGATGGAGCATATGTGCTTCTTCAACCTACTGTTGGAGAGCGTAAACCAGAAAGGTGACACCGAATTTTCGGGTGTAATAAGCACGTCTTTTGAATCCGTTCTGACGCAAATTAAATTTATGAAAGCTATTAAAAGTCAATGGAACCGGTATGGAAATCAATAGTATCTTGACGGAAGAAAGAAGTTTTTCAATCGGGTCTTTAATCCCTCAGATATTACTGTAAACGGAATCGTGAGCTTACGAACTCTAGAAACAGAGTTATCGACTAAAATAAGATGTGACTTTACGTCCCTTGGTGGGAAAACCATGCATTATTTTAAGAAGAAAGTATTCACAAAAGGTTTACCCATATGAGCGGTATCGGTCCGAGAGAAAAAAATTTAGTCGAGTTTTCAGGAGCCCAGATTTTGCTACAAATACATCAGAAGTAGAAATTAACACTTATGACCCTTGGTAGCTAAACCATTCTTTACCAAACATTAGAAATTACGTGAAAAATATTTTCCGTCAGGTCTTGTATGCGATACAGGAAGTATTTTTCAAATCGGAGTTTTAGGAGCAGAAACCGCAATTTACCATTGTGCGCCCTAGCGCAAAGTCTATGATTTACTTGAAGATTTTGAATTTATAGGAAAAACATTTCGCATCGGAAACACTATCCAACAAAGAAGGAATTTTTCAAATCGGACTTTTAGAAGTAGAGATATTGACAAAAATAAGATATACATCTACGCCCCTGGCGTAGAAACCATGCATTATTTCAAGAAGAAAATGTTCCTGAAATGTTTGTCGACATGAGTAGTATCAGTCCACAAAAAACGTTTTTTCAATCGAGATTTTAGAAGCTCATATTTTGCTGCAAATACATCAGAAGCGGAGATTAAGACTTACGCCCCCTGGTGGCCAAACGATTTTTTACAAAAATTTGAAATTACGTGCAAACGATTTCCTCTCAGGAGCTGTATCCGGTGCAGAAAAAAATTTTCAGATCGGAGATTTAGAAGCATAGATATAGGGGAAAACGCAAATTTACCTTTACGTCCCCTAGCGGAAAGTCTATGAATTACTTGAAAATTTTGAATTTATAGGGAAAACATGTCACACTAGAAACACTATCTAACAAAGAAGGAATTTTTAAAATCGGACTCTTAGAAGTCGAGATACTGACAAAAATAAGATATACATCTACGCCCCTGGCGTAGAAACCGTGCACTATTTTAAGAAGAAAATGTTTCTAAAAGGTTTGTCGACATGAGTAGTATCGGTCTACAAACGATGTTATTTTCAATCGAGAATTTAGAAGCTCATATTTTGCTGCAAATACATCAGAAGCGGAAATTAAGGTTTACGCCCCCTGGTGGCCAAACCATTTTTTTTACAAAAATTAGAAATTATGTGCAAACGATTTCCCATCAGGCACTGTATCCGGTGCAGGAAGAATTTTTCAGATCGGAGATTTAAAAGCAGAGATATAGGGGAAAACGCAATTTACCATTACGCCCCATAGCGGAAAGTCTATGAATTACTCGAAAATTTTGAAATTATATGAAAAGCATGTCACACGGAAAACACTATCCAACAAAGAAGGAATTTTTCAAATTGGACTCCTAGAAGTCGAGATATTGACAAAAATAAGATATACATCTACTCCCCCTGGCGGAGAAACTGTGCAATATTTTAGGAAGAAAATATTCCGAAAAGGTTTATCGATGTGAGTGGCATCAGTCCACGAAAGAATTTTTTCAATCGCTATTTTAGAAGCTTATGACAAATACATCAGAAACGAAAATTAACACTTACGCCCCCTGGTGGCCAAAGTATTCTTCACCAAAAATTCAAAATTATATGCAAAAGATTGTACATCAGGAGATGTATCCGCTGAAAAAAAAAATTTCAAATCGAAGTTTTAGAAGAAGAGTTATCGGAAAAAATGCAATTTACTTTTACGCCCCCTAGCGGAAAATCTATGCGTAATTTGAAAAAAGTAACTAAATCCAAAATACTCTTCGACATAAATGGAATCGAAAGTTAAAAGATTTTTTCAATCCGATGTTTAGAAGCAAATATGTGGAATAAAACGTATTTTTTGAATTCGACATCATCTGCATTTACGCCCTCTAGCGGCGAAATTGTACGTCGTAAAAAAAACACGAAATAAAGGATCATCATTCGCATATTTTAAGCTTTCGAATGCAAAAATAATTTTTCAAATCGGACTAATAGTGGCAGAGATGCCGTGGGTACAGACGGACGGACTAACCGATAACATATAAGCACGATCTTTTTTTGCAAAAGACGTGTTAAAAAGCGTATGCTGTAATGATTAAGCAAATGACTGAAAATGAATGTCTCTATGTACCAGTGTATTAATCACAGTCCGAATAATTCTGCGTTGTTGCATCTTTCACGTGGTCCACATTTGCTTTTTACGTTAATTGTAACTGTTTGCGTATTTTCTTGTGAGTTTTCTTTGTTCCTCAGCACTAAATAGTTTTGGAAACACTTTCAACTCAAATTTTATTTAACACCGTTATACATAGAGCTGAACTCGTATATATAGCTCCTAAATAAATGCACCTGAATTTTATTAATAGGCCATTTTACAAATATTTGGAAGTAAATCGAGTGTTTGTTCTTAGTTTGTTCTGAATTGAAGACATAAAATATCCTATGTTTTCATGAAATAAACCGTCATCGAAGTTATAGCTATTTACCTCGAAGGTAAAGGTCCGGTGAAAGTGAGATATTCTGAAATAATTGTCATTCCATCGCCGAGAATCGTGCTTGTTTCATCAAAAAGCTGCCTTTTGGGGAATTGCAGCTGCTTTTAGCCTCTCAGCTGTTACGAAGTAAATAGTTTAATAAGAGAATGGATAAAATATTGACACAAAAAGTATTTTTTTATATGTCCAAGCTCGATTATCATTGCGACAACCGTGCGAAAGCTTGCGTGCTGAACAGACTGTTAATGAACCAGAGTAATCGATATTACTAGGCAAGTCTTCTAATCTCAGTAATCCTCTTATTCGCAGCAGCTGCTCCCAGATTAGCTCTGTTTATCTCTCTTCGGTTCTCCTCTCAGAGGTGTCTAATTACCTTTGTTAAATCATTTGCATCACATCTGTTACCTTAAGTTGCATTACTACGTAAATAAATAAAGAGAAGTGATGAGGGAAGTTTATAGGTTATCAATATCATTGTAATTTTAATACGTGTGGCTGCACAGAACGATTTGGAACTGTGGCTTTGGGTGCCGAGTGGAGAGAGGTTTAGGCTAGCTAGTAGTCTGAGTTGAGCCAGGGTTCTAGACCGCATGATGGGTGACAGGTGTATTTGTTCTACGGCGTATGCTCTGTGTCGTGTCTTCACTGGAACCAGATCCCTAAATCAGGGACGAACGACTCCTTAGCTCAAAAGAGTCTTTTTACGGGAAGCAATGAAAGAAAATGTTGGAAAAGAGAATTGAAATATTGAGCGAATAGATATTCCATTGAAAAACTAGTGACATCAAAAAAGACTAAGTGAATCTTATACGGGTAAACTAAGTTTCATTTCACTTTGGTGCTCCTTTCAGTAGGGGCTGAGTCTTCTGCAAAGGAGTAATTCGGAAATGCAGCCATCATGCACAAAATCACCCCTATGTTTCCCTTAGAACTCAACCACTGCAAAACGTGCCTTACGGGCTGTGTTTCCAAAATGCTCTTTTGTAGAGAACTTAGCCCATGGTGAAAGAGACACCAATAAGAAATGGTGCCAAGTAATCTCATCTTACCTCATTGAATCTTTTCTTATTTCACCAGCTTTTTAATAGTATCACAGGGCATTTTTATGCTCAGGAATTTCGTCTGCTCTTAAACAAATTAATACACAGTAAAATAAGCGAACGAGAAAGCTGTTGAGTACGCGTGCTTCAAATTACTTTGAAAAATATAGTTCTTGCGTGAGTCAGTGAGTCAATTTTTAATTCAAAACAGCATTATTATAAACACAAACGCAAAGTAATTCCGCGTACTTATTAACTCCATCAACCCCTGTGTACAGTAACATAAGGAATGAAAAGAAACCTTACGTTTAACTATTTATAAATCCATTTGTTTCTTTCCAAAAATTTCTTTATTATGATCAAAACTTAGAAACTGAAAAGTCGTATCGTCACGTTTTCCTTTCCTTATTCCCAAGCAGCTATTGAAAAGACGCACTTCTGCATGGCAGGATGACACTGCTTTGAACGTGTTGTGTAATAGGGTCCTGTTGTCATGTAAGCTTACAGATCGACAAACCTCTTCGTTGCTGTTAGGGGTATATAATGTATATATACTGTATACCTTGTTAGAGGTGTACTCCGAAAGGAACTACTGCCTTCGGAGCAAGCTTAAACACTTACGTCATTAACAAGCAATGTGAGTAGAATGTTTGCTATTTTAGGCTAACAACGTCACATTTGTTACTGCACTAAAAGTAATAGCCAAAAATATTGATGTTTTTCAGTGTTCTGGGGATTTGTGTTGAATTTCTTAAACGATGGTACTTTTTTCAATATTACATCTTAGTTTTTCAGTATAGCATCCACTGAAGCTATGTTGCGTATCTTGTTCGTTTTTTTACTTATGTAGAGATTCACTTAATGACTAAAAAAGAGCTCCTTGCAGCCAGTGCTTCATTTCTTCCCCCCAAATGGGAGTCACTAGATGTTAATTCAAGCAAATACGATGGTAGCCATTTCCTTGATAAATCAGTCCAGACTTTAAATAATAATGATAATAATTTCACGCACCATTATCGGCACGCAGCTGTCGTATTGTTATTGCTTTCAATGTACCCATCATTCAGAAGACTTGACGATTACATCTCTAAAAATAACACGGGAATAAAATTCGCGTCTTCTAACTTACGTTCAAGCATACTACCGTCACATCATCCAGGACAACCAAGGTGGACAATGAAGCTAACCAGAGATATCCCAGGAATTCGATCAATGTTCCAGACGCGTGCTAGTCAAAACAATAACTGCTTCATCATAGCATCAAAGACTATTTCTTATCCATATACAGATATCATCATCATCATCATCAACCATTATCAATCCACTGCTGGACGAAGGTCTCCCCAAGTTTCCTCCACAACGGTCTGTCTTGTGCCAGTCTCCTCCATGTCACTCCCGCATACTTTCGAATTTCATCCACTCATCTCCCATGTGGTCTTCTTCTGGGTCTTTTCCTGTCCCTTGGAATCCAATCTAAAATTTCGGCTGTCCATCTATGGTCTGTCCTTCTGGCAGTATGTCCAGCCCATTGCCATTTCAGGGATTTAACTCTGATCATGATGTCTTCCACTCTTGTCATTTTTCGGATCCACGTGTTCCTCTTCTTATCTCTCCTGGTTACACCAAGCATGCACCTCTCCATGCTTCTTTGAGTTGTCTGCAGCCTTTGTATGTCTCTTTTAGCTAAGGTCCACGTCTCTGCACCATACGTAAGCACTGGAAGGATGCATTGATCAAACACTTTTCTTTTAAGACATAATGGCATATTGCTCTTGAAAATTATGCTATTTCTTCCAAAAGCTCTCCAGGCAAGTTTTGTACGCCAATTAATTTCTTCACCAATGTGACCCTCACTTGATATCTACTGTCCAAGATAAACGTACGTGTCTGTTATCTCCAGCTTTTCTCCATCAATTGATAAATCTTCATTTCTTGTAAAAGCATTGTACATCACTTTTGTCTTCTGAAAGTTCATTTTTAATCCCACTTCTTTACTCTTGTCAGCAAGTTCCTGGATCATACTCTGTAGCTCTGATGGGGTAATTGCAAAAATGACTATGTCATCAGCAAAACGAAGGTGGGTTAGATAATCTCCATTAATCTTTATCCCTTTGTTTTCCCAGTTCAGTGATTGAAAGACATTTTCCAATGTGGCATTAAAGAGCTTTGGAGATATGGTGTCACCTTGTCTCACTCCTTTTCCAATTTTTATGTGTGTTGTATTTTCAAACAGCCGAATCTTTGCACTTGCATTTTCATAGATGTTATTAATAATATTAATGTATGCATCTTCAATACCGCAGGATTTCAGAGCCATTGCAACTGCTGATGGTTTCACCGAATCAAAGGCTTTTTCATAATCGATAAAAGCCATGCACAATGGAAGTTCATATTCCCTCGCTCTTTCAATTAGTTCTCTCAGTACGTGGATATGATCTATTGTGCTGTAGCCACTCCTGAATCCAGCTTGTTCTCTCGGTTGAGCCATGTCCAGTGTCACCTTCAAGCGGTGTGAAAGAACCTTAGTGAAGATTTTATAAACCACTGATAGGAGGCTGATAGGTCTGTAGTTCCAGATTTTATTTATTTTATGTTAACTTATACAGATATAAGTTAACATAAAATAAATTTCTCCTTCGGATATGACCGAAATTTCAGTTAATTCAGTTTAACCCTTTAACCGGTTGGAAAAATGCTCTGAAATCAGTTCAAACGAATACATTCACTATGTAAAAACTGGAACTGGACCAAACATGGGTGGAACGAGTAACACTGCACTTCAGAAACCTAAGCTTTTCTCCTTCGTTTTGCTATTCAAGTTGGTCATTTGGGGGAATGATTGACAGTAATCCTCTCTGACTAAGTTCGTACTGAAAGTGATATAACTATGGCGACTAACCTAAGAGATTAGTGAGAAGATGTTTGAGCTACTTATTTCTACCCAGTGGCGTGATGCCCATATCAGGGGAACTAGTCTTTTCCGATCATGCCTTGAGTCACTAAGAGGAATTCCGAGTGAAACATAAAGATTTCGAACGGACGTTTCTCACGTTTTTGACAGGTTTATAGTCGGTACTGCTGAGACTGAAAAGGGGGAAAAATGCTTTGCTGTAGCTCTCAGAAAACCCGGCCGATATTTGAGGATTTCTCTTTGGAGAACACAGGAAAGTTAGCTAGTGAGCCCCTACTTACCGAGTGACTGAAGCGGACTCACAAGCTACCGTTGTTATATTATGAAAACCTGCTGGTACTTCTTATGAATCATGCGATTTGTAGCGCGTTTTATTGTTTACTAGCTCCTAGAACTTTGCACACACCCTCTTGTGAGAACCATTGAAGGACTTCACTTGTCATACCGAAGCAGATGTGGCTGGTTAACCTTTCTGTACTAGGCGTTGTGTTGGAGAGCAACATTTGCAACATGTTTTTCTTTAAAGTTGCTTGTTCCACGACATATTTATGCTCAATGAATGAGTCAAAGACTCCAGGAAAGTGAGGTTAGAGTTATAACTACAGTTTTTATTACTTTGGATCAGCTACTTAACGTGGCTTCTCAACAACGGCAGAGAAACAGAAACCCTGAACACTACAACCTGAAGAGGTGCAACCTAAGCACAAGGTCAAATGCAGCAATTTCGAGTGTTGGTCCTCTGCATGACGCTTAGTCAGCCTAATGTTAATAACCGGCCATAGGAACCATACTTTGAACCGACCTGGTGGCCGTGTGGTATGGGACGCTGGTATTGAATCATTCGTACGAGGCGAGTCCAGGTTCGAATCCCTAGTGAAGCTTGGATGGTGTGTTTGTCTTAAGGCATGTCTCTTCTCAGTCTTCTGTATTATACTAGGCAATCACAAATAACAAATATGATAAAAATATTTTAGTAAAGAAGAATCATTAGGAAAATTTTGACATAATATACGTTTGAAACATTAAGATAATGTTACGTCGCGGTTGAACATCTGCCCCGAATCAGATTCGGGACGCCACGCCACGCACAGGATAAAACCGGAACCGGCCAGTTCGACCTCTGGATCAGAGAGCAGAAAGGAGGTAAAAATTTCCCCTAAAGAGCATTAAACAAAAAAAAATGATAGCAGCATTTAATGACAAAAAATGCCTCTGATATCAGAAGATACTGCACAAGTGCACAGTCATGATAAATAATGAGAGTGAATATCGCATACACAAATTAGCATGAACTACTGAGTTCGGACAGAAAACAATTCATTTGCATTGCAGGTAAATAACTGAGCTCTGCAATCTTTCCTTTAAAGCTTCAACATCTCCCTTGTTTCCCCACATAATGATCTGCTTAAATTTGCATATGGCGTAATCCACTTACGTATCTGAATTTAAAACAACGCACACAGAGACATTTTTGTTCTAAACCCTCTCATGACAACACCAGTCACAAAACCACGAGTATCTCTTCCCACTGTCAAGAACACTGTTTTTCAACCTGTTTGTATTTCTTTAACTGTAACCACGATGTCATCACGTGACCAATGCTCAGCTCCCGTGTCATTAAAAGGTGCTAATGATTTTCTCAGGAAAACAAAAAACAAAAGTAGGCTCAGTTCTGATTGAGCCGTCAGTTCGGAACGTAGGACTACAACTTGCGGATCGGAGAGCTGAAATGAGCTAGTGGAGTATGATTTCAAAGCATTTTTTTTGTAGCCAACACAGGTCTATGATATAGAAAAAGTAGCTTACATAATGTTTACAAATAATGCTGGATACATTGCGAACGCAAAGCAGAGCTCGAGATGGGCCGGGAACGGATTCGACTTACATGTTGGATTTTTATTTGGCGGAAGCTGGTTTCAGGCAATCTCGACACTCTCAAGTTCATTGGGCTTCTTACATTCCTCATCACTTGCTCTTGCATCTGGTTTTGTTTTTCTCCACTTTTGCTTGCGTTCATTCTGCGAATTCCTCGGCATTGTCGAAAATGTTAACCCGTTCACACGAAAACAATTTTAAAGAATTTTAGTTTAAACCACTGAGATATGTTCTTTATATATTTGAATAAACCTTTTCGAGAGCATTAATCTGATATCACGCACAATAGTTTTACACTCACGGTTGTCGATATAAACCGTGATATTGTCAAAAGTGCCACCGGTTCATAAGAAAACAATTTTTAAAATGTTGACTTCAAACCGCTGCGAAATGTTTTTCATATATTTGAATATATCTCGTCGTGGAGCTTTAAAACGACACCATGCACAGTCTAGTTGCGCTCACGGTTACCGAGATAGACTGAGTCAAAGCACACCCCAAAATATTGCCGGTTGCTGAGATAGCACACCCAAAAATATTGCATCTTCCAATCGCACAGGGAGCGAGGGGAGCGTCGCGCGCACTATATATTGCGCAGTAAACGAATTGGACTCCGTGCTGTTAATAAATATGCTAACACGGTTAGTGTGCGGCACGTATTTTTAACGCTGTAATGATTTCAATCGGGACCTATTTTTGTCACAGGCGGCCGGCCGTAAGTCGCCCCATACTATCAGCGGAGTTAGACGTAGTCTTATGTCAAAACACTAAAAGATCGGTGGTTTTAAAGTATTTCACTGTAAGAGAAAGCAACATTGGTGGCAACACCACAGCTATAAAGCTTGGCTTCAAATCACACATTGTTTGGGAAAACGCCAGCAAAACACTTAAGATGATTTCTCGAATCTTTGTATTCGCACTCGGCAATAAAAAGGAATTAATTGTTCTTAGGATAACTGGAAGTCTCCTTCCGTTATAAAATTTATTGACATAAAAATTTATATACACACGACACTGAGTTTTCGCACGTCTATCGAACGGCTTTCTCATCTTGAGAAAGCCGTTCGATAGACGTGCGAAAAATTAAAACTGAGCACATGCAATCAAGAACATGAAGCGGGGAAAAGCTCCAGGAGAAGATGGAATTACTGTAGACATCATACAAGAAGCAAGTGGAGAAATCGAAACAGTACTCCCCCAAATTTTCACTCCATGCCTTAATGAAGGGAAGATTCCTGAGGATTGGAACAACGCTCTAATGATCCTGATACATAAAAAAGGTGACATTGAGGATCTCAGGAACTACAGACCTATCAGCCTCCTATCAGTGGTTTATAAAATCTTCACTAAAGTTCTTTCACACCGCTTGAAGGTAACACTGGACATGGCTCAACCGAGAGAATAAGCTGGATTCAGCAGTGGCTACAGCTCTGTAGATCATATCCACGTACTAAGAGAACTAATTGAAAGAGCAAGGGAATAAGAATTTCCATTATGCATGGCTTTTATCGATTATGAAAAAGCCTTTGATTCGGTGAAACCATCAGCAGTTACAACGGCTCTGAAATCCTGCGGTATTGAAGATGCATACATTAATATTATTAATAACATCTATGAAAATGCAAGTGCAAAGATTCGACTGCTTGAAAATACAGCCCAGATAGAAATTGGAAAGGGAGTGAGACAAAGTGACACCATATCTTCCAAGCCCTTTAATGCCACATTGGAAAATGTCTTTCAATCACTGAATTGGGATAACAAAGAGTTAAAGATTAATGGAGATTACCTAACTCACCTTCGTTTTGCTGATGACGTAGTTATTTCTGCAACTACCCCATCAGAGCTGCAGAGTATGATCCAGGAACTTGTTGACAAGAGTAACGAAGTTGGATTAAAAATGAACTTTCAGAAGACAAAAGTGATGTACAATGCTTTTACAAGAAATAAAATTTTATCGATTGATGGAGAAAAGCTGGAGATAACAGATACGTACGTTTATCTTGGAGAGCAGATATCAAGTGAGAGTCACATTGATGAAGAAATTAATCGACGTATAAAACTTGCCTGGAGAGCTTTTGGAAGAAACAGCATAATTTTCAAGAGCAATATGCCATTATGCCTTAAAAGAAAAGTGTTTGATCAATGCATCCTTCCAGTGCTTACGTATGGTGCAGAGACGTGGACTTTAACTAAAAGAGACATACAAAGGCTGCAAACAACACAAAGGAGAATGGAGAGGTGCATGCTTGGTGTAACCAGGAGAGATAAGAAGAGGAACTCGTGGATCCGAAAAATGACAAGAGTGGAAGACATCATGATTAGAGTAAAATCCCTGAAATGGCAATGGGCTGGACATACTGCCAGAAGGAGAGACCATCAATGGGCAGCAGAAATTTTAGATTGGATTCCAAGGGATAGAAAAAGACCCAGAAGAAGACCACATGGGAGATGGGTGGATGAAATTTGAAAGTATGCGGGAGTAACATGGAGGAGACTGGCACAAGATAACCCGTTGTGGAAGAGGCTTGGAGAGACCTTCGTCCAGCAGTGGATTGATAATGGTTGACAATGATGATGATTAAGACTGACATCGAAAAAATACGATATGTAAAATGACAAAGAAGCAACATCATAAAATCTTGTAAATAATTATGTTTTTTCGTAGAATTTCTTTCATACTAGCAGAAAATCTTGAAGGCTTCTCACCTTGCTCATAGCATCTGTGCCACCGTTGATTGTTGCTAGTTGTAGTTTCGCCTACTGGACGCGGTGTTCTATCATCCTTTATGTTGTTTCTGTTGGGTACCTATATCAGAAGTTACTACAGTATACTCCCTATTATCCGGAATGGGAGAGGATGCACGGATAAATGAAACACACGGATAATCGGAATTTATATTATTTTTGTGTTTTGAAAGTAGTATTAACAACTAGTATATTGTTTATTCAGATCGCCTGTCACTTCTGCATATATTCGATTATCACTGAGATATTTCCTAATGTCAGTTCGAATTTTCCCAAAGCCATGATGTCATCATATTCAAAGTTCCTCAGATTTATGTAATCGCAAAAGGTATCCACAACGGGCACTCCTGTGCGTGACTGATGCATTTGTTAATATCTCTTTCATCACTGATTGCCCTTTCTCTTGTGATTAATCATCAATGAAATATGTATCACTCGTTATAGCATTGTAAATTCCTAATTTACATGAATCACTTTGTTAGCACTCAGCGAGACTTTTCTTGCCAATTTCAGTGTCTTTTAAATTATTCATTAAATCCATTATCTTCGTTCGCTTCTTCTTTGGCAGAACTGCATAAACCGTCTTTCACATTTAGAATTTTTTACCCGGAACGATCAAGCATTTCCGATTTTTACATCCAGTACTGCATTTAACATCCAGTACTGCATTTAACATCCAGTACTGCGATGATCACCCTGATACGTCGTTAACTATCCATGTGATTTACATACGAACATATCAGTTTTTGCATTTACAGTAGTTTGTGTGTAATAATATATTTATACACACATTCGCAAAAAAGTTACGAACTCTTATGATAAGTCAGCCCGCACAATGAATGATAATACAGCAAACCCGCTTATAACGAGCCCGTATTTAGCGAGATCCCGGATTTAACAAGTAAAGCTGGAACTTTTGTTTAGTATAATGTTAATTCAAAGCTAATTTAATCGTTTTTAACGAATGAAACTTAGCGAAACGAGAGAGAGAAAAAGCAGCTAAGATGATTAATCTTAAAAAGCACATTAACAAAATTTAATGAAATTCCATGTTTAACGAGGCAAAGAAAACTTGCTGCGCTTTTTCCTGGAATGTTCATAATTATAAAATAATATATTTAATTCTATAGTTACTATAAGTTAACGGTGGTCTGATTATAAATAATCGCTACTTTTATAGTTAACGGTAGTAATTAATTAACTTAGATATATTGCACTGTTTTGAGTTATTAGTTAACTTAGTTACTAGCTAACTTTTTGTAGTTGACTTGTTACCATAGCTATACAGTTACTTCTATAGTTACTGTAAATAACGGTGGTATGCAAGGCGAAATTGCAACAACGCAGTGGAATCTTGCTGTGCTAGTGGAAGAGTGTTGACAAGAAAGCATTGAGAGGAGAATACTTCGAGTTGCACAAAAGAATCTCTTCCACCTACTCTATGACGGTATATCTTGCGAGTATCGCGTTTGTAGAGCTGAAAATATGCACCCTATTCCTATGCAAAATGAAAGTGGCTGTGATTCAAGCCCATGCATTAAATAGATTTTTGTGCAACGACTGCAGAGGAGAAAAATGGAATGGGGAATGAGGAATGGAGAAACAGGAGATAACTCCTGGAATCCTGTTCATTGCCTATTTCACTTCATTCTGTCATTAAACAGCGGTCAGTTCATGTAGCCGTCAAGTAAGAAATCTTAAACTGTTATGCGTGTCAAAATGTCTCAGAAAAAACTATTGTCTGAAAACGACAAAGTAGCCAACATTAGAGAGCTAGAAAATGAAGAAAAATGTTGCTATATGTCATAATATATGTGGATAGACACTATATTGACAAATGTCACCGGACACCTAGAAGAGAAACACAACATAGCATTTATTGACATACATGGTGTCGGTCCACCTTTGGCAGTAATGCATGCACAGACCCTTCGAGACATGCTTTCGACAAGGATTTGGAACACAACGATAGGTATGTGCTTCCATTCAGTACATAATGCTGCCTCTAAACTGTTGCTTAGTAGTAGGCCTTGGTTCCAAACGTCTTATGCGGCGCTCTAATTCATCCTATAGGTGCTCTATGGTATTAAGATCAGGGTTCTATGCTGGCCAGTCCACACACGATACGGAATTATCGTCAAACCACGCCGTAACAGTCCTTGCTTTATGGGACGTAAGTCGTGTCTGTTTTGAGCTCCGTGTTTCGCCGTCTACTGAGTGTGTTTTGTGTGCTCTGTCGTTTAACTTTTGTGCGTGCCTTCAAGACGAAGGTTGTATCTTTCATTTAAGACATCTCCCGAGTCGGTGAGTACTATTTTCAATTAGCTATCAGCACTTTATTTTCTCGACCAGTTGGTCGTTTTTACTAAATTAGGCCTCGCCATCGGCGATAGCGACTGCTGATAAGAGCAGAATTCCCGCTCTCGTCACAGCTTCTCCTACTACGTCGATCCTTATCTCTGACGGAGCAAACCAATCAGCGTCCGTCCTTGATGATAGGGAATATCGTCCTCCTCCTGATGCCTATTGCTCTTCTTCTTCTACGCTTCAACTCTCTGACTCCACCACCCCTCCTGGTGGTGAGGCTATGACGTTCGTTCCTGATGCTACCGATGACGTAATGGATATCTCTGAGGGCGTTGCTTCTCTGCCCTCGGTAGCCTTGCCCAGCGTTGTGTCAGCTCCTTCATCCAGCGCTGCACCTCTGCCTTCCAATGGAGGATTGCCTTCCCGCTCTTATTCTAGCGTTACCTCAGGTGCGTCCCTACCGACGCAATCGACTCGCCTTCCCCTTGCAGATGCCCATGTCCAGATACATGGTGACTCACTTCAATTGGACGTTCCGCACTTCTCACCCGCTGCGCAGGAACTTCCTCCACCCGCGAGTTGGGAGTGTGCCTAGATGCTCTTCCGAATACACCGCTGAAAGTCTATTGTGATACGCTCCTTGCTTTTCTTCCAGCCGGAGCCATTACTCACCTCACCCGCCGGCCGCGGACGGTGATTGTTTATTTCACATCCAAAGAGCATGCAGACACGCTTCTAAACTTTGGTCTTGACCTGGGAGACCACCACCTGGAAGCTGAACCGATTTCCAGGCGCCCTGTTCAGGTCTCCTTGCATCCGGTGCCCCCGAAATCTCGGATGCGATGATATGTACTGCACTTAGTAAGTGTGGTAAGATTGTTGGTCCTGTTATCACACATTCAGCTGCGCCCAAGGATCCTGCAAATAAGAATGTTCGTAGTTTTCGCCGGAGTGTTCGACTCATCTTTCCATCAGAGGAGTATCTCCGTAAGTTCCCACGGATCCCTAAACGTCCGATGTGGGCAGCTCTCCTACAGAATTGACATGCTAACATCAGAACACTGTGCTAATTGCAAAGAACTTGGGCATCAGCGTGCTCGATGCCCCAACAACCAGTATCCAGCTCCACGGCTTCTACAGTGCCTACCGCCTCTAAGCAGCTTCCTGCTATATCTCGCTCTCGACCTGCACCGTCTTCAAATGTGCCAACTGCCCCAGGGCCGAGTTACACAAAAAGTACATCTACAACCTCTCGTCCACGAGCGTCTTTTGATGCTGATCTCACCTCCCACCTTCATTTTTCCAGTGCTCACCTCACCCTGTACTCCTCATCCCGTGGCAACATCGGGAGACTTTGCCGCTGGTTTCCCACCAGTCTTCACTGTTGGTGTCTCCGAGTGTGACGGCGGTGCCGTGATAACTCCCCTCTGACTCTGCGTCAGCTTCCCGAGCATCGTCGCTCCCTGGAAAACGAATTTCTGGCACTCGTACAGGTACCCGACGTAAGAGGAAGAAGAAGAAATCTTCCTCTGCGGATGGGCAACCGTTCCGTACTACCAAATCTTCAGGAGATATCTCTCCCTCTCCTGCGCCAACAGAAATTGAAAGGGACACTGATGATGATGGGTCTCCGCCTTCGTTTGAGGTCTTTTCAAGTGTTCTCTCCAAATGTGGTGCTCCTTCAGAACCTCTCAATCTTGGAGATTACTATCAGTTTTGCACCCACACCACGAACCTGGTGTCGACGTATGACTACCTCCGAGAGCGCGAAGACATTCTTCCCGCGCTGCTCCTGCAAGCCGGATGCATTGCTAAGTACCTTCGTGGGTTTGTTCATGACCCCCTGCACCACTCATGGACCATTGGCTGCGTAAACCGATTACAACAACTCCTGAAAGTTGCTCCGCGACTCCTCCAACCAACGACTGACCAGTCCATTCAAGGTCACGACCCTTAATTGCAGAGGGTTCGCTAGCCCCCTAGCGAATGCTCTTGTAATGGAAGACCTCTCGCCCCTCGGGGCCGATCTGTTACTACTACAAGAAACAAACTGCCATTCCTCCACTCTGTTTACTCGCTGGCGTGCTAGCGATTATGTGTTCCATCATGCTTTCCGCTACTCATCTCATGGTGGACTTGCTATCGGAATACATCAATATTTCCGATCCACCCTCACTGCACTCTCAGTGCCAGAACTTATGCCGAGATTTACTCCAGCAAGTCTCCTTCACAGTTAGCGGAGCTCGATTTCACATCTTTAATGTGTATATTCCATGCACCTCTATTCATTTATCCATCTTGTTCACCAAACTCCGTAAAGCTCTCTCGAAAGTCTCACCTTCGGATCGTGTGCTCTTGGGTGGAGACTTCAATTGCACCCTTGACCCGGCTCTGGATCGCTCTCCTTCGTCACGAGAGCGTCGGACGGATCTCGTCGCACTACTCCATGACCTTGTTGCTGATTTCTCCTTCACCGATGCTTATAGGCGCCTTCATCCACAAGAGACCTCACACACGTGGCGCTCGCCTGGGAGTCAGCTTCCATCAACTGCACGCTTGGATCGGGTTTACGTTTCCACACCGCTTCTTGCGTCTATTACCGAGTTGCAACATCAACCTACTGCTTCCTCAGACCACTGCACGGTTACCCTCACAGTGTTTGTTGCGGCGTCACTCCCTCGGACTGTACGTCCGTGGACATTTGACTCCAATCTCCTCACTGATCCTGAATTTTGTGCCTCTGTCCGTTCTTTTCTCGCTGCTCGTCGCGCAGGGTTGCATTCCGTGCCCTGTACCTTGACGTATTGGCTTCGTGTCAAGCATCAGCTCCTCTTACATATCAAGCAACTTTCCTTCACCATGAAGACTTCTAGTCAGATGCGCCTCGATCACGCCAGGCAGATGCTCACAATGATTGGGTTATCAGATCCGCTTTTTCCAGCATATCAGGCGGAGCTCCAGGCTTTGCTGAAACCTCTTGCGCAGCAAGCACTTTTACGTCTGCGCATTAAACATCTCAATCCGGAGGAATGCACCTATGATTTTCTAACATCAATGGAATCTGCACGTAAGTCTTCTACCTCGCTTCGTCATCTTCGCCTCCCTCTGGCGAAATCACATCCGATTCGGCAGCGATTTGCTCTCACGTTCGTCAGTTCTATACCACCAAGTTCAGTGAAACTCCTCCCCCTTCTCCCTCTGCTCTCCCCCATCTTCTCAATAACCTACCTCAAGTTCCGTCTCATCTTGCTCACACCCTGTCTCTTGCACCCACATCCACGGAGGTGTCCGACACCTTCTCTTCCTTAACCCCCATGCCGCTCCGGGTCCGGACGGCCTCTCTTTCCTTTTTACCGTGCGTTCTTGCCTCTTTTGTTGCCTTTTCTCCTCTCCGCTTTTTCTGCTGCATTTAACTGCTCCCCCTCCCGAGGAGTTTCACGGACGCACATGTGGTCCTATTTCCCAAGAAGGGTGACCCTCTTGACTTGGGAAATTGGCGCCCCATTTCTCTTCTCAATCAAGATTATAAACTCTATACTAAGCTTCTTTCCCGTCGACTAAACTCTATCCTCCCTCACATCCTTGCTGACTCTCAAACCTATACTGTTCCTGGCCGTTCTCTTTCCTCCAATGTTCAACTTCTTCGCGATCTCATTCATCTTGCCAAGACTCATTCCGAACCTCTTGCTCTCCTTTCCTTAGACCTCCGTTCCGCTTTCGATAATATCTCACACGCCTATTTAACACAAACCCTGCTACACTTTGGCTTTCCTCCACAATTTGTCTCCGTTCTTCTCTCCCTCTACCGGGACGCCGTTTTCCATGTTAAGACGGCATCTTTTCTCACAGCACATGTTCCCTTCAAGCGGGGGAGTTCGTCAGGGCTGCCCGCTTTCTGGTCAACTGTTTGCGATTGCCGTCGAGCCTTTTCTACGCTCTCTGCAAACATCTCTTCTAGCACAACTTCCACCACCAGTTGCCAGCTCACGGCATCACTCGGTTATTTACTCTGCTTATGCAGATGACATCACCGTCTGCATTCGTAGTGACTCACAGTTCCAACTGCTTCGTCGTTTGTTCTCCGCATATGCTTCATGTTCTGCAGCTGAACTGAATACGTCTAAGAGCACTGGATTGTGGTGCGGGTCGTGGTCCAATCGCTTGGATGCTCCATGGGGGCCACATGGTCATCCACTACCCAACGCTTCCTGGGTGTGCACTTAGGTGCACCACAAGCTACATCCAGTGCAACTCGCTCGGAACTCCATCCTCGCCTCCTCCGCACAGCTGCATTCTGGTGTCGTGCGCAGTTCTGTACGTCCTACTACCAGCGTGCAAATCTCACCAGGACATACCTTCTGTCCATCTGCAAGCATTCTTGGATTGCATCTACGACCCCGCTTTTCTGTCTCCAGGAGGTTACACGCTGCCTTACTCGAGTAATGTGGGCGGGTCATCACTGGATTAACGTCCACAAGCTCTGTGCTCCTCCCTCCTATGGTGGTGCTGGCCTACCTGATGTCCCGCTGTGCTACAAAGCAAGCCGAGTGATCAACTTCATTCACCTTTTCACGGCTCCAGTGGCTTCCGCAGTTCAGGTACGTGACGTTCTTGCCTCCTTGCGTAACCCTCATTTTTCCTTTCTTTCTTTAGTTCTCATGGATTGCTGTCCTTTCCCCCCTCCAAACTCCCACCTGCATATTCTGAAGCCCTCATTCACCTTCGCTCTCTCCCCCTCATTCGCTCCCCTCCCTCTTCAACTCTAGAGCTTCTTTCTGAACCCCTCTTCTTCAACTCCCTTGTTCATCCCCCCATCTCCCCTGTTTTTCATTCCCCTCTTGGCTCCGAGCAGGTGTAGTAACTGTACAAGACCTCACTAACTCGGATCTATCCTGGCGCCCTTTCTCTGGCCTCCCCCTGCTATTCTCTCATCCCCATCCGCCCATTTGGTCTATGACTCTCTGCTAACTGCACTTCTTTCGCTTTTCCCTGATCTTGTCTCCCCCACCGGTCTCGTCTCTGTCTTTTCTGCCCCTCTTCCGCTGCCGTTTTCCTCCGACTCACAAACTCGGTTCTTCCTCTCTCCTCTCTCTCCTCTAAATCTCTTTATCGTTTTCTAGTGCACCTTGCCACCCCTTCACCGCTTTCTATTCTGGAGGTTCCCCCTGCTTCTCTTCCTCTTGTCTGGGCCGCTGCCCGCTCACCCTTATCTGCCCCTCTTGAAATTAATACCCACTGGCTCTTTTTGCATAATCGCCTCCCTGTTCCGTATTTTCTCTTTCGCATGTCTCTTCTCTCCTCCCCTCTCTGCTCCTTCTGCGCACAGGAGGCAGACGTTTCTCACGTCTACCTTTACTGTCCCATCCTGATGCCTCTCCTCCACCAGGCTTTCCGGATTGCCAGTCGCTCTTGTTCTCAAGATCTTCCGTTCACTGCCTACAGACATCTTCTTCTGCGGGCTCATCCACCTACAACTCTTCCTTCAGTATGTGCCTATCTTTTCGTGCTGGTTAAACACGTTATTTACGTATACCTTCAACAACTCCGCAGCATTTCCTCGCCGGTCTCTTTACACCAGGCCAGCGCAGCACTTTTGTGCCATTTTCAAGATCGATTGCTTTCTCGACTCCGCCTGGAGTACCAGTCGGCTTCTTCCAGTCGTCGAGAAGCCACCTTCTATGCTACCTGGGCGCCGGCCGCTCCATGGTTTGCGATTGATTCTCGACTGCTACACCTATCAGTACCCTAGGACATTCTACACCTCCTTTGCTGAGTTCCGTGGTACCCTGGTGGCCCTCCTCCACTCTACGACTCGTGCAATCCACGCTACCGTTGAATTGTGAATGCTAATGCCATCTCAGTGTATTTTCATGCTTACTCGTGTACATTACTTACTTTCACCCCGCCTGTATTATGTTGCTTTGGTGCCCTCGTTAAATAACTTGCACAATTGTGCACGCTGTGTTTTTATCTCATGTATGTAATGTTTTACCTTCACGGCAGTGTTTGTGCTGTTCTTTTTCTAATTGTGTACTATTGTTTTGCCTGTGTTATCCTGTAAATCATGCCCAGCCAATGTCATGTGACACGATGTGTTTCTCTTTGTCACTTCTGCAATTTTTATTCAATAAGCTTTGCTTGCAGCATTTGTTATTCATCCCCATTGTCATTGCAGTGTATATACCATCATGTTTTTAACAGTTTTGTATTATTTCCCAGTGAGACGCCCAATACTGTACGTCTCCCTCTTATGTTTTTCTTATGATAAATTAGAATAAAGCGATTTTGAAACCTTGCTTTATGGCTCGGTGCATTATCCTGCTGGTACCAACAAGCTCCGGTTCCATAGTATTGCCACAGTGTTGGTTGGGCATAATTGCCCAGAATATCGAGGTAGACGTGCTGGTTAACAGGTTTGTCCACGATAACCAAAGGACCGGGACCATACCACGAAAAATACCCCATTCGAGTACGCTGCACCAGATCAAAACTTGACCGTAGGAAGAGTACACTGTGGTAAATAGCTTTCTACCGGCTGCCGCCATACCCACACTCGACCATCAGACTGATGGATCGTGTAACTGGATTCATCAGTCCATAGGACCCGTTTTCATTGATCAGCGGTCCACGATAAATGTTCGTTACACCATGCTAAACTACGAGTAGCGTTCTAAGTGCAGATGAAAGGCTTATGAGCAGCCGCACGACCACGGTTACCCATGGAATGAAGTTTGCTGTGAATAGTACGTGTACATACAGAGGTTCCATAATGTTTACTCACCTGTACACTGTAGTCTTGTTCAGTACTCCTTCGATTAGCTGTAACGACTCTCTTGAGGCTTCGGCGTCCTCTATCACTGATTTTCTTTGGTCTGCCGGTACGTTTTGCTACTTCAGGCACACCATGTGTCTTCCACTTACCCTAGTCAACTGTTTTGGATGTACTGAATATGTTTAAACTCCTCTCGGTTTCTCTTATGGACAACCCACTAATATAACATCCAACAATCTTTCCTTTCTCAAATTCAGTTCTCTCCAGCCTCGACATTTTCACCAAAGCTCACAGTGCGATATGATTGCGGTCATCTGTAGGCTTGTTTTTATATCGTTCGCAGCTGTACCGTGCATCTTAACAACTCAGCGGATTCGTTCATTTGCTTTTGAAGGGGTGTCCGGTGACTGTTGTCAGTATAGTGTATAATACAGTATAAACGTATATGCGTATTGCCATATATGCATATTTTTACATGATGGGGTTTTTCATCCGAAACGGATGTAGCGAGCCCCAGATTTAACGAAGATTTCCTTCGGTCCGGAGCTCCTCGTTATAAGCGGGTTCTATAGTATATGCAAATATAACAGTCACATGATCTGGCGACATCTTTCTTTGTCTTTTGTGAAAATTGCATAGATTCATTATTATTATTGTCTTTTGTGAAAAGTGCATAGATTCATAGATTTTCTTTTGTGAAAATTGTATGATTCATTGGGTTGCAGTAAGACATGTAAATATGAGAAAAACCCAGGATTTTTCTTAATTAGGAAAAGGTCTAATCGGAGGAGCACGATTAGCGGAAGTCATGATTAATCAATTGCTAGAATGCCGTCGTTGCACGATATAAGATGAAATTCAAATTTAACGATGGAAAATTGCCTTTTTATTACACTGAATCAAAAGCTAAAAGTAAAAATCACATCACTAGATCTTTCATGCTGGCTCCCAGCACATCCTCAGGTGAATTTTAAAACAGGTATCGTAAAAATTTGAAAAAGAGTCCACCGTGGAACGTCGCTTTTGTTTATATACATCGCGTTCAGCACACGAATGACTTCAAAAAACGTCACCATACTCTGACTTATGATTGTTGTGTCTTAATTGTTATTGGGTGAGTTCCGAAATCAAGTTCGAGTTATTGGTTTATTTGCTTCTTCTTGTTCGAAATTAACTGCATCCAAGTTGGAGTTATGAATCTGGGTATTTCATCGTTACAACATTTATCAGCGTTATTGACGATGTGTAAACTCTCCGCTAGTAAAGTCGCATTTTTGTTTTTGTGAGAAGAAATAACTCTTGCCTCATTCCACAGAGGGATGTGAGCTCCCTGGTTAACTAATCTTGCAAGTGCTGTAGAGTTTGAATGTGTTTTGACACTTTAATTGTGTTCCGCAATACGAAAGTTCAAATTCCTCATGGTGGATTCAATATAAATTCGATCTATGTCAACAGTATCCAGGGCCTGTAAAGGTATTTTGTAAACTCCGAATCTGCTATTACTCGGAATTGGGTCCCAATCTTTTTTAATAGTTGACATTAGGTTGTTTGTTTTAATTCCAAAATTCAAGTTGTATTTTTTACAGGAAGATTTAAGTATATTCATAACTTTCGGAATATAATCCAGTGACCCAACATATTTGCGTTGACTGGATTCTTTAGTTAATGTAGAAAAGTTTGTGCTTCTTATTTTTCGATGGATCCGGTTTACAATATTTCTGGGGTACCCATATTCGTCTGCTATGGCATTTATTTCATTTAATTCTCGTCTCCTAGCAGTAACGCTTGAGCAATGTATGTATGCTCTACGGATGAGAAACTGGAATGCAGATAGTTTATATGTATTAGGATGTGCTGAATAATATTTTATAATTGCTGATGTTGCACTGGGCTTGCGGTATACTGAAAAAGAAATAATTTGTGATATAGGGTTTCTCTTTAACAGAAAGTCTAAAAAAGGGATAGTACAATTCTTTTCTAGTTCAACGGTGGACTCTTTTTCAAATTTTTACGATACCTGTTTTAGAATTCACCTGAGGATGTGCTGGGAGCCAGCATGAAAGATCTAGTGATGTGATTTTTACTTTTAGCTTTTGATTCAGTGTAATAAAAAGGCAATTTTCCATCGTTAAATTTGAATTTCATCTTATATCGTGCAACGACGGCATTCTAGCAATTGATGTTATTGGCACGAATTTCGTCAACGACTTCAGTCATGATTAATCAAACAAAAAGTCATTACTAATTTCAGTTGTTTTAAAAATGTTTAGAAAGTGGAAGGGAAGATTATCTCCCATATCCAAAATACAAAAATGTGGCAGGAAAACTAGAATTAAAGAGCTAGACCGTCCTGCTGCTGTGAGAAGAACTGTACGAAATAAAAGATCTTCCAGTGTGCAGTATCAACTGGATTCTAAATTCAACCAAGGCCAAGAACAGCCCATTTCGACCCGAACGATCCGTAAAATGGTAAAAGAATTGAATTTTGGGAGTCATTTGGCCCTTCGGAAGTAAGCTGTCTGAGCAAAAAGCGGAAAATTCCGGTTACAATGGGGACGAAAACTCCTTGAATTACAATAGAGAAATGGAAGTCATTTGGTCAGATGGATCACATTATACATTGTTTTGCACTGATGAGAAGAATCTCCTTAAGCGATGTACCCGGCACGTTACGTAAATACAATCCAAACATCTGTAGGTGTCACCATGCTATAAGGGTAAATAAATTCTGTTGGAACGGACTGTGTCCAGTGATAACAGTGGAAGCTAGGATGACAACTAGGTAATACTTTAATGTTATACCGGACCAAGTGCACCCTGCAATGTTATTTTTTCTGTATGCGATGGCGTTTTTATGGATGACAATGAAGCAGAAATTCATGGTAGAGTTGAGCATGAATTTTTAAATAAGCACAAGGGGACTTTTATCACCTCCTCTGGCCTTCACAGTCCCCCTGGTATCAATCCTATTGGAAACGCGTGGGGGTAGGCTGCAAAAAAGTGTTCGGCATCAATATCATCTTTTGTCAACAAGGAAAATGTTTTGAAAGAAATACGGGATTACGCCATATAATACAAATTTTGAAGATGGCAATCCGATTTTTGGCGTAAATGTGACAAGGATGGTAAGTCAGATGAAATCCGAAAACTTGAAAATTTTCATCGTCCTGGAGCGGGGTTCAAACCCACATCTCCCAGAAAACGCCCGGGGATGCTAACCACTACACCACCCAGAACAACCAAGTCTCAAGTTTCCGATTAATTTGAATATAACCATCACAGGATTCGCTAGTCGAAGCAACCGGCATTCATGTTTAGCGAAACTGGTGGTTAAGAATCTTATCCCGTGCTTGCCCGGAGAAGCAGATAAATCATGAAAGAAATACGGGATTACGCCATACAATACAAACTTTGAAGATGACAATCCGATTTTTGGCGTAAATGTGACAAGGATGGTAAGTCAGATAATATCCGAACACTTTTCTGGGCGACGCGGGTTCGAGTCCCGCTCCAGGACGATGAAAATTTTCAAGTTTTCGGATATTCATCCTTGTCACATTTACACCAAAAATCGGATTGCCATCTTCAAAATTTGTATTAAGGAAAATGTTGTTTGATATTTTGCTATAGAAATGGCTATGCTTGAGGCAAAACGAATTCAAGCACCTCACAGAATCAATATTGACTCGCAAAGGTGACTGACACTAAATAAAGGTGGGCTCTACCACTCGTAATTTGAGGCGCCGCATTTATGAACATCAGTAAAATCTCAGGACGCATTCTGGTGCTACATCTCTGTCGGGACACTGTTTAAACGGTTCTTATCTACCATGTTGAAATGCCACCATTATTCTGTATTCTCCCAGGAACCGTCGATCAACACTTTTCTGTGAAAGTATTCACACATTCGTCAATGGTGAAAGATGCTGTAACGATGTGTCTATCCCCCTTTTTTGAAGAATACTTTTGGGCCAGGTCACACCCACCAACTATGCTTGTACCCACTGAACTTGATTTGGACTTTGCCGATTATTGCACATGCGCATTAACTGCTATGTGTCTTGTAAAGTATATAGGCTACTCACTTCTGTGCTCACTGCTGCACTGTTTCTGAGGATGACGCCGTTGTGACGTTGAAAGTTCTTAAACATATTTATTTTAATTGTACATAGTTTTTTATCATTAAAGTGTATCGTGCAGGTGACGGCATTAGTTTTTCGACTTAATAAGGTTCGTGTGCCTTAGCCAATGTATCTAGTGCCTAATTATATGAGTTAACAAAGAAAAATCCTGCGCTGTTGATCCGCGAACCGGAAAATCGAAGTGCACTGTAAATGTAATTTCCTTTTCTGTTGCTTCTGTGTGTTTCTTTCAATTTTTGGTCTATAGTAAGCATGAAGACAACACATTGAAAAAGAAGAAAACGTACAAAGACACACTGAAAGCAAAAAAACAAGTCAACTGAAAACCTGCACCAGATGGCAGCACAACACGAGCTAAAAATTCAAATTGTGACCAATCGCCCATCTAGCAGTTAGAAGAAAAGCATCTTCATGATGAAGGCCCGGAAAAGGGCTTGAAATGTGTACAGTGTTTATGCAAGTATTCATCGACTTTCCGAAAGGTTAAATACGCATCAAAAAATGACCGATGGTCAACAGGAAGGAGACTTGCACCTGATAACGTCTGAGAGACACTCAAGAATAATAACATAATGTTAGAAGACATCTGAACTGGAGAAAGAACACCTACACAAAAGTCAAAGGCAGTTGACAAGTTTAAAACAAGCCATAAAACCAGTGAAACAGCTGGATATATATATAATGGTTACTGAATATATAAATCTGTAAATCTAACATTTAAATCCAAATCATTCTGTAAATCCAGTGCTTGTTGTGTGCCATATAGCTGGTGAATACTGCATTCATAAAGGCTTCACAGCGAATAGTAGTTATACGAACAACTGTGGGAAATCAAAGATCATGTTGCGACGTAGAAGAATATAATATACAAAAAAAAAATCCTGGGGTACTTAAATTTCAATATGATTCAAGAAATTTGGTGTCAAAGTGTTCAAATTTAAATTGTGGTTATCCCAAAAAAAGCTACTGTCAATTTATCCATGTAAAGAAAATTGAATTCCGATTAACTGGAAAATTTTCAGTTTAAGCGATTTCCGTGAGTTGCTTTCTTAATTACGTTTTCGGTTACTCAGATGTGGAAACAAAAAGCGAAGCTTTTTAAATGGTGTTTTTTCAAAAGCCATGGTTTTAAAGAAATAAAAGATTTTCTTTGTTACTTAACAGATCTGAACAAAGAGCATCAACTTCAGAAATTTTATTCCTAACTTTCCCCCTGAATTCCGAGAAGCAGCTATTTCGTTATCTTGGACAGGTTTCGAAGCAGAGATCCTAAAACGTAGAAGAAGAAAAAAACTACGTATAAAGCACCTCGCAAATTCATTTTACTTCTCAGAGGAAACTGAAGCAACCGTTAAAAACGCGAAATAAAAATATAATAAATGTATTTCGAATTTCTTTGAAAAGTTTTCCAATGAATTTCCTGTATTTTTTTTTTTTTTTTACTGCTGCAGAAGAAAATGTGCTCTTGTCAGAAAATCATGTTCAGGGTTATCCTTTCTTCGAAAGATAAACGTAAAGTCAGTGAATTCCTCTGGAATCTTACCAAAATTATTGCTCTCTCGGCTTTGTTTAAAATAGCGAAAAAAAAAATAGCGAGCAAACCCATTCAACCACATTTTTTTCTTATGAAAACATAAGCGTCCCTGATATGCGGAAAAAATGAATAAACCCGGTCTCATTGCTAGTAATGTGATTTACGTTTGAATTGCAAATCTGTAACAAAATAATTTGTAATTACTTTCAAAGTAGCACGATGAGTTTCTTAAGCATATAATTCCAACTTTTGATGAATGGCATACTTTTTATAATTTATGGTTTGAAGAAATGAGTCTCATAACCTTCGCTCCACATATTTGTGGCTTCTCACGTGCGCACAGATTCATTCAGAAGTGCTTTAAAGTATCTTTATTCCCGGAAATAATATTTGGCATCCTTTCACGGAAAGGATGTTACTCAGTGATATTCATAGCTGCCCTTTTAGCGCTTTTCGCACATCCAGACGGGGAGACTGGTGAAAATGTCTTGGCTTGTAGCGAACCATGACCGGAATAATACTTTGTTTGAAACGATCCTTCCAGGTATAGGTTGCTTTAACCCCTTCATCGCCCGATGTATCTCGACCAAATGGTGCCCAATATTTTCTGTGTACCCAAACACACTGCTAGCCACCCAAAATGTAACACCAAGAAGGAAGCATCCGATTGGTCTGAAATTCGCAGCATGCGTCGCCCCCAAAAGGACATGCTAACGATTAGCATTGCAGGGAATATGCAAATCATGTGCGCCCGGCACGCCACCGAAAAGCTCTATGAAAGGGGTGCACAGAAGGCGGGGTGTAAGTAGTGGAAGTGTGTTGTGCTGCCGGACCTGTGCGTGGGAAGCTTCCTGATGCCTCGTCGCAGAATACGGCAGTCATTCCAGCACGTTTCGGAGTTCGACAGAGGACGAATAGTGGCTCATCGCGACAGCGGTTTATCGTACCGAGACATCGGCGCCCGTGTGTGACGACATCCAGCCACAGTGAGGCAAGTATGAATTCGGTGAGTGCAGGAGGGACGGACGGACCGTCGTGGGCGATTGCCGCAGCCGCGGCACACCACCGGTCGAGATGACCGGCATGTCGTGCGGCGGGCATTGACGGCTCGTACCGCCACATCACGAACGTTAGCGCAGGAATTAGAGTGTGTTGCGCAACAACCTGTGTCAGCACGTAACGTTCGACGTCGTCTGCAGGAGCGGGGACTTGTCGCACGGCGCCCATTGCTCCGATTACCATTGACGTTACACTACGAGCGAGTGCGGCGGCAGTGGGCCGTTGAACGCCGCACCTGGATTACGGAATGGCATGACATTGTCTTCTCCGACGAAACTCGCTTCTGCCTGCAACACCACGATGGTCGGATTCGCGTGTGGCGGCACCGCGGCGACAGACTGTATGACGCCTGCATTATGCATCACCATACCGGTCCGTCGCTTGGCGTTATGGTTTGGGGCGCAATTGGATATGACACCCGCACCCCTCTGGTACGCATCGCCGGTACACTCACCAGCTACCGCTACATCTCCGACGTTTTGGAGCCTGTAGTCTTCCCTTAATTGAAAGACCTGCGAGCGGCCACGTTTCAACAGAACAATGCGCGCCCGCACGTGGCACGCATCGTGCAACAATTTTTTACGGCCCACCAGGTGTCACTGCTGCCGTGGGCCGCCTGTTCTCCCGATATGTCGCCCATCGAACACGTCTGCTCGCTGATCGGCAACCGAGTGGCCCGGCAAGCACCACCCGCGGCTATGCCTGATGAACTGTGGCAACGTGTGGAAGCAGCCTGGACCGACATACCCGAAGGCCACATCCAAAGCCTTTTTCGTTCGATGCAGCGGCGTGTAGCGGCCGTTATTGCCAGCCATGGGGGCCACACAAACTATTGATGTCTGCGTGTCCCGCAAGTCGCACGGGCCTGTAAGCTCAATCGTTTAATCTTTGTATCTGTTGTTATGTGTCCAGTAAATCTGGCTTTGTGTCCTTCCTCAGGTTGCATTTTGGGTGGCTAGCAGTGTAGAAATATTCACATAGCAGCCGGGTTTTAGGAAAGCTAACGATACTTTTCTTCTTCTCATCCCAGTAGTACCGAGCGTAAATACATAGCCGTATCAGAATAATATGACCACCTACCTAATAATGGGATTTATCACCCTTGGCCTGGATAACAGCGGTGAGACGGCGTAGGATGACCGTAATGAGACCCCAGAAGGTTGCCCGAAGCACACGTGCCTGTACGGACTGCAGCAGAGCAAGGAGGTTCGGAAAATGAAGTGGTTGTGGGTTTGCACGTCGAACCTGTGTATCCATATAGTCCCACAAGTGCTCTATGGGAATGAGGTTGTGGCGATTCCGCCAGCCAAGACAACACGGAGTCATCGCTGTCGTGTTCCTAGAACCAGTTATGCACTCCCATAGCGACCTGGCAGTGTGGATTTTCCTGCAGGTAGACACAATCACCGCAAGGAGAAACGTCCAACATAAAGGGATGCATGTGGGCAGCGGGGATGGACACGTAGACATTGGCCTTCAGGGACCCATTGAGTGGTACCAGGTCATACCAGGAAAACATCCCCAGACATGCACACTGCCACCGCCTGTCACTTTTATTAAGTAGAAACCTCGTTTCGTCGGAAAAGGCAACCTTTTCCCACTCTTCCACTGTCCAATGACGGTCGTCCCATGCGAACTGCAGGCGTCGTTACCGATGAACCTTGGTTAACATGGGCGCCTTGACACAGGGTCGACTCCTGAGACCAATGCGTAACAGGGTTCGCTCTACTGTTATCGGGGACGCGTGCCTGGTTGACCCACGTTCATTTTCGTGGTGAATTGCTGCACTGTTGCGCGTCGATTGCCCTTTAGCAGTCGACGGAAGCTACGTTCGTCTCTGTGGTCAATGGCCTTTGGGGCTCCACAGTTATGACGTCGGGAGGTACTCGATGTGCCTGCAGTCCATTCTTGGTTCACCCTTACTATAGCACCTCGCGAAAAGCCCACGAGGTCTGCTGTTTCTGTGATGCTTCCACCCTCCGGGCAGTAGCCGATGATCATTTATTTCTGAACTTCCATGGGAGCATCTGATCCCAACAACCCTTAGAAATAGGAAGCTAGGAGATTTGTTGTTGTTGTTGTTGATTGGAGGTTGAACGACCACCGTGAGCAACTCAATGGGATATAAGCAGTCGCCCGTCCCTAATTTAGGGTCACTGGTTCCAGGGAAGGGAGAGAGCCAGTGCCGTAAGACAAACACAACACCCATGCCTGACCGGGATTCGAACCCGGACCCCTTACGGACGAATGATCAGAGGCCAGCGCCTTAGACCACTGCGCCACCGGGGCGGCAGGAGATTTGGGCTAGAGTGCCCGATAGAAAAGTGACACGGAAGCGAGGTAGAAAGGGGGAGGCAGACGTACTGATTTATTACCGGGGAGCCAGCACCCGGGGCCCGATGGCTTAACGTGCCCATCCGGCGACGGCGGATATTAAGTAATTCGAGCTTTCGTAACTACTGGGATCGAACCCAAGGTCTTTTCCGTGGTAGTAACGAACGTTGACCACTAGGCCACCCGCGGCCCATTGTAGCTCATCTGTCATGGCCGGCCGCTTATATCTATTTCTGTGTAGTCGAATTTGTCACGTGCAAACTGTGACGCGCCTGGGCGGGTACACTATGATTCCGGGGGTGGACATATTGTGATACAACTGTGTATGTGAAACGTGATAAGAGCTCCCTTCTAATCCTTTTTTCTTTCCTCCAGTCCGCAACCCATGGTGGGGAAGAGTTAGTTCCATTGGCACGGACATCATGTCACTGGGCAGAGACAAGTGACGCACGCATCTCACTCCTGCCTTAGGTTCGCCGCCATTCTTATAGCCCTTCTAACATATAATCATTCAAGCACAAGTAATTTTAACCATCCTCTAATGACCCTTTTGCATAACTTAATTAAAGGTAAGTGAACGATATCTGACACTCGTTTCAGCCACATTCTGCCCATTTCTTAGACAACCAAAGTGTTCGTTCGGGCTGATTTCAGCCCAGTTTGCTAACTTAATAATTTGCATTGATGGCATTTTTTTTGCTGCCATTTATTGTAGGTTTGCAGTATATGAGTGCGTCTTGGTTTTTCTGGTTACAGTCTTTTTGTACGTTTAGTTTTTCACGCTATGCATCTTTTCCGACAATAGTAAAGTAAATCCCACGTAAAAAAATCGATGCAACAAAAATGGATAAGTGGTCAAAACGTTTGTTGAAATCTGATTTTGAATTCTATTCCATGAAATGACGCAACAATAGTTATCTTCATTGTTACTCAACAATATATTTTACTAAGCCATCTCCGAACGTCATTTCATCACGTTTTACATAAATGTAACAATATCTCATTGCAATCTGCATAAATTACGGCACCCTGATGTGATAAAAGCCGTTACAAAAATGTGTTTTTGATGCTATGAAAACTGTGTGTCGTAGCGAAATTTTGCTTCCTTTCGAGGGGTTATATGCTGTTGAAGAGAGCTTTAAATAATGTATAACACGATGGGGTTAACCCGGTAGACGTAGCTACTTAGACCAAAGTTACCAATCCTTCTCACTCACGCACTGGCGATTCAGCTTTTCTTTCTATCTTGAGGTCAGATTTTTACATGCGCATGCGCAGATGGACATTCGTAGCTACACCATATTTCGTCGGTGTCAGGGTCATTTCTTGCGTTCGTCTAAATCTGAATAATATGTAACTAGACGAAATCCGTCGGGATCGACGGTAAGTTTTTTTGTTTTTAATGATAAACTGATATGAAACAAAAATGTAAACTTTATTTGATTGACAAATTCATTCAACCACTTCAGTAAAGACAGTAGTAGTCCAGGTTCGTGATTTTTTGTGACTGAAGATTTAACGACCGCCGTGAGCAACTCAATCAGCTATAAGCAGACATCCGTCCCTAATTTAGGTTCAGTGGTTCCAAGGAAGGGAGAGAGCCAGTCGCGTAAGACAAACACAACATCCATGAATCACCGGGACTTCACGAACGAATGATCATAAGCCAGTGCTTGGGCTATAAGCAGTATCTCGTCCCTAATTTAGGGTCACTGGTTTGAGGAAAGGGGAGAGTCAGTGCCGTAAGACAAACACAACATCCATGCCTCACCGGGATTCGAACGCGCTAGACGAAACGCGTCGGAAACGACGATAAGTTTTTTTTTTGAAAAGAATAAACTCATATGAAACGTTTATTTACATCTTTGCATAATGGAAACGTCTTACCTACGTGAATAAACTATATCGAATTATGCCTCACCGGGATTTCAACCCGGTAGACAAAACGTGACGATAACTTTTTTTTTTTTTAATTTTGAAAAGTGTAACCTCATCTGAAACGTTTATTTACATCTGTACATAATGGGAAACGCCTTACCTACGTGAATAAACTGGATCGAATGAATGTTACACTCTATATATATACATCACAGAGTCGAATGGCACAACGCAATTAGATCTTCGAGTGTTCGCTGTTCCGATAAGAACTTTCAAACAAGTTCCTGCTAGCATTGTTTTGCACAACGGTGCGCTGCGAAGAGAGACTTCGGACTTTGGAGTATCTGGGTTCCTCCATACTCCGCCGTCAACAGCGCGTGAGTCAACCGCACGCTTCTCTCATTGACTTTACATGGGAACTTTGCCGTCCCACAACGCCCGAACCGCTGCCCCGATCTCATTTTTCTCTTTGACAGGCACATCTACATGGTAAGAGATTTATTTTGATACCTCAACCATATGTTTACGTTCAGCCGTTCTCTCACAACTGGTCTTACGGTAAAAAAAAACTTATAACATTAATATATACACTGACGGAAAAAAATCCCAACACCAAGAAGGGGTTGTGTTAGATAAACGACAGTTGGTAGGCGGTGAGAGTACATCTGTAAGATAACGTCTATGCAAATTTCGCGCTCGGCGCATACGTGTGGCGCTAGTAGCGCCCCTCGGAACATGCAAAGCAGGTTTGCTGTAAATACGCGCTGTAACGTTCGTGAGCGTTAGTTATCGTTGAGATTCGACGCAGTGTGTTGATGTTAGTCAAGAATGCCTTTCAGAAGACGAAGAAGCCATTATCACCAGCTCACGGAGTTTGAACGAGGTCGTGTAATAGGGCTACGAGAAGGTGGATTTTCTTTCGGCAATATTGCAGAACGACTTGGCCGGAATGTTGCCACTGTGCATGATTGTTGGCAGCGGTGGTCAAGGAAAGGTACTGCCTCAAGAAGACCGGGTTCCGGCCGGCCACGTGGCACTACTGAGACAGAAGACCGCCGTGTACGGCGTATGGCCGTGGCGCATCGTACTGCGTCTGCGGCAGCAATTCGAGCTGCAGTTGCCAACACAGTGACAAATCGGTTACTTGAAGGACAGCTCCGAGCCAGACGCCCTGTAGCGTGCATTCCACTTACTCCAAACCACTGCCGTTTGCGGCGTCAGTGGTGTCAAGCTAGAGCTCATTGGAGGACGGAGTGGAGATCTGTTGTGTTTTCTGATGAAAGCCGGTTCAACCTGGGTTCCAGTGATGGCCGTTTGTTGGTTAGAAGGAGGCCAGATGAGCGATTGCAACCAACCTGTCTGCGGCCGAGACACACTGTACCTATACCTGGAGTTATGGTCTGGGGAGCAATTTCCTATGACAGCAGGAGCACTCTCGTGGTTATCCAACGCACCCTGACGGCAGAGTTGTACGTCGGTCTGGTGATTCAACCTGTTGTGCTGCCATTCATAAACAGCATTCCAGGGGTGTTTTCCAACAGAAAAACGCTCGCCCGCATACCGCTGTTGTAACCCAACATGCTCTACAGAGAGTCGACATGTTGCCGTGGCCTGCTAGATCACCAGATCTTTCACCAATCGAGCACGTATGGGACATCATTGGACGACAACTCCAGCGTCACCCCCAATCAGTATTAACCGTCCCTGTATTGACCGACCAAGTGCAACAGGCATGGAACTCCATCCCACAAATTGACATCCAGCACCTGTACGACACAATGCATGAACGTTTGCGTGCTTGCATTTAACATTCTGGCGGTTACACCGGTTATTGATGTACCAGCATTTCACATTTAAAATGGCTCTTCTCGCTCTTACAATAAGCTGTGATCTTGAAACCTTAATCGATTAAATATGTTACCTATATAAATCTATTGCCGCCGTTTCATTCCTCTACAACTATTTTTTCGTGGTGTTGGGATTTTTTTCCGTCAGTGTAGATAATAGCAAAAATAAATATTGTTTTAAAAAAATAAATATTCGAGATACTAATGCCGCCGCCATAGTTTATAGTAAATATTGAATTTTATAAATCACATATGTTCTTTCATTGGCACGACAATAACATTCAATAATCCACCTAAGTACTACTCAATGTTAGGAATTAGTAAACCTTATTGTTTTTTGTTATGGTATAATTCCACTTAGTACGTACCGGCGCCGGCAGGTGGCTCTGTGGGGTCGTGAGTGACGCGAAAAAATACAATGTGTTGTACGTTAACATTGCGTCGCTGCGAATGAAATGTCCGGAAAAGGGCCAGCATACGTGAACGACGAGAACGGAATGGTAGGAGAAATAATCATCGTTGGCATCGACACATAGTTGCCATCTGTCCGGCAAGACCATGATTCCGGAATGAAAAAAGTCTCGTGGCTGGGACCCAAAGAAGTCATCAACTACACGTTGAACCTCGTTGTCTGTCGTGAACTGTTTCCCTGACAGGAAGTAATCCAGGCGACGAAACAGATGGTAGTCTGTCGGAGACAAGTTCAGGGATATAGGCAGAATGAGGTAGTGCTTCATAGCCCAAGGCACTTAGTGTCGGCACCGTTCGTTGTGCGCCATGAGGGCGAGCGTTGCCCTGGAGCAGAAGAACACCATGTCTGTTGACCAAAGCCGATTCTTTCTGCAGAATTTTCGGTGCATCTGCTGTAATTCAGCACAATAACGTTTTGCAGTGATGGTTTGGCCACTTGCCAACAAACTCCGATGAATTATCTCCACTGTGGACCACCAGACAAGGAGCATCATCTTCTTTGTGTGTAGGGGTGGCTTAGGATGCCGCCCATCAAACTGTGCTTTGATTAAACCTTGTGCAGATCGTTTCCGATTATGAGAAAGTACCCACTTCTCGTCGCAGGTAACGATTTGATGCAGTAGAGGTTCATGTTTATTCCTGGCAAGCAGCGACGTGCAGATTTCCAAACGCCTAGTCTTATTGGCAGTTGTCAACTCATGCGGAGGCCACATGTCCAGCTTTTTGACCTTACCCAGAGCAACCAGACGACGAACAACTGTCGTATGGTGGACAACTACCTCTGCCGCTATCTCAAGACATGCTTTTCGGGGGTCCTCTTCAACCACACGTAATAGAACATCGTCAGAAACAGCAACAGGTTGGTGAACACGTACTTCGTTTTGCAAGTCCGTATCTCCGCTTCGAAACTTAACAAACCATCGCCGAATGGCTTGTTCCTTAGCTGTGTTCTCCTCAAACGCTTTTTTACCACGTCTTTTGTAAAAAAAGATCGTGCGTCTGTTATCGGTTTGTCCGTCCGTCCGTCCGTCCGTACCCCCGATATCTCAAAAACTATCAATCAGATTTGAAAAAATTCGTTTTGCATTATGAAGCTTGAAATATGCAAATGATGATCCTTCATTTCGTTTCTTTTTACGATGTACAATTTCGCCGCTAGAGGGCGTAAATGCAGACGATGTCGAATTCAAAAATACGTTTTATTCCACGTATTTGCTTCTAAACATCCGATTCAAAAAAATCTTTTACCTTTCGATTACATTTATGTCGAAGACTCTTTTAGATACAGTTACTTTTTTCAAATTACGCATAGATTTTCCGCTAGGGGCGTAAAAGTAAATTGCATTTTTTCCGATAACTCTTCTTTTAAAATTCCGATTTGAAAAACAAATTTCTTCAGTGGATACATCTCCTAATGGAAAATCTTTTGCATATAATTTCAAATTTTTGGCCACCAGGGGCGTAAGTGTTAAATTTTGCTTCTGATGTATTTGCCATAAAATCCGAGCTTCTAAAATATCGATTGAAAAAATTATTTCGTGGAGTGATGCCACTTACATCGATAAACCTATTCGGAATATTTTCTTCTTAAAATATTCCACAGTTTCTCCGCCAGGGGGCGTAGATGTACATCTTATTTTTGTCAATATATCTACTTCTAGGAGCCCGATTTGAAAAATTCCTTCTTTGTTGGATAGTTTTTTCCGTGTTACATGTTTTTCATTTAATTTCAAAAATTTCAAGTGATTCATAGACTTTCCGCCAAGGAGCGTAGCGGTAAATTGCGTTTACCCCTATATCTCTGCTTCTAAATCTCCGATTTGAAAAATTGTTTCTGCACCGGATACAGCTCCTGATGGAAAATCGTTTGCACATAATTTCTAATTTTTGAAAAAAAATAGTTTGGCTACCAGGGGCCAAACTTTTGTTGTGTTTGCAGCAAAATATGAGCTTCTAAATTCTCGATTGGAAAAAACGCCGTTTGTTGACCGATTCTACTCATGTCGACAAACCTTTTAGAAACATTTTCTTCTTAAAATAGTGCATGGTTTCTACGCCAGGGGGCGTAGATGTATATCTTATTTTTGTCAATATCTCTACTTCTAAGATTACGATTTGAAAAATTCCTTCTTTGTTGGATAGTGTTCCCGATACGAAATGTTTTTCCTATAAAGTCAAAATTTTCAGATAAATCATAGACTTTCCGCTAGGGGGCACAAAGGTAAATTGCGTTTTCTGCGTTATTTCTGCTGATAAAGCTCTGATTTGAAAAATTCTCACTGTATCGCAAACAAGACCTAATGGGAAATATTTTTCACATAATTTCTAATGTTTGGTAAAGAATGGTTTAGCCACCAGGGGTCATAAGTGTTAATTTCTGCTTCTGAAGTATTTGTTGCAAAATCTGGGCTCCTGAAAACTCGACAAATTAATTTTCTTCGACCGATACCGCTTATATGCAGAATCCTTTTGAGAATACTTTCTTCCTAAAATAATGCATGGTTTTCCCACCAGGGGACGTAAAATCACATCTTATTTTTGTCGATATCTCTGTTTCTAAGAGTTCGTAAGCTCACGATTCCGTTTACAGCAATATCTCAGGGATTGCAAATCTTCTTTCTTTCGTCAGATCTATTGTTTTCCATACCGGTTCCATTGACTTTAAATAACTTTGATAAATTTAATTTGGCCGCACCGGTGGCGCAGTGGTCTAAGCGATGGCCTCTGATCATTCGTCTGAACGGAGTCCGGGTTCGAATCCCGGTGAGGCATGGATGTTGTGTTTGTCTTACGGCACTGGCTCTCTCCCTTCCCTGGAACCAGTGACCCTAAATTAGGGACGGGTGACTGCTTATAGCCCATTGAGTTGCTCATGGTGGTCGTTAAACCTCCAATAAAAAAAATTAATTGGGGTCAGAACGGATTCAAAAGACGTGCTCATTACACCCGAAAATTCGGTGTCATCTTTCTTGTTTAACGTTTCGAGTGGCAGTTCCTGCAGAATGACCCAGTTTAAATTCATACAGAAAAATGAATCTCAAATCCGGTGTCTGCATGCTTCCTTTGCAAGCCACGTCACGTCCAAACCAACCACGCCTGAACATTGTTCTTCTACATATACAGGTAATTTTCTTGTAGGACTTCCGTCCACAGTGAGTAGAGTTTTGGTCCCAGCCACCTACAGGGAGATCGCCTTTTGGGCAGGACACAGAAATGGAAGGAATGAGAGCAAGTCTAGCGACTTTGACAGAACAGCTTGTAATCAGATTAGAGTACAGTAGATGGCGCCACCGTACAAGTACGATGTTGTACGCAGAGGGGTGAGAGAATTTCAGGGGGGCATAGGAAAGGATACCCATTTAACCAGTGGGTTTAGCCTGGGAGCCGTCACTTAACGTGCTCTTCCGATGCACGGCGGATATTCAGCGATTGTTAGTAAATCACACGATCTCTGAAAGATCAGCCCAGGCTCGAACCTGAGGATCTTGCAATGGTAGTCCGACTCGATAACCACTTAGCCATCCGCGGCTCAACCTTGTTCTTTACACAAGTGCGAGCTATTTATAGTAACTCTGTGACGTATTACCCGCAACACCTGTGGGTTGTTCCATTCCGCTGTGGTGGGGGCCTGTCTCCAGTGCTCGTTCGCGCCGGACATTACATTCACACCAACCCAATAAATGTATACTCCCAAATTACTCGGTTTATTTCACACCCTCAAAAATCTTAGCATGAGAAAGATGCATATATTATCTACAAAAAGTGTCAGAGTGTTCTCTCGATTTTTTAGGAGGTTTCTACACGCATACGTTAGTTTGCTTGAGATACTTCCTCCATCTTTAGTTTGTTCTGTGTGTTTTCTCAATGAGAACACAATGAGCTATTCTCATTTCTGTTTGACAGCAGTTAAGCGGTAATCAGTGGCAGTGCATAACTTAAAAGTATGGTAGACCCCTTCTAATAGGGCAACATGTTTCTTTTCAGGAATTTATGGTTTCTTTATAGCAACGAAAAAATGGTTATGCTTGTGGTATCGCTATCCATGGTATTCGCTCTGTTACTCTTTTTTTTTTTATTTTGATTGGAGGTTTAACGACCACCGTGAGCAACTCAATGGGCTATAAGCAGTCACCCATCCCTAATTTAGGGTCACTGGTTCCAGGGAAGGGAGAGAGTCAGTGCCGTAAGACAAACACAACATCCATGCCTCGCCGGGTTTCGAACCCGGCCCCTTTCGGACGAATGATCAGAGGCCGTCGCCTTAGACCACTGCGCCACCGGGGCGACCTTACTCTGTTTTACTTGATGTTGAACCACGACATAGTAAAGCAAACAGAAGTTACATATTGCACATAGGAGTCTTACATGATTACATGAGATTGATGTCGAATTCCTGGTATTTCGCTATCGTACACGACTTTGATTTATTCATCTTTAAACCCCATTTGGCTTGTGTTTTAAAAAAGGTAAATATACAAAAAAATAGACTTTTCCCGGAGCCTATTTACCTTTTTTTTTTTTTTTTTATAATACATTAATGTATTCTGGACCGGTATCAGAAAATACATACCGCACCAGTGCAGCTAATCTCAGAAGAATTTAGGCGACGAGATCCTGCTGTGTGTTTGATCCGCGAGGGCATACATCCAGTTGAGAATTTCCATGTCTAACCGCTTTTATTTTTCTGCCCATTCCATTGTGCTTGACGCATCTTGGGAACTATGACAAACGAGCGTTCTGTGAACGATGACAGCGTCTGAAGCAGCTCAAGAGCCTGGTGTCGTTGTGTGCCGAAGGATTCCTAAAAACGGGATATTTTATTTATTCTGGAGTGTAAATACGTTGGTGATCGTGACAACGGAAAGTTTATCACGATAGCAAAACATCTGTCGTACTCCCAGTACTTGCTCCATACCACGCCATTCCGGGAAATTTTTCCGAGCTGCGTTGCTTGCGACTCTTTCTTTAAGAATGTTTTTACTTTCCACGAAACAAAAAAAAAAAAAAAAAAAAATCGGAGATCTGAAACCGGTAATTGAATTTGAATTTAAAAGCAATAAAAATATCAAAACACGAAGAAAAGTAAAAAAATACCTCACTTTCATTTTAAAATAACTAAAATTCAATATCAAATGTATCGGTTTTTAAGATTATCATTTGCGCGTGGGGATTTTCCATAAATAAAATGCTTAACACAGGACATGCTGCATGGTTTGATTAGTGGAGTTCAATATATCACGTTGAAGATGCAGTTTAAAATGCGCCACTGATATTAGGTATAGGCGTAAGTTTCCACCGTTTAATGGTCAAATCGATATCCTACTTATACGGTCATTTGCAAAAGTTTAAGACCACCTGTCAATTTATTGAAAATTAAGTTTTTCAAAGAAACAACTAATTACTAGTCGGAGATATTTGAAAAAATGACACTACAGATGAATACTTACATTATTTAGAACACAAAAAGATCGAAAGCAGTACTTAGTGTGGCCACCTTTGTGTTTTGTATGACGGACAGAATACGATGTGGAATACTCTCAATGAAGAGATTTGCAGTAGTCACTTGAAATGTCTTTGCACCACACGTACTTTATCGCGTCAATCAAAAATTGGGAATTTGATGGCTGTTTTTCTGCTACCTTGTCTTTTAAAATGGTCCACAAATTTTCGATGTGGTTAAGATCGGGACTATTACCGAACCAATCAAGCACAGTTATGCTTTTCCTCTGAAGGTAGTCTTTAACTGTGTTTGATCTATGGCATGGAGCGCCATCATGCATAAAGATTGTGCATCTGTGCACTTACATATGAGTTAACAACTTCTAATGTAACGTTTCCACATAAAAAGAACCAGTCATGGTAGTCCCTGTCGGTAAAAGGATAATGAAGCAGTACCGGATGCTGACACAGCACACAATATCACCTGACTAGGCGGATTTCTCACGGAGCTAACGGTGTATTTTTCATCAAACCTTCTGCCTTTTGGTCGTTGAACATGTACTTCACGTGATTCAAATTGACGCACAGTTGATTCGTCGGAAAAAAGAACTTTGCTCCATTTTTCAACAGTCCACGATTGATGAAGCTTCGCAAACTGAAGTCTCTTCTTTCTTATGACAGAGATTAGTCTAGGTTTATGTGCAGGTTTATAAGACTTTAGTCCAAAATCGTTCCTAAGACGTCGGGAAACAGTGCTGATATCAAAATCAGACCCTTTTTAATGTTGAAAAGCCTTGCATTTCTTGCACGAACTCCTTGAAAAACGCTTAATTATTCGCCCTATGGTAATGTCATCACGTAGGGTTGTTTTCCTTAGACGGTCACTTCTTTCAGTCGCTAAATTCACCTGTATCTCGATATTTCATGATCGTATTATAAATAGCAGTCTTGCTCACATTCACCTTTCTGCTTATGTCACGTTCGGAGTATCCTTCATGATATAAAGTCACTGTTTGTGCCCACTGAGTAACACTTAATTACGCTTTTTGCCCATTTTTCGCTCTGTAGAAGATACGTGCAAAACCTCTCAGCATTGAAAACCAGAAGCAAACTGACGCTCGCACGCTTCCCCCAACTCTATCAACAGCTGCCGCTGTCGGATGATGTAATACCGACAGGAAATTGAATAATACAGACAGTAGCTAACCTAAAAGGCAGAAATCTCTTAATACCAACAGGTGGCGTTAAACTTTTGCAAATGACTGTACAAGGAGGTTGCATTAAAGTTTTGAATCTTCTCCAAGACATGCAGCTATCGAACCACAGTCGATTGATTCACGCCTTAATTGTATTTCCAATATTGTGATAGATCGCGAAATGTTGCGAATCTACGTCATGCATCTCCTTCGGCCGCCCGCTTAGCTGCTTATCGTCTACGTTGCAATGATCACTTCTGAAATTCACAAATCACTCATGACATGTGCTTGCACCCACAGCCTTTTCACCGTATGCCGAACAAATCGACTATCGTGGTTCTGCAGCGGTTTTCTCGAGATTAAACCTGAACAACAGACAGTGAAGAATATGCACATTGTCGGTCTCCATGTCTTAGCTCAACTAACCACACGTGTGAGCTGTCAACGAACACGTGTCGTTCTGCGCACTGTTGACACTGTACACCCACACCAAGAAATCCTAACAAAAATTCAACTGGTTAGCTTTTACATCCGGCTACGTGGAGCTCCGGAAGCTTATGCGTATCGTTAATAGTAACTGAAAGCTAAGAAATGAAAATACAGTGAATCCTTCATTAACGAACATTTCTGAACAACGGTAACCATCGAGAAGCCGTACGTTTTGATTGCTTTAGAAAAGCTGCCGTAGGGTTAACAGTAACGATTACTTCCGAACAACGAAAACTCTTAACAGCAGTCAAAGGGCACTGCAGTTAGCCTTGAATAAGATTTAATGGATACCGTTGGTACTTCGGCTTGAGGGATAAATGATATTACTAAAGGAACTGCTCATCCGGCAGGATAGGTTAAATTACGACGGATACAATGGTTTGCTTAAGCGAAAAGAAAGCTGTAAAAGCTTAGTTCAACATGACTCGAGCTCCACTTCCGTGAATGTTTCAGTTGCCCACCGGGGCTGCTCGAGTGGTCACTGGTGCATTTAATATTATCTTTTTTGGTGGAGGTGTTTCTCGGTTTGGTCCATGTGGGTTCTGTTCCTGCTTTCCGGACATCTGCTGGCCAACTGTGGAGTTACACTTTACTGACTAACATTTTTCTTTTTTTTCATTTCCTATGGCTTACCTTATCCCAAATCTCCTAAGGGCTGTTTAAACATCAGACACTGCTTGCTAAACATTTCTGCACCGTGACTGATTAATTTTATTGTTATACTGAGGTTTATTCAGCACATGTGCAGAGAAAAAGTAATTCTGAGGGAGATCGAGCGAGAGAGAGAGAGAGGTTGAAGTGTGAAAACCTAAACATTAAGTAATGATGAGATGGAAGCTAAAAAATCTAATGCTACGATTATGTTGAGTGTGGCGCAAGGAAACTTTAAGCTAGGGGAAGGGTCGAAAGTAGAAACCAGAAGATAAGAAACATAAAAGCGTAAATGATATTGAAGAAGAAAACTGGAAAACATGTCGATCACAATATGTCAGTTAAGAAATTAGCGAAACGTAAGCTCCTTACTGAGGGGAAGCTCAAATAATTAAATATTAAACAATTTTCAAGTGAAACTAGAAAATCTAAAATTTTGGTTGCTTTTAGGGTGAAACTGCAAAACCGAAAGCTTAGGCAATATTTAGGGTGAAACTAAGACACTTAAAACTTATATATATATTGTTTTGAGGTTTAACGACCACTGTGAGCAACTCGATGGGTTATAAGCGGTCCCCCGTCCCTAATTTAGGGCCGCTGACTCCAGCAAAGGGAGAAAATCAGTGCCGAAAGACACATGCTCGACATCTATGCCTCACCGGGATCCGATCTCGAACGAATGATCAGAACCCATTGCTTAGACTACTGCGCCACCGGACTAGGGAATCTTAAGGAAGAAACCAAAAAGGTTAGGCAAGAATAAAATTGAAAATTTAAAAATTTATGTCGTCTCATGGTAGCTTAATTTCTATTCTGAAATCGAATTCTGACGATTTCCTTAAATATAAAAATCTCACAGCTTAGGAAACATGCAGGATTAAAATGCCAATCCTAAAGCTTAAGTAAGGTTTTGGGTGAAATTAAATCTCTAAAACTTAGATTATATTAAGTAAGTCTAGTGTGAAACTGGAAAATTTAAAACTGAAGTAATGTTAAGTATGAAACCTGAAATCTTGAAATTTAGGTAAAGTGAGCCTGCAATTAAACAACCTTAAGCTTGGGCAATGTAGAGTATTATCCTAGCTATATAAATCTGATGTAACGTTGATAGAGAAATTAAAGAACATAACGCTTTTGTAATGTTGGGGATAAAACTAATCTTGAAGCTTAGGTAAACCTGAAACTTTGAGGAACTAGAAAACCAAAAATTCGAGAGTTCAAGAGTGATATTAGAATAATTAAATTTAACTGATATTGATACGTACTGTACTGTAAAAGAATTACGAAGATACGTAGCTATCGCACGGGCTGAAAGGAATTCCTTTACTATCTTGCTATCGGTTACGATCATCCTATTGTCCACTATATTATCAAAAGCATTCGCACTCCACAGTGCTTTGGGACAAATAACTTTATTGTCGCAATTAGCTTTTATGACAACGGCAACACGTCGAGGCATACTATCAACCAATTTACGGTAGGTCTCAACAGGAATGGCAGGCCATTCGTCCTGCAAAGCTCCTGCCAGAGTGGAGGGCGAAAACGGTCGTTTTGATCGTTTTCCTGTTCTTCACTCCAGTTCATCCCAGAGGTGCTCTATGCGATTATGATCAGGGCTTTAAGTAGGCCAGTCTAACAACTCCACCTCATTTTCAAGAAACCTTTCCTGCAGACGCAGTGCAATGTGAGCTCAATCGTGTTGGAAGAGACAACGGTCATTTCTATAATACTCTTCAGAGTTCATGATTTGTGGTTTAATAACCAACGGGTAGGTAGAGTCCCATCCACGAAAAACAACTGCATACCGTGATAGAACCTCCGCCAAACTTAACATCTGGAAGAACACAGTCCGACGAAAATCGTTCGCAGGACTCTTTGCAAAGCCACACATGCCCATCAGATTGGAAGAGTGAAAAGCGTGACTCATCACTCCAAAGAACAGCTTTCCAGTCGCCCAGTCCAGAAAGGACGGGAGACACCCCACTCCAAACGGCGCTTCTGATTCACGGTAATGATGTGTGGTTTGAGAGCCGCTGTTCTATCATAATAACCCACACTATGCAACTCTCTGCTGATAGTTATGGTACTAAACGAGCCGTTACAAGCATTACCAACTTCAGCAGCGATGGAAACGGCAGTGGAAGAACGGGATTTCTCAACATTTTTTTACCAAGGCTTTTCTGTCATGTTCCGTCAGGTTGTGCGACCTTCTTTACCGTTTTTTTTGCTGTATTTGCACTGTCCTGCTTCCATCTCTTCAGGACATCACTTACGGTCGATGTTGGTATGTTTAGTTTAGCTGCAAAGCTCTGTGTAAAAATGTTATTCAAATGCCGTCCTACGACCAGCACACACTGGAACTCTAAAAGTTCACGTCCAGGGGGGCATTTCCGCTTCAAAGTTACTAATAACTCGACAGAACATTTCAGTTTTATATAAATATAGCTCAATACTCACAGCGCACCTTCCTACGCAACCTTTCTTTGCACTTTTGTAAATACTTGGTAGTGTCCGAATGCTTTTGATAAAATATGGTGTAATTTCCGTTGTAATTCTATACGTAAATGTTGTGCTTTGTCACTATAGCAATGCAAACATGTCTGTTTTCAGCAGCCCAGCTATAAAAAGAGCTGGACTGCTGAAAAACACCTGCGTGAAAGCGTGCTGTGACGTCATCTCATTCAAAGCATTTTTACAAGACGTCATAGCTGCTTCACGTCACGCGATCAAAGTCGTTTTATCATCATTAAAAAAACACCCTGTGTTTTATATTTCGTCGCTGACGAAGCACCTTTGAAGAACGAATACATGGATTTTTAAATAGTCAAACGACGTATTTTTTTCTTCTGTTGTAGCGCACACGCCGGAGATTCGAGTTAAACCATACGATGAATTAAAGTTCACGCGTGTTTCTGATAACGTTATTTTGGATTTGCAATTCACTACTCACTGCGGAAGCGGATATTTTAGGGAATTGACACCAGTCTGTCCCATGTTATCCTGTGGTTGTTTATACATGTATGCATTAATTCACTGAAGATTTATTGACTTAATAGCATATAAGATTCACTTTGATTTAATTATAACAGTAACACGAAACATATTAACTAAACTGCGTCATGCAGCTGTTACGTCACACAATGGTATAGTTTCATCTGGGAAGTAGTTTCCAGTAACTGAACACCCTCCCTAAAATACGAAAATATAAGTTTGATGTCACAAATACACTGGAGCAATTGAATTAGAGACAGCTGGCGTTATGCAAATGTGGCGCTGTGGGCGGCCCTGTAAACGGAAACGACATGACATATGCACCGATCCGACAATATAAGAAGTGATGCGACGGCAATCAGTAAGAGTATGAGTAAGACGAAGGATCTAAGCGCATTTGATCGTGGGCAATTTTTCGGGGCCCGACGAATGGGTCACTCCATCTCGGAAGTCGTGCAGGCACTGGGAGTTTCACGAACCACTGTGTCACGGGTGCACCGTGAATACATCGAATCCGGTAAAACCATTCCTGCAAGGGTCAACTGCCGTGGACAACAGCATGTTGATGAGTGGGGTCATCGTCGGCCAGCTCGCATTGCAACAGCTGATAGATGGGCCACAGTGCAATAAATCACTCGGCAATTTAACGCTGGTGCACAAAAACGTGTAAGCAGCCACACCATCCAGAACCATCTCCTCGCTATAAGGCACAGAAGCCATAGTTCCACGAGGGTACCGCTACTGACCGGACATCGCAGGGTGCAAAGATTAGGATGGGCGCGGGAACATCTCCACTGGACCCTAGACATGTGGAAAAATGTTGCCTTTACTGATGAGTCGAGATTCATGTTGGTACATGCGGATGGCAAAATAAGAGCACGACGCAAACCACATGAAGCGATGGATCCTTCTTGCCAGCAGGGTATTCTTCAAGCTGATGGGGTTGGCATTCTCGTCTAGGGATCTTTTATGTGGACTGAAATGGGACCCCTGGTTCGTGTGACATCGTCCTTCACAGGTCAACGTTATCGGGATATCCTCGACGACCATTTGCTTCCGTTTGTGCATCTTTAACATCCCATTGGGGACCTCATCCTGCAACAAGACAATGCACCGTGCCATCGCTCCCGAATGGTATCCGAATGGTTGAATGAATACTCCACCGACGGGACCTCGCTTCCTTGGCCAGTTAGGTCACCTGACCTTAATCCCATCGAACACATTTGGGATGCCATCGAGAGAGATGTTTGAGGCTCTGACCCCCTCCATCAAATCTTCGTGAACTGTGGGAGCTTGTTCAGGGGTCGTGGATCCGTATGGCTTCCCAACGCTTCCGGTGTCTTGTCGAGTCCATGCCGAGACTAATCACCGCCGTCATCAGGGCGAAAGGTGGTGCTACACATTACTAGACAAGTATCTCTAATTCAATTGCTCTTCAGTGTATTTCCTCAATTGTCGCTGATGGTAATGACATGTGTTACACAGCATGTAGCTCGCATTTACCAAAAATGTAATTATAAAGCATTTATTGAATTAATTTAATTTCATTGTGATTTATACATGTCATTATGGGCGTATCGTGTGATTAATGTTTAGGAACAATTACAGGAAAGTCATCACGTAAAACTTTTACGTGCGCCTTAATTTTGAGAGTCTTTTTTTCTAAGAGTCATGGTTCGTTACATTCAAATCCAAGTACTGCATTCTCCATTGTATTGCAAAACAAAAGATGTAAGACAAGAAATCAATCAAATGCGTCCTTTCTGAACTTGTTTTTCTTGTAGAAATTTTGGTAGCCATAAATCACTATATTTTATGCTCTATAAACCGTTTCACTGATTTTAAGATTAATATTTTCGGAAAAAAAAAGATGTGTTGAATTCCTAAGATTTCTCATAAACTAAAATTACGTTCCGTAGAAGGTTTTTACTTGTTTGCTTTTGTTGTTGAAGCCATTCCTTTTTTCGATTACGTGCAGCTTGGGGAGCTAACAGTTATTGACAATAGGAATTTTCTCATTGATTTGTTGAGGGTATTTCAGAGTAAATCCACAGTAACACTGCTATCGACAAATGAAAAATCCGACTTTATCTCTCCAATAATGCCTTTGCCCTCGAAAATATGGATTAGTGTGTTTCTTGTTCATAAAAATACGAAAGGGGAGGTCAAGAATCTTTCATTTCGTAATTATTCTAAGAGTCTTGTAGGCACGATGATACTTAATATAATTCCTGAAGCTATCATTGGCCGATTTTAAACGCCACAATTATTCATGTTCAGAAAAGTCTGCTGTTTTATGTTGTCCGATTATCATTGCTTAATATCTGACGTCCAAACAGAAGCAGCATACATTTTATATTCCAGCATGCGTTCATAGGATATTCAGAAAAGCACACTAAATATAGACTTAAAACTCGACTCATCTCGGTGATGTTGAATTTATTTAACAGTATCAATAGTCATGCTGGACATATAAAATGTGCTTCTGGACACAGAAAATGTCACACCACACTACTGGACATAGAAAATGTTACACCATGAAGGAATGTACGACAGGAGACTAAACTTAACCCACGTATGGATAGAAAGATGACATTTAATTTCATAGGGATTACATGAATTCAATGGGCGAGGAAGCAGTATAATGTGGCCTGAGTCAGTACGTCGTATGCTCCCAATGCTAGGCTATACATTTCGCAATACGGCCTGGCATCGAGTTGAAAAGTCTCTGGATGGCGTTCCGAGGTATCGCTGACCATGCGTCGTTGACCCGTGTCCACAATTCATCTACATTGCGAGGGGCATGCGGAGAGGCGTTTAGTCATTTGCCAATGACATCCGATACGTTCCCAAGCGGGGAGATAAGTATGGGAATCGGGCTGGCCAGGGAAACATCTGGACACCTTGTAGGCACTGTGCAGTAATGTTGGCAGTGTGTGGGCGGGCTTTATCTTGTTGAAACTGGGCACCAGGAAAACCACGGAGATACCGCAACAAAACAGTTTGCAGCACCTCATTGACGTATCGTTGTGCTATCATTGCACCCGTTACGCATGTGCGTACGAGCGATGAACGGCTGTTGAAACTGATACTTCCTCAAACTAGGACACCTCGTTGAGGAGCCGTATGATGCTCCCGGATGACAACAAGATCAGCCTGGTCACCACGTTGACACCCGTCTCTCAATTGGCGATTGTCGTCACTGAGACAGAAGCGAGTCTCGTAGCTGAACACAAAATGTGTTCATTCGTCTCGCCACGCATGTATTTTACAGCACCACAGTAACCTTGTGCGACGATATACTACGATAAGTGGCAATAGTCGCAATGGCTGTCACAAACGCAAACCTGCCTCAGCCCATCTACGATTCAAAGTCTCTATCGATACGGTGATGTGCGTAGCTGCCTTTACATTTCTTCGAATGTCATCCGCTGTGGATTGTGGTGCTCTTACGGCTTGCAATTGAATGCGGCTATCAACGCGTTCAGATGTTCACCAGTCCCACTACGGTGACGCACTTAACCTTCCCAAACCTGTTGCCACATTTGGCCGACAGTTGTTGCCTCCAGATGCGTCTCCGCCGCGATAGAACGCAGGGACCAACGCAACCCTATGATGGGGCCTGTGATAAAGGTGTCGGTATGATGGCAGGATTCCCGATGACGTTGTTCAGACATTCTCACTCTTTTCACGTGCTTTCGCTACCGATATCGCTTCTATACAGTGGTCCACACGCCCAGTTGAGGACGATCAAACTTAGATATGCCGAGCAGTTTTTTTCTTTTATCCCCTCACTTATCACATGATTGGTTCGCAATTACAATCATTTATACATGGCCCAACTTTCGCCACGTATGCACCAATTTGCGCGGACCCGGACAAATCTATGTGCGTGTGTGACAAATCTATGTGCGTGTGTCCACCTAAAGCGGCTGAACTGAAGTTTTTGGCCTTAATAGATTACAACTAACTTAATGCGGTTTTCCAAAATGAAATGGTTCCCCACCTCTGCTCTAGACTACCCCACTGACTAACCTTTTCGCACAGTCTGTAGAAACATTTTGATATGTTATTATAAATAACGCTAGTCTAAAAAATTCTAGTACGAAATTCTGAAAAAAACGTAGTGTTTAGTATTCTAGCCGAATTAGTTCTTGTTCTACCCATCGCTATTTTCTCTCTTATCAACGCATGAAAAAATCGCGAAGAAAATATTAATGTGCTACAAAGTATTTTTTTTTGATTGGAGGTTTAACGACCACCGTGAGCAACTCAATTGGCTATAAGCAGTCGCCCGTCCCTAATTTAGGGTCACTGGTTCCAGGGAAGGGAGAGAGCCAGTGCCGTAAGACAAACACAACATCCATGCCTCACCGGGATTCGAACCCGGACCCCGTTCGGACGAATGATCAGAGGCCATCGCTTAGACCACTGCGCCACCGGGGCGGCGCTACAAAGTATCAAGCCTGTACATTAGGCCAGCCATGTAGCGTGGCTGTAAAAGCTAAGCGGTTGACATTTTTGTCAGAATTTTGTGATGTAAGGAAAAAGTGGAAAAAGTGCGTCAAACGATACGTGTTGCCGGACAAGCCACACGTGGAGTTAGGACATGGCGACCGACAAGATGAAGATTCGTCACTGTGTATTGTTCATGTTTATTTTCGGAACAACTGATACGCCGCCACCGGTGACCAGTAGTCTAAGCACTGGCTTCTGAACGCTCGTCAGAGTGGGGCCGGGTTCGAGTCCCATATGAAGCATTGGTGGTTTGTTTGTCGTACGGCACTGGATCTCCCTCCCCGGGAAACAATACCCCTAAATTAATAAACAAAGACATCGCTCTTCCCACGTTTTAGCAACACACAGCAACTGAAAAATTGTTATTCGGCCACTGCTGGGGAATCGAATCCCAGATCTCTCCATATCTAGCCGAGCGCGTTAGCCTTACACCACGGTGGCCAACAATCCACGGCGCTATGTGTGTTTTTCAGTCAGCTTCTGACATCATGAATCCGTAACATGGGCTCAGCTACTGAGACGTCTCCATCTGGTGGGCATTAACGGCACTGGCTATATATTAATTATAGCAGTTAAATCCAAAGGGCGAGATCCAAAGTGAAAATCCTCCAGTGAATAAACAAAGGCATCGCTCTTTCCAAGTTTTGAGCGATGTCTTTGCTTATTCACTGCAGCCACGTATTTGGAGGATTTTCACCCTTAAATTAGGTATCGGCGACAGCTTATAGCCGTCGGAGTTGCTCACGGTGGTCGTAAAACCTTGAAAAAAAATCAACTGCAGAAGCACGAAAGTGGATTTGTCTTGCATATTTCAAGGAAGCTGGATGTTCAAGCACAAGTCGTTAGTGGTTCGTGAAGTTCAGAAACGGCGATTGCTGCGTGGAGGAAAAGTAGTGTAGCGGACGGCCGAAGGAAATGCAGCTCGCTGATTTGCGAGCTGTATTGTACGAAATTGCCGCCAAGTTGACCGTAGAACTGGCAGTACAGTTAGGCTTGAATCAGTCGACCGTAGATCAACGGTTGAAAGATTCAAAAAGTGGGAGAGCAGGTCTCACGCAAACAATCGCTGGCTATTTATGCATAGGCCGAACACAATTCAAAATTATTTCATGGCCCAACTGAGAAAGCAAAGACCAGATAGCAATAAATTCACGATCTAAAATGCTATAGTTTTTAGCGTTTATGAACTCATGCAGGTAAAAAAAAATGAGATATATTCACAGCAGCTCTTTTTGATATTTAATCCACGAGAAATTATGAAGAAAGACGGAAAACGAACACCCTCTAAGAAAAGCAGATCTTCAGTGTTTGTAACGGGAAAGTTTTTTTTTTTTTTTTTTTTTCAAAATGTTGTTTGGCTTCTAAAAATGTATATATTAATTCTACAAGATTTTTTACTGTGAGTCCTATTTCGAGAGAACGGCTAAACGTAAAGATATGATTGACATATCAAAATAAAAGTCTTACCATTTAGATGTACCAGTCGAAATGAAAAATGAGATTGGGGCAACCGTTCGGGTGGGGGGGGGCAACCGTTCGGGTGTTGTGGGGTGGCAAAGTTCCCATGTAAAGTCTATGGCAGAAGCGTACGGTTGACATTCGATTGCCTGCGGTTGACTCACGCGCTGTTGAAGGCGGTAACATGGAGGGACTGAAATAGTCCGATGTCTTCTCTTTTCTAAGCGAACCGTTGTGCAAAGCAAATCTAGCAGACATTCGTGTCAAAGTTCTTCCCATCGGAACAGAGAACACTCTCGAAGACCTTATAGCGTTATGCCGTTGGACTGTGTGATGTATATATACAATTTAATATTCATTCGATCCAGTTTATTCACGTAGGTAAGATGTTTCCCATTATCTAAAGATGTAAATAAACATTCCGTTGACCATTGTTAGTGAAAATATTTAGAATGTACATATTGTGTTGAGCCATCTATATCTTCATCCTATAAGGTTTATTACTGTGAGACCTATTTTGAGAGAATGGCTGAACGTAAAAATATGGTTCAGGTATCAAACTAAAGGTCTTACCATGTACAATGCTGGCCACCTAAAATGCAAAACCAAGAAGAAAGCATCCGATTGGCCTGAAATTCGCAGCATGCGTCGCCCGCGAGAGGAGATGCAAACGATTAGCATTGCAGGTCATATGCAAATGATGTGCGCCCGGCACGCCACCAAGAAGTACTATTAAAAGGGTGCACACAAGACGGGGTGTAAGTAGCGGAAGTGTGTTGTGCTACCGGAACTGTGCGTGGGAAGCTTCCTGATGCCTCGTCGTAGAACACGGCAGTCATTACAGCACGTTTCGGAGTTCGACAGAGGACGAATAGTGGCTTATCGCGACAGCGGTTTATCGTACCAAGACATCGGCGCCCGTGTGGTAAGACATCCAGCCACAGTGAGGCGAGTATGGATTCGGTGGGTGCAGGAGGGACGGACGGGCCGACATAAGTGATTGCCGCGGCCGCGGCACACCACCGAACTGAGGACCACCATGTTGTGTGGCGGGCATTGACGGCTCGCACCGCCACATCACAAACGTTACCGCAGAAATTAGGGTGTGTTGCGCAACAACCTGTGTCAGCACGTACCGTGAAACGTCGTTTGCAGGAGCAGGGACAAGTCGCACTGCGCCCATTACTCCGATTACCATTCACGTTACACCCCCGGCGAGTGCGGCGGCAGTGGGCCGTTAAACGCCGCACCTGAACTACGGAATGGCACGACATTGTCTACTCCGACGAATCCCGCTTCTGCCTGCAACACCACGATGGCCGGATCCGCGTGTGGCGGCACCGCCGTGAGAGACTGTATGATGCCTGCATTATGCATCGTCATACCGGTCCGTCGCCTGGTGTTATTGTTTGGGGCGCAATTGGATACGACACCCGCACCCCTCTGGTACGCATCGCCGGTACACTCAACAGCCACCTCTACATCTCCGACGTTTTGGAGCCTGTAGTCCTCCCTTACCTGCAGGACCTACCAGCGGCCACGTTTTAACAGGACAATGCGCGCTCGCACGTGGCACGCATCGTGCAACAGTTCTTCACGGCCCACCAGGTGTCATTGCTGCCGTGGCACGCCTGTTCTCCCGATATGTCGCCCATCGAACACGTCTGGTCGCTGATCGGCAACCGAGTGTCCCGGCAAGCACCACCCGCGGCTACGCCTGATGAACTGTGGCAACGTGTGGAAGCAGCCAGGACCGACATACCCCAAGCCCACATCCAAAGCCTCTGCCAGCAATGGGGGCAACACGAAGTATTGATATCTGCGTGTTCCGCAAGTTGCACAGTCCTGTAAGCTCAATCGTTTCATCTTTGTATCTGTTGTTATGTGTCCAGTAAATCTGGGTTTACTATCTCGTGTCCTTCTTGGTGTTGCATTTTGGGTGACCAGCAGTGTACATGTGCCACTCGAAGAGAACACTGAGATTGGGGCAACGGTTCGGACATGGCGGTGCGGCAAAGTTCCCATGTAAAGTCTATAGAAGAAGCGTGCGGTCCTTATCTATATCAGGCGCTCAGTTCAGTGTCAGACTTGGTGTGTGCATGGTGTTCTATGATTAGTCCCAAATTAAGTAAATACTTTATTGCATACTTACACTTTAACCGAATGTCTCTCCCGCAGAAAAAATAAAATAACATGTAAGAGCATTACTGGAAGGCGTGAGCGATCAATGGGTCGCAACTATATGTCTCAGACAAGAGAGAATGAAGAGTATTCGCAACGCGAATCTCATTCCAACAACATTTACAAACACAGTTATGACTGAAGATGAGAGTGAAAGAGTGCACTATCCAGTTGAATTTTCGCACACGATCGAGATTGAGTGGACTTCCTCGTCACATTTTACGACTAGAAAAGGGTGCGGATGTAATGCTCATAACGAACATGGCCGCTCCGGTGGTGCAGTAGTCTAAGCGCTGGCTTATGATCATTCGTTCGTGAAGGGTCCGGGTTTAAATCCCGGTGAGGCATGGATGTTGTGTATGTTTTACGGCTCTGGCTGTCTCCCTTCCCTGGAACCAGTGACCCTAAATTAGGGACGGGCGACTGCTTATATCCCATTTAGTTGCTCACGGTGGTCGTTAAACTTTCAGTCAAAAAAAAAAAAAAAAAGAATCACGAACCTGGACTATTGTCTTCCGGAACGAGTTAACTCGGGGTTAGCAAAATGGACTGAAATCAGCTCCAACGAATATATTCGCTGCCTAAACAGAGACTGCAACTTGCGCATCTGAAAGCGCTGGCGTCAGTAAATATTTATTTATTTACTGACGCCACGTATTTGGAGGATTTTCACCTTGAAAGGGCTGTTTTTCCACTTAGGTTCGATGTTCAAAGCAAACTGTCATTTTCAGGGATGATTGACACTAGTCCTTTCTGACTGATTACCTACTAAAAAGGGCTATAACAATGGCGACAAACATACGAAAGGAGAGAGATATTTCAATCTCTTGTTTCTGTCCAGAAGTATGATGTCCGGGTCAGAGGGACTAACTCTTCTCCATCACGCCTTGGGTCATGGAACAGAGAATATAGGACTAGAGGGGATATCTTCTTACAGATGACAGGTATATGGTCCCTACCGCTGAGATAAGTGGGGGAAAGTATTAGTTTTGCCGTAGTTTTAGTAAAACCCGGCCGCTTTGTGAACATTTCTGTTTGAAAAGTGCAGAAAATTGTGGGCATTATATGATTCAGGTACTTCAGCCGTTTTAGGTGGACTTGAAGTAATTTTGCTTCCTATACTTCCAATGGTAAAATTTCTGTACACATTTTCATCACAATGAATGCGTTCCCAAGGATGAAAATTTGAACATCGATTAAAATAACTTCATGTTGTAACTTGGAATACTTAATATTTTCTAAAACATAACCATAATTATAATAAAAATAAATAACTTTTCTTTTGGTGGTGTTGAAACCAGAAAAAAGATGGCGCGACCTGTACTTTGATGACGCCACTAGACAAACAAATGTTGGATTGCATAATTATGGTTATGTTTTAGAAAATATTAAGTATTCCAAGTTATAAAATAAAGCTATTTTAATCGATGCTCAAATGTTCATCTTTGGGAACGCATTATTTGTGAAGAAAATGTGTACAGAAGTTTTTCCATTGGAAGTATAGAAAGCAAAATTACTTGAGGTCCACCTTAAAGGGTTAAGTTTTTAAAAATATTAGTAGTGTAAAACCTTTGAATTAAAATGAAAGAAATTCATCTGAATGACGTCGTTTATTCCAATATGATAAGCTGTAATTCAGTGTTTTGTTTTTCCCTTTATGTTCTGTGACCGCCTATCTATTAAAAAAACTAACAATTGGTCGGAACAGAAGGCGTCTTCCCATGTAAAATATTTGGTTGCAAAAAAAAAAACCAAAACATTTCTTGCTTTTAAATAATATCTCTGAAAAACACTGGTAGCGTAGAAATTATTTCGTAATATAACTTATGGCCACAAATATATCTTTTTACATTAATATATTTATCTTAAAGCGTAAGTAAAAATAGCGTACTCGTCCTTTTTGCTAAGTGAATTCATTCCCTGCTTACGATAACCGAAACAGCAGTAATTTCAAGCTCACAAGACAAACAGTTCTTCTAACAGATTTAATTGAGTTGATTTGCTACAAATCACGCAAGCGTTTCCTCCTATTATAGAACGAAAGTAATGATGTGGTGGAGGACAATTAGAGTAGAATTCCCATAACTCGCGTTGATTAAGTATGTTTCTCGGAATCGCCTCGTTAAATAATAGCTATTTGCGTCCTGATAAACAAGGCTGAATGTTTCGGTTTGAAGAAAACTTCACATTCGGAAAACCATAAAAAATGTATTCAATTCCTTTATAGTTATTAACAAGTTGTCTTGTTAATAGTTTTAACACCGTTGTTCTTGTTAGTCGATCGGATAATAGAAATGAGTTATTGAGCAAAGCTCTCTTTACGAGACTCGAGACAATTAGTTGTTCGGGCATAGGTACGAGATGACACATCAATTGGCATGTTCTACCTTACAGTACTAACGCACAAGTCATTGACATATTCTACCTTACAGTACTAACCCACAAGTCATTGGCATGTTCTACCTTACAGTACTAACCCACAAGTCATTGGCATGTTCGTGATTTTTTGCATACAATTGGACATCGTCCAAGGTCAGGTTTTGACGCGTTCCGATTTCCGAAATTCTGTGTCATTGAGGAATAATCGTCCAAAAACTTGCATTTTTAGGGGTTTTTCCTGGTTGTGAGAAGGGGTCGTTTGTTACCTATCTTCTCCAAAGATCTTCAGCCGATCGTGGTGACACCTGCCATAAAGAAAGGGAAGGACACGGTGAGTGCCATGGGGTTGGTATCATGGTGGTTGGTCGTGTCATATAAAAATAATGGCCATTAAAAAAGTGACCAATTTTAGTAATAATTGAAAAAATCCGCTCTCTATACGAGATTCGGGACAACTAGTTGTTCGGGCACAACTACGACATCACACATCCGATTACCGTGATTTTTGGCAAGCGATTGGACATCGTCCACGGTCATGTTTTGACGCTTTCCGATTCCCGAGATTCCGTGTCATTAAGGAATTTCAATTAAAACTAGATTGACCTTTTACTTGAACCGTTTCACGAAAGTCGGCTCCCTAACATTAATTTAAAAAATCGTTTGAATTGAAAAACGAAGAAATGGAAAGACTGCCTGTTAGCTCATCACTTACTTAATCTATAATAATAAAAGAAAGTTTCTGTATGTGTGTGTGTGTGTGTCTTTCGCGATATAAAATGAAAAACGTGGTTCCCGATCTGAGTGTGTCTTTCCGCTTTGTTTACATGCAACCTGATCACAACCAACGTGAAGGCGTAAAGGAAAGTAGTTCATGTTAAGTTTTAGGCATTTCTTTTTTAGAATGTTTCGTACTTTTATTCTGGAAGTGATAAATTTTACGCGTTCGTTTTTTTAGAATTTGGTATAATAGATGCCTGAATGAGCTTAGATTTTGCAATAGCTTCGCTCAAAATTTGCCAACTGTACCCGAGTTATTGGTTACCGTTGGCGGCTGGTGTGACGTTTCCGGTGGCGTTGTGCGCGCCTCACGTTTGCATGCGCGCCACAATTGCATTCACTTGCATCTCGCACGGTGCCCTATCCAGCATCCTCCCTGCAAATTTAGTGTAAATCCGAGCATTTTTTCATGGTGTTGCAATTTTTATTAGCAGCAGTGTATAAAAAGTGCAAACTATACCCTTGAAGAAAAAATATGTACAAGCTATACTTTAAAACACCGTCATGAAGATTCCAGTGACCTGAAAGAAAAACAACCTATGATTCGTCTTAAGAATACAGGCACTGCCGCGTCGTGGCTATTTCACAGGAAGGGTACGCTGATATTCCACTTTGCGGTCAATTCACAGAAGGAGTTCGCTGATATTCCAAGAGTAAACACACACCTACAATTCTCAATTATTTCACGATCAGCTACCAAACACACAATCGCCATTAACTGACAGAATAGCTCAACTAAAAAACGAAAGGCGTGGCTTTGCAGGAAACACTAGCCGATTGCTGCTGTTGATGATGTGATGCCACAAAAAACGTGAAACGCAAATATCGTATCACGCTCTAACAGTTTTGCTAAATACAGTTATTCCAACATGATTGTTTAACAAAATCTTCAATAGAGAAAAACAGAAAAATTATTAAACAAAAGTCCTGGAATTTTGTTATCATAAAATAATCTTCAATTCATGATCACTCTTTTTTTAAAAATATGTTGTTAAATTGCCCTTCGATGTTTCGTTGTAATGAAAACCTAACATGCAGAAAACCAGAAAGGAATATCCAATTTGTTATATATAGCTAATAATAGGTTTTGTGATCAGGTATGCCCAAAAGCGCATGCCAGGATGGGTGAGAGCCCACCTTGAAATTCTTCTTGCCCACCCAGTTCAAGATGTGCCGTTTTCAATTTTTTTTCTTTAAAATACAGGGTGACTATAAATGAAGTATATATGCTATTAAAAATACGACAGAAAAAAAAATTGCTTTAAACGTCAAGAGGCGTGGGAACGGTTAAAGTTTGTTAAATCAGATGATAGATGGCGCCAGGTGTTTCATGTAATGAAATATCTCGTCAAACACGGAATAGAACAGACATGGCTTCCCCAGTGGAGAAAGCAACGTGTGTTTGGCCACCTCGTTCTCTTGATATGCAATTTTTTTATTTGGGGCTTTATTAAGGACATTGTGTACAAGGAAAAGGTTACATCTATCATTGAGCTCAAAGAACGCATTAATGCAGCCTTCGTTACACCTGATATTCTGCAGCGTACGTGAGTGGAACAGGACTATCGTTTAGACACCCTGCGAGCAAAATACGGAGCACACGTGCAGACCTACTGACATTTTTCAAAAAGAAATTCACAGTTACCATGTGTTTTGACATTATTATTTTTTTCTTTCGGATGCAGAGGATTTTAGGGAGGGAGTGTCTGACCCTAGGTCTTAAACAACCCTTAGAAATAGGAAGCTAGGAGATTTGGGCTAGAGTGCCCGATAGGAAAGTCACACGGATGCGAGGTAGAAAGGGGGAGGAAGACGCCCTTATTTATTACCGGGGTGCCAGTACCCGGGGCCAGATGGATTAACCTGCCCATCCGACGCACGACGGATATTTAGTGGTTCGAGCGTTCGTACCTGCTGGGATCGAACCCGAGCTCTTCTCCGTGGCAGTCACGAACGTTGACCACTAGGCCACCCGCGGACTTTTGTTTTTTGGTTTTGACATTAAAAGTAAGGTGTTATCTATCGTACGTTTTTTTAATAACATACTGAAATTATATACCCCGTACCCGGCGGCGCAGTGGTTTAAGCGCTGGCTTATGATCATTCGTCCGTGAAGGGGTCCGGGTTCGAATCCCAGTGAGGCATGTATGTTATGTTTGTCTTACGGCACTGGTTCTCTCCCTTCCCTGGAACCAGTGACCCTAAATTAGGGACGGACAACTGCTTATTGCCCATTGAGTTGCTCTCGGTATTCGTTAAACCTCCAATCAATTAAAAAAAAAAAGTAGCATCGGCAGGGCCAGGGAAATATAATTGTTCTCCACTCTTTGAAATTCTTAGGTTAAGCCCTTTTTTTTCATGTTTATATGACTTGGGGTGAATGAGAAGGGTTGACAGGAATTCACTGAGAGGGGCCATTACTAATTGTTGTACTGTTCCTTTTACTAAGTAGGGGATTTTAACACGGAAAGTGGAGTTTAAACCTAAACCAGCGCTCTTAAACTTGTACCGGGACAGTGAGGGAGTGGAGCGTGGTTGACGACTGCTTTGAGGTGACGAGTGCAAAGCTAGGTCACTTAAATGAAGGAAGGGAGTTAAGGAGGGATGAGGTGTTGTGTCTGCTGGTCATGACGTTAAAATTTGATTTGAGTAAATAAATAAAGCATTTTTCTACAATTTTTTCTTAAGTACAGTACTATTTTTATGAAAAAAATGCAAAATGTTGAAGAGCAATTAAGATAATGCGTTCGGAGCAAGAAAAAAGTTAAAGGCGGCATTCTGCGAACACAGTACTAACCCACAAGTCGTTGGCATTTTCTATATTACAGTACTAACCCACAAGTCGTTGGCATTTTCTACCTTACAGTACTAACCCACAAGTCATTGGCATGTTATACCTTACATTACTAACCCACAAGCTATTGGCATGTTCTACCTTAAGTACTAACCCACAAGTCATTGGCATGTTATACCTTACAGTACTAACCCACAAGTCATTGGCGTGTTCTACCTTACAGTACTAACCCACAAGTCATTGGCATGTTATACCTTACAGTACTAACATACAAGTCATTGGCTTGTTCTACCTTACAGTACTAACCCACAAGTCATTGGCATGTTCTACCTTACAGTATTAACCCACAAGTCATTGGCATGTTCTGCCTTATAGTACTAACCCACAAGTCATTGGCATGCTCTACCTTACAGTACTAACCCACAAATCATTGGCATGTTCTACCTTACAGTACTAACCCACAAGTCATTGACATGTTCTACCTTACAGTACTAACCCACAAGTCATTGGCATGTTCTACCTTACAGTACTAACCCACAAGTCATTGGCATGTTCTACCTTACAGTACTAACCCACAAATCATTGACATGTTCTACCTTACAGTACTAACCCACAAGTCATTGGCATGTTATAGCTTACAGTACTAACCCACAAGTCATTGGCGTGTTCTACCTTACAGTACTAACCCACAAGTCATTGACATGTTATACCTTACAGTACTAACCCACAAGTCATTGACATGTTCTACCTTACAGTACTAACCCACAAGTCATTGGCATGTTATACCTTACAGTACTAGCCCACAAGTCATTGACTTGTTCTACCTTACAGTACTAACCCACAAGTCATTGGCATGTTCTACTGTACAGTACTAACTCACAAGTCATTGGCATGTTCTGCCTTACAATACTAACCCACAAGTCATTGGCATGTTCTACCTTACAGTACTAACCCACAAGTCATTGGCATGTTATACCTTACAATACTAACCCACAAGTCATTGGCATGTTATAGCTTACAGTACTAACCCACAAGTCATTGGCATGTTCTACCTTACAGTACTAACCCACAAGTCATTGGCATGTTCTACCTTACATTACTAACCCACAAGTCATTGGCATATTCTACCTTACAGTACTAACCCACAAGTCATTGACATGTTCTACCTTAGAGTACTAACCCACAAGTCATTGGCATGTTATGGCTTACAATACTAACCCACAAGTCATTGGCATGTTCTACCTTATAGGACTAACCCACAAATCTTTGGCATGTTCTACCTTACAGTCTAACCCACAAGTCATTGACATGTTATACCTTACAGTACTAACCCACAAATCATTGGCATGTTCTACCTTACAGTACTAACCCACAAGTCATTGGCTTGTTCTACCTTACAGTACTAACCCACAAGTCATTGGCATGTTCTACTGTACAGTACTAACCCACAAGTCATTGGCATGTTCTGCCTTACAATACTAACCCACAAGTCATTGGCATGTTCTGCCCTACAGTACTAACCCACAAGTCATTGACATGTTATACCTTACAGTACTAACACACAAGTCATTGGCTTGTTATACCTTACAGTACTAACCCACAAGTCATTGGCATGTTATAGCTTACAGTACTAACCCACAAGTCATTGGCATGTTCTACCTTACAGTACTAACCCACAAGTCATTGGCATGTTCTACCTTACAGTACTAACCCACAAGTCATTGGCATGTTCTACCTTACAGTACTAACCCACAAATCATTGACATGTTCTACCTTAGAGTACTAACCCACAAGTCATTGGCATGTTATAGCTTACAGTACTAACCCACAAGTCATTGGCATGTTCTACCTTATAGTACTAACCCACAAATCATTGGCATGTTCTACCTTACAGTACTAACCCACAAGTCATTGGCATAATATAGCTTAAAGTACTAATCCAGAAGTCAGTGGCATGTTCTACCTTACAGTACTAAACCACAAGTCATTGGCATGTTATAGCTTACAGTACTAATCCACAAGTCATTGGCATGTTCTACCTTACAGTACTAACCCACAAGTCATTGGCATGCTCTACCTTACAGTACTAACCCACAAGTCATTGGCATGTTCTACCTTACAGTACTAACCCACAAATCATTGACATGTTCTACCTTAGAGTACTAACCCACAAGTCATTGGCATGTTATAGCTTACAGTACTAACCCACAAGTCATTGGCATGTTATAGCTTAAAGTACTAATCCAGAAGTCAGTGGCATGTTCTACCTTACAGTACTAAACCACAAGTCATTGGCATGTTATCTTGTTGGTTTATCAGTGACATAACTTGTCAGATCCAAATGTATGTGCACCCGAAGGGGAGGCGGTGCCGAATTCTTTTGTAGCCTGCAGTAAAAAAGCCTTAAAAATTTTTCCTTCTGGTGTTTCGTAAATTAGTTGCTATCAAATCTGCCCCAGCGAAAATAATACTCGTCTACTTTGATTTCATAGTCTACCGACTTTGAAATCAGGGTGGGCGAATTAAGAGTTATAGCATCATTGTTTTAGTAAACACCAAGTTTACGGCATGAGTGTTTGATAAATCTTCGATACAGACAAAACAGAAAAGGGCACATTTATTAAACAAAAAAAGAGCTGGAATTTTGTTATCACGAAACAATTTTAAATTCACGTGGACGACGATAAAGCAAACTAGTTATTTTATGTTATCTCTATGCCACATTCGACCCTTCGGAAATTTTCAACTTTACATCGCTGAGGAGTGTGAAACGAACTCCCATCGCTCAATTTTCATCGGAGCATGCTAACCATCTCCATGAGATAAGCTTTGGCTTTCAGGTATCCCCAAAGCCAGAAATCACCAGGAGTAATATCCGGTGAGTGCACTGGCCAGAACTGCAGAAACCTTCGAGAATTTATGCGTTCACTGCCGAATGTTCGACTGAGAAATTATTGTGGCACTGCTGTGTGAGAAGACGTTCCGGTGTGCCGGGTCGGCATTGGAAATTGCAAATTCATCCATGACATTTTCGTGAACTAGCGGGCGTCCTCTTCTGTACGCTATAGCAATTCTCTAGCGTCTTAGAACTTCCGGATCATCCTCTTCAATGCTGCGGATGTAAGGAATCCTCTCCGTATTCCACTGATACGTCGATGCTGGCTTAACGCCCTATTAGCATTGCTCTGATTTGAATAATAAAGTTTTACCAGTAGCGTGCGTTCCTTCTTTGTTAGAGTCATAATTACTACCGACAGCCTATCCAGTGCTGTTTTTATCTTGCCAGACGCAGCTGGCTAAATTTTCTTGTGATTATTTGCATACAAAATTTTCATGTGGACGACCTGCAGTTACTTGGATTTCAGCAATGATGCTTCTGCGGTGCATCACAGGTAATCTCTTGGCAGCATATTGAGCAGATTATGTGCTAAATGGTTTGCCCTGTCAATAAGTAGTAAACTCTCGAACTTTTCTGCTCTTTGCTTGTGTCTTCAGCGCCATTGTTCCCATAGCGGCGCAATTTTTAGCTATTTTGTTTACCAGTAAATACCTTTCCCATGCTCTCAATAAGTTACCTACCAAGCTTTATCCCAATATCTCCACCTGTCGTTTTCCTAGACACCGGAGAATAGGGGTACTTATTTAATAAGCAGCCCCCATATATAGATCTGTAAATATCTCGTACATTTTCCTTGTACAATGTATCGTCAACGACACCGGTGGCGCAGTGGTCTAAGCGCTAGCGCTTAGAGTGGGCGCCAACTTTTCAGAGTTAGAAACGGGTCAAACATTTTGAACCCGGAGCCGGCCGTCACATAATTGGACCCGTCCCGGGCCTGACACGGACAAATCTGCTTTGAATTATAAATAAAAATAGTAATAATTATCTGCTTTAAATTATAAATAAAAATAGTAATAATTATCTGCTTTGAATTATAAATAAAAATAGTAATAATTATCTGCTTTGAATTATAAATAAAAATAGTAATAATTATCTGCTTTGAATTGAAAATAAAAATAGTAATAATTATCTGCTTTGAATTATAAATAAAAATAGTAATAATTATCTGCTTTGAATTATAAATAAAAATAGTAATAATTATCTGCTTTGAATTATAAATAAAAATAGTAATAATTATCTGCTTTGAATTATAAATAAAAATAGTAATAATTATCTGCTTTGAATTATAAATAAAAATAGTAATAATTATCTGCTTTGAATTGTAAATAAAAATAGTAATAATTATCTGCTTTGAATTATAAATAAAAATAGTAATAATTATCTGCTTAGAATTATAAATAAAAAAAATAAGTTAATAAAAATTATAAATTAGTTTTTCTCTCTAACCGATCTGCAACTGTCGTTTGAAAGCAGTATTTTCAATGTCTTCAGAGAGTTTTAGTACATTGCTAAAAATCAAGGAAGGTAGACAGCTAAATACAAACTGGATAATGGATGTGTTCCGCATCTGCAAACTACATCGGAATGACCACACGTTCGTTTGGAATTAGAATCAACGAACATAAAAGGGATATAAGACTGTAAAATAACCACTGCCCTATCAAGAGAAGTCAAGTTTAAGTCCGCTGATCATGTGTGGAATGATATCAAGAAATTAGCTCCATACTCCACACCCAAATCTACTGCCATTCGCGAAACCTTGGAAATCTTGACCAGCAGCATGGCTTGCAATGTAATGTCTCTCTAGTTGTCACGCATTTGGAATCAATTCTTCAAATAATGCTGTGCTTTCTAACACAGTACCGGGCGCCCAACCAACGTGACCTCGTTTTTTCGAATGACTGATCATATTTGCGCCTATTCATTTATTGTCTAGTCAAGTCACCACGTTCAAATTGTTGAAGTGTTCCATTATCCAGTTTGCAGTTAGCTGTCTACATTCCTTCAAAAAGCCACCTGGTTGATGTGCAAAAGCTTGGAAACTTTTATTTATAATCTACGCCAACAAATTCGGATTACTAGTACTATTTTAAGTGTAATTGGTGTACGGTTGCTTATTATTAATAACTTTTTATTTCATTTTGAATCTCCAGTTTTCTTGATCGCTGTACTTTGCAGTTTTAATAATCTTTATAATTGTGTGCAATTCATTTAGTTCTTTGTCCCTTGGTGTCTTTAAACATTACAGACCTTTGTGTTCTGCATCTACAAAAACTGCGTTTCACTGAAAAGTTTCCGCTTTCCATTCTATAGGAATAAATATTTGAGCAATTCTGAAGCCTTAGTATCGAAAGATTATTTTATTCGGACAAAGCTGTTTAGCAAGACAGGGTCGTCAGATAAATATATAACTCGCATTTTTTATATAATTTTGATGATCAAATTTAAAAACTTCTTTCCTGAATAATAGGCTGATTTTAAGATTGACTTTTATGCAAATTTTATTGCACCTATAGGAAGGACCGGTCCTTAGCATAGACAAATAAAAGCTGCTGCCTCGAGCCATCACTGATAGTGAATACGGTTTATAATCATACATCGATTTTTATTTTAATCTGTATTACCCTTGAAAAAAGAAATAAATGAAACCAATGATACGATAAACAGTTTATATACGAGTATAAAACAACTTATATGCATTTTTTGAATTTTAGTTACGTGTCAGTGAGGAAAAAAATTAGCTACTCAGATCTTATTGAAAACCGATATTATAAAGATGCACATTTTCCAGTCAGAAATGCTGTTATAAACTGCTAAGTGAAACTTTCTCCTCTAGGAGCACCGAAGTTCTAATGCCGGATGTAGTGTTTCGAACCTATTCTGATTCAAAGCAGTAGAGGTTTAAAAGTGTCATTGTTTGAACCTGTTTTACCTATTATGTTTTCAAAATAGTGATTCATTTTCAGAAGAAACGCAGAAGTTCCTTTTAGAAGTATTCACATAAATTTTGGGGCGGAAACAATGAATTCGGAAGATGTGAATCCGTTTTTTGGTGTAAATATGACGTGGATGTTAGGTGAGATAATATCCGAAAACTTGAAAGTTTCGTCGTCCTGGAGGGGAATCGAACCTGCGTCTCCCGGATAGCACCCGAGTATGCTAACCACTACACCACCCAGAACGATCAAGTTTCAGATTAATTTGAAAATAACCACCGAATTCGCTAGTCGAAGTATTCCGTATTCATGGTGCGAATCCTGTGATGGTTATATTCAAATTAATGGGAAACTTGAAACTTGGTCGTTCTGGGTGGTGTAGTGGTTAACATAATCGAGCGCTATCCGGGAGACGCGAGCTCGATTCCCGCTCCTGGACGACGAAATTTTAAAATATTCGGGTATTATCTGAATGAATATCCATGTCATACACCAATAAACGGATTCAGTTTTTCCGAATGTGTACTGTACAGTGGTGTACGCCCATATTTAATTCTTTATAGAATAAAGGTCATACTGTCTAGGCACGTTAGAAATATTTTATTTTACGCTAAAACACACTAGCGCTTTCGAAACTATTATATCGTTTCATCATCAGGTGTACAAAATAACATGCAGATCCTTTCAAATACACACTATTCAAAAATACCCCTTGAGGTTATGTTAAACGGTATAATAGTTTCGAAAGCGCTAGTGTGTTTTAGCAAAAAATAAAATATTTCTAACGTGCTTGACGGTATGAACTTTATTCGACGTATAAACATAAACCGGTTCGTAATCAATCTCACCCGAGTGTCTGATTCGTAAAATCATCATATCTTACAGAGTTCATCACTTCGGGATATTTAATACACATTTCATTCATTAACAATGAATTTGTTACTAATAAGGCAAAATTAAAAGAAAAATCACTTGTTTTTAAACTGAAGACATTGTAAGAATACTTCATCTCATTCGCTGTTTTGCCGAGTTTGAAAAGTTAAGTTAAATTAAAAAAATTTATTTCCTAGAGCGTGGATTTGAAAAACAAACGCAAACATCTTTGATTTTAAGAGAGCGTAGAACCTATTTCATTTCCAATTATAAGGAATTTATTTAAACGATAAAACATACAGAAGTTACTTCTGTTTCGCTCTTTATGGCCTTCTAGATCAAACATTTCACACTCAACACCCTTTCCAATTTGTCTTGTATTTCTAAATGTTTCTTTCCGGAGAATTAAATTCAGCGACAGCTTGATGTCAAACACATCTGTCGGGTAATTCATAGATTCACCGGCAGGATACATTGAATTGGGAATTTCAAAGCTTTGGTCCGCCGCCAAGTGGCGAAACAGAATTCTCTTTTCAGCTTAAACTCAAAAAGCGTAAGAGAAAAAAAATGAATTCCTAGTTATTGAAACCATTTTATAGATACCATTTACGAAGATTCCTTGTGAAGCAAAAATGATGAAATAAAAACACCTAGACAGGATTTTCACTTGTTATACATATAACACCATTTACAAAGAGTGTAAACCCGAAAGAAATTGTACATCTTTTTCACACACACACACACCATCATCATTCTCAACCATTATCAATCCACAACTGGACGAAGGTCTCCCCAAGTTTCTTCTACAACGGTATGTCTTGTGCAAGTCTCCTCCATGTTACTCCGGCATACTTTCAAATTTCATCCACCCATTTCACATGTTGTCTTCTTCTGGGTCTTTTCCTGTCCCTTGGAATTCAGTCTAAAATTTCGGCTGTCCATTGATGGTCTGTCCTTCTGGCAATATGCCCAACCCATTGCCATTTCAAGGATTTTACTCTGATCATGATGTCTTCCACTCTTGTCCTTTTTCTGATCCACGAGTTCCTCTTCTCATCTCTCCTAGTTACACCAAGCATGCACCTCTCCGTGCTTCTTTTAGTTGTTTGTAGTCTTTGCATGTCTCTTTTAGTTAAGGTCCACGTCTCTGCACCATACGTAAGCATTGGAAGGATGCATTGACCAAACACTTTTCTTTTAAGACATAATGGTAAATTGCTCTTGAAAATTATTCTGTTTCTTCCAAAAGCTCTCCAGGCAAGTTTTATACGCCGATTAATTTCTTCATCAATGTGACTGACCCTCACTTGATATCTGCTGTCCAAGATAAACGTACGTATCTGTTATCTCCAGCTGTTCTCCTTCAATCAATAAATCTTCATTTCTTGTAAAAGCATTGTACATCACTTTTGTCTTCTGAAAGTTCTTTTTTAATCTCACTTAAGTCATGTCAGCAAGTTCCTGGGTCATACTCTGCAGCTCCGATGGGGTAGTTGCAAAAATGACTACGTCATCAGCAAAACGAAGGTGAGTTAGATAATATCCATTAATCTTTATCCCTTTGTTTTCCCGGTTCAGTGATTGAAAGACATTTTCCAATGTGGCATTAAAGAGCTTCGGAGATATGGTGTCACCTTGTCTCACTCCCTTTCAAATTTTTATGGGTGCTGTATTCTCAAACAGCCGAATCTTTGCACTTGCATTTTCATAGATGTTATTAATAATATTAATGCATGCTTCTTCAATACCGCAGGACTTCAAAGCCATTGTAACTGATGATGTTTTCACCGAATCAAAGGTCTTTTCATAATCGATAAAAGCCATGCATAATGGAACTTCATATTCCCTCGCTCTTTCAATTAGTTCTCTCAGTACGTATATATATATGTCTTTCAATCACTGAACTGCGAAAACAAAGGGATAAAGATTAATGGAGATTATCTAACCCACCTTCGTTTTGCTGATGACGTAGTCATTTTTGCAACTACCACATCAGAGCTGCAGAGTATGATCCAGGAACTTGCTGACTAGAGTAAAGATGTGGGATTAAAAATGAACTTTCAGAAGACAAAGGTGATGTACAATGCTTTTACAAGAAATGAAGATTTATCGATTGATGGAGAAAAGCTGGAGATAACAGACACGTACATTTATCTTGGACAGCAGACATCAAGTGAAGGTCACATTGATGAAGAAATTAATCGGCGTATAAAACTTGCCTGGAGAGCTTTTGGAAGAGACAGTATAATTTTCAAGAGCATTATGCCTTAAAAGAAAAGTGTTTGATCAATGCATCCTTCCAGTGTTTACGTATGGTGCAGAGACGTGGACCTTAACTAAAAGAGACATACAAAGGCTGCAGACAACTCGAAGAAGCATGGAGAGGTGCATGCTTGGTGTAACCAGGAGAGATAAGAAGAGGAACTCGTGGATCAGAAAAATGACAAGAGTGGAAGACCTCATGATCAGAGTTAAATCCCTGAAATTTCAATGGGCTGGGCATACTGCCAAGAAAGACAGACCATCGATGGACACCCGAAATTTTAGATTGGATTCCAAAGGACAGAAAAAGACCCAGAAGACCACATGGGAGATGGGTGGATGAAATTCGAAAGTATGCGGGAGTGACATGGAGGAGACTGGCACAAGACAGACCGTTGTGGAGGAAACTTGGGTAGACCTTCGTCCAGCAGTGGATTGATAATGGTTGACAATGATGATGATATATACTGATATATATAACCACCCAAATATTTTCTAGGCATTTAACAGCACATGAAAGTAACCATGTGCAATATACATTGGACCAAGTATTTCACCTCTGACACATGTTACTCCACCCATCCGCCATTATGGAATCTGCCATATTGGAATCAACTTCAATTTTTCAAATGGCAGTAAGGGTCATATGACCACTCAAAGTCACGTAAAAGTTACTCAGAAAAACAGTGGTACGATTATGTTTTACATATCTTTATTAGTTTTCAAGTTATTGTATGTTGCATGATGACTTGAGGTAATACCGAACCACAAAAAACTGTGGTCTTGTCCAGCTACACACGCGGGCAAACCTCACAACAGGTGATCAATATGTTGTCCTTGTGCACCTACACACACGGCGAAACGTCGTTCTCATTCAATACGAACACGGTTTAGCATTTATGTTTTAATGCTGTCCCACGCATCTGAAATACGCACCTTTAACTACTGTAAATGTTGCAGATCTCTGTCGTTGTTCGCATGCACCACTCCTTTCACATACCCCCTCAGAAAGAAGTCCAACGGACTTCAATTGGGGAGCGTGCTGGCCACTCGACAGGCCCACGCCGCCCAATCCAACAATAAGGGAATTGCTCATTCAGATACCAATGAACAGCTGCAGCGTAATGAGGAGGAGCACTATCCTGTTGGAAGAAGCAGGGGAAATCACCATCTCCATCTAACAACATTGGGAGGGTGGGTTCTTGCAACAAATGGTTGTTCCTGTCGCCAGTCAAATTGCCGTCAATAAACAGCTGACCGACAATGCGTATCCTCCATATTCCACATCACACCATTAATTTTCGTGCACTTTGGATTTTAGATGCGTTCATCCAATATGGATTGGTGTCCGACCAGTACCAGGTATTATGGCGATTAACCTCTCCATTCAGGTAGAAATTGGCCTACTCACTGAAAAGAATATTTGATGCAAATGTTGGGTCAGACTGAAGTTGCTGCACGGTCCACTCGCAAAATTGAAGAAGTCGATCAGGTTGTCTTATGGCACTAGCTTTCTCCCTTCTTTAAAACCGGTAGCCCTAAATTATGGACGGGGGACAGATTATATATAGCCCACTGAGTTGCTCACGGTGGTCGATGAGCTCCCAAGTAAAAATAAAAAAATGCTGATTTGAATATCATTTTGACTGATTTCATTGTGGAATTAGGCTGACAGCTCTTGGACCATAACGATACCAACCCTGACAATTGCGGATAAAACGTTGAGGAACGGGGAAGCGTGAATCCGTTACAAACGCATCACAGTTTGCGAAAGGGAAAAGAAACAAAGCTTAAAGTAATGTACCTCGATTGCACAGGAGAAGCATTCAATAATGAAATCCTATAATGGCTTACCAGGCACAAGAGCAACATAAAGACGTAACAGAAAAGAAAGATATTTGAATAAAAAAATGGTCTGAACGATAACGTTGAGGATTTAAGTGTTCATGAGGAACCGCTCTAATTAGAGGTACTTTTTGTTCTTTCACTGGGGAAGAGCAATTCACAGACTCCATACTTTCTTAAGATCAGGCAAAATGGTGAAGTTTTTGATGCCGTACATCTTTCTCGACAGAAGTAAAGTAAACCCCAAATAAAAATTTTTGAAGGAACGAACATTGGTAACGAAGCGTCATTGTCAAAACCATTGCTAAAATCTGATCGTGCTGTATGCTATCCCATGAAATGACGCAACAACAGTCAATTTCCTTATTACTCAACAGCATACAGGGTGTCCCATAAAGGAGTAACCAATTTCAAATAATCATAACAATTTTAATATAAATGATCTCAATGCACAAATGTTAATTGACAGAACAGATCATGAAGTATTATAAACCTTCGATATTTCATTTCATTGCATTTTAGTTGTTACAGACATGGTATTACATAATCATAAATATATAACACAAATAATATATTATTGTAACAACAGGGAATGAGGAGGGAAAAGGCCTGATAGGTCTGACTCTTCTCCCACAGAATCAAAATTTCCATGAAAATAAAAAAAAATCCAAAAAAATCCAAAAAAACATAAACAAGTCCACATAATATCAAACACGGGTAGGGTGGTACAAGCAATTAATAAAGGTAATAGTACATTATGAGCTTCTGCTCAGTAGGAAATGCCCGAGTTTTCCTTTAAATATATTAATATTATTAGGTGATATAATATCAGTAGGAAATGTATTCCATAAACCAGGACCAATATAATTAATATATGATCTAAATCGTTCTGTTAGTGGAAACATGGGGATTAGTGAATATATTTTAAATACATGGAGATAATGTAAATATACGACGCCATCGCTCAGTCCACGTTATTTTTTATAAATAACGAATAGCAACTAAAAAATTGTATATCCGACACCGCTGGGATCGATCCCCAGATCTCTCGATAACTAGCCGAGTGCGTTCGCTTTACGCTACAGCGCTATGTGTGGTTTATCAGTCAGCATCTGACTACACAAATCCATATTGATGGGCTCAGTAACTGAATTCCACTAGATGAAGACAGATCAGTTACTGAGCCCATCAATATGGATTTGTGTAGCCAGATGCTGACTGATAAACCACACATAGCGCTGTGAATTGTTGGCACCGTAGCGTAAAACGAACGCACTCCGCTGGTTATCGAGATATCTTGGGTTCGATCCCAGCGGTGTCGGAGTACAATTTTTCAGTTGATATTCGTTGATTATAAAAACATAACGTGGACAGAACGATGGCGTCGTATATGTACATGGGGATTAGTGTTGTTTTTTTGTCTCGTGGAGTAATCATGGCTGTGAGTACTTATTGTAATTAAATCTTGGTAGTAACCATTTTTAATTCTCAAAAACATTAGTTTACCTATACTATAGATATGCAATTGTTGAATCGTTAGTATATTAAGATCATTTGGACTGAGTCTAGCCTGAAAGACTGTATTTGAAAATTGAGTATTTTGTAGTTTAAATTGTAATAGTCTTATGAATCTATTTTGTAACGACTGAAGTTTTTTCATATTGTATAAACTAGTCGATCCCCAAACAGATATACAATAGATTAGATAAGACTGAAATAAAGTGTAGAATAATAAAATCATTAATTTTGGGGTTAAATTGGCCACTGCACTACTAATAACCCCTATATTTCTTGAGATCTTATTAGAAAGGTAGTCAACATGTGAATTCGATTTTTAATCGTGCTGAATAATGATACCAAGATAGTTATGACTTTGAACCACTTATATAGATGATCCAAGTAAATTAATATTCTGAATTAAGGAGGTGGGGGTTAACGTACTTGAAAAAATCATTACTTTTGTTTTGTTTATATTAATAGCCAGATCATTTCTGGTTAACCAATTAGTGATAGATGTAAAACGGACTTGGGCGTCATTTGCCACCCGAACAATGTCTAAACGGAATTCCAGTTCCAACCATGTTCGTTCGAGAATGTCCGTATTAACTTTCTGCAGTGTGCGTCTGTAATTCTTCTTTTTAAGTCGGCAATGTCTGCAACAGGGGTGCTCACCCTTCATGAATCCCCATAAAAAAAAGTCACATGGTGTTAAGTCCGGCGTACGTGGGGCCATGCAATGGAACCACCACGCCCAATCCATCGATTGAGAAATTTGGTATCCAGAGACCTCCTCACAATCAAAGCCCAATGAGGTGGCGCCTAATCTTGTTGTAAAATGACTGAAGTTGCCAGTTAATCCAACTGCGGATACAAAATCTGCTCAATCATGTCCAGATCTGAACATCAGTTTAATGTAAAGCGTAAATCTACTGATACTTCTCTCTCACGCCTGGTCAGTGCTGGTACTTACATTCCTGATTGAATGCTTCGCATCTGTTGATTTACGGCCCAAAGGACAAAGTTTCTTTATTGTATATGAAAAGCATGTTTATTCACCAGTTCGGTGATAAATGTTGCCATGATGATATGCCGTACCATATTCCTCGGGCCTGGAAGAACTTGTTAAATGGACTACCGTTACCTTTATAATTACTATTCTGAGTTTATTTTGCAGAGGGCGTTACGAATGTATTTCAGTGATGTATATCATTACTGTACCGTCAGGTGGCGCTTTATAGTTTCTTCAATACCGTAATATTAAAACTATTTAAGAACTCTGGTTCCATATGCTATGTGTCACCGGATGATGCGGTAGCTGCTATTGCGAAAGATCTTGTGTTTTGAATCTATTGTATATAGCTTTTAACCTCATGTAAATAAATATAGTTCAGTATAGCACTTGAGGATATTTTTACATGAAATTGGATCGTACAATGACTTGGGTCTATGTTTTTATACATGTCCAGGTAATTATCAGCTCTCACGGTCGCTTCCTGAAAGTAAAAGGGTCCAATAACACGGTCGATCATTATGCCACACCAAACATTCACTTTTGGGGTAGCATGTTCATGTTCCATTATGCAATGCGGGTGTTCAGTTCCCCAAATTCTCACATTCTGTTTATTAACCTTTCCAGAAACATTGAAAGTGCACTCATCCGAGAAACAGATTTGTCTCAGGAATGATTCAGCACTTGCAATGTTCTCCAACATATCTTCAGCAAACTGTTTAAGCTTCACATGATCATCTAGGGTTATGTTGATGGGTTATCTTTTATTTGATGATGACACCAGCTTTTTTTCCCCTGGGGATTCGTTGTCCGAGATATTGCCTCGTGCAAATAGTGACCTCCAGGAGATTTCTCGCTGGTTTGGTTGTAAGGCTCTTACAATTCATACTAATAAAACAACCTGTGTCTTTTTTTCGGGCCGTGGTCTTCGGCTGTCGTCGCCTACTGTTATTTTCTTGAACGGGGATCTTGTTACATTCGGATCTTTGGTGAAATTTCTGAGTGTTGTACTACATGAGACTTTGCGTTGGGGTGTCCATATAAGTTATTTAACAAATATTCTTAAATATCGTATTGGTGTTATATCCAGGATTTCTGTTTTTTTTACAGTAAGACTCAGATTAATGCTATATTATTATTTCATCTATCCTATGTTGTCTTATTGTACTTTGGCCTGGGGTCGGACAACGGATGGTAATGTAAACAGAATTCTTGTTCTTCAGAGAAAATATATTCGGCTTCTAAATTCATCTTTAAATACTGGTATCATTTATTGTCTTTATAACACACTTCACTTCGATAAAATATTTAGTTTTAGGTTATTACTACTTATGCATGACAAGAGTCTACACGAACAGGTATCTTGAACTGTTGCAATTACAGCATTTCTCCCATTCACATGATACTCGAGGTCATACGAGTTTCGTGGTTCTTATGAAGACAAAATTGCTGCAAAACAGTATTATTCCAGCTGGACCACGTGAGTGGAACAGACTGCCACTACACATCAGGGAAATTGTGGACACTTGGGTATTTAAAAAACTGTTACGAGAATTTTTGTTAACCTGACACATCTACCTTTGGAGACCGGGGGCTCGTCATGCTTAAATTTAAGCCTTTTTTCCTGGCTCCATGCTACAGTTCCATAATACATTGTTATTTTTTTTAATGAATTACGTTGTATCGACATTTTTTGGTCAATTGTAAACGGGATTAGTGCTTGTATGTTGATGATTATTATACTAGATATATTTGAGGTGCTTGAGCTCTTGTTTTCTCTTGGAATAAATAATTAGTACTAAATGCTATTATTTTATATTGAACTTTGTGATATTACTGTGACTTTATGTTTTTATTCCATTGTGTTAATATTTAAATTTAGTTTAGTACATATGCCAATTTTTGATGTGTGTGTTTTGTTAGATATAAATGTACGGTGTTGTGTGGCAGAATTTTTATTAAATTCAATTCAATTCAATCTGCAGTTTACGCGGGTGCATTTCCAATCTCTGACGTAACACTGTATGCACTGACGACTTGGGGATGGCAGCTGTCGTGCTGCTTGTCTGATTGACTTTCTAGGGCTACGAGTGAATGCCTGTCTCACAACCCACTCCCTCTCGTCCATGATTTTTCTTTGTAAGGACGCTACCAGTCTCCTTGAATAACTCACACCACTTTCCGATGCTGTTACGTGTGTGCTCCCATATTTCGTTCTGAAATCCCGCTGAAACTGCGTTTCGGATCAGGTTTCAACAAACCACTCCACAATCTGTGCTTTCGTTGCAGGATCCATTGGGTGCACTTCTGGAAAACGTGAGGATATTCATTACCACCTGAAACAAACAGAATGCTGATATTAGTTTTGTATCCAAAGTTATCGCCATTTGAAATTGGTTACATCTTTTTGACACACCCTGTTTTACTAAAATATCGCCGAACATTTATTTATCACATTTCGCATAAATGTTACAATTTCTCATTGCAATTTGCGTAAATTACGAAAACGTTATGCTAAATGTAATAAAAGCCATTATAAAAACGCATTGTGATGCTATGCATCTTTCCCGTCAGTAGTGAAGTATGCGTCGTAGTGTAAATTATCCTCCTCTCAACCTTCCCAAGATTAGGAAGCTGTCGAGGGGAAGCAAAATTATTAGATAAGCTCTAAAATGATGTATAACATGATTGGGTGTAACTTGTAGATATCCTAGACCAGAGGTTCCCAATCTGTGAGTCGCGACGCCAAAGGAAATCGCCGGTCTTTGTCCGGGGCGTCGCGACTATAAGGAAAAATTAAAACTTATAAGCTACAGTGAAACGAACCATGACATTACATAGTTTAAAGAGTGATCTGTAAGAAAAATATTAAAGAAAACAGAAAACACATTATTTTTCTTGTTGTGAAAGCGCTCCCATCAGCTGAGTTCCGGACTATAATCTCTTTGAAAACTTGACATGACGCCGTGTGGAGCTCGCTCCCCCTGCATTCTGAAAATGGATTGAGCCAGGAAAGGTCAAGCGATAACGTTCTGCCGCCACATTGTTGGGCGCTTAATTTGCTACGCAGTTTTCATTCGATAAATATACATGTAGCATGTATAAACAATCGCTAGAACTGAGCGGCTGTTTTTTAATAACTGTGAACGTAGATATTTCTATGTGAGTGTGTGTTAATTTACGGTAATGGAGAAGTTTTTTAATAAAAGAGGTGGTGTGGAAGAAGTTGCAAGTACTGTAGTTTAAACAGGCGAGATGGAACAAGTCCCAAAATTATGATGACGCGTACTTGGATTTCGGTTTCACGTGCAGTGTTGTTAAGAACGCAGAACGTCCTCTGTGTGTAATCTGCCTGATTACAAGCTGGTAATGTACGTAACTATTTTCTTTTTAAAAAATACCACAAACTCAAATTTGGGCAATTTTTATTTTAATTTTCGGTTCAAGGGCGTGTTCTACGGAAAATGTGACATGTGAAAGGCGGCGCGGTCTCAAAACGTTTTGGAACCCCTATCCTACACCACAAGTTAGTTAAATCATGCAATGCATTGATTATGATACGCTTTCCAACATACCAAAAATAATTACTCAATTATTACTCAAGTTATGACGATAATGGCTGTGGAATAAATCTCGATCCTGTGTCCTGACCTTTCACCCCATTTCGATGATATTAAACAGAACCGGTTCAGTATACCTCCGAAACAACATGATAACGTTTTGTTGCAATCGAATATGTTTTTAAGCAAGTTATGACGTATAAGGGCGATGGAATGAATCCCTCTCCTATGTCCTGACCTTTGACCCCATTTCGCCCATTCTCAAAAGGAATCGTCCCCAGGTGGTGCCTTACCACATACTAAAAGTTCATCGAAATCGAACCATATTTACGCAAGTCATGACGCATAAGGGCAATGGAATGGATCCCGCTCCCATGTCGTGATCTTTGGCCCTATTTCGTCCATTTTCAATAGGGTTCGTCCGCAGGTGGCACCCTACCACATGCTAAAATGTCATCGAAATCGAACCACTTTTACACAAGTTATGACGCATAAGGGCAATGGAATAGAATGGATCCCGCTCCTATGTCGTAACCTTTGCCCCCATTTTGTCCATTTTCAATAGGGTTCGTCCACAGTGGTTCCCTACCACATACTAAAATTTCATCGAGATTGAATAATTTTTACCCAAGTTATGACGCATAAGGGCAATGGAATGGATCCCACTTCTACGACCTGGCCATTGACCCCATTTTCCCCCATTTTCCATAGGGTTCATCCCCAGGTGGTCCCCTACCACATACTAAATTTCCATCGAAATCGAACCTTTTTTACGCAAGTTATGACGCATAAGGGCAATGGAATGGATTCCTCTCCTATTTCCTGACCTTTGACCCCATTTGACCCATTTTTAATAGGGTTCGTTCCCATGTGGTCCCCTACCACATACTAAAATTCATCGAAATCGAACCATTTTTACGCGAGTTATCGTGCGGACGAACAGACGGACGGACAAAGTTGGAGCATATACGCTTCTTCAACCTACGGTTGGAGAGCGTGAAATGTTACCGATAAACCTAACTACGACACTTGCAATTCAGCTTTTCTTTCCATCTTTTAGGCCTGATTTTAGCTTGCGCATGTGCAGATGGAATTTCCGTTACTACATCACATTTCATCTGTGTCACGAAGTCGTTTCTTATGTTCGTCTAAATCTTAATGATATATAAAAATAATAATAAAAATAAATACTGTTTTTAAGAACGAAACAGTCGAAATACATACTATTGCCGCCGCCATAATTTAATAAATATTTTCTTTTATGACTCACATATCTTTCATTCATTGGTTTTACGACAATAGCATTCATTTATCCACCTACCTAATTACCACTCAATGTCAGGAATTAATAAACTTTATTGTTTGTTATGATTTAATTTTACTTAGTATACATCGTACTGTGGCTTAGTGTATTCATGAATGACGTGAATAAATGCCATATGTTGGAGGTAAATAAATGTATACTCTCCAATCAATCTTCTTTTTTTTTCACATCCACAAAGACCTTGGCATGCGAAAGATGCATGGCATAAATTATAATTTACAAACAGTACCTGGATATTTTGGACAATCCCTTTAAAGATGCAATGCGCTATAAAACTATCATTCGTTGATATGTAACATATAAACTCACGCTCTCGCTATTAAGCAGAGAGAAAAGGTCAGTGACCCTTTTAACGTTGCGATCTTCACCACCGAACCAAACAGGGTTCAGCCAATCTAAAAGCCACTCCAACAACAGAATGAGTGTTCTTCGGTAAATTCTCTCATGGCAACAGAAACCAGAGTGAAAATAATCTTGTAGAATTTGCAAAAGCAAACAATTTTACATCATTAATTCCTGTTTCACGAAAAGTCCTCATAGGAAATGAACATGGAAGCACTCTAATTGAGTGACAAGTGAAATTAATTTTATTATGTGTAATTAATAATTTATCACCGGAGATTTCATTGTACTAAACAGTTACAACAGAAAAAGTGTCCGTAGAATGTTGAGAACTCAGATGCACTTTAAAGTTATACCTGAACGTCGCAAGCTTATTAAACATAGGAAGAGAACTAATGTGACAAAACGTAGAAAAACATAATAAAACTTTAAGATCAGAACTAAAAAAAACGATTCTCTGCTCTAGATGGTCTAACAACAGAAGATATAGACTTCTCTAAATTTAACTGAAAAATTATCTTGACCCTTATAGCAGCAGCGACAAAAATAGATGGTACAAAAAACAAATACCAAATGAAAAAAAAAGTTTCAGAACAAATAAAATCCTGATATAAAACTGAAGTGAGATGAAGATAAATAAAGAAAATGTAATTTCCTTAGTGAAATATATAAAGCTACGCTACAGTCCGAAAAAATATATCACATAAGACAAAGAAATTCAATTGTGAACTAGTGAAAAAAAGCAATTCGGAACAACCAAAACCTGAAGAAACCAAAAATTTATCTTGGTAATGGAGAGAAACAGCTTATATTACTCACAAAAGAAGTTCGTACTGTAAAATGAAATAGAAGTGAAATTTTGAGAAAGATGAAAAAGTTCTACACAAAACTACGTGAAACGAATGATACATTCCAGAAATAAAGATAAATAGAAGCATCAGATTTCATTAGGTTCTCCCAAACGAAGTTGTTTATACAAATTAAGAAAATGAAGCGGGAAAGAACTCAGAGGAAGATTGGATTACCGTGGACATTCTGAAGGAAGCCACTGAAAAAAGAAACTGCACTACTCCAAGTATTAAATAGATGCCACCATGAAGTGAAAACTCTGATCACTGGAATAGTTACGGGATAGCAGTATGCCAAAAGTCACGGGATAGCAGTATGCACATTTTTAACTGGCGCTGTAGTCCTACAAAGACTTTGACGCACGTCACGATTTTTAACAGTTGCGAAGTGTAGTTCCGTGAGCCAGGTTGAACAACCGCTAGTAGGATTATGGCAAGCTGACATGAATTATCGGAGTTTGAACGGGGCGTGGTAGTGGGAGCCAGACGGATTGGGAATTCAATTTCCGAAGTTGTGCAAACATTCAACATTCCTCGATTCACGGTGTCACGTGTGTACCGAGAATGCCTCATGGAAGGCATTAACTACCCACCGTGGACAGAGCAATGGCCAACCACGGATGCTGAATGACCGTGAACAGAGGCGTCTCGTCTGACCAGGATTATCCATGCTAACAGACAAGCGACACTGGCTCAAATGACATCCACATTCAATGCAGGAGGTACCATAGACATATCCGTCAGGTCAGTGCAGCAAGATTCAGCGTCCATGGGGTATGGGAGCAAATGACCCGCCAGAGTGCCTTTGTTAACACCATGACATCGGACACAGTGCTTCACCTGGGCTCATGAACATGGTAATTGGACTTTGGAAGACTGGCAACATGTGGCGTGTTCAGATGAGTAACGCTACCAGTTGTTATGAGCTGATGGTAGGGCTCAGGTGTGGCGTAGACCCCATTAAGCCATGGACCCAAGCTGTCAAGAAGGCACTGTGCAAGCTGGTGGTGAGGGACTCTATACATGTGTGGGATGTCTTTACGTGGCTCTGGTCTTTTTAAACACGTCATTAACCGCCGGTAATAGCTTTGTTGCTCAGCTGGGTTACCATTTCCAGCCCTTCGTGGACCTTACGTACTCCAACAACGACAGCATTTTCCAGGTGAACAGTGCACCATGTCATCAGGCCCAAGTTGTCCAAAATTGGTTTGAAGACAGTTATGACGGATGGTCTGGCCACCACGTTCGCCCCACATGAACCCAATAGAGCACTTATGGTAGAAAGGTCCATTCGTACCCAAGATCCTGCACCTACAAATACTAGGGAACTGTGGGTGGCTGTTCAGACGGCATGGCTTAACAATTCTCCAGAAGTCTTCTGGCCACTTGTGGAATCGATGTCACGTCGAGTTGCTGCACTTCGCCAGGCTAGATGAGGTTTTACACGATACTAGGTACGTGTCCCATGACTTTTGGCACTTCAGTGTAATACAGTAATCCTGTCGCACAAAAATAAAAAGGATCCTTGAAGATCTCAAGAAGTACGTAAGTATTAACCTGCTATTCTTTGTTTATGGCATTTTCATTAAGGTGCTATAAACTCTCTTTATGGAAAGCGTGGTCATGGCTTAACCAGGAGAAAAACCTGGATGCACGAGTGGTTTCAGTACTATACAATAGATACGCACACCGAAGGGTCAAAACATTATCACTAGTGCTCCAAATGCCGCCAAAACAGCTCCTACCCGGAAAGGCATGGAAGCTACAAGTTATTTGGTATCAACACGTTACCACCGTGAGCTGCATGACATTTACCATTGTCTTGCTAATACAGATATTGATGGGCCTTATGAAAGTTACTGCTACAACACTAATATTGTATGATTGTCCCTGACGTTCGCGTAGAGTTTAGAATTCATGGTTTTGTCGGAAACGACGAATGGCCCCAAGCTGAACTAAGAGGCATAGCTCCATGGCTTTAACTTGCCTCTCCAAACTTCATTATCGACACGGTCCCAAAGGTACCTTTCTTCTGACACCTGCCGCAACCAGGAGCGAGCGTCAGACTGATAGACTATGAACCGTAACTCCTCAGCCCAGAATACAGTTTCTCATTTGTCTACAATTCGAGCGTTCTTTAAACCACGCTAATCAGTGTGTAGCACAGCTTGAAGTGACTAATGGCTTGTGATGGATGGTTGGCTGGCTGATTGACCTTGGTAACCCATATCGTGCAACTTCTTACTCATTGCGCTTATGCTAATATCAGTTCCAATAGTTTAAAATAAGGTATGCGTGATTTTATACCTCGTTGATTTGCACTCTGAGGTGACATTTCTTTGCAGAGCTATCTTGCGATGTCTAAGCTGGCCAGCGTCCTATTTTTTGAAGCCTATGTCATCAAATCATTCTGTAACAACGCGAGCAGCAAGACCATACTCCGTTTTTCCGCTAAAAGAGGTATGGGGCTTTTTCAAAATACTGCAACAACGTTGGCAGTTGCATAATTGTCATCTACACCGAGCTCGATGTTCATGGTTTTGTTGAAAACGACAAATGGACCGAAGCAGAACCACAAATAATATTCGATATCATCAAGATGCTTCCACTAAACTTCATTGTCCGGACAGTAAGGTCTAAAGGGTACCTTTTTCCTCGCATATGCCGGGTACTGCCCCCCCCCCACCCGGTAATAAATAAGGACGTCTTCCTCCCCCTTTCGACCTCGCTTCCGTGTCACTATCCTATCGGGCACTTCAGCCCAAATCTCCTAGTCTCCTATTTCTAAGGGTTGTTTAAGACCTGGTGTGAGACACTCCCTTCCTAAAATCCTCTACTGATGATGATTTCCTGGCATATGCCACACCTAAGAACGACCATCAGACTGGTAGACTGAACACCGTGACTCGTCAATCCAAAGAACAGATTTCTGCAAGTATACAGTCCAAGAACGTTACTTACACCACGCTGATCGGCTTGTGGCATTGATTAGTGGCTTTTTAATGGCTTCTCGAACGCTGTAGCCCATGCCGTACAGCTTCCTGGGCACTGTGCCTGGTGTTAGCATCAGTCCCAACAACCTGTATGAGATTTATGTGATCTGAGACAATGTTGATATGTGTTCTGATTGGATAGTCCATTACAGAGCTCTCCTATCGTGTTCTGTTAGCTTTGTACTTTTGCTGGGTCGTTTGTTGGCAGATTGAGCTTCAGTCCGCTGTGATTTGCATATCACATCACCAACCGTCGAATTAGGGACATTCAGCACCGCTGAAGCATCACGTACCGAGTTTTTTAGCTTATGTACCGTCATAGAATCACGAGCTCATAATAGCCCGTGCCATACAAGGGTGAAAAAGCTGTGACTGAAATTTTTGTAACGCGAATCGCAAAATGCATATACATAACTATAATAAACGGTTGAATTATTAATTTGTAGTCTATAAGATAGCTCACCAACAACAAAATTTTATAAAGTATTAGAAGATTGGTTTGCATGCCATCGCCGTTGTCGTTCTCTACTTAAGAGACGTTTTCTTTCAGCTTTATCTTCTTCAATCTTGTCCTACAAAGAAAAAATTCTACGGAACCAATAATTTTTTTTAATTTCCATCACCGTGAATCAAAACTACGACTGCATTAACCTTTCTTACAATTTTACTCGTTCCTTTTTATGAAATAAAATAATGCTGATTCATTTTTATTAAATAAAATACCGCTGATTCCTTTTTATGAAATTACTCTGCAATTTTATTCCTTTTTATGAAATTACTCTGCAATTTTATTCCTTTTTATGAAATTACTCTGCAGTGCGAAGAAAATGAAATAAAGCACGACATAAAACCTACGTAACAGAACAAACATCGCAGACAGCCACAGATGAAGTCGTTTGTCTTACTTTATTTTATTTTCCGGAATTTTTCCTTGATTTTACGTATCGTGCTGTGAGCTTAGTTCCGATTTTGGCCACCGGGCAAAAGCAGATGGTGCTGCAAGTACTGTTGACGTCTGAGCGTAAGGGACAGACATGGCCTATTACATTGGTTTTTACCGCTCGGAATTAGTTAAAACGTTTGTCGATCGAGGCGTCTTGCATTCATTGTCGCGCTATGTTCTTTTCATGGCCCTACGACCAAATTTATAGTTAGGTCTATGACGTGGCATTTGCTTAGGACCTATTTCACTATCAACAGAGGGATGTTAGGATAGTATTGGCAAGGCAATGTATATTAATTGCAGTACTATGATGAAATCTTTGGAGATGGTTTAAAATTTGATACAATAATTGAGTATGGTGTGGAGTATCTGCGATAAAAATTCAGTAATAAAAGGGAGGAAATGCGTGGATTATTAAGAAACACGGATAATCCGAAATTTACAATTTCATTGTGTTTTATAAATACTAACAACCAACTGTTCATTATTCGATCACATAATTTGCATTTTTTTGCTTTTATTCCAAAATCTCTGATATTTTTTGTAACGTTAATTCGAATTATCCACGCAGTTATGATATTATTATTTTCAAAGTCTGATTGGCTCACCTACTCTAACAAAATGTCATTAAGGGACAGCTCTGTGCTGTGATTAAATGAGCTCGTTAAGGACTTCCTCTTTTTCTTCGCGATCTTCCTCTTTTGGTTGATGTCTGCCTCACTCATATAGCATTGTAATCATGACTCACGTTAATCACTTTGCCGCTATTCATCCAAGATTATTTCAAGAGGTGTTTGAAACCTGAGTTATGAGTTAAACTCAGTTTCTCACGTATTTCTCTTCTCTTGCCTTCGTTTAAACTCGATAAATTACCTTCTGCATTTAAAAGAATTTTCCTTCCTTATTAAGTAGGTGAAAACACTATATTGACAAAAGTCACCGGACACCCCTTTTAAAAGCAAATGAACGGATCCGCTGCGTTGTTAAAATGCGAGGTACAGCTGCAAACAGTATAAAATCAAGCCTGCAGTTGACCGCGATCATATCGCACTGTGAGGTTGAATAAAAATGTCGCCGCAAGAGACAACTAACTTTGAGATAGGAAAGATTGTTGGGTAGTATATTAGTGGGTTGTCCATAAGAGAAACCGAGGGGCGTTTAAACATACCCAAGTCAACTGTTTTGGATGTACGGAATACGTGCAAGACATATGGCGTGCCCAAAGCAGCAAAACGTACCGGCAGACCAAATTTCCGCTTCTGATGTATTTGCAGCAAAATATGAGCTTCTAAAATCTCGATTAAAAAAAAAGTCGTGTGTTGACCGTAACTACTAATGTCGGAAAACCTTTGAGGAACATTTTCTTCTTGAAATAATACATGGTTTCTACTACAGGGGCGTAGATGTATATCTTATTTTTGTCAATATCTCTACTTCTAGGAGTCCGATTTGGAAAATCCCTTCTTTGTTGGATGGTGTTTCCCATGCGAAATGTTTTTCCTAAAAATTCAAAATTTTCAAGTAAGTCATAGACTTTCATCTAGGGGGCGTAGAGGTAAATTGCGTTTCCCCCTATATCTCTGCTTTTAAATTTCCGATTTGAAAAATTATTTCTGCACCGGATACAGCACCTGATGGGAAATCGTTTGCACATAATTTCTAATTTTTGTAAAAAAATTGTTTGGCCATCAGGTGGCGTAAATCTTAATTTTCGCTTCTCATGTATTTGCAGCAATATATGAGCTTCTAAATTGTCGATTGAAAAAATTCGTCGTTTGTAAACCGATAGTACTCATGTCGACAAACCTTTTCGAAACATTTTCTTCTTAAAATTATGCATGGTTTCTAAACCAGGGGACGTAGATGTATATCTTATTTTTGTCAATATTTCTACTTCCAGGAGTCCGATTTGAAAAATTCCTTCTTTGTTGGATAGTGTTTCCGATGCGAAATGTTTTTCCTGCAAATTATAGGCTTTCCGCTAGGGGGCACAAAGGTAAATTGCGTTTTCTGCGTTATTTCTGCTTCTAAAACTCCGATTTGAAAAATTCTTCCTGTATAGCATACAGTGATAGAGGACGTCTAAGCCTCAGGAGAATCGTTACAGCTATTTGACGGAGTACTGCACAAAACCTTAGTGTACAGGTGAGTAAAAATGCTGGAACCTCGGTATGTACACGTACCATTAGCAGAGAACTTCATTCCATGGGTTCCCGTGCTAGTGCAGCTGCTCATAAGCCTTTCATCTTCACTCGGTATGCTACTCGTCGTTTGACATATTGTAAAAAGGACCGTAGATTAATGGAAACGGCTTCTATGGACTGATGAATCGAGATGCACGATCCATAAGTCTGATGGCCGTGTGTGGGTATGGCGGCAGTCGGGGTAGCGCTATTTACCACAGTGTAATCTTCGTACGGTCAAATTTGGAGGAGACAGTGTACTCGTTTGTGAGAGTTTTTGGTGGTATAGTCCTAGCCCATTGGTTATCGTGGACAAACCTGTTTACCAAACACGTCTACCTCGATATTCCGGACAATTATGCACTAACAACTCTGTTTCAATACTACGGAACCGAGCCTTGTTGGTACCAGTAGGATAATGCACCGAGCCATAAGCAAAGACTGTTACGGCGTGGTTTGACGATAATTCCGTATCGTGTGTGGACTAGCCAGCACCAAACCCTTATTTTAATCCCATAGAGCACTTATAGGAGGAATTAGAGCTCCGCATAAGAAGTTTGGAACCAAGGCTTACTACTAAGCAACAGTTAGCGACAGTATTATGTACTGAATGGAAGCGCGTACCTATCACTGTGTTCCAAAACTTTGTCAATAAATGCTTTGCTGTGTTTCGGTTCTAGGTGTCCGGTGGCTATTGTCAATATAATGCATATCAATACTTATTTTCCCTTCTAAATTGTTGAATTTACGTGAAAGACATTTTAATTTTCATGTTTCAAAAGTTCAGTGAATATCATTTTCATAATTATTTTGATACAACAAATTGACGCATACTATTAATAGTACAATGGTTTGTATATAATTGTAACAATTTTTCTCAAGATCATGTTCAAAGTTAAGTTTTTTTATTTTATCTGCATTCTATTTGACTTCGGTTTGGGCGTGTATATCAAATTCGTAGGCTAACATTTTGTTAAACATGTGTCTTTCCTTTTTAAAAAATATTTATTATTTTTGATTAAATGTTTTTGTCAAAATTCAGCATTTCAGGAGGGGATATACTGTACGTATTTTAGGAGGGGATACAGTGTACTTAGTTTTAGATTTTATTTTTACTCCATTCCGATTTTGCGTAAATTAGAATATATCCGTGTGTTTTAGAAAACGAATTAAAAAACTGCCTTTTTTGTTTACAGTTTAATCCAATGTATGAAATCTGTCTCAACTTACACAAACAGCACGGAATTTAAATCGTGTATTAATATTAATACGTTTCAGCAAGAAAGCCTAAAACTAGATATTTAGAGAGTACCTTTTTTTTTTTCTAAAAATCTTTATTATTTCTGGGCCCTTTATGCAAATTTGATCTAACAGAAACCCACGTTCATTGGGTCTATCCGGAAATGAAAGGGCTACTATTTGTGTTGGTCCTTGAAAAAGCCATAAATGGCGAGCTTCAGAATTTTCTGCATTCCTTTTATCTCAATTCAACGTGTTTTGTTCAAAAATCCACTTTCGTCTCTTCGACGAAAGAAGATTTTTCAAGTTGGTCTGTTAGAAGCAGAAATATCGGGAAAATACAATTTAGATTTTCACTCCCAAGTAGAAAAACTCTGCATTACTTGAAAAAGAAATTCTACACCAAATAGTCAGCGTTCTGTCAAAATAAAAAGAAAAATTTTTTTTTTCATCTGATATTTAGAAGAAATGATATACAAAGGCTGTTCCATAAAATCTAAAAGTAGTTTTTTTTTTTTTTTTTTTTGAGATGGCAATAGTGCGAAGAAGAAAAATAACCACGCAGACGGTTAACAGAACTGAGGAAAATCTATGGCAACAGTTATTAGCCGTGGCAGACTATTCTGGTTTTGTTATTGCGCAGTTGTTTAAGGTGCGTCTGCATTTCGCCATACAGGGATGAAGGTGAGTAATTCACAGTTAAGCAGTGAAATGCGTTGTGCGATAAAATTTTACTATCGTTTGGGTAAAATGGCTCCAGAGAGAGTTGATTTAAAGAAAAGAGCTCACAAAAATAAATGTTTGGGTGAGTGAATTGTTTTTAGATGGTAACATGATTTCAAACAAGTTAGTAAATTCATGCAATGCATTGATTATGATACGCTTTCCAACATACCAGAAATTATTACTCAAGTTATGTGGATAATGGCTGTGGAATAAATCTCGCTCCTGTGTCCTGATCTTTGACCCCATTTCGATGATATTCAACAGAACCGGTTCAGTATACCTCAGGAATAGCATACTAAAGGTTTGTCGCAATAGAAGCAGTTTTACGCAAGTTATGAGAATAATAGCTCTGGAAAAAATCTTGCTTTTTTGCAATGACCTTTGACTCCATTTCGTTGATATTCAAAAGAACCGGTTTAGTATACCTCCGGAACAACATGATAACGTTTTGTCGCAATCGAAACATTTTTAGGAAAGTTATGATGCACAAGGGCAATGAAATGGATCCCACTCCAGTGTCCTGACCTTAAACCCCATTTCGCCCATTTTCAATAGGTTTCGTGCCCATGTGGTTTTCCTACCACATACTAAAACGTCATCGAAATCGAACCATATTTACGCATCTTATGACGTTTAAGGCAATGGAATGGATCCCGCTTTTATGTCTTGACCTTCGAGCCCATTCCGCCCATTTTCAAGAGGGTTCGTGACCAGTGGTTCCCTACCACATACTAAAATGTCATCGAAATCGAACCATTTTTACGCAAGTTATGCCGCATAAGGGCAATGGAATAAATCCTGCTCTTATGCTCTGCCTGGTTGGTTGGTTGGTTGGTTAGTTGATTTTTATGGCGCAAGGGCCATGTTTTGCCAAAGAGCGCCAGACCAAGACAAACAAACAGTATTAAAAAAAAAAAAAAAACGTGGCATAAATCCCAAAATCTGGCTGACCAAGTAAAACCGAACCATGAGAATGATGGAAAGGCCAAAAAAGACAATGAAACAAACAGTATTAAAAACATGGTACAATGGTTAGAAACTAGCTGATTAAGTAAAACTGAGGAATGAGAATGATAAAACATATCACGATAACGAACACAACTACACATAAGATGAGTCACAGGAGAGGGACGAACTGTCACTCTCCTCCCCTTATGTTCCTCTATAATGTTTTTTTTTGGGGGGGAGGGGACCTCGCTGAGTCTGGGACAGTTGCAATGTTGGTCAGTTGGACCGCGACAGTTGGATGGACACTGCATACCTTTGCGGATTTAGGGCCGGGTCTTCCACACGTGCAGGCTTTCTGCTGGGAACTGGAAGAGTCGGTCGTCGTCAAAAGAGAAGGCGCAGAGTCAGCTGGTCGAATAAGCTGGAGCTCGGAGAAATCCACCTGTGTCGCTTGTTCAGCTGTAGATCTCTTGGCAAGTCCGGCGAGAGCTACAGGGCGCGGAACAAAGGGCTGCACGGGTTGTGGCAGAGACTGAACTACTGCGGCAAAAGTACGCTGTCGGTTGTTGGGAATACCCTACTTGGCCTTGCTCTGCCTGACCTTTGACCCCATTTCGCCCAATTTCAATAGGGTTCGTGCCCAGGTGGTCCCCTACCACATACTAAAATTTCATCAAAATCGAACCATATTTGCGCGTGTTATGACACACAAAGGCAATGGAATGGATCCCGCTTTTATGTCCTGACCTTTGACCCCACTCCGCCCATTTTCATCAGGGTTCGTCCCTACCACATACTAAAACTTCATCGAAATCGAACCATTTTTACGCAAGTTATGCTGCATAAGGGCAATGGCATAAATCCCGCTCTTATGCTCTGCCTGACCTTTGACCCCATTTCTAATAGGGTTCGTGCCCAGGTGGTCCCCTACCACATGCTAAAATTTCATCAAAATCGAACCATATTTGCGCATGTTATGACACACAAAGGCAATGGAATGGATCCCGCTTTTATGTCCTGACCTTTGACCCCATTCCGCCCATTTTCATCAGGGTTCGTCCCCAGTCGATTCCCTACCACATACTAAGATTTCGTCGAAATCTAACCATTTTCACGTGAGTGTTATCGTGCGGACGGACGGACAGACAAAGCTGGAGCATATTCGCTTCTTCAATCTACGGTTGGAAAACGTAAAAAAGGGCGTTTGTCGGAAGAACTGGCTCTTAGTCCTGGTGTTCCTGAAAGTGTTGTTACGGAGCGTATTTTAACACTGTCTGGCCAATCCTGCAAGAAGATCCACGAGTGACATGTGAAGACATAACGGCGTTAACTAATATTTCAAAAACGTCGGCATTCCGCATTCTATGAGACAAATTACTGCTGCATCGTGTGTGTTCCAGATGAGTACCTCATCCCCTAACGAGAGAACAATTGTTAGCCAGAGTTCAGATGTGCCATGAGTGGAAACAAATGATTGCAAAGGATCCGAACTTTCTAAAAACATTAATAACTGTCTATAAGCCTCCGAAAAAAGTCCGCCAAACCAAATCAGCTGGGAAGGTGATGATCATTTTCTTTTATCATAAACGTGTAGTATACCAGTATGCCGTTCGTCCACAAATTACTGTCAATGCTGAGTAATACATTTCAGTCTAGAAACGTTTGCGACACATATCGATTAAGCTACCGAAACTGGTGGGCAAGTGGACCCTACACCATGATAACGCCCGCACACATGTGGCTGCTTGAGTTGAACAACTTCTTACGAAATGCAGTATTGTATTCCTTCCACTGCATGCCTACAGTCCTGATCTCACCCCATGCGATTTCGGGTTGTTTCTAACAATGAAGGAGAAGTTCCGTGGCGCAACATTCAATACAGATGCTGACGTTATTCAGGGGTCGGTAAAGCAGCTTCCACAAAATGCCTTCGCCACATGCTTTGAAATGTGGACTGAACGATGGGACCGTTGCATATCATCCGAGGGAAGATACTTTGATAAAAAATAATATTATTTTGCTGTACTTATATTTCTTCATTTTGTGTGATTTTACTCCCACTTTTTGTGGAACGGCCGTTGTAGAACAAACTGCATTTTGAATTTGATAGCATCTACATTTTCGCCCGATGGGGGCAAACTTAGGTATCAGAAAAGGACCGGAAAGCATGAATCAGTGTTTGCACATTTCGGGGATCCCAATGTAAAAACCATTTCTTAAAATGGACTAATAGTTGCAAGGATATGATGTTTACAGGTGGATGAATGGGAAGACAAAGTGATACCACAAGTCCGTACTTTTATAACAAAAGACGTGCTAAAAATGAAAGGTTATCTGTAGGAATTCTGTGCAAAATCTTTAGTGCACAACACCATTTCATAATATTTTTACCCAATATTTGGAAAAGGATTTCTATCATTGAGAGATTCATTTTAAGAAATGTAATGTAATAAATAACTTCTGCGGTATTTTGGTACTATTGATACATTTTATCGGGTATCGTTTACTTGATCGAAAGCTCACTTGACCGAAAATCACTTCGCCGAAAATCACTTGATCGAAAGGCACTTCCTTTCGGTGAAAAGTGCCTTTTATTAATTGAGAAGTGACTTTTATTATCTTGACTTTTATATAAAAGTTCCTTTCGATGAAATGAACTAAATTAAATTTAGTTCATTTCATCGAAAGGACATTTGATTGAAAACATCATTTCACAGAAGGATTACTTTACCTAAAAATTCATTATATCGAAAGATCATTTCACCGAATGATCAGTTTATCGAAAACTTAGAAATTTGTTGTTGGAGATCTGTTGGAGTGTGGTGCGGGTTTTTGAAAAACTGGCCACCTAAACATTATCGGATTGTATAAAAAATACACTTTTAATTTCTATGAAACACCTCCCCATGTGTAGGGTTTTTTTAAATATAACATTAATCAAAAGGCCTAGATCTGTGTATTTTTGCCAAATTTTAATCCTTCGAGCTCATATTCATAAGGGTTACATAGTAAATCAAGTACATAATGTTCCACTTTTACTCAAACACAAAACATTAATTTTTTGACCGTAGGCCTAGATACAGGCTATTTTAACAGATTTTAACCCTATTCATATCCATAAGCATTGCATAAAATGTAAAGTAACTTTTCATCTAAGCCCTATGAAAATGAGCACGCACGGTTAAAATTTGCTAAAAAGGCCTAAGTCGAGGCCTAGGGACTTAAAATTAATTATTTTTGTTCTAAAACTAAATCTTTGCGTTCCCTGGGACACGGAGAAATAAAAAGTGCGATTTGTGTATGATCCTCTAACGTTTCGCTGGTCTGTCTGCCGAACTTGCACCATGCTTCAACAGATCCTGTAATGAAATCCAAAGTTTTCGATAAACTGACACTTCGGTGAAATGACCTTTCGATGAAATAAACTTCTAGGTAAAGAGACCTTTCGGTGAAATGACCTTTCGATGAAATAAACTTCTAGGTAAAGAGACCTTTCGGTGACATGAACTTTTCGATCAAGTGACCTTTCGGTGAAATGTACCTTTCGGTGAAGGGATCTTTCGGTGAATAAATAATTTCGGTGAAGTGATTTTCGGTCAAGTGACCCTTCGGTGAAGTAAACGTCGGGCAAATAAACCAGACCCCAATTTATCTGGTTCAGCTTCTTTTTAACACCTTCTATTTTGTAAAACTGTTATTTAAATTATCACACTGACTTTGTGTTTCTTTCCAAAATATAACAAAAGTGGTTCCTGAAAAGTTTCCTGGCTGTTTACTTTCCTTGCTGCACAAAAATCGCAGTGTATTTAATTTTAGGTTTCATATCTGCTCCATTCAATTTTTGTGTAATTTAGATCGTATTCCTCTATTTTAGAAAAAAATTATAAAAATTGCTTTTTTTACTGTTAAAATGCGATGCACGAAATCTGCTGCAATTTACAAGAGCAACATGAAATTTAAATCTGCAACAACAAAAAAACCGCTATCAATAACAGAACTGGAACGAGGGTAAAAATAAATAAATAAGTATGCAGAAATGCTTTGATCAGCTGCGAAGGTAAAACTCTGAAGATGCTTCAGGAACTCGCGCACTTAATTTCAGCTTCAGATATTCGTATTTGCATGTAAATGTAACGTGTTTGCATACTTGTGTTGCGTTTTATCATGCTCTTGCGTCACGCCAAGGAAATCAGCTTATTTATGTTCGACAGGTGGCTCATTATAAGTATCTCCTGGAAACTTGGAAAATTCAGCTGATGATAGATTGAAGAACAGAAGTAATTTTGTTGCATTTCGTTCTAGAGGTTTCTCTGACAGCTTCCAATTTGCAGCTCATACGATATTTGACGGATATATATATATATATATACTTTATATATATACAGTACATGTTGCATAAAGAAAACTTCTAAAATTATCTTTAATGATATGCAGTTTGGTGTATCTCTGGTTACGCGATACTGGTAGCGCAATAAAGAACCAAAATGGAGACTCATGCATTTTTTTTTCGTTTTACTTACCAACTTTGGCATTTGACTAGGATTTGTTTATTCGTGTCGCCTCACGTTTTTAACATTTCTTTACGATTCTCCTACAAGCGCGAAATATCAGGACATTTTCATTTCTGTTTTGCAATCTGTAATTTAATTCTACTTCATAAGCAACGACAGCAAAAAGAGTTTGATGTTCCTTTTTCGTATCCATATAAATTCAGCACACTTGTGTACTGTACTCGTATGTAAATATGCATACATAAGAGATGAAAAATAACTCGGCACGTATATATTACAATTTAGCTTTATAAATATGTTTGAACATGTATGTTTAATATGTGCATATATTTGTGGAAACGCTGAACGTGGCTCCGTCAGGAGAACAAGCTGCTTTAGCGAATAGCTAGAGAATGTACTGAGAGGAAAAATTGCAAAAGCCCACTATGTATATATTTTTTTTCATTATGGAAAAGCTTTTGATTCCGTGAAACCATAAGCAGTTACATTATATTCAAATTCCTGCGGTATTGAATATACACAAATTAATATTTTTGATGACCTGTGAAAATACAAATGCAAAGATTTCACTATTCGAGAATGCAGCACGTATAAAATTTGGAATGGCAGTGAGACAAGTGACTTCTATGAAACGTTGCAGAATGTCTTTCAATCATTAAATTGGGAAAACAAAGGGATGAATATTAATTATCACTGTTTAGCCCACTTGCTGCTTTACTAACGATATAATTCCAGGAATGCATCCTTCCAGTTATTACTTATGTATCATAGGCATGGACATTTACTAAAGACAGAGTGATTGTGGACAACTAAAAAAATCATGGACAGGTGCCAGTGGCGTAGCCAGAAATTTCTTAACGGAGGTCCATAAATTTGGTTCATTGGTGAAAACCCTGATATATACATACACTATATTGACATTAGTCACCGGACTCCCCTTCAAAAGCAAATGAACGGATCCGCTGCGTTGTTAAGATGCTCGGTACAGCTGCAAACGGTACAAAAACCAGCCTGCAGCTGACCGCGATCGTATCGCACTGTGAGGTTGAGTGAAAATGTCGCTGCGAGAGAGAACTGACTTTGAGAAAGGAAAGATTGTTGGGTGTTATATTAGTGGGTTGTCCCATAAGAGAAATAGAGAGGCGTTTGAACATACCCAAGTCAACTGTTTCGGATGTACTGAATAAATGGAAAACACAAGGAGTGCCTGAAGCAGCAAAACGTACCGGCAGACCAAAGAAAATCGGTGATAGAGGACGTCGAAGCCTCAGGAGAGTCGTTACAGCTAACCGACGGAGTGCTGCAGACCTCAGTGTACAGGTGAGTAAAAATGCTGGAACCTCGGTATGTGCACGTACCATTCGCAGAGAACTGCATTCGATCGATTACCGTGGTCGTGCGGCTGCTCATAAGTCTTTCATCTCCATTTGGAATGTTACTCGTCGTTTAGCATGGTGTAAAAAACATTTATCGTGGACCGTATATCAGTAGAAACTGGTTCTATGGACGGATGAATCCAGATAAACGATCTATTAGTCTGATGGCCGCGTGTGGGTATGGCGGTAACCGGGGAACGCTTTTTACCATCACTGTGTACTATTTTTACGGTTAAGCTTGGAGCTGGCATTGTACTCGTGTGGGGGTGTTTTTCGTGGTATGGTCCAGTCTCATTGGTTATCGTTGACAGACCTGTTAACTAGCACGTCTACCTCGATATTCTGAACAATTATGTCCTATCAACTCTGTGGCAGTACTATGGAAACGAGCCTTGTTAGTAACAGCAGGATAATGCACTGAGTGATAAAGCAAGGACTGTTACGGAGTGGTTTGACGATAATTCCGTATCGTGGGTCGACTGGCTAGCACAAAGCTGTGATCTCAATCCCATAGAGCACCTATGGGATGAATTAGAGCTCCGCAAAAGAAGTTTGGAACCAAGGTTTACTACTAAGCAACAGTTAGCGGCAGCATTATGTACTCAATGAAAGCGCATACCTATCGCTATGTTCCAAAACCTTGTCGAAAGCATGTCTCGAAGGGTCAATGCATGCTTTAAGGACAAAGGTGGATCGACACCGGACTAATGTATGTCAATAAATACTGTGTTGTGTTTCTCTTCTAGGTTTCATGTGACGTTTGTTGATATAGTGTATATATCGCTTTAAATTCGTATTTTATGCACCCTGAAGGGGGAGGGGTGTCCGAATCCGAGGACTGCCCCCACCCCTTTGGCTACGCCTCTGACAAGCGCATTTTTGGTGTAACCAAAAAAAAAAACAAATAAACACTCAGTAATCATGAAAATTATAAAGATGATTAACTTCATGGTAAAAGAAAAGACTGTCAAGAGGCAGTAGGCTTGATATATCGCTAGAAGAACTGAACACAGTTGGACAACTGAAATACTAGAATGGATACCAAGGCACAGGAAAATGTCCAGAAGACCACGTGGAAGATGTTTGGATTAAATACGAAAGTATACCGGAGTGACATGATCGTTTAAGACAAAGATTTGTGAAACAGACTTTGGGTGACAATCATCCAGCAGTGGTTTGAGAATGGCCGTAGATAATGACGTATAGTCTAATTAAACTTTGACTTTTAGTTGTCTTTCTCTTTGTAAACTTTCAGTTCGTTCTCCTTTAGTGTTTCAACCTTTACGTCATATTTTCTCATCGTTGAATGTTATGTTGGCAGCAGTCTGTAGGTCAAGAGTGAATGATGTTTACATGTTTGATAAGCTACGAACGAGATATAATGTATGGAGATAGCTGACAGAGTGTGGTGTAGTATTCGTGGAAGCCGTCTTACGCTAGAGCCGTCAGGTCTGATGTTATACATTCCGTGTTATAGAGTTCGTTAATCTACTATTCTGTTTACTACCTCAAGTTAATAAGCTGTTGTTGGAACTATTGTTGTTATCTAAAAGTACTTCGTTAGTGAAGTGCTTAGAGTGTTTCGGCTGAATTAAAGGCAAACCTTTTTCTTGAACTTTATTTGAATGACTTCTTTTTCACTTACAGTGAGTGAATAAGAACAAACTTTACGTAGCTACATATACACGTTTTAAACACTGACGACCACTATAGATGATGATATATAAATGTATTAGTTTTTGACTATATATATAAACAAGTTTTGATCTGAATTTTTTTAAATTTAGACACTTTGAATTTTATATAATCATTTTGAGGGCAACGTAACCAATGGCGTTTAACTACGTGAATGATTTTTTTGTAGATATGACTTCTCATTAGATTTAGTCTGGTGCCGCGACAAGAATACCTAATGTTTCGGTATATAAGATGTTTTTCAATGGTTTCTACGTGAACAATGTGCCCTGAATCCGAATTTGATGGGTTTCACTCTATCTGTTGAGCGTTTTGAATTATGACGTCATCAATATGGCCGCCTTCTAAATCATCATTTTACTATTATATTACAATAATTCATGTAGTGCTACCGTGTTTGGTATTTAATTAAAGCTCTATTTATGTAGAAATTATATATGCGTGTATTTTCATAAAATTACTTTTGTAACATCATCAAAATGGCCGTCTTGTAACAGTGGCAGACTTAGCCGTACTTATCAGTGTTAGCATTAACCTTGAGCAATTATTTGAAATAAACATGTAGAAATGTACATCCTTATGTGCAGCTCTCAGCAGATTGTAGTCTTATGTGACAATCAGTAACCAGGTCTCACCACGGGGAAGTGGCTGCAGAGAGACCCACCCTACATTCCTTGGTTATAGTCAATTAGGTTGTCGAATCATCACTATCATCTTCAGTCTCCATAATTGTTTTAGTATATGAATTTTTACAGTCTTCACTTCCTGTGTATGTGCAAAATGGTGTACATGAGAGATTACTCATTTGGCATTTACAACGTCTATTACAATTCCTTTCACTGTCACACTTACAAATTATTACCTTTGAAAGTTCATATTTGGTACTATGGCAGTTCCTGTTGGTATAGCAATTAGTGAAATATATTTTGCTTCGTCATTCTTTATCCAACCATAATCACCCCAGTTGACATAAGGAGGACAATATTTGGTGGTTGCTTGGTTCCAGACAAGTATCATGTCAAGAGAATGTGTAGAAACTAGTTCGTTTTGGGAAGATATATTGGCGTCAAAATTGTCAGCTGCAATTTGAACGAGACTTAAAGATGAATCAACGCATGACAGTATGTGATGCTGCAGATCCTTTGAAACGAAGGTACTATTTATACGAAAAACTGACTCCAAAATCATAGTCGTTCAATCATTTTTTGTCTTTTAATATATTGCTGGTGCTCAATTGTAACTGAGTGTATCTGTTCTGTGCTTGGCTGGTTAGAATATTTCCTATATTAATATATCGTAACAACGGTGTCTGCGAAGGTTTTTCGCTAGTAACTTGAGTAAGAAGCTTCAAATTTGTTGGACAAACTTCTCTAGTAGCTGCACAGTGGTCAATTCTAGTTTGGCATTCTTTTTTATTCAATGTAAGTCCTTGTGTTTCCGTCTTGATCATGTTTGCTACTACTTGAATGGAATATTGGTCATCGTCGCTTTCTTGAAGGTGCAGTAACTTTATGGCCGCCTTCCGAAACGTAATGAAGTTTGCATATTCCTTGCAGGATATTGTTTACAGTTCACCATTAAATTCCATACTTAGTTTAGATATTAATGAGTTACAGTTTAGTATTGTGCTTTCCGTACCGTTTTATGACTTCTTAAGTTCCACAGATGACCAGATCTTTTCTTTATCTTGGAACACCACGTTAACATCTTGATCATAAGCCACATATTCTTTTACTTCAAACGTTTCTCGCTGGACAAATAGTACATTCCTGGGACTCATGAATTTGTACATACAGTCCCTGTGGTATCTTCTGTCTGCTGCATGTAAATCTGACAATGCCTCTTGTAGACGAAGACTAACTTCATTTGACCATCCACGGCGCACTTTTCGTCGATAGCATCTTTAAAGGTTTTAGTACGTGCAGCATCTGTACAGTCCTTCGTAAGACAGTCACTAGCTGGACACCATCTGCTAGGATTCTTGCTGTCCTTCTCGATTATGCAATCTTTTGCACAAAATATAGAGGGTTTTCGGAAAGAAAAGCTGACAGTTGACTTCTGCATATTCGTTTAGCAGCTGGCACGGTACTTGTGACACTACAATTCAAACGTTTCTTTATCTCCCTGTCAATGAGAACTTTATTTGCATACGAGGACACACGATACTTGTGACATTTTAGTTTGAGGTTCTTATAGTTTTCGAATTTATTTGAAGTTCAACATGTACACTGTCACCACGTTTTTTACTCGATTCTGTAATAGTATGAATGCGAGCTTCACCTAACGTAATAAGATGGGCGTCTGTAATGGTACACTTAAAAAACACTCTCCGTCTTCTTCCATCATTAACAAAGACAGAACGACCAAAATATTCCAAAGTTTTATTGAAGCACTTGATATTTCTTTTATTGTTTTAAACACCAACTGTTTTACCTTTGTGTAATTCAAGCACAACTCCGGGATTTCTGAAAATAGATGAAAAAATAATAATCAATGCGGTACTTGTAGTGTGAATATCTTAAACCGCTGTTATATGGAGGCAATTTTGATGACGTCATGAAAGTAATTTTATCAAAATACACGCATATATAGTTTCTACATAAATAGAGCTTTACTTTGATACCAAAGGCGATAGCACTACATAATATAACAGTAAAATAATGAATTTAGAAGGCGGTCATTTTTATGACGTCATAATTCAAAACGCTCAACAGATACTGAGCGAAACCCATCAAATTCGGATTCAGGACACATTGTTCGTATAGGAACCGTCGCAAAACGTCTTATATACCGAAATTTTAGGTTACCTCAAAAAATGGCATTCTGGCACCGGACTAATTTGCAAAATCGCAGCTTCACTAAGAACTGGAATTGATCACTCTGGGTTCCATACTCATTTAAAATAGTACAGTTTTTAGAGTCACAAGCATATTTTATTAAAACGGAAGCAAATTAGTGGGTGATGGTACTACTGATTAAGTACTACTCCATAACACTGTAATTTAAACGAATGTGTTTGCGTTTAGTCACAGCTTTTTCTTGTCATATAACACGAATCGTAATAAAATGCATAACTGTAATAAACGATTGAATTATTAATCGGGCAGTCTATAAGATGGGTCACCAACAACAAAATGTTCGTAATATTCCCATTCATTTTTAATTGTTCGAACTACTCGAATACAAGGTTAGGAACAAATCCGTAGGTTTTTTATTGGTGTAGGAAAGCAAGTTGGTGTGACCGAGCTTTCGTGCACAAACGTGTGGCTTTGTCAAGGCGGATTAATATTTAACTAATGGAGAGAGCTGATTAATATATAACTAATGTTTATTCTCTCCGCATTAGTTAGATATTAATCAGCCTTGACAAAACTACACGTTTGTGCGCGAAAGCTCGGCCATACCAACTTGTTTTCCTACACCAATAAAAAAACCTACGGATTTGTTCCTAACCTCATTAACTTGGTGTATTTTTGTGCTCATCAGGTACTGTTTATATCGAATATAAATTTAATGATGACGTTCTTCATTGTTGTATAAACATGTGCTTACCGGTCGTTGACGGGCTTGCATTGGGGTATTGAGGAATTCTTTCAGTGACCAGAAATGATATCGTGTCTACATAACTACACAATGGGGTTAAAAATGTGTTTCATTTTACCAGTTTGGTTTTGAATTTTTTCGGTATTATATAATCTTAAAGAGAGAAACTTTGTGTGTTTGAGGTAATCTCCAAAACTACTGAACTGATTTGGATAAATCTTTCACCGTTGGGAAGCTTATTTCTTATCGGTGGACATAGGCTATTTCGTTTATTATTATTTTTCTATATTATTCTTGGCTGTACTACCGAATCAGATCGCTTTCAAGTAGTTCCCGGTTTCTTGTGTATCATACAACCTGATCATACGCAACGTGAAAAAAAGTAGTTCACGATAATATTAGGAATTTTTTATTTTCTTTACTAATCTCGAAAACTACTGAACCGATTTGAATAATTCTTTCTCCGTTGCGAATCTTACTTCTTTCCGGTGGATATAGGCTATTTCGTTTATTTTTTATTATTGTTTTCTGTACTACCGAATCAGAACGGTTTCAAGTAGTTCCGGATTTCCCGTGTATCGTTCCGCTTACGGCGGGTTGTGCAAAGAAAATGCCATGGTAACATAAAAAAAATTACTTGTGACAATAAAAATTAGCGATGACAAATCTGTGGGTCAGTAGTTTTCATTTAAAAAAATCGCTCCATTTGGCGGATTGTAAAAAGAAACGACCGTGTGTTTTAAATGTATAGATTTCTGAAAAACTGAACAATCGAAATACAGTGGGACAACTTCGGATATACGTTTTTCTACGGGATAGCCTTGAAAGCTTTTAAATGTAAGACCGTATAGACGAAATTTCAAAATGTTAAATGCTATTGTAAGATTTATGCTTTAAAGCAGTATAAGATGTTTCTTAATAGTGATTTACTTAAAGTTAAATAGGCGGCGAAATAAAATAAAGAAAGTTTGTAATATGTTCTATCGCATCGATAAAATAATAAAGCCTACGAAAATCAAATTTCTCTTTCGACAGGTCTGTCTGCCGTTAAATATTCTGATTGTAGATTGAATGAATTCCTCACAACAAAGAATCGGAGACCAATCCTTCAGTATGGAACTCGTGGATTAACAGCGTTTCTTTTCGGCCAGTCCTAAATGCATTCATTTGAAACCGGAATGTTCAATATTGATGATATATTTAGGATTCTATTCTACAGGGTGTTCCACTCGCTACAGAACCCGGCATTTCTTTAATAATATTAACACCAATGAAGATATTGCAACGAAATTTGAAGTGGATTTACCTCATTTCGTGTGAAATGTGATGACATCATAACCTGTGCTGGTAGTGACCACCATTTGAGTCCAGATAGCATTGAAGCCGGCGCTGTCCGCCAGCCAGCCGGACGTACCTCTCTGCTGCTTTGTTATGCCATTTTGCTGACCGTGTCTACACAATACGCTTGTTGATAATGAGTGCTCGCGCTCGTGGCTGTTCGCGTACGTGTGAAAATGTATCGGTATACTTTGGAGGAGCGAGTGTTTATTGTTCGCACTTATTGGAAAACATAATCGATAAAGTCTTGTGAACAGCAATTCCTGGAGAGGTTTGCAGGCAGAAATCCGCCGAGCAAGTCCACCATTTGGGCATTGTCGAAGAAAGTGGAAACCAAATGGATTTTATTAGACGACCATGCAGGAGGTCATCTACAAATGTCCGAGGTAACGATCCAGAATGTAAAGGGCCGACTACTTGCATCTCCCAGGATGTCATTTCGCCGAATGTCACAGGAAACAGGGTTTTCCAAAAGCACTTGTCAACGTGCTGTGAAAAAAGCGAAGCTTCATGCGTACCGTATCTCCGTGGTCCACGAACTGAAAGAGCCTGACCACGTGACATGCTGTCAATGGTTTCAGACATTTCTTCAGGAAAATCCGGGTAATCTGGACTACACGTGGTCCTCGGACGAGGCGTGGTTCTCGGACGAGGCGTGGTTCTCGGACGAGGCGTGGTTCTCAAACGAGGCATGATTTCACCTGCCCGGATACGTCAATTCTCAAAATTACCGTATTTGGGTCTATGAAAATCCTAACGCGATACATAAAGAACCCCTTCATTCACAGAAAATTGGTGTTTCGTGTGAAATGACCCTGCGCCGCATTATAGGTTTCATCTTCTGCGATACAACCATCACAACAGCTGCATACATGGAAATCTTCAACATTTTTGTAAATCAATTGGACGATGAAGAATTCTCCATTGGATATTACCAGCATGATGGAGCGACATCACACACCAGTATGGCCGAAATTCAATCCTTTTTCGGCAACCGCGCCATTTTGAAGGGTCTATGGCGATCACGCTCGCTCGATGTGACGCCTCCTGATTACCTTTTTATGGGTATATCAAAAAGGGAGAGTTTACCGAAAGAAACCGCGAACCACAGAAGCCTTGAAAGCAAACATCACAGAAGAAATTTAGGCCGCCTTGGTGGCGCAGTGGTCTAAGCGATGGCCTCTGATCATTCGTCCGAACGGGGTCCGGGTTCGAATCCTGGTGAGGCATGGATGTTGTGTTTGTCTTACGGCACTGGCTCTTTCCCTTCCCTAGAACCAGTGGCCCTAAATTAGGGACGGGCGACTGCTTATAGCCCTTTGAGTTGCTCACGGTGGTCGTTAAACCTCCAATCAAAAAAAAAATAATAATAATAATAATAAATTCAGGCAGTGACGGCGTACGTACTGGTAAGGATTTTCCACAATATGGTGCGCTGGGTTCAATGCTGTCTGGACGCAAATGGTGGCAACTTCCAGCACATATTGTGATGTCATCACATTTCTCACAAAATGAGGTAAGTCCATTTCAAATTTCGTTACAATATCTTCATTGGTGTTGATATTATTAAAGAAATGACAGGTTCGGTAGCGAGTGGGACACACTGTACTACGACACAAAATAGTAGAGCCACAAAGTTACGTCCCAGAGATTTATCAATCTTTAACCCTTTAACGACCATAACGCCCGAAACGCCCTTACACCTAAACTACCACGACCGCCCGAGGCTCCCGTCTAGAGTGAGGAGGATTTCTTATCTCCACATGTTTTTTGAATAAATACGGCCTCTACGGTTTTCGCAGAAGTAACCTTCAGTCACCATTGTTGTCGCTAAACAAATAAGTAAAATAGGCATGAAAGAAATCATGAAAGAAATACGGGATTACGCCATGTAATACAAATTTTGAAGATGACAATCCGATTTTTGGCGTAAATGTGACAAGGATGGTAAGTCAGATAAAATCGGAAAACTTGAAAATTTTCATCGTCCTGGAGCGGGACTCGAACCCGCGTCTCCCAGATAGCGCCCGGGTATGCTAACCACTACACCACCCAGAACGACCAAGTTTAAAGTTTCCGATCAATTTGAATTTAACCATCACAGGATTCGCTAGTCGAAGCAACCGGCATTCATGTTTAGCGAATCTGGAGGTTAAGAATCTTATCCCGTGTTTGCCCGGAGAAGCAGATAAATCATGAAAGAAATACGGGATTACGCCATACAATACAAATTTTGAAGATGACAAGGATGGTAAGTCAGATAAAATCCGAAAACTTGAAAATTTTCATCGTCCTGGAGCGGGACTCGAACCCGCTCCAGGACGATTCAACTTTGCTGCATCAAGAAGGAACACAACAACGCTATCTCAGTTCTCTCAAAGTTGTAACATACCGGATTATGTGTAAAAGAATCAAAGAACAGTGCATTTTTGATAATTTGAAATTAATATTTTAACTTATAATTGCAAAAAAACATATAAATGAATGACGAATAACCGAATTAAAAAATCGATAGAAACTACAGTAAGATATCGGAACTAAAGCATAATTACGTATAAAAGTGAAAAACCTATAACTCATTCCACTATACCTAGTATTGCGCCTACCATAGTCTCATAAATATTTAGTTTTATGGCTCACATATTTTCTTTGGTTTAACGACAATAATATTCAATTAATCCACATATCTAAGAGTCCCTCAATCCCCGGAGTTGAAAACCTATATTGTTTGTTGTTATGATATAATTCTACTTAGTATGTACCTGACTGTGCCTTGGTTGTGGTCCTGAGTGACACGCATAAATCCAATGTGTTTAACTAAATATATTTATATTATCAAATCATTCGTTTTATTTCACACATACAAAGATCTTTGCATGCGAAACATTCATAGCATAAATTAACTGCAAAGAATACCAGGGTACTTTTCCGATATTTTTTTATCTAAAGCAAATTCCATTTCAAATAGCAGAATTTTTACAAGTCCATGTTTCCACGTATTCTTCATAACGCGCCGGTGAGACATTCCTACAATTTGACAAAACATCAAACTTTAAAAAAAAATTGGAAATATTGGAAAAAATATTACGAGTTCTCAGTGTACGTATTTCAATCATGAATTGAAAATTCAGTTCCCAGCTTACGCCTTTTTCACTCATAAAAAGAAAATGAGCAACACTTTTTACAGTAGAAAAAGATCAAATTTTTGGGGTGAAAATCTCGTGTAAAAACATTCTTTTTTTTGAGAATAAAACGGTAAAAGGATTTGCTGTCATCTACGTAATAACTATTCGGAAAACTCGAAGAATGAACGTCCTAGAAATGGAATCTAACCCTTTTCCGTCCAAGTGTGTAAACCGTTACAGTACCCGTGCAACTCCAAGAAACAGAAGCACTTTGAGCACAATCATCATTCAAATTTTATCAGTCAATGTGCATATCAACCCGAAGCAAAGATTGGCTTACATATTGGCAGTTCCTGTACACATAAGCACTATCCCTGGAAACGTGCATGAATGATTTTTTTATCCCTATATGTCTGTCTGAGTTACTCGAAAGTGTAAATGATTTAGAAGGTGTAATAATAGGATCTTGGAAAGTGTAACGAATATGATACTCAGACTAAAATCGAGAAGCCGCCCCGGCGACGCAGTAATATAAGCACTGGCTTCTGACCATTCGCTGGAGATGGGTCCGGGTTCGAATCCCATGAGGCATGGATGCTTTATTGCCTCTTACGGCACTGGTTCTCTACCTTCCTTGGAACCACTTGCCCTAAATTAGGGACGGTCGACTGCTATAAGTAGTTGCCCATCCCTAATTAAGGGTCACTGGTTCCAGGGAAGGGAGAGAGCCAGTGCCGTAAGACAAACACAACATCCAGGCCTCGCTGGGATTCGAGCCCGTACCTATCTCGCACGAATGACCAGAAGTCATCGCTTTTAGACAACTGCGCCATGGCGGCTGGGAGGCTAGGGGTTCAGATTCGAATCCATCTTCGTGATAATCTACTTTTCTGAGGACTTGCAGCATATACAAAATTTTTAGTAATATCTGTATGCCATGAAATAATGCATATCAGCAACTTTTCGTGTGATTTAAGGATCACTTCTTTTATAGAATTGGTTAATTAAAAAGTTGTACTATGTGCCGCGCCACAAATAAGGATTTTGAGTTTCACCACTTGCATATTAGTGGTATAGGTACTTTTTACTGCGTAACAACAACACGTGCGGTTTGTCTGTAAATTACGAAAGATTTACTTCAGCTTAGGCAATCTTGAAATAAAGCAAACCTTCTCCAGGATCCGAGAATAGCACGTAAGTATTGTAGATTTTTTCCTTTCTCTCTTCCTGAGTGCTTTCTCCTATTCTTTATCACTTTGTGCGCCTGTTTTCTTCTTCACTCTCCTTATCTCGAGTGCTATCCAAAACACTGGCGAGAATGAAGAACGAGATCGGAGACATCTCAACAGCTTCATCTTCAGCCTGCGTCATTTATTTCATTTCCCTATTTAGCGCAGTGTGTTAGGGAAAGCAAGGGCGCGTGATAAAAATTTATTGAAATCAACGTTCAAATTCATACTTCTGTGCAGAAAGACCTGTAGTAGAGAAACAGTTTGTCTTGTTCTTCTTGGAAACGAATCATCTATCAAAATAATATCAACAATAACGAAATTGTGCAAGAAAGCGCTTCGTCAAATTTGTTAACACTGGGAAAATCTGTTTTTTTATTTACTGTCTCCAACAGTAGGTTGAAGAAGCGTATATGCTCCAGCTTTTTCCGTCTGTCTGTCCGCACGATAAGTCGCGTAAAAATGGTTCGATTTCGATGAAGTTTTAGTGTGGTAGGGGACAGACAACCTGGGGACGAACCCTATTGAAAATGAGAGAAATGGGGTTAAATGTAAGGTCACAGGAGTGAGATTTATTCCACAGCTATTATCCTCATAACTTCACTAAAGATGCTTCTGCTGCGACAAAACTTTAGTATGTTGTTCCGGAGGTATACTGAACCAATTCTGTTTAATATCGTGAAACAGAAGTCATCGCTCTTTCCACGTTTATAAGCGAGTCACGGAAAATTTCTCATCGGCCGCCACCGGGAGTCGAACCCAGGGTCTTCCAGTTACCCGCCGGACATGCTACCACTACACCACAGCGGCCTCGAATTCTCCAGACTCACATGCAACTAACTGCCAAACCACATGGCAGGTTGCTTCTTAGAGCCCCGCACAATGCTGGGGATTCAACAAAGATGGTAAGCAGCAACGGAACAAATAGCTAGGAGGCGAATGAATAATGAATACATACAATTGACGTGTACGAGTCCATATTTGCAATTAACGTGGATGAGTTCATATTTGCTTGCAGAGCAATTTCATCAATCGGGAGAAAACGAGGAACTCGCTGTCATCTGGCTATGACCCGTGAAACGGGCAGTTGTGGGAGTAGTAACGTGCTGGTTTGGCGTGGTATCTTGTTAGGGGGACGCTCAGACCTCTATGTGTTTCTAAGAGGAACCATGAATGCTCGATGTTGTTGCAATGATGTGCTGAAGTCCTGTGTCCTCCATTATGCAGGTGCCATAGGAGATACATTCCTCCTACACGACGATGACGCTTGTTTCCGCCGAGATAGGCTGTAAGAATAAGTGTTTATTGTTTATTGAAATATTCTGCCATACAGCTGGTAATTCAATACCTAACAGCAATTATACAATATACTCAACCACATAAAACTATATGAAATATTTAATTAGTCAAAAATATTCACTATACATGAGTACCATTTTAGATATTTCATAAACTGTTCAACAAACGAAACATGTACACTTAGAATTGTAAACACCTAACTTATTTATGGCGCCATGAATCACCACGGTGAATGGCATGGAGCCAGGGAAAAAGGCTTTATTAAAAAAAGCCTGACAAGCCCCTCATCCCCAATTTAGAAAAAGACAGGCCAGAGAGCACGAAACAGAAAATGTGTAGTATAACGCAGGTTAGTCATGGGGACTAGCATAATAAAAATATCATAGACTATAACCAGCATGCAACAATATATGAACAAGTACCAAACAAACCATCAAATATATAATGCGGAGTTATTTAAGTATCACAGCATCTCGACAAGACAAAACGCCAAAAGTTATACTAATGAAAAAGGTTAAGCATAATATATGGTACGTACACTGGCGCGTAACACAATATATGATAACAGTCCGAAAATTTACATCTCGAAGCTCTATATGTAATACACTGGCGGAAAGTGAAAAAAAGAACACCAAGAAGGAATTGACGGACGATCATAAAATTTACATATGTTAATGAGGTTGAGTTTACGTAGGTGTGATGTTAATTTCGGGACCAACCGGTGAGCGCTTACGTAACAGCACTGCATAATATGCAAAATTCTCGTCGGTGGTATTTAAGGAGTACGGCGAAGTGAATGTAATCAGTCGTCGGCGTACGGACACGTGCGAAGACCCTGAAGAAGCTGCAATGCCTGGACATGGAAGACGTGTACGATTTCAGCATTTATCGGACTTTGAGCGAGGTCGTCTAGTCGGAATCCGCGAGGCCGGGTGGTCGTATCGTCGTATTGCGGAGAGAATTGGACGGGAAGTATCGGTGGTGGTACGATGGTAGCGTAGATGGTCCGAGGAACATTCCCACACGAGAAGACGTGGAACCGGGAGTCACAGACGGACTGATGAGCGGACCGATCGACGCATAAGAAGAGCGGCGTTGTCAAGCAGTACATCCACTGCGACGCAAATCCGAGCTGCCGTTGCACCTGAGGTGACTGTGCGAACAATCTGCAACCATCCACTGGATGCAGGACTACGTGCACGTGTGCCTCTGGCATGTGTACCTCTGACTCCAGCCCACCGTCAGGAACGGCTGCAGTGGTGTCGCCAACGTCTGCACTGGAGAACGCAATGGCGATCTGTCGTGTTCAGCGATGAAAGCAGATTATGCTTGGGAGTCTCCGATGGGCGTATGCGTGTTCGCAGACGCACAGGGGAGCGTCTCCACCCTTCTTGCATCCGCCAGCGACACACAGGGCCTACACCTGGTCTCCTGGTGAGGGGAGCGATCAGCTATCACTCCCGTACACAACTAGTGTTTGTACCGGGTACGTTAAACAGCACCTCCTACATCAACAACATCATTCAGCCCGTTGTTGTGCCATTTGTAAGGTCGGTCCATTGTGGTGTTTTCCAGCAAGATAACGCACGCTCACACACGGCACGTGCAACGCAACATGCACTTCAGGGTGTGAGGCAACTTCTATGGCCTGCACGTTCACCGGATTTGTCCCCCATTGAGCACGTGTGGGATTTTTATGGGACAACGACTTATCCGGTCTCCACGGCCAGCCACGTCCATCCCCGAATTACGCTTCCAGGTTGAGGATGCTTGGAACTCAATACCCCAAACTTACATCCAACATCTGTACGACAGACGCCATGCCAGAATTGCACAGTGTGACGCAGTTCATGGCGGTTCAACCTCGTACTAACCATGTTACATGGAAATGTTATTTTTCAGTTTAGCAGCAAATACAGTTGTATTTGCCATAATGTTTCGATCACGTTATCCTCTATATTCCTCTATTATGCTGTCTAAGTTTCGTTGGTATCAGACGTCTCCTTCTTGGTGTTCTTTTTTCACTTTCCGCCAGTGTATATATCACACATGTAACTCTAGGTGGAAACTGTAAACAGAAAGGAACTGAATATAACCCACTCTCCACCAACTGTGCCCCATAAGCAATGCCGATATGAGAATCGATATGACTAATATCGATTAACAGTATATCACCATGCCGATAATACACTACATTGAATAAACACTGAACAATAAGTTACGCCCAGAGTGACATGACCAAAATACAGTAAATCTATAATAAAATTACAATACCTTGTTATATATACCTATAGTCCTAGTAACATTATGTATAACCTTGAGAACCATGCAGGCTAATGAGTCATGCATTAAAAAGATCTGAATTACTGATGAAATGTGAAGTCAGAAAGTCAAAAGATGGTAAGTGGATTAAGGTCGAAGAGTTAGGAATCATAATCCACGAGTCCCACAACATGGGTAGCACGAAATTTAATAGGCAGTAGTGAATTAGAATCAAAAACCAGATTAAAAGGTGCAGACCGCTGTGACACGTGCCTGCCCGGCAGGACGCACACGACATAAAGGCAGATAGCAGCGAGAACGAATGTCTGCGTAGCTCAGTTGGTAGAGCGACTTGTTCCAGAATAAGTGGACTCGGGTTCGATCCCCGGCGTGGACAAAGATGACGAAGAAATTTATTTCGTTATACCACAATATAAGTCAATCATATGGTCATTAAAGTAGTAAGTAATAATTTCCTGAATGCCCTGTAGTTAACAACACCTGTTATGTCCGAAGGCATATCGTCCAATTTTCGAAGACCAGCTGCATTAATACCATGTTTGAGCAAACCTTGGATAACAAAAAGTTCAGACTGCCGCTAGTGTCATGATAATGTGAAAAATGCATCAACTCCAGGACGCCCAAGTATCTATTAGAATGAATTCTATTATGTATGAATAGTAATAAACGAAAAGTGTATAATTTATTAAATGGCAAAATGTGGTATAAACTATAAACCCGGTTAGCACTAAGGTCATTACCCAGTAAACGAATATATATATATTTTTGTAATACAAATAGTCAAGAGACATTACCCAACGTGGTCTGACCCCAGGCCAGTAAACAGTAGGGAAGAAGAGAATTGATAAAAGAATAATATAAAACGATTTTAATTCAAATCGTCAACATTCCCGATATCCTGTGAATGACACCTATACGCATTCTAAGTTGAACTGCCAGATAATTAATGTGAGTATCCCAACGTAGGGACAAATGCAAGAAAACTCCCAGAAATTTAATTGAAGGCTTAAAAATAACAGGAACATCATCAAAAAAAAAAGTCCATTCAGAGCCGATAACTGTGTACCACGACGAGAGAAAAGAATTGAATTAGTTTTGTCTGGGTGTATGGTTAAAAAAGTACAGCACAACCAACGAAAAAATTCATAAAGATCTCGATTAACTGTGGGTCTCATTTCAAGCAATGAGCCCCCAGAAAAAAAACTGGTATCGTCTGTGAACAACAATACACGATGGGATCGCGAAGTCACGTTAAAGATATCGTTAATATAAATAAGGAAAAGAACGGGTCCCAGAACCGAGCCCTGAGAAACACCAGAGCAAATTTTACGTACAGATGAGCGGATTCCGCGTATCTGCTCGTACTGTGTCCTTTGTGACAGATAGTTTTTAAAAAATCGATACGGAACTCCCCTGATCCCAATATGATAGATATAATTCCCCATATATGATCCCAATATGAAGAATATCATGCTGAACACAGTCAAGAGCTCTTGATAAATCGCAGAAAATACCCAAGACACATCTTCCCGGATCTATATTAGTCTGTACATAATTGAGAACATCCAAGACCGTCGTTTCCGTTGAAAAACCATGACCGAAACCAAGCTGCCCTGAATGTAGAACTTTGTTTATCCAAGTATTTGTTCAATCTATTTAAAACTAATCTTTCTAGAATTTTTGCAAAGGCAGAAATATTAGTAATCGGACGATAATTTTCAACATTGTGTCTAGGACCCTTTTTATAGAAAACAGATACCCTACCAATAGTAAATGAGGGAGGAATCTGTCCAGTTTGTAAAATGCGATTAAAGATATGTTCCAGTAGAACAAGCAAGAACTGAGCAGCAGACGTAATTACCCTTGGATGAACATCATCCGGACCGGGACTCTTATTGGAATCTAGTTTATTGATAGTAGTCAATAGGTTGATCGAAACCGGATAAAAATAAAAGAGATGTGAAGGGGCTCTGGCGAGACAGAAAGCCTGTAAAATCTCCAGACACCTGCGGAATATTTCTTTTCAGTTTATCGGGTAATTTAACAAAAAAATAGTTAAATATCTCAGAGATATCATTTGTATCGGTAACCCGAAGTCCCCCACGTTCAAGTTGTGCCGGTGATTCATCACCACCTGAGCCATTAATGAGTTCACCGATTTACTTCTGTATTTTTTCCCATCCGTAGTGCGAGCAAACCGGTGCAAGTAATAATCTTCCTTAGCCCTTTTCAGTTTGGTGTTGAACCAGTTTCTATATCTGCGGAAACTGCAAGAGGTCAGAAGCACACCTAGACTGTAAAAATGTTTTAAATAATTTGTTCCATAATAACACTGTACTAGTGGTCCGATTTATTGGCGTAGAAAGTAGACGCATTAGCGTTTCCAAGCTTTCGCGCATCAACCTGATGGCTTTTTCAAGGAAGTTAGACAGAAACTGCAACTGAAAAATAGAACGCATTAACAATTTGAACGCGGAAACTTGACTTGACAACAATAGATAAGACGTTATATTCATTTAAAGATATGACGCATCACGTTGGTTGCACGCGCGGTATCCTGGTAGGCAGAGGCTTTACTTGAAGAATTGGTTCCAAATTCGTGGCAACTCGAATGAGGCGCAATCATTGCAAGCATCGCTGTTGGTAATGATTTCCAAGGTTTCCTGAATGGCTGTACCTTTAGGGTTAGAGCAGGTAGCTGATTTCTTTATATCGTCCCACATAGAAGTAACGGACTTGATTTTCACCTCTCTGGATAGAGCTGTGGCTACTTTACCGTATTTTGTGTCTCTTTTATGTTCGTTGACTCTGACTCCAAACGAACGCTTGGTCATTCCAATGTAGTAATGTTTAGAGCCGTCCGGATACTGTAGGGGGATAGTATAAACACCTGCTTCGCAGGAGAGAGGTGTTTTTTCACTACTTCCCTTTAGCATAGTATATAAAGATGTAGGAGACCTGATGCCGACGCCATAGTTCATCTTCTTCAGGGCGTTTTTTGAGTTTGTAAGACACATTTGGTATGTAGGGAATTGAGCCTAAATGACGTATCTGCGGCACAGGAAGATTAGAATGTTTGACCCTGGCTTTTTGGATAAAGTTACGTATCTTATTCAACGAATATCCTGCATCAGTGGCTAACTTGATGACGCTTTCAATTTCGTGTTGTCTAGAATGGGTATCGGAGGAAACGGCGAAGGCTCTTCGAATTCGAGAATGGAAGATAGCTGGTTTGTATTCTGCGCGACAGAAAGAGCTGCGGAGCATCAGGTTGGGGACGGACGTGGGTTTGTAGTAAACTTCTGTACCGAGGCGGTTGTCAGGCGATTTTCTCAAAAGAACATCCAGATAAGGTAAAGCGTTGTTGTGTTCAAGCTCCATCGTGAAATTGATCGTAGGATGCATATCATTGATTTTATCAAGGGACATCGGAAGAGTCTCTTTTTCGTGAGGCCATACAAAAAACACGTCGTATGCATAACGCAGCCAAGTGGTAGGCCGTGGGGTAATGCTGGAAAATATATTCTGTTCAATTGGGCGATGTATTGCTTCTGCAAGAACGGGTGAAATTGAGGATCCCATCGGAGCGCCATTATTCTGTTTATATACTTGTCCTTGAAAATTGTAGAAGCTAGTATTAGTGACCAAGTCTATTAATTTGAAGATGCTGAGGCATGACTCCTGCATATAAAATGCTGAATTTGCTATGGCCTCCTTTAATGTTCTGACGGCTTCCGGAACGGGGATTGAAGGGTAAAGGGAAACCACGTCGAAGCTGCCGATAATGTCGCCTAGTAGAACAGTGAGTTGCTTGGCTACCGTTATAAAATCCAGAATGGAATTTATTACAAAGTCCGATTCAGGAAGAAAACTACGCAGGAATTTGGATAGTGCTTTCTCTAAATGGTACGTTGGTGCAGACTTCCTGGATACGATGGGTCTCAGTGGGTTTCCCGGCTTATGGTGCTTGAGTCTTCCGAAGAGCTTTGGGATCTGAGCTCCTGGTGGTAGTCTGGCGACTTTTCTGAGATCTTCTGGAATAGCGGGTAACCGGGCCGCTCTTTGTACCTGCACAATCCAAGAATTTAGAGGGTTCCTTTGAAGGGCTATAGAACCAGAGTCAGCGATAAAATCTTCAAGTTTTTTATTGTAGTCCGCTGCGTCCATAAATGCTATCAGGCTAGATTTGTCCGTTAGAGTCAACATTATGGACGGGTCATTTCTAAGGATCGAAACTGGCATCGGAATTATAAATTTATTAGACATGTTAGTAGGATCGTACCAAGATCATAATTTAGAAGAACATAGCTGGCGTAGTTCATCTTTTGAGTCGTTTGGAACTCGTGATATTACGCTTTCGAATTCGGAAACGACGCTTTTTGGGTTCGACCTCGTTCGGAAGCAGTACTTTGGTCCAAGCTCCAAAACTTTTGTTTCGTCTTGGGAAAGGGTCCGGCTGGAAATATTGATGAATGGAATGGCGAAATCTTTAACTTTAGGAGTCTGGGAAGAACTCAAGTAATCCAGTTTTGTTTTTTTGTGTGTGTGGTGGATAAGGAAGATTTGATTTTTTTCAACTAACATATCTACACGGAGGGTCAATATGTTAAAGGTGATCGGGTCGCACAATCCGTGTAATTTCATATACAGGGTGTAGCACTTGGTCTCCAATGACATGACGTCCTTCCTTTTCAGGTTCACTATACGTGACAGGGTGTGACGAAGAAATTTATCCTTTTTACTATCGAACCAGGATCCCTTAACTGTTGATTTAAAGTTGAGGAACTTTGGGATTAGGCCCGATGCTTTGCAGGCGGTTAAAAAGTCCAAGTTTTAACCGCCTGCAAAAGCCATCAGGTTGATGTGCGAAAGCTTGGAAACGCTAATGTGTCTACTTTCTACGCCAATAAATCGGACCACTAGTACAGTGTTACTACTTAATTGGTGTGCTGTTCCTTGTTATCAATAATTTCTTCCATTTATTAAGGCACCTCAAGTGACCACGAATGAACCATGGCTTACGGCACCTCGATGATCTTGTTAAAGTCTTAAGTGGAAATATACAATTATAAGGACCTCAAAATTATCCCCAAAAAGCATCAAATGCGTGTATTTGGATCATCGTGGCAAAGCACAGAAGCCGAAACCACTAGGCCGCGAGAGGCCTAGTGGTTTAAGCCAAGGCCAAGTGGAAAATACAGGGCCATGGCATTAGATCAATCAACATCGCTCAAAATAGGTTTAATTCTTATGCATCGAAGCCTAAGGTCGTGGTTTCAAAGGGGAACACTGTAGCTCTCAATAGACATGTGTTGTTCTCGAACGATTCTTTCCAAAGGAACGAATCAGCAAACTTAGTCGCTGACGAACGAATCTTTCCTGAAAAGAATCGATTCCACAAAAGAGCAGATTCCCTAAATGAATCAGCTAGAACTCTTTGGAGATACTTTTTACTAGACATCAATTTCACCCCAGTGTCTCGCTGAGGTTCATGTTCTAGTCAAAAAATCTTACCTTATTCAGAAGCGTACAGATGCGATAAATTACGTGAACGTTTCGAAAGGACCTTACGAGAAACCCGATGAAAAAATTTCTATAAGAATCAAAAACAAATGTAATCTTAAAAATCGTCCACTAAACGGGAAACTATTAACGAACGAAAGGACCCGACTCAGAATCGTTTCACTAGATAGAAATCGTTTTCTAAACCGGAAGAATCGCTGACTTAGAAACGAATAAAAAGATCCTATTCAGAATCGATTCCGAGACACAAATCGTTCTCTAAACCGGAAGAATCAAACTGCCGAAATGAACGAATCGGTCCGATCGAATCTTTTTAGTGAGTGGAATCGGAAGAATCGATTCTTTCAAAAATTCTCTAGCTCTCAAGGCGCATGCTGATCGAGCTACATGTTCAATGAAAGGAACAGGCTGGATGCCCTGATATTAGAGAGATGAGCTACCTCTTTTAATGAAGTCAGGCAAACAGCAAGGATTCCGATTGGTTTCCAGCGCTGTCGTGTATAACATCAGACACTGACGTATCATGATGTGTAACATGAGAGGGATGTCACAAACGGAGGAAACTCATCTCCCTAATGTTACGCTTTCTCAATAAATGGGCCTACCCAAGACGCACTCCGTAACTTCCCTGGGGCTTAACCATAGGGGGCAATCGAAGCAGCATTAAGTCGAGGTCCAACAATATAAAGCCGCCCCGGTGGCGCAGTGGTCTAAGCGATGGCTTCTGATCATTCGTCCGGAAAGGGGTCCGGGTTCGAATCCCGGTGAGGCATGGATATTGTGTTTGTCTTACGGCACTGGCTCTCTCCCTTCCCTGGAACCAGTTACCCTAAATTATACTGTTAAAAAGATCTACTTAAAAATGAGAACCTGACCTTACTCGTTTTTTTTTAAGTACAATCGTATCGTGAACGAGTACATGACATCCTCAAATATAAGTAACCATACGTACTTAAAAACATTTGTGTCAATAAATATAAATATAATCTCATATTACTTCATTTTAGATATTCAAGATTTCAAGAGAAATTGTTTTATAAATGTGTAAAGTGACACACATAAAATAAGTGCAACAAAGTCACTGATCACAAATATTTTAATTATGCATGAAGTATCTTTGTGTACGTTTTTACGTTAACTATAGTTGGGTCAATCTCATAAATAATATATTGTCGCTTCATCACTATATTTGTCATAAAAATGTGCGGTCCATTTGCTGAGCATGTGACAACGATTATATCTGTTATCCCAGATGTGTCATCGAATAAAATACTTCCAGTTGATTCTATGAATAAATGAGTATGTATGGAGTACACGTATTCCAAATTTGAAATCGAGCCGCGGATGGCTTGGTGGTTAGGGATTCAGACTACTGATGGAGGGACCCCAGGTTCAAACCTAGCCTGATAGACTTGAACCTGGGGGCTCTCCGTGGTGGTGTGAATTTCTGACAATCACTGAATATCCGCCGTGCATCGGACGAGCACGTTAAGTGACGGCCCTAGGGTAGGAATCCGCCGGTAACATATAAAGGTGTCCATTCTTAAGCAACACCCCCCCTAATTTCTCTTTGCCTTCTATGTGCAAAATCGTACGCTTGTATGGTGGCGCCATCTACTGTGCTCTCTCTCTCTCTCTCTTTTACAAACTAGCCTGCTAGATTAACTGTAACTTCCTTAAGTTTCTGTGCCCTGCCCTAAAGGGCACAGACATTAAATGAAGTTAAAACATATATGTTTGAAATATATGGATTTTTTGAGTACATATATTTGAAATATATGTAAATAAAATGAGTACATATGTTTGAAATTAGAAATACTAGATATACTCACAGTTGATTATCTGTATGCACTCGAAAATAAGTACGTGTCTTTTCCAAAAATGAGACACAAGTACTCGGACATATTATAAGCCCAGAATGTTTTCAAAAACGAGTGCATTTTGCTTTTTTCTAAGTAACAATTTTTAACAGTGTTCAAACGGGCTACTGCTTATAGCCGATTGAGTTGCTCACGGTGGTCGTTAAACCTCCAATCAAAAACAACAAAAATATGTTTATATAAAAATCGGAAGATCCACTTCTGAATGACACAGTTTTTGTTTTCCGATTCTGCGACACGGATGACAGCTACTTTTAGCATTTATTACGCCTAAAGTATAATACTCTCCAATTTACCTACCGCGTTCTCGGATAATTAACTGCCAATCCATTTTCACATTACGAATTTACTTGCATAATTTTATTGAGCTACACAGGAGTCAAGAAATCTCTTATTTTGCCTATATTTAATTACGTTCGACACCTGCTGAAAGTTTTGCGTGGAAACGCCACTGAAATCACGACAACCTGTAAAACGTTGAACAATTTTTTTTTCACGCTTCTATATCGCTTGCTTTCCCAAGAGATGTAAGAGTGTGAAAGTGAGTAAAATTTTACCTTTAGTGGAATCATCAAGGGGGCAGTACTATTTTCTTGCGTCAGACTTGTGACTGCCATAATGTACTGAATTCGCGTGATGCAATCTGAATCACGTCAACGTGTTCCGTTTTTCTAATATGGAATGGCAACGTGTATGACAAATTCGCGTGTGTCCTTTATTGGGCAATCTACTCAAGGTTTCTCATTATGTGATGACCTATGTAATCTGAAGAACATATCTTTATCTTGAAAAAAACTTGATATAAGTCATGCCAATGAAAGAAATTCTTTTATAAATATTGTCAGACCTCGGCTGCGCGAAATATACGCTCCAGAAAGAATTCCACCCAACACGAAGCATTATATTAGTAAAAACTTGTAAATGGGTATGTGGAATGGAATTTTGTAGTCCTCATAATCTAAAAAATAACCAAGCCAAATCGGTTGAAAAGCAGTCACGAATAACAAGAAAGAACGCACCGAATACTCTGTTTCAGTGTCTTCTGAATCTTTTCTGACACGAAACAAATATTTCAAAGCAGATTTTTAGAAAACTTAAAATTTTCGATAGAAATATAAAACAGTTTTACCACTGCAGGGAAATCTCGCATAATTTGAAATACGCAGTGTAAGCGGAGTTATTCATAAAGAATGGAGCGGATTATTAAAAAAAACCCAGCATTTTTGCAATCGACGAAATATCCAGAAAAAAAAAACTACCTAATTCCACTAGCAGCTGAAAAGTGAGTCATGAAAATTTATAAATTGTGCGCAAAACATTTCTCACAGCAAAAGATATCACAGGCAAAAGGGGTTTTAAAATTGAACAATTAGAAGAAATATAGAATTTAACGTGATATAACTTTACTCCGAGAGAGAGAGGGAGAGAGGGAAGTTGTGTGCACCTTACTTAAAGCAGAAAATAAGTGCAATATACCTCATAAAGAAGAGTATACCACCAAAAAAGGATTTTTCTAAGAGATTTGTAGAACCGATATAACTCTTTCAAACAGAAATACCAACTGGCACCTCTCGGAGGAAGAATTTTGAATAATGGAAATGTAGAAAATGTATGAAAACTATATTCGTAGCAAAACGTATACTAGAGGAAAAGAAATTTTCAAATGCGTCATCTGGAAACAGAGTTAGCGAAAAAAAAAAAGAAGCTTTGTATTTACTGTACCCTAACGGGTAAAAAACTATGCATTATTCAAAGAAGATAATTTTACCAATACACCCAAATTCTTCATTAGGAATTTTAGAAGGGGAGAAGATAAATTTGCTATGTGAAATGTACACTAACACCATCTAGCGCTAAAATTGTTAACTACAAAAACCCACGAGAGTGCGCAAAATGGTATATGGTATTAAAATATTTCTTAAATCGGAATTTTAGAGGCAGAGATATCGAAAAAAACTTATTGCATATTTGCTCCCCTGGCGGGAATGTCGTGTATTATTCTAGACAAGAAATGCGCACAAAATGTTTCTGTAGTTAGTAGTATCTGACGGAAAACTGATGTTTTTTCAGTCGGGTTGTTTGGCGCTCAGATATTGCTGCAGATATGCTGTCAACTGAAATGAAGCTCATGTCCTCTAGTGGCAAATTTATGAATTAAGAAAATTTGCAAAACATCCTGGACCAGACGCACTGTCCGACAAAGAATTTTTCAAACGAAACCTTTAAAACAGAGAGATCGAGAAAAAATCTGAGATACTCCGCCTGGCGAAAAAATTGTGCATTATTTTAAGTAGAAGATATGCCTAAGATAGTTTGTGTGGCTAACTGTGTCTGACCGTTTTCAATTTAATTTTGAGAAACGCAGTTATTGCTGAAAAAAATCGGAAACATAAATTACGCCTATATTGACAAAATAATTCTTCGTAAAAACTAGAAATTATGTGCAGTACGTGTACTGCCGAACACTCTATATAATGCAAAAAAGATCGTTTACGTCAGATTTTTAAAAGCAGAGATATCAGGGAAATTACACTACCTTACGCTCCCGAGCGGAAAAATTGTGCGTTACTGGAAAAACAAACTCTACCCAAAACAGTCTTCGTTATAAATGGCATTGTAGAAAAGATAGAATTTTCTCACTCGGATATTTAGAGGCAACGATGTGGACAAAAATGCATTTTGGATTCCATAGCATCTACATTTACTCCCTCTAGTGACGAAGGTATGCAATATTAGAAAAGAACCGGAAAGCAAGGATGATTGTTCAACTATTTTGAGCTTCCCAAATCAAAAAATAATTTTTATAATCGGATTAATACTTGCAGAGATATGGTGTCCACAGAATGATGGACAGACGGACGGACGGACGGAAAAAAGCGATCGTATAGGCGTTTTTTTTTTCAAAAGACATGCTAAGAAAGATACATTGCAGACTCACATAGAAAAGTATAAGAAGAAAGATGACGCTGAGAATTTGGTTGTAATGAGCACCTGTTTTGAATCCTTTCAGACATGAAAAAAATATTTCAAAGCATGATTTTGCAAAACCTAAAAATTCAACTATTAAAATGTTGAATTTTTAGGTTTTATAAAAGTGCCAACCGTGGCGCAGATGTCTAAGCGATGGCTTCTGATCATTCGTCCGAAAAGGGTCCGGGTTCGGATCCCGGTGAGGCATGGATGTTGTGTTTGTCTTACGGCACTGGCTCGCTCCCTTTCCTGGAATCCGTGGCCCTAAATTAGGGACGGGCGACTGCTTATAGCCTACTCAGTTGTTTGAGTTGCTCATGAGGGTCGTTAAACCTTCAATCCAAAAAAATACCAACTTTGACTCTTCCCGAGTGAGACATGAATGCTGGCATCGGCTCTCTGCCTTCCCTGGAACCAGTTCCTTTAAATAAGGGACAAGATATTGTTTATTGCTCATTGAATTTCTCATCGTGGTTATTAGGCCCGGAAGCAAAAACCAACCATGCGAGAGTAACATCAAATACTTAGAAAGAGAAGAAAAAAAATACTCACGCACTATTTATCCGTTAATTCCCTCTCACCACTTTGCGAAGTGAGGAAATCCTTCTCATTGGTCAGGAGTTATAGAACAGGGACCACACCTACACGATACGAAAAGCGAAAATCTAGTACAGAGTTACACACACGAAATTAAATGTTTCGTGTGAAAACATAATTATCTAATACTGAAGAGTTGCTGCTTTGATCACATGTTCGATGCGTGCACATTCTGCGCCCAAATGATAAGAAGATACGCATCCAGCTGTTTTTACTTCTGAGGCACAGATGTGGAGCTGCTAATCCATCTTGACCTTCGACCTTGTGGAGAACTGAGCTTGGAGAAATGGAGAAACCTCTTTCGGCTTTCACAAACACTTTGCTGAAACGAAAACGAACAAAACACTCTCTCATTGAGAAGTAAGTTTTGAGATATAAACAAAGAGCCGAAATTATTGTTGTCGCTCTTAGAACTGCCTATCAGTAGCAAACCGCAAATTTTGATCACATATGCTTTCACAAATTTAAATCGCATGCCCGTAAGGAAGTTCGGCGCGCATATTGTAGCGTGGAACTAATTAAAGTTACAATTGCGAATACACACAGCGTCATTCCACATAAACTGAAATGTGATCACCAAAACTGAATCGCACTTAGATGAAGCGGTTTGCTGCATTGCTATGCACGTGTATACAGAATCTCGTTCCATGTCTAAATTGAAAGAAGAGCTCAGTTATTCACACTATTAGTAACTAACGTTTACCAGATCATTTATGCTTGGCTGATTTTTCCCTGCTGTTATACAGCAAAACGTCCTTCCGATAGTGAAAAATAAAATTGCCCCTTTGAATTGACTATTTTAACACACGTATTTTGCAATCAATCATAAAAAATTTTGCAATGATTTTACGCCAATTCGAAAATGCCAGATTCTTAAAATACTCCCTTCGTAATGTTGTAGATCGTTTATACTTATTATTTGACATATGTTTTATGTAATTTACGGGAGGGAATTCGGGGCCCGTGCCGAAGGCCCCGACCTCTGAGAAAGCCCCTAAATACAGTCATGTATTACTTGCTTTGCATCAAACTGATTCGCAATGTTCATCCACTGAAAAAAGTGCATAACACGGGATGCCGGGAATGCCTCTTGCTCAGGGCCCCAAACTGCCCAAGTCGGTCCCTGATTGTACGCACATATTTAATGTGAAATATTTTGTATTGTGAACCTGGTAGCGGACAAATGGTGAAGTCCCAGGGTGTTCGCTATTCGGAAGTTTTACTGTACTTGTATTCCCTCTGGAATATGCCATTACACTTGTAAAACTTCTGTAGTACGTTTTAAAAAAAGTGGTGCTACACCAACTGCGTCATTCTGGGGGTCATTGTGTGATGCATCAAACATATATAAACATGGTGCAATGCGTGCAACTTCACGTCGTTCAGGTTGGATACCATACTATGGTGCATAATAGCACCATGCTTCTGTGTTTTTCATGCATCGCACTTCCAAAAGTGGTGCAGCCGGTGTAACACCACTTTTCGGAGCAACCTGCTACAAAATGTTTGACAGTCTACATCCAAAATTTATGGATGTTGTTATTACTTTCTTAGTTCGAAATTTCAAACAACATTTTTAGGAAAACAATTGTAAATCCGGTTAGGCACTGCATTGAAACAACGTACTTTAAATGGGCAATTTATCACATCTCAGATTTATTATTTTCAATGGAATCCAGTATGGATTTTACTAAGTCCTGAAAAACGTGACTGACAAAGCTTGGACAGTGATACATATTAAATTTCACCTTTGTTATGCTTTCCAACCGTAGGTTGAAGAAGAGTATATGCCCCAGCTTTGTCCATCTGCCTGTCTGTACGATAACTCGCGTAAAAATGGTTCGATTTCGATGAAATTTTAGTATGTATCAGGGGACAACCTGGAGACACACCTTATTGAAAATGGACGAAATGGGTTCAAAAATCAGGACATAGTAGCGGGATCCATTCCATCACCCTTATGCGTCATAACTTACGTAAAAATGCTACGATTTCGACAAAATTTTATCATGTTGTTCCGGAGGTATACTGAACCGGTTCTGTTGTATATCATCTAAATGGGGTCAAAGGTCAGGGCAAATAAGCGAGATTTATTCCACAGCCATTGTCCTCATAACTTAATTAAAAATGCTTCTATTGCGACAAAACTTTTTTTATGTTGTTCCGGAGATATACCGAATATATTGCACCAGTTCTGTTTAACATCATCAAAATGTGGTGCCGTCCTGGTGGCTTAACCCTTTAACGACCATTACCCTTAAATCTGGTATCACTCTAAATTGCATAACGCCCGAAACTGTCTTTTGCAACACTTCTTTGTTTAGTAACAACAATGATGACTGACGGGTAACTTCTGTTGATTTCACAACATACGTCGTGCAAATTGAAAGAACAGGTAAGGTTAGGGAATGTGACTCATTCTAGACAGGAGTTTCGGAAAGTCGTTTTGATGTACGGGCGTTATGGTGGTTAAAGGGTTAAGCGATGGCTTCTGATCATTTGTCCGAAAGGGGTTCGAATCTCGGTGAGGCATGGATATTGTGTTTGTCTTACGGCAATGACTTTCTCCCTTCCCTGGAACCAGTGGCCCTAAATTAGGGGCGGGCGACTGCTTATAACCCATTGAGTTGCTCACGGTGGTCGTTAAACCACCAATAAAAAAAAATCAAAATGGGGTGAAAGATCAGGGCGGCAGGACCGAGATTTATTCCACAGCCATTATCCTCATAACTTGAGTAATGATTTCTGATATGTTGGAAAGCGTATCATGATCAATGCATTGCATGGTTTTACTAACTTGTGCGTCATTAGACGAGAAGGATAATGTTCTCCTGAAACGCGATCTGTATTCTATTGGGCTAAAAGGATACGTTGTGATAAAGTTAGGCCCCGCCACAGTTTTGAAATATACCCTAGTACGTAAATAGCGCCATGACATTTAATTAATAAAATATCTCAGTATGATCGTTAAAGAGTATACGCATTCCTTTTCTAAGCCAAAAAATGTGACATGCATTACTTTAAGTTCAACCAATGATTGTCGTCAACGTCGAAATAACGACACCCTTGCTTTACGCAAATAAAAATTACATATACACAGTGAAACCTCGGTTATCCATTTTTCTAGGAGATGATCCTAAAAACGTACTAATGTAAAAAACCATATAAACAAAATTTTAGAGTGCTGAATGCTATTGTGAAATTTTTACTTTAAATAAATGTAAGATGTTCTTTAATAATGATTTATTTAAAATTGAGTTGGCGGCGAAATATGCACCGATGAGATATTACATAATGACCTCTTACCTAATGAGAAGTAGGACCCCCCTTTCGCCAGCAAAACAGCGGTCACTCAGCGAGGCATCGATTCGATGAGGTGGCGAGAGGTGTTCCTGTGGTATCTGGTACCATAATGTCAACCGACAGGTCGTCTAGTTACCGTACATTTCGGGGTGTTGTGGTTTAGAGCGAACCCGCTTTTCCAAGTCGAACCACAAATGTTCGATTGGGTTCATGTCAGGTGAATTTGGAGGCCAGGACATTAACAGAAAGTCACCAGCATGTTCCTTGAACCACTCCTTGACGATTCTGACAGTGTGGCATGACGCATTATCCTGTTGGTAATGGCCATCACCAGCAGGAAACACAGTTGCCATGAATGGGTGAACTTGGTCCGCAACGATGTTCAGATACCTGACAGCTGTCAGGGATTGTGCTATTGGGACAATGGGGTCTAACGTGAATTCTCAAAAAACGCAAATAGCGTATTAAATCCTTTTATTTTTACGCCTTAAAAAGCACAAAGATTCGTCAAGCTGTCGCACTCCAATGGTTGACATAAAAATTTACTTGCCAATTATGTCATTTTTATATCTATCATTGCCTTGAAAAAGCCTCACAGTGGAGTGCGAAAGCTTGGCGAATCTTTGTGCTCTTTACGCCATAAAAATAAACGGATTTAATACGCTATTTGCGTTTCTTGAGTACTCACGTTGCGGTGTATTACAAATAACGGTGACTAAAGTGTCCTAAAAAAACATCGCCCACATATTAACACCGCCGCCGTCGGCCTGTCTCCGACCAACAATGCATCCGGTGTCATAGCCTCCGTTGGTAATTGCCACGTGATGCACCGGGAATCACGATTCGTCAGACCAGGCCATTTTCTTCCAATAATCCACAGTCCAATCTCGATGATCTTGGGCACATTTCATGCGTTGTTTGCGATGAAGTGCAGTGAGCCGCCCCTGTGGCGCAGTGGTCTAAGGCGTTGGCCTCTGATCATTCGTCCGTAAGGGGTCCGGGTTCGAATCCGGGTCAGGCATGTATGTTGTGTTTGTCTTATGGCACTGGCTCTCTCCCTTCCCTGGAACCAGTGACCCTAAATTAGGGACGGGCGACTGCTTATAGCCCATTGAGTTGCTCACGGTGGTCGTTAAACCTCCAAACAAAAAAAAAAAAAAAAAAAAAAAAAGTGCAGTGATCATGGAGAACCGGCCGGGTCTTCGGCTACGCAGGCACATGTGCAGAAGACTGCGATGAACTGTGTGCTATGACATATATCTCTTATCACCACTGTTATAGCTGCGGGTGATTAATCGCACTGTGGCCCTGCGGTCGCTGTGAACAGTTCGCGATAGTCTCCGCTCCCCTCTGGCATCAATGAGCTGCGAACGACACACAGCTGGACGACGGTTTGTCATTTGGCCATCTGTGTACCACTTTTGATACGTACTCACTACAGCGGCGCGGGAACAACCCACAAGCCGCGCCGTTTCCGAGATCGTAGTTCCTAGGCTCCGTGCCATCACAATTTGTCCTTTATCGAACTCCGATATTCTGTCTCCGAACAGTCTACTAACGGAAAGCCGGTCCTCGGGTTGTATATATACTGCTCTGTGAACTTCACCTATTCCAGTATTCGGTCTCAGGACGCGCTTATTTCTCAAGGCTGGAGGGTGGTCATAAAGGAATGGCTAAATGGATGCGCTTTATGGTATTGTAAATTTGATGAAGCCTATGAAATCCAAATTTTCTTTTGACGACTCTCCCTGTCTATAAAAATCCTGATACTAAATTAAGCGAAGCAGTGCTTTAGTGTGGAGCTCGTGCATTAACAACTTTTTTTTCTGCAGAACCTGGGTGCATCTATTTAAAATCAGAATGATGAATATTGGTGATGCATTTGGAGCTACAAAGTTACATCCCAGAATTTTTATAAATTTTTAAATAGCGCATATGAGTGTGAGTCATGAAGTGCGAAACCAATTTTCATCTAAACAAAAGTAAATGACGTAGCCTGCTGCGATTAGACCACCGTTGTTGTGTTCCTTCTTTGGCTGCAGCGAGAAGAAACACAAGAACGCTGTCTCAGTTCTCTCAAAGTTGCAACAACACGGATTACGTATAAAAGAATAAAAGAAATCAATGAATGAAACACGTGCTTACACCACTGTACAATACAAATTTGAAAGATGTGATTCCGTTTATTTGTGTAAATCAATGAATGAAATACGTGATTACACCACTGAACAATACAAATTCGGAAGATGTGATTACGTATATTTGTGTAAATCAATGAATGAAATACGTGATTACACCACTGAACAATACAAATTCGGAAGATGTGATTACGTACATTTGTGCAAATCAATGAATGAAATACGTGATTACACCACTGAACAATACAAATTCGGAAGATGTGATTACGTTTATTTGTGTAAATATGATATGGATGTTAAATGAGATAATATCCGAAAACCTGAAAATTTCGTCGTCCCGGAGCGGGAATTTAACCCACGTCTCCCGGATAGCGCTGTAATATGCTAACCACTACACCACCGAGAACGACAAAGTTTCAAGTTTCCGATAAATTTGAATAGTAGCGTTTAGCTTGTTGCTTTTAAGCTTTAAATAAATATTACTATATAGGGGATGTAAGGTCAGTTGATGCGTAACATCACAGCCTCTCCTTGACAAATGTTAACCCCGCCTTCTCGTGGTGCATCCTGTTCCCACTAAAGGAGCTCTGACGACCGCCAATAGCGGTATAACTATACCATCGGGATTAGAGGAAATGCTATCCCACACTCACCAACCCGCTTGGCCAGCGTGGTGAGTTATGGCTAAACCCCTCCAAAATGACTCCACAACTTAAATCTTGGCCCTCAGTCTCCGGCAGCTGGAATGTACCTGGCCAAGGCAGCGGCCAGTGCGACATGAAGGCACAGGGTGCTAAGAATCCCCGGAGGGCCGGACTAGGCTGCCATCTGATGCTGACCTCGGCTACGTATAATGGACGCTCCCTATCTTCTGATTCAAGGCTTCTTGAATTGGAAGAGGGACTACAAAGGATCAAGTGGGACATCGTCGGGCTAAGTGAGGTAAGGAGAAAAGGAGAAGATCTCATTGAATTAAAAAGTGGACATCTCTTCTACTATCGTGGGACAGATATACTGGCAGAACTAGTGGTGTTGAATTTATAATAAACAAGAAACTGAAGGATTAAGTTGTAGAAGTTGAAAGTTCCTCTGACAGAGCTGCACGACTCGTTTTCCAACTCTCGAGAAGATACCAGGCTCAGATTATTCAAACTTATGCACCCACCACAAGTCATCCTGAAGAAGAAATTAAAGAATTGTATGAGGAAATTCGTCATCTAAATAATAAAGGTAAGCAGCACTTGAAGATAATTATGGGAGATTTCAATGCAAAAAGTAGGGCAACGCCAAGAGAATGAAACTTCAGTAGGTAAATTCAGTCACGGCAACAGAAACCAGCGTGATAATACTCTCGTTGAGTTTGCAGAAGCAGAAGGGTTCTTCATCTTGAACTCCTTTTTCAAGAAAAAGCCGCACGGGAAATGGACATGGAGACATCCAAATGGGACGACAAGTAAAATTGATTTTATTGTGTGTAACAAAAAATTCGCCATAGATGACTGCAGTGTGCTAAACAAGTTCAACATAGGTAGTGACCATAGATTAGTGAGATGTAAGATGCACCTCAACTCTAAACTCGAACGTGGCAAGCTCATAAGACAAACAAAATGTATTGACATAACCAACCTTAAAAAACACCATAATACCTTCAAGTTGGAACTGAAGAACAGATTCTCTGCTTTAGAAATCCTAACATCGGAAGAAGCAGATATTTCTGAAGTTAACAGAAAAGTAACCAAAGCTCTTATGGAAACAGCAACAAAATTAGCTGGGTCTAAGAACAAGTTGCATGAGAACAAATTATCAGGAAAAACCAAAATGTTGATGCAAAAAAGAAGAGAGATGAGGACAACTAAAGATGTGACTTGCAAAGTGGAATATATAGAGTTATGCAAGACAGTACGAAAAAGTATCACTGAAGATGTAAGGAAATTCAACTGGGAACTAGTGAGGAAAGCAAGTGAAAACAACCAAAGCCTAAAGACAGCAAAGGGACATCTCAGTAAGGGAAGAAAACAGATTATGGCACTGAGAAAAGAAGATGGTTCTGTAACAAGAAATAGAGGCAAAATTTTAACAAGAGTAAAAGATTTCTACTCCAAGTTAATATGAAAGGGATGATGCATATACTCCAGACATCATGGAAATTACCAGAGTTCTTCCAGTCCTCCCAGCAGAAGTTGCACATGCAATCAAGAACATGAAGAGGAGAAAAGCTCCAGGAGAAGATGGAATTACCGTAGACATCATACAGGAAGCAAGTGGAGAAATCGAAACAGTACTCGCCCAAATTTGCACTCGATGCCTTAATGAAGGGAAGATTCCTGAGGATTGGAACAACGCTATAATGATCTTGCTACATAAAAAAAGGTGACATTGAGAATTTCAGGAACTACACACCTATCAGCCTCCTATCAGTGGTTTATAAAATCTTCACTAAAGTTCTTTGACACCGTTTGAAGGTAACACTAGACATGGCTCAACCGAGAGAACAAGTTGGAATCAGGAGTGGCTACAGCACAATAGATCATATCCACGTACTGAGAGAACTAATTGAAAGAGCGAGGGAATATGAACTTCTATTGTGCATGGCTTTTGTCTATTATGAAAAAGCCTTTGATTCGGTTAAACCATAAGCAGTTACAATGGCTCTGAAATCCTGCGGTATGGAAGATGCATACATTAATATTATTAATAACATCTATGAAAATGCAAGTGCAAAGATTCGGCTGTTTGAAAATACAACACACATAAAAATTGGAAAGGGAGTGAGACAAGGTGACACCATATCTCCGAAGCTCTTTAACGCCACATTGGAAAATGTCTTTCAATCACTGAACTGGGAAAACAAAGGGATAAAGATTAATGGAGATTATCTAATCCACCTTCGTTTTGCTCATGACATAGTCATTTTTGCAACTACCCCATCAGAACTGCAGAGTATGATCCAAGAACTTGCTGATAAGAGTAAAGAAGTGGGATTAAAAATGAACTATCAGAAGACAAAAGTGATGTTTAGTGCTTTTACACAAAATAAAAATTTATCGATTGACGGGGAAAAGCTGGAGATAACAGACACGTACGTTTATCTTGGACAGCAGATATCAAGTAAGGGTCACATTGATGAAGAAATTAATCGGCGTACAAAACTTGCCTGGAGAGATTTTGGAAGAAACAGCACAATTTTCAAGAGCGATATGCCATTATGTCTTAAAAGAAAAGTGTTTGATCAATGCATCCTTCCAGTGCTTACGTATGGTGCAGAGACGTGGACCTTAACTAAAAGAGACATACAAAGGCTGCAGACAACTCAAAGCAACATGGAGAGGTGCATGCTTGGTGTAACCAGGAGAGATAAGAAGAGGAACTCGTGGATCCGAAAAATAACAAGAGTGGAAGACATCGTGATCAGAGTTAAATCCCTGAAATGGCAATGGGCTGGACATACTGCCAGAAGGACAGACCATCGATGGACAGCCGAAATTTTATATTGGATTCCAAGGGACAGGAAAAGACCCAGAAGAAGACCACATGGGAGATGGGTGGATAAAATTCGAAAGTATGCGGGAGTGACATGGAGGAAACTGGCACAGGACAGATCATTGTGGAGGAAACTTGGGGAGACCTTCGTCCAGCAGTGGATTGATAATGGTTGACAATGATGATGATGATGATATAGGGGATGTTACCCGTCCTATGACGGAGTGAAATTTTTAATTGAAGCAGACTGAAAACAAATCAAATAGTCGCCGGATTTCTGAAAGGAAATATAGACGTATATGGTAAGAATTGATCCATGTTAGAACTAAAAATTATTTGCTATTTATTTCCGTTTTTTCAAAAGACTTCGAGAAAAATAACATTCTGTTTAAAATAATTTTTGTTGTTTGACCATTGGATTTTAGCATTTAGATAGTGATATTTTGCAAAATGTGTAATATTATCAGCACTAAACTCGGAAATTTATTTTCCTGTAAACTTACCTTAATAACTTTTACTTCGATTTTTCGCGTTAAACTACTTTTTCTCCGACACACTGGTTATTTCCGTTCACGGCTTATTTTAGACTGTCCTATTCGATGGTTAATTTGAAACTTCATACCGAACCTTTTTCTACAACAAAATACGACATCTGGTATTACAAATCGGAACTATGTAAATTCTCGACAATGTCATATTGGAGCGACTTCCGCTTTTAGATGCAATTTTGCTCACTTTGACATCTCAAGATTTCAGTTTTTATTGAAGCTTAGAGCGTTTAGATAGATCGATATTTTGCGAAATGTAAAACATAATCAGCAGTAAACTCGGAAAATTAGTTAAATTAAAAGGTAAAAAAATATTAAAACCTGCACATTAATATTCGAATTGTGCTAAATTAAATTTATATACAAACGCAACTTGCCGTGATATTAAGATTTTCAATTCGGATTTTGTAGATCGTATAAATAGAACTTGAGTCATTGATAATCCATTGTTTTTAAATTAGCACGCGATCACCTTGACATCTGAATGTGATCGCGTGAAAAATCAACTTGCTGTGATATTAAGAATTCAATTCGAATTTTATGGATCGAAAAAACAGTACTCGAATCTTTAATAATCCAATGTTTTTAAATTAGCACGCGATCACCTTGACATCTAAAAGTGATCGCGTGCTATTATATAGGAGGCAATCCTTTTGACATCGCGAGAGCACACACGAATTCATCAATAAGTGATGGCGCAACAATGCAAGACGTTGGTATGACGTCAAGCGTTCCAGAGAGACAGACGGATCTGGGTGTTTCTATTATTAATAACCATCACAGAATTTACTATATTCGAAGCAACCAGCATTCATATGTAGCGAATCTGGAAGTTTAGATTGTGGTTTAGAATGTTTTGAAGGTGGTGTAGCTATTAGCATGTTCGGGCTCTATCCTGTAGATACGGGTTTGATTCCCGTTTTAGGACGACGAAATTTTCATGTTTTCGGATACTATCTGACTTAACATCCATTTCATACCAGCAAACCTATTCACATCTTCTAAATTTGTATTGTACAATGTTGTAATTCTTTATTTCATTTTTTTTTATATTCCACGCCTCTGGGCTATCACGGGAATGAATTCTAAACCTCCAGATTCGCTATGTATGAATGCCGGTTGCTTCGACTACTGAGTTCTGTGATGGTTATATTCAAATTAATCGGAAACTTGAAACTTGGTCGTTCTGGGTGGTGTAGTGGTTAGCATACTCGGGCGCTATCCGAGAGACGCAGGTTCGATTTTCGCTTCAGCACGCCGAACTTAACAAGTTTTTGGATATTATCTGACTTAACATCCATATCATACTTACACCAAAAAACGGATTCACATCTTCCAGAATAAAAGAAAACCGTATGTTTTTGAAAATCTGGAATTCAAATTGGAATGTATAATCGCAAAAAGCGTATAAGTGTATTGCATATAACCGAGTTAAGACTTCATATATAGCGCATAGAAACTACAATAAAATAACGGGAGTAATGCAGAAATGACGGGAGTAATACAACAAGCGTTTGAAACTACAATAAAATAACGGGAATAATGCAGAATTACGTATAAAAGCGGAAAACGTATAACTGAGAAACGTATAAGCATTGTTTCACTGTACTTCAAGTTTACTTCAAGTAATAGTTGCAATAGTTGCTGCTCTTTTTGAGCCAAAATTGGGGTATATTCCTCAATTTATTCTCAAATGAGGATTGTCATTATCGTCGAATCAGCATCCACTTCAAATAGAAGTGATTGCTCTTTTCACTTTTATAAGTGAGTCACGGAAGTTTTTTCTCATCGGCTGCCACCGGGAATCGAACCCAGGGTCTTCCAGTTACGCGCCGTTTATGCTTCCACTGCACCAGAGCGGCCTTGAAATTCTCCAGACTCACAAACGACAAACTTCCAAACCACATGGCAGGGTTGCTTCTTTGGAGCCCCGCACAATGCTGGGGATTCACCAAAGATGAACAGCAGCAACTGAACAAATAACAAATAAATATGATGATAATTTTTTTTTCCGTGACTCACTTATAAACGTGGAAAGAGCGATTACTTCTATTTGATGTTCCTGGTACACGTCAACTGTGTATTTATCAGCATCCATTGTTCCTGAAAATAAATATGCTAAAAATGTAGTACAACATTCTTAGTGAATATATAAATTTTGCGTTAAAGTACACAGGAGGAAAGCTGAAACGAAAGGAGAGAGTGAACAAAACTATTATTTTGCCTTGTTTTTTATTCATTAAATTGTTAATAAAAATACATTCTTATTATCGAATGATTATGGGTTTGATTTTTAATAGTTTATTTTTTTTTTGAAATGATGGCTCTCATTGTTATCATATCAACAATTCTTTTACCTTACTTCCACACATGCAAACATCTTTCATTTCTATTCCAGACAATGACTTAGAGCATGAATGAAAGAGCGACGCCGTTTTCTTGCTGCTATTGGTTAATTTAGAACTGCCGCCCCGGTGGCGCAGTGGTCTAAGGCGTCGGCCTCTGATCATTCGTCCGAAGAGGGTCCGGGTTCGAATCCCGGTGAGGCATGGATGTTGTGTTTGTCTTATGGCACTGGCTCTCTCCCTTCCCTGGAACCTGTGACCCTAAATTAGGGACGGGCGACTGCTTATAGCCCATTGAGTTGCTCACGGTGGTCGTTAAACCTCCAATCAAAAAAAAAAAAAAAAAAAAAATTTAGAACTGCGAAAAAATCAACGATGCCATTTTTCTAGTGTGCAAATATGCCAAACTTTTACTCCATACTACGACTAGCACTAATAAGGAACTAAAGACCATGGTAGACTGCGGCACTATGGTTTTATTCTTCATTCAGTGTAGACTGATTTTGTAAACATGCTAATCGTTGCAGTGTCGCACTCAAAGTTCGCTGATCACCTTTGTTATTTTGACTTAATGCAAATGCACTTCTTGTGGGTCCTGTCGAATTTTTAGTTAATTTAGGATGGATTTCGGGTGTGCATTGTGCCTGAAGTGCCACGCCTGATCACGTGACTCATGTCGGATTATTGCTTTCAACATTTGCCTCTGTTATCTGAAGTACAAGATAACAGAAGAAAATGATTACAACACTAGACGTCAGCTCGTTAAAACCAGTGCGATCAACATTAAAGAAAAGTTTGGGAAATCTTCGTGAGCGGTTGGGCTTACGGTGTTCAGGAAACATTGCACGTGGGGAGGAATTCTAAAGCTTAACGGAGGAGGTGATAAATGCAACGGGGAACATTTTAAGATGGCTGTCCACTTAAACAGCGACCAAAGGAGCTGATGATTAACATTCTACGGAGAAACGCCCACGATGCGTTAAAGCGAAGAAAATGATTCCAACTCAGAAGGCGTTAAAGTGAACTACAAGCTTATACTTTGCCCCAGTAGCACAGATTAAGCATATATCGTCTTATTTTTGCAACCAAAATAAAATAAATTACACAAAACACACTCAGATTTAAGCATCCATGCAAATGAGTGCAAAAGTTGCACTAGAAAACGCTTTTGATTTTTAAACGATAAAATACACAAAACATTCTACCTTGGCTTTTGGGTTTGATTTTCGCCTGAGGAAGCACATTGTTTCACGTTTTTTTTTTTTTTTTCGCCGAGGGAAAACATTACTTACGGCTTTAACCGCACAAATTTTTCTCAACAGTATCAATTTTCTGGAACAGAAAATGTGCTTTTTCCAGAAATTAGAAATTTAATTTTATTTTTTGCTACATAGTTATTTTCCAAACGAGGTGAAATTCTCTGTAGAATAGGTGTTGTTAGGAAACTAACGCAAAATGTGAAAATAAACAATTTTCAAGTCGGGTTTCGCATTAAAAATATCTACGTGCTTCTCGCTGTTCATTGAATATGGAATGTCTAGTTCTCTTTTTTTTTTTTTTCGTGTGATACAACTATTTTCGGTCAGTGCGATTTTTTTTTGCGCGTGATATGGTTCCTCTACACTTTTTAGTTCATCTTTTTATTTAGGGTGATGCAGCAGTTTTGTACAATTAATGCGTGCTTTTTGTTTCAGTTGTGTAAAGTTAGCAATAGTCTTTTGTTGCGCATTTCGTTTCTCGTGATGAAAAAGCAACAACAGAAAAACGCCAAATTCTTCGAGGTAACGGGAACATCTTTTGAATCCTTTCCGACAAACACTGTTCTTCATAATGTATTGAACTAAAGTTCTAAAGTTATATAAGTTATATTATATATATACATATATATGTAAGATTTTCGCTTATTCAGATAGACGAACTACTTGTAATGATAATTGTGCATCACAGATGGCGGCAAAGAACCTCTACACATCTACGTACTAGTTGCCGGGAAGAGATGACTAGCAGAGGAGGAAGTGAAGTGAGAAGGTCGTTGGTTGCAGTTTGTTGTGTGGAATGAATTTGTTTTAAGTCGTTAATTATTGTCTTGTGTTACTTGTGTTGTGTGTGCGAATAAAACGTTAAGAATATGATGGCTGTGGTCGTAGTGAGTAGTCGTAGAGAAAGATTGAATTCTCCTAGACGCAACGAGTTCTACACATATACTCGTATATATAGATATATAGGGAGATGAGGACAAATAAAAAAAATAATTTTCCAAGGTGGAAGTTAAATTTTTTTTACAAGACGGTTCGAAAACGTATCACTAAAGACATAAGCAAATTCAATGGTGAACTAGTGAGAAAAGCAATTGAAAATACCAAAAGCCTGAAGAAAGCAAAATGACATATCAGTAACGGAAGGAAATAGATTATGGCACTGAGAAAAGAAGATAGCTCTGTAACAAAAAAGAGGTGGAATTTTGACAACAGTGAAAGATTTCTACACAAAATAATATGAAGAGATGATACACCTGTTCGTGTCATTAAAAAAGGTATACTTATTCTAGTCATTAGAAAGGTACGTATATTTTTGGCCCGTTGACATAATCGTTCGTCCATTCCGGTTTTCCAGAAACATAAATCATATTGATCAGTCTGCACGTTAACCTAATACATATTTCTTGGAAACTAAAAATTCGCGTAGTATGAATAGTGAACCCTCTGCCTTCCTTGGGACGCATTGCAATAACGCAAATGCAGATAATGTTTCCTTAAACTCGGAGAAGAATTTGTGTTCTGATGAGGTTCACTCAGAAAAAACAGGTCAGCAGCCAAAATGGCTGTGCTGTAATATTAGGATTTATTTTCAAAATGTTGGTGGCATGAAATTCAAAACTCAGGACTTTTACACCTCAGTTCTTGTTGAGGATTACGATATTATTTGTATAACTGAAACTTGGCTCCAGGATGATGTGTTTGATTCTGAACTCTTAGACTCTCGATATACTGTCTATAGGAAAGATAGAAATTTATACGCGACTAATAAGAATTGTGGGGGAGACATCTTAATTGCTGTTAAAAACAACTTTCACAGAATGAGTGATTTAGAAAACTTTGATGAAACTCTTTGCGTTAATATTAAAGTGAATCACTCAAAATCAATTTATGTCAGCACGATCTACTTCCCCGCATTCTCCAACTCACAAACTTATTTAGATTACTTTAATCATGTTAGCTGTCATCCGGCTGTATGTAATGAAGATATGATATTTGTTGGCAACTTCAACCTACCATCTTATGTACCTGGTACTAACTTGGATGTCCGTACGTACGGGGAAAAAGAAAAAGCTCTAACTGAATTCGTTAGTACTCTTAACTTGTCTCAGTTGAACAACACCGTGAATGTCAACAATAAATGCTTGGATTTAATTCTTTATAATAACTTTAGCTTTCAGTGTGTGGTATCCCCTGTTACTTCACCGCTCTTGAGAGAGAGTGGACATCATCCAGTTTTAGTTTTATCCTTTTCTCGGATTCGCTATGCTAAACCCCAACGTAATGCTCCGCTTTTTCACTTTAACTTCCGCAACGATGATTACACCAAGCTCTATACTTTATTAGAGACTTGCGATTGGTCCGATCTTTATAAGCAAACTGATAGCGTAGAACTGCTTTTAAGACAAGTTCTACAGTATCCTCAATGAATGTATTCCCAAGTGTAAAGCTTCGAGGAATAAGTACCCCCGTGGTTCAATGGGTATATTATATAAAAGCTCTTGCTCTGAAAACTCACTACAGAAGAAAATTCATGAAACATAGCAATATTGATGACTACAGACAGTATAAAGATCTCCAGGCCGAAGTTAAAAAAGCGGTAAAAGCAGCGCGTATCTCGTTTACGAAAGAAACTGAAGAACTTATCACTCGCGATCCTGCCAAATTCTGGGAATTTACAATTCTTAAGAAGAAGAGATGCGTCCCACTCAATAAACTTAATCGCAATTACACCAGGATTGAGGGTGACCAGAACATCACTAATGGCTTTGCAGATTATTTCCGTTCTGTCTCCGTTCCAGAGAATTGTTATCCCCACCAACTTGATAACTGCGGAAGGTCAGTACGAGCAGCTTGACATTCCAAACATTGACCACTTCATTGAGAATGAGATCCTACACGCTATCAAGAAACTGAAAGGATGTAGAACTGTTGGTCCTGATATGATTCCTTTGTACATAGTCAAAGGATGTGGTCAGACGCTTTATAAGCCGCTGCTTCATATTTATAATCTAATAGTAATTACTGGAATTTCCCCTCCAGATCTGAAAAAAAGCAAAAATTATTTCTGTTTTCAAAAAAGGCAGCCGAGACTCTATTGAGAATTATCGACTTATCACAATTATTTCTGTCCTGGAGAAAATAGTTGAGTCTCTTATTTTTTCTAAGCTATATGATCACTTCAAAAATGTCCTCAGCTCTGCACGGCATGGTTTTGTGAACAAACGCTCAACGCTTACCAACCTGTTCAACATCACAGAAGATATTACGCCATTTATTGACAGAGGATCACAAATTGATGTTATTTACACTGACTTTGCTAAAGCTTTTGACTAAGTTCATCATGGCATTTTACTCAAGAAATTGAACTATCTTGGCCTCAGTTATAACCTGATGTCCTTGCTTAAGTCCTATCTTTTCAACCGATCCCAGTCTGCTATTTATAACAACCATGTTTCTGATCCCTATGTTGCCACATCTGGAATACCCCAAGGCTCTAATTTAGGATCACTCCTGTTGTCTATATACATTAATGACCTTCCTGTATACATTAATGACCGCCCATGTCTCTTATTTGCAAATGATCTCAAGCTTTATCACAATGTACAAGACTCCTGATGACTGCCTTGCTCTTCAAACTGACGTCAATAAACTGCTTCAGTGGTGTGCATTAAACCATCTCAACATCTTCAAGTGTCATGTCGATACCTTTTCGCGGAAAAGAAAACCAATTCATTTTTACCGCAAAGCATGCGACTGTTCCCTTACCCGGACAAACGAAGTCCAGGACTTGGGAGTCACGTTTGATTCGAACTTGGACTTTAAACATTATATTAAAAGAATTGTACGTACAGCGTACAGAAAACTTGGATTTATCATGCGACATTCATTCCAAGTTCACTCGAATACTCAGACACTTATTCGCATTTTTGAGACTACGGTCAGATCTTCACTGGAATATGCGAAGATCAATTGGGATCCTAGCCAAGTAACACTAGTAAATGAAATTGAGAAAGTTCAGAAAAAGTTTCTTCGACAACTTTTTTATAAATCGACCGGTGTTTATATAGCGGACATCCCGACTGTTGACTTTCTGACATTCTTCAAGATGACCTCTCTGCAATCGAGAAGGAAGGCTCTCCAACTCAAGTTCCTGTACATCATCATAAATGGAGGGATAGATCATACTCTAATTGTAAACCAATTAAGTTTCCGTGTCCCATATTTACCGAGGACAAAATGTGAATCATTTGCAGTGCCATTTTTCATAACTGATGCTGGAAAAAATTCTCCGTTATGTAAAATGTATAGGTTTCACAACTCACTTGAAGAATCTCCGGATATCTCTAATGTAAGTAAAAAATAATTTTCATAAAGCAACTTTTTGCAAGATTGTAAATGTTTTGGGGGAAAAAAATAATTTAAATTTAATTTGTTTTGAGTATATTGAATTGGATTGATATTTATTAAAAGGCGTTATATTTATGCTGGTATTAAAATTTAAAATATGGAAATTATAGAAAATTTAAATTTGGGAGATGGGTGGATGCATTTCGAAACAAAAATATTTTCTAAGTACTAGAAAAGGCCATGAACATCCTAAACAACAATGCATCTGAAAATTTACATTCCACAAGAAGTTATTGGAAAGTTTGCGTTGTTTGTGTTCAAGCAGAGTTGAGTCACCTGAAAGTGCAAAAATAAGTGAATATTGTTGCATGTGTATGAAAATGTGTCACTATAAGACATATGATAAAATGTACTCGTTCAACAACAACTTGTGGAGGCGGTGAAAGTCAAATTAAAAAGGTTAGGACAAAAATTGCAGTTATGAAATACCTTAGAAAACCAGGATTGGATCGATAGCCTTAGTCAAGCTAAGGGGGAGTACATGGGACCAAGTCATGGAAGACAACAGCACACAAAAACTTTTCACACTGCACTCATTTTGAACTTTTTTTGAAAGGCTACTGCCTGTATTTATTATTTTTCTTTAAAAACTTAATGAGTTAATTTTAATGGACAAACAGATATTATTTCCTTTTTTTCTTGTTTGCTTAAACACAGCAGTATAAAACAGAATCTCAATTTACTTTCTATTTCTATTTGGCCACTGGCCTTATGAACAGCACAACTTTACATATGTCAACACAGTTAGTTTGAACACTAGGCTTTTAATTTATGCCTTCAAAATCATACTATGATTCGCATGGTTTACACAAGAAAAAGATACTGGATTATTTTTAATTCCACAAGGTGGACAAGTTCTGTTCTTTTGAAACGTACTCTCTTCTCTCTCACCCAGTTAGCTCAATGACCAATTTACAACTTTACACTTATTGATTTAAATTTAAACAATCTTAGCAAACTCCGCAATCTCCCAGACCAGATTCAAAGACTTCAATTAAATTTACAGTTATTTTAAGAGCCACAAATTATACTTTAACAAATCTACTATCAGCAAGTAAACAAACCAAGTAAATTATCCTCAAAACAGAATTTACACTGAGCACAAGCATTAATTAACATTACATAACCTATAGAACTACCCTGAATGAACCTACTTCACTTATAAAGAAACCTCACTGACTAATCTAAAAAAATTATCACTATTCATAACATCAACATAATTCAGAAATTCAAACAATCTTCTTGCACTAGCTTGCTCATAAAAATCACCTCACTCTGCACTTCACATAATAGCTCAGGATACTTAATAACTCTACACTGTAAACAAAAGCTCAAAATACCAATTAACTAAATTTCCAAACTAAATATCAAGTTCACTAACACCAACAACCAGAATTTAGAATTTACATCCCTAGCACTACAGCAAATCATAAACAAATAAATTTAGATACTTTAAATCACCAAACAAACTTAAATTCAACACCTGCAGTGAATTACTGAAGTAGCGGTGAGGCAAATACTCTCAGTTCATACACTACCCTGGGTTTTGAGAACCAACACAGGAAGAAAATACCAAGTCAGGCTGAAGGCGTGAAATTGGGTCGTGAATCCACTTTCAGCCTATGCAAAGGGAAAGGAAAAATCCTCAAGTGTGACACATCATCATCAGGCACAGAATTTCCTCTAACATGATCTCACCACATTTCTTGAAGCAACGCTCGACCGACCCTCGCTGGCAGTACATATTTCCGTGAGCAGCGAAACTACTGGGGGGTTTGAAGACAAGTTTTCCCCCAAAAACCACGTCTTCAAGGATCTCCCCCTTTTCGAACCAATGCATGATCTCACCTTGATCAACCACGCCTGCAAGAGCCTGTTGTACTTCAACCCTAAATACTCCAGGCACATCTGGCCCAGAACCAACACAACTATATCCCAGGAAAAATTCACTTATCTCTCTATATCCCAAGAAATCCAAAAATCACTATATCCACATATATCCCAGGAAAATTCACTTCTCTCTATATATCCCAAGAAATCCTAAATCACAATATCCACATGTATCCCAGGAAAATTCACTTCTCTCTATATATCCCAAGAAATCCTAAATCACAATATCCAACTGTATCCCAGGAAAAATCACTTATCTCTATATCCACATATGTCCCAGGAAAATTCACTTATCTCTATATCCACATATATCCCAGGAAAAATCACTTATCTCTATATCCACATATGTCCCAGGAAAATTCACTTATCTCTATATCCACATATATCCCAGGAAAAATCACTAGCAAGGAAATTCCTCTGCACCATGGCAATGCGCAGGTCCACTTCAGACAATAACACTGACCATTTACATAACCCACTAAATATTTTCACCTTATTGAAAATTAAAATTACATTTAGACTTTTAACCTTATAGTAAAAACAAGAAAATTTAGGCCAAAGAAAAGAACAATTAATAATGGAACTGGTGAGCAAAAGTGTGTCTTCTCAACCCATGATGTTCATTCTTTTTGTGAAAATACTAAACTTGAGAACCTAAATACCTCAACTTTTATTTTGCACATATCGCATCCTGGTGAAAATTCCCTACTCAGAGCCCTCTGCCCTAGGACAAGTTCCCTGCTTGCCCTAAGATCACCCCTTTCCAATGGGAGATTAACACTCATCTGGAGCATGTAAAATACTGGTCCTCAAATAACACACCTACCATCTTAATTTCGACACTCAACACTCCAAGAATGTAAACAACACTTTAGGTTTCCAATTTCATCACACTATAATATGTTCCCAAAATTCCAATATAAATCATCCCATAATTTATCTTCACTCATAAAAAAAATAACTCAACGCTGTAAAAGACTAGAGAGAAATGTTTACAATTATTTTATCAACCACGACATCACAATAACACTGCTTTTCAATTAACACATGCCCAACTAAACTATTATCGATGCACCAAAATTTACTGTGCTCAAACAATAAACCAAATTTTTCCGATACATTAAAATTTACTGGCCTGGGAAGTTGCTAAACTACCAGACATGACAACACAAAAAAAAACATAAATGAAAGCATCTTCAACTCCCCTCTCTTTTTTTTGTCTTGCAATATATTTTTCCGACAGCCCCCAATTTTAAAATCAACTCGTTTTATAATTTTAAAGAAACCACAACATAATACAAAAAAAGAAAATGCCGAGAGAAATTTACCTTTAGGACTGGGGGCAGCAACACTTCCTGCCACTCACACTAACCGTCGATAATAATAAAAAAAGTTTCACAGCCTAATAATAGATATTCACTTCCAAGGTGTTTTTTTCTTTTTCTTTTTTTTTCTTTTTCTTGAGGCAGCATGCTTGGCCAACGATACAGGAAACGGGCATTTTGGAACCCTGCTGGTGGACCCCTTGTTGTAATCAGTAGGGCCCAACTCGACGATTCAGCAGTTAAAGGCGGTATCTTCTACAAAGCCGTGCATGCCCCCTTTTTTTTTCGGAACTTCCAGTGTCTGGTTGAACTGGCTTGAAGAGTTCATTCCATATTGAACCGAGTAGTAACAGCATTCGGGTTGCGCTGGCAGAAAATTCTCCTGCGGAGATCAATTCCCGGTAGTTATTACTTTTCTTTTTATTGCAGTTCACTCCTCCGTCGTCCACTAGGAGAGGAGGAGAGGGTTGAATCTGCAAGCATTTCCTCTCCAGTAATGAGATCCTTGAAATTCAATTTTAACGGTTGTCCGTTTAGATTACAATACGAAATTTTCCTTCTTGCCGCCCCCTCCTCTGCCAAAAAGGCGAGGAGAGACTCGGCCGTCCCCTCTTTCTCTCCGGTCAGCAAAAGTCAAGAGCCAAAGTCAAAGTGCCTCTCAACGGATAAAACTCAGGGGGTGCTTGAAAACCGCTGACCCCTCTCATTGGTCGAAACTTCAGCCTAGCAACTCACGACTCTCCCAACGGAATCTTCACTCCCACGCCTCGAGTGACCTCTGACCTTCACACGTGCAGAGCAGGCCCATCTTGACCCTGAGGTTCTAAAAATAGATTTCTGCTGCTGAATTCCTTACCCCAAAAGACGAAAAGATGTTACTTTTGTGCGACTTTGGAAACAAGAACGCAAAAATGGCGGATTCTTGCTTTGCAGAAAATCACTAGTTTTAATTTTCTTTTTCTCTCGTTCCGTGATGTTAAAGTAAAATTAATTTTGATTCTCTGAGCTGCACACCTACTCGCCTTTTCCTATCGCGATAAAAGAACAGATAAAATAATTATTTTCAAAACCCCAAAGTCAGTTAAATCAAATATTATTCTTTTTTTTTTTTTTTTTTTTTCTTTTCACCAACATGAAATTTTGTTTTCCTGGTTGTGATTAAGACAAGCGAATTTTGCGCATGAATTCCCCTGCCTTTCAACCAGGAATTTTCTTCTAACGTATGTCATGGAAGAAAATTTTTGCATTAATTAATCTCCGATAAACCAACCGAAAGATTGATCAGGTCTCTCTGAAATTCACCAGAGGTTAAAATTTTCGCCATGGCAAATACATTCCCCCTGCGAAAAAGACGAGCAAAGCGAGTCGAAACATAAAATAAAAATCTCAGAAAATTCGCTCCTACCTACTACTCAACACACACGTGCTCCGACCATGTCAACAAACCGATGAATGTAAACAAACCTGCAGCGCCACCTACCTCCGGTGAGCTGACTTCCGTTCCAACATGGCTACCACTGAACTAGGAAAACAAATGTTCCGAAGCGAAGCTACTTATCACCTGACCTTAATTACAGAGGTAAAAGAATTTTTTTCAAGCCAAAAAATTTTCACGGAACGAAGGAAAAAAATTCTGCACCGGCTCAAATACTAACCTTTTAACTACACTGAGAAAATTAAATTAAAAGAAATTTAACTGATTATTAAATTCCTAACTCACTGGCTATTACTACAGTAATACTAATCCTACCCAACACTGAACGTACACTTCACTCCAATAGTAAACAACCTAACTTAAAATAACTAACCAGTGCACCTAGGCACTAAATTAACCAGCGTGAGGAGAGAAGAGAAGTTACGCCTCTTACAATTTTTCCATTATGCTTTCACCAATTTGACATCACCAACAACAGGCATTTTCGAATGACAACATTACTTTACAATACACTTTCTTCGCTTAGTTCAACAGAATATGATAAATTGCCTGAATGCAACACATTAAAATTACACTTAATTCAACACTCGGACTGTAGAGGTAAAAAAAATTTTGCAACACATGAAAAATACACTTAAAAATTCAATATTTGGAAAAATGTGAAATTGCATATATATATATGTGACACACTGCAAACTATTACTTAGCACTAGTTATATTCGAAATACCAAATTATACATTATGCAGGTACGCTTGAGAAATTATTTGTGTGAAAACTCATGTAGGTAAACACCCAAAAAAAAAATTGTATGTGTGTCAAGCACAAAATTACTGAAATTACTCATATATCACTGAAAATATTACACCAACACAAAAAAAAAATCTTTTTATGTGTGTCAAGCCCTAACTGGCTTTTATGTTAAGCCCAAAATTATTCAATTATTACAAACACTGCTACTGAAATATTATAATACCCATACACAGAAATTCAGCTAAAATCAAAAAATATGCACTTTCGCTACTTTGGTCACTGAGAGAGAGAGACTACCAGAACTTATCACTACGAGAAAATAATTCACATATGAAACCATACTCCTGATTTTTCGTAACTACTGTGCAGTACAGGTTGAATTCCATGACAAGGCATGTATCCTATGGTCACGGCACCAAATTTTTTTGGGGAAAAAAAATAATTTAAATTTAATTTGTTTTGAGTATATTGAATTGGATTGATATTTATTAAAAGGCGTTATATTTATGCTGGTATTAAAATTTAAAATATGGAAATTATAGAAAATTTAAATTTGGGAGATGGGTGGATGCATTTCGAAACAAAAATATTTTCTAAGTACTAGAAAAGGCCATGAACATCCTAAACAACAATGCATCTGAAAATTTACATTCCACAAGAAGTTATTGGAAAGTTTGCGTTGTTTGTGTTCAAGCAGAGTTGAGTCACCTGAAAGTGCAAAAATAAGTGAATATTGTTGCATGTGTATGAAAATGTGTCACTATAAGACATATGATAAAATGTACTCGTTCAACAACAACTTGTGGAGGCGGTGAAAGTCAAATTAAAAAGGTTAGGACAAAAATTGCAGTTATGAAATACCTTAGAAAACCAGGATTGGATCGATAGCCTTAGTCAAGCTAAGGGGGAGTACATGGGACCAAGTCATGGAAGACAACAGCACACAAAAACTTTTCACACTGCACTCATTTTGAACTTTTTTTTGAAAGGCTACTGCCTGTATTTATTATTTTTCTTTAAAAACTTAATGAGTTAATTTTAATGGACAAACAGATATTATTTCCTTTTTTTCTTGTTTGCTTAAACACAGCAGTATAAAACAGAATCTCAATTTACTTTCTATTTCTATTTGGCCACTGGCCTTATGAACAGCACAACTTTACATATGTCAACACAGTTAGTTTGAACACTAGGCTTTTAATTTATGCCTTCAAAATCATACTATGATTCGCATGGTTTACACAAGAAAAAGATACTGGATTATTTTTAATTCCACAAGGTGGACAAGTTCTGTTCTTTTGAAACGTACTCTCTTCTCTCTCACCCAGTTAGCTCAATGACCAATTTACAACTTTACACTTATTGATTTAAATTTAAACAATCTTAGCAAACTCCGCAATCTCCCAGACCAGATTCAAAGACTTCAATTAAATTTACAGTTATTTTAAGAGCCACAAATTATACTTTAACAAATCTACTATCAGCAAGTAAACAAACCAAGTAAATTATCCTCAAAACAGAATTTACACTGAGCACAAGCATTAATTAACATTACATAACCTATAGAACTACCCTGAATGAACCTACTTCACTTATAAAGAAACCTCACTGACTAATCTAAAAAAATTATCACTATTCATAACATCAACATAATTCAGAAATTCAAACAATCTTCTTGCACTAGCTTGCTCATAAAAATCACCTCACTCTGCACTTCACATAATAGCTCAGGATACTTAATAACTCTACACTGTAAACAAAAGCTCAAAATACCAATTAACTAAATTTCCAAACTAAATATCAAGTTCACTAACACCAACAACCAGAATTTAGAATTTACATCCCTAGCACTACAGCAAATCATAAACAAATAAATTTAGATACTTTAAATCACCAAACAAACTTAAATTCAACACCTGCAGTGAATTACTGAAGTAGCGGTGAGGCAAATACTCTCAGTTCATACACTACCCTGGGTTTTGAGAACCAACACAGGAAGAAAATACCAAGTCAGGCTGAAGGCGTGAAATTGGGTCGTGAATCCACTTTCAGCCTATGCAAAGGGAAAGGAAAAAATCCTCAAGTGTGACACATCATCATCAGGCACAGAATTTCCTCTAACATGATCTCACCACATTTCTTGAAGCAACGCTCGACCGACCCTCGCTGGCAGTACATATTTCCGTGAGCAGCGAAACTACTGGGGGGTTTGAAGACAAGTTTTCCCCCAAAAACCACGTCTTCAAGGATCTCCCCCTTTTCGAACCAATGCATGATCTCACCTTGATCAACCACGCCTGCAAGAGCCTGTTGTACTTCAACCCTAAATACTCCAGGCACATCTGGCCCAGAACCAACACAACTATATCCCAGGAAAAATTCACTTATCTCTCTATATCCCAAGAAATCCAAAAATCACTATATCCACATATATCCCAGGAAAATTCACTTCTCTCTATATATCCCAAGAAATCCTAAATCACAATATCCACATGTATCCCAGGAAAATTCACTTCTCTCTATATATCCCAAGAAATCCTAAATCACAATATCCAACTGTATCCCAGGAAAAATCACTTATCTCTATATCCACATATGTCCCAGGAAAATTCACTTATCTCTATATCCACATATATCCCAGGAAAAATCACTTATCTCTATATCCACATATGTCCCAGGAAAATTCACTTATCTCTATATCCACATATATCCCAGGAAAAATCACTAGCAAGGAAATTCCTCTGCACCATGGCAATGCGCAGGTCCACTTCAGACAATAACACTGACCATTTACATAACCCACTAAATATTTTCACCTTATTGAAAATTAAAATTACATTTAGACTTTTAACCTTATAGTAAAAACAAGAAAATTTAGGCCAAAGAAAAGAACAATTAATAATGGAACTGGTGAGCAAAAGTGTGTCTTCTCAACCCATGATGTTCATTCTTTTTGTGAAAATACTAAACTTGAGAACCTAAATACCTCAACTTTTATTTTGCACATATCGCATCCTGGTGAAAATTCCCTACTCAGAGCCCTCTGCCCTAGGACAAGTTCCCTGCTTGCCCTAAGATCACCCCTTTCCAATGGGAGATTAACACTCATCTGGAGCATGTAAAATACTGGTCCTCAAATAACACACCTACCATCTTAATTTCGACACTCAACACTCCAAGAATGTAAACAACACTTTAGGTTTCCAATTTCATCACACTATAATATGTTCCCAAAATTCCAATATAAATCATCCCATAATTTATCTTCACTCATAAAAAAAAAATAACTCAACGCTGTAAAAGACTAGAGAGAAATGTTTACAATTATTTTATCAACCACGACATCACAATAACACTGCTTTTCAATTAACACATGCCCAACTAAACTATTATCGATGCACCAAAATTTACTGTGCTCAAACAATAAACCAAATTTTTCCGATACATTAAAATTTACTGGCCTGGGAAGTTGCTAAACTACCAGACATGACAACACAAAAAAAAACATAAATGAAAGCATCTTCAACTCCCCTCTCTTTTTTTGTCTTGCAATATATTTTTCCGACAGCCCCCAATTTTAAAATCAACTCGTTTTATAATTTTAAAGAAACCACAACATAATACAAAAAAAGAAAATGCCGAGAGAAATTTACCTTTAGGACTGGGGGCAGCAACACTTCCTGCCACTCACACTAACCGTCGATAATAATAAAAAAAGTTTCACAGCCTAATAATAGATATTCACTTCCAAGGTGTTTTTTTCTTTTTCTTTTTTTTTTCTTTTTCTTGAGGCAGCATGCTTGGCCAACGATACAGGAAACGGGCATTTTGGAACCCTGCTGGTGGACCCCTTGTTGTAATCAGTAGGGCCCAACTCGACGATTCAGCAGTTAAAGGCGGTATCTTCTACAAAGCCGTGCATGCCCCCTTTTTTTTTTCGGAACTTCCAGTGTCTGGTTGAACTGGCTTGAAGAGTTCATTCCATATTGAACCGAGTAGTAACAGCATTCGGGTTGCGCTGGCAGAAAATTCTCCTGCGGAGATCAATTCCCGGTAGTTATTACTTTTCTTTTTATTGCAGTTCACTCCTCCGTCGTCCACTAGGAGAGGAGGAGAGGGTTGAATCTGCAAGCATTTCCTCTCCAGTAATGAGATCCTTGAAATTCAATTTTAACGGTTGTCCGTTTAGATTACAATACGAAATTTTCCTTCTTGCCGCCCCCTCCTCTGCCAAAAAGGCGAGGAGAGACTCGGCCGTCCCCTCTTTCTCTCCGGTCAGCAAAAGTCAAGAGCCAAAGTCAAAGTGCCTCTCAACGGATAAAACTCAGGGGGTGCTTGAAAACCGCTGACCCCTCTCATTGGTCGAAACTTCAGCCTAGCAACTCACGACTCTCCCAACGGAATCTTCACTCCCACGCCTCGAGTGACCTCTGACCTTCACACGTGCAGAGCAGGCCCATCTTGACCCTGAGGTTCTAAAAATAGATTTCTGCTGCTGAATTCCTTACCCCAAAAGACGAAAAGATGTTACTTTTGTGCGACTTTGGAAACAGGAACGCAAAAATGGCGGATTCTTGCTTTGCAGAAAATCACTAGTTTTAATTTTCTTTTTCTCTCGTTCCGTGATGTTAAAGTAAAATTAATTTTGATTCTCTGAGCTGCACACCTACTCGCCTTTTCCTATCGCGATAAAAGAACAGATAAAATAATTATTTTCAAAACCCCAAAGTCAGTTAAATCAAATATTATTCTTTTTTTTTTTTTTTTTCTTTTCACCAACATGAAATTTTGTTTTCCTGGTTGTGATTAAGACAAGCGAATTTTGCGCATGAATTCCCCTGCCTTTCAACCAGGAATTTTCTTCTAACGTATGTCATGGAAGAAAATTTTTGCATTAATTAATCTCCGATAAACCAACCGAAAGATTGATCAGGTCTCTCTGAAATTCACCAGAGGTTAAAATTTTCGCCATGACATAAATATTACTTGGTAATCATCACTGTAAATATAAATATAGCAATTCCTGTAACTAGATTTACCGTCTGTAGGAATGTGCTTATAATAAATAAATAAATAAATAAATACCAGTGCCAAGTTCTTTCATTCCTCCCGGCAGAAGTTCCACATGCGATTTAGAACATGAAACGTCAATGAGCTCCAGGAGCAGATGGAATTACCGTGGGCATTATACAAGAAGCAAGTGGAGAAATCGAAACTACACTCACCCGAGTTTTCACTAGATGTTTCAATGAATGAAAGATTTCTGAGGGTCGGAACAGTGCTACTATGATCCTCCTACATAAAAAAAGTGACATTGAGGATCCCAAGAACTATAGGCACATTAACCTCCTTTCATTGATTTATAAAATCTTCATTAAATATATTTTACATCGCCTGAAGATAACATTGGGCATGGCCCAACCAAGAGAACAAACTGGATTCAGGAATGGCTACAACAACATAGATCATATCCATGTTCTCAGAGAACTAACTGGAAGGAGGAGATAGTTGAACTCCCATCATGCATGGCTTTTATTGGTTATGACAAGGCCTTCGATTTGATGAAACCATCAGCAGCTGCAATGGGTTTGAAACTCTGCGGTTTTGAAGATGATTAGATATTAGCCTTATTAATAACATCTTTGAAAATATTCGGACATTTGAAGATACAGCACCAATAAAAATTGGAAAGGGAGTTAGACAAGGTGACACCATATCCCCCAAACTCTTCAATGCCACATTGCAAAGTGTCTTTCAATCACTGAATTAAGAAAAAAAGGGAACAAATATTAATGGAGATTATCTAACTCACCTTCTTTTTGCTGACGACGTAATCATTTTAGCAACTACCCCTTCACAGCTGCAGAGTATGATGCAGGAACTTGTTGACAAGTGTAAAGAACCGCCCCGGTGGCGCAGTGGTCTAAGGCGTTGGCCTCTGATCATTCGTCCGTAAGGGGTCCGGGTTCGAATCCTGGTCAGGCATGGATGTTGTGTTTGTCTTACGGCACTGGCTCTCTCCCTTCCCTGGAACCAGTGACCCTAAATTAGGGACGGGCGACTGCTTATAGCCCATTGAGTTGCTCACGGTGGTCGTTAAACCTCCAATCAAAAAAAAAAAAAAAAGTGTAAAGAGGCGGGACTGAAAATGAAATTTCAGAAGTCAAAACTGATAAACAGTGCTTTTATCAGAAATGAAGATTTATCGATTGATGAGGAAAAGCTGTAGATACCCGACATCTACATTTACCTGGACAGCAGATAGCAAGCAAAGGCCACATTGATGAGGAAAATAATCGTCGTATAAAACTTAGCTGGAAAGCTTTTGGAAGAAGCAGTACAGTTTTTAATAGCAATATGACGTTCTGTCTTAAAAGAAAAGTGCTTAACCAATGCATCCTTCCGGTTCGTATATATGGAGCTGAGACATGGACCTGAACTAAACAAGTTAGTAAAATCATGCAATGCATTGATTATGATACTCTTTCCAACATACCAGAAATCGTTACTCAAGTTAAGAGGATAATGGTTGTGGAATAAATTTCGCTCCTGTGCCCTGACCTTTGACCCCATTTCGATGATATTGAGGAGAATTGCTTCAGCATACCTCAGGAACAACATACTAAAGTTTTGTCGCAATAGAAGCATTTTTAGTCAAGTTATGAGGATAATAGGATTCGTCTCGGCATGGACTCGACAAGACACCGGAAGCGTTGGGAAGCCATACGGATCCACGACCCCTGAACAAGCTCCCACAGTTCACGAAGATTTGATGGAGGGAAAGGAGGGGGGGGGGGGTCAGAGCTTCGAACATCTCTCTCAATGGCATCCTAGATGTGCTCGATGCGATTGATGTCAGGTGACCTTGCTGGCCAAGGAAGCGAGGCGAGGTCACGTCAGTGGAATGTTCATCCAACCATTCGGATACAATTCGGGAGCGATGGCACGGTGCATTGTCTTCATGTGGTTAGCGCCGTACTCGTATCCTGCCACCCGCATGTACCAACGTGAATATCGACTCATCAGTCCAGGCAACATTTTTCCACATGTCTAGGGTCCAGTGGCGATGTTCCCGCGCCCATGTTAATCTTTGCACCCTGTGATGTGCGGTCAACAGCGGTACCCTCATGGGAGGATGGCTTCTGTACCCCATAGCGAGGAGATGGTTCTGGATGGGTGTGGCTGCTTACACGTTTTTGTGCACCAGCGTTAAATTGCCGAGTGATTTCTTGCACTGTGGCCCGTCTATCCGCTGTTACAGTACGAGCTAACTGACGATGACTCCGCTCAATCACACGCTGTTGTCCACGGAGTTGGACCTTGCAGGGATGGTTTTACCGGATTCGATGTACTCACGGTGCACCCGTGACATAGTGGCTCGTGAAAATCCCAATGCCTGCACGACTTCCGAGATGGAGTTACCCATTTGTCGGCAATTTGCCCACGATCAAATGCGCTTAGATCCTTCGTCTTACCCATACTGTGTCCGACTCTTACTGATTCCCGTCGCATCACTCCTTATATTGTTGGATCGCTGCATACTCATGTCGTTTCTGTTTACAGGGCCGCCCACAGTGCCACATTTGCATAAAGCCAGCTGTCTCTAATTCAATTGCTCTTCAGTGTATATGCTTCTTCAATCTACGGTTGGAAAGCGTAAAAAGGACATACAAAGACTGCAGACAACTGAGAGAAGCATAGACAGATGCATTATTGGTGTAACCACGAAAGATAAGAAGAGAAGCCCGTGGATAAGAAAAATGACAAGTTAGTAATATCATGCTATGCAATGATTATGATACGCTTTCCAACGTACCGGAAATCTTTACTCAAGTTATAAGGATAATGGCTGTGGAAAAAATCTCGCTCCTGTTTCCTGACCTTTGACCCCATTTTGATGATATTCACCAGTACCGGTTCAGTATATCTCAGGAATAACATACTAAAGTTTTGTCGCAATAGAAGCAATTTTACGTAAGTTATGAGAATAATGGCTGTGGAATAAATCTTGCTTTTGTGCCACGACCTTTGACCCCATTTTGCTGATATTCAACAGAATCGGATCACTATACCTCTGGAAGAACATGATAAAGTTTTATTGCAATCGAATCGTTTTTGCGTAAGTCATGATGCATAAGGGCAATGGAATGGATTCTGCTCCTATCTCCTGACATTTGACCCCATTTCGCCCATTTCAATAGAGTTTGTCCCCAGGTGATCCCCTACCACATACTAAAATTTCATCGATATCGAACCACTTTTACGCGAGTTATGGTGCGGACGGACGGACAAAGCTGGGACATATACCCTTCTTCAACCTACGGTTGGATAGCGTAAACAAGAGTGGAAGACATCATGATCAGAGTAAAATCTCTGAAATGGCAATGGGCGGGACATGTTGCCAGAAGAACGGACCACCGATGGACAACTGAAATTTTAGACTGAATACCAAGGGACAGAAAAACGCCCAGAAGAAAACCGCATAGAAGATGGATGGATGAAATTCGAAAACATGCCAGAGTAACATGGAGGAAAGTGGCTCAAGACGGACTGCTGTGGAGGAAACTTGGGGAGACCCTCATCCCGCAGTGGAATGATAATGGTTGACGATAAGGGTGAACATATATATATATATATCCATAACTTATTTTGACCACGAGCGGCTGAAATGAAATCATGCGAAAAGCATTTCTTAAAACGAAAGATATCCGAGGTATTCGGTAGTATTAAAATCGGATTCTTAGAAAAGAAAATGGGACTCCAATCATAGTACAGATATAAATAAACACTTACACCCCTAGTGGCAAAACGATGGGTTACATGAATTGAAAAATATAGGAAAAATATTTCACGATACAAACGCTGTCAGTAGCAACAATATTTTTTTAATAGGAGTTTTGGAAGCTGACATGTCATCATTACAAAGGTTTATATTAATGTCCTAACAGGAAAACAAAACATCGTGTTACAAAAAGAAAGTGCACATACTTAAATGATTTCCGCGGGGAGAGACATCTGACTGAAAAATCAATTCTGTTATTAAGCTTTTATAATGAAACATAGCAATATTGATGACTACAGAGGCGTAGGGTGACCTAAAATTTATATGGGGCTAAACATTTTTTTAAATTGCTCTCAACCTTCTTCCGCACTGTGGAATATAATTTCAGTGGATTGTGAGGTGTTTTTTTTTTTTTACGCTTTCCAACAGTAGGTTGAAAAGTGTATATGCTCCAGCTTTTTCCGTCCGTCTGTTGGCACGATAACTCACGTAAAAATGGTTCGATTTCGATGAAAGTTTAGTATGTGGTAAAGGACCACCAGGGGACAAACCCTATTGAAAATGGGTGAACTGGGGTTAAAGGTCACGCCATAAGAGCGGGATCCATTCAATTGCCCTTATGCGTCATAACTTACGTAAATATGGTTCGATTTCAATGAAAGTTTAGCATGTGGTAGGGGACCACATGAGGACGAACGCTATTGAAAATGGGTTAAGTGGAATCAAAGATCCGGACATAGGAGCGGGATGCATTCCATTGCCCTTATGAGTCATAAGGTACGTAAAAATGGTTCGATTTCGAAGAAATTTTAGTATGTGGTAGGGGACCACCTTGAGAGGAACCCTCTTGAAAATGGGACAAATGGAGTCAAAGGTCAGGACATAGGATCGGGGTCCATTCCATCGCCCTTATTCCACACTATTAAGGTGGACGTCAAGTAATTTTGCTTCCTATATTTTCAATGGAAAACCTTTTGTACACATTTCCTTCACAATTAGTGTGTTTCCAAGGATGGAAATTTGAACATCGATTAAAATAACTTCATACTATAACTTGGAATGTGTCATACTGTAACTTGGGCCGCCCCTCCAATAAAAAAAAAAAAAAAATACTAAACCTCCAATCAAAAAAAAAAAAAAAAAAATACTGTAACTTGGTGGTGTTGAAACCAGAAAAAAGATGGCGCGGCGACCTGTACTTTGATGACGTCAGTGGACAAATAAATGTTGGATTGCATAATTACGGTTATGGTTTAGAAAATATTATTTCGGTTATGGTTTAGAACATATTAAGTATTTCAAGTTATGAAATGAAACTATTTTAATCGATGTTCAAATTTTCATTCTTGGGAGCGCATTAATTGTGAAGAAAATGTGTACAGAAGTTTTTCCATTGGAAGTGTGCCGCCCCCGTGGCGCAGTGGTCTAAGGCGTTGGCCTCTGATCATTCGTCCGTAAGGGGTCCGGGTTCGAATCCCGGTCAGGCATGGATGTTGTGTTTGTCTTACGGCACTGGCTCTCTCCCTTCCCTGGAACCAGTGACCCTAAATTAGGGACTGGCGACTGCTTATAGCCCATTGAGTTGCTCACGGTGGTCGTTAAACCTCCAATAAAAAATAATAATAATGATAATAATCTTATGACGTCACAATCTGGCGTTTGAGAATGTTGGCGCGCAGTCACGCCATCTGTCTCATTATGTTACGCGTTGTGTGTGGATCCTATTAAAGTTTTATGACGTCATACTTTTGCGAGCAGATGGTCGCGATTCTCATCTGCTTCATTACGTCACGCGCTGTGTGCGTATGTCCGTCCGCACGATAACTCGCGTAACAATCGTTTGATTTCGATGAAATTTTAGTATCTGGTAGGTTATCACCTGGGAAGGAACCTTATTTAAAGTGAACAAAATTTGGTGAAAGGCCAGTACATAGGAGCGGGATCCATTCCACTGCTATTATGCGTCATAACTAACGTAAAAAAGGTTCGATTTCGATGAAATTTTAGTATGTGGTAGGAGACCACTGGCCACAAACCCTATTGAAAATGGGCGAAATAGGATCAAAGGTCAGGGCATAGGAGCGGAATCACTTCCATCGCCATTATGCGTCATAACTTACGTAAAAATGCTTCGATTTGGATGAAATGTTATGTTGTAGGGGCCAACCTGGGGACAAATTCTATTGAAAATGTGCGAAATGGGGTCAAAGGTTAGGACACAGGAGCGGGATCTATTCCATATACCTTATGCATCATAACTTACGTGAAATTGCTTCGATTGCGACAAAACTTTATCATGTCATTTCGGAGCTATACCGAACTGGTTCTGTTGAATATCATCGACATGGGATCAAAGGTCAGGGCACAGGACCGAAATTTTTTCCACAGCCATTATTCTCGTAACTTGAGTGGTAACTTGAGAAATGATTTCTGGTATGTTGAAAAGCGTAATATAATCAATGCATTGCATGATTTTACAAACTTGTTGGAGGTTTAACGACCACCGTGAGCAACTCAGTGGCCTATAAGCTGTCGGCCGTCCCTAATTTAGGGTCACTGGTTCCAGGGAAGGGAGAGAGCCACTGCCGTAAGACAAACATGACATTCATGACTAACCGGGATTCGAACCCGGACCCCTTTAGCACCACCGATCAGAAACCATCGCTTCGACCACTGTGCCACCGGCTCGGCAGTGAGGTTTCCAAACGCCACCTGCAGAAATCATACTTAACCACACAGAATGAGGTAGAAATTTGATTTCTAGGTATACAGTGCTGTACAACGTAAAAAAAAAACAGAAACAGGACAGTAGTAAACAGTAGAAACAAAAAGTATTATGAATGAAATACGGAATTACACCGTACAATACAAATTTTGGAGATTTGAATCCGTTTTTTGTTGTAAATATAACAAAGATGATAAGTCAGAGAATATCCTAAAACTTGAAAATTCCGTCGTCCTGTAGCGGGAATCGAACCCGCGTCTCCGGTATAGAGCCCGAGTATGCTAACCAGGTAATCATTGGATAGAATTCTTAACCTCCAGATTCGCTAAACATGAATGGTGGTTGCTTCGACTAGCGAATCCTGCGATACTTATATACAAATTCATCGGAAACTTTAGACTTGGTCGTTCTGCGTGGTGTAGTGGTTAGCATATTCAAGCGCTCTCCGGGAGACGCGAGTTCGATTCCCGCTCCAGGAAGACGAAACTCTCAAGTTTTCGTATATTATCTGACTTACCATCCTTGTCATATTTACACCAAAAAAACGGATTCACATCTTCAAAAATACAAAGTATGTTTGCTTCCACTTAGTCAACATATTTTTGCTATACCACTCCACACTAAAAGTTCTGGACTGATTCCAACGTTTTAAGCAAATATTTGGTCGATGTGGGCTCAAGTCTTTAATATATGGTTTTCTTCATCCCTTAATATACTAAAAGGGTGTTCCAATAAAAAGTCCACTTTGTTCATTTTACTTACACCAGCGAACCTTACAACTTAACTCCACAAACAAAAATCAGTTTCTCACTGTCGCGAAAGCAAAATTGCTACTGTTAAACAGAAAAGCGACCGGCCTCGAAAAACAGCTTTACACATGTGAAGTTAATCTCGCATCTGCTCATTCTGTTCTCCGAAGCTTCGCCAAGGCGACGAGTTGACGATAGTCGCCTCTCCCACGCGCGTGGTATTCCTTGAGCTCTAGTCAACGGATATGGAATTCTGTAATATGTTACCCTGTTGTTCAAATACTGTAGTCGCTTACATTGCATCCAGAAAACCTGAGGACTGCATACTAATGCAGATTCTGTTTTAGAATGTTTCTTATTAAAAGAAAAAGCAATTTTCTTCTAATTCTCGTGCGACGCTTAGCCTCTGATGCTCATAATGACCCGACGCCACTGGAAGATACGATTACAAAACATGTAAAAAATATTGCCTTGGCAAAGAATTTGTTCGCCGCCCCGGTAGCGCAGTGGTCTAAGGCGCTGGCCTCTGATCATTCGTCAGTAAGGGGTCCGGGTTCGAATCCCGGTCAGGCATGGATGTTGTGTTTGTCTTACGGCACTGGCTCTCTCCCTTCCCTGGAACCAGTGGCCCTAAATTAGGGACGGGCGACTGCTTATAGCCCATTGAGTTGCTCACGGTGGTCGTTAAACCTTCAATAAAAAAAAAAAAAAAAAAAAAAAAAGAATTTGTTCATAAAATACTGAAGAATGCGTGCAAAATATTCATGCTCGTGACCTTTATCTAACGCAAAAGGAATTAAAATTCGTGTTTTGACTGTAGAAATTTCGGGCAAAAGATAATAGAAATTTACACCCCCTAGCGGCGGCACCGTACATTATTTCAAATATGAACTGTACGTAAAATTGTCTTCGTGGTAAAGACAATCGTAAATATATATATATATATATATACTTAAGAGCAAAACTGAAGACTAAGGAAAAAAAATTTTTAGAATTTAAAACGAAGGGTGCAAAATAACCTGAAAATCAAAACGCGCAACGCAGCAGTTTTGAAAATTCAGAATTCACATTCTATAAAGAAGATACCTAAGCAAAAAAATACATATATAATTTTGACTCACACCTAGTACAACATAGAAAAGGTTATGTATCTACCTGTGTGAGTAAAAGGAGAAAAGATAAAAAAATAAAATAAAACAACTGAATGTAGAAGGTGTCGAGAATACTGAGCCTTGGCTTTATCAAGGACCAGCAAAAACTCTGCATTTTCTCACTTCCACAAAGACCTAGTTGGAAATGGGTTTCTGCAAGGCCATAGATGCAAGTAACATTCCCACCTAAAATAGTTTAAAAAATATATATATAAGTCATGTCCTCCGTAGAGTAGCATGACCTAGCACTAGTTAACAATTTGGGTCGGGCCAGGAAGGTTTATAGATGCAAGCGAAATTGTTAACTAGTGCTAGGTCATGCTACTCTACGGAGGACATGACTTATATATATATTTTTTAAACTATTTTAGGTGGGAATGTTACTTGCATCTATGGCCTTGCAGAAACCCATTTCCAACTAGGTCTTTGTGGAAGTGAGAAAATGCAGAGTTTTTGCTGGTCCTTGATAAAGCCAAGGCTCAGTATTCTCGACACCTTCTACATTCAGTTGTTTTATTTTATTTTTTTATCTTTTCTCCTTTTACTCACACAGGTAGATACATAACCTTTTCTATGTTGTACTAGGTGTGAGTCAAAATTATATATGTATTTTTTTGCTTAGGTATCTTCTTTATAGAATATATATATATATATATTTGAAGCAATTTTATAATACCGAGTAAAATTCATTTTGCATTTACTAGCTTGTGCATTTACGCCTCCTAGCGGCGAGCTTATGCATTGGTAAAAGATCAAAATGTTATGAATCTTTATTTCCACAATTTAGTCTTTGGATTGCAAAAAGAATGTTTGAAATCGGACTAATAGCTGCAGAGATACGGTTGTTCACAGACGGACGGACGGACAATAGTGGTACTTTAAGCACGCACTTCTTTTAATGATGTGCTAGAAAAGTTTCATACATACGTTTGCGCGTGATACAGTTATGTGCAGTTAGTGTGTACATTTTTCTTATATGACAAAATGTGTAAAAATAATGCGCATTATTTTCTTCTTGATTTACACACTGCCTGACGGAGAAAATGCCCCACCACGAAGACGCGAACGCAGCGCCATGCAAATTGCAGGGTGGGTGCACACTTACAAGTTATGTAAATGGTTGCATTTGCGAGCCAATCTCACGAACGGCGCGCAGGATATTAGCTGACAACCAGCCCGTGAGGCCATTAGTCGAGACGTCGTCACAGCCGCGAGAAGCAAGTGGTTTTGCTGTAACCCTGTCTGGAGAACGAACAAGGGGTGCCAATGCTGTTAAGAAGCCGTCGTACGCGATTTCGTCGAACGGAATACTTCACGAGAGGTGCCATTGTAGGCTTTCGTACCGTCGAATGGTCCTTGCATCGTATTACGGAAGAAACGCAAAGTGATGCCACAATCGTCTGTCGCATTTGGTGACAGTGGCCCCATCAAGGATCTATGTAACGTCGTACGGGGACCGGAGAAAGGAAACGGACGTCCGAACACACCGATCGTCGTGTCGGACGTCATGCCGTAGCGAACTCACAAGCCACAACGGGTGACATTTTGCGGAGTGTACGGGGTGGCTTGGATGCTCCGATATCGATGCTGACAGTGTTGAGCTGATTGGCTGCGTCCATAGAGGACCCACAGGCCACAACGTGCGACATTTTGGGGAGTGCACGGCGAGGCTTGGATGCTCCCATATCGATACGGACAGTGTCGCGCCGATTGGCTGCGTCTGGTTTGCTGTCCACCCGTCCGTTGCGAAGGCTACCCTTAGCAACCAACCAACCAACCATCGTCGTCACCACTTGGCCTGGTGTCCCTCCAGAACTGCGTGGAGTGCCGAATGGAACAGTGTGGTGTTCACCAACGAATCGCGGTTCTGTCTCACCACGGATGATCACCGTGCGAGAGTCGTGAGGAGACGTAGCCAACGGGCGGCCCGGCAAAGTGGAATCGTGGTGTGGGGTGCTATCAGCGCCAACAGCCAATCACCGCTGGTACGCATTACCAGCTCATTGGCGGCACACCGCAATGTTGACGAAGTGCTACGGCCAGTGGCATTACCGTATCTGCAGGGCATCCCAAACGCTAGTGTTATTAAACGAAATCCTCGAAACTGGATCTTCAGACTGAAAAAAGATACTGCTGGCTTAATCTGACTCTTAATTCTCAGATGTAAACGAGAATAAGAGCAACAACAATAAGAGTGCAATAGGCCCGAGACGTATCGCCATATTTATAAAAAGGCAACTAAGAAGTTTGAAAAATTGTTTCTGGCCGCCCCGGTGGCGCAGTGGTCTAAGGCGTTGGCCTCTGATCATTCGTCCGTAAGGGGTCCGGGTTCGAATCCCGGTGAGGCATGGATGTTGTGTTTGTCTTACGGCACTGGCTCTCTCCCTTCCCTAGAACCAGTGACCCTAAATTAGGGACGGGCGACTGCTTATAGCCCATTGAGTTGCTCACGGTGGTCGTTAAACCTCCAATTAAAAAAAAAATTTTTTCTGAAAAACGATTTCTTCAGAAACAATTTTTCGCAATAACTACTGGCAACGATGATACTATGCCTTCTACTTCTACCAACATTAATTTGTAATCAACATCAGTTAGTATGAATTGTATATAGTATAATTTGTTTTTAGGTAAATAAAGTGAAACATTTCTTTTGTTTTGTTTCTTAAAAATTTTATGTCTGAAAAAATCAAAGGGGCACACTAGCAACTCTACCACAACCTACAACGTAGGGCTACGTCAACTGTCCCTCGCTGTATACTTTAAAAACGTAGGACTAGTGAGATAGTACCATGAAATAGTGACAGTTGACGTAATTCTAAGTTGTAGGTTGCGGCACAGTTGCTACTGTACTTCTTTGATTTTTGCGTTAACTTCATATGAAACTGGTCATAGAAATTGCCAGGAATGTTTGATGAAAGCTTTGAATGAAATATTAAAAGAAAGGCATTTTTTTTCAGTAAATAAGTGAAATCTTCCAAGTAATCATTTTCAATTTGGTTCTTAAAAACTGGGTGACAGCTGTTCCAAAGGATTTTAGGTTCCTTTTCCCAGCCATAGCAAATAGTTCCTGTACATGTATATTAAAAAGAGAATGTTAAAGAAATATTATTTGAATGAATTAAGTTTTCATATCAATAAGGATATGGTAGTATGTATTACAGTTGTTTCCACATTACTACACATCCTTCAGAATATAATGAGCTAAGAGATGTTCTTCACGAAAACGAAATAACAGAGACCGGTGTCATTTTTTTATAACAAAGTCTAAGAGAAAATATATTTACTATGTGCAAGACATTGTGACATTATGTTAAGTGTGTTTTTTATATTCGAGAGTAAATAATTAAAAAAAATAACTTTTTTTTGTGCTAAGATTCTTAATTGTTACTTATTTATTTGGTTACTGATGTTCTGTATTTTCGTATAAGTTGGAAAAGGTCATTAGATACTGTGATACGGCAGTTGCGTGTTTTGTATGTGTTTGATCGTAAGATATTTCGAAGGGTTCTATAAAAAAATAAAATTCGCATGATATGATTAAGTTTGGCGTAAGTGTTTTGTAGTACTTTGGAATGGTACAAAACTAGGGCAATCATTTTAATTACAACGTGTGCATTTATGTTACATGCAATGAAGTGTAACAATTTTGCTTTTACGGAAAATACCTGTAGGTTATAAAGAAGTTGAACTACTAAAACGCCCGTGAAACCTAGTTAATACTATGCAATTTAAAAATTTTAGTAATTGACAGCTAATAGATTTTCACAAAAAGGGCTTCAAAGATACTTTTTCCCGGTACACCACTGGATCATTAACATGCACGCTGATAGGTATCAATAACAATAAAGTTTTTTCCCGAAATAAGCTGTCTGTGTAAATTCTAAAAGGGTGAATTTGAAAACATTTTAGACCATTCAGAATTTGACATGTTTATCAGAAGATACACTAACAACACCGTACACTTTCCTTTAATGTTGAGCCCCATTCACGTAAAGAAAGGTGATGAATTTTCTTGAACAAAGCACTCTTCCTGCCATTTTTCAAAAGCGGAAAAAAAAGCCCTTCTAGTTAAGAAGGCATTTGGAACCTTCTTCCTTCAACAATAACAACAAAGCACTGGACAGATTTATGAGAAGTTCTTTACCCATGTAAAATGCATTCGATTATTACTTTGCACTGCCATCCAAAACTGCTGTAAAGTAGAGCAAATATTGCAGTCCTGCAAATGGATGTAGCTCTTATTAATACACAATGTTCATGTGGCTAAGTGCTCAAGAACATCTGCCCGAACTGCACAAACGCAGCAGCTTTAAAGAGTCTCTTTTGTTGCCATGGATTGGAAAGGTGTCACTGCGGTGGTTGCCAGATTCTGTTACTTTACTTAACGACCACGCTCCCTCGGTGAACGCAGACCACGGACTAAAGATGGAGATTCAAGATAGGCTAAGGAAGAAGCAGCAAACAAAGATGGTTGGGAGGCGGCGAGGGAAAGCGTAAACAAATAATTCATAGCTGAGAAATTTTTGGTGCTTTTATTGTGTAGTTAGGAAGTGCTTTTGCGCGATCTTCTAAATACTTCAACAAACCACGGGGAAAAGACGTTTTTGGCTAGGCAGATAATGGTCTCCTTAGAAACACGCGTTCAAACTGTCGGCACGTAGCCGCCGTGCTAACATTATCTTTGGAGAATCTGGCAATGCGGTCTCCCTCGGACTGAAACATTTTTCCTCATTAGATTTCTACTACTAGTACTCACTGAAGAGTGCAGGGGAGGAAAAGAAAAGGTTAAAGAGTTTTCTTCTCTCACGGTCCTGCATGCTTGCGAAAACTCCAGTGCATAATTAAATGCGTTAACTCTTGATGAATGTTGAAAAGAGTACCGGTTGTTTCGTAATTAAACATATAAGTCAAGATCGTGAGCATGCACTCAACATGCAAATTTCTCACTGCAAAAGCGCTGTTAAATCTGCTGTTACGAAAAAAAAAAAAAAAAAAAAAAAAGAAAGAAGGAAAAAAAAAAAAAAAGTGGTCGTGTGGTAAGGATGTTTGGTTAGCTAAAACTGCGCGGGATAAATCGCAGCCGGAGCAATTCCAATTACCCAGTTTTCGACATTTTCTTGAAAATTATCTTCATTTTGGGGATCTCAAACTTAGACACTAAAAGCTAAGCAAAATTTGCAAGGAATAAACACTCCAGGAAGAGCTTATCAATTTCAACAGACAAGATGCGTATACTTATTTTGATATTCATTTGGAAATTCAGATTAAACTAACGAAAATTAAATGACGTTAAGAACACAGTTGTGTTTTCCATGAGTAAACTTTTGATCCTAACGAAGAAGGAACCAAATCACCATGTATTTCCTCGTCCATATCTCCATCTTCTCTGACACTCATTCCAAATATTTAACTCTTCTGCCTCATTTTATTATTTTTTTCTTTGCCTTCACACTATCGATTCTCCGTCTCCTGCATTGCAGCATGTTCACGCTGTTTTGTTTTTGTTTCGGTTTAGCCCTTTATCTGCTAACAGCCTTCTTCTATTTTTAACCTTTATTTTTTTCTTTTACTGTTTTTTTTTTTTTTTGCTTTGTCATAAAACTTTCTTTAAGTTTTATCTTTGAGTTACCAACTTCGCTTTTATTTTTTCTATAGTTCTTTTCATTTTTTTTACTCATGGAAATTAAGAAGACCGTTGGTTGGTGGGAAAATAAAAATAACTGTTTTTCTGCAACCAATTAAAAAAGATTGTTGTGATGTGATGAATAATTTTTATAACGATCTGTGATTTGACGCGGGTTTCAATTTGACAGATAATTTCACTCATTTTTTTCCAACAGCAGCAGAAGCTCCAGAATTAAGCGTTGTCTGTCGATCATGATGTTTTTATCTGAAAAGTTTGAGTGCAGGAATCTCTTCGAGAGATATTGAAAGTCCGTAAGGTCTATTTAAATACCTATATCTGTGCGTTGGATTGGAGCTTTTGGAAAGACAGTACAATTTTTCAAGCGCTATTTACCAGTGGCGTCGCGTGACCATTTAGCCTGGGTGTGTGCTGTTATGGAAAAAAAACACGCACCCATTTTATTATGTATCCCGAACTACAAAATTCGTGCATTGATTTTGAACATACGAAAAGCACTTTTTTTTATTTAGCTGTAGTCTATTAACTTACGGTAAAGATTTTTACGCACACTCCATTGTAAGAAAAATCTGAATTTCCTGTGCAAATACTAGAGTGATGAACGAATTTTCGGTGTCGTGTTCTTTATATATAAGTTTTAAATACAGCAAGAATCTTACTTTCTTTAACCCGCTTTACACAATCTGCAAAATCTCTGGCAAACACTTAGTACATTGTCAGCCTAAATGGATGTCAAAATTCAATTGTATCTGTGCTCATAAACACACAGATTCACACAGCGAAGAAAAGATAGAAAACTCGTAGCAGAACGTTGAAGTGTGTTCATGACTCCACGCTATTCCAAACGGAAACTAGTGTGACCAGTGGTGCTTTTTTAAGCGAGCACACCCTGGAAATTTAAACGTCTACGTTGTATCCACGAGGAAATGAAAACATGACCTGTAGTGCCATCTGGAGAGTTTTGAATTACAGTTGCTTTAAAGACTTAGGGTGTCCGCTGTTAAAATATCACTCCTGCAGCAGCAAATATTATTTACAACGTTTTGTTTACTGCACGAAGAAACAAAATTTCTCCTCCACGGAAATACTGCACAAGGGAATTCAGTTTAGCGGACAAACTGCAGCGAGTCTTACTGGAAATACATAAAAAGAAAAAAATATATATAACAGCAATTGGATGCTCCGTGAGACTCAAGCGGTGCTGATTTTTGGTAGCACACCTTGAGAGTTCTGCTGGTACGATTTGACACCACAGGGAAATAAGAATGTGACCTGCAGCGCCGTCTGGGGAGCGCTTGTACCACAGCTGCTTTAAGGTCGTCGGATGTACGCACGCGAAACAGCACATCCTATGATACTAGCGCGAATGCGATATGCTTCCTGAACGAACCTTTTCTTATGAATGAAAACATTATGTGAAGAAATTAATTTTAACCACCACTCGAAGCCTCAGAACGAACTCTGGCGAGTTTTATTAGAAACAAATCCGAAAAAAATAATATCGATAATATAGGTAAAATTGCGACTCTGTGTGAGTCGCACAACTAGCACACTCTGAATATTCGCCCTTGCTATTTACCATTATGCCTTCAAAGGAGAGTGTTTAATCAGTGCAACCTTCCAGTTCGTATTTATGGATCAGAGACATGCACCTTATGTAAAAAAGATATTCAGAGACTGCAAAATACTGAAAGACATATGGAGAAGTGCATTCTTGGTAGAACCAGAAAGGGTAGAAAGAGGAGCCCACATGGACCAGGAAAATGACCAGATTTGATGACATCGTGAAGTGAGTGAAGTCCCTGTGACCAGCCCCAATGGCGCAGTGGTCTAAGCGCTGGCTTCTGAGCATTCGCTCCGAGATGGGTCTGGGTTCGAATCCCGGTGAGGCACGGCATCTAGATTCTCTGGATCCCTGGAGTCAGTGGCCGTAAATGAGGGATGGGAGACTGCTTTTAGTTCATCGAGCTGCTCACACTGGTCTTTACCCTCAACCCTCCCCCTTCCCCAAAAAAGGCCCCGAAGTGGCAGGACTAATTACTAAAAGAGCGGGCCACACCGTTGGACTACTAAAATTCCAGACTGAACTCCAAGAGAGGTAAAGGCCCAGAAGAAAATCACGTGGAAGTTGAATGACATTTAAAAATATGTCGGAGTGATATGGAACAGACTAGTTCAAGACAGAAGTTATGGAAGAACCTTGGCGAGACCTTCATCCAACAGTTGATCAGTAATGGTTGTTTATGATGATGACATACTTCATTTTTTTAACATGTGTTGAATATACGCTCTTTTGGTTACAACCCGCCATATCCCAGCGATAATCCATTTCTTCCTCGGTTCTGCCCAGCATTGCTTCGTAAATTTGCAACATGGTTTCTGAAACCTTAGTTCTCAAATCAGCAATGCTGTTGATAGTATTCTTAACATACCATAGTCTTGCGGATGGTTCGTTGCATCAATTTGTGCCAAATATACGTTCAAAGATTTTGTTTTGTTAAACCTCTATACGAACTGTGCCTTCGCTAAAATCAGCCGTTTTGCTTGCTCAACGAATGCGCTGCCACATCATGACCGACGCGCAAAACTGACATACGCAAAGCAACTTTAAGCCGCACCGGTGGCGTAGTGGTCTATGCGATGACTTCTGATCATTCTTCCAAGACAGGTACGGGTTCGAATCCCGTTGAAGCATGGATGCATGGATGTCGTGTTTGCCTTACGGCACTGGCTCTCTTTCCCTTCTCTGGAACCAGTGGTCCCTGAATTAGGGACGGGCGACTGCTTATAGCGCAGTGAGATGCTCACGGTGGTCGTTAAACCACCAATAAAAGAACAACAACTTTAGGTTAAATTTTTTTTTTTTTTTATTGGAGGTTTAACGACCATCGTGAGCAACTCAATGGGCTATAAGCAGTCGCCCGTCCCTAATTTAGGGTCACTGGTTCCAGGGAAGGGAGAGAGCCAGGGCCGTAAGACGAACACAACATCCATGCCTAACCGGGAATCGAACCCGGACCCCTCACGGACGAATGATCAGAGGCCAGCGCCTTAGACCACTGCGCCACAGGGGCGGCTTTTTTTAGGTTAAAATACATACGTTATTGGAGATCTCATACGCTTAGATTTGCTGGGAATCGGGTGTAAAACAAAGTTAAATTTGTAGACAAAATTTATAATCATATTGAACAAAGTAGTGAGGGCTATAACTTTTCTTACTTGCGGTCGCTTTTATCTGTGGCTATTTCGTAAATGAGCTATGCCGATTAATAAAATCTAAGTTACTTTTAACAGTGTACTGAGTGTTGGTTGTTAAAAAATTGTGAACTTGATATTAAATTTGCCGTGACGGTTTCAAAATACGCATTTCGAGATAACTTCAGGCGCTGTAGGCACGCTTCAAAGTGGAGCTTTTGTGTAGTTCGATATCACCGTTAACGGAGTTTTCAATGTAGAAACTGTCAATGTGCCTGACATTTGATACTTCATGAACGACGAAGGAAGGTATTAATCACATCGAAATCACTTGTCGTATGCAAAGATGGGGGAAAAATAAAATTAAGTGGTCTCAGCTCATTAATTTCTCAAACAGGGGACGAAGAGGATCGCAAAGTAACGTATTCATGTCTGGATTTAATATGTCGTAGACATTCGATTTCGTGTTTTCGCCGAATAACATTTCGCTGAAAAGTGAAGGTCCTAATTATGGATTGATATGGATGTTTTTCGATTACGGATGTCCTTTGAACATTCTTTCCCGAAATCTATGCTACTATCTGTATGAAACATATTTTAGTATATCTGTGGAAGGAAACTGCGTGAATCCATTAGCATAACATACCAAAATCTAACATACGCTATTTAAAAATTCTGAGCATACAATTTTACCATGATTTTCTCATGTTCATTTGACTAGACACACAAATTGCGTAATCTCCTTCTGAAATGTTTCTTTCTTATTTCAATATACTTTTACATCTAGTCAGCGCCATCTCAAAGCATGATGGCAACCGAATTCAAAGTGCCACTTCAGCTCCCATTTCTGAACTTTTCGGTGGAAAAAATGTTTAGTATAGGTATACTATTTTGAGTATAATTTGGTGTACTGTTCTTACTTATTAAATTTACGTAATGTTTACGAATTTTATATATTCACGCGCGTTGGACTGTTCTGTCCCTTACCGCATCCAAAAATGTCGGGACGAAGCGTTTCACGTATGTTTTAAGTACTCAGGCACACAAACTGTCACGTGGTAAATGATGATTCGATTGACGTTAAAAACAATGCTAGATAAGAACTGCCCCTTGTAAAATTACTGGGGGTACTAGGTTCATCAGCGGGATCGGCATCTCCGATGCTTCTCTCTATTCAGAAGAGACAGATGAAAATACGCAAGTAATATCTCAATGTCTTCTACATTTATCCACGCGAAAATAAAAGTTGCTTCGTGAAATATTTAGAGAGCGAAATTACGCACCATCATTAATACCCGCTCTTTACATGGAGTGAAGAGCAGGTATAATGATGGTGTGAAGAGCAATGGGTCAATAGAGTGAAGAGCATGGTGGCATCCCAAGCCGATTTTGTTTCATCTGGCTCTAAGCGGCAACACATCTGGCGAGAAACCTGCGCTTCCTGTTTAGCCAGACAACATCGTAAAAATTGACCATTACAGTTTTGATGGAGTAACGGACTGGTCTGGGATTAAGCATGTACAATCGGCGTACAGAGCTCCTAGTGTTGGATAAAGGGTCAGTGAATGCCCAGTGTTATGGTGAGGAGGTCATTTTAGAACATTGACTATTACAGGGCAGGTGTAGTAATGGTTTGGTCTGCGATTATGATCAATTGGCATACAGAGCTCCTGGTGTTAGAGAAAGGGTCAATGAATGCTCAGCGTTTTTGTGAGGAGGTCATTTTTGAACATGTAAGGTTGTTTTGCAGTGCTGTGGGAAATTCTTTCGTTTTTATGGACGATAAAGCTCGTCCTTATGGATCGTCATGAGTTAATGAACTGTTGGAGAGCAAGGGAATCGACCGAATGGAGTGGATTGCATACTCTCCAGACCTGAAACCAATGAAAAATGCTTAGGAGACGTTCTGGGGAGGCGCATTGTAGAATGCGATCCCACATCTGACACCAAAAAAGACCTGGTGATGGAGCTGAAAGATGATGGAAAAATCTCCCTCAGGATCTCCTGGACAATCCTGTGAAAAGCATGGCCACCAATGGCAATCATGCATTGCCATCAGGGGTTAAAATGCGCCCTATTAAAATGATCCATGAAAAATTATAAATTTTTTCTGTCAATTTTAGTTCCTGTGAGTCAATGTCAAAAAATGGTATGTTTTGTTCTTTTATCAATTTTCTTTATTAACAAGCACAAATTCATGCTTATTTATGTACACTCGTCGTCAAAAAAACAGTTTCACTCAGAAGGAAGCAGCCGACAGGAATGAAACTTGGTGGGTAGGTTTGACATCGTGACACATGCAAATGATTCAAGTATCACTCTCGGCCGCGCATCTGACGCCAGCAAGGAGGGTTCGTAGCACTGTGCCTGGCCGGCTATATAAGGTCGTCCCGTTGCGCTAGCTTGCCATTCTGACTCGTGCTGTTGTGTTGGTTGCATCCTTTGCAAGTGAAGTATGCCTCTGAGAAAAGTTTGGAAGCAGTTGGAGGAGTTCGAGAGGGGCGCATCGTCGGGCACCGGGAAGCGGGATGGTCTTATCGCCGTATTGCGCGCCATACTAGTCGTGCGGATATCACAATAGCACGCTGTTGGCAGCAGTGGATAGGGCAAGGCACGCAGCAGCGACAGGAAGGGTCTGGGATACCTAGACGAACCACGGAGAGAGACGACCGACGCGACGGGTTGTACAACATGTGCCGAGTGACACAACAGGCACGATTGCTGATATTCAGCGAGCAGTGGTGCCTTCCATGCATCGTCCGATAAGTGGCATCACCATTATCAGACAGCTGCACGAAGTAGGAATACACGCACGCAGACCGTTATGACGGCTGCCCTTAACACCATTGCATCGTCGCCAAAGACTGCAATGGTGTCGTGCCAGACTGTCATGGAGCCACGTAGAATGGCAGCGGATGATCTTCAGTGACGAATCCCGCTTTTGTCTTGGAGAAGACGAGCGTCACATACTGTCATGGAGCCACGTAGAATGGCAGCGATTGATCTTCAGTGACGAGTCCCGCTTTTGTCTTGGAGGAGACGATCAAATAATCCATGTGTGGAGACACCGTGGTCAGCGTCAAAATGAATGGTTTGTTGTTGAGCGTCACACGCCCAAAAGGACGGGTCTCATGGTGTGGGGCACAATTGTCTACAATGCCAGATTACCTTTGGTGTTCATTACAGGCACTTTGGCAGCTCAGCGTTACGTTACTGAGGTCCTGTAACCAGTGGCTTTACCTTTTCTGACCGCTCACTCCGGTGTAATTTTCCAGCAGGACAACGCTTGGTGGCATATTGTTGCTCTCTCGAGAACTTGCCTTCAAGGTACTGACACTCTGCCATGAAAAGGGGTCAGGGTTCGAATACCGGTGAGGCATGGATGTTGTGTTTGTCTTACGGTACTGGCTCTCTCCCTTCCCTGCAACCAGTGACCCTAAATTAGGGACGGGCGATTGCTTATAGCCCATTGAGTTGCTCAAAGTGGCCGTTAAACCTCCAATTCTAAAAAAAAAAAATCCACTCGGCCATGCCAGCCGCATCGCCGATTGAAAATGTCTGGGATGCTATTGGTCGCGCTATCCACACTCCAACTCTACCGCACAATCTTCAGGCACTGCGTGAGAAAATTCAAGCTGCATGGGATGGTTTATCGCAGGACACCGTTACAAACCTGTACAACTCCATGCCGAGACGTCTGGTATGCTGTGTGAGGAAACATAGCGGCCCGACGCCATTCTGAGAGACACTACTTATTGGCGCGTAGCTCCATAAATATTGCCCATATCAGTCTCAAAGTTTAATCAATTTATTGTTCCTGGTAACATTTACCTTCCTCCCGAATAGCATAGCAGTCCGAAACGTCCTTTTGGTTGTAACTACGTTTTTGACGATGAATGTATGTACAGAATGATTCATAAAAAAGTATACAGTTTCCAGATGCTGTAAAACAGTAACAGTTGAAGACACGGACCACAACTGCGAACCGTTAGATAGATATTCTCATAAAGTTTGTGTCCCGCTACTGAGGAAAGTGAAGTAGAGAAAAGCGCGTGTCACATGACTAGTCAGTCGAAATGGCAGCGGCTGCAGTGGAGAAGGCGTTTTGTGTTCTTGAATTTAGCTAAGAACAAAACGGAATCTGTAACTGTTGTGCAACAGCATTTTCGACACGATTCGGAAAAGAACCTCCAACCAGAAAAACTATCTACGATTGGGATAAAAAATTTGAAACTACGGGCTGTTTGTGCAAACTTAAAAGTCCTGGACTGCCGCGTGTATCGTAAGAAGTCGTCCATAGTGTTTGCTCCGCCATTCAACGAAGCTCGGGAAAATCAACGCTTAGGGTGAGAAGTTAAGTGCGGATTTCACAGCCCACGGTCTGGAGAATTTTGAGAAAGAAGCTGAAAATGATACCATACATTTTCAGCTTCTTTCTGAAAATTCGGTTATCTTACCTCGTGTTTGTGCGGAAATTGATTACCGGCTCGATGTGTGTCACATAGAACATCTGTGACTGTCTCAAAAAAAAACTTGAAACATTCCCCTACAATTTTGTTACAGGCAACATAAATTATCTTACATTGTTCTTGTTTTATAGTGCGTTGAAACTGTATACTTCTTTATGAATCACCCTGTATATGTCATTTTCATCTCTCTTAACTTCTTATTGAAATCCATATTCTGTTGGAACACAAGTATGCTATGAAGTGTATATACTCTTTTACATGAGTGTATATACTCTTTTTACTAATAAAAGTTTCTTAGTGATTTCTTACAATATAATTTTGAGTTTTTAGAAAAGTTCGAATCAAAAGTGAGTTGCAGAGTATGTTGTCACGGATGTAGGAAGTTTGCATAAAATTTAAACTGAGTATAAATAAGGGTAAAACCAAAATTATGGTTTATGAGCTAGGAGCTGTTAGTACTGAATGTAATACACTGAGTGGCCACTTTATTATGACCACTCCCTCAGTACTTCGTTGGGCCACCTTTTGCCTTTAATACAGCGTCGATTCTTCGTGGCATGAACTAAACGAGATGTTGATTGGTGGTTTGTGGAATCTGAGACCATGCTTGATGAATAGCACTTTCCAGGAGTGTGAGATTGCAGGGTTGTGGATCCAGCTGTCTGATGGCTCGTTCAACTTCATCCCACAAATTCTCAATGGGGTTGAGATCTGGAGATTGTGGGGGCCACCTAAGCAAAGTAAACTCACCGGCATGTTCCTGAAGCCAATCTTGTACAATACAAGCACTATGGCAAGACGCAATATCTTGTTGAAAGTAGCCATCGCCATTGGGATAAACTATCCACATGACAGGATGCACTTGGTCCTCAACGATGTTTAGATATGATGTACCAGTCAGACGTTGATCAACACGAATTAAAGGGCCCAAAGCATGCCAGGAAAACATTCCCCAAAAGATAACGTTGTTTCCGCCAAATTCTCACTCGGTCATCGGCATGGTGCAACTAAAAACGTGGTTCATCGGACCACATAATTTGTTTGCAATTATCGACTGTCCAATCCTTGTTCTCCTGTGCGAACTGGAGACGTTTTCTCTTGTTAACTGCAGACAGCAAAGGTGTTCGAACAGACCTTCGGCTGCCATATCTCATGCGATGAAGTGTATGGCGAACAGTGCGTGCAGATATCATTTGAGGGTGTCCTTGATTAAGATGGTCTGTAATTTGCTGCACTGTTGCCCTTCTGTTGTCTGTTACCAGTCTGGACACTCTCCGTTCCGCCCTAGCAGTCACTAGTCGATGACGATCCCACGTTGCATGTAGAGACCCAGTTTTTTGGCTGACAGTCCAGTCTTTAAACACTTTAACAACAGCTGCTGTGGAACATCTCACGACTGCGGCGGTTTCGGTGATACTCGCTCCATGGCTCCGAGCTCCTACAATCATCCCACGTTGAAAGTCCGTCAAATCGCATTTTTTACCCATCTCGTCACCCAAAAATCACTTCTACTATTGTCGCAAGCACTAAGCTTTCCGTTTTTATACTATCCTCGCCCTCTGGCGGCAACAGCGTGCAGCCATAGCTCATTTGCTCAAAACTGTCAGGTGGTCATAATAAAGTGGCCCCTCAGTGTATAAGTCTAAATTGCATAGTTATTGACCAGGTGAATGAGTTTGCGTATTTAGGAAGCGTGTTTGACAGAAAGAACAAATTGGATTGTGAAATTAGTAGGCGAGTGAATTCTTCATTGAAAGTCATGGTTGCTTTGTGAGGTATTAACAGGAATGACGTGTTCGCAAGAGAGTCCCGCATGGCTATTTATGAAAGTGTAATTGTTCCTACTCTGATGTATGGCAGTGAAACCTGGGTACTACAGAAGAAACATAGGAGTCGTTTGCGTGCTGGAGAAATGCGTTACTAACGGGGTTTTGTGGCAAGGCACGTTCTGATCGTGTGAGGAATGAAGATGTGTTGCAGTTGTGTAATGTGAAGCAAATTGTTGTTAGCAACGTGGAGTCCAATATTCTTAGGTAGTTTGGCCATGTTGAAAGAATGAGCGATGAGATGCTTACTAAGAAAAAACTTTTAAGCTCAAGTGGCAGATAGTAAAGGCAGAGGAAGGCCCAGGAATTCATGGGAGGATCAGATTCAGGAGTATCTGCATGAGAGAAAGATTATGAGTATGAAGTATAGAAGGTCTTGTGTACGTCGTGTGATGAATGTCAGTGAAGCCCGAGTTGTGTGTCAAGATCGCTGTAAATGGAGAAGTTTGATACGGCAACAGTAAGTAAATAATCAGTTAAAAATTTATCTGGTAGTTTGTATTTCTTCGTGCAGCTAACCTCTGAATCTCATAGAATAGCTTAGTGATATGTATGTATGTATACTCTGCGTTTGATTTGTATTACAATTCATGTACGACACAAAAATCAGTAGACGCACTTGCGATTTTTCGTCGATGCTTATTATCAGATAAGGCTTATTAGTGTAGTAGCTACGGTTGATCATGGGAGCGTCTTAGCTATGCGAATAATTTATAAAAACCTTACTTTCTGTTTTCGACCGATTATTTTCTTCACGATTTCTGCTTTCCTGCACTTCCGATACTTTCACACATCACATCTCGGGAGCACTGCTAATTCTATACCTTCCTCTTTCTCTCGTAACCGTTGTCAGTCTTTCGAGATTATTTCGTTTGAACCCGTCGCTTTCCCTTGCTCTGAAGAAAACGGCTAGTGACGTAGTAAGGATTGGGAACTCATTGCATAGCCTGGGACCCCTTCGCTCTCTGTGCTAGAGATGAGCTCGGACACGGGCTCGGACGGGCTCAGAATTCATTAACTACCGAAAACCCCGAGCCCGAGCTCGGAATTACACTTCTTGAATTTCATTACTGTAATTAATTCAACACGTGTAATACCGAGCTCGGTTGAATTACACGTGTTGAATTTCATTGTGGAATTGTTACCATGGTGGAAGGATTTTCAATTTCCTAAGCTAGCTGCCATTGCAAGACAAATTTTGCTTAGCAAGACTTGCATTATGCATTATCCAAAGCTATGGACCAAGCAAGGAGTAGTTTAAGGAATTCTGGTATCGAAAGACTGGGAAAAAATCGCATTCCCATTTTTTGTATTTTATTAAAAATCAAGAATCTTATCTTTAAAATGATTTATTAATTTCCAAAATTGTTCAGTTAGAAGTATTGTTATTTATTTTTTTAAATTTCCTCACTCCCGCGAATTTTGGGGTGACGCTGGTTTTTAGTGCAGCAGGTCGAGTTTTAGAGATAAGATCAGGTTGAAGCGCTGAGGCATTAGATGCAATTCTCTCTCTCTCTCTTTTTAGCATGTCTTTTGCAAAAAAAGATCGTGCTTATGTTATCGGTTTGTCCGTCCGTCTGTACCCACGATATCTCTGCAACTATTAGTCCGATTTAAAAAATTCTTTTGCATTGGGAAGCTTGAAATATGAGAATAATGATCCTTCATTTCGTTTTTTTTTTACGATGTACAATTTTGCCGCTAGAGGGCGTACATGCAGATGATGTCGAATTCAAATATACGTTTTATTCCACATATTTGCTTCTAAACATCCGATTGAAAAAATTATTTTATCTTTCGATTCCATTTATGTCGAAGAGCATTTTAGATATAGTTACTTTTTCAAATTATGCATAGATTTTCCGCTAGGGGGCGTACAATTAAATTGCATTTTTCCCGATAACTTTTCTTCTAAAACTCCGATTTGAAAAATGTTTTCTGCAGCGGATACACCTCCTGATGGAAAATGTTTTGCATATAATTTAAAATTTTTGGTAACAAATACTTTGGCGACTAGGGGGCGTAAATGTTAATTTTTGCTTATGATGTATTTGCCATAAAATCTGAGCTTCTAAAATATCAATTGAAAAAATTATTTCGTGGAGTGATCCCACTCACATAGATAAACCTTTTCGGTTCGAAAAAAATCTTCTTTGTTGGATAGTGTTTTTAGTGTGACATATTTTTCATATAATTTCAAAAATTTCAAATAATTCATACTTTCCGCTAGGGGCGTAGAGGTAAATTGCGTTTCCCCTTATATCTCTGCTTCTAAATCTCTGATTTGAAAAATTCTTTCTGCACCAGATACATTTCCTGATGGGAAACCCTTTGCACATAATTTCAATTTCTTTTGTAAAAAATGGTTTGACCACCAAGTGTTACGTCTTAATTTCCGCTTACGATGCATTTGCAGCAAAATTTGAGCTTCTAAAATCTCGATTGAAAAAAAAGTCGTTTGTTGACCGATACTACTCATGTCGACAAACCTTTTAAGAACATCTTCTTCTTGAAATAATGCATGGTTTCTACGCCAAGGGGCGTAGATGTATATCTTATTTTTGTCAATATCTCTACTTCAACGAGTCCCATTGGAAAAATTCCTTGTTTGTTGGATAGTGTTACCGATGCGAAATGTTTTCCCTATAAATTCAAAATTTTCAAGTAAATCATAGACTTTCATCTAGGGGGCACAAAGGTAAATTGCGTTTTCTGCGTTATTTCTGCTTCTAAAACTCCAATTTGAAAAAAAATTTCCTGTATCACATACAAGACATGATGGAAAATATTTTTCACATAATTTCTAATGTTTGGTAAAGAATGGTTTGGCCACTAGGGGGCATAAGAGTTAATTTCTGCTTCTGATGTATTTGTAGCAAAACATTCTTTCTGTGTTGGAGAGCCTTTCCGGTGAGAAACTTTTCTCATATAAATTCATGTTTTTCTTAACGCACAAGTCTGCAACCAGAGGACGGAAGCTCACGATTCCGTTTACAGCAATATCTGAGGTATTGAAAACCCTATTGAAAAACTTCTTTCTTCCGTCAGATATTATTGTTTTCCATACCGGTTCCATTGACTTTGAATAGCTTTGATAAATTTAATTTGCGTCAGAACGGAAACAAAAGACGTGTTTATATTACACCCGAAAATTCGTTGTCATTTTTCTTGTTTCATGATGAACTTGATCTGGAAACTGCACACACATATGATAATATTATGATTATTATACTATTAAGCGCAAAGCTTTGTTAATGTTACAAAATGCAGAATAATCTGGTCTGGAATGCTTTTACGTTCTTTTTTTTTTTTTTTTAATTTTGGAAATTTCCCTGCATGTTTTTTTTTTTTTTATATTTTACTACATCACTCTAAACTACCTTTACCAATTAGCATATATGTAAATTATAATGCAAAGATTAATTTTCTAGAGTCAAAATTTAAAACACTTGCAACTGTCTGTACGGCGTTGTACGTTTTATAATGCAATTTATTCAAAATAAAAGTAAATTTAGAAATCAAAAAGAAATAACGAATGGAATTTTTTTGTTTGTAAACGATTTTCTTTTCTTCAGCTTTTAGCAAAATTACTGATTCCCCTGATACGGTCGAAGGGCACGTTGATTATTTATTTATTTTCAAATCCACATTTTAGAACATTTGGCATTATGCGTAGTATTTCTAAAAACATATTAATATTGTGAAGTGGATTAACTGAACTAAACGTTTTGAACTAATGATTTTTAAACTGATCCTTGCTTGGGCCATATGTTTGGCCAGTGTATAATACATAAATGCAAGTCTTGATAAGCAAAATTTTCCAAGAATCCGGGCCCGGGCTCAGCAAACACATGTAATAAAAAAGCTGGCCGGGCCCGGGCTCTCTAGGCCTTTGGATCCGGGCTCCTAAAATTGACCCCGAACTCAACTCTGCTCTGCGCTACTATGGCTAGAGACACAGCAGATTATTCGTACTATAACACCCCTTGCTGAAATAGCTCTTCTAATTAACAATGCTGGATTTCTTTGGGAAATGCGTTAGAATGGTGACTAATTATTATTAACGTTGCTGATGTGTACTTGTTAGCTGTTGTAAACTTCCTTTTTTGCTGACGGTAAAACTGTGAACTTCCTTTCCTGCTGATGAACTTCCTTTCTTGACCGTAAAGTTACCGTGTTCTCCCGTACGTCCCATTTTACTATTTATGCTTGCGTGTTAAGTTTGCTAGGCCACTCCGTTTTTTGTTTTTTTTTACCTGTATGACCCATTTATGTGGCGTGTATGTGCAAATACACTACACAAAAATGTTATCGGGATACTTTTGATCATATGGTGTATGAATTTTGCAGCTCCGTGACACTTCATGACAGACTGATGAAGCTTCTGCATGGTCGTCATTATCTCTTGCGCGGAAGCTGGCATTGCAGGAACTTCGCCCAAGTCCTTTACATTTATGGATAAAATAAAATGCATCTTAAGGTTTGGGGTACGACGTTAGTCTCGTCATAAAATTGTAAATGTATTTTATTTAAAATGTATGTGTCTTTATATAATAAAGTATTAGTTCTTGTGTGCAAAATTAAATAAATCAAACTCCTTAATTTTTGAAACAAGCTGTCGTTACGTTATTACATTTAAAAAAAATATATATTATGGTTCAAAACTATACAAGTCATCTTTTTTCTTACGTTTCGCAAACTATTTGTTACAAGATACCTTCTTTTCATCAAATTTTTATTTGTACGTACAGATTCGCGTATTTTCTTTAATTCCTGGAACCATCTGTCATCTACTTGATCTCACCTTTCTACAAAATTTTTGGCATGGGGCCAAAACTAAGTGAATTTCATTTGCCAATCTTCGGAGTGTAGCCCTTACTGGTTGCCATCTTCGTGCAAACGTTTGTTGTTATACAAAATATTATATTTTTAAGGGATTAGCTATTGATCCAAGTAAATGGGGAGCATTTGTACAGGCAGATGAGATGGATACCTACTTTTGGTTTTTCACATTCTTTCCTTTGTGTTATGCAGCCATAAGTGCTATTTATTCAAAACACCGTTTCTTTTATACCAAAATTAGAGAAAAGAGGGCAAAATGCGCTTTTAAAACTTTAAGATACTCTTGTTTAATGTAATGTGCTTCTGCACATATTTAACAAACTAACAGCGAACGCAGTTTTTAATTTATTTATTTTTTTTGAGGTGTCCACACGTAATTTTTTTTTACAAATTTTTTTCTGTGAACTGTAATTAAGGGATGATAAAATAAACTTATTAATCTGTTGGGTTATTTGTTACTGGGCTGATTTCACTAATACGCAAAACATTAATTTCTACTTGCAAACTTTCAACAATTGGATTGTTGTCTTCTTTCCTGTTGCAAACTTTCAACAATTGGATTGTTGTATTCTTTCCTGATATGCATTTTGGAAAAATATTATTTATTATGAACGAAACTGCTTTTGATGCGTCTTTTCGATGCGTGATCTAGTTTTTTTAAACAATATTTATCATTAAAGCAAATAAACTTCAGTTATGAACTAGTTACTGGTACGGTACTGAACAACTAATACGATGATATATTGGATTGCTCTATAGGGTCCAAAACACGATCTTTGATGTTATATGAAAATTAAATCAATTTTGAACGGACAAACTTTTTTAATTATAATTTTTAAAAACTTTCTTGTAAAATTTCCGGTAAATCAATATGCATATAAAACCGCTGTGAAGTGTCCTCTTCATTTAAGGAAATTTATGAAATTCAAATAAACACATTTTTTTCTTTCAGTACGCAGTGACTGTGTGAACATACATACGAAATATTTGGCACTTGCCTTATTTTTTTTTTCATCTTATTTTCTACGGCGATATTTCCCAATCAAATAGTTTGGTCTGAAGAAACTCTTTTAGGCGTCTTTGCTATGCGATTCTAAAGCTGCGTCTCGTGTTCCGAAACTCAGTAACAGGCAGTCTAATTTCCGACAACCCATTTTGAGGTAAAATATTTCGGAATACTAAATGTCATGAAAATGGGAGAAGTTTCAACACCTGTAGCTACTTTAGTGGCTTCTATTTCATTCACCCGGAAATGGAAACATCCGTAATGGCTGGCTACGAACTCTGATAATAGCACGTATATCTCTCAGTGAGACCAGGTAGCAGCGCACTAAGAGTGCTGTTGACATTTTAGTAAAATCTTATCCTTGCTCAGAGAACATTTTCAACAAATAAAAAGGAAAGGAGGTAAAGGTGAAAGGAGTAGAAGAGCCAAAAACTCATTTTCTATGTTACCCAGGCAGCGAAAAACTGCGTTTCGGAGTGATCTCCCTCTGTCGACAAAGTGAAAGAAAGACGACGACCAGAAAGGCAGGAATTAGATCACGTGATAATCAATCGTCATCCAACAGCCGGAGGAAAAATCGTGGAAACGTTTACAGTGGCGGGTAATGGAACGCGAACCTTGGAAATATTTCTGAAAAAGAGAAAAGATAAACAAGAGAAGAATAGCTTAAAAAAGGGATCCGCCTGTTCGCGATTCCAGCAGAGACAGGGAAAGTGTTCTTGGTGGGACGTCTATTTCTGGAGTTCTTATTTTGAGGTCGACGTTCTGATGCAGGCAGTTCACAGAAACTCACACAGAGTTTGGCTTTCGAACGGATCTGTTTGTTGAAACTCCTTCCCTCACAAAAAATATCATTGAGTTTGTCTGATAAAAGAAAGAAAGAGAGAAAAGAGGTACCAAGATTATGCGTCATGGGCTTCGATTTTTGACTGCATTTGCCGTATTACACTATACATTATGACATGTATAGCCTTAACTAAAACCTAACTGAGAGAATGAAAAGTCTTTTCGTTTGAAGGTGCGAAAGTTAACAATCTAGCTACGACACTAATTGGTCTTTAGCTACGACACTAATTGGTCTCCGTAACCACCCCCCTCTTTTTCTGTCGTAACAGATGTTGTTGAGAGATTACCTCACAGGAACATACCTCTCAAAGTGTTAGAGGTACGAGTGTGATGAAACCGATCTTCACAAAAGAAAAAGCATGGATAAAAATGCTTTTCCTTACACCGTATCAAGTTTACCAGTTAAAAATATAGACACCCAGATCCGTCTCTCTTGAGCGCTTGACGCCACACCAACGTCTGCATTGTTGCGTCATCACTTATCGATCAATTCGTGTGTGCTCTCGCAATGTCAAAGCGATTGACTGCTATATAATAGCATGATATCACTTTCACATGTCAAGGTGATCACGTGCTAATTTAAAAACATTGGATTATATCAATGACTCGAGCTCTATTTATTCGATCTACAAAATTCGAATTAAAATCTTAATATCGCTGCAAGATGCGCTTGGATATTAATTTAATTAGCACAATTCAAATATTAATGTGTAGGCTTTAATTATTTTCAATTTAACTAATTTTCCGAGTTTACTGCTGATTACGTTATACATTTTGCAAAATATCGATCTATCTAAACGCTCTAACCTACAATAAAAACTGAAATCTTGCGATGTCGAAGTGAGCAAGATTGCATCTAAAACCAGATGCCGCTCCAATAATAGCACATTGTCGAGAATTTACAGTGTTCCGATTTGTAATACCAGATATCGTATTATTTTGTAGAAAAAGCTTCTGTATGGAACTTCAAACTAATCTTCGGATAGGACAGTCTAAAACAAGCCGTGAGCGGAATACCATGTGTGCAGGAGAAAAAGTAATTTAACGCGAAAAATCAAAGCAAAAGTTAAGGAAAGTTTACACGAAGACAACTGGACTACAATGAAAATTGTTGAACAACAATAAATATTTCGCTCAGAATATTTATCGCGAGGACTTTTGGAAAACGAAAATAAATGGCATATAGTTTTCACTTCTAATATGAATGAGTTCTTACTATATAAATTTTTATTATATTTCCTTACAAAAAAAGCCGGCGTCTATTTGATTCACAAATAAAGAAGATAGCTGTCTAAGCACGAACACTTTAGCTCAAACCAATTACAACACTCAAATGAAGCTAAGACGTATCACCGGTATCAAAAGTATACACAGTTATAACCATGACGACACAAATAACTCATTCCATTGAGGTTTAAAAAGGTTTAATGTTAAAAACTTGCGAGATCTTTCGAACCTACGACTTATAGGTTCATCATCAGGCACCAAAACTCGCAAGGTGCACATGAAACGTAGTGGTTATATGCACGTGTGGTTATGGGCAAAGACCGCGCATGCGTACAAGTCGGAACAGTATGAGGTCATAAAATACATACATTTAAAATAACCTGAAGGGTAAAAAACACATAATGGTTGTCATAAATATAAGAAATATAAAATGTTCCCTCGCCTGAGTTTTATATATGTACAATAAAATCAATGGTTGTCTAATCTTGTTTCTTGGTTTTTTTCAGTAGGTATTGCCAAGGTGCTGGTATATTGGATGGAGCTTCATCATTACAACATTGTTCATTCAAATGATAAATATACAAGCTCTCGAGAAACAACAGGCCATTTTTAGTTTTGGTCGTCGATAACAGTTTTACATTGTCCCAGTCAGGATAGTGCTCTCCTTTTAGTACCTCTCGCGCTAAAGAAGTTGTTAGTACGAACACTGTATTTGTGTTCTGTAATTCGTGTCTTTAATGATCTACAAGTGGATCCCACGTAAGAAGTAGACTGTGAGGTAGTTGAGAAAAGAGTTCAGTGGTACCGAATAAACGCCGTATTTATCTAAGATTGATGTCGGATCTCGGTCTGATTTGGGCAAATTGAACAAACTTTCCGAAGAAACACCAAAGGAACAATCGTATTTTTTGCATGAATTTTTGTAAGATCGGTACAATGGTTGGATGGAAGGGGATGGATGCCACGTATTTTATGGTTACTTCATCACGTATTGGTTGTAACGTTGTGGAGATCCGTCGTTGATACCTGCGTAACAATTTTGTAAATAGATATCCGGGATAACCGGAAACCTTTGTTAGATTGAAAATCCTGTGTAATTCTAGTTTTAAAGATCTTTTGGTGGATGAATGACTATAAGCCCTACAGATTAAAGATGAAATAGAACTATGTTTATAGGGAAGTGGTGTGTACGAATTTTATGGAATGAGGGTAGGTGAACAAGTGGGTTTTAGGTAGACGGAGGTTTGAATGCCATTAGATGGGGTGCGTCGTAATAAAATATCTAAGAACGGAAGGGCATTGGAGGTTTCTAACTCTTGGGTGAAGGAAATAGTGGGAAAGACGGCTGATAAAGAGGCAGCAAAAGTGTCTAATTCACTAAGTGAGTATTGCCAAAAATTTCCCTTAACCGAAAAACATGCAACGCGTATGGTTTCCTTGCTCACAACACCTCTTTAATTATTTTTGACAAATTAATGATAGTAAACTATGCCAAGATTACTCACGAGGTGGAAATGTACCAACAGAGACAAATACGGAAATTGAGGGTCTTGGTGCACGAGTCTACAACTAGAAAAACTCCTTGACAAAATCTAATCTAATGATCTCAACGAATGCTTTTGTGAATTTGAGTGCAAGACAATTAACAGAGGACGAATGCAGGGCACTAAACCGAGGATTTAAGTTCTCGTTTCCGGTGCTCAAACCAAAGACCTTCAATTACATTACCCAACTTGAACAGGTCATAAAGTCATTGCCGATTCATGCTCAGGACCCACTTAGATATAAAATCTCTCGTACTATTGAAAAGGAATCCACTCAACCACCAACTGAAATTCAACATATATTAAAATATGAGCGTACTACTTTGTTATCTCTTTCCGGAGACACATCATTAGTAATTGTTTCTGCAGGTAAATCGGACCAAATAGTTATACTTGATAACTCTACCTATATTAACAAGATGACCGCAGTTATAACTCAGATGCCACATACAGTATTATCTCGTAACCCTATCCCAGCTACTATTACTGCTCTTGCAAAACTTAAAAATAGTAATACACTACCCCCAGCCATTTCAAATAATGTGCAACCTCCTTTTGGTCCTCGTACACCAGATTTGTTTGGCAAAATTAAACTTCATAAACCGGAACACCCCATCCGTCCTTTAGTATCAGGCTATACTAACCCCACCCGAAATCTGGAAAAATCACTTGCCTCAGTCCTTTCCCCCTTAATCACATCTTCACCTTTCTCAATTAAGAGTTCTAAGTCCGCCCTGGAACGGATCCATTCCGCTACATCGGGTATTCCATTTAAAATGGCCAGTCTCGGTGTAGTTTCCCTGTTTCCCAATGTCCCTGTGGATGTAGCCATTGACCTGATTACCCCACTACTTCCATCCTTAAACCTCTCTTCTACTGAATCCACTGCTATAGTTTCAGCCCTGAACCTTATCAAGAACCGGACTTATTTTAAATTTAATAGCATCACCTACCGCCAGGATTTCGGTACCCCAATGGGGTCACCTCTTTCCCCGTCCTGGCAGAAATAGTACTGCAGCACGTCGAACATACAGTTTTTCATAATGGTACATTCCAACCATTACTCTATATAAGATATGTCGACGATGTTTTAGTTTTTTGGCAATACTCACTTAGTGAATTAGACACTTTTGCTGCCTCTTTATCAGCCGTCTTTCCCACTATTTCCTTCACCCAAGAGTTAGAAACCTCCAACTCCCTTCCGTTCTCAGATATTTTATTACGACGCACCCCATCTAATGACATTCAAACCTCCGTCTACCTAAAACCCACTTGTTCACCTATCCTCATTCCATATAATTCGTACACACCACTTCCCTATAAACATAGTTCTATTTCATATTTAATCTGTAGGGCTTATAATCATTCATCCACCAAAAGATCTTTAAAGCTAGAATTACACAGGATTTTCAATCTAACAAAGGTTTCCGGTTATCCCGGATATCTATTTACAATATTGTTACGCAGGTATCAACGACGGATCTCCACAACGTTACAACCAATACGTGATGAAGTAACCATAAAATACGTGGCATCCATCCCCTTCCATCCAACCATTGTACCGATCTTACAAAATTCATGCAAAAAATACGATTGTTCCTTTGGTGTTTCTTCGGAAAGTTTGTTCAATTTGACCAAATCAGACCGAGATCCGACATCAATCTTAGATAAATACGCAGCGTTTATTCGGTACCACTGAACTCTTTCTCAACTACCTCACAGTCTACTTCTTACGTGGGATCCACTTGTAGATCATTAAAGACACGAATTACAGAACACAAATACAGTGTTCGTACTAACAACTTCTTTAGCGCGAGAGGTACTAAAGGAGAGCACTATCCTGACTGGGACAATGTAAAACTGTTATCGACGACCAAAACTAAAAATGGCCTGTTGTTTCTCGAGAGCTTGTATATTTATCATTTGAATGAACAATGTTGTAATGATGAAGCTCCATCCAATATACCAGCACCTTGGCGATACCTACTGAAAAACCAAGAAACAAGATTAGACAACCATTGATTTTATTGTACATATATAAAACTCAGGCTAGGGAACTTTGACCTTCATTTTATATTTCTTATATTTATGACAACCATTATGTGTTTTTTACCCTTCAGGTTATTTTAAATGTATGTATTTTATGACCTCATACTGTTCCGACTTGTACGCATGCGCGGTCTTGGCCCATAACCACACGTGTATATAACCACAACGTTTCATGTGCACCTTGCGAGTTTTGGTGCCTGATGATGAACCTATAAGTCGTAGGTTCGAAAGATCTCGCAAGTTTTTAACATTAAACCTTTTTAAACCTCAATGGAATGAGTTATTTGTGTCGTCATGGTTTTAACTGTGTATACTTTTGATACCGGTGATACGTCTTAGCTTCATTTGAGTGTTGTAATTGGTTTGAGCTAAAGTGTTCGTGCTTAGACAGCTATCTTCTTTATTTGTGTATCAATCAGCACGATAGTGTCTTCATCATATGTCTATTTGATTTCTGTTCAGTCTGCTTCAATTAAAAATTTCGCCACGGAAAATATCCCTTTATATAATAATATTTATTTAAAGCTTAAAAACAACCGCCTTAGGGGACGGGCTATTGGCTAGTATTTAAATGAAAATACAACCTTTTTTTATTCCCGTTAGCCCTTTAACTGGCTGGAACGAAATAACTCGGGGTTAACAAAATAAGCCGAAATCAGCTCGAACGAACACATTAGCTGTCTGAGAAGTAGGCCGAACGTCACAGAAACGAGTGAACCTACGCATCCAGAAGCGTTGCTTTTACTTTAAGGTTTATCATTCTAAGTGGTAATTTGGGGGTATGATTGCCATTAATCGTTCCTGTCTGATTACCTTTTAAGCTAAGAGTGCTATAAAAAGGGCGAAGAACCTAGGACAAAAGAGAAAATATGTTTGAGTAACTTTTTTCTGCCCTGTGGCATGGTTTCCATGTCCGGGGGCGACTACTCTTTCCGAATCATTCCTTGGGTGCTGGAACAGAGAATAAAGGACTATAAGGAAATCAGACTACATACTGTAAGGCTAAGGACTGCAAGGGAGCACTTACAACCAGAGATAGATTTATAGTCGATACTCCTGAAGAACGCTTCTGATACTCCAGAAGAACACTTCTGTTTGAGGAGCGCAGGAATATTTGGACATCTCTTGGTTCAGGTACATAAGCCGCTTAAAGGGTTAAAAATCAATCAATCAAAGGTGATGCCTTTCTGTATGTCACATAAATTTGAAATATCTTACGGAAATCTACCAAATATCCATTCCATATTAATAGTGTTAATTAAAACAGCCATATACCGGATCATCAGTCACAGGCGCGAGCTTCTGGCAAATATTACATGTTGTGCCCAATTCGAGCTCCGGATAAGTTCAGGGCGGTGTGTTCACGACAAGGCTCTGGTTCTTTTCCTTCCCTACAACCACTAACTATAAATTAGGGAATACTCATTACTTATAAACCTTATATACTCACGGAGGGGTTGCTACACTCCACTTCCTAAATATTTTTGAATAGGAGCAATTATAAAAATTCGTTTTTCTATTGGCGTAAACAACTGCTATTTTCAAGCTTTCGCTCACCAACGAGTGGCTGTATCGAAGCAGGAATTATACTATCTGCTTGGATAAAGCCATACGTTCGTGCGCTAAATCTGGGTAACAGCAGTTGTTTACGCTGACAACAGAAAAAACATTTTTGTAATAGCTCTTATCAATTTTGTATAGACTTGTGCTTCTTATTTACATATTTATCTATTTTGAATATTTAAGTGTTTCCTTCGTTCATAGGAAAAAAATTATCTAACATGGTCAAACGTTTTATAACGTCGCTGAAAGTGCTGAAACACTTAGTTCCGGTCTTTTTTTTTTTTTTACTTGTACCAGGGGCTGCGCCTCTAGGCTCACTACGCTCGTTTCCAGAGTAGCGCTCGGGACCTGCAGCCCAATCTCCAAGTATCATCATCATTGTCAACCATTATCAATCCACTGCTGGACGAAGGTCTCCCCAAGTCTCATCCACAACTGTCTGTCCTGTGCCAGCCTCCTCCATATCACTTCCGCATACTTTCGAATTTCATCCACCCATCTCCCATGTGGTCTTCTTCTGGGTCTTTTCCTGTCCCTTGGAATCCAATCTAAAATTTCGTCTGTCCATCGATGGTCTGTCCTTCTGGCAGTATGTTTAACCCATTGCCATTTCAGGGATTTAACTCTGATCATGATGTCTTCCACTCTTGTCGTTTTTCGGATCCACGAGTTCCTCTTCTTATCTCTCCTGGTTACACCAATCATGCACCTCTCCATGCTGCTTTGAGTTGTCTGCAGCCTTTGTATGTCTCTTTTAGTTAAGGTCCACGTCTCTGCACCATATGCAAGCACTGGAAGGATGCATTAATCAAACACTTTTCTTTTAAGACATAATGGCATATTGCTCTTGAAAAATTATGCTGTTTCTTCCTCCAAACGCTCTCCAGGCAAGTTTTGTACGCTGATTAAATTCTTCATCAATGTGACAATCACTTGACATCTGCTGTCCAAGATAAAGGTAAGTTTCTGTTAACTCCAGCTTTTCTCCATCAATCGATGAATCTTCATTTCTTGTAAAAGCATTGAACATCCCTTTTGTCTTCTGAAAGTTCATTTTTAATCCCACTTCTTTACTCTTGTCAGCAAGTTCCTGGATCATACTCTGCAGCTCTGATGGGGTAGTTGCAAAAATGACTACGTCATCAGCAAAACGAAGGTGGGTTAGATAATCGCCATTAATCTTTATCCCTTTGTTTTCCCAGTTCAGTAGTTGAAAGACATTTTCCAATGTGGCATTAAAGAGCTTCGGAGATATGGTGTCACCTTGTCTCACTCCTTTTCCAATTTTTATGTGTGTTGTATTTTCAAACAGCCGAATCTTTGCACTTGCATTTTCATAGATGTTATTAATAATATTAATGTATGCATCTTCAATACCGCAGGATTTCAGAGCCATTGTAACTGCTGATGGTTTCACCGAATCAAAGGCTTTTTCATAATCGATAAAAGCCATGTACAATGGAAGTTCATATTCCCTTGCTCTTTCAATTAGTTCTCTCAGTACGTGAATATGATCTATTGTGCTGTAGCCACTCCTAAATCCAGCTTGTTCTCTCGGTTGAGCCATGTCCAGTGATAATTTCAAGCGGTGTGAAAGAACTTTAGTGAATATTTTATAAACCTCTGATAGGAAGCTCATAGGTCTGTAGTTCCTGAGATCCTCAATGTCACCTTCTTTATGTAGCAGAATCATTGTAGCGTTGTTCCAATCCTCAGGAATCTTCCCTTCATTAAGGCATTGAGTGAAAATTTGGGCAAGTACTGTTTCGATTTCTCCACTTGCTTCTTGTATGATGTCTACAGTAATTCCATCTTCTCCTGGAGCTTTTCCCCGCTTCATGTTCTTGATTGCATGTGCAACTTCCGCTGGGAGGACTGGAAGAATTCTGGCACTGGTACCTTTCATGATGTCTGGGTACATGTATCATCCCTTTCATATAATTTGGAGTAGAAATCTTTCACTCTTGTCAAAATTTCGCCTCTATTTCTTGTTACAGAACCATCTTCTTTTCTCAGTGCCATAATCTGTTTTCTTCCCTTACTGAGATGTCCCTTTGTTATCTTTAGGCTTTGGTTGTTTTCAATTGCTTTCCTTACTAGTTCACACTTGAATTTCCTTACGTCTTCAATGATACTTTTTCGTACTGTCTTGCGTAGCTCTATATATTCCACTTTGGAAGTCACATTTTCTTTAGTTGTCCTCATCTCTCTTCTTTTTTGCATTTTTGGTTTTTCCTGATAATTTGTTCACATGCAACTTGTTTTTAGACCCAGCTAATTTTGTTGCTGTTTTCATAAGAGCTTTGGTTACTTTTCTGTTAACTTCAGAAATAACCACTTCTTCCGATGTTAGGCCTTCTAAAGCAGAGAACCTGTTCTTCAGTTCCAACTTGAAGGTATTATGGTGTTTTTTAAGGTTGGTTATGTCAATAGATTTTGTTTGTCTTGTGAGCTTGCCACGTTCGAGTTTAGTGTTGAGGTGCATCTTACATCTCGCCAATCTATGGTCACTACCTGTGTTGAACTTGTTTAGCACACTGCAGTCTTCTATGACGAATTTTTTGTTACACATAATAAAATCAATTTCACTTGTCGTCCCATTTGGATGTCTCCATGTCCATTTCCTGTGTGGCTTTTTCTTGAAAAAGGAGTTCAAGATGAAATACCCTTCTGCCTCTGCAAACTCAACGAGAGTATTTCCACGCTGGTTTCTGTTGCCATGACCAAATTTACCTACTGAAGTTTCATTCTGTTGCCGTTGCCCTATTTTTGCATTGAAATCTCCCATAATTATCTCCAAGTGCTGCTTACCTTTATTATTTAGATGACGAAGTTCCTCATAAAATTCTTCAATTTCTTCTTCAGTATGACTTGTGGTTAGTGCATAACAGTATGACTTGTGGTTGGTGCATAAGTTTGAATAATCTGAACCTGGTATCTTCTCGAGAGTTGGATAACGAGTCGTGCAGCTCTGTCAGAGGAACTTTCAACTTCTACAACTTTATCCTTCAGTTTCTTGTTTATTATAAATCCAACACCACTAGTTCTGCCAGTATTTGTTCCACGATAGTAGCAGAGATGGCCACTTTTCAGTTCAATGAGATCTTCTCCTTTTCTCCTTACCTCATTTAGCCCGACGATGTCCCACGTGATCCTTTGTAGTTCCTCTTCCAATTGAAGAAGCCTTGAATCAGCAGATAGGGAAACGTCCAAGTATATCACATGAAAATAGAAACTGGAAAATTCATATAAATTTCAATTTTTATTGCATGTCTAAGCAAATTAGGCTTGTTATTCCGAAGTTTGAGTTTTTTTACTGTCGTTAATTTTTGGAAGGTCGGACTTTTGTCGTTTGAACTTAAAGCACTTACTAAATTTACCAGTAAGGAAAACAAAAGCGGTCCAAAAAGCATTTCCGTAAACCTCAAACCGTTATGCGAAACCGTTAAGGTGGACATCAAGTGATTTTGCTTCCTGTACTTCCAATGGAAAAACTTTTGTACACATTCTCTTTACAATTATTGTGGTCCCAAGGATGAAAATTTGCTCATCGATTAAAATAATTTCATATTATAACTTATAATACTTAATATTTTCTAAAACATAACCATAATTATATTAAAAATCAATAACTTTTCCTTTGGTGGTGTTGGAACCAAAATAAAGATGGCGCGACCTGTACTTCGATGACGTCAGTAGACAAATGTTGGATTGCATAAGTATGGTTATGTTTTAGAAAATATTAAGAATTGCAAGTTATAAAATGAAGATATTTTAATCGATGTTAAAATTTTCATCCTCGGGAACGCATTAATTGTGAAGAAAATGTGTACAGAAGTTTTTCCATTGGAAGTATAGGAAGCAAAATTACCTGACGTCCACCTTAAACAACTGAGATAGCTTTACCAACAAAACATATGCATAACAAATTCTCTGCGTCACCATGGCAGCAGGTCACGTTACCAGAACTTTCCTCTGTGCTAATCGTGAAGACAGACGAGCCGTTCGTTTCTTTCCCTTGCGTCTTTAAAAAATGCTTAAAAATCAGAAAATGCCTTTTTCTTATTTATTTTATTTTTTGTACCAAAAAAAAAAAAAAGGAATGATAGTTGTAAGTTTATGCTGAAAAAATTGCAATGCGGTATGATTTATAGTTTGCGATATATCCGTTTTTTTAAATGGATCCCATTGAGAAATAGAGAATTTTGTGAAATTTAAAAATTTAATTTCTCGTGAAATTAATCGAAATTCAAAAAAAAGGGCGACGAGGTGCAAAATTTCGGTCATGGCACTACATACGTACAAAGTTTCGTGGTTCTGTTGCTGTTAGTGTGTCCGGAACACGACCTGATAGCACTTGTTTGCTTACCTTAAGTTTGGAATACAATAGCTATTGAAGTATCGCCAGAATCGAGAAACGGTTAGCGTGTTTTCCAAACAATTCTCTACAAACGATGTAAATTTCATATTTTTGTGTTCGATACGTTCTGCGCTGCGAGCTAGGAAATGAAGAGTGTCGCGAAATTTCTAAAGCAGCGGCGGCAGTTACTTTTTTTTTAGAATAGAGAGATACACCCTATATGTTAATTAAATTTCACCCTCAGTAGAAATGATCTGTAAACAACTTTGTTGTTGTTGTCGGCGTAAACAACAATGTTAATCGATGGGTGAGCACAACGCTGCGGGAGACGAAAATGATTCAATTTTCAGACAAATCAGGAAGAGAGGAGAGGTTATGTTATATATAAACGAGTCACATTAGATACATTGCACGGTGAGTCTCGTCGGCGCGTCATCAAGAATTCTTCAGGAATGCCAGCAGTTGAACCCTTTGCGATTCTACAGAACGAATCCTGTAAAAACAGGATAACATAAGGATAAGTATGAAAACACAGTTTGTCTGTGACGATGATCGAACATCCTTACTCCGGAGTAATAAGTTGCTCTTCCAACTAAGCTACACTGACGGAATATATTGCCGCAGATTTGTCGTCTTAACACGTGCTTTACCTATGTGATACGTCACATACAGTTGAGACGGGCAGATCGGGGATGTGGTGTTAACAGTGAAACTGTTGGGTAGGTGTCTCTCATAACCTATTGTGAATAACGATCACCTAATGATGTTGCTGGAATAATTTATGACACTTACCTCGTTGAAGTTGGCGGTGATTTACGCCACTGCCGCTTTCAGGTTGGTTGCAATTGACGTCGACGCCCACGTTCATCCAACACCTTTCTCCTCCCGTAGTACTACCCACGATGCAATGTTTTTCCTGCAATGGCGTTATTCACGATACGCTCTTTATACTGTCGAACTGGAATACTTCAATTCCTGCACCACCTCCGTGACAGAGAGACACATTCGTAGGGCACCCACTGTCAATCCCTTTATTAAAAAACCCAAAAACAAATGTTTGGTGAGAGCGGAGTTCACGACAGGAGCTGATCGCCGACCGTGTGGCGGACCTCCTCCGCAGTCCGCCACACGGTCGGGATACTTTGGAAATTATTTTAGGAGATAATGTTTATGTTTTCAAATTGAAGTTATAATAGATATTACAGTTTTAAAAAACGGAGATTTCTGACAGAACCGAGTTTCTTCATTTTGTCGCCCAAGACAACTGCATATTTTCGCATTAAATACGAGCTGATTCTTTTTCTCCAATGTTTATTAATAGCGGACACTTTTAATTGCACCGATTTCGAATGTCCTTTTCAATAAGAAATGCACTTCTGAATAAAAAAAACAAAAACAGCTTTGACCAGCTAAATGTGAACATTTCATTTTTAAATTTAAAAACGAAATTTTCTTGCCTGGTTACCTACTGCGAATGGGTTTGTGCATATCAAATTTTCAAGGAATTCACTTCTACTTTGGGTTCCGACAGCGAATAATTCCCATTACATTTCAGATCAGATCGGATTTTAGGAAGGGAGTGTCTAACCTCAAGTTGTGAAGAGCCCTTAGAAATAGGAAGCTAGGAGATTTGGGCTAGAGTGCCCGATAGGAAAGTCACACGGAAGCGAAGTGGAAAGGGAGAGGAAGACGCCCTTATTTATTCCCGGGCGGCCAGTACCCGGGGCCCGACGGCTTAACGTGCCCATCCGACGCACGGGGGATATTTAGTGGTTCGAGCGTTCGTACCTGCCCGGGTGCAAACCTGAGGTTCCCCCGTGGCAGTCACGAACGTTGGCCACTAGGCCATCCGTGGCCCAATTCCATTTTCCACCACTGCTCTTACATATACACCTGCCAAGCGGTGGGTGCGTCTACTACCGAAAGCGGCGACAGCTTCGCGTTGCCCAAGAATCAGGGGCCCCACGATTTCTGCCCTCTCGATGTATATGCCTTTGATTCGCAATGTAATAATTATGACAGCTGGCGTGTTTCATGTCAAGGAATTTTATTTGATTGCAATCACTCCTATTCACGTTTAGTACATAGGCATTGAAAACAGAGACTTTCATCGGCGTATTTCTTTTTATAGAGACCTAATCTTTTCCATCCGCTGTGAATGAAAAGTTTAAGACTAAGGCAATAAATCTAGAAGGAGTCTGTGAACTTTGAAGCATCGTAAATATCCAGGAAATATTGTTTAATAGATCATTTCAGGCAGAGTTAAAAATTTGCGATTTTCGCGTGAATAGATCTCTAAGGATTCTAAAGTGTAACGGGTCTTATTTTTTACGCTTTCCAACCGTAGGTTGAAGAAGCGTATATGCCCCAGCTGTGTCCGTCTGTCTGTCTGTACGTACGGTAACTCGCGTAAAAATCGTTCGATTTCGATTAAAAAGTTTACTATGTGGTATGGGACAACCTGGAAACAAACCCTATTGAAATTGGAAGAAATGGGGTCAAAAGTCAGGACATAGGAGCGGGATCCATTCCGTCGCCGTTATGCATCATAACTTACGTAAAAATGTTTCGATTGCGACAAAACTTTAGTATGTTCTTTTGGAGGTATACTGAACCGGTTCTGTTGAATATCATCGAAATGGTGTCAAAGGTCATGGCACAGGAGTAATATTTATTCCACAGCCATTATCCTCTTAACTTGAGAAATGATTTCTGGTATGTTGTAAAGCGTATCATAGTTGCATGATTTTACCAACTTGTTTAATTTCGAATTAGTACATAAACTTCTGTCGAAACATACACTGAAGATCAATTGATTTAGAGATATCTGTCTAGTAACGTGTAGCAGCACCTTTCGTCCTCATGACGGCGGCGATTCGTCTCGGCATGGACTCGACAAGACACCGGAAGCGTTGGGAAGCCATACGGATCCACGACCCCTGAACAAGCTTCCACAGTTCACGAAGATTTGATGGAGGGGGTCAGAACCTCGAACATCTCTCTCGATGGCATCCCAGATGTGCTCGATGGGGTAGAGGTCAGGTGACCTAGTTGGCCAAGGAAGCGAGGTCACGTCGGTGGAGTGTTCATCCAACCATTCGGATACAATTCGAGAGCTGAATTGTCTTGTTGCAATATGAGGTCCCCAGTGGAATGTTGAAGATGCACAAACGGGAGCAAATGGTCGTCCAGGATATCCCGGTAACGTTGACCTGTGAGGGACGATGTCACACGTACCAGGGGTCCCATTTCAGTCCACGTAAACAGTCCCCAGACGAGAATGCCACCCCCACTAGCTTGAAGAGTACCCGGCTGGCAAGAAGGATCCATCGCTTCATGTGGTTTGCGCCGTACTCGTAACCTGCCATCCGCATGTAACAACGTGAATCTCGACTCATCAGTCCAGGCAACATTTTCCCACATGTCTTGGGTCCAGTGGCGATGTTCCCGCGCCCATGCTAAACTTTTCATCCTGTGATGTGCGGTCAGCAGCGGTACCCTCGTGGGACGATGGCTTCTGTACCCCATAGCGAGAAGATGGTTCTGGACGGTGTGGCTGCTTACACGTTTTTGTGCACCAGCGTTAAATTGCCGAGTGATTTCTTGCACTGTGGCCCGTCTATCCGCTGTTACAGTGCGAGCTAGCCGACGATAACCCCACTCATCCACACGCTGTTGTCCACGGCAGTTGGCCCTTGCAGGGATGGTTTTACCGGATTCGATATACTCACGGTGCACCCGTGACACAGTGGATCGTGAAAATCCCAGTGCCTGCACTACTTCCGAGATGGAGTGACCCATTCGTCGGGCCCCGACAATTTGCCCACTGTCAAATGCGCTTAGATACTTCGTCTTACCCATACTGCGTCCAACTCTTACTGATTCCCGTCGCATCACTCCTTATATTGTCGGATCGCTGCATACGTCATGTCGTTTCCGTTTACAGGGTCTCCCACAACGCCACATTTGCATAACACCAGCTGTCTCAAATTGAATTGCTCTTCAGTGTAAGCTTATTAACGAAATTTCGGAGTAAAGTATTGTGAAAAGGAATGATCGAATGAAAACTCTTGTTTACCTTTGCGAACAACGTGAAACTTATATGACAAGATTTATCCGATGTTTGGACAACAACCACTGAAAGCAAGAGTGCGATTTAGGAAGTTTTCGCCGTACCGGAAATATACTTACAACTACAGTGGATCAGAAATCACGTCATTGTTACTGAAAAATCACACTCACCATTATGACATTGAGTAAGAGTTCTAAAATTGCTGTTACGGTAAAATCATTGTTGCTATGTCTGAGTTTCGGCCTCAGTGACTTCACCACGTTCTAGGATACATCGCCCCTCTGCAGGGTACACTGCATAAAAAAAAATCTAAAATTCAGGAGCCACTTTCCGTGATTCCTTCCGTGAATTAACGAAGTATATACCGTCTTATCCAAAAGTCTTGCATATTTTGAAAACGTAATAATTCGCGGAGTTTTGAGAGTAGGGCAACGCGGTTTGCGTAGAAATGATCAGAATGACATCGGGTTTTTTATGAAATCACATAAATGTTTACTCATTTTACTTACATTTTCATCGCAAGATGGCGCCATAGGCGAACAGGTCTGGGATAGTGGGTATAAACGCAGCAGCTGGGAAGTCACAGCGGTCCATGTCAGTATGCTGTCATTACCGGACAAAGCGCTCTGGGTGATATTGTTCTATTGCAACGCTTAATATGCGAGTGCTGCGTTGAGAGCCTACCGGTCACTGAAAGGTGATCGCAGTGAAAATAACCGATGGAAAGTGCTGCGCTGCGGTAAATGGTGAAAAAATTCGGATGGAGCACCACCCCACATCGCACGTTCCGTTAAGCAACTGCTGCAAGAGACGTTTGGCGCAAATCGTGTGTTGAGCCGACACTTTCCGAAGGCCTGGCCTCCTCGGTCACCAAACCTGATACCCTGCGATTTCTGGCTCTGGGATTACCTAAAATAACAAGTGTAAAGATGTCGCCCCACTTCATTGGCCATGCTGAAAGATGCCATTTGGCACCATGTGGCAGCTATACCACCGGCCATGCTCTTCAATGTCGTCCATGGTGTTTTCTCTCGTCTGCAAGCAGTACTGGAACAGGACGGCCATCACGTTGACCACCTGGTACAATCAGGTGTCTATTTTTCTCGACACTTCCAACCTGTGGTTGCTGCGCCATCTGGCGATGAAAAATGTAAGTAAAATGAGTAAACATTTATGTGATTTCATAAAAAACCCGATGTCTCTAGCGAGATTGGATATTGTGGATAGCATATCGCATGAATGTTGGTTATTGTGGCACAGGATATTTCTTCTCCTCTCCCCCATTTTGTGCAGCAGCTATTATACAGTATATTGTGTTACCGTAAGAAACCGGGTATTTAAATTATTGTACAGGTGATTGTACGATCTCTGTGTATCAGTCTGTAGAGTGCTTAAGACAAAAACTATAGTAGCTCTCTAGTGTAAATTTTATATCTACAAGTTTTGCGAAATCTCTCTCTATGTAAAAATGAAAGTATATTTGTATACTTGTATGTTTATTCCGCATACGTTTCTAAACGGTTTGATAGATTTGCACCAAAATTGGCATACATACTCTCCATCACCCACATTAAAATACAGGCGGCACGATTTTTAGAAATTCCATCCCTAAGGGGGTCAAAAGGGGTCAAATGTGTTTTTACTAGGGGCCCTCTCTAGACTGGGTGAAAGTCGGATGCTGGGGTATTATTCCTCGTGTCAGAGCAACGGTCGTCAGGTTACGCCTCACTCCTCGCAAGCTTCCGCGGTTCAGGCTTACGGGGAAGAGTCCGAATGGTTACGCATCGTCCCCAACGGTTTTCTAAGCGATTTGCTAGAAAGTGCCTTATCTACACTCTAGAAAGCAGAATGCGGAGTGCAGGAAATGCAGTGTTGTGCATGGTTGCTATTTCGAGTATTTGAGGTTCAGAACGGTCATTATAAATTATGGTAAGGTGTTGTCAGAACGGCAGGTGGAAATAAAGTACTGCTTTGTGATTCAGCGTGGCGAATAATTTTGAAGTGCTCTTTTCATCAAGTGTGGTGAAAAGAGCACTTCAAAATGGAAACCCATAAAAATGGAAACCCATCGGACAAGTTCAGCCGGTAGAAAAGAAAGTAAAATTACTTCGAGCGAGTGAGACAACCGAACAACGTGATCGATGACTGCGACTTAAAGTTGGCTCGCCCATCATGTTGCTTCGGAATTTCGACCCACTTAGGTTATGTAATGGTACGAGACTCTGTGTAAAAGCAATGTTGCCGAACGTCATACAAGCGACAGTGTTGAGTGGCAAGGAAAGGGCGATGATGCATTCATTCCCGCATTCCGCTGATTCCAACAGATATGTCCTTCACTTTTAAGAAATTACAGTTCCCAGTAATCCTGTCATTTGATATCACCATCAGCAAGGCACAGGGCTAGTCAGCCAAGTCAGCTGGTATTAATTTGGAGGCACTGTGTTTTTCCCACGGGCAGTTATACGTAGCGTGCTCAAGAGTAGGTTCCCCAAATCATTTGTTTATCTATGCTCCAGGTGGAAAAAGCATAATATGTCGTTTATATACAAGTTTTACAATGAACGCGCCGTTCTGCCAGTCAGGCATTCTGTATCACCATCAATAAAGCACAGTGGCCCAGTGAAACAAGTGCTTGCAGTCTCCATGCTGTCTGTTCCCACGGACAATTCTATGTTCAACGTTCCGCAGGTTTTCAAGGACAACAAAAAATCACAGTCTGTAAAGTGTAAAAAATCTTTTTAAAAATAATAAATAATATTACAAAATTGGGCATATTTTCCTTCTCTCTATTTGGAAAATTCTTCATTATAATAATATTCTTGGGAGACAATGAAGAAAAAATGGCCCATGCCCACAGAGAAAAAGGGGTAAAAAATGCAAACGGTATCTCATAAAAGTTGAGCGTTGTTCATCATGGTAGGATTTTTTTTTTTGGTTTATAGTGCAATTAAATTGTTACTTGAAAACAAACTTTATGTCTATCCCGGGAAACGCCTGGTACCTCAGCTAGTAATACTATAAAACAGTAAATTTCATCATTTCTTAAAGATACGAGAAAGTTGTCAGCTGGGGAAAAAAAAAATCTGAAGTTCCAAAGCAGTCTGTTGTTTCGAAATATCACGTTCAGAAAAATTCTCAATTTGTGATAAGTCCTCCTATGGAAAAAATAAAATTTATTTCTGACGTATTAAAAAAAAAAAGTTCTAATAGAAAATAAAATGACTAAACCACTAGCATTAATTGGGGGAAAAATAGCATTTCAAGATCAGTTTTACCCCGAACGTGAGTGCAACTTGTAAGACTTTCTAGCTCAATGTTTAAGACTCGCGGTTTCTAAGCCCATGGACCGGAGTTCGATCCCCGCCAAATTCAGCGTCTTCGATTTTGCGAAATTTCTGTACAATACGGAAAAACCTGAAACGGGCTTTTCTGAAATAAACGGAATTACTGACTAGGGAAAATCTGTGAAAATACGGAAGTTAAAACAAGTTAGTAAAATCATGCAATGTATTGATTATGATACGGTTTCCAACATAACAGAAATCATTACTCAAGTTATTACTGAAGTTATGAGGATAATGGCTGTGGAATAAATCTAGCTCCTGTGCCCTGACCTTATCGATAATATTAAACAAAATTGGTTATTATATTAAACCCCATTTCGATTATATTAAACAGAATTGGTTCAGTATGTCTCCGGAACAACATGATACAGTTTTGTCGCAGTAGAAGCATTTTTAGTTATGAGGATAATGGCTGTGGAATAAATCTCGCTTCTGTGCCCTGACCTTTGACCCCATTTTGATGATATTCAAAAGAACTGGTTCAGTATACCTTCGGAACAACATGATAAAGTTTTGTCGCAATCGAAGCATCTGTACGTAAGTTGTGACGCATAAAGGCAATGGAATGGATCCCGCTCCTATGTCTTGACCTTTGACGCCATTTCGCCTATTTTCAGTAGGGTTCGTCGCCAGTTGTCCCCTACCAGATACGAAAGTTTCATCAAAATCGAACTATTTTTACGCGAGTTATCGTTCGGACAGACGGACAAAGCTGGATCATATATGCTTCTTCAACCTATGGTTGGAAAGCGTAAAATTAAAAAAAAAACGGGCACTTTATTTTACGCTTTAAAAAAATACGGACACTTACGGGCACTTTTTTTTTTAAGCTTTTTTAAAATACGGACACTTACCGACAACTTCGCAACACGTTATTTTCAGAAATTTTCCGTTAATTCACACTACTTATTTTTCGCAGCGTAGATTTTTTTTCTTAGGGCGCTTGATCGCTTAAGATGAGATGAGCGAAATCCTTATCACCTTCATCCCGCGGGTTAAATGGAATGAGGGAGGGGGTGGGAGTGGGGGCAAGGTGAACTCTCTACGAAAAGCAAAACAGTTCTCCTCTTTTAGTTACCTTATGTGCCTAGAAAAAAAGTGAATGCTTCACGCACACAAGCAAAAGCATTCTAACGCTCTGTTCCTGCTTTCAATCTTACCTGTCGCTGCTCAGGTGGTGCAGTGGTCTAAGCAATGGCCTCTGGTCATTCGTCCGAAAGGGGTCAGAGTTCGAATCCCGGTGAGGCATGGATGTTGTAACGTACCAGGAGATGTGACGTACCTGCCAGAAGGACGCACACGACATAAAGGCAGATAGGAATCAGAATAAAACGTCCGCGTAGCTCAATTGGTAGAGTGACTTATTCCGGAATGAGGGGGTCCGGGTTCGAATCCTGGCGTAGACAGAAATGACGGAGAAATTTACTTCGTTATAATGGCGCCCGAACTATCCGGATGACCCGACCGTTCAAAATCTCGCAATGGTGTGATGTTATTTCCACACCGCGAGATAGGAAAAATAAGAGAATCCCTTCTCCAGCACTTCGAATAATAAAAAAAAAAAAAGTAAGGGGGAGATGATGTAACGTACCAGGAGATGTGACGTACCTGCCAGAAGGACGCACACGACATAAAGGCAGATAGGAAATTAGAATAAAACGTCCGCTTAGCTCAATTGGTAGAACAACTTATTCCGGAATGAGGGGATCCGGGTTCGAATCCTGGCGTGGACAAAAATGACGGAGAAATTTACTTCGTTATAATGTTGTGTTTGTCTTACGGCACTGGCTTTCTCCTTTTCCTGGAACCAGTAACCCTAAGTTAGGGACGGCGACTACTTATAGACCCATTGAGTTGCTCACTGTGGTCGTTAAACTTCCAATTAAAAAAAAAAAAAATCCTAACGTGCATTTTGTTATTGCTACCAGTCAGAAGGTGATGTCATCTTGTCAGTGCCCGATTTAAAGCTCTCATTGGATGCTTTTTACCCACGTTTGTTGCATTCGCATTAGTTTTCTGCTGTTTATTGTTTGTTTTATTTCTAGGATCGAATTTTCTTTTTAAATTTAAGTTCTCGAGTAGTGTTATTGGTTTCGTACAGTGGCTTCCTGCGCTGTTGCTACGTGTCGAAATACCATCAGAATACGGAAAGGGTAAAGTATAATATTTCACTGTTTTCTTCGAAACAACCCAGTATTGGCAAAAGAGTACACGTTAACAAGGTGCTGCAGAGCGGATTCTTTTAATGGCGAAGATGCTAGGATTTGCAGAGAGCACTATGTAAACAGTGAGTACGAAAAGGACATGAAGAATCGCCTGCTTGGGTTACCCATGAAAAAGATATTGAAACCATAGGCTATACTGGCAGTCAATTTACCGCGATCGAACTTCGAAAATGTTGACTGGTATAATTATCGCAAATTGAAAGGAGTTAACTGAAAAAACGGTTTCCTTCTGTTAATGAGGACGCAGTTCGAAAGTCATTTATAACGCAGAGATTAGTTGTAATAACAGTGCCTTTTTTTAGTCATCCTGAATGGTAATTTGCATTGTACAATGAATTCGTTGTACGTTGTGTACGCCGCGGAGATTTAGGTAGCTTGCAAATCAGTTGGTTTTTCTCCCTTTTATCCTGACAGTTAACGAATTGTAAGCACTATTTTTAGTAACTGAATAAATCTACTCGGCAATCCGATTGACCACGACGGCTATTTTTGGATGAAAAAAAAAACAAAAAACCACGACGGTTATTTTTGGAAGAAAAAAACAAGAAAACTACCAATTTTATTTTTGAATTAATTACCATTTTCTCTTATTAATGTTTATTGTTTTTATCTGATTAATTTTATTTTATCTTATTCTCTGTTTAAATTAGCAGCGCCCAGAAATCAGTTTACGTCAATAACGTGAGAAGTTTTCATTTATTTTATCATACGATTTAATAATCTCTGTGCAATATTTGCAGCACTTGAAGTTTCTGGTTGTATCAATAGATGGCGCCACAACTGTAATGTCATTACTTTATAAAGTTCTCGGTGCATTCACACTTCGTTTCTACTGGTAGAGTCGTGAATCGTGATGTCGTTTAGCACGCACAGAAGGAATTTCACGGATCAGTTCAGCAGCAGCGCTAAGCGCGTGATCTTGTTCATTCTTTTATTTTATTTTATGGTGTCTTTTACGCATGCTATCGGAAATGAATTAAATATCTCGTTATCACACGGGTTTCAAAGAGAATCTACGATAAATTCTTGTTTCGTCTTGAACTCGCCTCCTTCTGCAGCTATTACTGTTGCCCAAAAGAACTTTGAGGACAAAATAATCACTGCTTCAAAAAAAAAAAAAAATAAAGTTGTACTAAAATTTTAAGCGACAGCTACCACACTTAGAAAACAGCTATAACTAAAACAAAAACATCATAATACTCGATTGTGATAATTTACAAGATACTGGTTTGCATTGTCTTTCGAATACTAGGTTTTTTTTTTTTTTTTTGATTGGAGGTTTAACGACCACCGTGAGCATCTCAAATGGGCTATAAGCAGTCGTCCGTCCCTAATTTAGGGTCACTGGTTCCAGGGAAGGGAGAGAGCCAGTGCCGTAAGACAAACACAACATCCATGCCTGACCGGGATTCGAACCCGGACCCCTTAGGGACGAATGATCAGAGGCCAACGCCTTAGACCACTGCGCCACCGGGGTGGCGAATACTAGGTTCACAAACCACTTGTGCACCTACGTATAGTAATATTGCATTGGTTCAAAGAAAAATAATTATATTTCGAATCTTTCTCTAATATTCCTTTAAAATAAACTTTAACTACTTGCATAATGTCGTCACCAGCGCGATTTTAATCACAGGTTGCGAGCTTGCATGATTTACAGGGAAAAAATATAAAAAAAAAAATTCTGTATGACGTAATTAGTTAAAACATAAAAATTGTCTTTCAGTCAGATGATATCGCAGAAGCATAAAATACCAGGTAATTAAGAACGCGAAAAGTTTCAACAAGTGCAGAAAAATATTACATTCAATCAATTTGACACATGAGCTTTTTACTACAGTGATAAAGCAAAGTAATAAGTGGAACAGATGAATTCGTTAATTCAAAATTCCTGTTGCAACCTTAAAAAATTATGTGATTAGGCAGTGGCGTAGGTATTTCCGGATTCAGAGCAGTTCTATTATACCGTTTTTTTTCCATCGCAAAATATATTATACCGTTTTTTTCTGTCGCAAAATAGGCCAGACATAATATGCAGACCATGAAATTCAGAAAAGAGATACCGCCGTTTAATCCGCACATGCGATGCTGCGAATCACGGCATTACCGGAGAAATGGGGCACAAACGACCTTCTAACTAAAAATAATAACTGTCATTTTTACGCTTTCAAACCGTCGGTTGAAGAAGCGTATATGCTCCAGCTTTGTCCGTCTGTCTGTCTGTCCGTCCAAGCGATAACTAGCGTAAAAAGTTTTCGATTCCGATGCAATTTCAGTATGTGGTAGGGGACCACCTGGGGACGAACCCTATTGAAAATGGACGAAATGAGGTCAAAGGTCAGGACATAAAAGTGGGATCCATTCTATTGCTCTTTTGCGTCATAACTTGCGTAAAAATTATTGGATTTCGATGGAAGTTTGGTATGTGGTAGAGGACCACCTGGGGGCGAACTATATTTAAAATGGCCGAAAGTGGGTCAAAGGTCAGGGCATGGAAAGGGATCCATTTCATTCCTTATGCGTCATAAATTGCGTAAAAATGGTTCGATTTCGATGAAATTTCAATATGTGATAGGGGATCACCTCGGAAGGAACCCTGTTGAAAATGCGAAAAATGGAGTCAAAGCTCAGGACATAGGAGCGGGATCCATTCCATTGCCCTTATAAGTCATAACTTACGTAAAAATGCTTCGATTGCGACAAAACTTTATCATGTTGTTCCAGAGGTATACTGAACCTGTTCTGTATACCTCCGGAATAACATGATAAAGTTGAATATCATCGAAATGGGGTCAAAGGTCAGGGCACAGGAACGAGAATTATTCCACAACCATTACCCTCATAACTTGACTAAAAATGCTTCTATTGCGACAAGACTTTTAGTATTTTGTTCCTGAGGTATACTTAACCAATTCTGTTTAATAACATGGAAATGGGATCAAAGGTCAGGGCACAGGAGCGAGATTTATTTCACAGCCATTATCCTCAAAACTTGAGTAATGATTTCTGGTATGTTGGAAAACGTATCAAAATCAATGCATTGCATGATTTTACTAACTTGTTTAAGTCCTTTTGTGTTACTTACAAGTTAATAAAGGGCAAAAATAACGAGTTTGTTTAGCATTACCGCAGCTCTATAGTTAGAACTGACAGTTTCGTAATTGGATTCTGTAGTGTGCAGTTCTGCTATTCGACCCGCGGCCCCCCGAACGTGTGTGACGCTGAGCTACCAATAGCACGTGATCCTCTGGAAGAGCACATAATATTACATTGCACCGTATTTTTCTTTCAAAATGCTAGTAGTAACGAAAAAGAATCCTTTTTCCAGCTGTTTGCGGATATTTATCTCTGAATTACGTTACGTTTTCCTGTTGCTGACGCATTTTTGGTAATTTTCCAATTAACACGAGCTTTCCTGGCAATAACGACGCGGATTTTTCAAAAAATTTAAGTGCCGCAAAAACTTTTTTTAGTTTTGTTTTACAGCAGCGCATTATCCGCTAAGCCTAGATTTATAACTTTATAAGGAGATGAACAGAGGATTATAAGACAGAAATCTCTGCAAGTGTACTAAGATCGCGTTTCCCATCGCTGATAAGGAAGTGTTAAATTTCATTTTTTCTTCTTTTCTTCTGGTGTTCCAAGCAGTATTACTTGCTTTCAATAGCGTACCTGAAAAACTACGGGGATACATCCGTAAAAAATGTTTCCGTAGTTCTTTCACAAAAATGTATTAGCTTTCAAGTACTGAAGTTTTTAAATTCCATGTTATTGACTAGGGTTTTTATGAACGTTTTAATACAGATCTGTTAATTAAAATTTACAAGTATTTTCCATAAAACCAAAATTATTGTGCTTTATAGCGTGTAACACAAAAGTGCAGGTTGTAATAAACATGATTTCCCCAGTTTTATAGCAATGTAAAACACTACAAAACACTTACGCCAAAGTTGATGATATCATGCAAATTTTATTCGTTAGAGAACTTTGTCCAGCATGTTTGAAATGTTTCGCAATCACACGCACAAAACGCGTATATGCCGCGTAACTGTCTCTAACGGCCTTTTCCGATTTATGCGAAAATATAGCACATAAATAAGCAAATAAATAAGTATAGTAATTCAGAACTGTGGGGGAAAAAAGTAAAAGTTCTCATGTCACTTACTCTTGAATATGAAAAACACACTTAGCAAAATGCCACATTGTTTTGCACATAGTATTTTATTTCTATTGCCTCTATTTTAAAAAAAAATATTCGTAAAATCATGCAATGCATTGATTGTCATACGCTTTCCAACATACCAGAAATCATTACTCAACTTATGAGGATAATGGCTGCGGAATAAATCTCGCTCCTGTACTCTGTCCTTTGGCCCCATTTCCATGTTATTAAACAGAATTGGTTCAGTATACCTCCGAAACAACATACTAACATTTAGTCGCAATAGAAGCATTTTTAGTCAAGTTATAAGGATAATGGCTGTAGAATAAATCTCGCTCTTGTACCCTGACCTTTGACCCCATTTCGATGATATTCAACAGAACCGGTTCAGTGTAACTCCGGAACAACATGATAAAGTTTTGTCGCAATCGAAGCATTTTTCCGTAAGTTATGACGCACAAGGGAGACGGAATGGATTCCGCTCCTATGTTCTGACCTTTGATTCCATTTCGTCCATTTTCAATAGGGTTCGTCCCCAGGTTGTCCCCCACCATCATAATAAAATTTCGTCGGAATCGAACCATTATTACGCGAATTATCGTGCGGATAGACTGACAGACAGACAGACAGACGGACGAACAGACAAAGCTGGATCATATACGCTTCTTCAACCTACGGTTGGAAAGCGTAAAAAATGACAGAAGTCTCTGTTTCTTCGTCCCTACGAAGAACACATTTTAGTTCATTATACACTGAAAGATGTGTACTTATGTGCTAAATACTGTAATACGCATAACATCTTAGCCTCATTAGTATAAAAATTTCATTTATTGAACTAATGTCTCTTTCACATTATCTTGTTTAAGCTTTCCAACCGTAGGTTGAAGAAGCGTATAGGCTCCAGCTTTGTCGGTCTGTCCGTCTGTCCGCACGATTACTCGCTTAAAAATGGTTCGATTTCGATCAAATTTTAGTATGTGGTAGAGAACCACCTGGGGACGAACTCTATTGCAAATGGGGTCAAAGGTCAGGACATAGGTGCGGGATCCATTCCATTGCCCTTATGCGTCATAACTTGCCTAAAAATGGTTCGATTTCGATGAAATTTTAATATGGTTTAGGGGACTACCTGGGGACGAACCCTATTGAAAATAGGCGAAATGGGGTCAAAGGTCAGGACTTAGGAGAGGGATTCATTCCATTGCCCTTATGCGCCATAACTTAGGAAAAAATGCTTAAATTGTGACAAAAATTTACCATCTTGTTCCGGAGTTATACTGAACCGGTTCTGCTGAATATCATCGAAATGGGGCCTAAGGTCATGATTTATTCGAGATTTATTCGAGATTTATTCCACAGCCATTATCTTTATAACTTGACTAAAAATGCTTCTATTGCGACAAAGCAATAGAAGTGTTTTTAGTATGTTGTTCCGAAGGTATACTGAACCGGTTCTGTTGAATATCATCGAAATGTGGTTAAAGGTCAGGGCACAGGAGCGAGATTTATTCTACTGCCATTATTCTCATAACTTGAGTCATTATTTCTGGTATGTTGGAAAGCGTATCATAATCAATGTATTGCATGATTTTACTAACTTCTTTTTAATATACAAGCAAGCAGCGCTTGCTCTGGCTTTTTTAAAGTTTCCAACCTATTCACCAAATTCAATTTTTTTCGCTAAATGTAATCTGAAATCGCCAATTTTTTTTTCGCTCTCCACTGGAAATATAAAAACCATGAAAATATAAAGTGCTAGAACAGCGAAAAAAAAATAAAAATAGGATATAGATCTTTTACAATTAAGCAGCAAAATATGTTATAGATCCCGAATCATAATAGAAAGAAGTATAGACGCTTATTTTCAATTTTGAATATATTAATACCGGTAAAATTTCTAAAAGAATTATTGACAAGATAAATTCAAATTAATTAAAAAATTGGGTATTACATGTATTCTGTGGCTTTGTTTCAAAAGGTTCAGTGTAAAAAGAAAAATACAGATGTTGAAAAATTACACTTAAATAGTTATAGAACTTCCATAAGTCTTACAGTATTGGTTCATTACTCCAACTAAAGTTCATTACTCCAACTATATAAATTTCTTATCATAAGATAAGAAATTTACAAACAAGATCGCATTTGAAAGATTCTATATTAATTTTTAAAAATATCCTTGGCATTGCCGAAGAAATATTTGACATGACGTCCGACCAAAAATTATCCTTTTTTAAAGATTGTTTCTGCTCGGACGTCATTAAAAAAATTAATCGCCAATATTTTCGCAAAAACTTTTTAGCCATCGCAAAAACGATTTTTTTTTTCCAAATTGCGAATAATGCGATCGCCATCGCGACCCGTTTACATGCATAGGAGCTATTGCTATGGCTGTGAGAAGGGGCCTCAAGTCCTCTGGAATAGCTGGTTTCTCGTTAACTAGTTTTTATAAACACTAAAACCACAAAATTGATTTCTAAAAAATTTTAGTTATTTACTGTAAAAACTATCAAAAAATGGCTTTTCTTTTTAATACTTCTGTTGTCGCGAAAATTTTTCAAATTTCGGACACTTTGCTTCTGGTAAAAAAAATACCCAAATTCGAGATCTGATTACCTAATTAATTATGTTAATTAACATAATTATTAATCATTTCTTTAGTTGGAGTAATTCCCGATTGGGTTTGCTGGGGGGATTTGCCCGCCCCCACGTCGCATAAGGATTTGCTGGTTTCTTCTCTTTTTTTTTTTTTTTTTTTCCCCCTTCTTCTTGCTTTTCCTTCGCGCGGGAAGGAGATCGAAGCGCAAACGCCAGGCCAAGTGCAAAATTCCGCAAACGAAGTGAAAGGTATTTCCATTGCCAGGCATTTGCGAAGAACTAGCACGACAGATTACATAATACAGCCTTGGCTAACAAAAAGGCCAGTGGCGACTTTACGTGAAAGTCCAAGAAAGAAGTCTAAATCTGGTAAACAGGTAAAGTTTATGTGTGGTGCACTTCTTTCTTTCGGGACAACAATGATGTCTGAGGGGTGACTTCTGCTAATTCCTCGGACGCCATGCAAATTCAAAGAACATGGGGAGCAGGAAATCCAATTAATGCTATCCCGGCAACTCGGGCGCTTCTGGTTGTTTTCATGCAAGGGCGCGTTGGACGCTGTGGTCGCGAAAGGGTTAAATGAATCGCGTTCAATAGGACGGATTGGTTCACTGGGAATTTTCTCGGTGGACCACGCTAGAAACGACCGACATTCTCTTATTATTTTTGTATAAAAATTCTGGAACGAACAAATAATTATTTTGGTACTTATGAATAAATTATCGTTAACTTCATTTGAGCCTCATATCTGTCTGGAAAGTTATTTCTTTAAAAACACATAAACGTTTTATTGCTATGTATATATGTATATACGTATATATAATCAGATTTGAAAAATAAGAATGGATATCTAAATTAAAAAAACTTAATTAAAAAACAGAGCGAAATAAATAAAGTTAGTACCATGAGAAGCGCCAAAGGTAGCTGTACCTTATGTAATAGCATAAGGTACAGCTACCTTTGTCAAATATAGTGCATATATATTTCCTTCTATGTACATTATATTGACAAAAGTCACCAGACACCTCTTCAAAAGCAAATGAATGGATTCGCTGCGTTATTAAGATGCGTGGTACAGCTGCAAACGGTATAAAAGCAAGCCTGCGGCTGACGGCGATCATATCGCACTGTGAGGTTGAGTGAAAATGTCGTGGCGGGAGAGAACTGACTTTGAGAAATGAAATATTGTTGGGTGTTATACTAATGAGTAGTCCATGAGAGAAACTGAGAGGCGTTTAAACATATCCAAGTTAACTGTTTCGGATGTACTGAATAAGTGGAAGACCCATGGCGTGCTTGAAGCAGCAGAACGTACCGCAGACCAAAGAAAATCAGTGATAGAGGACGAGGAAGCCTCAGGAGAGTCGTTACAGCTAATCGACGGAGCACTGCACAAGACCTCAATGTGCAGGTGAGTAAAAATGCTGGAGCCTCAGTATGTACATGTACCATTCGCAGAGAATTTCATTCCATGGGTTACCGTGGTTGTGCGGCTGCTCATAAGCCTTTCATCTCCACTCGGAATCCTACTCGTCGTTTAGCATGGTGTAAAAAGCATTTATCGTAGACAGTAGATCAATAGAAACGGGTCCTATGGACTGATGAATCCAGATACACGAGGAATCCTACTCGTCGTTTAGCATGGTGTAAAAAGCATTTATCGTGGACGGTAGATCAATGGAAACGGGTCCTATGGACTGATGAATCCAGATACACTATATCTATCAGTCTGATGGCCGTGTGTGGGTATGGCGGCAACCGGGGGAATGCTATTTGCCACAGTGTACTGTTCTTACGGTAAAGTTTGGAGCTGACAGTGTACTCGTGTGGGGGTGTTTTTTGCGGTATGGCCCCGCCCATTGGTTATCGTGCACAAACCTGTTAACCAGCACGTCTACCTCGATATTCTGGACAATTATGCCCTACCAACTCTGTGGCAATACTATGGAAACCGAGCCTTGTTGGTACCAGCAGGATAATGCACCGAGCCATAAAGCAAGGACTGTTACGGCGTGATTTGGCGATAATTCGTTATCGTGTGTGGACTGGCCAGCATAGAGCTCTGATCTTAACCCCATAGAGCACCTAAGCGACGAATTAGAGCGCTGCATAAGAATTTTGGAACCAAGGTCAACTACTAAGCAACAGTTAGCGGCAGCATTATGTACTGAATGGAAGCGCATACCTATCGCTGTGTTCCAAAACCTTGTCGAAAGCATGTCTCGAAGGATCAGAGCATGCATTAAGGCCAAAGGTGGACTGACACCATGCTAATATTTATCAATAAATGCTATGTTGTGTTTCATTTCTAGGTGTCCGGTGACTTTTGTCAATATACTGTATATATATCATCATCATCATCATCATTTTCAACCATTATCAATCCACTGCTGGACGAAGGTCTCCCTAAGTTTCCTCCACAACGGTCTGTCTTGTGCCAGTCTCCTCCATGTCACCCCTGCATACTTTCGAATTTCATCCACCCATCTCCCATGTGGTCTTCTTCTGGGTCTTTTCCTGTCCCTTGGAATCCAATCTAAAATTTCGGCTGTCCATCGACGATCTGTCCTTCTGGCAGTATGTCCAGCCCATTGCCATTTCAGGGATTTAACTCTGATCATGATGTCTTCCACTCTTGTCATTTTTCGGATCCACGAGTTCCTCTTCTTATCTCTCCTGGTTACACCAAGTATGCACCTCTCCATGCTGCTTTGAGTTGTCTGCAGCCTTTGTATGTCTCTTTCAGTTAAGGTCCACGTCTCTGCACCATACGTAAGCACTGGAAGGATGCATTGATCAAACACTTTTCTTTTAAGACATAATGGCATATTGCTCTTGAAAATTATGCTGTTTCTTCCAAAAGCTCTCCAGGCAAGTTTTGTACGCCGATTAATTTTTTCATCAATGTGACCCTCACTTGATATCTGCTGTCCAAGATAAACGTACGTGTCTGTTATCTCCAGCTTTTCTCCATCAATCGATAAATCTTCATTTCTCGTAAAAGCATTGAACATCACTTTTGTCTTCTGAAAGTTTATTTTTAATCCCACTTCTTTACTCTTGTCAGCAAGTTCCTGGATCATACTCTGCAGCTCTGATGAGGTAGTTGCAAAAATGACTAGTGTATCATCATCATCATCATCATCATTGTCAACCATTATCAATCCACTGCTGGACGAAGGTCTCCCCAAGTTTCCTCCACAACGGTCTGTCTTGTGCCAGTCTCCTCCATGTCACCCCTGCATACTTTCGAATTTCATCCACCCATCTCCCACGCGGTCTTCTTCTGGGTCTTTTCCTGTCCCTTGGAATCCAATCTAAAATTTCGGCTGTCCATCGATGATCTGTCCTTCTGGCAGCATGTCCAGCCCATTGCCATTTCAGGGATTTAACTCTGATCATGATGTCTTCCACTCTTGTCATTTTTCGGATCCACGAGTTCCTCTTCTTATCTCTCCTGGTTACACCAAGCATGCACCTCTCCATGCATCTTTGAGTTGTCTGCAGCCTTTGTATGTCTCTTTTAGTTAAGGTCCACGTCTCTGCACCATACGTAAGCACTGGAAGGATGCATTGATCAAACACTTTTCTTTTAAGACATAATGGCATATTGCTCTTGAAAATTATGCTGTTTCTTCCAAAAGCTCTCCAGGCAAGTTTTGTACGCCGATTAATTTCTTCATCAATGTGACCCTCACTTGATATCTGCTGTCCAAGATAAACGTACGTGTCTGTTATCTCCAGCTTTTCTCCATCAATCGATAAATCTTCATTTCTTGTAAAAGCATTGTACATCACTTTTGTCTTCTGAAAGTTCATTTTTAATCCCCTTCTTTACTCTTGTCAGCAAGTTCCTGGATCATACTCTGCAGCTCAGATGGGGTAGTTGCAAAAATGACTACGTCATCAGCAAAACGAAGGTGGGTTAGATAATCTCCATTAATCTTTATCCCCTTGTTTTCCCAGCTCAGCAAGTGAAAAACACCCTCCAATGTGGCATTAAAGAGCTTCGGAGATATGGTGTCACCTTGTCTCACTCCCTTTCCAATTTTTACGTGCGTTGTATTTTCAAACAGCCGAATCTTTGCACTTGCATTTTCATAGATCTTATTAATAATATTAATGTATGCATCTTCAATACCACAGGTTTTCAGAGCCATTGTAACTGCTGATGGTTTCACCGAATCAAAGGCTTTTTCATAATCGATAAAAGCCATGCACAATGGAAGTTCATATTCCCTCGCTCTTTCAATTAGTTCTCTCAGCACGTGGATATGATCTATTGTGCTGTAGCCACTCCTGAATCCAGCTTGTTCTCTCGGTTGAGCCATGTCCAGTGTTACCTTCAAGCGGTGTAAAAGAACTTTAGTGAAGATTTTATAAACTACTGATAGGAGGCTGATAGGTCTGTAGTTTCCGAGATCCTCAATGTCACCTTTCTTATGTAGCAGGATCATTGTGGCGGTGTTCCAATTCTCAGGAATCTTTCCTTCATTAAGGCATCGAGTGAAAATTTGGGCGAGTACTGTTTCGATTTCTCCACTTGCTTCTTGTATGATGTCTACAGTAATTCCATCTTCTCCTGGAGCTTTTCCTCGCTTCATGTTCTTGATTGCATGTGCAACTTCTGCTGAAAGGACTGGAGGAACTCTGGTACTGGTATCTTTCATGATGTCTGGAGTGCATATATCATCCCTTTTATATAATTTGGAGTAGAAATCTTTCACTCTTGTCAAAATTTCGCCTCTATTTCTTGTTACAGAACCATCTTCTTTTCTCAGTGCCATAATCTGTTTTCTTCCCTTACTGAGATGTCCCTTTGCTATCTTTAGGCTTTGGTTGTTTTCAATTGCTTTCCTCACTAGTTCACAGTTGAATTTCCTTACGTCTTCAGTGATACTTTTTCTTACTGTCTTGCATAGCTCTATATATTCCACTTTGGAAGTCACATCTTCTTTAGTTGTCCTCATCTCTCTTCTTTTTTGCATCAACATTTTGGTTTTTCCTGATAATTTGTTCACATGCAACTTGTTCTTAGACCCAGCTAATTTTGTTGCTGTTTCCATAAGAGCTTTGGTTACTTTTCTGTTAACTTCAGAGATGTCCACTTCTTCCGATGTTAGGCCTTCTAAAGCAGAGAACCTGTTCTTCAGTTCTAACTTGAAGGTATTATGGTGTTTTTTAAGGTTGGTTATGTCAATAGATTTTGTTTGTCTTATGAGCTTGCCACGTTCAAGTTTAGTGTTGAGGTGCATCTTACATCTCACCAATCTATGGTCACTACCTGTGTTGAACTTGTTTAGCACACTGCAGTCTTCTATGACGAATTTTTTGTTACACATAATAAAATCAATTTCACTTGTCGTCCCATTTGGATGTCTCCATGTCCATTTCCTGTGTGGCTTTTTCTTGAAGAAGGAGTTCAAGATGAAAAACCCTTCTGCCTCTGCAAACTCAACGAGAGTATTTCCACGCTGGTTTCTGTTGCCATGACCGAATTTACTTACTGAAGTTTCATTCTGTTGCCGTTGCCCTATTTTTGCATTGAAATCTCCCATAATTATTTTCAAGTGCTGCTTACCTTTATTATTTAGATGACAAATTTCCTCATAAAATTCTTCAATTTCTTCTTCAGGATGACTTGTGGTGGGTGCATAAGTTTGAATAATCTGAGCCTGGTATCTTTTCGAGAGTTGGATAACAAGTCGTGCAGCTCTGTCAGAGGAACTTTCAACTTCTACAACTTTATCCTTCAGTTTCTTGTTTATTATAAATCCAACACCACTAGTTCTGCCAGTATCTGTCCCACGATAGTAGAAGAGATGTCCACTTTTCAGTTCGATGAGATCTTCTCCTTTTCTCCTTACCTCACTTAGCCCCACGATGTCCCACTTGATCCTTTGTAGTTCCTCTTCCAATTCAAGAAGCCTTGAATCAGAAGATAGGGAGCGTCCATTGTAAGTAGCCAAGGTCAGCATCAGATGGCAGCCTAGTCCGGTCCTCCGGGGATTCTTAGCACCCTCTGCCTTCATATCGCACTGGCCGCTGCCTTGGCCAGGTACATTCCAGCTGCCGGAGACTGAGGGCCAAGATAATTTTGCTGTCATTTCAGACCTATATATATATATATATACACTAGTCAAATCTTGACTAGTGTATATATATATATATATATAGGTCTGAAATGACAGCAAAATTATCTGTACTTATGTGAGAAAAGTGCCGCTGGACTAAGCACGTCTTTATAATTTAATTAAGCTGAAACTAACTACAGTTAGACTTAGGTCGTTGGACGTGGGGCCCACGATCATTAGTAGGCCCTACCCTCCCTTTTGTAATTTTGAAGGTGGCACTAGTACCCATTGTGGTGGCCCATCATCCGCATCTCTTTATCCACCGACAGAAACAGTGCACAAAGCGATTCTCTCGAAGAGATATTGTGAAATCCGTGTCCCTCTCACATTTATCATAAAAGAAACCACCGTTTACTTACTAGCATTGGTTCACAATAGTCAAACTAATGGGTAGACTTTTAAAAAATGCGTCCGTTCAAGGAGAAGCCACCAGTACCATTGCGCAATAGGCGATTTGGGACCTAGTAAATATAAAAAGTAATTACGTAGGAAAATTGTTATGTAGCATGCGCATATTTCAACTTTCAGAATGATCTTCATGTTGATTTATTTGGAAATGAGATCTTCAAGAGATTCGTGTGTTTTTGGCCAAAACCAGATGTTTTTATAAGAAAATAACTATCCGGTGCGACTCCCCGTTTTGAGCGTAGTTATGGATGCTACATTCAATCTTTAGCGCAATTCTAAACTTCTTTCAACATTAAATTGCTACAATTCGGTTCACAATGCGTATTTCAACAGTTCTCTTTCATCCACAAGCTAACAGCTTTATTTTTCGTGAGAGGTTTTATGAGCTGTTTCACTGTAGGTATGTCGATTATTGTAGTGGACCGCAAAACTGTAATTCCTGGCATGGTTTGGTCGTTCCGATCCTCCCTTGATTGCAATATATATATTTCCAAGAACTAGTGGTTAAAACCATTCATGAATATGAATATAATGAGTTTTATTCGGTAAATCAAACAAAAGCTTTGATACTTCTGAAGTGATTCAGACAATGATGTACGAAATATAATCAGTGTTATTATGAAAGGTAATTAGGTGAATTAGCGATCCGTGGTTTAATTAACATGACGGAATAAAGTATGAATATGTAATTTCGTCTCCAAAACAGTGGAACGTGATTCGCATGGGTCATTGCGATTCGACTAAAACATTAAAACCCTCTCACTAATTTATCTTTGAAAGAAAAGAATTGACAGTTGGAAGACTAAACGTTTGAGCACTCTTGAACTCACCCTAAAGTTAGAAAGGTAACAACACATTCACTTAAGATGCTATGTTTTGAAAACCTTCTAGGGATTTTTGTATAGAGTATCTTTCGGTAAATGTAGTTGAAGTTGTTTCTCAACAAGAAAGAAATTTCAATCATTGCAAAATCACACTTTATAAACGGGAGAGGGGGAAAGAAAGAAAAGTGAAGATCACATTTTAGAGCGCATGCCTTCAAGATGAATTAAAGGTTTTCGGCAAACGCTGTACAAGGAGGCGTAACTAGATATTTCTGCGCCCGGGGCAAACCACAACATTGCGCCCCAATCCGTCTTTTTCTTGTCTTGCCTTTATTTTTATTTTTTTTTTGTTTTGTTTCGGGATTTAACGACCTTTATGAGTCACTCGAAGAGCCACAAGCAAGAAAATCGTTAGTAATTTATAGCACCAAATTTAAAAGTCCCTAATTTAGGACCGTGTACCTCTAAGCATGGGTCCGGGTTCGAATCACGGATAATGCATAGGTGGTGTGCATTGGATTGATTGATAATGGTTCAAAATGATATGACAGTATATATTTAAATATACTGGAATATGAACCTTCAATAAAAATAGAAGAACATTTTTCATTGTTTTGCAATTTGTTGTGGTTATGAAGCAAATTGCTGCACCAGATCGAGATATTTAAACATATCTGCTAAATGTTTTTTTTAGTTTTACTTAAAGATAATGATAGTGTTTAACATGTTCTCGTGATATGTGTAAACGATAAAAAGCATTTCTTAAAACTTTATGCTAAGCAACTTCATTCCATTTCCGAAAAATTAAATCAACCTGGAAGCACGGACTATAGGTGGGCAAGGTGAATCTTACCCCTCCAGTAATTTTATTGGGGAGCCTGTGCCCACCCAATATTTTTGGTTCCATTTAATTAAATAATCGCTTTATCATATAAGGTGGACAGAGCTCCACTTTATGAGGCCAAAGCAATTTATTTCCAAAATACTAATAATAACAAAGTATATAAAAACATTTTCCCCATTCTCAGCATTGCTCATCTGATAAGAAACTGGATCGCCAGGCCAGTATTGATAGTGTTTAACATGTTCTCGTGATATGTGGTAAATGATTAAAACAATTTTATCGTAAGTAAAATACAGAGAAGTATAATCTAGCGCCTTTATTTAACTATTTAGTTTTTGCCCTTCTTGTTCTTTGTTTGAGTAACTCAGCTAATGTCTTATAAATTTTACTAAACTTTGGAAATAAAATCTCTTTGGATATTTTTTATGAAATCACAGGTTGAATTTAATTTTTAAAAATATTAATATTCAGCGAAATAATATTTGTTTCCTTGTTAGTTTGCTGAGGGGACAATAGCGTTTTAAAATATACGTCGAATCTCGAAGTTTATCTTTTTGCCCCCACTCCCTTTATTTATCTCGTGACAATGGAAGAGACCCCACATCTGATTTCTTCAAGCCTGCCCCCTAATAATTTGGAGAAGTCAGCGCCCCTTTCTGGACTGGAAGGCAGTATTTTTCTTTTTCTTTAATGTTCCCCAACGGTTACGTAGGGTCAATAGAAAAATAAGTTCTTATTTCCTTTGCTAAATATAAAATAGCGATTTTTAATTCTCAATATGCGGTTTGGTGCAAATGAAAGAAGCTATGGGAGTCTGACGGCAATTGGTAATTTTAAGCATGAATGAACCTTCAGTTTTATTACAGTTTTAAAAATTATTTTTAGGGCTTATTGTAGCATTGAAACCTAAAATTATTACACAAAACTTAATTCACAAAAACAGCATGCATAGTATTATTGCTTATTCAAAAGCTACTTTCCATCAATGCGGGTTTTTTTTATGTTGAAGAAGGCCGATAGATGGCGCCATGTACGTTCTTCTAACCAAACAACTGGTTAATTCTAGTGAATAAAAGACAGTGGCGTCGGAACTTTGGGAAAGAGGGGACAGCTGCCACCGTGCTCATTTGCATGCAGGGATGAAACATCACTAAGCCCTCTCACTTTTCTTTAATTATGCCCGTAGTCGGAAATCGGATAAATATATTTTGTTATTACCTGTCATTTAATGTTACTTCCAATAAGACTATTATTTTATATTTTGATTATTAACCGTCTAGAACTCTGAATGTTTTAATACAATTCCGGAGACGCGTGTTAAATTCTCCTCGCTTGTCCAGTTTGAGGGATAAAAAACAGTTTTGCGATGTATAGCCGCATAAAAAACAGTTATCCTGAAACTCTTGAAAGGAATTTACCGTATTGTGATTTTACGAAAAGAGCAGGAACTTTTCGTATTCCATTTAAGTACAGCAAATTAAGTCTTCCTTCAAATAAGAAAAAGTATGTGGTAGGGAACAGCCTGGGGGAAACCCTATTGAAAATAAACGAAATGGGGTCAGAGGTCAGGACATAGGAAAGGAATCCATTCCATCGCCCTTATGCGTCATAGCTTTTGTAAAAATGCTTCTATTGCGACAAAATGTTATGTTGTTCTGGAGGTATACTGAACTGGTTCTGTTGAACATAATCGAAATGGGGTCAAAGGTCAGGGGCCATGAGTGAAATTTATTCCACAGCCATTATCCTCATAACTTGAATAATAAGTTGAGTAATGATTCCGGGTATGTTGGAAAGCATATCATAATCAATGCATTGCATGAATTTAATAACTTGTCTGAGATTCAGAGGTTATCTCCTCAAAGAAATTATATCTGCCAGATTGTTTAACTTTTAGAACTGGATTTTATTTCCTGTTGCTGTATCAGACGTCTCAATTTACAGCGATGTTGGCATTCAGCTGGAGTTTCACTGACGTCCATCACACGATGCACACAAGACCTTTTATACTTCATACTCATAATTTTTTTCTCGTGCAGACATTCCTGATTCTGGTTTATCCAGTATTTCCTGGTCCTTTCTCTACCTTTCTTTCCCGCTGCCTCAGGCTGAAAAAATTCTCTTAGTAAGTATCTCATCACTCATTTTTTCAACATGGCTAAACCACCTATGAATATTAGTCCCCACCTTACTATCAACATTTTGCCTCACATTACACAACTGCAACGCATCTTCATTCCTCACGTGATCACAGCGGGTCTTGCCACAAACCCCCGTAAGTAACGCATCTTTCCAACACACACAAGTGTGATTGAGAGATGCGTTACGTACGGTTCCAGTTGGTCATTCTACCGAAGTGTTCTGGAACGAAACCCAGTAAGTTGGGGTCAAACCAGTGAGTTGAGACTCATATAGGCCCTTGTTGTTGTCGTGTGTGCTTTATAGAACAGCAGCTAGATTTTACAGTTTTCTTTCTTTTTCTTTTCCACCTTTGCTATGTAAAACAAGTGAAGGCAACAAAGCAATAAGCACCAACGTCTCCCACTTAGAAGCCGTAAGTCCTCGGATTCCCGCCAGCAAATCCATTTTCTTTCAGCTAAGCATTGTGAAATTGCTCTTACTAACCGCAAAACAATGAACAAAAAGATGAAAACTTGCTCTCTCCCTGACACACACACCAGTACTTCCCTTTAGCTCTATTTTACAGCACCCAGAGTGATACGTTTAGCTAAAATATCCCCATATCACTTCTTTGCAGGCAATTAACAACTTGAAAGTCTTTTAACAGCAGCATTTTCTCACAGTGACTGAACAGTAACTAACGGGAAACCTTGAACTCGAAAATTTTGCTCATCTAAAGCTTAAGTTTTTGAAAAAAAAAAAAGGCGAAAAAACAAGAAAACGTACCTCTCTTCCTTAATTCTCAACACCAGCGAGCCTTTGCGCGCCAATGTGACAGAGAATCGTTGATGTTGCTGTTCCTACTGATTCGCGTCGGAAAGTAATTTCTCTTGAGTTATCCATTGTTCGTGCTGTAACATTTCAGTATATTGTGGAAAATAGTAATTACACCAGTGATCCGATTTATTGGTGTAGGAATATGTACATAAACGTTTCCAAGTTTTTGCACGTCACCCTCGGCCACTGATGCAGGATATTCATTGAATCAGATACGTAACTTTATCCAAAACGCCAGCGTCAAACATTCTGATCTTCTGATGCCGCAGCTTCGTTATTTAAGCTCAATTCCCTACATACCAAATGTGTCATACAAACTCAAGAACGCCCTCAAGATGATGAACTACGGTCTGGTCATAAGGTCTCCTGCATCTTTGTATACTATGCTTAAGAGAAATACTGAAAAACTGCTTCTTTCCAGCAAAGCAGGTGTTTATGCGATTTCCCTACAATATCCGGACGTCTCTAAACGATCTACATTGGAATGACAAAGCGTTCGTTTGGAATCGGAGTCAACGAGCATAAAAGGGACACAAAATACAATAAAGTAGCTACGGCCCTATCCAGAGAAGTCAAATTCAAGTCCGCTACTCTTATGTGGGATGATATAAAGAAATTAGCTAGCTACTGTACTTACCCCCTAAATGTGCAGCCATTCGGGAAACCTTGAAGATCATGACCAACAGTGATACTTGCAATGACAGCGTCTCACTCGAGTTGAGAGGAATTTAGAACCAGTTTTTCAAGTAACGCCTTCTCCCTACCCAGGATACCGCGTGTACAACCGTGTCTTTAAATGAATATAACGTCGTATCTTTTTATTGTCAAGTCAAGTCACCGCGTTCAAATTGTTGAAGCGTTTTATTATTTAATTTGCAGTTTCTATCTAACTTCAAACCATCTGGTTGATGTGTGAAAGCTTGGAAACGCGTATGTATGTATTTCTACGCCAATAAATCGGATCACTAGTATAGTTACTATTTTCTACATAATTGGTGCGCTGTTCTTCGTTATTAATTTCAGTATTGTTTCTTTTAAAAAGTGCAATACACGGATGAATAATAAAGTTATTATGCTTATAAAATGAAACATAAATATAATTTTCATAAACCACGGAAAATAAAAAATTCAGGGAATTCACAACAACGTCTGTTTTCAGAGGTGGTGGGGAGGGAGGACTTGGCTGGTTAAGAATCGAAAAAATTGAGAACACAGTTCTGAATTTTTTTATTCAGTTCTGCTTTCTTGAATTCATCTCGTACTGTGGAATAAGACTGTCAAAGCAAGATGGAGTATAGAACGTATTGTTCAGTTTCGCGTTTTTTAATTTCTTTTTATTATTCATTAAACCTTTGGCAAGATGCCAGAAGATAAATATAATTTTTATAGATTTTTTTTCAATAAATATGTAAAGGTTCAAAGTTCTGTCAGGTTTTTCAATCAAAATGAATTTAGATGGTTGTCAGTGTTAATGAGATTCTACCGCCATTCATAAGTAATTAAGAATCCTACAACTGAGATCAATATAAAATGATTACTTAATTGGAATGATAATTTTTCTGTTTTAAAATTGGTTTTAAACAGTAGATGTACACCTAACAACAATCCTGGTTGCTCTACGGCCGTACGCAGCTTTCCAGAGTATACTTTTCTTATACATTATCGCATTCAGTTGCAGTTCTATGAAATATGAATTAATTTATACACAAAACTATGATTGTTAACAGCTGGGCTCATTATCGCATGATTTAACGATGCCAGCTCCTATTAGCGTCTTGAATGGGGTCTTTTTTTAGCACGTCTTTTCTAAAAAAAGATCGTGCTTAGGTTATCGGTTTGTCCGTCCGTCCTTCTGTAGACACGATATCTCTGCAACCATTAGTCCGATTTGAAAAAATATTTTTGCATTAGGAAGCTTGAAATGTGCGAATGATGTTCCTTTATTTCGTTTTTTTAATGATGCAACATTTCGCCCCTGATTGATGATATCAAATTCAAATGATATGCAGATGATATCGAATTCAAAACATATTCTAATCCATATGTTTACTTCTAAACATCCAATTCAAAAAAATCTTTTATTTTTCGATTCCATTCAAGTCGAAGAATATTTTAGGCATAGTCACTTTTCCAAGATGACATAGTCTCCGCTAGGGGGCGTAAAAGTAAACTGCTTTCCCCCAGATATATCTGCTTCTAAAACTCCGATTTGAAAAATGTTTCTTTCAGCGGATACAGTTCGTGATAGGAAATATTTTGCATATAATTTTTAATTTTTGGTATAAAATGATTTGGCTTCCAAAGGGGAGTAAGTGTTGATTTCTGCTTCTAATGTATTTGCAGCAAAATCAGAGCTTCTAAGATCTCGACTGAAAATATTCTTTCGCAGACCGATACTACTCCCGCAGACAAACCTTTCCGAAATATTTTCTTCTTAAAATAATGCTTGGTTTCTCCGCCAGGGGGAGGAGTAAATGTATATCTTGTTTTTGTCAATATCTCTGCTTCTAATGATCCGATTTCAAAAAAATTCTTCTTTGCTGGACAGACTTTCCGGTGTGACATGTTTCTAATATAATTTCAAAATTTTAAAATAATTCATTGACTTTCCGCTAGGGGGAGCAAATGTAAATTGCACTTTCCCCAATATCTCTACTTCTAAAATTCAGATTTGAAAAATTCTTCCAACACCGGTTACAGCTCCTGGTGGGAATTTTTTTTATTATAATTTCTAATTTTTCATTAAATATGGTTTGGCCACCAGGGGGCATAAGCGTTAAATTTCGGTTTCGTAGGTATTTGCAGCAAAATCTCAGCTTCTAAAAGCCCGATTAAAAAAAAAAAAATATTTCGTGGACCGATACCGCACCTGTCGATAAACATTTCAGAATATTTTGTTCTTAAAATAATGCATGGTTTCTCCTCCAGATGACGTAGATGTCTATCTTATTTCTGTCAATATCTCTGCCTCTAAAAGTCGGATTTGAAACATTCCTTCTTTGTTAGATAGCGTATCTGGTGTGGAATGTTTCTCATATAAGTTCAAAATTTTCAAGTAATGCATAGACTTTCCGCTAGAGGCGTAAAGGTAAAATGCGTTTTCCTCAAATTTTTTAATTTTCCGATGAAAATAATAAGAAAAAATGCTTTCAAGAAACACATTCTCGCTTTCTTGCACTGACTAATGAAATTCCTACTGTCCAGCTTTCTTGGTCCATGGCATTAGTCTATGACATGAACGGCTCTCTTCGATTTAATGAATTGTTCATCACAGAAAAACTGCTCGACGAAAAGTCATCCAACCTTTTCAAGTGAAGTACGGTGCACAAATTGCATTTTACCCGAATTTTCGAATGTGGAGGACTTTTCCGGTTAGCAGTGTCTTCAAGTATTTTATTTTTACTTGATACCATGCTCGTTGCCTACTAATGTGCTCATAACATCGAAACAAGATGATTTCCCAAAGCTGAAGCAATGGAAAGAGCACATTTTGTAATTGTACCGCATTCCAATTTTATGACAATTTATACGTAATGTACTGATAAATTTAGAGAAATTCCATTTTCAGCGCCCTTGCCGATTTTTAAATTTGCAAAGTAACTTGCAACTAAAAGGCGGCTAAAGTAATCAGTTTTGTCTAACGTATGTATCAAACTCCAAAATAACTTTTGCTCTAGCTGAAAAGGTCTCTTCGTAGCGTAAAGCTAAAATTTTCTAAATTTCGACATTGAGAACTCCTATAGCGGGAAATTTGTGAACTAGTGGTGAACTTTAAAATGGGTAAAATTTCATGAATGTTTTTACCCTATCATTCGCAAAAATAAGTTTTCAAAAATCTGTGAAAACCAAATTCTTGGATCTCAGGAAATTAACAAACTAATTGGAAAATTAAAATATTTGAGAAGGCACAGTTAAGAGCTTAATCTGAGAGGCACACAAATTTTTTTCCTCTAATGTAATAATTCCTTCACAATAGAACTTTATTTTTTTGAATTTTTGACTTTGACAACCCTTAGCGGTATATTCATGAAGTATATGGGATATTTAAAGTGCCAAACTTAATATCCTTTGATTTCCTATTAGCCGCAAAAATGATTTTGAAATATCGCTAAAAACAAAAAAGTTCAATGTGTAAAAACATACAAAGATATTAATACTGCCACTGTTTCTTACAAAACGTTCTAATAATAGGAAGATAGAATGGCATTTTAAAAAACGTAAAAAAACATTTTTCGTGACTTTAATTTTTTTTTTGTGTATCTGACGGGTGAAAATTTCTGAGGCGATAAAAAAGGGTAAAGAAGGGGGGGGGGAAGCACTTGAATCTTTTAGCGCCTAAGGCTCCAAAAGATCTAAAGTCGCCTCTGGTTGCAGACATTCTGCTTCCAAAATATCTCGAGCAGAAGCGCAGCAGAGTTTTCCCGCTGATCGATATACCGACATAGGAAAGAACTTCTCCGCTCGGTACAGGGAACTGATATCGAAACATTTTGTATTACTGTGTGCTGCCCTCTTGTGGACTTCAATTAAGTTTTTTACCACGGGATACAGCGGAGCTTTGCCGGTTTTTTTTTTCTGCTGAAGTTTAGTCATAATTGCAGCTAATTAAATTAGGTTTCAGATCATTGAAGAAAATATGCATTCCAGTCAATCAAAGCACCTGCAGTTTGAAGTACAAAAAGTTAACACCTTTGGCAAGTGCGCTAAGTGAATTCTCCTTAATGGCAGTTCTACAACTTTCAGACTAGATTGGGATCACAGAACTGTTTTTTGATTGGAGGTTTAACGACCACCGTGAGCAACTCAATGGGCTATAAGCAGTCGCCCGTCCCTAATTTAGGGTCACTGGTTCCAGGGAAGGGAGAGAGCCAGTGCCGTAAGACAAACACAACATCCATGCCTCACCGGGATTCGAACCCGGACCCCGTTCGGACGAATGACCAGGGTCCATCGCTTAGACCACTACGCCACCGGGGCTGCCAGAACGGTTTGTAGGAAAATAGTTCAATTCATTTAATCACCATTTATTTGCATTGTGACTTTCTCCAGCGAACTATGAATTAGCACATTTATCTTATCTATTTCAAAATAATGTCAATAATAATCAATGATGTTTTTCAGGCGCGACGTAGTCAACCTAACTCTTCTATGACCCCACCCACCGTTTAACTCTTCCAAAATATTTAAGCAATTGGAACATATAGTGGGTGCCAGGGGCGGATTTGGGAGGCCGGGAATTTTAGTCTTACGGTCCGCTATAAAGACACATCTACCTACAAGGAAACACCTCATCAATTCTCTTGTGACAAAAAAATTCTGTAAGATCTTGGATGAAAGAGAAATGTTGAAATATGCAGGGGTTAAGAGCAATCAGTGAATCAGAATATGACAAAAACGACGTGTAGAAGGATTATCGTGCTAAATTATTTAAAAAAATTCCCCAATTTTTGAGCTAGTGAAACTGTTTCATTGTCATGGTCCTTTGAACAGTCGAGAATATAACGATAAAATAATGTTAACTATTTATGTTATTATTCTTTTACTGTTTTCACTAGTGTAGACGAAAAGTTTCAACCGGTTGGTTTTACCCTTAATAGTTTTTTACTTGAACAGCCGATTAAAGGGTATATATCGTTTTCGAAGATTTCGAAAAAAAAAAAAAAAAAAATGCCGCAAGCCTAGACAGAGGTTGGAAAAAAATCCGGCAAGCCCAGACAGAGTTAAAAAAATAATAATAATCTTGCATTCCTTTATTCGGTAAGCCGACAGCTGAAGGGTTAAATTTAGAACATAGCTGTAACAATATATAAATACAGCAGAAGTGTAAATGTCTTTGACTAGTTTGTTCAAGCCGCCAATTTGACCAGCCATCACGGCGGCAGTTTCATACGTCAATGTAACCAGTTTGGTTTCGCACTTAAAATCCGATAAAGTTTTCTTTACATGCTCTAATAAACCTGCGACAGATCGATCACTACTGCCGTCTGTAAAACCTATAAATGTTTCTTATACTTCTCCGCTTAAATTCACATAACGTAAAACTGTGGAAATACTTCTCCGCTTAAATTCACATAACGTAAAACTGTCAGAAGTTTCGTCTAAAAAAAATAGAAACACAGTCAGTCTGCCATGCATCATCCTTGATGTTTTCTAAAATGAATGAATTAATGAAATTTATTCATTTTTTTTAATCGATGGTGCACTTCCACTGAAAACTGTTGATCCTCTTAAACGACTGTCTAAAATTGAATCGCCAATTCTAAAAGCTCTATATAACTCCCTTTATTGTCAGAACTACTAGACCCACTGCGGCCCTAAAATGGAAGCTTCTGTTTCTTAAGTAAAACATAGACACAGCATCTACAAATCGTTTAAGCGTTTCTCGATTTCTTGTTACCGTTTCATTGTGTAGAGAACTTGCCACTTTTTCTGTTCATTTATTTGATGATCTATTCTTATTCTCCCAAAGGTATTTAATTGTACACAAGCTTTTAAGTGATTCATTAATTTTTCGTGTCTGCTAATGGCTACTAAAAGTGTATGCAAATTGTCAAATCCGGTTTTCGACCAAACTCCTCTGTCATTAGAAAACAGTGACCAAGACCAACAAAATAGTACAGGGTGTCAGGATAAAAAGTATCCAAAATAAACAAAAAGTACATGTATTTCAGAAAGAACGTATTATGTAAACTTATGGTTTGCACCATTACAAAGCAAACTTTTTGCGAACTGTAATTGTCACAATGAATTTCAGTGGTGGCCAGAGAAACATCCAGACAAGAGTCGACTTCATTCCACGTTGCTTGAAACAAGTTCGGTGTAACAGCAGCCATACTATCCGTTATGTGGGCTTTCAAGTGCTAAATGTCGGTGATCTTGATCTAGTAGGTTTAAGGTGGTTCCACCTAAAATCTCTGCCTTATGTTTTCAATGGTAAAATTTCTTTACATATTTTCTGTGCAATTAATGCATTCCCAAGGATGAAAATTTGCACATCGATAAAACAAACTTTAAGTTATAGCATGGGATACTTAATACTTGCTGAAAAATTACCGTAATTAAGGTGGTTCCACCTAAAATCTCTGCCTTATGTTTTCAATGGTAAAATTTCTTTACATATTTTCTGTGCAATTAATGTATTCCCAAGGATGAAAATTTGCACATCGATAAAACAAACTTTAAGTTATAGCATGGGATACTTAATACTTGCTGAAAAATTACCGTAATTAAGGTGGTTCCACCTAAAATCTCTGCCTTATGTTTTCAATGGTAAAATTTCTTTACATATTTTCTGTGCAATTAATGTATTCCCAAGGATGAAAATTTGCACATCGATAAAACAAACTTTAAGTTATAGCATGGGATACTTAATACTTGCTGAAAAATTACCGTAATTAAGGTGGTTCCACCTAAAATCTCTGCCTTATGTTTTCAATGGTAAAATTTCTTTACATATTTTCTGTGCAATTAATGTATTCCCAAGGATGAAAATTTGCACATCGATAAAACAAACTTTAAGTTATAGCATGGGATACTTAATACTTGCTGAAAAATTACCGTAATTAAGGTGGTTCCACCTAAAATCTCTGCCTTATGTTGTCAATGGTAAAATTTCTTTACATATTTTCTGTGCAATTAATGTATTCCCAAGGATGAAAATTTGCACATCGATAAAACAAACTTTAAGTTATAGCATGGGATACTTAATACTTGCTGAAAAATTACCGTAATTAAGGTGGTTCCACCTAAAATCTCTGCCTTATGTTTTCAATGGTAAAATTTCTTTACATATTTTCTGTGCAATTAATGTATTCCCAAGGATGAAAATTTGCACATCGATAAAACAAACTTTAAGTTATAGCATGGGATACTTAATACTTGCTGAAAAATTACCGTAATTAAGGTGGTTCCACCTAAAATCTCTGCCTTATGTTTTCAATGGTAAAATTTCTTTACATATTTTCTGTGCAATTAATGTATTCCCAAGGATGAAAATTTGCACATCGATAAAACAAACTTTAAGTTATAGCATGGGATACTTAATACTTGCTGAAAAATTACCGTAATTAAGGTGGTTCCACCTAAAATCTCTGCCTTATGTTGTCAATGGTAAAATTTCTTTACATATTTTCTGTGCAATTAATGTATTCCCAAGGATGAAAATTTGCACATCGATAAAACAAACTTTAAGTTATAGCATGGGATACTTAATACTTGCTGAAAAATTACCGTAATTAAGGTGGTTCCACCTAAAATCTCTGCCTTATGTTTTCAATGGTAAAATTTCTTTACATATTTTCTGTGCAATTAATGTATTCCCAAGGATGAAAATTTGCACATCGATAAAACAAACTTTAAGTTATAGCATGGGATACTTAATACTTGCTGAAAAATTACCGTAATTAAGGTGGTTCCACCTAAAATCTCTGCCTTATGTTTTCAATGGTAAAATTTCTTTACATATTTTCTGTGCAATTAATGTATTCCCAAGGATGAAAATTTGCACATCGATAAAACAAACTTTAAGTTATAGCATGGGATACTTAATACTTGCTGAAAAATTACCGTAATTAAGGTGGTTCCACCTAAAATCTCTGCCTTATGTTTTCAATGGTAAAATTTCTTTACATATTTTCTGTGCAATTAATGTATTCCCAAGGATGAAAATTTGCACATCGATAAAACAAACTTTAAGTTATAGCATGGGATACTTAATACTTGCTGAAAAATTACCGTAATTAAGGTGGTTCCACCTAAAATCTCTGCCTTATGTTTTCAATGGTAAAATTTCTTTACATATTTTCTGTGCAATTAATGTATTCCCAAGGATGAAAATTTGCACATCGATAAAACAAACTTTAAGTTATAGCATGGGATACTTAATACTTGCTGAAAAATTACCGTAATTAAGGTGGTTCCACCTAAAATCTCTGCCTTATGTTTTCAATGGTAAAATTTCTTTACATATTTTCTGTGCAATTAATGTATTCCCAAGGATGAAAATTTGCACATCGATAAAACAAACTTTAAGTTATAGCATGGGATACTTAATACTTGCTAAAACATAACCATAATTAAGCAATCCAACATTTGTTTGTCTACTTACGTCATCAATGTACAGGTCGCGCCATCTATAAACAGGCCTAATATTACTCAAAGGAAAATGATTAATTTTTAATAAAATTATGGTTATGTTTCAGCAAGTGTTAAGTATCCCATGCTATAACTTTAAGTTGGTTTTATCGATGTGCAAATTTTCATCCTTGGGAATATATTAATCGCGAAGAAAATATGTAAAGAAATTTTACCATTGGAAACATGAGCCTGAGATTTTAGGTGGAACCACGTTAGATGTTATTTTTTAAGAATCAAATAAAATCCTTTTGAGCTTGTGAGGGTTTTAACTCTTTTAAGTTGTTAAGGTTTTAAGGTATCGTGCAACGAAGGAAGCTGCCTGAAACATATACTTTATGTCACGCACGAAAAAATAAGGTCTTCATGGTAGACAATTTTTTTGACATTACCCTACAGGAAAAAATCCAGTGAGGTTAAATCTGGCGATCAAAGAGGCCAAGCAATTGTTCCATCTCTGCCGATTCATCTCCCAGGCATCTCGTGATCCAGGCGATCCCTAAAGATGAGACTGAAATATGTCGGTGACTAGTAGTGTTGAAAGACAGTTTGAGGTGGTAGCTCGGGTAGCGCAAAACAGTTCCAGCATGTCCAGATACGAGATACCGATGACAGTTTCCTCCGAAATAACGAAAGGTCCGATTAGCTTATCGTGAATAAAGCCGACCCAAACGTTAACTTCGGAGTACCGCTTTCTAGCTTACATATGACACGTGGATTTCCATTCCTCCAAATCCAGCAGTTGTGCCGATTGACAGTCCTACTGACATGAAAGATCGCCTCATCCGAAAGTAAACTTGCTGGAGGAAATCGAGTGTTGTCTCAATTCTTCCCAGAAAGTCTACAGCGAAGTTTATGCGTGCGACATCATCATTAGGCTTCAGCGTCTGAAACAATTGGATCTTTTACACCCTTTGACGAAATCGCTGGTGTACCACATCGTGCACCGTTGAAAGGAGAAGGTTTAGCTGTGAGCTAGTAGCCCGAATTGATTTGTGCAGACTTCACAGGAATGCCTCTTCCACGCGTTCGATATTTTCTTCAGATGGCCGTGACTTTCCAGGAGACTTCACAGGAATGCCTTTCCGATGCGTTCGATATTTTCTTCAGATGGCCGTGACTTTCCAGGAGACTTCACAGAAATGCCTTTCCGATTCGTTCAATATTTTCTTCAGATGGCCGTGGCTTTCCAGGAGACTTCACAGAAATGCCTCTCCGATGCGTTCGATATTTTCTTCAGATGGCCGCGGCTTTCCACGATACTTTACAGGAATGCCTCTCCGATGCGTTCGATATTTCCTTCAGATGGCCGTGGCTTTCCAGGAGACTTCACAGGAATGCCTTTCCGATGCGTTCGATATTTTCTTCAGATGGCTGTGACTTTCCAGGAGACTTCACAGAAATGCCTTTCCGATTCGTTCAATATTTTCTTCAGATGGCCGTGGCTTTCCAGGAGACTTCACAGGAATGCCTCCCCGATGCGTTCGATATTTTCTTCAGATGACCGTGGCTTTCCAGGAGACTTCACAGAAATGCCTTTCCGATTCGTTCAATATTTTCTTCAGATGGCCGTGGCTTTCCAGGAAACTTCACAGGAATGCCTCCCCGATGCGTTCGATATTTTCTTCAGATGACCGTGGTTTTCCAGGAGACTTCACAGAAATGCCTTTCCGATTCGTTCAATATTTTCTTCAGATGGCCGTGGCTTTCCAGGAAACTTCACAGGAATGCCTCCCCGATGCGTTCGATATTTTCTTCAGATGACCGTGGCTTTCCAGGAGACTTCACAGGAATGCCTTTCCGATTCGTTCAATATTTTCTTCAGATGGCCGTGGCTTTCCAGGAAACTTCACAGCAATGCCTCCCCGATGCGTTCGATTTTTTCTTTAGATGACCGTGGCTTTCCACGATACTTTACAGGAATGACTCTCCGATGCGTTCGATATTTCCTTCAGATGGCCGTGGCTTTCCAGGAGACTTCACAGAAATGCCTATCCGATTCGTTCAATATTTTCTTCAGATGGCCGTGGCTTTCCAGGAAACTTCACAGCAATGCCTCCCCGATGCGTTCGATATTTTCTTCAGATGACCGTGGCTTTCCAGGAGATTTCACAGGAATGCCTATCCGATTCGTTCAATATTTTCTTCAGATGGCCGTGGCTTTCCAGGAAACTTCACAGCAATGCCTCCCCGATGCGTTCGATATTTTCTTCAGATGACCGTGGCTTTCCACGATACTTTACAGGAATGACTCTCCGATGCGTTCGATATTTTCTTCAGATGGCCGTGGCTTTCCAGGAGACTTCACAGGAATGCCTTTCCGATTCGTTCAATATTTTCTTCAGATGGCCGTGGCTTTCCAGGAAACTTCACAGGAATGCCTCCCCGATGCGTTCGATATTTTCTTCAGATGACCGTGGCTTTCCACGATACTTTGCAGGAATGACTCTCCGATGCGTTCGATATTTTCTTCAGATGGCCGTGGCTTTCCAGGAGACTTCACAGGAATGCCTTTCCGATTCGTTCAATATTTTCTTCAGATGGCCGTGGCTTTCCAGGAAACTTCACAGGAATGCCTCCCCGATGCGTTCGATATTTTCTTCAGATGACCGTGGCTTTCCACGATACTTTACAGAAATGACTCTCCGATGCGTTCGATATTTCTTTCAGATGGCCGTGGCTTTCCAGAAGACCACAGGAATGCCTCTCCGATGCGTTCGATTTTTTCTTCAGATGGCGGCTTTCCATTAGACTTCACAGGAATGCCTCTCCGACGCGTTCGATATTTTCCTCGGATGGCCATGGCTTTCCAGGAGACATCTCACGTAACAGACTTCCAATATTCCTCAGTTTATTGTACCAGATCCGGATGCTTTTCCGTGTTGAAGGTTTTCGTCCATATTTCGTTCTAAATCGACGCTAAACAGCGACAACAGACTTTAATTTGGAAAGCTGCAACATTCTGCTGCGGTGTCGACATTTTGGCTGAGCTTATCTGTGGTCTGTTGGGATGCGGGCACTAGCTAGCGCGTGAGCAACTACTAGTTGGCTCACGCACGAGAGCGGCTCTTCGACAAAACTTTGAACGATTCCCTCTTGCGATGGCGTAAATCAGAAGGGAATATAATGCGTACTCTCCGAGATATAATTTTTTTAATTTGGATACGTACCATCCGGACACCCTGTTTAAATATTTTGAAGCAGTTAAATGTTTAGTGTTTTTGGTACAGAACAACGTTAAAATGTCTTGTTTTTGCTTTATGTTTGCTAACTATTTGGAATAGCTGGACATGGCCTTCCTTTTTTTAACACCTTTTTTCTTTTCAGTAGGAGTTCTGCAGATCGTGCAGAAATTAAACAAATGACACTGCCTCACTACCACATTCCATTGTTAACACGAGAGCAAACAAACAAAAACGCGGACGATACGAATGGCCGTACTCAACACTGAGGCAAGCTCGAATACTTGAGCCTGTCTCAGCCACATAAAAGCTGTTTTGACATTCAGACCGCACGCATACATTCTGAACGGAAGACGAGGCGCAAGTCATGCTACTCCAAACGAGCATGTTCCACTATTTTTTCGTGTTGTTACGACGAAAACTCTTATCCTTAACTTAATATTACTCTTTCCCCTTAGTTTCATTGTAGAGTATTAAAATCGTATTCGCTTTTTTAATACCATTTTCGTACCGAGCATGCCCTTAGAATATGCCACTGGAACAAGACTCAGGGATTTATACGAACTCCCGTAACACCCTCTCCCACACTCTTAAATTTCCTCAGCTCTCCTAAAAATCTCTCTCTCTCTCTCTCTATATATATATATAAATATCTTCATCATCATTGTCAACCGTTATCAATCCACTGCTGAATGAAGGTCTCCCCAAGTTTCTCTCAAAATTGTCTTGAGCCTATGTCCTTCATGTTATTCCAGCTTATACATTGAGTGACCACTTTATTATGACCACCCCCTCAGTACTTCGTTGGGCCCCATTTTGCCTTTAATACTGCGTTGATTCTTCGTGGCATGGATTCCACGAGATGTTGATAGGTGGTTTGTGGAATCTGAGTCCATGCTTGATGAATAGCACTTTCCAGGAGTGTGAGATTGCAGGGTTGTGGATCCAGCTGTCTGATGGCTCGTTCAACTTCATCCCACAGATTCTCAATGGGGTTGAGATCTGGAGATTGTGGGGGCCACCTAAGCAGATTAAACTCACCAGCATGTTCCTGAAACAAATCCTGTACAATACGGCACTATGGCAGTGTATTGCACGTAGGATTTGTTGGATAAACCTACCACATGACAGGATGCACTTGGTCCGCAACGATGTTTAGATATGATGTGCCAGTCAGACGCTGATCAACACAAATTAAAGAGCCCAAAGCCCCAAAGCATGACAGGAAAACATTCCCTGAACCATAACTTTGCTTCCACCAGCTTGAAGGGTTGTAGCAATGCATTTGGGGTCCATGCTTTCGTGCTGTTTCCGCCAAATTCTCACTCGCCCATCGGCATGGTGCAACTGAAAACGTGATTCATCGGACCACATACTTTGTTTCCAATTATCGACTGTCTAGTCCTTGTGCTCCTGTGCGAACTGGGGACGTTTTCTCTTGTTAACTGCAGACAGCAAAGGTGTTTGAACAGGCCTTCGGCTGCCATATCCCATTCGACGCAGTGTACGACGAACAGTGAGTGCAGAGATCATTTGAGGGGATCCTTGATTAAGGTGGTCTGTAATTTGCTGCACTGTTGTCCTTCTGTTGTCTGTTGCCAGTCTGGGCACTCTCCGTTCCTCCCGAGCACTCACTAGTCGATGACGACCACACGTTGCACGTAGAGACCCAGTTTTTTGGCTGACAGTCCAGTCTTTAAACACTTTAACAACAGCTGCTCTGGAACATTTCACGAATGCGGTGGTTTCGGCGATACTCGCTCCATGGCTCCGAGCTTCTACAATCATCTTACGTTGAAAGTCCGTCAAATCGCATTTTTTACCCATCTCGTCACCCAAAAATCTTTTCTACCACTGTCGCAAGCACTAAGTTTCCCTTTTTATACTAGCCTCGTCTCAGGCGGCAACAGCGTGCAGCCATAGCTCATTTGGTTAAAACTGTCAGGTGATCATAATAGAGTAGCCACTCAGTATATATACACCGCTGGCCACCCAAAATGCGACACCAACAAGGAAGTATCCGATTGGCCTGAAATTCGCAGAATGCGTCGCCCGCGAGAGGACATGCAAACGATTAGCATTGCAGGGCATATGCAAATCATGTGCGCCCGGCACGCCGCCGAGAATCACAATAAGAAGGGTTCACAGAAGGCGTAGTGTAAGTAGTGAAAGTGTGTTGTGCTGCCGGACCTGTTAATGGAAAGCTTCCTGATGCCTTGTCGCAGAATACGGCAGTGATTCCAGCACGACTCGGAGTTCGACAGGGGACGAATAGTGGCTTATGGCGACAGCGGTTTATCGTACCGAGACATCGGCGCCCGTGTGGGACGACATCCAGACACAGTGAGGCGAGTATGGATTCGGTGGATGTAGGAGGGACGGACGAATGTGAGTTATTGCCGCAACAGCGTCCCAGCACCGAACGAGAGGACCAGCATGTCGAGCGGCGGGCATTGACGGCTCGTACTGCCACATCACGAACGTTAGCGCAAGAATTAGGGTGTGTTACACAACAACCTGTGTCGTACCATTCGACATCGTCTGCATGAGCGGAGACTTGTCGCACGGTGCCCATTGCTACGATTACCATTGACGTTACACCACCGGCGAGTGCGGCGGCAGTGGGCCGTTGAACGCCGCACCTGGACTACGGAATGGCGTGACATTGTCTTCTCCGATGAATCCCGCTTCAGCCTGCAACACCACGATGGTCGGATCCGCGTGTAGCGGCATCACGGCGAGAGACTGTACGACGCCTGCATTATGCATCGCCATATTGGTCCGTCGCCTGACGTTATGGTGTGGAGCGCAATTGGATATGACACCCGCACCCATCTGGTACGCATCGCCGGTACACTCAACAGCCACCGCTACATCTCCGACGTTTTGAAACCTGTAGTTCGCCGCCCCGGTGGTGCAGTGGTCTAAGCGATGGCCTCTGATCATTCGTCCGTTAGGGATCCGGGTTCGAATCCCGGTGAGGCATGGATGTTGTGTTTGTCTTACGGCACTGGCTCTTTCCCTTCCCTGGAACCAGTCGCCCTAAATTAGGGACGGGCAACTGCTTATAGCCCATTGAGTTGCTCACGGTGGTCGTTAAACCTCCAATCAAAAAAAAAAAAACAAAAAAAAAACCTGTAGTTCTCCTTTACTTGCAGGACCTGCAAACGGCCACGTTTCAACAGGACAATGCGCGCCTGCACGTGACACGCATCGTGCAACAATTCTTCACAGCCCACCTGCTCTTCCGATATGTCGCCCATCGAACACGTCTGGTCGCTGATCGGTAACCGAGTCGCCCCGCAAGCACCACCCGCGGCCACGCCTGATGAACTGTGGCACCGTGTGAAGCAGCCTGGACCGATATACCCCAAGCTCACATCCAAAGCCTCTGTCGTTCGATGCCGCGGCGTGTAGCGGCCGTTATTGCCAGCCATGGGGGCCACACGAACTATTGATGCCTGGGTGTTCCGCTAGTCGCACAGGCCTGTAAGCTCAATCGAATGACTGCATGTGTGTGTGCGTGTGTATCATCATCATCATCATTGTCAACCATTATCAATCCACTGCTGGACGAAGGTCTCCCAAGTTTCCTCCACAACGGTCTGTCTTGTGCCAGTCTCCTCCATGTCACCCTTGCATACTTTCGAATTTCATCCACCCATCTCCCATGTGGTCTTCTTCTGGGTCTTTTCCTGTCCCTTGGAATCCAATCTAAAATTTCGGCTGTCCATCGATGATCTGTCCTGGCAGTATGTCCAGCCCATTGCCATTTCAGGGATTTAACTCTGATCATGATGTCTTCCACTCTTGTCATTTTTCGGATCCACGAGTTCCTCTTCTTATCTCTCCTGGTTACACCAATTATGCACCTCTCCATGCTGCTTTGAGTTGTCTGCAGCCTTTGTATGTCTCTTTTAGTTAAGGTCCACGTCTCTGCACCATACGTAAGCACTGGAAGGATGCATTGATCAAACACTTTTCTTTTAAGACATAATGGCATATTGCTCTTGAAAATTATGCTGTTTCTTCCAAAAGCTCTCCAGGCAAGTTTTGTACGCCGATTAATTTCTTCATCAATGTGACCCTCACTTGATATCTGCTGTCCAAGATAAACGTACGTGTCTGTTATCTCCAGCTTTTCTCCATCAATCAATAAATCTTCATTTCTTGTAAAAGCATTGAACATCACTTTTGTCTTCTGAAAGTTCTTTTTTAATCCCACTTCTTTACTCTTGTCGGCAAGTTCCTGGATCATACTCTGCAGCTCTGATGGGGTAGTTGCAAAAATGACTACGTCATCAGCAAAACGAAGGTGGGTTAGATAATCTCCATTAATCTTTATCCCCTTGTTTTCCCAGCTCAGCGACTGAAAAACACCCTCCAATGTGGCATTAAAGAGCTTCGGAGATATGGTGTCACCTTGTCTCACTCCCTTTCCAATTTTTACGTGTGTTGTATTTTCAAACAGCCTAATCTTTGCACTTGCATTTTCATAGATGTTATTAATAATATTAATGTATGCATCTTCAAGACCGCAGGTTTTCAGAGCCATTGTAACTGCTGATGGTTTCACCGAATCAAAGGCTTTTTCATAATCGATAAAAGCCATGCACAATGGAAGTTCATATTCCCTCGCTCTTTCAATTAGTTCTCTCAGCACGTGGATATGATCTATTGTGCTGTAGCCACTCCTGAATCCAGCTTGTTCTCTCGGTTGAGCCATGCCCGTGTTAATTTCAAGCGGTGTGAAAGAACTTTAGTGAAGATTTTATAAACTACTGATAGGAGGCTGATAGGTCTGTAGTTTCCGAGATCCTAAATGTCCCCTTTCTTATGTAGCAGGATCATTGTAGCGGTGTTCCAATCCTCAGGAATCTTTCCTTCATTAAGGCATCGAGTGAAAATTTGGGCGAGTACTGTTTCGATTTCTCCACTTGCTTCTTGTATGATGTCTACAGTAATTCCATCTTCTCCTGGAGCTTTCCCCCGCTTCATGTTCTTGATTGCATGTGCAACTTCTGCTGGAAGGACTGGAGGAACTCTGGTACTGGTATCTTTCATGATGTCTGGAGTGCATGTATCATCCCTTTCATATAATTTGGAGTAGAAATCTTTCACTCTTGTCAAAATTTCGCCTCTATTTCTTGTTACAGAACCATCTTCTTTTCTCAGTGTCATAATCTGTTTTCTTCCCTTACTGAGATGTCACTTTGCTATCTTTAGGCTTTGGTTGTTTTCAATTGCTTTCCTTACTAGTTCACAGTTGAATTTTCTTACGTCTTTAGTGATACGTTTTCTTACTGTCTTGCATAGCTCTATATATTCCACTTTGGAAGTCACATCTTCGTTAGTTGTCCTCATCTCTCTTCTTTTTTGCATCAACATTTTCGTTTTTCCTGATAATTTATTTACATGCAACTTGTTCTTAGACCCAGCTAATTTTGTTGCTGTTTCCATAAGAGCTTTGGTTACTTTTCTGTTAACTTCAGAGATGTCCACTTCTTCTCATGTTAGGCCTTCTAAAGCAGAGAACCTGTTCTTCAGTTCCAACTTGAAGGTATTATGGTGTTTTTTAAGGTTGGTTATGTCAATAGATTTTGTTTGTCTTATGAGCTTGCCACGTTCAAGTTTAGTGTTGAGGTGCATCTTACATCTCACCAATCTATGGTCACTACCTGTGTTGAACTTGTTTAGCACACTGCAGTCTTCTATGACGAATTTTTTGTTACACATAATAAAATCAATTTCACTTGTCATCCCATTTGGATGTCTCCATGTCCATTTCCTGTGTGACTTTTTCTTGAAGAAGGAGTTCAAGATGAAAAACCCTTCTGCCTCTGCAAACTCAACGAGAGTATTTCCACGCTGGTTTCTGTTGCCGTGACCGAATTTACCTACTGAAGTTTCATTCTGTTGCCGTTGCCCTATTTTTGCATTGAAATCTCCCATAATTATTTTCAAGTGCTGCTTACCTTTATTATTTAGATGACAAATTTTCTCATAAAATTCTTCAATTTCTTCTTCAGGATGACTTGTGGTGGGTGCATAAGTTTGAATAATCTGAGCCTGGTATCTTTTCGAGAGTTGGATAACAAGTCGTGCAGCTCTGTCAGAGGAACTTTCAACTTCTACAACTTTATCCTTCAGTTTCTTGTTTATTATAAATCCACCACCACTAGTTCTGCCAGTATCTGTCCCACGATAGTAGAAGAGATGTCCACTTTTCAGTTCGATGAGATCTTCTCCTTTTCTCCTTACCTCACTTAGCCCCACGATGTCCCACTTGATCCTTTGTAGTTCCTCTTCCAATTCAAGAAGCCTTGAATCAGAAGATAGGGAGCGTCCATTGTACGTAGCCAAGGTCAGCATCAGATGGCAGCCTAGTCCGGTCCTCCGGGGATTCTTAGCATCCTCTGCCTTCATGTCGCACTGGCCGCTGCCTTGGCCAGGTACATTCCAGCTGCCGGAGACTGAGGGCCAAGATTTAATTTGTGGAATCATTTTGGAGGGGTTTGGCCATAACTCACCACGCTGGCCAAGCGGGTTGGTGAGTGTGGGATAGAATTTCCTCTAATCCCGATGGTATAGCTATACCGCTATTGGCGGTCGTCAGAGCCCCTTTAATGGGAACAGGATGCACCACGAGAAGGCGGGGTTGACATTTGTCAAATAGAGGCTGTGATGTTACGCATCACCTGACCTTACATGCGTGTGTGTATATATATATATATATATATATCTATATATATCTATCTATCTATTTATCTATCTATCTATCTATCTATCTATATATATATATACAGTCATTTGCAAAAGTTTAAGACCACCTGTTGGTATTAGATTTCTGCCGATTCCTTCAGGTACTGTCTGTATTACTCAACTTCTTGTCGGTGGCGCATCATCCTACAGTGACAGCTGTTAAAAGAGTTGGGAGAACCGGGTGAGCATCAGATTGTTTCTGGTTCTCATGCTGAGAGTTAACAATTAGAGTTACGTATTTTCTATAAAGTGAAAAATGTGCGAAAAAGTGTCATTAAATGGGAAAAACTGTCATTTAAATGGGCAAAAGTGTCACTCAGAGGGCACAAGTAGTGACTTTATGTCATGAAGGATACTCCTAAAGTGACATAAGCAGAAAGGCGAATGTCAACAAGACTGCTATTCATAATATGATCATACAATATCAAGATATAAGTGAATTTAGCGACCCAAAGAGAAGTGGACGTCCAAGGAAAACAACCCCACGTGAAGACAATACCATATGGCGAATAGTTATGCGTTCCACGAGGGGTTCGTACGAGGAAATCAAGGTCTTTCTACATTCAAAAGGGTTAGATATTCGTATTAGCACAGTTTCCCGACGTCCCAGCGAAGATTTTGGATTAAAGTCGTATAAACCTACACATAAACCTAGACTAACCTCTGTCATGAAAAAGAATAGGCCAGTTTGCGAAGCGTCATCAATCTGGACTGCTGAAAATTGGAGCTAAGTTCTTTTTTCCGATGAATCAACTGTGCGTCAATTTGAATCACGTTGAAGCACATGTTCAACTCAATGACCAAAAAGCAAAAAGTTTGATGAAAAATGCGTCGTTAGCACCGGGAGACATCCGCCTATTCAGGTGATATGGGGTGCTATGTCAGCATCCGGTACTGCTTCATTATCCTTTTTGCCGACAGGCACTACCATGACTGGTCCTTTTTATGTGGTAGTCTAATGTGCCGTTTTCATTTTTTATTGTTTAAATCGTATGTCTAAAGTCATTCATTGCAACTATAAAACATTCTGTATGTAGGTATTTCTTCATTTTAGTCTCTTAACATATTTTGCAGGCATACGTACTTCTGAATCATTTCGGCGTGTACATGATTTGTGGAAATATTACTGTCTATTGCTTCAGCAACTCATATTAATACTTCTTTATCGTGAATAAAATAAATCCTATTTAAACATTTGGGCCATCCCGTATAAATAATTCCTTTTCATTATTGCATTCATTTGTAGTTACTACTGATATATTTAGTATATTGTTCCCACGGTCTTCTGTAAACTTTCGTGATGTGTTTTATCTCATTACAGGATAACAGTGATTCTCGTTAATACTCCACCTGTAATTTAAATGTTTCTCTTGTTTAGGAAAGCATTTGGAAATTAGAGGAGAAAAAAACCAACAGCACAAAATCAAAATCATCGCGTGTAATTTTTTTTTTAAACAAAAACATTCTTAATTATTGATATAAAAAAAATCAGCAGTCCTGGTACTCCATATTTGGAGACTTCTCCTCTTTTTTATAGAAATTTTCACGCTGAAGTATTTCACAATAAAAATTTTTAGCCTTCGAAAAATTTATTTTCATGCGACGCCCCCTCCCAATTTTTTTCTACACCCCTACTCTCATTTTGTTTCAGTACCCCCAATAGGAAATTCCTAGATAAACTCCTGAGCGTTGAGTAAAACAAAATTTGTGTAACTCTTTGTTTTCCCTGTGACCAAAGGTGACGCTTCCAAAGGTGACGCTGTAAAGCGTCACCTTCGAAATATGGAAAAGGCAGAAAATGTAACATTGCGCACAGTTTACATGTATTTTGAATCCACTTTTTTCTTGCATAAGCCAACAAATGGTTTGTCCCCAAAAAAGGCGCTATAGTAACAGTTGGTAAATATTCTGATTAGCGGAGTGCATGTGTCGCCATCTGCTGTCGTCTGTATACGTAAAATAATTCGTGGCAGTGAACTAGAATTTTTGTTTAAAAGAGAGTAAAGATTTTTCTATCTTTCCTCTTTTATTTATTTTTGTTTATTAATTTACTTATTTTGAAAAGCATACTAAGAATTGTACACGTTAACAAGACTTTTCTTATCCCCTCACTGAACAAAGAAAGCACACTTCCACTACTTACACCCCGCCTTCTGTGCACCTTTCTTATAGTGCTTCTCGGTGGCGTGCTGGGCGCACAGGATTTGCATATGCCCTGTAATGCTAATCGTTTGCATGTCCTCTCGCGGGTGACGCATGCAGCGAATTTCAGGCCAATCGGATCCTTCCTTCTTGGTGTTGCATTGTGGTTCCAGCAGTGTAATTATTATGTAACGACAATTTCCATATGAAATCCTATAACCATAGGTTAGCATTAATTAACAAAACATTCCTAATATGAACAGCTATTCCGCTTAAAATAAATAATTTTTTCAGTCGGACATTAAGAGTTTAGAAGTGAAAATACGGTTTCAATTAAGGAAAAACCCTTACGTCATTTATCAGGAAAATTCTGCTTCAAATGATGCAAAGAAATGGACGTAAATGTATGTACACTGCCGGACAATTGCTAAGGACGGATGACAATAGCAACGATAGCAACCATAAAATGGAAGGCAGGAAAATGTGGAAATTAGCATAACATGCGGGATACAGTAAGACGTGTTGTGCGTATGCAAATTTTGGATTGCCGAACTTGTTCGTGACGTCATAGCGCTGATAAGAGATATAAAGGATTTGACGCGTATTGACCGTTGTTGTTCAAACGCAAGGTTGAAAATGAAAGAATCAATTGACGAACTTGAAAGTTTCAGTATGTCTTCCCGACATCACCTAGATGATTTTACGCGTGGCCGCATTATTGGCAAGACTGAAGAAGGGCGAAAAATAACAGGTGTTGCCAGGGAGTTCGACGTCGGCCACAGTGTTGTTTCAAGGCTTTGGAAATCATTTCAAACAAATGGAGAGTGTAGCAAACGTCACGGGGGAGGTCGTGTTCGCAGTACGACACCTGCAGAAGATCGGTACATAGTGCTATCCACAAAAAGACGCCGGCGCAGCACAGCTAGTGAGGTAGCAAATCAGTTTACGGCTGCTACTGGCAAGCGGATCTCCCGAAAAACTGTCGCCAGACGTTTGCATGAAGGAGGACTATACGCCCGCCGTCCTGTTGTGTGCATCCTATTGTCCAGACGACACCGTACCGCCCGTTTGCAATGGTGCCATCAACATCGCAATTGGACTGATAACGACTGGTCTGCTGTCCTCTTCTCAGATGAGAGTAGATACAGTCTATCGTCTGATGGTCGACGACAACTGATCTGGCGTGATAGTGGTACTGCATATTGTCCAGCAAACATACAGGAAAGGGACCGATATCCGACATGTAGTGTAATGGTATGGGCTGGCATCATGATCAATGGCCGTACGTCCCTCTATGTGCTTCCAACTGGGACTATGACTGGCCAACGATACATTAATGATGTTCTGCTACCTCATGTTCGCATGTTCCGTGGTGCTGTCGGTGATAGATTCATTTTCATGGACGACAACGCAACATATCATCGAACAGTCGCTGTCCAGGAGTGTCTTGAGAGCGAGGATATTCAATTCCTCGTTAGGCCAGCACGTTCTCCAGATCTGAATCCCATTGAAAATGTGTGGGATGCTTTGGGGAGGAGTCTTGCTGGTCGCCAATGCCCTCCAATAAACAAGGACACCCTCATCCGTTCACTGACAGAGGAATGGGATAAATTGCCCCAACAGCTGCTTGATAATGTTGTGCAAAGCATGAAACGACGTGTGGAATCTTGCATCGCCCTCCATGGTGGCCATATCCCGTATTGACATCTTACGCCGGAACGCCTGCGGACGGTAATTGCATTTTTTTCACGTTTACGTATTCTGCACAAAATGGCCTGTTTGTCCCTTGAACACGTTCCAAAGCCTTCTGGATTTCAAAGCACAATAAATTGTCTTTCTTGTAATGTCCTGGCATTCTGACATTATTTTATTTCACTTGACATCCAACTACCTTTACTTTTTTTTGCGCTATATAGCCGTTTATGATCCGTCCTTAGGAATTGTCCAGCAGTGTATTATGTATGTGTGTATGCATCTCTCTCTCTCTTTCTCTCTCTCTCTCCTCTCTCTCTCTCTTTCTCTCTCTCTCTCTCTCTCTCTCTCTCTTTTCACACGCATGTAAATATTTTAGTAGCAGAAATTTCAAAAATACCTCCTGCATATTTTTGTTGCGTAAAGGACGGGAAAACGGTTGTATTTTTAAATGTTAATTCAGTTACAAAGGAGTTTTTGCAGTTTTTATATAAATTTAGAGGGGAAAACCCACAGCATGACATATTATTGTCATATAATAAAGAACTCCTGAATGAGGAACAGGAAAAGCACCACGGCAACATTCCCCAATTTTTTAAATTAAAAATTGAAAACATTATGCATTAAAAAATCTGATAGTATCTATAAAGATTATTCCAGCTGGTTTACGAATAATATAATTCCGAAACGTTGCTATGGTGCAGATACAAAGAAACGTGGCGATTAGGTAGGCTTAAGATGGAGATCTGGACAGTGACGTCACCAAGAAATCACCGGAAGTGCAGGATGAGCATAACCTTGTCACCTTCTAACTTGGCAATTATGTAGTCTTATGATGGCGATCTGGACAGTGACGTCACAAGCAACCACCGGAAGTGTAGAAGGAACATATGTTTGTCATCTACTAAGCTTTTTCAGCGCATAGGGAATTGCAAAAACTGATCGTTTTTAAGCAGAGGTAGCGAGGGAAATAAAATATACATCAACGCTTCCCTGCGGAAAAATTACTTAAAGACAAAAATGTAATCAAAATCGTATGCATAATGAAAATCATCGACGAAACAATTTACTTCTCTGCAGTGCTTTAGCTATGATATGTAATAAAATAAGTATCGGGTTCATTATTTGTCATGATCATCACCATAATTCTGTCTTCTCATGTAAACAGAATTTCTGAAGTCCGACTAATATGTACAGAGATTTAATGTCCGTGGAGCAACCGACAGACCAATTGCATACGTTTTTTACTTGTGTCTTATGTGAAAAGATGTACTAAGAAGGAATGAGTTTAAGAAAACTTTCACATTCGCAGGTTGACGGACAAACAGAACGATAACACAAAATGTTCCTACTTTTTCATATACACAGCCGCATATTAAGGTAGAAAATCACGTTAAAAATGATCGATAACCAATTTTGACGCAGCGTCCAGGAGAAGACCGAAAACGAGTTCGTACTATTTGATGAGGCGCAACGTAGAAGAAATCAGTACTCAAATTATAAGTCGAATTTTATCATATAAACACACTATTTAATTTACTGTGATTATCATTTTGCATTGTAAGACACGCTGCATGAAACATTATAACTTTGAAGGTATTACTGTTACTTAAGCATTCTTATTTCTGTCGTTCAGCGTTACGTCATGTCCCTTAAAAAATTACACTAATAAAAATAGATGTCATCAAATTTTGTGTAACGTAATCTTACCGCGTATTCAATAAAATATGTAAACTCCCATAAACAACTTAGCCAATCTGAAGAAGTTCTGGCCCATAAATTTAGAAAACATTTCAACTCGCAGAAGAGAGAGCGTGCTTACATATAAACTGTCAGAAAGCTGATGGGCTTCCAAAGTTTTCTCTTTGCCACCCCGGTGGCGTAGTGGTCTAAGCGATTGCTTCTGATGATTCTACCGAAGAGGGTCCTGGTTCTAATCCCGTGGAGCCATGGATGTTGTGTTTGTTTTACGGCACTGGCTCTCTCCCTTCCCTAGAGCCAGTGACCCAAAATTAGTGACAGTGTGGTCGTTAAACCTCCAATTAAAAAAGAAAAAAAAGTTTTCTAACACAGCAATGCAACTTGCTTCTGCAACGTGAAGCTCGTTACAAACAAAAGATAAAAGGTTTTATGAATTATTAAAATAGTAGATGTAGAAATATTTTTTCTTTTGGGTATTACGAGTTCAGATAATCTTTAAAAGTGTATCCGTTGTCCACATTTCAATAGCAACAACGGCCACTCTTTTCCGCTGCTCCAAAATCCTCGTTGATGACGATAAACCATATAACTTCTTCCGCGTTCAAACGGGAAAAACACAATTCGTTAATATTAAGTCACGTGACCCCCATTTACCCCCCCCTTTCGTCGCCAGCAGAACAAACGCACTTCCGAGTTTGTGATGACCTTTTAATCTGACCAAAAACGTAAACACCTTCCTTAATGGTTCCTTTCTCAACAAAGACAAACAATTCGCGGAAGAGAAACTCATAACCGTCAGCAACAATGTGTATGACAAAAGTCGTGTTAAACGAACTGAATTCTAATTCCGCATGAAGAATAAAATTTGAGAACTGAATCCTTATCCGCATGAAGAAATTATTTGCCAGACGCAGATAATTTGATTTCATTTTGTAAGGTCTAGAAAACGTGCCTTCCGTTTTCTCAACATTTATATCACAGAAAGGATGGCAATTAAGTGAGGAAAGGACAGATGTGAGAAAAAAATGATAGCTGAGAAAAAATTGTAATGAATAATCACCTGTTGGAATTTGCGTGAATTGTTTGATGTATGTTTTCTGGAAAGCGTCATAATCACTTTGATTAATTACCCGCTCGTAGTAAGTTCTGTTTTCTTTAGCGTTTTCAGCTGGAACACCTCTCAAATGTTACATGACCCCCTTGAGATCTCCAGCAAAAGAAAGACAGTTTTCCTAAAGATAATTTTGTTCTAAACCGCATCAAGATATAGAATAACCCATTTATTTTTTATGAATATAAAATACTGATTTCTTCCTGTATTTTAATTACAAAAATTACCGTAGCATTTGTAGTTTGAAGCCACCATTTTAAGAAAACTTGGACTATATATGTACTTTCACGATACTGCCTAGGGAAAATTCATATAACTTGGCATCTGACAAAAAGAGAATTCTCTGGAGTTCGTGCTGCGTTGTAAATATGCGAGAAAGTTTTGTTGTAAGAAAATCGTTGATAAGCTTACCTTCCGAGATATAAAACGAAGAATGTTTTTCATCCCTAATTCAAGAATACCAACCTTATTATGAAAAGAAAAATAACTTGAATGACAACAGTATACTAAATGGTGAACTGAAGTATTTCTTGAATAACACACTCGCAGAGATTAAAATAAAACAAGCCCTTTCTGCCGAACGAAACACAAGGACCGAAAAGATTGTATCATTTTTAAGTCGCAGAAAGATAAAGTTGAGTGTGGATGAACGCTAAGCATAGGAGCTGTGGTAAAAAATATGTATCTTCGAATAAATTGTGCTTGATTAATGACCTGTGTTACAGTGAGCATCAGTGAAATAAACGGCACCTATAGTTGCTGATAAAAGCTATCTTCGAGATTAATCGCTTGATTGATGACGCGCATAACAGTGAATTAGAGGTAAGACCTAGTAAGTGTTGATGTCGTAAATAAAAAAAGGCATCCTCCTGATATTTGACGCGATGTTAAAAAGAGTTTGACAACTAATCTCAAAGAAGAAACTGAAACATGTCATAAAATAAACATCTCCTTATTTTTTGAACGTCATATCCGATAAATGATATTCATGAACATCTCCTCCGTAAAGTGATTTAGTGCTACCGAAATTTCAGTATATATGGGGATAAACTGATTATTTGCCAGACGCAGATAATTTGATTTTTCGCAATCCGCACTGAATACGATCTAGCAGTATTTTACATTCATTATACACTATATTGACAAAAGTCATCGGACACCTGAAAGAGAAACAAAACATAGCATTTATTCGATCACATTAGTACTATGTCGATCCACCTTTGACCTTAATGCATGCACTGATCCTTCGAGACATGCTTTCGACAAGGTTGGACTCATTTGTACTTGTATATACGCTGGCGTGCAAAAATTAAGGACGAGACGGTGTTTCGAATGTAACGTCGTGCAGAAGTGCTCCACATCGACTCAAATCATACCATAAGATCCCCAAGATATAAGAATATGGGATAAGTGAGCAAATCCGTCCAAACAAGGAATCCAAAAGATACAAAGGCGCTTTATTGAAAAGATAGCTTCGAGCACAACTGGACAGAAGACATAAACGTCCATGTGACAGGCGGCTGCCAAGAAAAAATCCAGTCTTAGTAGGGGATGTGATCACACCTGACTGCGTTGCAGGATTTACAACGCCTGTCCATGCTGAGGACGAGGTTGTCAAGGAGCTCTTGAGGCATTGCGGCCCATTCCTCTTGTAGCGCCAATCGCAGCTGCGGAATCGTTGCTGGCGGCTGGAGACGTGCTGCCAAGCGTCTCCCGAGAAGGTCCCACACGTGTTCGATTTGATTTAGGTCCGGGGACCTTGTGGGCCAATCCATGCGTTGAATATCTTCACTCTCCAACTGCTCTGAAACAGCCACTGTACGTTGAGGTGTAGCGTTGTCGTCCATGATGAGGAACTAAGGACCCACAGCCCCTCTAAACAGACGCACGTGAGGCAGGAGAACCTCGGTACAATAGCGGACACCAGAGACTGAACCTCCTTGGAAGATGTAGAGGTCAGTACGGCTACCAAGCATGATACCGCCCTAAACGAGAACTCCGCCACCTCCAAGCCGGCCCCTTTTGACGATGTTGGAGGTGTAATTGCGTGTTCCCTGCTCTCTCCAGATGTGTATACGTCCACAATCGTTCGTCAGACTAAATCGGCTCTCATCCGTAAAGAGAACTTAACCCCATTGCTGATGTGTCCAGTTCTTGTGTTCCTGGCACCACAGAAACCGCCGTCTCTGATGAGCAGGCGTTAATGGTACACACCGTACTGGTCGTCGTTCAAATAGACCACCTTTGTGCAGCCTCCTGGCCACGGTAAAACGCGATAACGGACGTCCAGTTGTCTGTTGCATGTGCCTTGCGATGTCTGCCGTCTGTATCTTATCGCCTGAAGGACAATATACCGGTCGTCCGCCGCCGTGGTTGCTCGTGGACGACCACTGCTAAACTCTGGGACAGCTGTTTCTGTTGTTTGAAATGCTCTCCAAGCTCGTGAAACGATGCTGTGAGCGATCCCGAACTCCTCGGCCTTCTAAGTTCCCAATGACGCGACCTCGGATAAAGTCATACAGATGTCGTCTACTGGATTGCCTGTTGGCCATATGACAGGGTGGTAGCAAGTCGACGTCGTTCAAACCGATGTACACCGTGCAATAGCTTTCACCGAATTGCTGAGCGTACACCGCCCGTGTGCTTTATACCCTTTCGACACTCCCCTACGTCATGCTGCATATATGCGCATGCCCAACCGTACCGGACCCTAGTCTATCTCCTGAGTGGTCTTTCGGTCCGTTCTGCCTGCTCGTTCCGCTGTTATGCTAATTTCTCCTCTTCGTCCTTAATTTTTGCACACCAGTGTACAATAAAATAGCAGTTTTCTGTTGCCTTGCATTTGCAGACATTAATTTCTTTCCAACGCAATAGCGTATGTGCTTCGGTGGATAGCACAATGTACGTATGATTCAATAGAATTTGATGCCTGGCTGAGGCTTAATTTTGTTCTTGAGTATTCGACTTTGCCGATTATATAAGCCAATGTTTTGTTTATTAGCAGATGCCACCGCAGGGCACATCCTTTTGTTGTTTCATTGACTTCATATTCCGATATTACGTTTGATTTTCTTGTTTAATCCTCTACAATATCTTATTTGTAATGGGGAACCATCAAAACACTCTTTTAGCAGACCATACCAAAAGCATTGGACAAAATTCTACGAAGCTCTTATTATAGCATTTGCGTTTCTTTCGGAAACAAGTCTTAAATTTATTTTAGTTATTCGTATTATGCCTTCTGTCATTGATATCGTCTAACAATTTGCCTGTCAAAGCAGATTTCTTCATGCGAAGTACTAAGGATAAAAATCCAAATCCATGCTTCAAGAAATATGCACAATGGCTTCACGAAATTGTAGGGAAATTGCTAAATGGAATAGCTCTGCATTTATTTTGTTTTGCATTTGGTGTTTAAGGATTTCAATAAGTTTCTACACTGAAAGGACAATTCATTATATACGCCTACCTAAAAACGTGTGGGCCCACCTTTTGCATTCACGACGGCAGGGGAACAATTCGTGACACAAACTCTATCAGGTGTTGGAAACAATATACACAGGCACCTAAACATGCGTAGATCCACCTACCGACCTCATAGTAGCTGTAACACGTCGTGTCATGTACCCCACGAGGTGTTATAAACATTAATATATACAGAAACCTAACAACCTGTGAGTCCCGCTTTCGACCTTACAACATCAGCAGGTCATTGCGGCATGGACTCTAAAAGATGTTGAAAAAAATATTATAAAGAGTCACCTAATAATGTGTGGGTCCACCCAACTTTCAACGTCCTAGCATGGATTCTACCAGGTACTGGAAACATAATTAGACAGAACCGCCAAAACATACACCGAGATGCCATTACATTATGACCACCAATCTAATAAACTGTAGGACCTCCTTTAGCCAGCAAAACAGCGGCCACTCGGCAAAGGCATCGATTTGACGAGGTGGCGATAGGTATCCTCTGGTACCTGGTACCATAATGTCAACAGCAGGTCCTCCAGTTCCGTACATTTCGGGGTGGTGGTGATTTAGCGCGAATCCGATTTTCCAAGTCGACCATAAATGGTCGACTGGGTTCATGTCAGGTGAATTTGGAGGCCAGGACATTAACAGGAAGTCACCAGCATATTTCTCAAAGCACTCCTTGACGATTCTGTCAGTGTGGCATGGCGCATTATCCTGTTGGTGATGGCCATCACAAGCAGGGAACACAGTTGCCGTGAATGGGTGAACTTGGTCCGCAACGATGTTCAGATACCTGACGGCTGTCAGGGATTGTGCTATTGGGATAATGGGGCCTAAAGTGCCCTAAGAAAACATCGCCGACAGCATAACACCGCCGCCGTCGGCCTGTTTCCTCCCAACAGTGCATCAAGGTGCCATAGCCTCCGTTAATAATTGGCGTAATCTCGCTCGGCCGTCTACGTGATGCACCAGGAATCTTGATTCGTCAGACCAGGCCACTTTCTTCCAATCATCCACGGTCCAATCTCGAGGATAGTGAGCCCATTTTTTTGCGTTCTCGGAGATGAAGTGCAGTGAGCATGGGGACTAGGCTGGATCTTCGGCTACGCAGGCCCATGCGCAGAAGGCTGAGATGTGCTGTGACACATTGCCCTGATTATCACTGTTATTACTGCGGGTGATTTATCGCACTGTGGTCTTGCGGTCGTTGTGGTCAAACGCGACATTCTCCGCTTCCCTCAGGCATCAATGAGCTGCGGACGACACATGGCTAAACGACGGTTCGTCGCTTGGCCATCTGTGCACCACTTTTGATACGTACTCACTACAGCGGCACGTGAACAACCCATAAGCCGCGCCGCTTCCGAGATCATAGTTCCGAGGCTCCGTGACATCACAATTTGTCTTTTATCAAATTCCGATATTTCCTATTCTGACTCGGAACACCCTACTAACCGAAAGCCGGTCCTCGGGTTGTATATATACTGCTCTGTGAACTTCACCCGCGGCACCGTTTGGTCTCCAGGCGAGGTCATTTCTCCAGGCTGGGGGCGGTCACATTGTAATGGCTCACTGGTGTATACAAGTAATTCGAATTTCTTGGCATAGAATAGAAATCAAAGTTTCAAGGCTTTCGCACGTCATCCAGGTGGCTTTTCAAAGAAAGTAGACAAGTAAGGTTGACAGTTTGCTGCCTTGTAGACAACAAACTGTAGTTTTCTGTCTATCTGCAAGGCGAACTGTAGTTTGCTGTGTTAGTTAGGCAGTTTGCTGTCTACCATCTGGTTGATGCGAGAAAGCTTGGAAACTTTGATTTCCATTCTTCGCCAAGAAATTTGGATTACTAGTGTAGTTATACTATTTTTAGTACAATTGGTATATAGTCCCTTATTATTAATTAGGCTTTATGGAATAATCAATATTGTTAAGTGAAAGAAAGTAACATGCCTTTGTATGCTATTATTTTGGAAGTAGCGGGAAGACTGTATGGCAGCATTTTGAAGTTAGCAAGAAGGGTTCTTGAAGTAAGTAAAGCGTCCATGCGATTATTTTAGTTATACATACTGCGAATTTTGTACTCCCGTTTGACGAGATCATGCGAATTAAGTGTAAAAATAACTATGTGAAGTACACTCATTTGCAAAAGTTTAAGTCCACCTTTTGATATCAGATTTCTGCCGATTGCGTCGGCTACTGTATGTATTACTCACCTTTCTGTCGGTTTTGCATCATCCTTCAGCGGCAGCTGTTGATAGAGTTGAGGAAAGCGTGGGAGTGTCAGTTTGCTTCTGGTTTTCATGCTGAGAAATTTTGTACGTATTTTCTATGTAGCGAAAAATGGGCAAAAGCGTCAGAGGGCACAAATATATCGCGAGGAATACTCCGAACGTGACATAAGCACAAAAGTGAAAGTGAACAAGACTGCTATTCATAATACGATCATCAAATATGGAGATACAGGTGAATTTAGTGACCGAAGGAGAAGTGGGCGTCCAAGGAAAACAGCCCCACGTGAAGACCACAAGGCGAATAGCTATGCGTTCTCAGAGGAGTTCGTGCAAGAAAATCAAGGCATTTCTACATTCAAAAGAGCCTGATATTAGTATCAACACTGTTTCCACGTCTTAGCCAAGATTTTGCATAAAAATCTTATAAACCTACACATAAACCTAGACTAACCTCTGTCATGAAAAAAAGAGACCCCAGTTTGTGAAGCGTCATCAATCTTGTACTGCTGAACATTGGACATAAGTTCTTTTTCCGATGAATCAACTGTGCGTCAGTTTGAATCACATGAAGCACATGTTCGACGACCAAAAGGCAAAAGGTTTGATGAAAAATACACCTCTAGCACCGTGAGACATCCGCCTAGTCAGATGGCACGGGGAGTGCTATGTCAGCATCCGGTACTGCTTCGTTTTCCTTTTTGCCGAAAGGCACTACTACCACGACTGGTCTTTTTCATGTGGAAATGTTACGCGAGAAGCTGCTAATTCATATGCAAGTGCACAGATGCACAATCTTTACGCATGATGGTGCTCCATGCCATAGATCAAACACAGTAAAGTACTAACTGCAGAGAGAAAACATAACTGTGATTGACTGGCACGGTAATTGTCCCGACTTTAACCCCATCGAAAATTTGTGAGCCATTTTAAAAGACAAGGTAGCAGGAAAACAGCCATCAAATTCCCAAGCTTTGATTGACGCGATGACGTACGTGTAGTGCAAAGATATGTCGAGTGACTACTGCAAATCCCTCATTGAGAGTATCCCACATCGTTATATGTCCGCTATAAAGAACAAAGGTGGCCACAGAAGGTACTGATTTCGGTCTTTTTGTGTTCTAGAGAATAAAAGTATTCACCTGTGTTGTCATTTTTTTCAAATATCTCTGACTAGTAACAAGTTGTTCCTTTGAAAATCTTAATTTTTAATAAATTGACAGGTGGTTTTAAACTTTTGCAAATGACTGTAAATACAGCGTGATTGTAAATTCATAGGACAAACTTTGATGGATCGTAAGGCACACAAAAACAAGCATTTTATTGTCAGGCAATGTATGTCCACAACCGAAAAGTGTAGGCGCTAGAGAGCGTTGTTTGGTGAGCTTAAAAAATCGTTCCTCTGCTTTAACCCGTCAGTCGCAAGGCCGATTTCGCACGCGATGGAGCAATTCACGAATTACGAGAAGGCGGACATGCATCTAATGTGTGGGACTGCCAATGGAAATGAAAGAGTTGCGCAAAAACTGTCCCGTGAACACTTAACTAATAGGCGACTGCCGAATGATAAAATGTTTGATTGGTTGCAGTTTTGTGAAACCGGATCATTCCATGTGAGCAGGTCTTGCCAGAATTGCTTAAGGATATTCCAGTAGCTGTTTGAAGTTAAATGTAGTTCCAACAGGATGGGGCACCAGCACATTTCAGCATTGATGTGCGTAATTACCTGGATGTCACATTTGAGGGACGATGAATTGGCTGAGGTGGGCGTGTCGCTTGGTCACCACGGTCGCCCGATTTATCAAGTCTCGATTTCTTCCTATGCTGATATCTGAAGGGCCTCGTGTGCAAGACTCCCATTGACTACCTTGTTGCCAGACTGTTTGTCGCTGCTACAAGTGTTCGAGAAACACCTGGCATCTTTGAAAATGTACGCCAATCACTGCATCGACGCTGTCAGGCATGTATTACTGTTGGCGCTCGCTCCTTTGAGCATTTATTGTTAAAATGAGGTAAATAAAAAATTTATTTCATTTTCTGAGCAATTCCTGTGTTAGCGTTTAAACGCGACAAATGCAGACATACATTGTTTGTAGTGGCGTACATTCGAGACTAGCTAGGCTAGCTGCGAAGCCCAGAGAATGCACAAATAAAACTGAATGAAATATACACAAATAAAAGTCAATTATCAACAGTATTAAAATATGTCGATGCTTTCCGTGCCAAAAAAAAAAAAAAAAAAAAAAAAAACACGTGCGGATTCGCTTCTTTGAGTCAGTCTGGCGAGCGAAAACCAACGGCATAACGCAAGCAGCTCTTTCAGAGTCTCCGCAGTTCTGATGCGAAAACCCTCCGTACCATCGCCTGCTAGCGTTTCCATGACAACACGAATCAGCTGATAAGAATCCATTGTTTTGGGAAACGGTTCGCTGAGAACAGCGAAGACAGACTATTTGAGGCACTCGCATACTACCGCCCATAAGTGTTTCTCGGGAGTTGTTTCAATTTTTGTGAAGTGTCAATGAATTAAAATCAGTGATATTATATCTTAATTTCGTGTCTTCGTTGGATTCGAACTGTTTTGATAAATTTTGTGAAAGGTTCCCTGAACATCTACTGTCAGAACTTAAAGAACTCTATGCTTCAAATTTTGATACAACTCGACTAAAATATGAACTGAAGGTATTTTATTCCCTTGATGAATACAAAAACAAATCAGTAAGAGACACTACGTGTACATAAAGTTGAATAAATTGGACATTGTGTTTAATGAGGTGTACAATTAGCAGCCATCATATTAAGCTTTCCATCAAGCAACTGCAATTGCCGAAAGAAGTTTTTCTGCCTTAAAAAGAATCAAGATATATCTTAGAGCCACACAAGGACATGCGCATTCGAAAAACATGGCTGTTTTGTCAATAAAGAAAAACATTATTTTTAAATAAGAAAAAGTACTCGGAAGAAACATTTTATGAAAACGTAGCACTCAAGTTCACACGAAAGGAGAAGAAGAATAGACTTCATGTACAAATAAAGTGTTCAGAAGAAGAATGGAGTTCATGTACAAATAAGTGTTCAAATCCTAATACTCATAATTATTTGGTATCATGTTAGCAATGATATGTACATAGAATTTAGAAAAAAGTTACTTCTATTACTTAACACTTAAAAATTAAATTTCGCAATTAAAAAAACTCAGTACTGGGCGAGGGGGGGGGTAAGTAGCCCAGGTCACCCGTTAAAGTTTGTCCTATGAATTTAGAATCACCCTGTATATTGTTAGCAAATACCATTTGCAATTATTATAAAGTTATGAAAACGGTTGAGTGAAATTACTGTGAAGTAAGAAAGGTGGCATTTTCAAAACAGAAGGACTGATACATGCGATTCAGAGCAAAAAGGTGACTGTGTGAAACTAATATGGTAGTTAAGAAACTTGAAGTAATTACTGTTTACAAGAAGCTTACTATATGACTTTTATAGACTTTTATGACCAAAACCCCTCCATTAACCAAATTACTTTTAATAGCTTTTGATTTAAAAAATTACTTCAGAAATATTACTTCTTAGATTTTAGCCCTATATGACTTTTATTGACTTTTATGGCCAAACCTCCTTTACCCAAATGATTTCACAGCCATTGAACTGGGAGGACAAGGAAATAATAATTAATGGAGATTATTTAACCCACCCTTGTTTTGCTGACGACAAATCGTTTTTGCAAACACCCATTTAGAGCTACAGAGTTATGATTCAGGAACTTACTGACAAAAGTGAAGAATGTGTTTTAAAGGAGAGCTTAAATGGGAAACAAAACTGATATTAAATACTTTTGCAAGAACTGAAGAGTTGGAAGTTGATTGGGAAAATGTAGAAGTAACTGATGCCTATAATTTTAGTAGTTTGGACAAAAGATTTCAAATGCCGTCCCGGTGGTGCAGTGGTCTAAGCGATGGTTTCTGATGATTCGTCCGGAAGAGGTCTGGGTTCGAATTCCGGTGAGGCATGGATGTTGTGTTTCTCTTACGGCACTGGCTGTCTCCCTTCCCTGGAACCAGTGGTCCTAAATTAAGGACGGACGACTGCTTATATCCCATTGAGTTGCTCACGGTGGTCTATAAACTTCCAATAAAAAAAAAAGAATTCAAGAGTGGACCACATCGAAGAAGAAATGAACAAACGTATAAAACTTGGTTGGAGGGCGTTTGGAAGAAACAGAACCATTGTCAACAGTAATTTGCCATTATACGTTAAAAGAAAACTGTTTGATCAAAGTACCCTTCCAGTGGTTAGTTATGGATCGAACCTAAGGAAGACATACAGAGGCTGCGAACCCAGTGGTTACTACAAAGGTGAAGAAGCAGGAAGAATGGGTGTAGAAGCATAATGATGTACTACAAAGGTGAAACATTGCATGAAAGTAGCATGGAGAGATGCATGCTTGGTATAACCAAGAAAGATAGAAAGACGTGTTATATATTACAGAGGTGAAGCACATGTCAAGACCGCAAAGTTGCAGCGATAAATTCCGTCGGTGTAGCTTAGTTGGAAAAGCATTCAGCTCCGGAGTGGAAGGATGCGAGTTCGATCGCTGTCATCCTTACGCTCAATGAAGCACATGCCAAGACCGAATAGTTGCAGCGATAAATTCCGTCGGTGTAACTTAATTTAAAGCATTCGGCTCCGGAGCAAAAGGATGCAAGGTTCGATTGCTGTCACCGGCAAATTTGTGTTTTCACAGAGGAACTATGATAAAAGTAAAGACGTTCAAGCGGCGATGAGCTAGATATTGCTAAATGATCTGTCGACCGATGGACCACTGAGATACTTCACTGAATAGCAAAGAGAAAAGATCCAGAGATGGGACCACGTGGAAGAAAATTCAAAAAGCGTGCTAGAGTGACTTAAAAGAGACTGCCTTAAGGCAGAACGTCGTAGAGGGGACTTTGAGGAACCTTCATCTAGCAGTGCATATGGTTGAGGGTGATGACGATTTTTAAATTAAAATAAAATATGCTTTAGCTAAAAATGAAAATTTTTGCAAATACTTCACTGGCACGAGAACACGAACTACGGCAAAAATCGTGTGTATTTTTAAATCTGAATTTTGATATAGACAGCCAAGTCTATGTACTTAAATGCTAATAAATTAGAAGTCGTGTTGCTGTAGCAGACAGAGGCTTATATGTAGTACGGGCTTTTTTCATTGAATTTCTTTTTTGCCTGAATAACTGCCAGATAATAAATTTTTAGAAATTTCCATACTGTGAACATAACCTTTGTTGAAAAACAACGTGTTATCACATTTATCACTCGAAGGAAAATCATGGGCTCCTAAAGTAGGCCAGTGACTCTCCAAACCTTTGAGAGTTTTTCATATACGCTGTGAGTAGATCTGGCACTCAAGTTTGATACAATAAATGGACTCCCAGATGTCGATATTTCGTGTTCAGCTCTTTCTTATTTTCTGGAGTCATTTTCAAATTACATGTTACATATTCTGGTTCCTAAGCAACAAATGGTGTGATTTTTTTTACTCTATGCATTTTTTACGATTCGTAAGATAAAAATCCGGCATTCCTTTCTGGAAGGGGCTGTATAGGTCTGTAAAATTCCCTTTTGGTAATAATTGCAAAACAACAGTCGCCCTCCTTCACCGTATCCACAAACCGTTACTTTCGTAGAAACTAAAGAGCTTGTGTGCGTTCGTTTAGGCAAAGGAAAACAAAACAATAACGTTTGTGCGATTCTGTGAGCGACTTGAAAAGAAAGTAACAAAAAATCAAAGGCTGCGGGGAACAAGAGCAAAGAGTAGAATATAATTCTGAAATAAATATACAATCCACAGAGAGGAAAGAAAAAAACTAGGGATGATATAACGAATGTCTTGAAAAATAAGATAAAAATTCAGATAATAAAAAAATGGAAAGCTATTAGTGAGAATCAAGAGTGGAATATATTTATTGCAATATTGCAACCCTTTGACTGGCTAGGACGAATTAACTCGGGATTAGAAAATTATGCTCAAATTAGCTCGAATGAATATAAGTAGGGTGTTTTTACGCTTTCCAACCGTAGGTTGAAGAAGCGTATATGCTCCAGCTTTTGTCCGTCCGTCCGTCCGTACGGTAACTCGTGTAAAAATCATTCGATTTCTAAGAAATTTTAGTATGTGGTAGGGAAACACCTGGGGACGAACCCTATTGAAAATGGGGTTAATGGGGTCAAAGGTCACGACATAGGAACGGGATTCATTCCATTGCCCTTATGCGTCATTACTTGCGTAAATATGGTTCGATTTCAGTGAAATTTTGGTATGTGGTAAGGAACCACATAAGGACAAATCTTATTGAAAATGGGCGAACTGGGGTGAAAGCTAACGACATAGGAGCGGGATCCATTCCATTGCCCTTATGCGTCATAACTTGCGTAAATATGGTTCGATTTCGGTAAAATTTCAGTATATGATAGGGGATCGCATGGGAACGAACCCTGTTGAAAATGGGTGAAACGGGGTCAAACGTAAGGACATCGGAGCGGGATCCATTCCGTTGCCCTTATGCGCCATAACTTGTAAAAATGGTTCAATTTCGATGAAATTTCAGTATATGATAGGGGATCACCTGGGGACGAACCCTGCTGAAAATGGGTGAAATAGGGTCAAAGGTCAGGACATCGGAGCGGGATCCATTCTGTTTCCCTTATGCGCCATAACTTGTAAAAGTGGTTCGATTTCGATGAAATTTCAGTATATGATAGGGGATCACCTGGGAACGAACCCTATTGAAAATGGGTGAAATAGGGTCAAAGGTCAGGACATCGGAGCGGGATCCATTCCGTTGCCCTTATGCGCCATAACTTGTAAAAATGGTTCGATTTCGATGAAATTTCAGTTTATGATAGGGGATCTCCTGGGGACGAACCCTTTTGAAAATGCGTGAAATAGAGTCAAAGGTCGTTCAGGACAGCGCTGCGGGATCCATTCCATTGCCCTGCGCCATAATTTGAGAAAAAATGCTTCGATTTCGATGAAATGTCAGTATATGATAGGGGATCAACTGGAGACGAACCAAATTGAAAATGGGTGAAATGGGGTAAAAAGTCAGGACATTGGAGAGGGATCCATTCCGTTGACCTTTTGCGTAATAACTTTAATAAAAAAGGGTTCGATTTCAATGAAATTTTGGTATGTGCTAGGGAACCTCCCGGGGACGAGCCCTACTGAAAATGGGTGAACTGGGGGTCAAAGGTCTGGACATAGGAGCGGGATTCACTCCATTGTCCTTGGCGTCATAACTTACGTAAAGATGCTTCGATTACGACAAAACGTTTTCGTGTTGTTCCGGAGGTATACTGAACCAATTCTGTTTAATATCATCGAAATGGGGTCAAAGGTCAGGGCACAGGAGCGAGATTTATTCCACAGCCATTATCCTCATAAATTGAGTAATGATTTCTGGTATGTTGGAAAGCGTATCATGATCAATGCATTGCATGATTTTACTAACTTGTTTGTTTTGCTTTGATTGGAGGTTTAACGACCACCGTGAGCCACTCAGTGGGTTATAAGCAGTTGCCCTACTCTAATTCAGTGGCCGCCCCGGTGGCGCAATGGTCTGAGCAATGGATTTTGATAATTCGTCCGGAAAGGGTCCGGGTTCAAATCCCGGTGAGGCGTGGATGTTGTGTTTGTCTTACGGAGATAGCTCTCTCCCTTCCCTGGAACCAGTGGCCCTAAATTAGGGACGGGCACTGCTTACAGCTCGTTGAGTTGTTCACGGTGGTCGTTAAACCTCCAATAAAAAAAAAGGGTCGCTGATTCCAGGGAAGGGGGAGAGCCAGCTCCGTCAGACAAACAGAACATACATGCCTCACCGGGATTGAAACCCGTACCCATCTCCGACGAATGATCAGAAGCCATCGCTTAGACCACTGCGCCACCGATGAGCAAAATAGCGTGTTCAGTAAGTTCTAAGCCTAAGACACATTTTTTCCATAAACGCACCTTTATTTTTTCACATAGTCTCCACTTGGATGTAATTGTTGTACCGATCGTAGAGTTGGCGAATTCCCACTGTGAAAAATGTTTTGCCTTTTTCTTGAAACCAACACTTCGTTGCCTCTTTCAGTTCAGAACCATCCACAAAACGCTTACCGCGCAGATTGTTTTTCCGATTTTTGAAAAGGAAGTCACTAGGGGTGCGATGAGATGAATACGGTGGGTGAGGAAGCAGTTGGGTGCCACATTCTGTGATACGGTGCATGGAAACACCGGCGGTGTGAATTTGAGCATTGTCCTGGAGAAGTAGAAGATCCCGTCGCAGTTTTTCTCGCTTTTTACTCTTGATGGATTCACGCAACTGTGGGAATAGAGCGGCATAATAGGAAGCGTTCATAGTCCTTTTGATGAGGCAAGTACTCAAATAGCAGCTCTTTTGAGTCCCAAACAAGAAAGATGCCACCGAATTTTGGGATGTAATGAGCACGTCTTTTGAATCCGTTCTGAGGCAAATTAAATTTATCAAAGCTATTCAAAGTCAATGTAACCGGTATGGAAAACAATAGTATATGACAAAAGAAAGAAGGTTTTCAATCGGGTTTTTAATCCCTCAGATATTGCTGTAAACGAAATCGTGAGCTTACGCCCTCTGGTTGCAGACTTGTGCGTTAAGAAAATTTGAATTTATATGAGAAACATTTCGCAGCGGAAAGGCTCTCCAACAAAGGAAGCATTTTTCAAATCGGACTCTTCGAAGCAGAGACATGGGCAAATATAAGATATGCATCTACGCCCTCTGGCGGGAAAAGTATGCATTATTTTATGAAGAAAGTATTCTCAAAAGGATTTTCGATGTGAGCGGTATCGGTCCAACAAAGAAGTTTTTCAGTCGAGTTTTCGGGAGCTCTGATTTTGCTGCAAATACATCAGAAACAGAAATTAACACATATGCACCCTGGTGGCCAAACCATTTTTTTTTACCAAATATTAGAAATTATAAGAAACACAGTTTTCATCAGGAACTGTGTGCGATACAGAAATAACTTTACAAATCGGAATTTTAAAAGCAGAAATAACGCAGAAAATTCAATTTACCTTTGCGACCCCTAACGGAAAATCTATGATTAACTTGAAAATTTTGCATTTATTTGAAAAACATTTCGCATCGGAAACTGTGCAACAAAGAAGGAATTTTTAAAATCGGACTGCTAGAAGTTGAGATATTGACAAAAATAAGATATACATCTACGCCCTCTGGTGTTGATACCAAAAAGGTTTCTCGACGTGAGTAGTAACGGTCTACAAACGCTTTTTTCAATCGAAATTTTGAAAGCTCAGATTTTACTGCAAATACATCAGAAGTGGAAATTAATACTTACGCCTCTGGTGGCCAAACAATTTTTTACCAAAATTAGAAATTATATGCAAAATATGTTCCATCAGGAGCTGTATCCGGCTGAGAAAGAATTGTTCAAATTGTAGTTTTAGAAGTAGAGATATCGGGAGAAACGCAATTTACATTTACGGCCACTAGTGGAGAGTCTATGAATTACTTGAAAATTTTGAAATTAGGTGGAAAACATGTCGCACCAGAAGTTATATCCAATAAAGAAATATTTTTTTAAATCGGATAATTAGAAGCAGAGACATTGACAAAAATAAGATGAACATATACGCCCCCTAGCAGAGAAAACATGCAATATTTTAAGAAGAAAATATTCCGAAAAGTTTTATCCACGTGAGTGGCATCGGCCCACGAAATATTTTTTTCAATAGAGATTTTAGAAGCTCAGATTTTATGGCAAATACATCAGAAGCAAAATTTAACGCTTACGCCTCATGGTGGCCAAAGAATTCTTTACTAATAATTCGAAATTATTTTTAAACGATTTTCCATCAGGAGCTGTATCCGTTGAAGAAAAAAAAAAATCAAATCCGAGTTTTAGAAGAAAATACATCGGGGAAAACGTAATTTACCTTTACACACCCCTAGCAGAAAATCTGGGCGTTACTTGAAAAAGTAATTATACCCAAAATACTCTTCGACATAAATGGAATCGAAAGATAAAATAATTTTTTCAATCAGATGTTTAGAAGCAAATACACTGCCGGAAAGTGAAAAAAGAACACCAAGAAGAACATGGCGGACGATCATGAAATATACATATAATAATGGGGTCGAGATTACGTAGGTGTGATGTTAATTTCGGGACCAATCGATGAGCGCATACGCCACAGCACGGCATAATATGCAAATTATCGTCGGTGGTATTTAAGGAGTACGGCGAAATGAATGAAATCAGTCGTCGGCGTACGGACACGTGCGAAGACCCTGAAGAAGCTGCAATGCCTGGGAATGGAAGACGTGTACGACGTCAGCAGTTATTGGACTTTAAGCGAGGTCTTATAGTCGGACTCCGCGAGGCCGAGTGGTCGTATCGTCGTATTGCGGAGCGAATTGGACGGGAAGTATCGGCGGTGGTACGATGGCGGCGTAGATGGTCCGAGGAACATTCCCACACGAGAAGACGTGGAACCGGGAGTCACAGACGGACTGATGAGCGGACCGATCGACGCATAAGAAGAGCGGCGTTGTCAAGCAGAACATCCACTGCAACGCAAATCCGAGCTGCCGTTGCACCTGAGGTGACTGTGCGAACAATCCACAACCGTCTACTGGATGCAGGACTGGATGCCTCTGGCATGTGTACGTCTGACTCCAGCCCACCGTCAGGAACGGATGTAGTGGTGTCGCCAACGTCTGCACTGGAGAACGCAATGGCGATCTGCCGTGTTCAGCGATGAAAGCAGATTATGCTTGGGAGCCTCCGGTGGCCGTATGCATGTTCGCAGACGCACAGGTCTCCACCCTTCTTGCATCCTTCAGCGACACACAGGGCTTACACCTGGTCTCCTGGTGCGTGGAGCGATTAGCTGTCACTCCCGTACACAACTAGTGTTTGTACCGGGTACGTTAAACAGCACCTTCTACATCAACAACATCATTCAGCCCGTTGTTGTGCCATTTGTAAGCTCGGTCCATCGTGGTGTTTTCCAGCAAGATAACGCACGCCTACACACGGCACGTTCAACGCAACACGCACTTCAGGGCGTGACACAATATCCATGGTCTGCACATTCACAGGATTTGTCCCCCATTGAGCACATGTGGGATTTTATGGGACAACGACTTATCCGATTTCCACGGCCAGCCACTACCATCCCCGATTTACGCGTCCAGGTTGAGGATGCTTGGAACTCAATACCCCAAACTTACATCCAACATCTGTACGACAGACTCCATGCCAGAATTGCACAGTGTGACGCAGTTCATGGCGGTTCAACCTCGTACTAACCATGTTACATGGAAATGTTATTTTTCAGTTTACCAGCAAACACAGCTGTATTTTGCCATAATTTTTTGATCACGTTATCCTCTATAATCCGTTATTATGCTGTATAAATTTCGTTGGTATCAGACGTGTCCTTCTTGGTGTTCTTTTTTCGCTTTCCGCCAGTGTATATGGAATAAAATGAAATTTGAATTCGATATCATCTGCATTTATGCCCTCTAGCGCGGAAATTGTACATTGTAAAAAAAGTGAAATGAAGGATCATCATTCGCATAGTTGAAGCTTCTCATGGCCAAAGGAATTTTTCAAACTGGACTAACAGTTGCAGAGATATGGTGTCTACAGACGGACGGACAGACAACCGATAACATAGGCACGGTCGTTTTGTACAAAAGACGTGCTAAACAATGGTAGCCATAGTCTTCTCTGCAGATGGTTGTGTTTTGAACTTTCTTGGTGGTTGTAGTCCATGATGGTTTCACTACATGCTCTCTTGTTTAGTATCAAAGTCCCAATGGTGAAGCCACGTCCCATCACCAGTCACAATGCAATAGAAGTCGGCTGGATCGCGTTTAATGCGGTTAAGTTGAATCCAACTTATTTCAGCACGATCATTCTTCATCTGAGGTTTCAAACATTCGAGGAACCCATCTACACAGACTTTCACATCCTATCCTCTCATGCAAAATGATCCAAACACTGCTGGGTCTTAACTTCAGTTCCTCGGCAATCTGCATGACGCCGGTTTCGCATAGCCAGGTCTACCACTTTCTGGAACATTTCATCTGTGGTCACTTCCAATGAGCGTATCTCGCGAGGGTCGTCTTACAATGAGTCTCGTTCCCATTTAAAGAGAACAGCCCATCTTTTGACTGTGACAATGAAAGTGCACTACCGTCGCACATACGGACCATTCATAAATACTGGGTGGTGTTTCAACTTCCTTTGTCAAAACTTCAATCACCGCTTGGCTCCTTAATTTCATCTATCGCTCACACATTGTCACCTTGTAGACGCCAACCAAGGAGGTTAGAAACTGTGGGAATTTAACGTTGTTTACATGCTTCCTATGTAATTTCAACTGTGTGCATTTTGAATAGCGTGGTTTTTGGTTGCAGAAATCATGTTAATATCAAACCGGAATAAATTTTACTTCTTATACGAGTGAAGTTTTCAGTTTTAACGTTATGTTTTGTTTAGATTTCGCACAAACGTTTGTGTATTTCAATTCAAAATGAGAAGGAGCCTCAAAATAATTAAGAAGTTAATAAATTCAGCATTTTCTCACACATTGGCTACAAGTTACGATGATAAATTAGAAACATTTATGACAAAAGAAGGCAATTCGGCCAACACAAAATGCATTGCAATAGCCTTGAAAACCATCAGCTTTCCCACACTTTAACGGCCGTCTCTCGCGGTTATAGGCTTCCCGCTAAGTGGCACCGCTCCATTAAGAAGGACATTTCCAGATAACTTATTGTAACCTCCTTGACGCCAACGCATTGTGGCGCCGGCTCAGATGCCAACACAGCGACGTGGCGTGGCAGTTATATAACTGAAGCATGATGCAATACTTTTCAATATTTACGTTATTCGCCAACTTCTACTTTCAAGGTCAGGCTTAGAACTTACTGAACGCCCATCGTAATAATCGTAGCCTAAGAGTAAGCCGAACGAGGCTGGAACGAGTGAACCTGCGCATCAGAAAACTATACTTTGGCCTTAGCGTAGAACTTACTGAACGCCCATCGTAATAATCGTAGCCTAAGAGTAAGCCGAACGAGGTTGGAACGAGTGAACCTGCGCATCAGAAAACTATATTTTGGCCTTAGCTTAGAACTTACTAAACGCCCATCGTAAAAATCGTAGCCTAAGAGTAAGCCGAACGAGGCTGGAACGAGTGAACCTGCGCATCAGAAAACTTTACTTTGGCCTTAGCTTAGAACTTACTGAACGCCTATCGTAATAATCGTAGCTTAAGAGTAAGCCGAACGAGGCTGGAACGAGTGAACCTGCGCATCAGAAAACTATACTTTGGCCTTAGCTTAGAACTTACTGAACGCCCATCGTAATAATCGTAGCCTAAGAGTAAGCCGAACGAGGCTGGAACGAGTGAACCTGCGCATCAGAAAACTATACTTTGGCCTTAGCTTAGAACTTACTGAACGCCCATCGTAATAATCGTAGCCTAAGAGTAAGCCGAACGAGGCTGGAACGAGTGAACCTGCGCATCAGAAAACTATACTTTGGCCTTAGCGTAGAACTTACTGAACGCCCATCGTAATAATCGTAGCCTAAGAGTAAGCCGAACGAGGCTGGAACGAGTGAACCTGCGCATCAGAAAACTTTACTTTGGCCTTAGCTTAGAACTTACTGAACGCCCATCGTAATAATCGTTGCCTAAGAGTAAGCCGAACGAGGCTGGAACGAGTGAACCTGAGCATCAGAAAACTTTACTTTGGCCTTAGCTTAGAACTTACAGAACGCCCATCGTAATAATCGTAGCCTAAGAGAAAGCCGAACGAGGCTGGAACGAGTGAACCTGCGCATCAGAAAACTTTACTTTGGCCTTAGCTTTGCTATCCATAGTAGTAATTTTGAGGGATGATTGACACTATTCCTTTCTGCCTGATTACTTGCGCTAGAAGGGCCGTAAAATGGCATGGAGCCTAAGAAAGGAGAGAGAAGATGTTATGAATGACTTGTTCCTTACCTAGTTTCATCGTATCCGTGTCTGGGGGACTAGCTTTTCCTTATCATGATCACGGAGCAGATACCGGAAGGGGGAGACCTTATCACCATACACAGGTTTATAGCCTGCGCTGCTGAGATTCAATGGGGAAAGGAATTGTTTTGCCGTAGTTTTCGTAAAACCGGCCGCTTTTTGAACATTTCTGTTTGGCGAACTCTTGAAATTTTGAGCACGATTTGATTCAAGTACATCGGTCTCTTAAATGTTTAGTCTCAATAATCTTTGGCAACAAAATTTCCATGTTCATAGTCGATAACATCATGTGCTCTTTCAAATATTCTGGCTAAAAAATCTTCTGGAAATTTCAAATATTTGTATTTCAGAATATTTGCCGGTAATGTCCCTTAGAGAAAAAAATCTGCAGTAGGTGATTCTGGAAAACCTTTTGTCTACACCATTCCTACATTTTTTTGTACCATTCTATTTTTGAATGTTGACCCACAGTCCTCTTTACTCAATATATTTCCCTTTGATAACAGCTACCTGTTTATGGTCTCTTTCTACTTTTAAATTTCTCTTTTATTTATAGGTTTATGACAAACATTAAGAGTAGCCTCTTCACCTAGAAACTGTACATAATATTTGATTCCATTTCTTTGCTACTTCTGGTATAATCTACATGTGAAATTCTGTCTTTGTTTCCGCCTTTGAGAGATCACCTTGGCCAAATCTCTTATAAATGAATATCTGTGGGAGGTCCATAATTCTGCTTCCATCACGACTTCTAACCCCAAAATATGTTGTTTCTTCATGAGCATTTATCTTTAAAAATGTGAAATGCCCTATTTCAGTAGTTATCATATTATATATTCTGCAAGGCATTTACCAGGGTAGACTGCATTCGAAATGCTGTGAAGTCGCGCTGACTTCTTCATTACTCAAGACTAAACAAACGTAATGATCCGGAATTCCGAATGCGTCATATTGACGTGATTTACTAAACGTTTTTCTCTCCTGGGTTTATGGTTCGCAAAATGAAAAAAAAAAGTTGAAGGAAAAAGACCAAATCTCGTAAATCAAGGTATCTGCTGGCTTAAAACGAATCTTGATTCATCTCGTACATACTTGACGTCAAAAGGAAAACGTGCATCATGATTTCCTGTCTAGGTTTCAGTTCATTGAATTCATATTCTACAACACGCAGAATGCAAACGATTGTTAAGGACGATTCAATCAAGACCACAATTTCGAAATTTGAACGCATGCCCTAATGCCCTGGAGTAAAATGACGACACAACGAGATGCACTCTCAGCATTTTTTGAAAATCGAAGGAATTTTGAGGCTAAAATTTCGTAATCCATACAAAAGGAACCCTGGGTGTTTTCCATCTTGACGCAGTTACGTCGATAGTATGAAATAATTAAAAAAAAATTTGGGTCGTACTGAGCCCGCTCACCGAGTGGTTTGAAGCGTTGGCTTCCAATCATTCTTCCCAGATAGGTCTAGGTTCGAATCCCGGGTGATGTATGTCTAGTGTGTTTGTCGCCGACTACTTATAGCCCACTGTGTTGCTTACGGTGGTCATTTAATCCCCAAACAAAGCAAAATACGCGCAAATGTGAGAACAAAAATGTACAGTAGCATAAAAATTATTGTTCAACACTAATTTATGAATGTTAGGTATGCCGCCCCGGTGGCGCAGTGGTCAAAACCGATGGCTTCTGACCATTCGTCCGAGATGGGTCCTGGTTCGAATCCCGGTGAGGAGGAATGTTTTGTTTATCTTACGGCATTGGCTTTCTCCCTTTTTTGGAGTCAGTGGCCCTAAATTAGGGACGGGCGACTGCTTATAGCCCATTGAATTGCTCACGGTGGTCGTTAAATCTCCAATAAAAAATAAAAAATGTTAGGTATAGGTACATACGAAGAAAATGGGGAAAAGGCTGAAGGTATATGAAAATAACGTCTGAAGAAGAATTTTTTGGCCCGGTATTTGATTCAGAAAAGGATAAAGCGATAGGTGAAGAGCAAAACACGGCTGTAAATTAAAGGTTTCGTCGATGCAACGATTCATAGTGGTGAGGTAAAGAAGACTGCAGTAGCATACGTGGTCAAGCAGTGCCAAGTTGTTACCTTGTTAATGTTAACTTTCATTTTCTTGCGGGGTTGAAGATAATAAATAGTGTTCTTAATGTGTTCTTCTTAGCTTCATTGGGATGTTCTTCTTCTTAGCTTTGTCTTCACTGGTGTGTCCTTTTTAGCTTTATTGGTGTGTTCTTCTTCTTCTTAGCTTTATCTTCATTGGTGTGTTCTTCTTCTTCTTAGCTTTGTCTTCACTGGTGTGTCCTTTTTAGCTTTATTGGTGTGTTCTTCTTCTTCTTAGCTTTATCTTCATTGGTGTGTTCTTCTTCTTCTTAGCTTTATCTTCATTGGTGTGTTCTTCTTAGCTTTGTCTTCATTGGTGTGTTCTTCTTAGCTTTGTCTTCATTGGTATGTTCTTCTTAGCTTCATTGGTATGTTCTTCTTAGCTTCATTGGTGTGTTCTTCTTCTTCTTAGCTTTGTCTTCATTGGTGTATTCTTCTTCTTCTTAGCTTTGTCTTCATTGGTGTATTCTTCTTCTTCTTAGCTTTGTCTTCATTGGTGTGTTCTTCTTAGCTTCATTGATGTGTTCTTCTTAGCTTCATGGATGTGTTCTTCTTAGCTTCATTGATGTGTTCTTCTTAGCTTCATTGATGTGTTCTTCTTAGCTTCATTGATGTGTTCTTCTTAGCTTCATTGATGTGTTCTTCTTAGCTTTATCTTCATTGGTGTGTTCTTCTTAGCTTTGTATTCATTAGTATGTTCTTCTTAGCTTCATTAGTATGTTCTTCTTAGCTTCATTGGTGTGTTCTTCTTGGCTTTGTCTTCATTGGTATGTTCTTCTTAGCTTCATTGGTGTGTTTTTCTTGTTCTTAGCTTTGTCTTCATTGGCATATTCTTCTTTTTCTTAGCTTTGTCTTCATTGGTGTGTTCGTCTTAGCTTCATTGATGTGTTCTTCTTAGCTTCATTGATGTGTTCTTCTTAGCTTCATTGATGTGTTCTTCTTAGCTTCATTGACGTGTTCTTCTTCTTCTTCTTCTAAGCTTTATCTTCATTGACGTGTTCTTCTTCTTCTTCTTCTAAGCTTTATCTTCATTGGTGTGTTGTTCTTAGCTTTGTCTTCATTGGTGTGTTCTTCTTAGCTTTGTCTTCATTAGTATGTTCTTCTTAGCTTCAGTGGTGTGTTCTTCTTAGCTTTGTCTTCATTGGTGTGTTCTTCTTCTTCTTACCTTTGTCTTCATTGGTGTGTTCTTCTTCTTCTTACCTTTGTCTTCATTGGTGTGTTTGTCTTAGCTTCATTGATGTGTTCTCCTTCTTAGCTTTGTCTTCATTGGTGTGTTCTTCTTAGCTTTGTCTTCTTACCATGCAAAACAATTTCTTCATTTAATGCATACCAGAAGCTTCCGAGATGTAAATTGACACTTCGAAGTACAGTTCATACTAAGTACACAATACGTAACCTCATTTAGTTTTCTGATTAACAGGTTTTTAATTTAAAGCTAATTATAGTTTTTGATGAACTATTATTAACACAAAATTTGGGGTACTTTAAAATAAGTGGCAAATTTAATATAACGCCACCCTTAATGTACCGCCATAATACAGTACAATGCAATAAACGGTGGCGGTACATCAAGGGTTAACTGCATTAATGTTCTTATATGCTTCACAATACTAAATATATTACACAGCCATGGTGTAATGTCACCACGGCTGTTTAATATATTTATGGATGGTTGCATGTGTGATGCCAAAATAGATAACAGTGGTTTATGTCTTGGTGATATCCGTGTGTGCAGATTGCTGTATGTTGATGACACAGTCGTGTTAGCAGAGGGCAAAAGTGAGTTGCAGAGTATGTTGTCCCGGATGTACTAAGTTTGCATGAAATTCAAACAGTATTAATAAGAGAAAACCCAAATTTATGGGTTTTGAACGAGGATCTGTTAGCACTGAATGTAATATATGTAAATGGCACAGTGATTGAGCAGGTGAATGAGTTTGTGTTTTTAAGAAATGTTTGACAGGGAGAACAAGTTAGATGATGAAATTAGTAGGTGAGTGAATTCATCGTTGAAAGTCATGGCTGTTATCGGAGGTTTTCACAGGAATGACGGGTTCTCAAGAGAGTACCGCATGGCTGTGTTTTAAAGTGTAATTGTTACTACTCTGACGTACGGCAGTGAAACCTGGGTACTACAGAAGGAACATTTAGACTCGTTTGTGTGCTCGAGAAATGCGTTACTTACGGGGGAGGTGGCAAGACATATTCTAATCGTGTGAGGAATGAAGATGTGTTGCAGTTGTTCAACGTGAAGCAATATGTTTTTAGCAAAGTGAAGACTAATATGCTTCGGTGGTTTGGCCATATTGAAAGAATGAGTGATGAGATGCTTACTAAGAAATTTTGTTTATCCCAAGTGGCAGGAAGGAAAGGCAGAGGGAATTCATGAGAGGATCAGATTCAGGAGTGTCTGCACGAGAAAAAACTTTAGATTATGAAGTACAGAAGGTCTTGTGTACGTCGTGTGATGGATATCAGTGAAGCTCGAGCTGTGTGTCAAGATCACTGTAAATGGAGAAGTTTGATACGGCAATAGTACGTAAATAATCAGTTAAAAAAATTTCTGGTAGTTCGCATTTCTTCGTGGAGCTAACCTTTCAATCTCAGAGAACAGCTTAGTGATATACAGTATAAGGTAATATGCTTCACAAAGGTATTAATAGTGCCTCAAGAAACAAAATGCCAGAAGAATACAACAATTCCGGGATCGGACGCAGTTCTCGCAGAACGAGTTCAAACGAGTCACTAAAACGAATGCAATTTATGAGATGTGACAACCATATGTCGATTGTTTATTTTCTTTTTACGTTTTCGCTTCTATTGAATTTTCAGCCTATAACTAGAATCTTGTTGCTATCTTATGTTCGACCACTCAAGTACATCCAAAATCAGTACATTATCCTTATGTGCAGAAGGCACGTCATGCTTCTGAGTTTTGTCAACAAAATGTCGAAATACTTTCACAGCAGTTCTAGACCGTAAAATTTCGCCAGTAAACAACAATCATGGGAAACAAAGTGCAGCATTTTTATGCCACAGCCGCATGTCCATGCCTTCTCATTTCATGTTTCCGAACTGAGCTTTCTGATTATCTCAGTATTTTTAAACTTTTTCTGTAATTTAAGACTTGGCGTAGATTAAAAGAATTCAGTAACTAACGTAAGACACAGCCTTGAGCGATTACGTTCTTCCCCGGGTACAAAACGAGAACGGGCTACCTAGAAGTATGCGCCGACGCTTTTCTACGTATGAAAGAGCGGCTAGCTTCCAGTAGAGTGTTTAACTGCGCATGCCCAAACACCCTTAAGCTCGAATCACAGGAGATTGCACTCACAGAAAACATAATTCAAGAGTGCACATGAGGTGTAGATAGAAAACATGAAATGTTTAACTGCAAGGAAACGCAAGATGTTTTTATTGCCGTAGTGGTGGTGTTTGGCGGAGCACGCAATAACATAAAATTTTTATTATTTTCTCAGTGTAATCTTAACTGCAAGGGAGTGCAAGATGTTTTCACTGCCTTAATGGTGCTTGTCAGAACGCATAACAACTTAATATGTTTTCAATGTAATCTTAACTGCAACGAAACCCAAGATGTTTTCATTGCCGTAGTGGTGCTTGTCGGAACACGTAATAACATAATAATTTAATATTTTCTGAGTGTAATCTTAATTGCAAGGGAGCGCAAGATGTTTCACTGCCTTAATGGTGCTTGTCAGAACGCATAATAACATAATAACTTAATATGTTTTCAATGTAATATTAACTGCAAAGATGTGCAAGATGATTTCATTGCCGTAAAGTTGTTTGTCAGAACACATAATAAGACAGTAATTTAATATGTTTTCAGTGTAATCTTCTCACTTGCAGGCAGTTTTTGAATCGTAAATTTCTTCGTTAATATAATAGAATTTCTTGAAAAATGGCGGGTTGAACACATGTTCATGTGCTCTTAGAGAAGAGCAGACACTGCAAGCATCTTAGAAATAATGCAATTTCTGTTATCAGTGGAAATTGCAAACACGTCTTGGAATTAGAGTTCATTTTTCACTAACACAGCACCTTAAGTTGGACGTCTAATGATTTTGCTCCCTATACCTCTAATTTAAAAGAAATTCGACCCTATTTCCTCAAAGAAAGATTTCTCATTCGTCAAAATTGACCCACTGCTGATAAAAATTCAAACTTAGATTGTAGAATCGGTGCTTTTTGCAAATCAAAAATCAATAGGCCGCCCCGGTGGCGCAGTGGTCTATGGCGTTGGCCTCTGATCATTCGTCCGAAGGGGTCCGGGTTCGAATACCGGTGAGGCATGGATGTTGTGTTTGTCTTACGGCACTGGCTCCCTCCCTTCCCTGGAACCAGTGACCCTAAATTAGGGACGGGCGACTGCTTATAGCCCATTGAGTGGCTCACGGGGGTCGTTAAACCTCCAATCAAAAAAAATCAATAGCTTTACTTCGATGCAATGGAAGAGTGGCGCCACCTGTAAGCAAGTATCATTACTACATCGGAGTAAAGTTATCAAATTTTAAAATAGTCCAGAAGAGTTTTTTGTAAAAAAGAACACCGATGGTACAATCTAAGTTAGGATTCTATCAGTGGGCAAATTATGGCGTATGGGAAGCCTTTCTTCGTTTAGGGAATTTGGTCAAATATTTTTTTCATCGGAAGTATAGGGAGAAAACTTTCTAGACATCTAACAAGCGATAAAACATTGATGAAAGCCTTCGAACTACAAGAGTTAGAAGAGCACAAAAAAGTTTTGAAGCGTGAATAAAAAAAACAACTCTTCTTTAGGGTCAAGGGCACTATGTTCGTGAGCATATTTCTTTTGAGATCTCGTGCAGTTAAATAGAGATATCTGTATTGAAACTTAATGACTCAGATGCAGTAAATTATACTGAGTTCATGTCCGTTTAATATTTCGGCCAAACAAAAACAATTCCAATTCCATTAACATACAATAAAAGGTTTGTTTCACCGCATCTGCGTCACATGCACGCACTCCAGTACAGGATGTTTGTTGGTTTTTATGCCATCAATTTAGAAATGGTTTGAGTTATTTACGGATGGATCTATTTTTTTCAAATGGATTTCTCGCGTTCATAAATTTTCCGTTCTGTTTTGCATTTCTTCATTGTTTTCTCTTTAAGTTATATGCAGTCTTTGTTCTATTTCGTTTTTAAAGTTCGCATTTCCTAATTATGTGCGTTATCTAAAATACTCATATGAAAATACCTCTTTGAAAATGTTGTTTCATACCGTGTTTTGTTGGCAGGCTTCCCGCAGCTCGCTTGGCACCATTACTCTTATTAATTCTTGCACTTTTGCCCTGGATTTTGTTGCTCTCCGTCTTGCCGACGTTGAGCCTCCTTTTCCTAATTCTTACGCCTTTCTTTCTTACGTTTGCGAAATGAAATGTGCATTTATACTTGATCTCTTTCCAACAAACTTGTTTTTAGGGTCTCTCTTCTTTCGTTGGGAACATTCGAGTTTTCCTGCGACAGCAGAAGTTGCTTATGTAGTAGACTCGTATTGTTAAAACTGTCATATTTAATTCCTTGTACAACAAGTAGTGTAAATTCCTCATTACGTTCATTGAGCTTCTGTGTATTTCTTTAACAGTGAAATGCTTGAAAGTATAAGATTCATTGAAGCTACGGATCTCTATAGGTTATTATATCTTTTGTTGTAGTTTTCTAAGACTACCTTTTAAATACACTTAAGGGAGCCCAAACGCAAAACAAAAAAGTGATCGATGTACGAGGTTCAAATAAGAAACGATGGCTGATTGAACTAGCAGATTCCACCATGAACCCAAAATTGATAACTGTTATATGGCTTTTCATCATAAAACAAAGGACAATCATTAGGAAGAGTTATCTTTAAACTTTTTTTGTGACAGCGTAGACAGTTCCACAGCAGAGAAAGGGAAATAACTGCCTTAACGCTACCCAGTAACAATAGAACAGATGTTAGTTTAAAAGACACATTTCGTTGTCAAGTAATGAATGATAATTTTAACTCGATCATCAAGTAAACGATATTTACTCAAGTAAATGATAATTACGTCCGGAAGTTAAAGATGATCGTCGTAAAGAGCAAATCCATAACGACGGCCATTGGGAAGATGCCACTTCGTTAAGAAGCAAAGAAGGACAATATGATCATGAAGTCAAAATCATTCTTTCAAGGACGGAACTCCTCTCCAAATTAAATGATTATGTTTGTAAAACTGCATTCCCAGCAAAGAAATGATCACTAAAACAATATTACTCCATTACGAAGTAAAAAGCGATGACTATAGATGACTCGGTCATGGAATCATGAATAATAATTTAAGGACACAATCCCATCAGCGTGTAAAGAATGATAATTTTGAGGACATAACTCCTTCGCAAAGTACAAAACAATCATGTCAATTATGCAGCCCCATCACGAAGCAAATCATCATTTTGATGAGAAAAACCCATCAATGATATTTGCAAGAATGCAACTCCGCACGAAGTAAATAATGATAATTGCAAGGAGGCAATATGATTATGAAGTCAGAATCATTCTTCCAAAAATGCAACTCCTCCAAGAAGTAAAAGATTATCATTGTATAACCGCGATCCTGGCAAACGATAATCATCACATATTACTTTGTTGTGAAGACTGACTGACTTACTGAACGATGACTTCAAAATGATAACTCGGTCATGAAATCATGAATGCCAATTTGAGGATACCCTCCCGTCACGATGTAAAGAATGATAATTATAAGATACCTAAGTCAGGAAGTCCATAACAATCATGTCAAGCATGCAACCCCGTCACGAAGCAAATGATCATTCTAAGGAGATCATCAATGATATTGCAAGAACGCAACTCTGTCATGAAGTAAAGAATAGTGAATGTGAGAAGACTAGCAGATCCTAAAGTATATAATAATGGTTTGATAGATGCAAGCTCATCACACACTAAAATATAAATGTAAGAGAGAACAACATGTTCCAAGACGATAATTTCAAGGAGAAGCAAAGTAAAAAATGATCATCGTAAGGAGCAATCCTTTCGCCAACCAAAGAGTCACAAAGTAAACGATGATCATTGTAAGAAGCGATCATTTCACAAACCAAAGAGTCGCAAAGTAAAAGATGGTCTTTGTAAAGAGCAATGCTTTCACAAATTTGCAAAACTTCAAACGCATCTCTAAGTAAAGGATGATAATTGTGAATACATAATGGGGTGATGATTGGATACAATCAGTTCTTGACATCAAGAATGATTGTTTCAGGGACACAACACCGTCGTCAAGGATAGGAACATCCCCAACTTAAGCATGATGATTGTGAGAAAGCAACCTATTCATAACACAAGGCATTAATGACCACATGAAGAAGCAAACCCCCATCACGAAAACGATGATTTCCTTGGAACCAATGACCCTACATTAGGGACGGGCGACTGCTTATAGCCCATTGAGTTGCTCACGGTGGTCGTTAAACCTCCAATAATTAAAAAAGATGATGATGGTTGGTATAAACAGTTTGATTATTCTGCAAAACATATCTGATTTAGACAGCCTCAGGAATCCGCGCATCTGGACCCAGCGTGGGTAGCATAGTAGCGGATTGAAAGCAATCACAAGATGCAATTCTTGTAGAAGTCACCCTACGAAGTGAATATTTATCATTAGTAAGCACTCCTCTACGAAATAAACGATTTCAATGAAAAGACAACCACCTAAGAGATGATACATAAGAGATGATGAACGTCTGGCGGAAGTCCCGCCACGAAGAATAAGACTGTGATTTTAAGAAGTTCCACGTGAGCAAGAAGGGACATCTGTTCATTAATTTAAGTCGCTTCAAGGAGTAAGGTTAGAGCTGTGTTGGTCGGTAGTCAAGTTCAGTTTCTCCGTTGAGGTATAACAATATCTTCAGATGAGATTCTAGCATCAGGAAAGGAAGTTAGTGGAAATATCATGGGCTGAAAGTATACACTTACTTTTTGATGTTACAACTAAGGGTAGTTTAAAGCGAGGGCATCATATCCAAGTTTCACTGAATGCCGGAAACTAGTGTTATTTGTGTTATAATTTTATCCATCCGGTTCTTAAAGGAAAATGGCAGCAATCCGCTTCTAAAAGTCACTTTGGAATAATATTCTTTGACACAGAAATATGCAACTGAGTTGAAGAAACGTTTATTAAGGTAAAACAGCCTACTTCTTTTTTCTTAACTACGTATTTCAGAGATCTTTGGAGCGGGAAATTTCTTGGTTGATGGAGAAAACGCTATTTACATACTATCTCACATCACCGATCTTGCTGCCCGGTGACGTAGTGGTCGGAGCGCTGACTTCTGGCCATTCATCCATGATGGACATGGATGTTGTGTTTGTCTTACGGCACTGGCTCTTTCCCTTCCCTGGAGCCAGTGGTCTTAAATTAGGAACGAGCGACTGCTTATAATCCCCCCAAGTTGATGCTCATGTTGGTCGTTACCCCCCCCCCCCCCCAAAAAAAAGGAATCGCTGATATTAAGCTTTTTTTGTTTTGTAAATTCCGGCCAAGCTTTGCTTGTGCTGCCATCTCGTGGGTTATGCTTTCAACACAAGTAATTTCCAAGGGAGAGAAAACGGTTGTAAAGCATTTATATTAGAGCTGGGATTCTGTGTTTTCCCTATTAAGATGACTTCTGCAAGACGGATTTGTTTTTCTATTGGATGATAATTTCTACTAATGTGAAGTTCGGGTTTTTATTATTCTTTAGCAGAAGTTCATTAGAGAAGTTTTATTTATTTTAATCCAGTTTGATTCGTGTTGTTTTATGAAAAATCGTTACTTGTTTAATTTAAAGGGTAAGGATTTTCTGTATTTTTCTTTTACCGTGACGTACAATTTTGGAGTTGGGTGGCGTAAAACCGGTTTTAATTTCCGTAATATCTCCGTTTCCGTAAGACACAAAAGAAAAATCCTTTTGCATCGAATAGACGTTAGCCTGTTTCGAATAATAGAACCCGCTTATGTCGAGGAGCTCAAGTCCGACGGATATACTCGCTAAATCTATGCGTTTACTGAATCCGTTTTGAGGTGAAAAATCCCACCATGTAAAAATATGCATGTGATAATATGGATATACGTTAAACATCCATGACCACTAGATATTCTCGAAAGATTTAATTCATTGACCAGAGTAGTAAAAATTAAAATAATATAAGTAGTTACTTGAACAGATATCAGCAGCAAATCGTGAAGCAGACATAATGTGGAAACATTTTGCCGATTGACTTTATTTAATGGAACTTTATTAAATTTTATTTATTTGTTAAGAGTGATCAAGTTAGTTTTTCCCTCCATCGTTAAATCCGAGGACTTCATTCATTTTTGTTCGTCGAGAATTATCAAATTAGCTTTGAATTAACATGATACCTTTATTTAAAGTGATCAAGTTAGGTTTTCCTTCCATCTTTAAATCTGGTACTTCATTAATTCTTTTTCGTTGAAAATGATCAAATTGACCTTGAATGAACATTATACCTTTATTTAAAGTGATCAAGTTAGGTTTTCCCTCCATCTTTAAATCCGGGACTTCATTAATTATTTTTCGTTGAAAATGATCAAATTGGCTTTAAATAAACATTATACCTTTATTTAAAGTGATCAAGTTGGATTTTCCCTCCATCATTGAATCCGGATTATTTTTTTTTTCATTGAAAATGATCAAATTAGCTTTGAATTAACGTTATACTAAGCAGAAGTTCTTGTTCTGCTCGTTAAATCCAGGATATCGCTACATACGGGTTCGTTATAAGCGGTTTCTACTGTGCTTCAAACATATTGGGATTCTTCTGATTCATGGCATTTCATTATGTGACACAAATATATTCTATTTGTCACAATATCGCAATTTCTTGATCCCGAATTCTAACCATTCCCTTGATATTCCCTATTTTGCGGTCTTCCCAATAAGCACTTTTTGATACTGTCTTTGCAGATCTGTATTTCTGTATTCTACAATAACATTGGGTCTACGAAAGCAACAACAGCAAGACCGGAGTAGGAGAAGAATGTTTTTATGTTGTGAAAAATTCCCAACTCCATTCAAATAATTTTCCATAAAACTGTTTAATTTTTGAATGGGGTATTGCGCCGTACGTTGCTCCGGACAAGTACGTATTAGCTTTCGATTCTAAGCCAGTGACTATATCCCATTGCTACACTTTGGGTGGATGTGTGTTCTGCTTCGGACCACCATATTGAACCACGGCCCTCTGGAAGCCAACTCTGCCATTGCCGAAATGCTGGCTTCTTGCGCTGTATTCATTACCCGTCGAAACGTCTACAGTTCTTTCCGTTTCTTGATTACACGGTTTCTTACAAGCGAACTGACTCTCCCTACCCGCTTCGTTTGTATAATATCCTCGCAGGTAGGGAACGTTAGTTTTTTGTGTAATGAAATGCGTCCACTCTTTGAAACAGGAGTGATCACAATGATCTGGTTCACGAGTGTATTTTTGTAGGCCAAGCTAAAGAAAAGAGTATTGATGCAAATGTAACAAATTTCCTTCGATCTCATCCTTCTTTATGTAGTTGTAAAGAATTATTCTGGATTTAAATCTGTAAAAAAGTATGAAAGGTATGATACCTACAAGAAGTAGTTTTACTATTTCACAGATTTGAAAACTTTTTCTTCAGTTTAAGCTAAGAGAAGCGTGATATGTTGAAACTTGGCTATTATTCTTAAAACTCTCCAGATCGGAAGAAGGAGTTCAGTTTTCATGATGTACTTCTTCTTTGTCTTTATAAAATGAAGTATTTTCGTTGGTATATTTAAAGAATACCTGGTTGGGAATCTTTTTGAAGAAACAGTACACTTTATAAGAGCAATATGCCATTATGTCTTAAAAGAAAAGCGTTTAATAAGTGCATTCTTCCACTGTTCTTGCGTACGGATCAGAGACGTGGACCTTAATTAAACAAGTTAGTAAAATCATGCAATGCATTTATTATGATACGCTTTGCAACATACCAGAAATCATTATTACTCAAGTTATCACTCAAGTTATGAGGATTATGGCTGCGGAATAAACCTCGGTCCTGTGCAGTGACCTTTGATCCCATCTGGATGATATTCTACAGAACCGGTTCAGTATACCTCCGAAATAACATCATAAGGTTTTGTCGCAGTCGAAGCATTTTTACATAAGTTATGACGCATATGGCGATGGAAGTGATTCCGCTCCTATTTCCTGACCTTTGACCCCATTTCACCCATTTTCACTAGGGTTTGTTCCCAGGTGGTCCCCTGCCACATACTAAAATATCATCGCAATCGAACCATATTTACGCAAGTTATGACGCATAATAGCAATGGAATGGATTACGCTCCTATGTCGTGACATTTGACCCATTTTTAATAGGGTTTGTCCCCAGGTGTTCCCCTACCAGATACTAAAATTTCATCGAAATTGAACCATTTTTACGCGAGTTATCGTGCGGAGAGGCAGACAGACAAACGGACGGACAGAGCTGGTGCATATCCACTTCTTCAACCTACGGTTGGAAAGTGTAGAAAAGGCATACAAAGACTGCAGACAACTGAAAGAAGCATGGAGAGATGGTGTATATATATAACCATGAAAAATAAGAAGAGGATCCGGAAAACGACAAGAGTGGAAAATAACATGATCACAATAAAATCGCTGAAATGGCAAGGGGTTGAACATATTGCCAGAAGAATGGACCACCGATGAAGAACCAAAATTTTAGACTGGATACCAACCGACAGGAAAAGGTCCAAAAGAAGACCGCGTGGGAGATGGGAGGATGAAATTCGAAAACATGCAGGAGTGACATGGGGCAGACTGGCTCAAGACAGAGCGTTATGGAAGAAATTTGGGGAGACTTCATCCAGCAGTGGTTTGATAATGGTTGAAAATGATGACCATATAAAGAATAAAATATTTTTATTATTAAAAGTTAGCATATTGGAAGAAAGAGTTGAGTATTCATAATATATTTTTGCTTTTACTTTCTAAAATTCGGGAAGTGTTTTTGTAAGTCTATATAAAGAATAAAATTTGATCTGGTAAATTTCAACATGCCGTAAACTTTATTCTGAAGCTGGAAAAACTTTCAATTTTTAATTTTAAGTACCTGCATCCACATAACATTTTTTGCAGCATACCATTATTATGAAATTAGCTGGAAAATATTTTTCTTGTACTCGAAGGAAGACGATTCTTCTGGGAATTCAAAAATGATAGCTTACTTGAGTATATAATACTTTCGCTACTTTATCCTATTCATCAAAGGGTCCGATTCATTCAGGCGTTCCGCTCATATATTCTTCTCTTTTGTCTTCCCTGTCGTCACTTCAACAGATTTCCCAATCTTTTGATGACGACCATTACTTTTGTCTCGGACATGCTTGCTTTCTTGTCAGCGTCGGTTTTCCCCTTTGCCATAAATTCCATAACAATTTTCTGTTTTCCATGTTTTGGTGATATGCGCGCCTCAAACACGGTTAGAAGTGTTCTGCCTTAGTTGATCTGGAATATGACAATTCGTGACACCTTATTTTGTATTTATTTTAGTTACGGTTATGGCAATATTTCTACTGTATTCTCATCATGTTAGGTACTTCATCACCCATAACTAACTGACACCGAGAGCTTTCCTTGGACGGGCTTTGAAACTGTCACTGTGAAGTTATTAATATCACCAAAAGTTTTGTTGATCTGTCATGAGCTATTTTTATGCTTTTTACACGTAATGCTGTAAAGGTGCACAGTTACACTCTTTGCAAAAAAAAAAGAAAAAAAAAAAAGAAAAGAAACGAAGTACCCAGAGAAAGTCGTACGATCCTGACGAAACTCCGCATGCAAATACCTCAGGGACGAATATGCAAATGATTAAAAAATAAAGACCGATGCCGAAATAGTGGCCCGCCACAGCATGGGAACCGCGAATAGAGAAGCCTATATCAAGAGCAAAACTCTCACGCAGAGACAATGACAGCGGATTGCGGTTGCATTAACTTCCACGGACTGTGAGGATACCTTGGATTCGTGCCGAGTACAAGCAGTTGGGCGAGTATTAAAGAGGACGTACACTGAAGAGCAATTGAATTAGAGATAACTGGCGTTATGCAAATGTGGCGCTGTGGGCGGCCCTGTAAACGGAAACGACATGACGTCTTCAGCGATCCGACAATATAAAGAGTGATGCGACGGGAATCAGTAAGATTCGAACGCAGTATGGGTGAGACGAAGGATCTAAGCGCATTTGATCGTGGGCAAGTTGTCGGGGCCCGACGAATGGGTCATTCCATCTCGGAAGTCGTGCAGGCACTGGGATTTTCACGAGCCACTGTGTCACGGGTGCACCGTGAGTACATCGAATCCGGTAAAACCATCCCTACAAGGGCCAACTGCCGTGGACAATAGCGTGTGGATGAGCGGGGTCATCGTCTGCTAGCTCGCAATGTAACAGCGGATAGACGGGCCACAGTGCAAGAAATCACTCGGCAATTTAACGCTGGTGCACAAAAACGTGTAAACAGCCACACCATCCAGAACCGTTTCCTCGCTATGGGGTACAGAAGCCATCGTCCCACGAGGTTACCGCTGCTGACCGCACATCACTGGGTGCAAAGATTAGCATGGGCGCGGGAACATCGCCACTGGACCCTAGACATGTGGAGAAATGTTGCCTGGACTGATGAGTCGAGATTCACGTTGGTACATGCGGATGGAATGATACGAGTACGGCGCAAACCACATGAAGCGATGGATTCTTCTTGCCAGCAGGGTACTGTTCAAGCTGGTGGGGGTGGCATTCTCGTCTGGCGACTGTTTACGTGGACTGAAATGGGATCCTTGGTACGTGTGACATGGTCCCTCACAGGTCAACGTTACCGGGATATCATGGACGACCATTTGTTCCAGTTTGCGCGTCTTCAACATCCCACTGGGGACCTCATCCTACAACAAGACAATGCACCGTGCCATTGCTCCCGAATTGTATCCGAATGGTTGGATGAACACTCCACCGACGTGACTTCGCTTCCTTGGCCAGCTAGGTCACCTGACCTCAATCCCATCGATCACATATGAGATGTCATCGAGAGAGAGATGTTCGAGGCTCTGACAACCCTCCATCGAATCTTCGTGAACTGTGGGAGCTTGTTCAGGGGTCATGGATCCGTATGGCTTCCCAACGCTTCCGGTGTTTTGTCGAGTCCATGCCGAGAGAAATCGCCGACGTCATCAGGGCGATAGGTGGTGATACACTTTACTAGACAGGTATCTATAATTCAATTGCTCATCAGTGTATAGTAATTGGCCTGAGAGAGACCGGTTGGTCAAATCGCCGAATCACCAGGAATTTAGGACGCAGCAATCGGACGATGTTGGGCCAATGGGGTGAGGAGGGCACAACCCAGTGGCACGCGGGCAGTGGACGGCCGAGGGTAACGACAGCACGCGCGGACAGAGCGACTGTGAGAGCCACACCAACAGAATTTAATTCGTCGCTCTCAACCATCCGTGGCCATATTGCGTCGTCTGCAGGTACGGAAGTCGCCATTCGGACCATTGTCAGACAGCTTATGGCACGAGGCCTACACTCGAGCGGGCCGATCCGCCGCCTACCACAGACCAGCGAGCATCGCTGGCACCGGTTGCAGTGGCGTCGTACCCGAACAACGTGAGATTGCGTCCAGTTGTCTCCAGAGATGGGTCACTGTTTGCATTTGGCGCTGATGACTAGCGCATTCATGTCCGGAGACAAACCGGACACAGCATGGATCCTGCGTTTACCGTAGAACTGCACACGGGTTGCACACTGGGAGTGATTTTCTGGGAAGCCATTTCCTACGATAGGGTGGACATTCTTGGTAGTCCACCGTACCACCCTCGTAACTCAACGGTACGTCGACGACAATCTACGACCTATTATGTTGCTATTCCTGTCTCAGCATCACCGAGCAGTTTTTAAATAGGAAAATGCCCGGCTCCCTCAGGCTTTCCTCCGTAATGTCGACACCCTTCCATGGCCAGCCCGATCTCCCGACCTCTCACTGATCGAACATATTTGGGACATGATGGGACGACACCTGCTCCCTCTTCGGGATGTCAGGGAACTTGCCCCCAATTTGGACACTATATGGAATGCTATCCCTCATGACAGTGTCCGTGAACTGTATACATCTATGCCAGCTGGATAACCGCTTGTATCAGAACCAGAGGTGGCGTTACATCGCACTGACCTGTTCCATTCGTGTAGCTGTTTTATCTGAATAAATGCAATTGCTTTGGAATTGCAATCATTTGCTTTCCTGTACATATACTGTACATTGCACATACCGATTTTCATCTCGAATGGATAATTCCTTCTGTGTGCTTTTTTTCGCAGACAGTGTATATTCATAACTAAATTATTATAATTTATACCTACAACATATCTACAATAATAAAAGAGAATGCCTGTGTGTGTACGGTAGTCATAAATATTTTGCTTATAGCCCATTGAGTTGCTCATGGTGGTCGTTAAACCTTCTTCATAAATATTTCTTCGGGAATTCTTGACAAGAATTTTAAATTTTGGCCGATTATTCTGTATTGTTCTCCGAGTCGCACTGGCCGGTTTCAAATAGGAATTTGAAAAAAAGGAGTTTGATAGAAGCCAAAATACTTACATTCTCTTTCTACAGTAACCAGGAAAAACGACTGCGAACGCGCATGTAACATCTAGCGTACATATGTCTTGTTCGTTTTTATTTTTATTATAATCTTAAATTGACCGTATTTAAAATACCAAAGAGTAAAAGCATATTCAACGAAATAATGCTCCCTGACTGACGGCCACAATAAAATCATTAGTAAGTCATAAGGGCTATTTTGACACCTGCTACGCTCATGATTTCATTCTATAGCTCCTAAAGAACTACAAATGGAATTGATTGAGCTCTCACAAGATGACATTTTAAAGTCCTTATTTGATGCTAAGAAAGATCTGATTGAAATACTGAAAATGCAATAGAATACCCACGCTTTCGGCAGCATGCACGAAAAATGCTTTCTTGCTTTCCAACCACTTATTCTGCGAATCTATATTCTCTTACCTAACCCAAATCAAGACGCCCTTAAGGTCACAAATGATGGATACCCATCTAAAGATCAGCTAAAACTGCGGACTTCTACATGTCGCAACCAAATATTCAAATGCTTTCCAACAAAAAGCAGTCACAACAAAGTCATTAAAAGGTTAGATGACTTTAGAATTAACCATTGTTTTTCCCATTTTTTGAAGTTAGTTAGTACATAGTAATGTTTTTACAAAATAATGTTTATTTCGAAGGATATCTAATTAAAGTATCTTGAATGCGGCTTTATTAGATTACATCTTACTTAATGCGGCCTTATTAGATTGCATCTAACTTAATGTGGCTTTCCAACACGAAAAGGTTCCCCACCTCTGATCTAAATGATTTCATGCAGAAAAGAACTGTAGAGAAGCTCGAAGAAGGCCGCCGAGTGAATGATGTTGCCAGTGAGTTTGGAATCGCTCATAGTGTGGTATCCAGGCTCTGGCCTGCGTTTGACGTACACTAGGTAGTCTCCCTAGGTCTACTACTACGCATGAAAACGGATTTTTAGTTATAATAGCAAATCATAATCACCGCACCACGTCCGGTCATCTTGCGAGTCTCCTCCATTTCAGCACAGTAACGCGGATATCCCGACAAACTGTGGCAACACATCTGAAACATATAGAGCTATATGCCCGAAGGCCTGTAGTCTGTGTACCTGTATCCAGAGCTCAACGTAGAGCACTTTTTGAGCGGTGTTGTATCCACAGAAATTGGACACGTCATAAATGGGCCAATGTATTCTTCACAGAGGAGAGCCGTTTCAGTCTGTCCTCGTGTTATAGACGTCAGTTGATCCGGCGTGAAAGTGGTACTTGTCAGTTGATCTGGCGTGAAAGGCGTGGTACTTTTACTTGTCAGTTGATCTGGCGTGAAAGGCGTGGTACTTTTACTCGTCAGTGCTTGTAGTTGATCTAAAGTTTACTGTAATAACATAGTCCGGTTACGTATTGTTGAAAAAACTACAGAAACGAAAGATTGTTGGGTGTTATATTAGTGGTTAGGAAGAATTCAGTACTTGTAGTTGATCTGCAGTTTACTGTAAGTGGTGCTTGTCAGTTGATCTGGCGTGGTACTTGTCACTTGATCTGGCGTGAAAGGCATGGTAACTTGTACTTATCAGTACTTGTAGTAGATCTAAAATTTACTATAATAACATAGTCCGGTTATATATTGTTGAAAAAACTACAGAAAGGAAAGATTGTTGGGTGTTATATAAGTGGTTAGGAAGAATTCAGTACTTGTAGTTGTTCTGTAGTTTACTGTAAGTGATAATTGTCAGTTGATCTGGCGTGAACTGGCGCGGTACGTATCAGTTGATTTGTCAGTTGATCTGGCATGAAAATGGCACTTGTCAGTTGATCTGGCGTGAAAGGCATGGTACTTGTACTTGTCAGTATTTGTAGCAGATCTGAAGTTTACTGTAAGAACATCGTCCGGTTATATATTGTTGAAAATACTACAGAAAGAAAAGATTGTTGGGTGTTATATTAGTGGTTAGGAAGAATTCAGTACTTGTAGTTGTTCTGTAGTTTACTGTAAGTGGTACTTGTTAGTTGATCTGGCGTAATCTGGCGCGGTGCGTGTCAGTTTATTTGTCAATTGATCTGGCGTGGTACTTGTCAGTTGATCTGGGGTGAAAGTGGTACTTGTCAGTTGATCTGGGGTGAAAGTGGTACTTGTCAGTTGATCTGGGGTGAAAGTGGTACTTGTCAGTTGATTTTGCGTGAAAGTGGTACTTGTCAGTTGATCTGACGTGAAAAGGTATGGTACTTGTACTTGTCAGTTGATCTGACGTGAAAGGTATGGTACTTGTACTTGTCAGTACTTGTAGTAGATCTGAGAAGTTTACTGTAAGAACATCGTCCGGTTATATATTGTTGAAAATACTACAGAAAGGAAAGATTGTTTGGTGTTATATTAGTGGTTAGAAATAATTTAGTACTTGTAGTTGTTCTGTAGTTTACTGTAAGTGGTATTTGTCAGTTGATGTGCCGTGATCTGGCGTGGTACTTGTCAGTTGATCTTGCGTGAAAGTGGTACTTGTAAGTTGATCTGGCGTGAAAGGCATGGTACTTGTACTTGTCAGTTGATCTGGAGTGGTACTAGTCAGTTGATCTGGCGTGAAAGGCATGATACTTGTACTTGTCAGTTGATCTGGAGTGGTACTAGTCAGTTGATCTGGCGTAAAAGCGGTACTACGTACCAGCGCAGGAATGTGCCGCAAAAGGGGCAGACACGGCGGTGCTGGGATAATGATGTAAGGAGACCTGATGAATAATGGACGTACCGAACTCCAAGTGCTGGAAATTGAGACTACGGCGGGCGAACAAAATTGCAACGAATCTTTTCTACGTCATGTTCGATTATTTCGTAGTGCTACTGTATAAGCGAAGACTTTCTGTTCATGAATGACAACGAACACCTAATCATACGAGAGCATTGCAGACACTTCTGGAGACCGAGGATGTTGTCGCATCGACTGGCCAGTACGCTTTCCAGACCTCAACCCCTTGGAACACGTTTGGGACGCAATGGGGAGACTCATTGGTGCTTGAAATCCCCCTCCAGAAAACAAACAGGGCCTCATCCGTGCTCTGAGGGAGGAGTGGGCCAATTTACCTCAGGAACTCGTGGATCACTTGCTGCTCAGCATGCGACGGCGTGAGAGCTGCATCGCAATTCGTGGTGGACATATCCATACTGAAATGTTTCTACTGCTGGTTATCAGTAAACACTGTGCATACATTAACCAACTATGTCCTTCGGAGCTTTGTAACGTTTGAGTAAACACTGATTACGATGTAATTTGTGCGTCATTTATAAACAAACATTTCAGTCTTTTCATGTCTTCGTATGCTGGCAACATAATCCCCCCCCCCTTTTTTTTTTTGATTGGAGGTTTAACGACCACCGCGAGCAACTCAATGGGCTATAAGCAGTCTCCCGTCCCTAATTTCGGGTCACTGGTTCCAGGGAAGGGAGAGAGCCAGTGCCGTAAGACAAACACAACATCCATGCCTCACCGGGATTCGAACCCGGACCCCTAACGGACGAATGATCAGATGCCATCGCCTAGACCACTGCGCCACCGGGGCGGCTTCCCCTTTTAGCTGCGATCATGTATTATTTTTCTTATACAGGTAAAAAGGTTGTCCATCCCTAGGTTCTGAACACCAGTGTATTTTGGAAACATCAATAGAAATGCGACTGTGTAACAAATCGCTGCATTTTCAGAAGCATGAAAATCGTGGAAAAGCTGTATTAGCGAGAAATGCAAAGGGTTTGAGAAAGATAACTTTCGTAACGAATAAAATATCACATTCGTTTTACGATATTTTAGTTTTCTACTTGGATTCGGCGTTGGAAATGTCTAGTCGCATTTCGTAAAATAGAATTGGAGATGGCAAATGGTGACCAATAATACGCAATTTCCGGATCACAGCAACAGAAGAATTAAGCGGAAATCGTGCTACATGTTGCTTTTGCAGGACGACGGGAATTTCTGTGAGAAATTATGGAAGGCATCGACTTCACCGTTGCGTTTGGTCATTCCGGCGAGGTAATAGACTTCGAATATGAACTTCCATTTTGCTGGGAACTGACAATTTCTATCTGAAATATTCATAACACTGTCATGTTGACAGAAGGCGTGAAATACGTCGCTCTCAGTGCAGTGAAATTGCTTTAAGGTCTGAAAAGATGGAAATAATAAAGAAAGAAAACCGTGGCCCTGTGAATGGAGACGAAAAATTATTTGAAGCGACATTTCGATGCTGAAGTGATAGGTTGAGAGACTTCTTGGTAAAATCCTGTCGAGATATTACAGAGAAATAAATCACAAACTTTGCTGTTTTGAGAGGATTGGGGAACGCTGCTGACACTAATAATGAATTTTTCATGCATCAGTCAGTTTACAACAAAATTATCATACAACCATAAAGTTTCAAGCAAATTGAGAATACGTACATATCGTGCTCATACTAATTGAATAACCGTTGCAGTCTTGCGATTCTAAGTAAAAAAGCAACAAGAAAGACTTTCGCTGGAAGAATAACACTTTCAGGAGAAGTAAATATTTATTTTCTTCTGCCTGGTTATTGTTAAAATTCAAGATCGCGAGGATTTGTATTAGACTTCTATATCAAACCAAGATTATTTTTGTTAGATCGAAACTCATTCCTTGTTTCCATGTCAGGATATTTCTCGTGTGACTACATTCTATCCTTGCTTAAATACCACGTCTATCTAAACAAATATTTGCACGTTAAGGTCTCCACACAAAACAACTCCACAATTAGTTAAAACATTAAAAAAAAGTCATAATCAGCATGATTAATAAACATTTCAATTCGCAAATCGCTTCCATTCCCTTCAGCGTAGTCGTACAAAAGCGGCTCGGGGTAAATACAGGGTGTCCGTAAATGAAGTGTACACATTCAGTACGCTATTAAAAAAAAGCTACAATAAATAACTTACTTTTAATGCCAAAACACATGGTAACTGTGAAAGGGTTTTTTTAAATCTCAGTAGGTCTCCATGTGTGCTCTGTTCGTTACTCTCAGGATGTCTAAACGATAGTCCAGTTCAACCCTCGTACGCTGTAGAATCTCAGGTGTAACAAGGAAGAAAGCTGCAGTAATACGTTCTTTGAGCTCAATAATAGGTGTAACATTTTTCTTGTACACAATGCCCTTAATAAAGCCCCAAAGAAAAAAAATCGCGTATGGTAATATCAGGAAAACGGAGTGGCCATGCCGTTGGACACCCCACGTCCAATCCAACGCCTTGGAAAATGGTGGTCAAAAGAAAAATGATGATCCGAGGTCAATTCAACAATTTTTCTCTTGCTGTGTGTTGCTAAAACGTAGGAAGAGCGATGTCTTTTTTTATTTACAGTATTTGGAGGATTGTCACTTAGGTCTAAAGATCTGCGTACATCCAAAGACCAGTGCGGGAGCGCTCCAGCTTGCTGGTAAATGATGTCTTGAATACCCTGGAGTTGTGGAATTGCGAATTGTCCTAATATGTCCAGGTATGTTATGCCATTTAATGTTGGTTCAGCGAAGAAAAAGGGCCCTAACACTGTGTCTTAAGGTCTCCGAGTGCTTTTGCCTTTCAAGACACTTCCTATTGCTTTGAATTTATTTACACATTGTTCGATGCTCCTTCGTGCCGGGGGCTGTCTCTTGTTCTCCGTTCTGAACTTACGCCGAACTGTTGTTAGAGATTTTGACTCCACAAACCAAAACACACACGCTGTTTTCTCCACTGCGGAAGCCATGTTTGTTATATTATATTTCGTGTTTGACGAGATTTTTCATTACATGAGACAACTGGCGCCATCTTTTATCTGACTTAACAAACTTTAACACTTGTCATGTCTCTTACTAAAGTAAGGTTTTTTCTATATTTTTTAATAGCATACTGAAGTACAATCTTAATCACAAATCCTCTTTTCACAAATATTCGATGTTAGCACAGTATCATATACGTGCCGCTCCTGCAACGCAGTGGTCTAAGAACTTGCTTCTGACCATTCGTCCCAGATGTGTTCGGGTTCTAATTCACAGGTGGGACATGCATGTTGTGTTTCTCTTACGACACTCGCTCCATTCCCTTCCTGGATTCAGTGGCCCTAAATTAGGAACGGGTGACTGCTTATAGCCCATCAAGTTGCTCACAGTGGTCGTTAAACCCCCAATCAAAAACCCGGTTAGGTATGGGTGTTGTTTTTGTCTTTCGACACTGGCACTCTCCTTTCCGTGGAACCGCCGGCCCTGAATTAGGGACGGAAAACTGCCTATAGCCCACTGAGATACTCACAGTAGTCGTTAAACCTCACTCTTCTCACATATTACATTCGAAGATCAGACTACTTTCCGTCAATACCATCAAGTCAATGTGCGTCAAGAACACACGACGTAAAGCATGATTCCGTTGTACGTAGTACCATGTTACTCACTTCATTACTCGCGGAAGTGTATTTTATTTACCTTTTACCCACTGTCAATTGTTACCAAAACGTATAAGGAAATTTATGGAAGTAACGTGCTATTCGGAACGAAATTCTAACGAGAAAAACAAAAAGGAACGTTACATTTAAGTTATACGCCAGAATAAGTCCTTTTCCAAGATTTTCACTGAAAGGGTTTGTGACGTGTCATTATTATCATAACTCAGTTGGGTCCGTGACCACGTGACACTCTCAACATTTATCCAGACTTCTCGATCTTCCGCCAGCACTCTACGACCAGTTCTTCCCGCTGTTGCTCTCACATCTCCGCTCACATTATCTTTGTACGTAATACTTGGTCTTCCTAAAGTTCTCCCACTCCCACATGTGTAGTATAGCCCAAGACTAGTGTATCCTTTCGGATTCTATCCGCATGTCTGACCCATTTCAGCCGTCTGGTTTTCATTACTTGAATATACTCATTTTTCGATATACTGCATTATAGCTCTTCAAGTTCCTCATGATGCGTTCCTCTCTATCCATCCGCTTCAGTACCAACTATAATACCATACATTTTCCTCAAGATTATTTTTCAAAGATTTTCAATTCTGGTAAAAAAATTTTCCGTGCGTTTTGTGTCTCTCATTCATACAAAATCACTACGAATGCCAGTATTTTATGCAGCAGTATTTTGGTGTTCCTTGAAATGAATTTTGATGTGTAAACCCTATTTAATCCAAAACCACACCAAGTTCCAGCGTGTAGCCTAGCCTTCAATTTCGCTATCGTTCTTCCTGTTTCTGAAAACATGGCACCATGACATTTAAACTCTCTCATCCTGCTGAATTTGTATGTTTTAAGGCACAGCTGTGGTTGCGCCACATTTCTCATCATGTTGGTGTTGTTTCCAGAAAGAAGAACGTATGTTGTCATCATTTGGTATGGTCAATGGAAATGCAAATATATTTGTTTGCTCACTTGGAAATTCTAATTTCCACCATTTGCTGCTCGCTGTTGATCAGATATTATACAAACCATTGGAATAAAAAACCCAGTTTATTGAAATAAACATATCACTGGCTTCTGATCAGCCTTCCAATATGGGTCCGGGATGAAGTCCAGGATGAAGCACAGGTAGTGTGTTTGTCGGATGGTGCTAGCTTTCTTCCTTCGCTAGAACTAGCGGCCCTAAATAAGGAACGGGAGGATAATTATAGTCCAAGATGAAGTATGGGTGGCGTGTTTGTCTGATGGGGTTACCTTCCACCCTTCGCTGGAACTAGCGGCCCTAAATAAGGAACGGGAGGATGATTATAGTCCAGGATAGGGTATGGGTGGTGTGTTTGTCTGGTGGTGCTAGCTTTATCCCTTCCCTGGAACCAGCGCTCCTACATAACGACCGGGAGAATTATTATAGTCCAGGATTAAACATGGGTGTTGTGTTTGTCAGATCGTGTTAGCTTTCTTCTGTCCCTGGAACCATCGACCCTAAATGAGGAACAGGAGGATGATTATATTCCAGGATGAAGCATGTGTGGTGTGTTTGTCTTATGGTGCTAGCTTTCTCCCTTCCTCGGAACCAGCGGCCCTAAATATGGAACGAGGGGATGACTATAGTCCAGGATGAAGTATGTGTCGTGTGTTTGTCTGATTGTGCTAGCTTTCTCCTTTCCCTGGAACCAGTGGCACTACATGAGAGACTGGACGATGATTACAACTCTCTGAGTTGGTCATGGTGTTTGTCAGAAGTTGGTCATGGTTGCTGTCAGAAATTCAGAAACTGAAAAAACAGGAAAAGTGAATCTACTATTAGATCTAAGAGGAGAAACAGGAAGGATAATGACATCCTGAATGGAGGGAGTGAATATTAAAGTGAAAAAACAGGACTTGAAGCACGAGGTGCTTCAGAATAAGTGGAAAGGAACCAAATAAATAAATACATCGCTCTTTCCATGTTCCAGAAACATATAGCATCCGAAAAATCGTTTTTCAGCCCCCGCTGTGGAATTGAACCAACAGAACTCTCGATCTCTAGCCAAGCGCGTTACATATACGCCACGGTGGCCAACAATCCACTGTGCTATGTGTATTTTTAAGTCAGCTTCTGACATCATAAATCCGTAAGATGGGCTCAGCTACTGTGACGTTTCCATCTGGTGGGCAGGAACGGCACTAGCTATATATATGTATATATCCAGTGCTTACGTATGGTGCAGAGACGTGGACCTTAACTGAAAGAGACATACAAAGGCTGCAGACAACTCAAAGGGGCATGGAGAGGTGCATACTTGGTGTAACCAGGAGAGATAAGAAGAGGAACTCGTGGATCCGACAAATGACAAGAGTGGAAGACATCATGATCAGAGTTAAATCCCTGAAATGGCAATGGGCTGGACATACTGCCAGAAGGACAGATCATCGATGGACAGCCGAAATTTTAGATTGGATTCCAAGGGACAGGAAAAGACCAAAAAGAAGACCACATGGGAGATGGGTGAATGAAATTCGAAAGTATGCAGGGGTGACATGGAGGAGACTGGCACAAGACAGACCGTTGTGGAGGAAACTTGGGGAGACCTTCGTCCAGCAGTGTATTGATACTGGTTGACAATGATGATGATGATGATGATTATAGCAGTTAAATCCAAAGGGCGAGATCCAAGGTGAAAATACTCCAGCTACGTGGCGACAGTTAATAAATAAATACATCGCTCTTTCCACGTTTCAGAAACACACAGCATCCGAAAAATTGTTTTTCAGCACCGCTGGGGAATTGAACCAACAGAACTTTCGATATCTAGCCGAGCGCGTTATATATACGCCACGGTGGCCAACAATCCACGGTGCTATGTGCATTTTTAAGTATATATATGTGTATTTTTAATAATATATATATATCTAGTGCCGTTCATGCCCACCAGATGCAGACGTCTTAGTAGCTGAGCCCATCTTACGGATTTATGATGTCAGAAGTTGACTTAAAAATACACATAGCACCGTGGATTGTTGGCCACCGTGGCGTATATGTAACGCGCTTGGCTAGAGATCGAGAGTTCTGTTGGTTCAATTCCACAGCGGCGGCTGGAAAACAATTTTTCGGATGCTGTGTGTTTCTGGAACGTGGAAAGAGCGATGTATTTATTTATTAACTGTCGCCACGTATTTGGAGTATTTTCACCTCGGAAAGGAACCTGATGAGTTTGTGATTTTTTTTATGTACGGAAAACAATGTGCTAAAGACAATTACGAAAACAAAAGCGACATTTGCCACAGTCACCAAGGGGACATATTATTCATCTCTATCAAGAAAAACACTTGGAATTGTGAATCCCGTAAGGCATTCTTCCTCTTCAGATTTTTCAGTTCTACAAACGTGCAGCGAAGATATCTCTTCGCTTTAAGGTAAACCAATGTTTCATCTCTCAGCTATTTAAAATTTTGTCAGTAAAAATCAGGACTCACTGTTCGTAATTGCAAAAAGAGAATGTTTCTTCTCTTCATTGCTTCTCAGTCCAGAAATAAAAAGTAAACAAACCTACAAATTAAAAACTATTGCCAGATTCATCGCAGATCAGTAATCGTGGTTTGAACAAATAAAAATAAAGTTCACTGCTGTGACTTCGTGTATTTCCTTTTTTACCTTCCGGCCACTGCGAACTGAGATCATGATTTGTTGAGGAGAAAGACATAATTATTTGTCTCAAGATTTTATGGTTGCTGTCTGAAATGTGGTGTTCTAATTTCTTCTTCAGTGTAATGGCATTATTTAAGTTTGACTGAAAGGAGGCGCACTGAGAACAGCTAAGATCTTGAGGGATATTTATTTCCCTAAAAATGTTTTGTGCTCCGCATGATCGCGATGAAAATAATACGCACAAAGCTCGTTAGTATGGACCTCTTTCTAAAGGATTTTTGTTATAGCGGACGAAATACGTGTGCGGTAGTCAAGGTATTGGTCTGTACCTGTGATAAAAGACTGCATGTTGTTTCACGAAGTGACTGCTAGGAGGCTGTCGCCGCGATTTTATCTCCAGTATTTTATCCCAATGTTTACTCATTTTTGCATGGTTTTGTTGCCATCGTTGGAAGATCAGCAAATCCACGGGTTGTAAAAGGTATTATTGGCCAGCTCCGTGTGTGTGTGCATCTTTTCAACTCCAAGAAAACTTGGTTTAAATTCCAGATTTCTGTTGATTGGTTTTTCAGTAATATTTTACCTACTGTGAGTAAATATGAGGTAAAGTAACTAAATATGAGGAAGTGAAACATCCTGCTGATGAAGTGATGGCTTTGCTAATTTTTGATGACACACCTCCTCTCCGTAGCACTGAGAAGCTTGTCAGTAATGACGGTAAGATAAGGTGCATCTTCTTGCCAGCTGAAGATACGTCGCTGATCCAGACAATGGAGCAAGCCGCAAAATTTCCAGTATCATATGTAAGATAGAAAGTCAAAACGTAATTCCCCTATTGAAGAACTTTGAAAGTACTGCATGTATTGAAAATATTTTTTATTGACATGTAACTTGACATGTTCTGTTTTAGTTGGCTGCAGTTTGAAGCTCCAGAGATGTTACGTTCCTGCACTACATAGATTAAAAATGGCTACTGTACTGGTTGGAAGGACGTTCGGTCCTTGGTTCATCATGGACAATCACTGTACCACGACTGAAATCGCGATACCCCGTCCTCACCTGCTGCACTCTCATCACGTTCGAGTCGTACACAGCTTGAAGTTCACGGTGAATTTCAAAGCGGCGTCACTTTTGCCGACAAGAAGCGAATGAATGACTCCTCGGACTTCTTCCTTTGTCCATTCAACCAGTACAGTAGCCATTTTGAATCTGTGTAGTTTAGGAACGTAATGTCTCTGGTGTTTCAGACTGCAGTCACCTAAAACAGAACATGTCAAGTTACATGTCAGCTAAAACATTTTCAAAACATGCAGTACTTTTAAAGTTCTTCAATACGAAAAGTTACTTTCTGACTTTCCCTTGTATATCTCTACCCAGATATAGCTAACCAATAGGAGAGAATGGTGTCATTTACTACCAATTGTTCTTTATAACCTGGAAATATATGAGGACTATAGGGAAAAACCAAATCAACATACACTAAACAATATACTCGATAAACAGAAAAGTCTGAATACATTTTACTAAATAAAAAAGTTAAAAAAAGGAAATTTCATTTAGATTTTGTAGATGACACATGAGCTTGTTTTGTGGGGATCTTAGGTACTCTAACTTTTTATTCTATTCTAGTGGAGCTGTGATGCTCCACTGAGAGTGACACCCCACTTGTAGAGAACTGTGGTAAATGAGGGTCAGCAGCTAAAAGGTCATATTTCACCCAATTATACACATGGGGAAACAATAAACCTTCATTATTGAGTGCATAATTCAATCTTTTCCTGAAAGGTATATAATGAATTAGCATTATTTTCTTTCCGCTAAGCTAATTATAATGAATAAGCTCTTTCTACCAGCTAGCTAATGATAATAATGAAGCTTTCCTACTGAGCTTCAAATAGTGAATTCAATTGGTTGTTGTTACTAGTTAATTAAGAACATGAATAAAGTCTCCTGCTAGTAGTGTAGTAATAGTATTGAACAAACTTATAACTGGTAGTAATGTTGTAGCAGTAATTAGAATGTATAAAGTCTTCACGCTGGTTGTTAATGGTAATAAACTAATGATATAAACCTAACAGCCAGACATAGGTCTGACAAAAACTATTAATTGAGAAAGACGTACTTACTCAAAGCTTTTTATTATGCCACTCTTGGTCATATAAAGCACACACACACAACTTGTTTCACAATAATGAAGAATCAAACTAATGGCATAGAACGAAACTCTCTCCTCTTGTATAACAACAAACGATCTCCTTATAACAACAAAATCTCTCCGTACAACACCAAGCTCTCTTTATAACAACACCAAACGCTCTCTTTCGCTATCGATGAACGCGCCTATATATACTGGCTACCACCACGTCATGACTTACACTCATTGCCAGATCTCATTCATCGGATGAAATAATATTTCGTTCAGTAAGAAGATAATCTACATAGTAAAATAAAATAACCAGAGATAGTAAAATCAAAAGGAAAGTGAATATAGAGTATACGTTACAGGTAATACTTCTGGTGAAGTGCTGCTAGCTTTACCATGAGAAATCGTATTATCTATAGAGTAGAAATTTCTAGATGGGTATAGCCACGCATCACTAGCTCCAAACGACTTCCCTACGGCTGGCTTGTTTGGTTGGGCTTTTCGAATTCATATGCCATGCACGTTGATCCCACAGAAACGTTCTTACATCAAACATTTATAGTGTTGCGCAGCTCTCATAGGATTTCTTTCAAAACTGCAGAAGGTTTTAACTGTAGAATCAAAACTGAACTTCAAAGAAAATTAAGCAAAACTGTCTTTTGGCATTTCGTGTCCCTGACACCGCATTTTCATGCCACACTCTGAGCATACGTGCGACTCCGTAGCACCAACTTTTAACATCTTTATTAATTTTAGTTTCCGGCTAACAGTTTGGCTGACATACTTTCTTTTCTGCACCATATACAATTTCTACGACCGTAGTAAGACCAGTAAAGACATTTGGCGGATGAGAAGAATCGTGAAGATTGAGCATTTTATAAAGACTGATCGTGATTCGAGTGTGCGGTGTCACCAAAACGGACAAAATTAGGATTGAAAAAGAAAGAATAATGATAATAGATAATTGTGCTAATTATAATGGCAGGAGAGAGACTTTAAAAATAGTAATAATAAGGAATTTGTCGGTTACAGACTTATAATTGAAATGTAATCATAATGGCAGTTTATTGAGCTTTTTATCATTGCAATGATTTATGAGTTATAAAGATTATAAGTTTATTTTAATAATGCTAATAATAATAATAATAATAATAATAATAATAATAATAATAAAAGGCAAAAGGAAGCAATCATTATCGACGTATCTATACCGTTGGACATAATATACAAAATACCTATGCAACATATATCAACAAGTATGTGGAGATTAAACAGATGTGAAAGCTGAAAACAGTTCACATACGTCCATGGATTATTATCTTTATCTCTGCAACTGGTATAATTCCTCAGACTCTTATAACCCAGCTTGATGCTTTAGGTGTACAACTCCTAAGGCCCAGAATCCAAGAAGCAGTAATTCTCGATACGTGCCATATCGTACCACGATTTTTAAACCATGAATGATTATATCTTTTCTTCACTTCATGTCTGTAATGAAAAGTGAACCGTGGTACAGATGCCACTGCTGTTGATGAGAAAATCAAATCAAATATAATAATAATAATAATAAGTGATTGAGTTTAGAAGGAAGGCCAAAATATTCACACCTGTGCAATGCATTCCCTGGTATAGGAATGCATAGCACAGGAAGTGAACGGTACTGTTTAAACAGTAGCATGACGGAAATGAAATTAAAGAATGATGTAACACACAGGGTATAACTATGAAAAGTAATGTCTTCAGTAGTGACTTTACTTAACTGTGTATTAAAAGCGTAGCAGCAGAAGAAACGAAAATCTTTGGGAAAGATCAGCGTTCAAATGACGCAGTTCCTAGAACCTTTCGTCGAAACATTTCCACGTTATGCTAGCACTTCCAGCAAATTTTAGTGATACGTACACGTTCGTCGTCTTGTTAACCTATTGTATCGAATATATTTTCATATATGTTTAATGATTTTTCAAGAAATGAAGATTTATCGATTCATGGAGAAAAGCTGGAGATAACAGACACGTACGTTTATCTTGGACAGCAGATATCAAGTGAGGGTCACATTGATGAAGAAATTAATCGGCGTACAAAACTTGCCTGGAGAGCTTTTGGAAGAAACAGCATAATTTTCAAGACCAATATGCCATTATGCCTTAAAAGAAAAGTGTTTGATCAATGCATCCTTCCAGTGCTTACGTATGGTGCAGAGACGTGGACCTTAACTAAAAGAGACATACAAAGGCTGCAGACAACTCAAAGGGGCATGGAGAGGTGAATGCTTGGTGTAACCAGGAGAGATAAGAAGAGGAACTCGTGGACCCGAAAAATGACAAGAGTGGAAGACATCATGATCAGAGTTAAATCCCTGAAACGGCAATGGGCTGGGCATAATGCCATTAGGACAGACCATCGATGGACAGCCAAAATTTTAGATTGGATTCCAAGGGAAAGGAAAAGACCAAAAAGAAGACCACATGGGAGATGGGTGGATTAAATTCGAAAGTATGCAGGAGTGACATGGAGGAGACTGGCACGAGACAGACCGTGTGGAGGAAACTTGGGAGACCTTCGTCCAGCAGTGGATTGATAATGGTTGACAATGATGATGATCAGCAAAGCGCATGCTGGAAGGATATATTTCGTCATAGCCTAAAAGGGGGAAAGGGCATGCTGCAAACACTGAAAGTGCTTCTTTTGCATTTTAATTCCATTTCGTAGCAGTAAATTCCTTGACGATCTTGTAAACCGTTACAGAATTACTGAAGAATCGATCACAACATATCGGAGAGACATTCTTTTACTGTGTCGTTCTCTACGACCTTAAGGTACCATAATTGTGAGCCACTTTACGATCAGATGAAATCAGAGTGATCATGCAATCTCCAAGGGACGTGTTCGCGACCATTATAAATCATAATCTTGATCAAATTTCCCATCAACGTAAGTGGGTAATTTTCAAGAATCGGAACAGTAATCTCATAAACGAGAAATGCGGTTTCCGAGGAAGCCGTATGTAATAAAGGCGACAAGTTGCTCACACGCGATATGATTACATTTAAAAGATTGTTGGGTGTTATATTAGTGGATTGTCCATAAGAGAAACCGACAGGCGTTTAAACATACCCAAGTCAACTGTTTTGGACGTACTGAATAAGTGGAAGACACATGGCGTGCCTGAAGCAGTAAAACGTACCGGCCGACCAAATAAAATCAGTGATAGAGGACGTCGAAGCCTCAGGAGAGTCGTTGTAGCTATTGGACAGAGTACTGCATAAGACCTAAGTGTACAGGTTGGAACCTACGTATGTACACGTACCATTCGCAGAGAACTTCATTCTATGGGTTACCGTGGTCGTGCGGCTGCTCATAAGCCTTTCATCTCCTGTCAGAATGCTACTCGTCGTTTAGCATGGTGTAAAGAACATTTATCGTGGACCATAAATCAATGTAAACGGGTCCTATGGACTGATAAATCCAGGCACACGATCCATCAGTCTGATGGCCGTATGTGGGTATAGCGACAACCGGGGGAACGCTGTTTACCACAGTGTACTGTTCCTACGGTCAAGTTTGGAGTTGGCAGTGTACTCGTGTGTGGGTGTTTTTCGTGGCAAACCTGTTAACCAGCACGCCTACTTCGATATTTTGGGCAATTATGCCCTTACAACCTTGTGGCAATTATATTGAACCGAGCCTTGTTGGTTTCAGCAAGATAATGCACCGAGCCATAGAGCAATGACTGTTACAGCGTGGTTTGACGATAATTCCGTATCGTGTGTGGACTGCCCAGCACAGAGCCCTGATCTTAATCTCATATAGCACCTATGGGATGAATTAGAGCGCCGCATAAGAAGTTTGGAACCAAGGCCTACTACTAAGCAACAGTTAACGGCATCATTATGTACTGAACGGAAGCGCATATCTATCGCTGTGTTCCAAAACCTTGTCGAAGACATGTCTCGAAGGGTCAGTGCATGCAATTATGGTCAAAGGTGGACCGACACCGTAATGATGTCTGTCAATAAATGCCATGTTGTGTTTGTCTTCTAGGTGTCCGGTGACTTTTGTCAATATAATGTATATGTATACTGGCTCACTTCGAAACGCAAGACAGTAGGTAAGCTCAATGTGCAGTATACATCAGGCAGACCGGCTAGTCGGGCATCAGCTCAAGTTCAATTGAGGGGTTAAAATGGACAAAACTTGTGATCTGGCCGCTTCGGACATAACAGGATTGTGGGTGCCAATTGTATTAGTCCAAGCATTACGCAAACGGCCTGTCTTCTGGGCTTTTCACGTACAACCGTAGAAAGGGTTTACTTTGAATGGCACGAAACTTGGTCATAAGTGTCAAAGGATACTGGCGAGAATCATGCATGTTTACAGACGAGCACCACGCGTCCAATCACTGCAGAATACAACATTGGTGTGCCGAAGGCCGTCTCCCAACCTACCACGTATCGGACCACGTTAATAATGTGCTAGAAAAGCCGATGATCATGTCGCGTGTCGATGCTTTCAGTGCAGAACACGAAAGCGCGCTTCCAATGGGCGTTGGAACATTGACACCGGACCGTTAAATACTAAGAAAAGGTTGCTTACAGAGACAAATGAAGTTTACTTTTGCATCATGTGGATGAAACAATCCGAATTTAGAGCAACTAACGTGAGTCCAATGGATCATCCTGCCAGGTGTCAACAGTACAGGGTGGTCTGACGGTTTAGGGAATGTTTTCCTGGAAAGTATTAGCCCATCTCCCCCTACGCACATCGAATGAAATCTGTACGCAACGGCGTATCCGAGTATCGTTGCATACCAAATTTATCTATTCGTGACTACGGTTGATTCTCAAGCATATGGACACGTCCAGCAGAAAAACACATCAACGCGCAAGGCTCGTATCGTCAGTTAATGGTTCAAGAATCGTTTCGCAGTTTTTCTTGATTCAGTGGTTCGTACAGTCCTCTGATTGAAACCCCATCGAGCATTTCTTGGATCAGATAGAACTTGCTGTTTGCTGCGAAACTGTACTGTCATTCAGTACGCAGAAACTGTGTGATAAATCATTTCCGCGTGGAATCTGGTACGTTCCATGCCCCGATGAATTCTGGTTGTTGTGCAGACTAAGGACGATGCAACACGCTACTAAATAAACTACCGTCTCGATGTATGTATGTACACATCTGCTTTAATCTTGAAAATCCCATAAGTTTCACAACTCAGAATAGAACTTGACTTCCAAGATAGCGTGAATCCAATGTTTCCATTTAGATGAAAAGAGAAATGGGAAATATCTAGCGCAAGATTTCATAGTATATATATATATATCAACATGAAATTTCTGGGTTACAGTGGTAAAGGTGAATGTGAGTGCATTTGCGTTCCGAGACCTTAAGGTCCAGATCCATGAAATTTTGGAACATTAAGTGTCTTCTGAAGATTCACTGGTGGATATTATTTTATACGGAACCGTAACCTTTTCCTTCGCTATACAAGTTCCGCATCTGCAACACCTGATATCATTATCCACTTCAGGTAAAAAGTTCCATCTTTTCATTCATGCTTTATTACAGGGAGCATCCTGAAAGTAATGCCTCCTTCTTAATAACTTTTGAAATTTTAAAGTGATTTCAATGAAACTGCACGACATGTACTGTGATATATTACCAATGCGAAAACACAATTTTTGTCAGAATCTAAAATAAAGATCATGAATAACAGAGAAACGCAGCGAGCCGTAATTGAATTCCTGGGAACAGGGGAATGTGAGGCTCCAGAAATCAACAGAAGACTTCTGGAGGTGTATGGAGCTGGCATAATTGATATCAGTTATGTCCGAAGATGGATGAAGACGTTTCGAGATGGAGAAAGTTCAGTCTTTGACAATCAACGGAGTGGAAGACCCGCAACTGCAGTGACACATGCCAACATGCAACGAGCGAAAGACCTCATCACAGCTGATTGTCGTGTCACCATCCATGAGTTGTGTGATGCAATTCATTGTGGCCATAGTGCAATGGAAACTTTAATTAGGGATCCGGGCTATAAAGAAAATTGTTCAAAGTGTTCACGGGTTATGTTTATTCCCAGCAAAAACAGTCTTGCTGGCCCAGCAGTATGTTGCCGCTGCCGAACCGTCAATAAAATGTCCGGGCGGCCAGCAGTTCAGGCCAACAGCTGGCCAACAGTTGGCACCCCATCAGTTGTCATAAGCCACAACAGGGCCATCAGTGGGCCATCACTGGCAGTAGCTGCCACAAGTGGCCCTTCAGTGGCCCTGCAAGCACGTGCCAGAAATGATGGCTAGCCTAATGTGGTTCGCTAGTGTGCCGTTAGTGGCAGCCAGCAAACCACGTGATGTAACTGGTGGCTTGCCGAATCTTGTCCGCCAATTTCCCAGTAGTAGACATAATAATAATAAAAAAAGGTAACCGCAGTTTCCCAAAGCTAGAATTTTTTTCCCCCTTACGACGCTTGCGAATTAACGAACGGCGCTGGGGAAATTTTCTCAACATATCGGAAAAACACCAGATTGTATCTGAGTAGATTTGAACGTGGTCAGTTTGCGTGATAGCTGAGCTCTCTACCGACCGGACTAATTTGCCACGCTCGAGCGTATGCTAAAGCTGTCTGTTTGGTATGCAATGTGTAATCGAATGCTTCCCTCTTTCATTTTACAATATTGCGAGGTATTTTTTGTAAAAGTCAGTTTCATATAATTGATAAATTAATTTTTTCGACGTAACGATAGTTTTTTTTTTTTTTTTTTTTTTTTTACCTTAGTGGAACTTTACTCATTTTCAAGGCATGTACATACTTAGAGTCGCTTTCCAAAGTTTTGTACTGTCCTTGCCGTCTTGAAAACAGATTGTTGAATAAATATATATTTACCCGGGTTCATGTCACATTCTGTTACATTTGTAACGTTGCGTCTTTCCTTTCCGTTGTCCGAAGCAACATTTGTTTTAAAGAGTAAAATATATTTTATTTTACTTCTCGTTATTTTTAGAAACGAATTCCTCCCAGTCTTGTGTATTCAACCCATGGATGAGTACCCCACACAGCGCTGCTTTTTTTTTTTCAAATAATTAATAAATTTTGTAAGCGTATAGTTTTTTTCTCCAACAAACGTTATTTTAATGGTTTTCCAGGATATTTGTTTCAAGCGGTTTCAAATTTTTTTTAGTTATTCATCCACTCCATTCCATTAATTGTTATTCATGGGAATGGAGTGGGTGTATTTCATGGCTGTAATCTAGTATTTCACGGCTTAATCTGATATCTTCGTCGACGTAAAATTTCATTAGGAAATTAATTTGCCTCTCCACAAATGGAATTTTTTTCTTAATATCCACTAAAATAACACGATGGCGATAGCGTCGTCTTCAACTAACTGGAACCATGAGAGACACAGCAAGTGTCGCTTCTGCGCATGCGCAGTCCCGTTGCCTCCACCTGCTGTTGGGGGGTTGCATTGGTTGCCAGCAACGGGCCACTAGTGGCACTTGCTTGGAAGCCCACAATTCACGGCGATGCTGCAGAGCCATCAATGGCTCGCCAACCGATAGCGCTGCCACCAACGGACCACTTCCGGGGCGTGAGCGGCAGATTTTAGCCAGCAGTGACCCATCACTGCCAGCTGGTGGCCAGCAGTTTCCCAGCACTTGTGTTTTTGCTGGGTTGTATTTGTTCCAAGAAACATAACCCGTGAACAATGTGAGCAAAGAGTGGATATGTGCTGGAACCTGTTGGACTGTTATGAGAGAGAGGGTGAGGTGTTTTTCTCTAATGTTGTGACGGGTGATGAAACCTGGGTGTTCTTTCATAACCCAGAAACAAAGCGTGCGTCAATGGAATGGCACCCCCACATCCTCACCTCGACAGAAAAAGGTGACAACTACTCGTTCCGCAGGGAAAGTGATGGTGACAATTTTCCGGGACAAACGTAGTGTCATTTTGACTGATTTCCTTGAGCGGGGTGCAAAAATAAACAGTTCTCATTATGTGCAGACATTGAAGAAGCTAAAGAAAGCTATCAGAAGGAAAAGACGTGACATTCCACTTCATAATGTTTTTTTACACCATGATAACTCACGTCCCCACACCTCAATGGAGCCAAAATGGGGTGGACGGTGATGCCCCCCCCCCCCCTACAGTCCTGATTTGGCTCTCTCATAATTTTTCCTGTTTGCTCCTTTGAAAAACACCCTTCGTGGGGAACGTTTCGACGATGTGACAGATGTTAAACTGGCTCATGGGTGAAACGACAGCCTCAGGAATTTTTCCAAAATGAATTTTACCAATGAGTTCAAAGATGGCGGAAATGTATAGATGTTATGGACAATACTTTGAATGGGCTAGCATTATTAACAATATGTCCAAGTATACAAATTTTGAAGATGACAATCCGATTTTTGGCGTAAATGTGACAAGGATGGTAAGTCAGATAAAATCCGAAAACTTGAAAATTTTCATCGTCCTGGAGCGGGACTTGAACCCGCGTCTCCCAGAAAACACCCGGGTATGCTAACCACTACACCACCCAGAACGACCAAGTTTCAAGTTTCCGATGTCCAAGTATTTTGCCATCAAGTTTCACATTTTTGCAGCTACAAATAGAAATCTTGTGAGGGACGGGGCATTACTTTCAGGATGCTCTTTGTACAAAAGTAAAACAGTACAAAACATTAACGCCTATAAACTATTTACTGTCTTTGCAATTTGTTTTCAATCCAGTAAAAAGCTAGTAGTCAGTCAATATTAAAATAATTAAGAAAATAAATGGGCATATTTTTTAAATATCTGGCCTAAAAGTATTCAAAGCAAGCATTCCAAAATTATCAGCAAGTGTTTTCATGTATATCTCTCCGGTTCTTCAACGTACGATTTGAGAAAGCTTTTATCTCTTTTTCTTTGTTTAGCAAAACAGTAGGGAAGCTGGGAACAACTAAGGAAATCGCCCGCATAAATGCGTCAGAATAGGATGTAAAGTCTGCTTAAAGAATATTTATAAGACATGAAAATGCAAACGATTTCAATGATTGCTTGAAAATATCTTCCTGTGTCTTTCTTTCCCTTAAAAATTAATTTCACTGTTCAATTTCCGAACGTAACGGATTCCACCCTTCCCAGTTTTTGAACAAAATGATTTTAAAAAGTTTCTAAAAAGCAGAGTAGATCATTTAAATATGTAATGCATTAAGAAGGATTAAGTATCTGAAAGAACTTTTAGCAGTAGTTCCTAATTTTTAAATATACATTTTACGTAAGGATTTTATTCTCATTTTTTCTGGTTTTCATTATTTATAATATTATATTGTTTCACGATCTCGCAGTTCGTTTTCTTTTTTTTTTCCCCAAATTATGAAATAAATGGGAAAAAAAAGATATAAGACTTGAAAATTAGATGGAAGTTTTAGAAACGAAAACACTGTTTTTAGTGTACCGAAAACATTCTATATAAAGTTGTCTTTCACTTTTTCTCAAAACAAAGTCGTTTTAGTAATGCTTCCACGGAAAAAAAAAATTGTTTTCCTTCGGCAAAATGAAGCGCAGCGGTTATTTTTACCACATTTTGAAAATAATCAAACCTGTCAGCCACGTTTGACGGAGATCCTGAAAGCGCATTCTAGTAGTAACTGGATCTTCCGATGCTCACCTCCTTTAGTGCGGAAAAGAGCAGTCGATTGATTTGTCTTCAATCAATTGATTAGCAGGCTATAGCGCTCGATGTATCCCCTCTCTTTGTCTCTTGGTGTCCGTCCCTCTAGAATCTCTTTCACGTGTAGCTTGAATCTCTTCCACAGCGGGGCGCTCTTTCGTCGGCCGCGGAAAAAGAATCCGTTTCGAGTCACGTGACAGATTCTGGGAGAGCGATGCCCGTCTGAATCTGCAGTCCCAGGCCTCCCGCCGAGGAGAAAAGGGGTAGGAGAGGAATTATCCCTAAGTTGCTCTCCCTCTGGGCTAATTATGTTATCGACATGTGCCCGAAGCATTAATTGACAATCAATGCCTCAAACTTTCTAACGGATATGATTAATATTTGTGATAAGCAGGAATCACTCTCGCCTTTTCACGAGGGACCATTCATGAATTTCTAATAACCTCATAAGCCTCATGCTACCTACATTTTAAGGAAGCGGATACTAGTTAATTTAAGATATGTGTCAATGGATTAATGCAGCTGAACTTGGAATGAACAATGTTTGCCGTGACTGAGTATGCTTTAGCCGAACATTTCTCCAGGTATGTAAATGCAACAAATGAAATTCCATTCTTTACTCAAATGTTTACCGAAATTCTGCCAAAACTGAAATTTTCTGAGAATTTTCAGTAAAGATTTTCACATCTTCTACGAATACAATAACTGGCATTAATGTTAAATAATTTTCAACCATCATGACAAAACAGGCAAAAAAAAAAAAAACATAGTTAAAACACAATGCTTTTTGAAATTAGCTAGATTAGTTTCGATTAAATAAATCTACTTTCCGATCACAGAGCATTATCGGTCTATTCTTATTGTCTCTGCTTTGTGTGGATAAAGTCCGTAAACTTTCATCTATGTTGAAGAAGATTAAAAAATCCGTCGATGCACGATATTAAAATCATAAAATCACTAAAACCTAAGATCAATTAAAACCTTTAATTACATTTTTAGCATAGCTAAAAATATAGTTTACACTTAAAAGACGCGGGATCTTTCGAGCCGCATCCTCAGGCGCGGTTACAATGGAAGAAGCTCCGGGTTACATTATCGTATATGTCTCCACAGTAAATGACGTCATAACAGTAAGCTGCATGAGTTCAAGTTGTTGCATGAGTTCAGTTTGTTCAAGTTGGCTCTACTACACGGACATTAAGTACGAGAATAAAGGAACATCGCTATAATGTGAAAGTGAATTTAAAAACTCACGTCTCTCCAACCTGGGATCTTACCACCCTAGCTAGAATGACTCCTACATAATGGCTCCCCCCCCCCGTACAAAATTTGATATACTATTTATGGAAAGTCTGTTTATTTACAGCTTTAAGGACACCTGTTGTAATGATGAAGTACCGGTTAATATTCCACAGCCGTGGAAACAAGTGCTAAAAAGAACTGAACGTGATGAACATGAATAACTATTCAAGTACTATTTATAATGAGGTATTTAAATGAGTTGTAATTGTTGTGCCCCTTAATTACTTACATAAAAGTGGTTTTTTTTCACATGAAATAATGTGCTGTACCTGTAATTTATGTAACAACTTTAACTCATGCAGCTTACTGTTATGACGTCATTTACTGTGGCTACATATACGATAATGTAACCCGGAGCTTCTTCCATGTCTGAGGATGCGGCTCGAAAGATCTCACGTGTTTTAGTGTAAACTATATTTTTAACTATGCTAAGTATGCAATTAAAGGTTTTAATTGATCTTAGCTTTTAGTGATTTTATGATTTTAATATCGTGCATCGACGGATTTTTTAATCTTCTTCAATATCTTACATTTCCACGACAATTAGACGAATTGATGATTTCGTCTATGTTTTGTTTTTTCTCTACGTGATGCATGTCATATTTAAGAAATCAGTTATTCTGTACCTCGACTAAGGCGGGTACTAACTTTGACGTCGTATTCCTTTTCTTCAAATTTTCTGCTAACATGTTTTTATTTTTCAGTGCGTTGAAAATACACAAGTACCCTTTCTTGCGTTCCTGAAAATGTTTTTTTGATCTTCTGATTTTCTTAAAATCATGTTTTCTGATCTAGATAGAAAAAATCAAAACAGTCCACTTGATTGGATATTACAAATCATTCGACATTCTTTTAAACTGTAAGTAATTCTCGAGCAATTTTCCGTGATTACTTTTTGTGAATTAAAGAAGCACAATCCTGCCGACCCGGTGGCGCAGTGGTCTAAGCGATGGCCTCTGATCATTCGTCCGAATGGCGTCCGGGTTCGACTCCCGCTAATGCATAGATGTTGTGTTTGTCTTACGGCACTCGCTCTCTCCCTTCCCTGGAACCAGTAACCCTAATTTAGGGACCGGCGACTGCTTATAGCCCATTGAGTTGCTCACGGATGGTCTTTAAACCTCCAATCAAAAAAAGAAAAAATAGAAGCACAATCCTGATGCAACCTTTTCTGTGAAACCATGGAAAACTCCCTGAATTTCAAGGATTTTTCGTACGCCAAGAAAATTTCGTATTTCCAGAAACTTTTCCGCAATTCTTTTCCTCCAATAGCGGTAAAATGCCGTTTTAAAGAGATGTTAACGGAAAATTCTGCGTTTTCAGAAATCTTTCCGCAATTCCTTTCGTATATATCAACAGAAAAATTCTGTTCTCGATTTTTACGCACTTATGTGACGGAAGATTTCCGGTAATAGGAGCGATTCGCGGGAAAACCCGAGGTTTCATTAGCTGTAAAATCTCAGTCGTCCATCGGAGGATCTGTTGTTGAATTTCTGTTGCGAGATCTGATGTTGTGGATAGTATTTCGAATGTACTTTTGGTTATTGTGGCACCAGATATCCCTATCCTTCTCCCTCATTTCGTACACCAGCTGTTGTACAATGTGTTACCTTAGGAAACTGCGTTCTTAAATGATTGTGCGGTGTCTACGTATCCGTATGTGAACTCATTAAGACAAAAGCTATTATAGCCATCAAGAGCAAATGTTATAAGTAAGAGCTTTGTGAAATACTATAAAATATTTTTTTATAGTATTTCACAATACTATCTTTTCAAACTGCAAGAATCATTGTCAGTTTGAAAAGATCTCAAGTTTCAAAGCATTTTGTAGCTTTGAGAAATCACGATTAAAAAAATTCGTGATTTGCAATAATTTCTAGAACAGAAAACAAACTTATCAGAAACCTATTTTGGAGAATTGTAAGCTCCAACAGAAAACTAAGTGACTAATTTACCGCATTAATAGCAAAAAACCACTTCATCATCGCGCGATTAATGCTTTACGTTATGCGTGACTGTGCGTTAGATGTATTTCTGGCTGAACGGTAGGACTCATCGCTTTCCTTGAAGGTGAACCCGATTTGAACTCCACCAGGATTAAACGGAAAGGATTGGCTTACTTAGTACGCCAGGAAAGAAGGGAAATTGGTTATAAATCTATGGAGGGGCTTTATGATGTTCTAAGTTGGAAAGTGATTCAAGAACCCTTGGCTACTGAGAGTTCACGTGAATATTGCTCAATTTTTCAGCGGTACGGAAGCTATGAAGCAGCTACAGGAAACCAGTTTGAAAACTTCAACTGGTTTTCTGAAGCTGCTACAGAAAACTAATCGGGAAATTGAGACTCGGTCGTTCTGGATGGTGTAGTGGTTAGCATATCTGGGCGCTATCTGGAAGACGCGGATTAGATTCCCGTTCCAGGAAGACGAAATATTCAAGTTTTTGGATATTATATGACTTACCATCCTTGTCATATTTACACCAAAAAACAGATTGTCATCTCCAAAATTTGTATTATATGGTGTAATCCCGCATTTCATTCATGAACCAGTTCTTCGAGTTGATCTGTCGTGTCCTGTAGTAATGGTGGGCAATAAATACTGTAAATATATTGCAAGAAGCAGTGAATGAATTATTGAAGAAGGAATTTCACTGGCCAAAATTCATGAGCATGTGGAACGAATCTTTGCAGATAGGATTTGAATCCTGTGCCTTCCTGGAAGTCTTCATTTTCTTTGAATTTGCCGCACATTTCGGAGATCACAGAGAACGTGAGAAAAACAAAAGGGGCGTCGTGTGTCAGACAGGATAAAGTCTTTGGGTTTTAGGAACTAATTCCGCAAGAACGAAGATGTGCTATATGTGTTGAGGCTACCCTCCCTAAACCGAAAAGTAATAGTACAGCCTTCCTGGAAGTCTTCATTTTCTTTGAATTTGCCGCACATTTCGGAGATCACACAGAACGTATGAAAAACAAAAGAGGCGTCGTGTGTCAGACAAGATAAAGTCTTTGGGTTTTAGGAACTAATTCCGCAAGAATGAAGATGGGCTATATGTGTTGAGGCTACCCTCCCTAAACCGAAAAGTAATAGCCTTCCTGGAAGTCTTCATTTTCTTTGAATTTGCCGCACATTTCGGAGATCACAGAGAACGTGAGAAAAACAAAAGGGGCGTCGTGTGTCAGACAGGATAGTCTTTGGGTTTTAGGAACTAATTCCGCAAGAACGAAGATGTGCTATATGTGTTAAGGCTACCCTCCCTAAACCGAAAAGTAATAGTACAGCCTTCCTGGAAGTCTTCATTTTCTTTGAATTTGCCGCACATTTCGGAGATCACACAGAACGTGAGAAAAACAAAAGGGGCGTCGTGTGTCAGACAGGATAAAGTCTTTGGGTTTTAGGAACTAATTCCGCAAGAACGAAGATGTGCTATATGTGTTGAGGCTACCCTCCCTAAACCGAAAAGTAATAGTACAGCCTTCCTGGAAGTCTTCATTTTCTTTGAATTTGCCGCACATTTCGGAGATCACACAGAACGTATGAAAAACAAAAGAGGCGTCGTGTGTCAGACAAGATAAAGTCTTTGGGTTTTAGGAACTAATTCCGCAAGAATGAAGATGGGCTATATGTGTTGAGGCTACCCTCCCTAAACCGAAAAGTAATAGCCTTCCTGGAAGTCTTCATTTTCTTTGAATTTGCCGCACATTTCGGAGATCACAGAGAACGTGAGAAAAACAAAAGGGGCGTCGTGTGTCAGACAGGATAAAGTCTTTGGGTTTTAGGAACTAATTCCGCAAGAATGAAGATGTGCTATATGTGTTGAGGCTACCCTCCCTAAACCGAAAAGTAATAGTACAGCCTTCCTGGAAGTCTTCATTTTCTTTGAATTTGCCGCACATTTCGGAGATCACACAGAACGTATGAAAAACAAAAGAGGCGTCGTGTGTCAGACAAGATAAAGTCTTTGGGTTTTAGGAACTAATTCCGCAAGAATGAAGATGGGCTATATGTGTTGAGGCTACCCTCCCTAAACCGAAAAGTAATAGCCTTCCTGGAAGTCTTCATTTTCTTTGAATTTGCCGCACATTTCGGAGATCACAGAGAACGTGAGAAAAACAAAAGGGGCGTCGTGTGTCAGACAGGATAAAGTCTTTGGGTTTTAGGAACTAATTCCGAAGAACGAAGATGGGCTATTGAGGCTACCCTCCCTAAACCGAAAAGTAATAGTACAGCATTTGTATACCTCTTTAAATACCTTATTTAGATACTTACTTATTTACCGAAAAGCTTAGTTTATGTTATGAGCCCAAAATGAGATAAGAACATCAGAATATAAGGTAAATATCAGAGAATAAATAATTTGGAAACTAACCATTACCTGTTTTCCGCGATGTCTTATGAAAAGTCTTTATAGATGAACGTACGCTAGTCCTAATCTTTGCATACATACATACATATCACTATGCTGTTCTCTAAGATTCAGAGGTTAGCTCCACAAAGAAATACAAAATACCAGATATATTTTTAACTGATTATTTACTTACTGTGGCTGTATCAAACATTTCCATTTACAGCGATCTTAATACACAACTCGGGCTTCACTGACATCCATCATACGACGTACACAAGACCTTCGATACTTCATGCACACACTCCTGAATCTGATCCTCCCATGACTTCCTTGGCCTTTCAGCCACTTGGGCTGAAAAAGTTTTCTTAGTAAGCATCTCATCACTCATTCTTTCAACATGTCCAAACCACCAAAGCATATTAGTTCTCCACCTTGCTAATAACATTTTGCTTCACATTACACAACTGCAAAACATATTCACTTCTCACACAATCAGAGCGTGTCTTCCTACAAACCCCTTATAAATAAAGCATTTCACCAGCCCACAACCGATTCCTATGTTTCTTCTGTAGTACCCATGTTTCACTGCTAGGAACAGTTACACTCAGAGTGGGAACAATTACACCCATGTTTCACTGCTAGGAAAAATTACATCAGAGTAGGAACAATTACACTTTCATACACAGCCATGCAGGACTCTCTTGAGAATCCATCACTCCTGTGAAACCTCCCAGAGTAGCTTTGACTTTCAATGATGAATTCACTTGCCTACTAATTTGACCATCCAATTTGTACTCTCTGTCAAACATGCTTCCTAAATACACAAACTCACTCACCTGGTCAATCACTGTGCCATTTATACTTATATTACATTCAGTGCTAACAGTTCCTCGCTCAAAAACCATAACTTTGGTTTTTCCTTTATTTATACTCAGTTTGAATTTTTTGCCTCCTCAGGAAATCAATTTAGGTAATTCTTAAACCGGTTCCTGGAACCAACACATTTTTTGCTTGGACCTCGAGTTAGATCACTTAATTAAAAGTATCATAGTTGAGATCATAGCTACAGTCTACGTATTCCATGTTCACTATGAATGACAACTGAATCTTAAAATTGTGAGATGGACCGTAAATAAAAAATAACTCCGCATAAATCCTAGCATTTAGGTTCCCTCCGTCCCTGTACTCTGAATTCCCAAATTAAAGAGCTTGGAAAACCATGTTTGTGAACTCTGCAGACCGTTTCTCCTGAAGACAGTATAGAGAAGATTATTAAAAATCTGTTCATCCGCAGTAATAAATCAGAAGCATAAAAAATCGCACTAAGCATCTCACAAAATATTTTTTTTTCTTTTTCCGGTATGTCTGATATTCAGTCAGCGATAATGAAGTGGAACCAAATGCTTCATTTCCGTCACGTCCAAATGTACGAGAAAGCATAGGCATCTATGTAGGGGCAAAAGGAAGCACCTGCGTCCCATGTAAATCTCACTACACTCTTTCGGTTCGTCGGGGATACTACAACACTAGTTATAATTGCTATTTGTTTCTGGTGAAGTGGATTTTAGTGTGTGTGTGAAGTTATAAATAGTAACCGCATATTGGTGCACGGCATGCATACGTAGAGTACAAAAAGATATAGAGTCAAAGAAACGATTACCATCGTCTTCTGCAGCAGGCATTCACTTCTGGGCAATGATTTCCTGAAGTTTCTTCTGAAATTTCATCTTGAGGTGTCTTTTGTTTCTTCGTGACCAATTGAGCTGTCGCTGGGGTGTCGTAGGGCTTTGGATACAATTGGACAAAAGGCTCAAGATTCAAAAGAGCGAAAAAGAAATTTCTCTATTTTCCCAACATGCTATCAAATTTTATTTATCCATATCCTTTACGTAGTTTTTGGGTCTTGGGGTTTTCAGTTAAATTTATCTACGTGCGTGTGTGTGATGAAAGCGGTTAGACAAAGCAGAAGAGGCTCAGTAAAAAACTTGTAAGCATAAGGCTTCATGAAAATTTGTAAGCATAAGGCTCAGTTAAAATTTGCATATGGTGATTGTAAATATTATTTGTATTTACCATGTCCTTTCGCCCCTTTCTGAAAACTGAGGTACGGGTGTTCATGAGAGTGAGGTCTAATACTAACTTTGTATTTGGGAATTACTGAACCATTATTTTTCAACGTACTTAGCACATCTTTGTTCTATATTTATCATTGCCGCCCCCAGATGGGGCACTGGTCTAAGCGCTGGCTTCTGACCATTTGTCAAAGATGAGTCCTGGTTCAAAACCCGTGAGGCATGAATATTATATGTGTCTTACGGCACTGGCTTTCTCCATTCCCTGGAGTCAGCAGCTCTAAATTAAAGACTGGCGGTCATTTTTTTCTTTTGTTTAACTTCTGGGTTTTACGATGAACATGTGAGGCATCACTTATCATTTATTCAGATCCACTCTTTCCAGAGAAGAATCAAAGTGAGAACCATAAGGCAAAAACTTCTTATATGCATTTTCTGGTACTCAATCCGGGTACAACTGATCAGCAAGAAACCTGCTCCTTTTTACCACTTTAAGCACTTGGGCGGCGTTGGTTCATTTCTTGGCTATTCAGTCGAACCCAAGTATAACGAACTCGTATAATACGAAGTTACCCACAAACCAAAATTTTTACACTCCTCTTGAACTGGGTAATATTCTCCCTTGTTATTCGAACCATGTATTGCGAAAAAAAAAAAAAAAAAAAGCTCGGGAGGAGAGTCCGCATGCATTGAAGTTTATTGCGATTTCCAAGGAGCAAAATAACAGGACTTAACCAAGTTTTTATCACTTCTTGTTTCATCCGAAGATTAAGAAATATCTACTATTGTCAACATCCAATGATTTCAATAACAAACAGATCAGTTTGTGCGGAGACAAAAGGCTTTTCGTTCTTTTTTACATTTCCTCTCTCCCTCATCCTACACACTCACATCTCGTGGACTAAAAAAATCAACGATTAAGTGAATAGAAAAATAGTGGAGGAATATTTTTATTACGGACATCTATATGCCCAGCACATTTTACGTGATTTTAAAAATTGCAACTCTGCGCCGTTTTCCTACTAACACTACAAGCAAGCTACATCCAATAGATCAGCGAATATTAAAAAAAATGGAAGTTTTTTACAGAAAAAAATATACTTCTAATTAATTTGGAAAAAGGTGAAGCAATAGTTCGGACGGCTTGTGATATTGAAAACTATGCTTGAACAGCTATTTCAAAAGAAACAATTCAAACCTTCTAGTAATACGCCATTTTTGCAAAAGTCTTTCAGACGAATAATGAAGACGTATCTTCAAATGAGGTCGAAGATGAAGAAAGTGAAAATGATAAACATGATGAAACTTGGAGTCATCTGAGTGAAAAAGGAGTCACAGCCTACGATGTTCTTTTTTAATATTACGTGAATATTGATGCAGAGTTCACGGTAGAATCGCTAAACACAGATGCGGACATAGTGGGGAATACTCTGAGGAAGAATGATGATCAGTCAAGCGATAAAGATGGAATCGCCGTAGAAAAGAAAACAATTTCAAACAGACTTGCTACTTAAAAGTTTAGGAAACCTTAGATTTTATTTTGCAGCTTGAAACATTTCACCTAGTGCGTTATACGAATTAAAAAAAAGAGCTACTATCAAAACAAGCAACGAGCAAGCAACAATTGGCTTATATTTACGCGTTTACAGCAAAACAAAGGTTAATACGTGAAATTAAAAACTTTTTGCAGTAACTTTAATTTTTACACTAATTGAACCTTTTTGCTTGTGGCAGATCTCATTCACATTTTATTACTAACCATAGTTTTTAATTAATAAATGTTATTTGCCTTCGATGGATAGATAAACAGCTTTTGATTGACTATTTTTAACCTTACATTCTGAAACATGCCCATTTTTATCTGTTCGGTTATGACGCCGTTCGCGCATGCACTATATTGACAAAAGTCACCGGACACCTAGAAGAGAAGCACAATATGGCATTTACTGACGTACATTAGTACAGTGTCGGTCCATTTTAGGCCTTAATGCATGCATTGACCCTTCGAGACATGCTTTCGACAAGGTTTTGGAACACGGCGATAGCGATGCGCTTCCATTCAGTATATAATGCTGTCTATAACTCCTGCTTAGTAATAGGCCTTGGTTCCAAACTTCTGATGCGGCGCTCTAATTCATCCCATAGGTGCTCTATGGGATTAAGATCAAGACTCTGTGCTGTCCAGTCCACACACGATACAGAATTATCGTCAAACCACGCCGTAACAGTCCTTGCTTTATGGCTCGGTGCATTATCCTGATGGTACCAACAAGGCTCGGTTCCATAGTATTGCCACAGAATTGGTAGGGCATAATTGTCCAGAATATCGAAGTAGACGTGCTGGTTAACAGGTTTTCCCACGATAGCCAATTGGCCTGGACCATACTCTGAAAAACAACCCCACACGAATACACTGCCAACTCCGAACTTGACCGTAGGAGCAGTACACTGTGGTAAATAGCGTTCCCCCGGCTGCCTCCATACCCACACACGACCATCAGACTGATGGATCGTGTATCTGGATTCATCAGTCCATAGGACCCGTTTCCATTGATCTACGGTCCACGATAAATGTTCTTTACACCATGCTAAACGACGAGTAACATTCCGAGTGGAGTTCAAAGGCTTATGAGCAGCTGCACGACCTGGTTAACCCATGGAATGAAGTTCTCTGCGAATGGTACGTGTACATACAGACGTTCCAGCATTTGTACTCACCTGTACACTGAGGTCTTGTGCAGTACTCCGTCGATTAGCTGTAACGACTCTCCTGAGGCTTCGACGTCATTTATCACTGATTTCCTTTGGTCTGCCGTTACGTTTTGCTACTTCAGGCACGCCATGTGTCTTCCACTTATTCAGTACATCAAAAACAGTTGACTTGGGTATGTTTAAACGCCTCTCGGTTTCTCTTATGGACAACCCACTAATATAATACCCAACAATGCTTCCTTTCTCAATGTCAGTTCTCTCCCGCCGGGACATTTTCACTCAACCTCACAGTGCGATATGAACGCTGTCAGCTGCAGGCTTGTTTTTATACAGTTTGTAGCTGTACCGCGGATCTTAACAACGCAGAGGATCAGTTCATTTGCTTTTGAAGGACTGTCTCTTGACGTTTGGCATTATAGTGTATCTCGAATGTCTTTTACTATCCCTTCAAATACGTTATAGACGGGTTTGACCGTAAGAGCTCTTTTCATGTCCTGTAAAATGTTCTCAAGCTATCCTGAATGTTCCGCGTTATCAGACGAGATGAAGAGCTACAGAAAGATAAACGTTTGCACTGAAGCTCCTGAGATTCTGACTGTACGCTCGCTATTACAGGCAAGCGCAATTCGCTCCTTCGGAAAATGTTCAGTCGCTGAATGGTGTTTTACACTTGTCATTTTTCTGTAGTCGCTGACTGACATAAAGAACCAGCTATTTGAACTCAACGACTAACAGCCAATCGCTGATCTGATACTGATAAGCACTGTAGGGTGTACGCGTTATTCAGAAATTTCTGAACACCCCTTAAAGTTTGACTGTTACTGTGACAGAGACAGTTTGTGAAATGCTTCTGAACAGTCTTCATTTGTTAACTGTGGTTGCCCATAATTTGTCCACTAACACCTGTAGCTGTAACTTTAACATACACCTGTAGGACTTTCGGATTTCAGTTTAAAAAAAATGCTTTCTAATATGTGAAAAGAAGAAAGAGGGCACCGAATTTTTGGTTGTAATGAACACGTTTTTGTGATCCTTTCCGACACGTACAAAATTTATCAAAGCTATTTAAATACAATGGAGCCAGTTAGGAAAACAATCAAACGGGTTTCTGCAATCGATAAAACATCCAGAAATAGAAACAGCTAGTTACTTCCACTAGCGGTTAAAAAGTATGTTACAAAAGTTAACAAATGACGCACAAAAAGTTTCTCATAGCGGAAGGAAGGTATCAGAGGCAAAGAGATTTTCAAGTCAAAAATTTAAAAGAAGAAATATAGAAGGAAATATTATATAGTCCTACGCCTTCTAGCGGAACAGTTTTGCACAATGGAAAAGTTGAAAACAGGCGAAAAGTATTCTTCACGCCAAAACCTATGTTAAGGAGGAATAACTTTTCAAATGCATCTCCCGGAAGCACAGCTAGCAAGAAAAAGGTTTTGTCCTTTATGTTTCTTAGCGGAAAAGCTGTGCATTATTAAAAATGGTAATGCTCCCTATGTTTTTACGCTTTCCAACCGTAGGTTGAAGAAGCGTATATGCAGCAGATTTGTCCGTCTGTCTGTCTGTCTGTCCGCACGATAACTCACGTAAAAATGGTTCGATTTCGATGAAATTTTAATATGTGGTAGGTGATTACCTGAGAACGCATCCTATTGAAAATGGAATAAATGGGGTCAAAGGTCAAGGCATAGGAGCGGGATCCATTCCATTGCCCTTATGCGTCATAACTTACGTAAAAATGCTTCTATTGCGACAAAACTTTAGTATGTTATTCCGGAAGTATACTGAACCGGTTCTGCTGAATATAATCAAAATGGGGTCAAAGGTCAAGACACAGGAGCGAGATTTATTCCACAGCTATTATCCTCATAACTTGAGTAATAATTAGAGTAATGATTTCTGGTATGTTGGAAAGCGTATCATAATCAATGCATTGCATGATTTTACTAACTTTTTATTGTAGCGAATGACATACAGTAAAAAGGAATTTCTCAATAAGAATTGAAGAAGCAAAAATACAGCTGCAAACAGAAGTACAGAAGCACCACCTAGTGACAGAACTGCGAACTACAAAACTCCGCAAATACAAATCTAAGATGTTCCGCAAGGTAAATGGCATCGGGTGTTAAAATAATTTTTAAATCGTACATTTAGGAGCAGAGATGTTGAGAAAAATAGATTAAGCCTTTGCTTCCCCTATCAGCGAAATTATGCTTTATTGTGGAAGAAAATACACACAAAGAGTTTTCATAGATAGTGGTATCTAACCAAAAAATAATTTTTTCAGTCGGGTTTTTAGTCCCGCAGATATTTCTATAAACAGGAACTTCAACTTACGCCGTCTAGTGGCACGCGTGTGCATTAAGAAAATTTGATGCAATAAGGGAAACATTTCACATCTGAAATGCTCCCCATCAAAGAAAGAATTTTTCAAATCGGACTCTTAGAAGCAGAGATATTGACAAAACTAAGATTTACATCTACGCCCCTGGCTGGAAAACTATGCACTATTTTAAGCAGAAGCTTTTTTCAAATCATTTCCCGAGGTGAGCGGTATCGGGCCCCGAAATGATTTTTTCATTCAAGTTTGTAGAAACTCTGATTTTCCTGCAAATACATCAAAAGCAGAAATAAAAACTTACGCCTCCTAGTGACCATACCATTTTTTATCAAAAGGTTGGAATTATATGCGAAAATTTTCTGATCAAGAGCTCTAGCCGATGCAGGAATAATTTTTCAAATCGGAACTTTGGCAGCATAGACATTGGGGCAAACGTAATTTACCATTACACTTCCTAGCAGAAAATCAAAGCATTATTTGAACAAGAGACTGTACCTAAATTAATCATCGATATAAACGGCATCGAATGGAAAAATAATTTTTTCAATGGGATATTTTGAAGCAAATGGCATAAAAAGTATTTTGAATTTGATATCATCTGCATTTACGCCCTCTATCGGCACAGCTGTGAATCGGAAAACAAATCGGAATGCAAGGATTAGCATTCCCACATTACATGCTTTCCAACGCAAAAAGAATTTTTCAAGTGCAGAGATATGATATTCACAGACGGATGGACGGACAAAATGATAGCATACGCACAATCTCTTTTTACAAAAGACGTGCTGAAAAAAGTAGAGGATACCAAACTTGTAGGATTGAAATATTTTTTTAATTTATTTTCTTGTTTCGGAGTTTAGTGGCCATCGTGAGCGTTTAAGGCAATACGTTGTAGCACATACATCAATTATCTGGGGCCACTTGTTCAAGGGAAGATGTAGGACCTGCACCATAGGACTAAGACATCACCAGCGCCTTATATGCGGCTCGAACACAGGCATAGCTATAACGATTTACCAGAGATACCCTACCAATCAGCCACTGGGGATACTAAAATGTGTCCAGTAGGATACCGGCGAACTTTAGCTACTGCTACATAATACTGCACTCTTTCTTGAAAGCCGCGTATCAAATGTTTTGTGCGATCTTCCTATCCATGGACTTTATCACACTTTAATTTCACTCAATGCCGCCCAGGTTGCGAAGTAGTCTAAGCGATGGCTACTGATAATTCGTCCGAGATGGGTCCGGTCTCGAATCCCGGTGAGCCATGGGTGTTGTGTTTGTCTTACGGCACTGGCTCTCTCCCTTCCCTGGAGTCAGTGGCCCTAAATTAGGGACGGGCGACTACGTATAGCCCATTGAGTTGCTCATGGTTGCCGTTAAACCTCCAATGAAATACAAAATTCACTCAATCCAGTCTTGTCAGCAATATCAGTAGATATTTTTATGAGTTTAAGTTTTGAACTATACACACTAACGAAATGAATTCCTAGATTCACACAAAAGTTCCTAATTTCTAAATAAAAAGCAGTCCATTTATATATCTTTGTCCTTTTTGCGAGGTGCATTATCGTGATCAAATTTTCACCATTTTTCTCTGTAATAGCGAACTAAGATACAAATGTGATCAGGGAATCGTGTTATCGTCAACGTAAAAATATAAATGTCATGCTGACTGAACTGTAAATCACCTGCTCCAGGCAAGTGGCGGTATGAGTTTGACACGTAATTATCTCCGCCTGCAACATTATCATCTTTTTTATTAGTCTTTCTAATTGCAAAAGCATCGTTCTCCAACAAAAGAAACGGAAAAAAAAGCGAACACTTCAGCATTCATTCATTTTTCTTAATGGTATAAAATTGAAAGCAAATTATTAAATGCCGCATAACGCCACACATGACATGCTAACTTTACACCTGCTGTTCTGAGCGAAAGAGAGTAGGCTTTTGAATTGTGAAAGCATTCAGAATTTGTTTTTCTTATTGCATTTCGATATAAAGTCTGTCAGAAAGCACACCGTACTTCGGCTTTCTTTTCTGTAAAATGAAAGTCTGAACATGCAAAGTTAAGTGTATTTGATGCAGCTTGGCATAATTTATTTTTATGAACATTTCATAGTACATAAATGACCAGTACGTAACTCTAAATAATTCATTTCCGCCGAATGGAGTAAATTTACCTATCATACGGGAATTCTAAACATGAAATCTTTCCCTTACCCGTGAAGTGTCGGCTTCAGAAAAAAAAAATACTGATTATATGGGAATTCTAAAAATGAAATCTTTTCCTTTCCTCTGAAACGTTTGCTCCACATGAACAAATTCCCAGTATACAGAAATTCTGTACATGAACTATTTTCTTTTGAAGTGGCTTATCCAGAAGAACACCCATGTTTTCCGAGTGGTGTAAGTCTACATTTTGTACGGTCATTCTAAACATGAAATAATTTCTTTCCGTCTGATGTGTCTGCTTTAGAAGAACAGCTATTTATTATACGGGAATTCTAAACCTGAAATCTTTTCTTTTCTTTCTTCTGAAGTATCTGTTCCAGAAGAACAAATACCTATTATACTATATATACGGGAATTCTATACATGAACTCTTTTCTTTTCTTCTGAAATGGATTTTCCAGAAATTCACCCATTTCCGCCAAATGGTGTAAGTCTGTCTGTTATACATGAATCTAAATATGACATCTTTTCTTTCCCTCTGAAGTGTCAGCTTCAGAAGAACAAATACCTATTATACAGAAATTCTGAATATGAAATATTTTCTTTTCCTCTGAAGTGTCTGCTCCAGAAAAACAAATACCTATTATATAGTAATCCAGTACATGAACTATATTCTTTTCTTCTGAAATGGCTTTTTACAGAAGAACACCCATTTTAACCGAGTGTTGAATAAGTCTACTTGTTATACGAGAGTTCTAAACATGAAATCCTTTCTTTCCGTCTGAAGTGTCTGCTTTAGAAGAACAGCTACGGGAATTCTAAACGTGAAATCTTTTCTTTTTTCTGAAGTGTCTGCTCCGGGAGAAGAAATACCTATTATACAGTAATTCTGTGCATGAACTCTTTGCTTTTCTTCTGAGGTGACTTTTCCAGAAGAGCACCCATTTCTGCTGAAAGGTGTAAGTCTGTCTATTATACAGGAATCTAAGCTTTAAATATTTTCTTTTCCTCTGAAGTGTCTTCCCTAGAACAACTACGTATTGAACAACGAACTTAGCGTATGCGTTAGAGGAACTGTAACGTACCAGGAGATGTGACGTACCTGACAGAAGGACGCACACGACATAAAGGCAGATAGGAATCAGAATAAAAATGTCCGCGTAGCTAAATTGGTAGAGCAACTTATTCCGGAATGAGTGGACCCGGGTTCGAATCCTGGCGCGGATAAAAATGACGGAGAAATTTACTTCGTTATAATGGCGCCCGAACTATCCGGATGACCCGACCGTTCAAAATCTCGTATTGGTGTGATGTTATTTCCACACCGCGAGATAGGGAAAATGAGAGAATCCCTTCTCCAGCACTTCGAAAAAAAAAAAAAAAAAAAAAAAAAAAAGAAATAAGGGGGAGATGATGTAACGTACCAGGAGATGTGACGTACCTGACAGAAGGACGCACACGACATAAAGGCAGATAGGAATCAGAATAAAATGTCCGCGTAGCTTAATTGGTAGAGCAACTTATTCCGGAATGAGTGGACCCGGGTTCGAATCCTGGCGCGGATAAAAATGACGGAGAAATTTACTTCGTTATAGAACAGCGAATATTCATTGATTCACCAGTAATGTCCCTGATTTTTTATTTTGATATGTTTTAAATGGAGGGTTTCTGCTGCGAATTCTGCCATTAGAATCTCTGTGCGAAAAGCATATGGTTGAGGATCTTGAACACTCAGTTGCTACTTCGGTGGAAGGCAGAAAGGAAAAATATGTCTTTAACGCCATAGCAATGCTGCTATATATCGAAAAAGTAAATAAAAGCATGTTAAAGATTTGGTATTTAATAAAAGTTTACGAAAATATAGGCCAAATGTTACTGAAGCGCTTACATAGTGTAGTTGCACCATAAACTTAGCATCCTAGATTTGGCCGGCTCGGCGGCCCAGTGGTCTAAGCGAGGGCTTATGATCATTCGTCTGAAAGAGGTCCGAGTTCGAATCCCGGTGAGGCATGGATGTTGTTGTTACACGGCACTAGCAGTGTTCCTGCCTAGTCTGCCGGTAACGGTGCTTGTGACCTGAAGTACAATTTAGTTGGCCACGGCACCAGGTGAGAATCTCAGGTGCACTGCTGCACTCAAAGATTCACACCAGAACATAAAAAATGAAAAGTTGAAGAATGACCCGAAGCATAAGGCTTGGGTGAATCCACCTTGTGAACAAAATAACAACAACAAATAAACAATAAAATAATCTAAAAAAAATGATACTTTGGGATCAGAGTTGTGATGAGGTTCACCCGCAATCACCAATTCGTGACTGAGTGTAGTGGTCCGGATCTTACTCCGGTACATTCAATCCCCAACCAGTCAGTACAACACTCACTTTCGCAAATAACACATGATTCTCAAATACACAACACAACATTTAATAACGTTCTGCGAGATTTAAACAGATCCGGCGCTCTCTAGGCGCATAGACAATTGCCCCTCATATGTGGGCAGCATACGGTGTCACACTTTACTGTCGGATAACGCAGCCGACTGAGTCTCCACCGGACTATCTGAACAAGAGATACTACTCGTTTACACACTAAATAGAGCTGCAGGTGATATTCATATACAATTGCTTAGAGAATGAAAAAATTATATGCAAACGATCACATTAAAAATACTCGCGACACAAAATACACAAGCACGTTAATTTGCGGTATAAGATTATAGGTGCGAAATACTGCCAAAGTTAATTAACTAAATCTAATAAGCATGCACATGCAGAACCCTGCCCCGCTGACGTTGGTCCTGAACCAAAGTTAAAAGAAACTGTCCTGCCCAGCGGAATTTGTGGCCACACCCTCTCCCTTATTCATGTAAAAAAGTAATCAGGAAATGGGCCCTGTAAGAAATTGAAATCTGTATGTGCAGGTATTTCCTCTGAGGTTCAGTCACTCAGCATTACTGCATCTATGTCCATGCAGCTTTGGGTGTCGGGATGGCACAAGTTCGCAGATGTGCGAAGAAAGAAAAAAGGAAATATTCATCTACTTACAGTTACGTGACTTTGCTGTGCAAATCCGTTGTGCATCACATAATATCACACGACAAAAAAACACACACACACAGACACTTGCACCATGTGGCAGCACCGATGATTCAACACTTCACTTTGACGCTTGATGTAAATGAAGCACACAATTAAAAATGGTAATATCACGCCGCACTTTGTTGCAATGATTAGAGTGCACACTGATCTATTCTCGTGACGATTTGAAGGTGGGCGTTAAGCAAAATAGGCCCTCTCACATCTGATGTTGCGGTTTCCAAGATTAATTTTCTCGGCCGAGCGAAATCAGACGTGCTTTTACCTTAAGCGTATATCGGCAACTCAACATTTCACCTGTATATTTGTTAGGTATCGAAGCCACCGCTCTTACGCTCATATTTTTCTTTCGACATGTTTTTTTATCCCGTCGCACTTACACGTAGTGGCTTCGCTGCTTACGCGACCACACACACGCACACATGGGGCCTCGCTTCACCCCGTAAGACAAGCGCATCTCTTCACTTCCTCCACAGTAGGGGATGAATGGGGGTGACGATTCCACACTGCAGTGGTTGGCATCCGAACCCGACTTTGCTTGGCTTCGCTTCTCATAGGAATGACCACTGTCCACTCGCAGACTTCTTAATTCCCCTGTAACTTGGCTTTCATTAGGCCAAACAGTCGCTGAGTTCCATTACGCTCCAGCCTAGAAATTTCTGCTTTATCCCGCGGATTTAGGCATTCTGCTGTCTTTATGGCAAACTGGCATCTCCAGCTGCCTCGAGTTGTCTCCATTTCTTACCAAATGCGGGGAGGTTTGCTGCTTCATTTTCCCCAATTCATTTTTTGCAGATCCAAGGCATCCAGCCTTCCCATCGGAGAGCGCACAGACAACTAACTTTCTTCCTTATGTTCATGCCAAGTGCGAACTCTTATTTTTCTGCACGGACCACACAGAGAGCAATTGTTCTCGAAAATGCCCCAAACAATCGACGAATTTACGATTATTCGCTGAACCTTTCGTCCCCTATCTTCATTCATTCCTACTCAAGTGGCTCATTCGATACGTATTCCTCTTTCCCTTTCCGTGTTGCATAGGCTGCCCGTCAGCTGCGCCCTGATATTTATGACCTAACAGAGCTATTCTGAGACCACCCAGCCAGAGAGAGAATTCGTCGCCTCTTTTCTTTCCAAACCCCCAGATAAAACTTTATCTGCTGTTTACACTTTTAAACTCCAATCAAGCCTCGAACATAATTAATACTTAATTAATTTCACACATCAACCACGCCCATTAATTACTAAATTAATGGCGGGGGTGGGTCAACATCGGCCCCTCCTCAAGAAATCTAGAAGTCCTCTTCAGCCTATCGCTTTGCTCTTATCAATTTCCAGAGTAACCATTGAGTGCTAACTTTTCCCACAGATAGAAACAATTCAAAATGGCAAAAATATTGCGTTTCTTGCCTTCACAAGCATTGGAGCGACTTCCCAATTATCCCGCAATTTTGTTAATTAATTTTAGAGAACATCCGAAAGAAAAAACAACGTAAATGAGAAATAAATAAAAAAAAACTGAACTGTAAAAGAACATGTGAGCCTGCCGAACTGTGATTCCTAGCTGCCTCATACAATACGCGACATGGTGGACAAATTTTAAAGTTTTCTTCAGGGTTTTAGGTTGGAATGGGGGGTCCACTGTAACATTCCATCCCCCATGAAAGAAAAAAGGGGATGACTGGATGAAGTTTATTCATCCAATCATTCTATTTTTTTTTAACTGTAAACACTCAACCCTTTCCCACCGTCGCAAGGCACCTAATTCCGAACTTAAGTGCCCGGAGAACGGAAGGAAAGTTTAAGGATTTCATCACACGTTCATTGCTACCCGTCGAGATAGGCGGAAAGAAAATTTAAATATGAGGCATAGCTTCGAGAATCCACGAGTTCCACAGATCTCTCACGTTCGATGCTCCTACGCCCGCGAAATGATTGGAGTACTTTTGACCTGGCTTCCCTGCACTCGTAAGGGATCCACAATCATGCGGGTTCGCGCTGAAAGGGTTCGGTTTCTGCCCTCAGCTCATCGCTATCAGATAGAAATTCAGCAGCTCTCTCCCGAAATTTAGATTTTGCAATCGCGAGTTTAGTTTGCTCACTCCATCTACCCACCATCGCTACACTTTCGACATCCTGAAAAAAGTGTTTAGCACGATACAGCGGATCAGTGCCTGTAAATAGCCTCAACATGTTTATGCATCCCGCTATTTGCTCACCGTAAACCATAGGTGCGGCTAAAGCTGTTTGTCTCAGCTGTGATGTACCCGCTGTACTTGTAACAGGTGTACTCTCTTCCGGAACAATTGCAGCCCCAGTGCTCACATGTTCTCCGTCAGAGTGACCACCAGAATCATCTGAATCCATGTGACTCGCAGATGACGATTTTTTCGTGTTAGCCATTTTGTTTTTCTTACCCACTAAAATTATGACAGTTCTTAGAAAACAGCTTAAGGCTTACTTAATGCTAAATTATACAAAATTCGCACCGAACAAAACTAAATAAAAATAGTAATGGCAGTCAATTCGCACTTATTTTACGAACATGAGTGTTGTTCCGCTAGCTGCAAAATATAGGTATCGATCCTGGGACAACGGCACCATTAATGTTACACGGCACTAGCAGTGTTCCTGCCTAGTCTGCCGGTAACGGTGCTTGTGACCTGAAGTACAATTTAGTTGGCCACGGCACCAGGTGAGAATCTCAGGTGCACTGCTGCACTCAAAGATTCACACCAGAACATAAAAAATGAAAAGTTGAAGAATGACCCGAAGCATAAGGCTTGGGTGAATCCACCTTGTGAACAAAATAACAACAACAAATAAACAATAAAATAATCTAAAAAAAATGATACTTTGGGATCAGAGTTGTGATGAGGTTCACCCGCAATCACCAATTCGTGACTGAGTGTAGTGGTCCGGATCTTACTCCGGTACATTCAATCCCCAACCAGTCAGTACAACACTCACTTTCGCAAATAACACATGATTCTCAAATACACAACACAACATTTAATAACGTTCTGCGAGATTTAAACAGATCCGGCGCTCTCTAGGCGCATAGACAATTGCCCCTCATATGTGGGCAGCATACGGTGTCACACTTTACTGTCGGATAACGCAGCCGACTGAGTCTCCACCGGACTATCTGAACAAGAGATACTACTCGTTTACACACTAAATAGAGCTGCAGGTGATATTCATATACAATTGCTTAGAGAATGAAAAAAATTATATGCAAACGATCACATTAAAAATACTCGCGACACAAAAATACACAAGCACGTTAATTTGCGGTATAAGATTATAGGTGCGAAATACTGCCAAAGTTAATTAACTAAATCTAATAAGCATGCACATGCAGAACCCTGCCCCGCTGACGTTGGTCCTGAACCAAAGTTAAAAGAAACTGTCCCGCCCAGCGGAATTTGTGGCCACACCCTCTCCCTTATTCATGTAAAAAAAGTAATCAGGAAATGGGCCCTGTAAGAAATTGAAATCTGTATGTGCAGGTATTTCCTCTGAGGTTCAGTCACTCAGCATTACTGCATCTATGTCCATGCAGCTTTGGGTGTCGGGATGGCACAAGTTCGCAGATGTGCGAAGAAAGAAAAAGGAAATATTCATCTACTTACAGTTACGTGACTTTGCTGTGCAAATCCGTTGTGCATCACATAATATCACACGACAAAAAAACACACACACACAGACACTTGCACCATGTGGCAGCACCGATGATTCAACACTTCACTTTGACGCTTGATGTAAATGAAGCACACAATTAAAAATGGTAATATCACGCCGCACTTTGTTGCAATGATTAGAGTGCACACTGATCTATTCTCGTGACGATTTGAAGGTGGGCGTTAAGCAAAATAGGCCCTCTCACATCTGATGTTGCGGTTTCCAAGATTAATTTTCTCGGCCGAGCGAAATCAGACGTGCTTTTACCTTAAGCGTATATCGGCAACTCAACATTTCACCTGTATATTTGTTAGGTATCGAAGCCACCGCTCTTACGCTCATATTTTTCTTTCGACATGTTTTTATCCCGTCGCACTTACACGTAGTGGCTTCGCTGCTTACGCGACCACACACACGCACACATGGGGCCTCGCTTCACCCCGTAAGACAAGCGCATCTCTTCACTTCCTCCACAGTAGGGGATGAATGGGGGTGACGATTCCACACTGCAGTGGTTGGCATCCGAACCCGACTTTGCTTGGCTTCGCTTCTCATAGGAATGACCACTGTCCACTCGCAGACTTCTTAATTCCCCTGTAACTTGGCTTTCATTAGCCAAACAGTCGCTGAGTTCCATTACGCTCCAGCCTAGAAATTTCTGCTTTATCCCGCGGATTTAGGCATTCTGCTGTCTTTATGGCAAACTGGCATCTCCAGCTGCCTCGAGTTGTCTCCATTTCTTACCAAATGCGGGGAGGTTTGCTGCTTCATTTTCCCCAATTCATTTTTTGCAGATCCAAGGCATCCAGCCTTCCCATCGGAGAGCGCACAGACAACTAACTTTCTTCCTTATGTTCATGCCAAGTGCGAACTCTTATTTTTCTGCACGGACCACACAGAGAGCAATTGTTCTCGAAAATGCCCCAAACAATCGACGAATTTACGATTATTCGCTGAACCTTTCGTCCCCTATCTTCATTCATTCCTACTCAAGTGGCTCATTCGATACGTATTCCTCTTTCCCTTTCCGTGTTGCATAGGCTGCCCGTCAGCTGCGCCCTGATATTTATGACCTAACAGAGCTATTCTGAGACCACCCAGCCAGAGAGAGAATTCGTCGCCTCTTTCTTTTCCAAACCCCCAGATAAAACTTTATCTGCTGTTTACACTTTTAAACTCCAATCAAGCCTCGAACATAATTAATACTTAATTAATTTCACACATCAACCACGCCCATTAATTACTAAATTAATGGCGGGGGTGGGTCGTAACATCGGCCCCTCCTCAAGAAATCTAGAAGTCCTCTTTCTGGGCCTATCGCTTTGCTCTTATCAATTTCCAGAGTAACCATTGAGTGCTAACTTTTCCCACAGATAGAAACAATTCAAAATGGCAAAAATATTGCGTTTCTTGCCTTCACAAGCATTGGAGCGACTTCCCAATTATCCCGCAATTTTGTTAATTAATTTTAGAGAACATCCGAAAGAAAAAACAACGTAAATGAGAAATAAATAAAAAAAACTGAACTGTAAAAGAACATGTGAGCCTGCCGAACTGTGATTCCTAGCTGCCTCATACAATACGCGACATGGTGGACAAATTTTAAAGTTTTCTTCAGGGTTTTAGGTTGGAATGGGGGGTCCACTGTAACATTGTGTTTGTCTTACGGCTCTGGCTCTCTCCTTCCCTGGAACCAGTGACCCTAAATTAGGGACGGGCGACTGCCCATTGAGTTGCTCACGGTGATCGTTAAACCTCATATAAAAAATCTAAAAATCCTCGATTTGACCGAAACAAATGGGAATTCACTTATAAATTTACCTTTGTTTGCTATACGTCTAAAATCCAGGCTTTTGAAATATGCCAGTCGGTAATGTCAGTACTGTACCTTCATCAGGGTACTGACACGTAAACTGGACAATTCAGACGGATTCATAAAGCGATAAATTTAGTTTTCGATATAGATTTACAATTCCGACTAAGATATGCACTAAAGTTAGCAGAAAATTTCCCGTTAACTGAATGACTTCCTGAGACATTCTACAAACACAGTGCTCCTTATCTTCTTAATGGAATTTTTCCCTTTTCTAATGTTGCCGCCGAGATTAACTTCCTTTCAAATAGTACTCCTACGCTTAATCACGCGCAGAAATTATGGAGAAGGCCACGAGGTTTCTCTTTACTATCTTATGCTTCGAAGTTGATTCAGTACCATTCTAAATGCCGTTTACCAGGTGCGCGTCTGTTTCGGGACAAAGTGTAGAAAGAAAGGTGTTTTAGGAATTTTTAGAAGAGTAAATGTTGATACAAAATTGCACAGAGAGTGTTAACCTTCATTATCTCCGCTAGGTGCATTCACATCAGTCATTTCTTAATTTGTTTTTACATAAGCTTATCCTTCTACATGTATCGGTTTGTATGTAATATTTAGTAATCTCAAACAAGTCTGAACTAGCATATGAATCTGTCTTCTAATGGATTAAAGGAGTGATTTTCATTAGACATTCAGCATACCTATCGCATTCGCTTTTATTTTGTTTTCAAGCTTTTGTTCTGGAGAAAGAACGAAAAACAAATGATAATTTAACGTATTTTGGTAATGGATTCAATAAATCGGATTGCTTCACATTTTTACCATTAGTCGGTGCCGCTGAGGTTCAATTTCTCACTAATGATGAGGAACTGCTTCATAACACAGAGTGGTTTTAGAAAACTTCTTTATGGGCAATAATTTTTACAAACGTTGTTTCTTTCCCCGAAACTCCCACCTCCTCGATATACTGTATTTACAATAACATTTACTCTAACATACTTAGACACATGAAATATCGAAAAGGAAGCATATAATGACGGAGTATATAAATCACTTACGGAGAGTGCGACTTCGAAATGTTTCAATAAACACGGAGTAGGCAAGTTTTATAGGCACTTATTTTGCATTTTAATACAATTGGAACACATGTGGCGTACTACAGAAATTAATCACGTGTCAAGACGACAAATCTGCAGCGATGCATCTCTTTCGATGTGGCTAAGTCGGTTAAAGCAACTCACTCCGGACAGAGGAAACACGGGTTCGATCTCCTACTTTCACATTGGCATCCGAACGTAAATGTGGATCTACTGGCAAATTCCTGCTTTCACATTGGCATCCGAATGTAAAAGGCTATGTACTAGCAAATTCCAGCTTTCATATTGACACCCAAATGTAAAAGTGGATCTACTGGCAAATTCCTGCTTTCACATTGGCACCCGAACGTAAAAGTGGATTTACTGGAAAATTCTTGCTTCGACATTGGCATCCAATTGTAAAAGTGGATGTAGTAGCAAATTCCTGCTTTCATATTGGCAACCGAACGTGAAAGTGGATCTACTGGCAAATTCTGCTTTCACATTGGCACCCGGACGTAAAAGTGGATCTACTGGCAAATTCATTCTTTCAAATTGGCATCCAAATGTAAAAGTCGATGTAGTATCAAATTCCTGCTTTCATATTGGCAACCAAACGTGAAAGTGGATCTACTGGCAAATTCTGCTTTCACATTGGCATCCGAACGTAAAAGAGGATATACTAGCAAATTTCTGCATCCACATTGGCATCCAAATGTAAAAGTGGATGTAGTAGCAAATTCCTGCTTTCATATTGGCAACCGAACGTGAAAGTGGATCTGCTGGAAAATTCTTGCTTCCACATTGACATCCGAACGTGAAAGTGGATCTACTGGCAAATTCCTGCTTTCACATTGGCATCCGAACGTAAAAGTGGATCTACTGGCAAATTCCTGCTTTCACATTGGCATCCGAACGTAAAAGTGCATCTACTGGCAAATTTCTACCTTCACATTAGCATCCGAACGTAAAAATGGATCTACTGGCACTTTCCTGCTTCCACATTGGCACCCAGACGTAAACGTGAATTTACTGGCAAATTCCCGCTTTCACATTGGCACCCGAACGTAAAATTGGATCTACTGGCCATTCGGTTCTTTGAAAAATGTGTGATGTTCGTTCCACACATTGTCTGGAATTAACAAAAATTCCTTCTTTGCTTCAAAAAAAAGTTAAGAGGGAGATGATGTGACGTACTACAGAGGTGAAGCACATGTCAAGACGACGAATCTGCAAATCTTCAGCGATACATTCTGTCGGTGTAGCTTAATCGGTTTGAGCAACTCACACCGGAGCGCCTATACGAGGGTTCGATCCCAGTCACGGACAAATTCCTGTTTTCACACACCTCAGTTAAAACAAATGCGTATCACATTCTAATGTGAAACTTCGTGAATCTCTTTTCGACTGGTGATTGTAAAATGCAAAAACATTCGTTGCAGTTAATCATGTTAATCATATTATGTCTAGACTCACATGAACAAGGAAATCTTAAACTGGTCAGATGATTTGGAGCTTTTCTTTTTACAAATAGAAATCAAGAGCATTTTATGGTTTAGGAAGCTTTCTGAGGAAGTATAAACCAGATGATTAATCATCTTAATAGTTTTCTTCGTTGGACTTCTCAGTCAACCGATCTGGAGCAACCAATAAGTTTTTGAGACATACGTATTAAGGATATCATAATATAGGATAAGAGAGAGAGAGCAAGTCACCCATATTTGATTTCAAAGAATTTACTTTTGCTTTGTACTAAAGCTGGTATTTAATAAACTTTTTACAAAAAAAAAAAATATTCTTTTGTTAAAAGTCAACTGAAACAGGTGTTTAGGTGCTTTTTCATCGAACGAAGTTTCCATTTAGGTGATGAGTGATTTACGATTAACTTGAATGCAAAACTTTGCAATTAGTATAATGCTTTCATCATTAATCTCAGGCAATATCTGACACAGTTCTATTTACAATGTGAGACTTTCAAAGTATCTTAATAAACTTGTAAGCCTCTTAGCTGTTTTAAGGCTCTTAGCTGTTAAGTGGTTAATTGATTAGTTGTACATAAATCGTACTTTGCCAATAAATGACCAAACGTCTAGGTAGAAAGAATCAGCAAGTAACTTAGATTATTCCACTAATTTTTTCTGTATTTCATGACTTGAAGGTAATCTCTTGTAAGAATATTATCTCGCTGGCTTAAACAGACATCAATATCATAATATTGGCATTTGTTCGTGAATCGCCTATAATTCAACAGATTTTAGATCAATATTTTACAATCTACTCTCCATTAATGGTTTGCTCTCCACCTATCTTTCTCTCTATATGCATTCAATCTGGTCATTTAATTTGTTCTGACTCACTGTCAGTGTTGCAAACTTCTAACTGCTATTTGCGGAAATGATGCGCAATTAAGTAAGGAAACGTTTAACCAGAAGTAACTCAAAAAAGGAAAACACAGAAAAACGGTGATTTGGATACAAACGTCACATCTGCATCTTTAAAATGTTCTCAAATATCTGCATTCAATATTTATCCGGTGAATGCACTGTATAATTTCTTATGATTATGGTGTCTTTGCAAGCTGTTCTTTTCGCTTTAGCCAGACCTGGCCCATCAGCTGCTAAAACAGTAAAACCAATCGACTTTTATTAACGACCCTGAAACTATCAAGAGTAAGGTACTTTAGAAGAATTTTTCTCCTTTGGCGTGATGAAATTTAATGAGTATGGCATTGTAACTCTTCGGGTGAAAATGGTCCCAAATATATTATGCTGTCCGTGCTAAGAGGGTAAGGAAATACCAGCAATTAAAAATAAAAAACTTAAAAAGCTTTCGAATGATACCTTTCAGATATTCAACGAACGTCAGCACTCGACTATCATTTAATGATTCAGATACGTGCAAAAGTACGCGATATTTTTACATTCTGCAATATTCGCTATAGACGACAAGAATATTATTTCATGCATTTAATGATTACTACTATGTACTCTGGTGATAAAATAAAATATAATGAGACGATGCCATGATATGCGGCATTTTGCTTATTATTCTTATGAATGAAAATAAGCTTTGCGAATTCATTGCTCTGGCAAATTAAGCCGTATGTGTTCATAGTTTTAAGGTACTTTGTGTATTTTTATTTTTCTCTTTTCAAATGCCTTTCTGCTGAATTCTATGACCAGAATTTCACATTAAAAACATTCGGATCATTGATTATCACGCATTTGATGTATGATAGGAAGAATTAAAATTTTTGATAGGTGATTCCCATGGAGAGCTTCATGTAGAGACAGATTTTTGTAAAATGCAAAATGTCATGGAAACAGTTTACCATCAGGATCTTTTATAAAAGATAATTTTTTTTTATTGGAGGTTTAACGACCACCGTGAGCAACTCAATGGGCTATAAGCAGTCGCCCGTCCCTAATTTAGGGTCACTGGTTCCAAGGAAGGGAGAGAGCCAGTGCCGTAAGACAAACACAACATCCATGCCTGACCGGGATTCGAACCCGGAACCCTTACGGACGAATGATCAGAGGCCTGCGCCACCGGGGCGGCTATAAAAGATAAATAGCATGCCATCGGAAGCTTTCATTGAGGATGAATAGTTGGCATTCAGTAGATGTATTTGTTGAGGAGGAATACTTTTCCATTGGAAACTTTAATTGGAGAAAAGTAGTTTGCCTTCAGCAGCTTTTATTGATAAATACAGAGGGTGAGTCGAAAGTTTTGCAATATTTACATAAACGCATGTGCTGCGGCGGGTATGTCACGTGTTTAAACTAGTTCAAGTCAAGCACTGCAGTCAGTCGAAAGGGATATAAAGTGGTAGGCCTTGCTGTGAACAACATTGCATGTCGTTGTTCTGTCTGTGGTTGGAGCACCTAAAAGATTAACAGCGGCAAAAGGCTAATTAGGGAACTTTCGCTTTACGAGTTCGAACTCGGTCACAACGCTGCTCAAGCAACGCGAAACATTTATCATGCGAAAGGGGAAGGTCCCGTGGACCACAGCACCGCAACCAGATGGTTCAAGAAATTTTGCTCGGGTGACAAAAAAGCCTCAACGATCAGCCAAGGTCAGGTAGGCAGCGAACCGTGGAGGCCGTGTGTCACGCCGTAGAGGAAAATCCGACAGTCAGCACTCAGAGATCATCAGGCGAGCTGGGTATATCCCAAACCACCGTGGTTCGTCACCTTCAGGATCTCAGCAAGGTCTATAGGAGCTGCCGCTTTGTCCCTCACGAACTGACGCCAGCTGAAGCATACCTCCGAGTGGAAGTGTGCACGAAACTTCTGGAAAACCCTCGCGATGTACGTTTCATCAAGAGAATTGTTACATGCGATGAAAAGTGGTTGAGCCCGGGCCAGCTTCCAGAACCTGTTGCCAAACGTGGGCCTTCGAGCGCAAGGTGATGCTCTGCATCTGGTGGAATTTCGAGGAGATAATCCTCAAAATTGCACCAGACGTAATTACAATCGTCGAATTGTTCCAGACGGTCGAACCATCAACGCAAACCTCTACTACAAACAGCTGGAGTGGATCTACGCCGTTTTGGAGGAGAAGTACCCGGCATTGGTGAACATAAAGCCATCTCTCCCACAGCAGGACGACCATCGGCCTCATACCGCCGAACGACCCGGGGCAAACTCCAGAAACTTGAGGGCATCGGACTAATGCCACACCCAGGGTATAGTCCGGATCTTGCCCCCCGTTGGATTATTACTTGTTGCGGTCCAAGGGCCCACTTTCTTCGCGGGAGGCACTTCAACAACCTGGAGGAGGTGGCAGCTGCGGTTAAGGAGTTCTTCGCCTCGAAGGACAAGAACTGGTACCTCCGCGGAATCGAAGAACTGGCAGACAGATGGCTAAAGACGGCGCAACACGATGGCTTATACTTTTAACGCTAGTCAGCTTTCGTCGTAAAGGTACGCATGAAGACATCTAGAAATCCAAATATTGCAAAACGTTCGACTCACCCTATGTAAAAATACGTTTGGTATCAGCAGCTCTTATTGAGACTAAATAGCTTGCCATCAGTTGCTATCCCTGACGAATATGGCCTATGGTGACAGATTCTCATATAGTTATTTTACTGTGAGTATTTAAACATATAGAGGTTTTCTACTGGTATACACTGAAGAGCCAAAATATTATGACCAGCCCGTCTTCATGCACATCAAAGCAACTGCAGGTAAACGACTGCGGGTGTTAAGATCATGAAACGTTACAAATGACACCTGATACTGAGCTCTGTGAATCAGTGTTATCTTATTTTTCAGATGGGAAAAGGCTACGGGGACTTACGTAAGTTTGATAAAAGCCAAACTGTAAGGGATAGACGACCGACTGGACCAGAATATGTCCAAGACGGTGTAAGGCTTGTGGGTTGATAACTGTCAGCACCACTTAGTACGTTCAAAAAGTAGTCTGAGGAGGGGAAACTAAGAACCGCCGGCAAGTGTGGGCAGTCGATGCTAGATGTAAGTGGAAGCTATCCCATGTGGTACAAGTCAACAGAAGGCATACTGTGTAGGAATTCACCAGTAATTTGAATGCTGGTGACGAGAGTAATGTGCTAAAATACATAGTGCATCGAAACCTCGTTACAAGAGGGCTACATTGCCGCAGGCCTTATGGAAGTGCACATGCTAACTTTGGTTCACCGTTAAAAGCGCCTACAATGGTAACCTTAGCATCGAAACTGGACTTAGAATGATTGAAAGAAGGTCCTTTATAGCCCAGTAAATAAAGGACTTGACCCAAAACAAATTAGGTAAAAGCTGAATTTTCGCAGGCTGGTAGAACTCCTCTGGCTAAGCATTTTCACAAAAGTCCCCACCCCTACCCCGCTTGATTCCCCCTACACCCCCATAAAGGGGGAAAATGTGGTCTAATATTAATCCATTCGTAACTCCCGAAATAATTGGCGTACAGCAGTAATGTTTTTTTTTAATTTATTCCTCTTGATATGGTCTATAAATTTTCTTCGATTCATTTTTACTATATCTCCTATAGTTTTGCTGCAATTTTTGAAAACCCGCAAAATAGCACCTTTTTTTCTCGACATTTTACCCAATAATTGCAATTACCGCTTCACAGAGCCAAAATTTCCAAAAAAGGTTCCAAATAAAAGTTGTAGAAAACTTCATAAGCTTTACAACGATATATTATTTGTCTTAACACGCTTTATATCTTACCTTCTGTGGTACCGAAACTGCGAATGCATTGTAGCGACAAAATGACAAAAAATCGGGCAAAGCATGCACTAATTTTGCGGGGAGTATAATTTTCAACGATAGGTAAAAAATAAAAAAAGGAAAGAAAACTCAGCTTCGCACCTGCAAAAAAGTCACCAACTCTTGCCTGTTTGATTCACTTCCCCCCGCCCCCGAGGGGTGGGACTAATGATTATTATGTGCAAACGAATTGTTGAATTGAAATAAGACAATGTCATTTTTTCTTCTTTATACAATGCTGATAAAGTAAGAATTTAGTTCCATGCACTGGTGCTGTTTCTACAATTTCAAAATAATTAAAAAAAAAAAACATTTTCATTTTCAAATTTCCTAAATGAACTAAGATTAAAATTTCGTAAAACTGTAATTAAAAAAGAAAAGGCTACAAACAAAAGCGGTGTTGATTAAATTTATAACTTTTAAAATGATATATATTTTGTCTTACATTGCTTCTGTGGTTCTTTTGAATATCGCACAGTTGTGGCAGAATTATCATAAATCAATATCAATGTCGTCACTCATATCAGGCTTGTTTGTGCATGACAGTCCACTGCAACGTCCACACATAGCAGAACATGAGAATCCGGCTTTTCGGCAGCTGCAGGAAATCATACATTCTTTCTTACAGTTGCATGAAATTAAACACAAAAGTTCATCACACCCTGTAATGGCATGCGTGAATAACAGACATTTGCGTACATGGATCTAAATAGATATCAGTTTTTCAATTCTGTAAAATATTGGAGGTATTGCAGCAGTGCCCGGTTTGAGAAAGTACAAAGATTTTGTTTCTTCTGGCGCCAGTGCAGTTAATAACACGATAAGGTCTGTATCCGTACCAACGGTGACTACAGTAGGGTTTAGTTTCAACATCTCTATAGAGGTTTGAACTATATCTACATCAGCATCGTTATTAGCCGTGAGAACCGTGATATTAGTGGCAGAGAGGAATTTTTCTTTTAATGCTGCAATTATTCCTTTCTTATTGTGGGGATTGGACAGAAAATCTGTCTGCGCTGTGATGCATTTCATGTTATTTGTAAATATAATGCTCGCTGACGTCCTTTTAGCAGTTCTTTTTGTTTGTTCTTCCTGCTTTGTTGTTGGCGTTTCAGGGTATCCATCAAAGACAACGTAGCAATTTGTACCATAATGGGAAAGTACATGAGATATATAATTTTGCAGAATTTGATCAAATGTTGTGCGCTTAGGCCAAGTTCCTGAATGAAGGAGATAACCACCATCTATTATAACAGCTGCACTAGTAGGTATATCCTCCTGTTCAACAATACCACCAACGAAAGATTTAGTTATGGAGGATTTTGTACCTTTTCGCAGTGACACTTCGACAAATAAAGATGGTGGACGAGATACTAGTTCATATCTGAAGTATGATTTCAATTTCAAAGGACTGTCACAAACACAAATAACTCTGTTGAACAATTGTTGTGTACTTATTGAAACTTGGTAGTGTCGTAAATCATTTTCTGTATGTCCTCCCTAATAATTTCTGCTGCTGCTTCAACAACTCTTCTTCGTTCACAAACCTTATCCTTCTTTCTCTCATTGTACCATTGATCAGTCAGCAATTTATGATTAGCATCTGTCATACATACAATATTCTTCTTCCCAGAAATATTTGTTATTACTATCCTGTCTTTGAAATGTTGTAACAGTCGCTGCTTCAAATATTTATCAGTAATGGTTGTAGAAAGGTCATGATCTTTCATGATATTTTGTAAATCCTTTAGAGTGTATTGGCATCCATCTGTTTTCTCAATATAGTCATACAAGAATGAGAAAGCAGTTTCAGTGCTTTGATCTCGCGACCGACCAGGTGCTCTAAAGAGCTTTATTTTTCTGAATATTCTGTAGCACTCGGAATGATATCGTGCTTCAACTGCTACTAGGTCAATAACTCCGAGAATTTTCGACTTCACATTTTCCCCCCATTCATCGTTACGGTGTTCGCAGAAAGTTAAAATTTTATTTTTCATTTCTAGAGTCGATACCATATGGACCGCTTTTCTGTATTTAAGAGTAAGCTTAATATTCAGAGTGGTTTCCTTTTCACAGAATAAGCACTCATTTTTAAAGTCAAAAGTTTGTTGAAAACTTCGTAAAAGTGGATTTGAAGACGTTGATGCTAACGAAATACTTGCAACATGTGAACCCTTAATACTACTTTCCGCGTGTAATTCCGCCGGCAAGTCTGGTGAACCATAATAGAAGTAACATTCTCTAATTTTTCATTTTCATGCAAACTGTCTTTTCTTTTCAGGCTAGAATCAATTATCCTTTTTAAACCTTTGGTGACAACTTCTGATTCTCCCTCACAGAGTTGGTTATCGCAAATCATTCATTTGTCCATTTTTTATTCCGTTAGGTAAACCAATACGGGAATGCATTAAGAATTTGGTTAACTTTTTAGAGGCTAAAAAACGATCAACTTACATTTCGTTCGTTGTCTCAGCGAACCTCCCGTGCGGACATCTTGCCTACCCGATTATCTAATTCTATTTGCTTTTGTGGCATATGTGGGGGCAATGGGGGAGTTTTAGGAATGCATTTTATTCTCCCCACGTGTAAAATAAATAAACAAATTGCGTGAGTCAATGCCTCTTATCTCTCTATCAGCACTATGTTCTTCCCGCGACAAATTCTTCGTAACAGAAGTCCTTAAAGTGGTTCCAACTAAAATCTCTGCCTTATGTTTCCAATGGTAAAAATTTCTTACACATTATCTTCGCAATTTATGTATTCCCAAGGATGAAAATTTTCACATCGATAAAACTTACTTTAAGTTATAGCATGGGATAGTAAATTCTTGCTAAAACATAACCATAATTATATTAAAAATCAATCATTTTTTTTGTAATGTTCAGACCTGTTAATAGATGGCGCGACCTGTACATTAATGACGTCAGTAGACAAACAAATGTTGGATTTCTAAATTATGGTTATGTTTTAGCAAGTATTAGGTATCTCATACTATAACTTAAAGTTAGTTTTATCGATGTGCAAATTTTCATCCTTGGGAATACATTAATTGAGAAGAAAATATGTAAAGAAGTTTTATCACTGGAAACATAAAGCAGAAATTTTAGGTGGAACCACCTTAAGGCTGGCATGGTTTAGATACAGTGTAAGCGAAACTATATATTACTGTAAGACAAATAATATATTGTTGTAAAGGTTATAAAATTTGCTACAACTTTTATTCGGAGCCTTCTTCGGAAATTTTGGCTCTGTGAAGCGGTAATTGGAGTTAATCGGAAAAATGTAGAGAGAAAAATGTGCTATTTTGCGGGTTTTCGCAAATTGCTACAAAACTATTGGAGATATAGTAAAAATAAATAGAACAAAATTTATAGACCATATCAAGAGGAATAAATTAAAAAAAAAATATATCGCTTTACGCCAATTATTTCGGGAGTTACGAGTGGATTAGTCTTAGACCTCATTTCTCCCCCTTTATGGGGGCGTAGAGGGGGAAGCAAGCGGGAGAGAGGCGGTGACTTTTGTGAAAATGCTAAGCCCGATGAGTTCTACCAGCCTTCCAAAATTCAGCTTTTACCTAATTTGTTCCGGGTTTGACCCAATTTTGGCCTTTATTTACTGGGCTATTAGTCCAATGAATCTGTTTTCCTGTTGGGTACGCGTGTGCGTCATTTACCTTGGGAAGTGTTGGCACCAGGATGCAAGGTGGGACAAAAAAAACCAGTGGAGGAAGTATAATGCTTTGAACAATGTTATGCTGGAAAATCCTGGGTCCAAACGTTCAGGTTCAGCAAACTATGACGTCTTCCACCTACCTATACATCATTGCGGACCAGATACATCCTTTCGTGGCAGCGGTATTTCCCTCTACTAGTGTCTTCTTTCAGCAGGATAATGTGTCTTACCACACTACCTATACATCATTGCAGACAAGATATATCCTTTCATAGCAGCGGTATACTCCTCTAATAGTGCCTTCTTTCAGCAGGATAATGCCTCTTACCACACTACCTATACATAATTGCAGACTAGATATATCCTTTCATGGCAGCGGTTTTCCCTTCTAGTAGTGCCTTCTTTCAGCAGGATAATGCGTCTTACCACACTACCTATACATCATTGCAGACCAGATATATCCTTTCATGGCAGCGGTATTCCCCTGAAGTAGTGTCTTCTTTCAGCAGGATAATGTGTCTTACCACACTACCTATACATGATTGCAGACAAGATTTATCCTTTCGTGGCAGCGGTATTCCCCTCTAGTAGTGCCTTATTTCAGCAGGATAAAGCGTCTTACCACACTGCCTGTGTTTTTCGAGAATGGCTCACGGGACATGAGCCTGGCCTTCAATTTCCTCTGATATCAATCCAATCGAGCAGCAGTGGTTGGTGTTGGAACAACAATTCCGATCGGCGTCAGCTTAATCATGCAGCTTGCAAGAGTTAAAAGATTTGCTGGTAACGCTTTGGTACCAGATACCACAAGACACCTTTAGATATCTTATAGCTCCAGGTAAGGGATGTTCTGGTGGTACATGGAGGACGAGCATCATATTAAGCAGGTAGTCATAATGTTTTGGCTCTTCGATGTATATATTTTTTTGTAAATACATAAAAGGAATAAACCTTCTCTGAGGGGAAACAAACCTTTTGTTTCCGTCAGATTTTGATAAATACAGATGACACTTCGTCTGGAGCTAAATACTAATATGGTTTGCCATTTGCACTTCCTCGCAGAAAAGATTGCTTCTAATCCTCAGCTTCTCATGACGATAGATATCACATAGCTTTCAGCTGAAGCGTACCCTACAATGTATTAGGCAGACTTCAGTGTGTTACACAATGGACTACAATGCATACGTTTCTGTTAGCGTATCTCTGTTTAACAATCATTAACCATTGCCAAACGCATGAACATCCATAATCTTCAGTTCGATACTCCAAGAGCGTGGGCATCTATATTTTCAGGTTTTTTGGGGAATGGACAACTAATGTTTTGAGATGGCATAATCTTTCTCGTCTTACGTGTGGCAAATACTCTGTCCTTTGACTCCTAATGCATTATTGACCAAACCATAATAAATACGTGAATGAGCATTCAAATATTTTGATGTTACTCTTTATGTAGATATCTTATAGCATACAAGGTTATTTTATTGTGTCTTAACGTTCAACATTAGTGCGTTTTAATACCGAAGTGACAGTTCGTGCTAACATGTCAGTTTCCACTTATAGTGATGTTCCTGGGGAACTGTTTTGATGTTACAGATTAATTAAATTCTGTTGACTTCTTCACTTGCTCTTAACTGTCTGAAGAATGACAGCTTCCTCTAATCATTCCAACCTGGTGGCGTTTGATGTAATTTACGTCAAGTGTTCGTCTTCTCTTATTTCCTTTTCTCCGTTGATAAAAATAGACACGCGTCTTCGTATAAGTTTTCTTTTGTTTACTTTTCTCTGTTGATAAAATATAAGCGCGTTCGGAATATTTTTCCTTATAATAGAATATGATTCTACATTTCCAACTGTACAAAACGACCGTTAGTGGAAAATTGATCATCCGTGTTGGACATCTGTCTGTCTTTTTAGATAAACTCCAATGATTCGGCGTGATGATTCAAAGTGACAGAGAAATGCGTAGTGTCAGTCGTTTGACAATCGAATTCAGCATGTTGAACACTGTGCTTCAAATTGCAGGAGCTGCATAAATTTATCACATTAATGAGTTTTGAATTTTCCACCAGAGTCAAATGTTTCTCCACGTGTCCAGTATAGAACCTGAAATCCGACCTGATTGGCTGCAGCAACATACACTCAGATATATGCACGCCCATGATTGAGAAAGCACGACCCGTTTTGTAGTGGTATAGCCAGGCTTCGAGAAAGCTTAAGCTTTCAGTGCCAGTCCTGCTGACTTTAGCTGCAATCAGTGATCGCTTCTGGTTCGTGATGCAATTCAAAGGCTTGCAATTTACTGTGCGACCACCGTCATCACTTACTGTAACTTCACTATGAAAAACTAAAGCCAACGAAAACCAGAAAATAAACAAAGGCATCGCGATTTCCGCGTTTTAGCAACACACAGTAACCAAAAAATTGTTATTCGGTCACCGCCGGGGAATTGAATCACGGATCTCTCGATATCTAGCCGAGCGCGTTATCCTTACACCACGGTGACCAAAAATCCACGGCGCTATGTGCGTTTTTCTGTCAGTATCTGATCTGACATAAATCCCTAAGATGGGCTCAGCTACTGAGGCGTCTCCATCTAGTGGGCAGTAACAGCACTGGCTATATATTAATTATAGCAGTTAAATCCAAAGGGCGAGATCCAAAGTGAAAAATCCTCCAAATATGTGGCGTCAGTGAATAAACAAAGACATCGCTCTTTCCACGTTTTAGCAACACACAGCTATCGAAAAATTGTTATTCGGTCACCGCTGGGGAATTGAATCCCAGATCTCTCGATATCTAGCAGAGCGCGTTAGCCTTACACCATGATATTGCACCATATTTTTTATGTCAGAAGCTGACAAAAAAGACACATAGCGCCGTGGATTGTTGGCCACCGTGGTGTAAGGTTAACGCGCTCGGCTAGATATCGAGAGATCCGATGTTAAATACTCCAGCTGTGACCGAATAACAATTTTTCGGTTGCTGTGTGTTGCTGAAACGTGGAAAAAGCGATGTCTTCGTTTATTTACAGACGCGACGTATTTGGAGGATTTTCACTTAGAAAAACAGAAATGTATAACGGAATTTTATTACAACGTGTTTCAGTATTTTTACCAAATCTGAGCACGAGCCTTGCTTGCGTTGATGAAGATTGGGGAAAGTATATCATTGCATTTCTGTTATTTAGTAATTTAGAATGTTCCAGAACATCGTGAAGACTCCCGATGGTCGAGTGGCATGAAGCGTTGGCCAATCATTTGTCCTATACAGGTGCTGGTTCGAATCCAGAATGAGGTATGGGTATTGCTTTAGATCATTGTTTTTTTGCATTTGCTGGGACCAGTTGCCGTAAATTAGTAACAGGCGACTACTTAAGCCCACTGAGTCCCTCACGGTGGTCGTTAAACCCCCGAAAGAAATCATAAATATTGCGGCTTTGCAGTTTGTCCAATAATTTGAGATAGTACTTCGAAACATCGCTTTTACGTCTTACATTTATTACAAGGACATTTTTCCGGCGGCCAATGTACGTTCAGGTTTTCTCTTTGTCGAATTCCATGCTAAAGAGCGCGCACTTGAAATTTTGAGTATATTTCAACCGCAGAAGCGTAGGTGAGACAGGCTGTGAAGACCAAGTATCATAGTGTACAGGAAAATGGTTAGACTGATGATGGTCTTAGTCTGTTTACCATTTCGTAAAAGAGAGCCAAAAGGCTGGTGGCTTGCCGGATATTGTCCGCCAATTTCCCAGTAGTAGCCATAAAAAAATAGATAACCGCAGTTTCCCAAAACCACAACCACCAACGGACCGATATCGTGCCGTGACCGGCAGATTTCAGCCAGCAGTTTCCCAGCACTTATGTTTTTGCTGGAAAAGTGTGTACAAAAGGTCGTTCAATAAAAACTGAGAGTAATTTTTTTGAGTTGGCAACAGTGCGAAGAGAAAAAATAAACACGCAGACGACTAACTGAATTAAGGAAGTATCTATGGCAACAGTTGTTAGCCGTGGCAGACGATTCTCGTTTTGTTAAGGCGTAATTGTTTAAGGTACGCCTGCATTTTATCATACAGCTATGGAGGTGAGTGATTCAGAGTTAAGAAGTGAACTGCGTTGTGCGATAAAATTTTGCTATCGTTTGGGTAAAACGGCTCCAGAAATAGTTGATTTAATGAAAAAAGCTTAAAATCATAAATGTTTAGTTGAGTTAATGACTTTTAGATAACACTGTGATCTCAAAAAAGGCCGTTTGTCGGTAGAACTCGCTCCTAGGCCTGGTCGACCTGAAAATGTTGTTACGGAGCGTATTGTTAGCACTGTTTGGACAATCGTTCAAGAAGATCTACGAAATCGGTGTGAAAACATAGTAGCGTCAACGTATATTTCGAAAACGTCGGCATTCCGTATTCTAAATGACAAATTACTGATGCATCGTGTGTGTTCCAGATAGGTACCTCATCACCTGATGAGAGAACAATTGTTTGCCAGAGTTCAGGTGTGGCATGAGTGGAAATAAATTATTGCAAAGGATCCAAACTTTTTTTGCATTTTGGACCCATGTTTCGTCGGCAGTTACAGTAATAACTGCCGATGAAACATGGGTCCACTATTTTCACCAATTCACGAAGCGCCCGGCGAGTGTCTGGAAACACATAGGCTCGCTTCCTCTGAAAAACTTCCGCCATACCAAATCAGCTGGGAAGGTGATGGAAATTTTCTTTGATCATAAAGGTTTAGTCTACCAGCATGCCGTTCCTCTAAAAATTACTGTCAATGCCGAGTATTACATTTCAGTCTTGAAGCGTTTGCGACGACACATATCGATTAAGCGACCGAAACTGGTGGGCAAAGGGACCCTACACCATGATAACACCCACCCACATGTGGCTGCTTGTGTTCAACAGTTTCGTACGTAATGCAGTATTGAAATCATGCCACAGCCTGCCTACAGTCTTGACCTCGCCCCGTGTGATTTCTGGTTGTTTCCAAAAATGAAGGAAAAGTTCTGTGGCGAAACATTCAACACAGATGCTGACGATATTCAAGCTGTACAGGGGTCGCTAAAGCAACTTCCACAAAATGTCTTCGTCGCATGCTTTGAAAAGTGTACTGAACGATGGGACCGTTGCATGTCATCCGAGAGAAGATACTTTGAGAAAGAATAACATTTAGTTTCCTGTACCTATGTTTCTTCATTTTGTGTGATTTTATTATCAGTTTTTATGGAACCGCCGTCGTATTTTTGTATTGGAAAAAGATTTCTTGGGAAGAAAGAAAGCTTGGCTATTGTATATGCCGTATTACACCTTTATGTAACTGAACTTAGGCTACGGTAATATAGTAAGTGCTAATGAAATAAGAAACTCACTGTCTATGTACGATATTTAATAAAATACGAAAGATATTTACAGTTAAAATACCCCACTAGCACTTTCGGGGTAACATTTACCCCATCATCAGGTAAAACAGAGGCAATGTAGTACTCCTTTATATTGTTGTGCAACGATGCATTATGGGTATAAGTCATCAAACGTCGCATGGGTCGTGACCGTTGCCATTATAACAGCGTAAAGAGTATAATTTCAGAAGTAATTAGTTTAACATATCAGTACAAGGATTCGTTACAAATACAAAGTTATGATCAATTTTATATATTGTTGGAATTGTAAATATATATTACTATAATTTAAAGTTCAGGTTGGTAATACGCTCTTTCCAAATTCTTGATATGTCCACTGGCAAGTAGTCATTACAGCATTTGTCCCCTAAAGCTTCGATGTACATACTTTCAACAAAATGCAGCGACTGTATATATGTTGGAGTGTCCAGTAGCCTAATGTTTTTCCAGTCTGGTTGTAAAATTCCGTTTACCACATTCCTAGATAAAGCTGTGTTATTGCTGTTGGTTCGGATATCGTATTTGTGTTCCTGGACACGGGTACCCAGACTTCTTCTTGTCGAGCCTACGTAGTTGCTAGCATGTTCTCCTGTCGAGGGGTCCAGCAGACCACACCCATTTATTCATAATATCTGTTGTTGCTCGATCTTTTTTAACTGATGATAGGAGGTTCTTCGAGCGGGTGCCGAATTGTATATTATGTTTTGAACAGATACGAGATAGTGTGTTAATGATATGGGGGTGCTGGTCCAATGCTCATACGAATCGTTTAATTGGCCTTGTATCTGGCTTTAGATTATTAGTTCGTTCACTGGATATTTTAGTATATAACCTATTAAGTCATTTCCAGTCCTGAGATACAGTTCATTTTTATCCGCTAATTAAAAAATGAACTGTATCTCAGACTGGAAATGACTTAATAGGTTATATACTAAAATATCCAGTGAACGAACTAATAATCTAAAGCCAGATACAAGGCCAATTAAACGATTCGTATGAGCATTGGACCAGCACCCCCATATCATTAACACACTATCTCGTATCTGTTCAAAACATAATATACAATTCGGCACCCGCTCGAAGAACCTCCTATCATCAGTTAAAAAAGATCGAGCAACAACAGATATTATGAATAAATGGGGTGTGTATAATATTCCACTGCTGGACCCCTCGACAGGAGAACATGCTAGCAACTACGTAGGCTCGACAAGAAGAAGTCTGGGTACCCGTGTCCAGGAACACAAATACGATATCCGAACCAACAGCAATAACACAGCTTTATCTAGGAATGTGGTAAACGGAATTTTACAACCAGACTGGAAAAACATTAGGCTACTGGACACTCCAACATATATACAGTCGCTGCATTTTGTTGAAAGTATGTACATCGAAGCTTTAGGGGACAAATGCTGTAATGACTACTTGCCAGTGGACATATCAAGAATTTGGAAAGAGCGTATTACCAACCTGAACTTTAAATTATAGTAATATATATTTACAATTCCAACAATATATAAAATTGATCATAACTTTGTATTTGTAACGAATCCTTGTACTGATATGTTGAGCTAATTACTTCTGAAATTATACTCTTTACGCTGTTATAATAGCAACGGTCACGACCCATGCGACGTTTGATGACTTATACCCATAATGCATCGTTGCACAACAATATAAAGGAGTACTACATTGCCTCTGTTTTACCTGATGATGGGGTAAATGTTACCCCGAAAGTGCTAGTGGGGTATTTTAACTGTAAATATCTTTCGTATTTTATTAAATATCGTACATAGGCGGCGAGTTTCTCATTTCATTTGACGTATTTTACGAAGTCATCATTTTATTGATAGTAAGTGCTATTTACTTGCATTTACGTTCCCTCAGTGTAATTCGTTGAAAGCTTCTTACACCTGATCTAGAGATCAAATGTTTGCTGTTGAAAAGACACTTGCAGCTCGTTTTACTGCGTGAATGTTATGTTACATAGTTGCTCACTGAATTATGTTTCAGTGCCCTGTGTGTAGCGTTCGTTGGACCCTCGCTTACAAAGAATTTCGAAGTTTCGGGGGTTTTACCTGTATTTTCCCCGATGATAAAACAAATAAATAATATATCCGCTAATATCATAAGTCGTTCTTTGCAGTGAAGAATATGTTTGTTCAGGGAGGCTATGGAGAAAGTCTTTTAAGCACTGTCTTTATTTCAGTTGCATTATTATCTCTAAGCTCCGCTTTTCCCTATTATTGCTCTGATGGGCTTTTCTTCCGTGATATCCTGCTAAGTTTTCGTTTGCTGCTTCTCATTCTTCTCTGACGACAGCATTCATTCCTCCACCCGCCATCTTTTTGCCTCAGACGAAATTCCTAACAACAGCTCACTCTCCCAGCCTGGACCCGAACTCCCTGCTTTTGTTCATTCCTCACTTGAGCCACAGCTTCCCGCCCCCGTCATTTTACACCCCAGTCCAGCGATTCGCAGAAGGGGTGGGAGTTAATTTTTAATTGCCTTCTCTTTCAGCCTCCTTCTGTGATCTACCAGCAAAAGTTCAACCCAACTTGAAACCCATTCCCCGCTAACATGTAAGAATTTCTTGATGCCTCCCATAACGATCATTGTCAAACAACCTCTCGCAGGAAACTGTAGTGATAAAATCGAACTCGGCGTTTCTTCGTACGAAACAGCTAAGAAGCGAATGAGAGTGTCCTTCCCATTTACGCATCTGCACGTAATTGTGGGAAAAGGTACCGTTTCCAAATAGGTGCTAACAAAAGGGAAAATGATTCAAACTCACCATATTCAAAACAGCTACTAAAGTTCACTTCTATTAAATCTATGATCCCTGGTTACGGTTAGTCCTGTTCTGTTTTTTGTACCTCGAGAAAAATGAGGGTTGTTGTGAAGCCATCTTAGGATAACAAAGAGTATGAAACCGTTGGACTTAAATGGCATATTCTACTCACGGATGTTAAACAGCTTCGGTTGTTCAGGAAATAAAGCCCTCCTGAAAAACCTAACTTTTTTAGCTGGCATGTTTGAAGCTGTTTCCGGTAATGATTTTATTGAGCGCCGAAAATCTAGGTACAAACCTGAACATGAACATGCAGCAATTTTATATTTTAGGTCCCGAATTTTCAAATCAAGCCCCAAGACCGGAGAGATTGATTTGAATATTTAAGGAGATTCAGCCTTACTTACTTTATCTAGAGGATACTTACAACCCAGAACATTCAGCCCACTGAATATTTGCCTGCAATTCCTAAAGAAAAGAAAACAAGTTAGTAAAATCATGCAATGCATTGATTATGATACGCTTTCCAACATACCAGAAATTATTACTTAAGTTATGAGGATAATGGCTGTGGAATAAATCTCGCTCCTGTGTCCTGACCTTTGACCCCATTTCAATTATATTCAACAGAACCGGTTCCGTATACCTCCTCAAGAATAACATACTAAAGTTTTGTCGCAATAGAAGCAATTTTACGCAAGTTATGAGAATAATGGCTGTGGAATAAATCTTGCTTTTGTGCAATGACCTTTGACCCCATTTCGTTGATACTCAACAGAACCGGTTCACTGTACCTCAGGAACAACATGGTAACGTTTTCTCGCAATCGAAACATTTTTAGGTAAATTATGATGCACAAGGGCAATGGAATGGATCCCACTTTTATGCCCTGACCTTTGACCCCATTTCGCCCATTTTCAACAGGTTTGTCCCCAGGTGGTTCCTTACCAAATACTAAAATTTCATCGAAATCGAACCATTTTTACTCAAGTTATGACGCATAAGGGCAACGGAACAAATCCCGCTCTTATGTCCTGCCTGACCTTTGACCCCATTTCGCCCATTTTCAATAGGGTTCGTGCCCAGGTGGTTCCCTACCACATACTAAAATTTCATCGAAATCGAACCATATTTACGCATGTTATGACGCATAAAGGCAAAGAAATAAATCCCAATTTTATGTCCTGACTTTTGACCCCATTCCGCCCATTTTCAACAGGGTTCGTTCCCAAGTGGTTCCTTACCACATATTATAATTCCATCGAAATCGAATCATTTTTACGCAAGTTATGACGCATAAGGACAATGGAATGGATCCCGCTCCTATGTCCTCTCCTTTGACCCTGTTTCGCCCATTTTCAATAGAGTTCGTCCCCAGGTGGTCCCCTACCACATACTAAAATGTCGTCGAAATCGAACCATTTTCACGTGAGTTATCGTGCGGACGGACAGACGCACGAACGGACGAACAAAGCTGGAGCATATACGCTTCTTCAACCTACGGTTGGAAAGCGTAAAAAACCAGATGCTCTGCCCTTTCCTTGTTAGGTTTAATCCTTTAAGAGGCCGATGTACTTGACCAAAACGGTACCCAACGTTTTCTGCTCTCCACAAATAAAAATGTTCATATACATGCAATTGCAGTATTTTACAACAACTACGGCAGAATATTTTCCTTCCGACCTATCGTCTGAAAATATTGACCATAAACCTGCGACGAATGATTAGCGCTCGCTTCTAGTATTTTGTACTCTGGTTTGTGACCAAAGGTATGATGGTCAAGAACTAGTCGTTTACACGGAACTCATACCCACTGGGTAAAAACAAGTAACGTAAACATTTGTCTCCTTTCTTAGGTTTGTCGCCGTTGTTATAGCACCTACGCAATCAATCAGAAAGAATTAGTGTCAAATATATCCCTAAACGACCACTTTGAGTGACAAAGGTAAGAGAAAATCAAGGCTTCGAAATGCGTAGTTTATCTCATCCCATCGGGGTTTGATCTATTTTTTATATAGTAAATACACTCACGCACAATGAAATTTGAGCACCAAAAAGGAAGCATCGGATTGATTGTACTGAAATTTTATGGACGTAATGATACAGATGAATGATACACATGATGGCAGAAACAGAGCTGCAAGACAATTACTCAGGGATCTGTGGCACGCAGTCCGATCATCTTCAATAGCGCGTCGCACCGCATCCTACGGCGGTACATGCTGCAGTGCTGTCCGGCATGGAGGCGAACAGACGCTTGATGTTATCCTACGGCAGACTGCTCCACACGTGTTAGACGGTGTGCTCCAAATCCCGGATAGTGCTGCACGGGCACAGCTGGCGTTTCAACTGGTCCCACACATGCTCGATAAGGGACATGTCCGGGAAGTGGGCAAGCCATGGAAGTGTCTGGACATGACGTAGGCAGTTTTGGGCAACACGAGCCGTGTGCGGGCGGGTATTATCCTGCTGGTATAGCGCACCCGGAATCCCGACCCGGAATGGGAGCTCTTGGAGCCGAAGTATCTCATCCACATACCGCTGGCACGTCAATGATCTACGTACCACTACTAGAGGTGATCGGCTATCGGATGCTATGGCTTTCCAGACCACAGTGCCAGCAGTGGGGGAGCTGTGGCACTCGATAGCGAGTGTGGGATTGTGCCATTGACCCAGGGACCTCCACACCAGAACACGATGATCATCGGTAACCAAAACCAAGCGGCACTCATCGCTAAACATCACACGTCACCAGTGTGTGCCGTTCCACGTCGCTCTGGCCTGGCACCACTGCAAACGGGGCCGGCGATGTTCCGGTGTTAATGGAAGCACACGTAAGGGACACTGGGGTCGCAGATTCGCTTCCCCGAGGCATCGGAAAATGGTTCGTGGGCACACAGAAGCCGCTACGTCTGCCTGTATAGTGGACCGTGTCCCCGAGGGATCCGTTCGTACCTAGCGCACGATCCGTCGGTCCTCTCTACCGGCGGTCCTCCTGGTGTATCCGGAGCTGCACCGACGTATGGTAGCGTCGTTACGTGTCCACTGCTCCAAACACAGTTGGACGGTAGGGTCAGAGTGATCCACGCTGCGGGCTATACGGCTTGCCGACCACCCTGCGATTTTCAGACCGCTCATCAGGCCTCTCTCAAAGTCCGTAAGTTGCGTTAATCGACGTCTCTGGCGTCTTGTCACTCTGTACTCTTGCTTGGGTCGTCCTGTGCTTTTCGCTTTCACGGGGCATCGACTACACGCCGGTTTATAAGGTTGCCGGTTCGTGCTGGCAGCGCCACCACAGGGTGTGTGGTCATGTACAATCGCACCAAACGTGGATTATTTCCATACCAGCACGCACTCTAGCTATTTGCAAAGTTTTGCGGTTGTAGGATGTTTACTTATAGGTGCGCAAATTTCACTGTACGTGAGTGTATTCGTTCAATCTGATTTCAGCTGATTTTCTTTACCCCGAGTTTATTTGTTCCAGCCGGTTACAGGGTTAAAGAGAAGCTGCTCCAACTCCGGCCCGTTCTTTAAATCATAGTACAAACTAGTCCTGTACAGGATGGATACCCGCTTTAAGGGCCGGGCTGGGGCCGCGCGGACCTCTATTTTCTTATTCGCTCCTGTACGCATCATCCATAAAGGTTCTTATAGTATTCTCTTTCAAGTTCAGTATATTCTCTTTGAAGTTCAGTATATTCTCTTTGAAGTTCAGTATGTTCTCTTTGAAGTTCAGTATGTTCTCTTTCAAGTTCAGTATATTCTCTTTGCAGTTCAGTATGTTCTCCTTCAAGTTCAGTATATTCTCTTTGAAGTTCAGTATGTTCTCTTTGAAGTTCAGTATGTTTTCTTTCTAGTTCAGTATATTCTCTTTGAAGTTCAGTATGTTCTCTTTCTAGTTCAGTATATTCTCTTTGAAGTTCAGTATGTTCTCTTTCTAGTTCAGTATATTCTCTTTGAAGTTCAGTATGTTCTCTTTCTAGTTCAGTATATTCTCTTTGAAGTTCAGTATGTTCTATTTCTAGTTCAGTATATTCTCTTTGAAGTTCAGTATGTTCTCTTTCTAGTTCAGTATATTTTCTTTGAAGTTCAGTATGTTCTCTTTCAAGTTCAGTATATTCTCTTTCAAGTTCAGTATATTCTCTTTGAAGTTCAGTATATTCTCTTTGAAGTTCAGTATGTTCTCTTTCTAGTTCAGTATATTCTCTTTGAAGTTCAGCATGTTCTCTTTCTAGTTCAGTATATTCTCTTTGAAGTTCAGTATGTTCTCTTTCTAGTTCAGTATATTTTCTTTGAAGTTCAGTATGTTCTCTTTCTAGTTCAGTATATTCTCTTTCAAGTACAATTTATTCCGAGCGTCGGTGAATTGGGGTAGCCGTTTATTTGGAATTATTCTTGAAGAACATCCCATATTAGATCTTTGGGATAAAGCATCCCAAAATTGGGGTAGCTGCTTAATTGGGCCAATATTCTAGTCCAGGCGTATCCGAGTTAACCGGATTCTACTGTACTCTGCGTATTTCATTTTGGTAGGGGGTTACAAGCTTGTAATAATTCTTGAACTGAATAAGAACAACTATATTTGAATCGCTCTGTCGTTAAATATGAACTTGCCATAGTTTGAGATGAATTTGTAATATCATAATATTACACCAGAAGCATTTGTTCAAAATGTATAGGTCACATATTCACTAATGCTAAGTACCTTTGTATCGTACTAGTAGCCTCACTGTCGTGACCCGCTGTCGCTGTGGTCTAAGCGCTGTCTTATGATCATTCGTCGGAGTTGGGTCCAGGTTGAAATCCCGATGGGGCATGGATGTTGCGTTTGTCTCACGCCACTGGCTCTCCCTTTCTCTGGATCTAGTGACCCTAAATTAGGGAACGGAGACTGTTTATAGCCCATTGAGGAGCTCCCGGTGGTCATTAACCCCCTACGCAAAAAAAAGTATGTCTTTCTGTAGTTGTTGTCTCGGTGTTCAATTACTCTAAAATTCTCGTCGAGAGGATTTTGTGCTCGAATCCCGAATGAGACGTAAATATTTTATTTTCCCTTATCGCACTGTTCCGTTTTCTTCCCAAGAACCCGTGGCCTTAAATTAGAAGAGGGGCATCTTTGTTTTGCTTTTAATTTTAACTCGTGCGTTGAACTTCAAAATAAAATAAAACAGAGCACTTCTGAGGAAATGCAAATTTTTTTCGCACCTTGTGCCCTTCTTGTGACGTAGTTAACAAGCCTGTTTTACAAATAACCAACGTGAGGAAATTTCAAACATCTGATTTAATTACCGGAGATCGCATGTTGGAGAAAAAAAAAACATGTGGCAAAGAAAGTATCCAATCAAACGTCTTCAATGCATTTTTTAAATTTCCGCTTCGGTAGGTTTTTGTCAGGCGGAAATTACATCAGATTTCGTCCGTTTGTTTCTGATTGTCGGTGAAATCCAATTATCCCGCACGCGGCACTCGACTCTTAAAAGCAACGTGAATTCTTCGTTGCTCCCGAGTACAGCGCCAAATATACTTTTTAACATAGGAATGAAAAAAAAATGCTTAGGTAATATCTCTGCGAGTGACAAAGCAGAAAATGCCACTTCTCGCTAATTTGCAGGAAAACTCGAAATGCCAAAAGGGAACAAAAAGCTCAGTAATAAAAAGAGGGAAAGCACATGGAGTGATTTTTCGCGATCTCTCACCCATTCTTTCATATATATTTGACAGAGTGGGTGAGATTGTATACAATAAACTGCCAAAAGTCATGGGATACGTACCTAGCATAGCGTAGGACCTCTTCTAGTCCGGCGAAGTGCAGCAACTCGACGTGGCACCGATTCCACAAGTGGCCGGAAGACTTCTAGAGAGACGTTGAGCCATGCTGTCTGAATAGCCGCCCAGAGTTCCCTGGTATTTATAGGTGCAGGATCTTAGATGCGAATGGATTTTCCCACCACGTCCCATAAGGGCTCTATTGGGTTCATGTCGGGCAAACGTGGTGACCACATCATCCGGAGGAACTGTCCAGAATGCTCCTCGAACCAGTTTTGGATAACTTGGGTCTGATGACATGGTGCATTGTCTGCCAGGAATATCCCATCGTTTTTGGGCAACGCGAAGTCCATGAAGGTATACCAAATGGTCGCCCAGCAGAGCAATAGAGCGATTACCGATTAATAACGTGTTTAAGAGGACCAGAGGACACAAACCGTGCCACGTAAAGACACCACTCCACACATGTATGGAACCACCACCAACTTGCGCAGTGCTTTGTTGACAGTTTGGGCCCATAGCCTCATGGGGTCTGCTCCACACCGAACCCTGCCATCAGCTCATAACAACTGGTAGCATGACTCATTCGACCACGCCACATGTTGCCAGTTTTCCAGGGTACAATTACCGTGTTCAGGAGCCCAGGTGAGGCACTGTGCCCAATGTTGTGGTGTCAACAAAGGCACTCTGGTGGGTCTTCTGCTCCCATATCCCATGGACGCTAAATTACGCTGCACTGACCTGATGGATGTTTCTCTGGTACTTCTTGCATTGAATGTGGATGTTATTTGAGTCAAATGTCACTTGTCTGTTAGCATGGACAATGTCCACGGTGGGTAGTAATGCCTTCCATGAGGTATTCTCTGCACACATGTGGCACCGTGGATCGAGAAATGTTTAATGTTCTCACCACTTCGGAAATGGAATGTCGCATCCGTCTGGCTCCCACTACCATGCCTCGTTCAAACTACCATAATTCACGTCGGCTTGGCATAATCTATATACACTCATCGTCAAAAAAATAGTTGCACTCAGAAGTAAGCAACCAACAGGACTGAAACGTGGTGGGTAAGTTTGATATTGTGAGACATGCAAATGATTCAGTCATCACTCTCGGCAGCGCCTGTAACGCAAGCAAGGAGGGGTCGTAGCGCTGTGCCTGACAAGCTACACGAAGTCGTCCCGTTGCGCGTTCTTGCCATTCTGGCTCGTGCTGTTATGCTGGTTGCATAGTTTGCAAGTGAAGTATGCATAGGAGAAAAGTTCGGAAGCAATTCGAGCAGTTGGAGGAGTTCGAGAGGGGCCGCGTCGTTGGTCTCCGGGAAGCGGGACGGTCGTATCACCATATTGCGTGCCATACCGGGCGTACGGATGTCACTATAGCACACTCTTGGTGGAAGTGGACAGAACGAGGTGCGCAGCGGCGACAGGAAGGATCTGGTAGACCTAGATAAACCACGCAGAGAGAGGACCAATTGGTTGTCCAACATGCGCGGACGGACACATCAGCCACGATTGCGGATATTCAGCGAGCAGTGGTGCCTTCCACGCATCGTCCGATTAGTGCCAGCACCCTTGGCAGATGGCTGCGCGACGTAGGACTACACTCACGCATACAGTTACGACGACTGCTCTTAACACCATCGCATCGTCGCCTAAAGACTGAATGTTGTCGTGCCAGACTGTCATGGAGCCACGCAGAATGGCAGCGGGGTGATCTTCACTGACGAGTTCCGCTTTTGTCTTGGAGCAGACGACCAACGAATCCGTGTGTGAAGGTACCTTGGTCAGCGCCAAGATGAACAGTTTGTTGTCGAGCATCAGACGTTCAGAAGGCCTGGTGTCATGGTGTGGGGTGCAGCCTACGATGCCAGATCACCTTTGGTGTTCATTACAGACATTTTGACAGCCCACTTTTACATTAATGTGGTCCTGCAACCAGTGGACCTACCTTTTCTGAACGCCACGCCGGTGCGATTTTCCAACAGGACAATGCTCGTCCGCATGCTGCTGCTGCTGCCTTGGGAGCCTGCCTGCAAGGCCCTGACACTCTGTCATGGTCAGCTGCATCTCCAGACCTATCGCCGATGGAAAATGTGTGGGATGCTATTGGACGCTTTATTCACACTCCAAACCTACCGCACAATCTGCAGGAACTGAGTGAGAAGATTCAAGCTGCATGGGAAGGCTTTTATCAGGACACCATTAGGAACCTGTACAACTCAATGCGGAGACGTCTGGTATGCTGTGTGAGGAAACATGGCGGTCCGACGCCATACTGAGAGATACTACGTATTGGCGTGTAGTTGAATAAACATTACCAATATTAGTCTTAATGTTTAATCATTTATTGTTCCTGGTAACCTTTACCTTCATTCTGAGTAGCATTGCAATGCGACACGTCTTTTTGTGTGCAACTATTTTTTTGACGATGAATGTGTAATTCAAGGATTTATGCATTCTGTGTGGAACATTGTTTGCAATATAACTTACATATATACTATATCAACATTTTGGTTTTCCTGATAATTTGTTCACATGCAATTTGTTCTTAGACCCAGCTAATTTTGTTGTTGTTTCCATAAGAGCTTTGGTTACTTTTCTGTTAACTTCAGAAATATCCACTTCTTCCGATGTTAGGCCTTCTAAAGCAGAGAATCTGTTCTTCAGTTCCAATTTGAAGGTATTATGGTGTTTTAAGGTTGGTTATGTCAATACATTTTGTTTGTCTTATGAGCTTGCTACGTTCGAGTTTAGTGTAGAGGTGCATCTTACATCTCACCAATCTATGGTCACTGCCTGTGTTGAACTTGTTTAGTACACTGCAGTCTTCTATGACGAATTTTTTGTTACACATAATAAAATCAATTTCACTTGTCGTCCCATTTGGATGTCTCCATGTCCATTTCCTGTGTGGCTTTTTCTTGAAAAAGGAGTTCAAGATGAAAAACCCTTCTGCCTCTGCAAACTCTACGAGAGTATTTCCACGCTGGTTTCTGTTGCCGTGACCGAATTTACCTACTGAAGTTTCATTCTGTTGCCGTTGCCCTATTTTTGCATTGAAATCTCCCATAATTATCTTCAAGTGCTGCTTACCTTTATTATTTAGATCACGGATTTCCTCATAAAATTCTTCAATTTCTTCTTCAGCATGACTTGTGGTGGGTGCATAAGTTTGAATAATCTGAGCCTGGTATCTTCTCGAGAGTTGGATAACGAGTCGTGCAGCTCTGTCAGAGGAACTTTCAACTTCTACAACTTTATCCTTCAGTTTCTTGTTTATTATAAATCCAACACCACTAGTTCTGCCAGTATCTGTCCCACGATAGTAGAAGAGATGTCCACTTTTCAGTTCAATGAAATCTTCTCCTTTTCTCCTTACCTCACTTAGCCCGAGGATGTCCCACTTGATCCTTTGTAGTTCCTCTTCCAATTCAAGAAGCCTTGCCATCAGCAGTTGCAATGGCTCTGAAATCCTGCGGTATTGAAGATGCATACATTAATATTATTCATAACATCTATGAAAATGCAAGTGCAAAGATTCTGCTATTTGGTAATACAACACACATAAAAATTAGGAAAGGAGTGAGACAAGGTGACACCATATCTCCGAAGCTCTTTAATGCTACATTGGAAAATGTCTTTCAATCACTGAACTGGGAAAACAAAGGGATAAAGATTAATGGAGATTATCTAACCCACCTTCGTTTTGCTGATGACATAGTCATTTTTGCAACTACCCCATCGGAGCTACAGAGTATGATGCAGGAACTTGCTGACAAAAGTAAAGAAGTGGGATTAAAAATGAACTTTCAGAAGACAAAAAGTGATGTTCAATGCTTTTACAAGAAATGAAGATTTATCGATTGATGGAGAAAAGCTGGAGATAACAGACACGTACGTTTATCTTGGACAGCAGATATCAAGTGAGGGTCACATTAGTGAAGAAATTAATCAGCGTATAAAACTTGCCTGGAGAGCTTTTGGAAGAAACAGCATAATTTTCAAGAGCAATATGCCATTATGTCTTAAAAAAGAAAAGTGTTTGATCAATGCATCCTTCCAGTGCTTACGTATGGTGCAGAGACGTGGACCTTAGCTAAAGAGACATACAAAGGCTGCAGACAACTCAAAGAAGCATGGAGAGGTGCATGCTTGGTGTAACCAGGAGAGATAAGAAGAGGAACATGTGGATCCGAAAAATGACAAGAGTGGAAGACATCATGATCAGAGTTAAATCCCTGAAATGGCAATGGGCTGGACATACTGCCAGAAGAACAGACCATCGATGGACAGCCGAAATTTTAGATTGGATTCCAAGGGACAGGAAAAGACCCAGAAGAAGACCACATGGAAGATGGGTGGATGAAATTCGAAAGTATGCGGGAGTGACCTGGAGGAGACTGGCACAAGACAGACCGTTGTGGAGGAAACTTGGGAGACCTTCGTCCAGCAGTGGATTGATAATGGTTGACAATGATGATGATGATGATATACTATATATAATAATGCACAACACAATGTCTTATTATTTCTTAACTGTTGAAAATGGTTTAGAATTTGCTAACTGTAATAAAAAAATAAAGATAACGAGAATCTCATTGGAAATACAATGAGATAAATATAATGGGCTCGCATAATAAATATTGGAAATACAATCGAACCTAAAATATAACGAGCTCGCATAATACGAAGTTCCACATAAACCAAATTTTTTATAGATCCCTTGAAATTCGTAATATTTTCCTTTCTTATTTTAACCGCATAATATGATCAATAACATTTGAAAAAACGCGTATATCGAAGTTCTGCACGATTATGAGCAAATTTTTTTTTCTGTGAAAAGCAAGGAATTTGCCGATATTGACAACACCCTGTGGTTCTCATTACAGATAGGTGAATTCACATGAAGACAAGAATGTTTCACATGACTTCTTTACTACCTCCCTCCATATACTCTTGCCATCCCCTGGGCATATGTTTTCTTTTACACCTTCTCTTCTCTGCCTGTCAATCAATATATCACTGTTAAGAAAACCTTCGAGCTTTTTTCTTCATCTGGAAAAATCTTAACCACAGCGTCAGAGGAAATTGAAAAGCATTTGAAACAGCAATCATGATAACCAGAAATCAATCCATAATTCGCTCATAGATCGGACGTAGGAGAAATTCCAAATTTTCATTAATTTTTACATTCGTTAAATATTTTGCGTGTCGCAGATCTCACTCATATCATTTTGCTAACCATAGTTTTCAATTAATAGGTATCATTTACCTTCCATTAATCGATAAATAGTTTCTGATTGACTAGTTTTGACCTGACATAATGTAGTATGCCAAATATTGTCCTTTATCATCTGTGAGACTGTACAGAAGTTCGCATGTATCAAATGTTTTTGACTCTTCGTTATATACGGGTTGGATTGTACATCTGAAATTCTGATATAAGAGGACTGAGTTAATTAGAGGGAAGCTTCGTTTCTGTGGTTTTATATTTTAATAGAAAAAAGAATGATTTCAATCACATAGGTTCAAGAATCAGAAATTCATTATTACCTCAACGTATCTGATGAGGAAGCGACTTGCCTGCTAGAAGAGAGGAAAAAAGGAGGAATTCACCACAATTCGAGTAGTGGCAGATGGTTCATGTCCAATTAGCTGAGGATAGCGCAGCTAGAAAAAGCTAACCATATCCCAAAATCTGTAGCCAAAACCAAGAATACAAACATCATTTTAACCAATTTATTTTCAGGTTTCATTTTCATATAAAAACTTCGGAATTATTTGCAAGTAGCTCTTCCTAGACGATATCGCCAGGTTTCAAGATCTTTCTCAAGGCCCTTCATTACTGAAACAAATTGGCAGTTTTCACTATAGTTCTGAATATTAACTTGGTGAGTGTCTGATATTATACAAAGTCTGGTCCGCATAATTTCTCGTGAGAAAAGACGGGAACAATATCAGGACAATCTTGCCTACATTCAAGAAGTTCCTACAGAGAATATTCGTTGCAATCAGCAGTGCAAATTCTACACGACCCATTTTCATGATCGTCAGCATCGCGTTCTGTCTTTTTTGGACTTCTCGGTTAAACTCTTCTCAAAAGAGTCTAAGCACTGGCTTCTCACCATTCGTCGGAGATGAGTCCCGGTTCGAATTCCGGTGAGGAGTGGAAGTTGCCTTTTTCCTACGACACTGGTTATCTCCCGTTTCTGAAACCAATGACCCTAAATCAGGGACGGGAGAGTGCGTGTAGACCAATGAGTTGTTCACGGTGGTCGTTAAATCTCCAATAAAGGAAAAAGAGCTATTGATCAGTAGAAGCAATTTATGAATAACATCGGTAGTACTGGTGGTGCAGTGGTCTAAGCGCCGGCTTATGACCATTCGTCCCAGAAGGGTTCGGGTTCGAATCCAGGTGAGGCATGGATGTTGCGCTTTTCTTACGGCACTGGTTCTCTCCCTTTCCTGGAAACAGTGGCCGTAAATAAGGGACGAGGGATTGCTTATAGCCCATTGAGTTGCTCGCGGTGTTCGTTAAACCATCAAGAAAACAATAACATAGCTTTATCACGTGTTTCTTCACGTTTGTTTTTTTGCTCTGGTACTCAAGATAGTGTCCGTGACATTATGACGTAATTCTTTCAAACTTGTATCCTGTTGTTGCCAGTAAAGATACGTTCAAAGTAGTGTGGGGCAGCCAACTTACCGTCCCTTACTCCAGAATAGTCAAAGCACTTAATTCAGTAGTCAAAATATATTTAAGAGCAAGTAACAGCTGTTAAGAGCTGAAAACGTAGGCATTTTTACTAGATGACGGTCGAAGTTCAGCTCCTTTAAGTACGTTTCTTTAAATATTTGACCAGTTGCAGCTCAAATTTGTTGGACTTCTAAACTTCTCTGTTCGACGAAGCTCGGAAAGAAACCCGTCGGATATATGACTTCAACCCTTTAACGACGATCACTCTAAAATGGTATAGCGCCCAAAATAGCATAACGCCCGTAACCTCCTATTACTTCTTATCGAATTTATGTTCCCACTGTTACAGGTTAACAAAAGGATTAGCGCTGGATTACACCACACGAAATTTTCCGATTAGGAGACTTGATATGCATTGACCTTCAGATGTTTCCCAGGGGCAATAGCGGTATTCTTCCACGAAGAGATGCAACAGCATGAGAGTGAATGATATCGGCCCCGGATAAAACCAACTCCTCATCAATTTCTTCGTTTAGTGACAGCAAGGGTGACTGAGCGTGGCTACTTCTGCAAAGGCTTTGCAAATCCGAAGAACGTGTGGTGACAGGAAATTCTGCTCAGTCTAGACGGGCGATTCGGGCGGCTGTGGTCGTCTGCATGTACGGGAGTTTGGAGGCTGTATGGTCGTTTAAGGGTTAAATGTTTGATTAGTTGTCAGCTATTAATTATCTTAAAAACTAAATTAACTTTACTATGAATTTCGGCAAAGAGTACAAATTCATTTAAACAATCTGATATTAAAGTTGATTTAGTTTAATCGATTAAAGTAAATCAACTTTAATCTGAATTGCGGCAAAGAGTGCACTTTCATTTAAACAATCGGACAATAAAATTTATTTAGTATAATCGATTAAACATCAACTTAAATCTGAATTTCGGCAAAGCGTACCCATTCATTAAAACAATCGGATATTAAAGTTGATTTAGTTTAATCGTTAAGTAATAGTCGATTAAACTAACTCAACTTTAATTTGAATTGCGGCAAAAAATGCACTTTCATTTAAACAATCTGACATTAAAATTGATTTAGTTTAATCGATTAAACAAAATAAACTTGAATCAGAATTTCGGCAAAGAGTGTTTTTTCATTTAAACAATCGGACATTAAAATTGATTTAGTTTAATCGATTAAACTAAATCAACTTTAATCAAATTTCGGCAAAGAGTACACTTTCATTTAAACAATCGGACATTAAAATTCATTAAGTTTAATCGATTAAACTAAATCAACTTTAATCAGAATTTTGGCAAAGAGTGCACTTTCATTTAAACAATCGGACATTAAAATTGATTTAGTTTAATCGATTAAACAAAATCAACTTTAATCTGAATTTAGGCAAAGAGTGCACTTGCATTTAAATAGCACACTACAGTTCTACAGATACAAGTTTATTTAGATATCTGTCTGAATTTACATCGAAGTTTGCAAGACATTCAGATAATTTGAGCACTCTTTTCAGATGCTTGACAGACCTTGGAATTCACTTCAAACATTCACCCAGTGACAGAGCATAGTTTGAGTGATGCTGGGATTTGGATTTCACTTCAAATAATAAGAGAATTTGTTAACCGTTTGAATGCTTTTACCTTTTATTCCATAAAAGCCCTCCAACTATCCCTACCAAATTATTCAGATTGTGGTAAGGTAAACAGCCCATGGTGTTTCGTTACTTGGCTATTTCTCGCTTTTATACTAGTGAATCTTGCCGCCTAACTATTGTTAACTAACGATAATGCGGTCAGAAAAAGTCATCTAATAGAATTTCCGAGGTTAGTACTAGCAGTGCGTGTGAATTATGAATGGTATCCGAGTGGAAAGTTTTCCGATTTCTTTGCAGGCGAAGCACATAAATTTCCATTACGTTCTGTGTTTCTCATTTAGCACTGGTCATTTGAAATTAATCACTAAGATAATTTTTCAAATGATCGACCATGAACTGTTCGAACTGATCATTTAGAATCCCATCCTCCCCTTTCGATGTCTCTCATTAGATTCAGTTACCGCAAGAAAGAATTTTTTTGAATTAAAGCGTGTTTTTATTGGAAACTAATCAGGAAAAGTCTCTTTCCCGAATCGTGCCACGAACGAATCAGATTACATGCAATATTTTATTTTACTCGGAAGCAGTGAAATTTTGTTCTTCTTTCTAAAGTGCTTCCGAAGATTTCAACTTCATTTCGTTTGAACACCGAATTGCAAATGAAAATCATGTCATACGTTGAACATTTAAAGACATCAAGGCAAAGTATCCTCATTTGCAAGTAAAATATTAATTTGGTTCTTATTCAAGGATAGTCTGTTTAAACGAAATACCAACTTAACACTTAAATATCTTTTACAAAATATAGATAGATTAAAGAAATCTCAGTGCATTTGGTAAGTTAATATGCTGCATTATGTATATATATACACTAAGTGGCCACTTTATTATGACCACCTTACAGTTTTAAGCAAATGAGCTATGGCTGCACGCTGTTGCCGCCAGAGGGCGAGGCTAGTATAAAAAAGGAAAACTTAGTGCTTGCGACAGTAGTAGACGTGATTTTTTGGTGAGGGTATGGGTGAAAAATGCGATTTGACGGACTTTCAACTTGGGATGATTGTTGGAGCTCGGAGCCATGGAGCAAGTATCACCAAATCCTCCGCATTCGTGAAATGTTCCAGAGCAGATGTTGTTAAAGTGTTTAAAGACTGGACTGTCAGCCGAAAAACTGGATCTCTAAGTGCAACGTGTGGTCGTCATCGACTAGTGACTGCTCGGGCGGAACGGAGAGTGTCCAGACTGGTTACAGACAACAGAAGGGCAACAGTGCAGCAAATTACAGGCCATCTTAATCAAGGATCCCCTCAAATGATCTCTGCACGCATTGTTCGCCATACACTGCATCGGATGGGATATGGCTGCCGAAGGCATGTTCGAACACCTTTTCTGTCTGCAGTTAACAAGAAAAAACGTCTCCAATTCGCACAGGAGCACAAAAATTGGACAGTCTATAATTGGAAACAAATTATGTGGTCCGATGAATCACGTTTTTAGTTGCACCATGCCGATGGCCGGGTGAGAATTTTGTGGAAACAAACGAAAGAATGGACCCCAAATGCATTGCTACAACCCTTCAAGCTGGTGGAGGCAATGTTATGGTTTGGGTAATGTTTTCCTGGCATGCTTTTGGCCTTTTAATTAACGTCGGACTGGCACATCATATCTAAACATCGTTGCGGACCAAGTGAATCCTGTCATGTGGATGGTTTATCCCAATGGCGATGGCTACATTCAACAAGATAATGCATCCTGCCATAGTGCTCGTATTGTACAGGATTGGTTTCAGGAACATGCCGGTGAGTTTACTTTGCTTAGGTGGCCCCCACAATCTGCAGATCTCAACCGCTTTGAGAATTTGTGGGATGAAGTTGAACGAGCCATCAGACAGCGGGATCCACAACCCTGAAATCTCACACTCCTGGATAGTGCTATTCATCAAGCATGGTTTAAGATTACACGTACCTATCAACATCTTGTGGAGTCCATGAAACGAAGAATCGACGCCGTATTACTTAATGCTGCGTCGATTCTTCGTGGCATGGACTCCGCGAGATGTTGATAGGTGGTTTGTGGAATCTGAGACAATGCTTGATGAATAGCACTTTCCAGGATTGTGAGATTGCAGAGTTGTGGATCCCGCTGTCTGATGGCTCGTTCAACTTCATCGCACAGATTCTCAATGGGGTTGAGATCTGGATATTGTGGGGGCCACCTAAGCAAAGTAAACTCACCGGCATTTTCATGAAACCAATCCTGTACAATACGAGCACTATGGCAGGACGCATTATCTTGGTGAAAGTAGCCATCGCCATTGGGATAAACCATCCACATGGCAGGATGCACTTGGTCCGCAACGATGTTTAGATATGATGTTCCAGTCAGACATTCTTGATGGAAGTTGCACAGGCAATCAAGAACATGAAGCGGGGAAAAGCTCCTGGAGAAGATGGAATTACTGTAGATATCATGCAAGAAGCAAGTGGAGAAATTGAAACAGTACTCACCCAAGTTTTCACTCGATGCCTTAATGAAGGGAAGATTCCTGAGGATTGGAACAACGCTACAATGATCCTGCTACATAAAAAAGGTGACATTGAGGATTACAGGAACTACAGATCTATCAGTGGTTTATAAAATATTCACTAAAGTTCTTTCACACTGCTTGAAGGTAACACTGAACATGGCTCAACCGAGAGTAAAAGCTGGATTCAGGAGTGGCTACAGCACAATAGATCATATCCACGTACTGAGAGAACTAATTGAAAGAGCGAGGGAATATGAACTTCCATTGTGCATGGCTTTTATCGATCATGAAAAAGCCTTTGATTCAGTGAAACCATCAGCAGTTACAATGGCTCTGAAATCCTGCGGTATTGAAGATGCATACATTAATATTATTCATAACATCTATGTAAATGCAAGTGCAAAGATTCGGCTGTTTGAGAATACAGCACCCATAAAATTGGAAAGGGAGTTAGACAAGGTGACACTATATCTCCCAAACACTTTAATGCCACATTGAAACATGTCTTTCAATCACTGAACTGGGAAAACAAGTGATAAAGATTAATGGAGATTATCTAACCCACCTTCGTTTTGCTGACGACGTAGTCAATTTTCCAACTACCCCATCGGAGCTGCAGAGTATGACCCAGGAACTTGCTGACAAGAGTAAAGAAGTGGGATTAAAAGTGAACTTTCAGAAGACAAAAGTGATGTTCAATGCTTTTACAAGAAATGCAGATTTATCGATTGATGGGGAAAAGCTGGAGATAACCAAAACCTACATTTATCTTGGACAGCAGATATCAAGTGAGGGTCACATTGATGAAGAAATTAATCGACGTATAAAACTTGCCTGGAGAATTTTTTGAAAGAAACAATATAATTTTCAAGAGTAATATGCCATTATGTCTTAAAAGAAAAGTGTTTGATCAATGCATCCTACCAGTGCTTACGTATGGTGCAGAGACGTGGACCTTAATTAAATGAGACATGCAAAGACTACAGACAAATCAAAGAAGCATGGGAAGATTCATGCTTGGTGTAACCAGGAGAGATAAGAAAAGGAGCTCGAGGATCAGAAAAATGGCAAGAGTGGAAGACATCATTATCAGAGTAAAATCCATGAAATGGCAATGGGCTGGACATATTGCCAGAAGGACAGACCATCGATGGACAGCCGAAATTTTCGACTGTATTCCAAGGGACAGGAAAAGACCCAGAAGAAGACCACATGGGAGATGGGTAGATGAAATTCGAACGTATGCAGGAGTGACATGGAGGAGAGTGGCACAAGACAGACCGTTGTGTAAAAAACTTGGGGAGACCTTTGTCCAGCAGTAGATTGATAATGGTTGACAATGATGATGATGATATAAATATCATCATCATTGTCAACCATTATCAACCCACTGATGAATGAAGGTCTCTCCAAGCCTCTTCCACAACGGTCTGTCTTGTGCCAGTCTCCTCCATGTCACTCCCGCATACTTTCGAATTTCATCCACCCATCTCCCACGTCCTCAGATTCGTTGTGTAGGTATAACAGATGACGTTCAGACATTTTTAGAATGTTTTTGGATAGAAATTGGCAAATCTAGAAGAAGTTAAAAGAATTGAAACTGGCAACAGCCTATTAGATGAACACGAAAGAAACATCTGCTGCAGTTAAATATCGTCTGCTAAGAAAATGGTGAACGTAAACAAGCTGTCGATAGAAGGTTATGTGTTTCCTCTTTACGAAGAGAAATATTCATATTTTGTAATTCAAAAAGTCGCGAAAATCATTAATTGGCATTTCTAAATGTAAAATAAGCAATATTATTATTAATAGAGGGAAAAATGGTCAAGCATTGCTTTTAACAGGAAAAAGAACACCAAACGAATATCCAAAAGAAGGTACGTATTTTTACGACTATTTCAAAAGTAGTCTCTGTCTTAAAAATCCACCGACCCAAATAGCAATCCCTAAGTCGTTAAAAAAAACTTTGTATCAACTGTAAACAAGGTAATAAACAAAGATTTGAATCTGAAAAAGAAAAAAAAAGAAAAAAAAATATAATGTTCACCCGCACTTGTGTAAGCATGTGGTTGAGCGCAGAACATCGTGCACACTTCTGTATGAAAATCACTTACCCGGAGACAGATGGAAATTTTTCTCACTATTTAGGACGCATGGATCTACCTAAACGAGAGTAACAAGAAATGATCGATTTACTATCGCAAAAGAGCAGAAAAAAATTATAAATTTAGTTTCAAGAATCCAAAGAAAGTTTCAGTAAAGGATTCATGATTATTGGTGGTTTCTCGTACAATAGGAAATTAATGTCAAGAAAAAATGAAAAGAATGTTAAAATCAATTCTACATATTACCAAAATAATATTTAACTCCTATATTTAAAGAGGAAATACTATTCCTTTATCCATCGAGCCTTCAAGGAGCAGAACTCCATCCGAATAAAGCTACCAGTTATACATCCAAATCTACAACTCTATTTCTGGAAAAATTTAAAAAAGTGACTTGTATCAAGTTTATTCCTTGATTCATATTCCTTGAAAGTCCCATGATGTATCACCAATGATCTATTGTGCCTTCGGAATGCCAAAAAGAGCGATTTTAAACGCAGGCATAAAACCATGATAGAACTGTGGGAAGTGGTGGAAGAGGACTGGAATAAAATGTTCACTACCAATTTTAAGAATACCCTGTATATAAAAAAAAATTAACAGGGTATTTCTTAAAAAAAACTTTAAAAACAAAATTTTTTTTTTAAATTTGGTCTTTGAAAGCTCTATGGATAAAGAAATGGTATTTGAATCATGAAAGAAATACGGGATTACGCCATATAATACAAATTTTGAAATTCAAAATTTGTAAATGGTATTTGCTTTTTCTAAGGCTGTAGATACGCCCCTGCAAAGCTGGTTTTCGTGCGTGAACATTGGTTTAGTTTAAAACAAATTGCGATTATATATGCAGGCAAAGTATCATGCCACAGACCATAATGGCTGCAGTTGGGGAGATGTGGCGCTCGATAGCAAGGTTGGGATTGTGCCGTTGACCCGGGGACCTCTATACCCGGACACGATGATTATCTGTCCCCAAAACGAAGCGGCACTCATCGATAAACACCACACGTCGCCAGTCTGTGGCACTCCACATAGCTCTGGCCTGGCACCACTGCACAACGCAGCCGACGATGTTCCGGTGTTAATGGCAGCACACGTAAGGGGCGCTGGGATATCAGATTCGCTGCCGCGAAGCGTCGGGAAATGGTGTGTTGGCACACAGGAGCCGCTACATCCGCCTGTATAGTGGACCGGATCCCACCGGGATACGCTCGTGCTTGGCACACGATCCGTCGATCCTTTCTACCGGTGGTCCGGAGCCGCCCCGTCGTCTGACAGTGACGTCACGTGTCCACTGCTTCCAACACAGTCGTACGGTATTGTCAGAATGATCGACGTGGTGAGCTATATGGCGCGCCGACCACCCTGCGGTTTTCAACCCAATGATCAGGCCTTTCTCAAAGTCCGTAAGTTGCGTAAATCGACGTATCTTGCGTCTATCCGGCATTCTTGTCACTCTGTACTCTTGCTTGTGTCGGCCGGTGCTTTTCGCTTTCATCGGGCATCGACTACACGCCGGTTTATAAGGTTACCAGTTCGTAATTGCAGCGCCTCCACGGGGTGTGCGGTCATGTGCAATCGTACCAAAAGTGGATCATTTGAATACCAGCACGCACTCTAATTATTTGCAAATTTCGCGTTTGTAGCATGATTTCTTCTGGGTGAGCAAACTTTATTGTCCGTAAGTGTAGCTTGAAATCAGTAGTCCTAAACTTTTTGTAGATGATTCCTTCTAGTCTAAGTATTAATAGAAACTGCTTAATTTCTATTCTCCAAAAAAAGATAAGAAAGTTCGTTTTTTCCCCAACTGGATTAAATGTGCGACACATTATTTCTCTCACACCTGAAAAATCCACTGATTCGATAAATTGGCCATCGGAAATAATCCCTGGATACTGTGATCAACAGTAACCAGGAGTTATTCCAATCCAATTGGTCGACGCTTGTAGTCGGCGCAAACAAGCATGGCTCGGCACTTTTCTTCCAGAAAGTATTAAAATCTTCCTTTCACGTACAGAAATAGCATCAAATAAGTACATCTTACATTGTAGAGGAAATTCCTGTCATAGAGTAATGATTATCGCACCAAAGTGGCTAGACAAGAGCAAAGTGCAATATGTCTTTATCGAAATCTGTCCACCAAACTGCTTTAGGTTTTTATTGTTGTTGCACCGACTATTTCTCGTTAACAATCAGGCAAAGATTGATCGATTGGCAATCGACATGAGGGCTCTTCACTAATGACAGTACTGTCCGCATCTCGTCGTTTCATTCTTGGCTTTTGGTTTTTATTTCTTGTTCCTCGAAATGAATTGTGCTGTTATTTATACGCTCAGCTTCTTGGAATGGAAGAAACAATATAGATTTTATCACAGAGATAGCAAGAATGATATATGATCTTTTTCTTGTTTCCTTTGCAAATGATAAGAAATAAAACTTAATTGTGTCCTGAGAAATTTCCTCATGTATGTACTTACATTTTTAATTACGTAGGAGATTTATCTATTTTTGAACTGATTAGTGTTACGTATGTACACTAATTGGAGATAAGGCCCACCTATCACCAGGATAAGGGGCCATCCCACAGCGAGGCATTGAATCCACTAGGTCACGAAAGGGTTTCACAGGTATCCCATAATGCTGTCCATAATTCCGTGGCATTCCTGGGTGGTCAATCGGAAGTTCGAGCGGACCTTTTCACACCAACACGAAGATCTTCCGGAGGGTTCATGTCCGTTGAACGGAAAAGCCGTTCCAGGGTGGAAACGCCTGCGGAATGCTCTTCTAACCATGCTCTAATCACCACGGCTCTGTAGGGAGGCGCATTGCCCTACTGGAAAAGTCCGTTGTCCTGCGGGTACATGATGACCTTCAACCAATGAAATAGTCTACAAGGATGGACACGTAGCGTTGACCGTTCAGAAATGCATGTAGACGTAGCAAAGATCCCAGTGTGTGCCAGTTGAACATGCCCCAAACCATAAGCGAGACTCCAGAATTCTGAAACGTCCCTTGTTGATATACCGGGTTTATCGCTTCTCGTGGTTTCCCCTAGAAAAGCAACCTACCGTCTGCGTGAAATAACTGGAAATGGGACTCATCGAACCACGAGACCAGTCTCCAATCATCCGAGATCTAGTGTCGATATTCTTTCTTTAAGCTGAGGAGTACAGAACAGTAATGTGTCGTTAGCAATTGGAAATGGGATTCGTTGGACCACGAGACCTGTATCCAGTCACCCAAGGTCCAGTGCCGATGTTATTTCGCTAAGTTGAGGCGTGCAGACCGGTAATGGGGCGTTGGCAATTGGACATACCTGGAAATGGGATTCATTGGACCACGAAACTGGTCTCTAATCACCCTAGTGTCGATGATGTTTCCCTAAGCTGAGGCGTGCAGACCGGTAATGGGGCGTTAGCAATTGGATTCTGGTAGGTCGGCGACTCCCATAACAACCTATTGAGGTCAGTGATCGCGTGGTGATCTCGGTGGAGACATTTTTTGTCACCTCCCTCGTGCCACTGTCGTTCACCGATTGGTTGCAGCTATGGTAGACAAACGTCGGCGGCCATGTTCATCTGCCACATTTCTCCGCCCACAGCGCTACCCACGATGTCATGTTATTCCGGAAATGGCGTATTCTCAATTCATTCCTGATGCTGTCGATCGGTATGCAGCAATTCTTGTATTACCTCCGCGATAGATTTATCCATGCGTCAGACACCCACTGTCATCCGTCTTTCAAACTCTGTTAACTTAAGACATTTATCCATACTGACATCGAATTATTGTCTACCTGAGTGCAGTGATGTCCTCACTCCCATAAACCTACCCAGAAGTCGGTACGTACTCTAGCGAGAGGAATGACAGCGTCGCGCTACCTATGTATGAACCAAGTATCCCATGATGTGTGTTATATCAGTGTATGTAGAAATACCGAAAACATGTCCTATTTTATCTGGTATTTACTTATTTTTCAGCTGGGTGGCAATTTTTTAACTACAATCAAGTCCAAAAATTAAGGATCACTTATATTTTCTTAGCATACTTTTATTCCAACAGGATGCGGCTGAAAATAGTTTAATGACTAAGCAAATATGAAAAGGACATGTATACACATAAATAAGCATAAATGTGCTTATTCATAGAAAAAATCAATAAAAGAATAAAAATTACCGATTTCCGACATTGACTCAAAATAAGTAAAATTGGCAGAAAAATATTCATCGATCATTTTAATTGGGTATATGTCCACCTCTACATCATTGGCACCGGTGAGACATATTTCTCACGAGATTATCCAGATGATCCTGAGAGATGTTTCTGCATTCTCCTTTCATCGCCGTCACCAGATCCTTTTTTGTTGCCAATTGGAGGATCGCGTTAATCAATGCGCCTCCCTAGAGCGTCCCAAGCATTTTCGTTTGGACTTAGCTTAGGGAAGTATGAAGGCCACTCCATTTGGTCGGTCCCCCTCGCTCTTTCAACAGTTCATCAACACATGGTGATTAATGAGGACGGGTGTTATTGTCCATAAACACGAAAGAATTGTCAGAGTACCACGATACATTCTTACATGTTCTAAAATGTCCTCCTCACAATAACGCTAGGAATTCAGTTACCCTTTCTCCAAAACTAGGAGCTCTGTACGCTCATTGATCATAATTCCAGACTAGACCATTATCCCACCACCGCTGTAATGGTCAATTTCTACCATGTTTCTGGCTAAATAGGCAGTGCGAGATTCTCACCGGATGTATTGCAACATAGATTCAGACAACAAACAAAACTGGCTTTCGTCCGTGTCCAGATCATTGGCCCGTTGCTCTTCACTCCATGTGGTATGTTCACGACACCATCGATATCGAATCGGTTTTCGTGCTGTGGTCAATGAAACACACTGTATGAGTTTTCTGGCATACAATCCGAAATGATTCAAACGCTTTGACACGGTTTGACGCGATATTTTGGTGCCCGTGCTTGATTCCAACTGTTTTGCTAACTTTCCATCAGTTATTCGTTTGGAACGTTTAGCCGTTTTAACAAGGTAACGATCTTCTGGTACTGAACCTTCTGGTAGCTATTCCATGTTCTGAGATTTGTTTCCAAATCCGTAATGCTAAGCTCTGGGTTATTTGAAACACTTTCTCTTCGCCTCTTGTTGTCTACCCTTCTTCCAGTTTACCAACAATTCACTTAATAGTAAAATCATCTAGATGAGTTATTTTAGATATGCTACAAGTCGCCATAACAACAAAAAAGGCAGATCCGCCCTTTAAAACCTACAAAGCAAATGATTTCTTCCAACTTACGCTTCAGCTTTTATCACCGATCGGCAGTACACAGCTGTCACATGATTCCTGATATTTTGCATACGAACAAACACTTTCACACAGCTTGCTCTTACGTGTTTCGATGACGTCAGAATGTGTTTACCACTAACCGACGACTTGCGAGTCCAAAATGTAGTCTTTTGTCGTTGATCCTGAATGATTGGACATGAATGTATATTTTACTCTCGGGTTTAACTGTTTCTGGTATAATTCAGAGATATGACTACTCAACCATCGTTTTAACGTTTATGGCCTTCCTTTTTGCAATAAATGCCATAATATTCTCCTTCTATTTTTGTATCACAGCCCTCCACAGATTTTCTTCCTGCGTGAGCTATTTATTCTTCATTTACCTTTTCACTGCATTTCTGTAACATTGCATCTTGTTTTGATGCTAAGGCGTTGTGGTGTAGCAGACTGTATGTCTAAATCACTCAGACATTATAACAACATTAACAAATGAAGTTCTGCCAGTAGTTCATAGGAATCAGCGAAACTTACCTTTAAATTGAAGAAGCTTCATTCCTTTCTAATTGTCAGTCACGGGATTGTAGAAACATCAATAATATGCAACAGCACTCATATTTAAGTTTTAACTTTCGTATAATCAAGTTAGCATGCCGAAATATATCAATCAGTAGATCGCTTAGCACCATATCACTGCTTTCTCACTCCATATCTCTCGACATAATTTTTCTTTACTTTTGACCCACTATTTATGTTTGCCAAAACATATACGAGAGAGAGAGAGAGAGAGAGAGAGAGAGAGATATGAGTCGTCTAGTAGGAAAAATGTAAGAAATAATAAAATTTATTATTAATGCATTTTGGACTTGGTGGTAGGAGGAAGGTAAAATTAGAGGTATGTGTCACAACTGGTAAAATTGTGTATTCCTCCTTTATCAAACAACTGATCAATCAACGATAATTATAATTTCTAGTATAAAACAAAAACCAAATGTCAACGCATTCAATATGACGCTGAAAACTGGAATGATTCCATCACAGAGAATGGAGAGACAGAGCGTGCACAAGCCAGAGTTATGGAAATTGGTGGGCGGGGAAAAAGAACGATAGCAGAGCACCGTCGGCGCTTTATGGAACTAAACCCCACGTGCTCTCTGACGTAACGTCCCTACTGTAACGCTCATAATTCGAAATTGGTTACTTTGCTTGTTATTACTACCGTTACCACTGTGTGATTCTGTGATTATAACAACGCTTTTCGTTATTTCGTAGAAGTTATTTTCGGCGGATAATTATTTCATCTTTTATATGTAGGAAATCTTTGTCTATTTTTTAACTGTTAAAAATCGATATAAGTAAAATTTATATCAGAGTAGAGCCCTTACTGTATTTTGTTTTTCGTAATTCCATTTGATCCTTCGGGCAGATGTTTACAGATGTTTGATTCGTGATACAATTATGTCAGTTTGTTACTTTTTATTTGCCATTGCTTTGATATTTTCCGTTGTTTATTTTCAAATTCCGGCAGTAGTATGTTGCGTTGACGAAGGTCTGCATTTTGAGAACGAAAGCTGCTACAGATTTATTAGTTTCTTTTAAGTCAGAGTTAGTACTTTATTTCTCAGTATAATTCCCGACTGCAAAGTGCTGTTCTTACGATTAAGAATATACGCCTAATTCCGTTACACCTACCGCAAAATCCCTCGGTCAATCACGCTACAGTGAACCTAACCAACTCGGGAAGTAAGGAAAATGGCGGCTCTCGCAGGGAAGGAAAGTCGAGAGAGACATTTGTAAACAAGTGGGAGGAGCGTAGTTGTGACGTCACTTTTAGTTCTCATTAACAGGCCGTGGGGCCGCCAACGTCTATGTGAGTTTAACGTTATGCTGTTGCCATCGGACAAAGTGGAGAATTTCCTTTACGATCTTCTAGAGTGCACACTCTGTACCTCTCTTCTCTGTGGATTCCATAATAGCAGGGTCGTCAGAGCGGAGCATTTCTTGGGTGTCATGTCCGGGAGAATGTTAAGGGTTTGTAGATTAGCCTTGCCATTTTTCAAAAGGAAGTTGACAAAACTTCATTTTTGCTGAACATTATTTGAAGTTATTGTCTCCCAATCTTTTTTTTTTGGGGGGGGGTGCGCTGCGGAATTCGGTGTCCTCTGGTGCAGAGGGATATCAAGGAGTCCTAGCTGCTAAACAGTAAGCAAAGCTCGAAAGCATATGTATGACATGTATAAGTCTTTCTAAGAACTGAGTGCCAGCTGAAAGATACATGGTAGCACTTTCTGATTCACCTACTCAAAAGCTCGGCAGGAGTTTTATATAGATATCATTCAAGGTGTGCCAAAAGAGAGAAAAATATGTAAATATTTGTCAGCATGCGATATAATTGCGGCTAAGAAGTAAAGTTAATTCACGTCTTTTAATAACAAGATCGCATTTTATGACTAAGAATTCACGGCCGTATTAAAAGGAAACGACGAAAGCAGTTATGTGTCGTATTCTATCATTCGTTTGGTACAGGATAAAATAGTTAATTCCAGTTAACATCGAAGTATTTCACATTAAGCTTTGATGCAAATTTATTCGCGCGTAAATTGAAAAGCCGCCCCGGTGGCGCAGTGGTCTAAGCGATGGCCTCTGATCATTCGTCCGAACGGGGTCCGGGTTCGAATCCCGGTGAGGCATGGATGTTGTGTTCGTCTTACGGCACTGGCTCTCTCCCTTCCCTGGAGCCAGTGACCCTAAATTAGGGACGGGCGACTGCTTATAGCCCATTGAGTTGCTCACGGTGGTCGTTAAACCTTCAATCAAAAAAAATAAATAAATTGAAATGCATTAGTACATTAAAAATATTCGAACTTGAGCATTTTTCAGTCTTTACTTTATTCAGTTGTTACGCAAATCCGTCTTTGGTACAGACGAGGTTTGAGAAATAACACACTGATTTAAAACATCTTATTTCTTAAATGATGTGCTTGTACATTAAGTACGAGTATTGCATACTGAACCATGTAAGTTTGGATTCCGAAGAATTGCGGAAGCGTAGCTAGTATGGAGTTAACTGAAATTCCAATGTTAAGCTCAGAACGTAAAGTCACATTTTGACTCTGAAGGATCCAGATCAAATAACCAAGACAAGAAGCACATTTTATCTTCTAAGTCTAAATTTTGGCGTTAGTGTAATTCGAGTTTGCGCTCTTCAACTGTGTTGAGAAAATTACGAAGCTGTGTACGATCTGTTCGGAAGGCGGCCATGCTTTTAGATGAAGTTAATGCATTCTGGACTTGGGAAATGACTTTTAAAACTGTTCTCGTTCTGTTTGTACAACTGTCATCATAGATTCGCTGATTTATTACATCCTTTTCATTGGTATCTAAAGTAGTTTGGAACCGTAAACCCTTTACTTTGCGACTTAATTTAAAATAGTATAATTGTATTAGTAATCCGAATTTAGAATAAAAATTTTCAAGCTTTCGCACATTAACCAGATGGGTTTTTTAAGGAAGGTAGGCAGCAAACCGTTTGGTAAGTATTCAACGGCTTTATTTTGCATTCATGTGTGTTGAACGTAAGTGACATTATCTTTCAACTCTTCAATGCCTCATGCAGAATGGTTTTCAGTCCTTGAACTGAGCTGACAAGGAGGCCACCCTGTTGGCAAAGTGGTATAAGTGCTGGCTTCTGATCATTCTTCCGAGTTGGATCCGGATTCGAATCCCGGTAAGGCATGCATGCTGTGTTTGTCTTACAGCACTGACTCTCTCCTGTGTACCTGGAACCATTGGTCCCAAATTACGGATGGGCGACAGCTTATATCTCATTGAGTCGCTTACGGTGGTCGCTGAACCCCAATTATAATAAAAGACAAGAAGATAAAGATTAATGGAGATGGTTTTACCCACCTTTGTCTTCCTGATGACACAGTAACTGTATTTTTGCAAGTGCTCTCTCAGAGCTGCAGATTATGATCCAGAAACTCGCTAATAAAAGAAAATAAATCGAATTAAAGGTGTGCTTACACAAACAAACTAGATACACTATCTACCAACAAGTAATTGGACACCTTTGATAGCAAAGGAAAACGAAGTTTATTCACCTTCAGTAGTTAGTGGATCCTCCACGAGCGGCGATTACAGCTGCGACCCTCCGGTGCATACTCTCAACCAGGCGTTTAACGACGGCTTGCGGTATTTTCTTCCACTCGGCTTGAAGAAGACAGGTCAGTTTTTACACCGATTTCGGACGGTGGAGGCACCCTTTAAGTCGACGCTCCAACTCGTCCCAGAGGTACTCGATAGGGTTAAGGTACGGGCTCTGCGCAGGCCAATCCATTCAATTAACCCATTGTCACCATACCAAGCCATGGTGGACCTCGCAACATGACAGGTGGCATTGTCATCCTGAAAGTAATATGCCACAACGTAAGAAGCGCATGGTCATCCAAATTGGTGCAGTAGGTCTCGGCGTTGAGTCTACCAGGAATTACGACCAAGAGTCACGTGCCATACCAGGAGAAACACCCCCATAGCATAATTTTACCGCCGCCGAACTTCGCAGTTGGCACAATACATTCCGGCAGGAGGCGTTCTCCAGGCAGACGCCAAACCCAGACCCTGCCATCCGAACGGTAGAGGGTGAACCTTGATTCGTCGCTCCATAGAACCTGTTTCCACTGTTCAACGGTCCACTGTTGACGTTCTTTGCAATACGTTAGCCGAGCAGCGCTATTGGACTTGGTGATCAAAGGCTTGTGGGCGGAAGCACGTCCATGATTACCGAGCGTATGGGCCTCCTTACGGATGGTATTAATCGAAAGAACACTCCCGGATGTCTGTTGAAACTTCTTTAGGACGTCGCCCATCGATTTGCTGAGGGTCCTCCGAATTTCTCTAGCCAGCACCCGTCGGTCTCTGACTCCCAGTTTTGTGGGTCTGTCCGGTCGGGGCACATTCCGACAGTCACCTCACATCTTCCACTTACCAATCACGTAGGCCACTGTCGATTTCGGGTACTTCAACTCTCTGGATATGTCACGTGTGGATCGGCCATTTCTGTGATACCCGACGATTACACCTTTCTCGAAATCAGAGAGCTCCGAACTGCGTGGCATCTTCCATGCGACTGGTTGCGTTGTTGTTTCCCACACGATATTTAATGGCGGCAGCCGTGACGTGTATCTGAACCGCAGATATCGTCGATTGCAGGGGTGTCCAATTACGTGTTGGTAGATAGTGTATAAAACATCATTACAAGAACTGAAGATTTGCTGGTTGATGGGACAAATCTAGAAGTAACTGGTACCCACATATACCTTAGACCACATCGAAGAAGCGTGAAGAGATGCTTGCTTGGTGTAGCTAAAGAAGGTTGAAAAAGGAATTCGTGGTTCAGGAAAACGACTAGAGTTGATGATATCACGATCTGATGGGAATGATTATCAACCTGAGGAGAACGGTGCTAGCATCTGAGTAACCTCAGACATAAGTGACTGATACAAGACCTCCTTATTGAAAGTCTACATTGTTTAAACTTTTATATTAGGTTGCACCAAGCAGTAGGGCTACATCAGCCGCACCACTTTGGATACCAGAAATTTACAAAAACCATGATTCAGTTATGCACCACGGTATGATATTAAACCTGAGTGTTGCGAAGTTTCACCCATTACACCGTGTTTATGTATGTGTCCTGCATCACACAATGGTTACATTTGCCATGGAAGTGGTGCAGCTGGTGTGGCGCGTCTTTTTGGTGCAACCTATTTCAAATTTTGTGACATTGTAGTGGTAGTTATGGTCTGAATAAGCACACACACACACACACACACACACACACACACACACACACACACACACACACACACACACACACACACACACACAACCACTCAACGTGTTGGGTAAGGGAGAATACTACTGGTTGACAATCGAGGAGAATGTCAGATTGCTATTGCTCATCGGCCACTCTTCTTTTTGTGGCCATGAGGACACCGCAAATAGACATCGGATGACTGGAAAGGGTCGCGCCTGGTGAGTCCAATTTCCAGCTCCAACAAGGCGATGGATGGGCCCTTATTCTACAACGCGGAAGTATACAACTGAAATCAGGCTGCACAGTTGGACGAAAACAATCCAGTGGCTGCTGTACTATGGTATGAGGAATGTTCTTATGGACATCACTGAGTTCCGTAATTACAGATGGACATAATATCACCTCCAGATCATATCCAAATATTGTTTAGGTCCAACATAGTTTCCATGTATCAGGATGGTATTAGATTGCTGAGAAAGGCAAAATGCTGTATCACAAGACCCGAAGTTTCTAGAAATGATTTGAAGATCATGGCTAAGCATTTTGTGTGGACATCAGATTCGACCGATTTGAATCTCTATGAACATTTGTGAGACGCAGTGCAACCAGTATTTGCAGTTCTACGAAAAGGCCTCGCTCCGTCGCCAGACTACGGGACGACATTACCTTCCCTGCTGTTACAGGAAACTGAAGGACGCATTTCGAGGTCTAGTGAAATCAATACCATGCAAGGTGCAAGAGTTTATCGCTCCGAAGTACGGTTCAACACTCTTTTTGGTAGGTTATCGGAATATGGCGGTTCACGAGAGTCAGTTCGTCTCAAGCAAAGAAAAGAACACTTTTCTCTATCTTAATACTAGGGTTGTACCGAAAGTAATGCAAAAGTGGGCATAACTCTTTTAATAACTGACAGAGGTCGTTCAAATTGCACATACTGGTTGAAAGCTCTTTATCTATACAAAAGTACTACTCATCATAGTCTCCATTACAAGCGATGCATTTGCGTCATCGTTGAACACAACTCTCGAATCCTCTTTGAAAAATTCATGTGTGAACTGTTGTACCCACCTCTTCACTGCCACTTTCAATCGTCTGTGTCACCAAATCGTTGCCCCGGAGACTGTCCTTAATTAGAACAAACAATCGGAAGGCACTAGATCTAGGCTGCACGGTGGATGGGGGACCGCCGACCGGCCTCATTCGCTGATCGCCTGATTAGTTGCGAAAGATGTGTGTGGTCTCGCATTGTCATGGTGAGTGTGGATTCTTTTCAGATTCTTGTTCGGTCTTTTCTTCCTTATGGCTCCTCAACGTTTTTTGAGTGTCTCAATGTACCGCTCGCTGGTCACGGTATGGTCACGTGCCAGAAAACTAAGGAGAATGGCACTCTTGGCATCCCAAAAAAACAGTCACCATGACTTTCTGTGCTGTTAGCCAGCTCTTGAACTTCTTGGGCCTTGGTGAAGAGGTGTGACGCCTTTCCACGGATTGGTTCTTGGTTTCCGGATCTTAAAGATACGCCCACGTTTGAAACAAAACGCGCCTTCATTGGCTTCAAACGCTTCCAGCATATCAGAGCAGACTTCCATTCTTCTCTCCTTCAAATCGGGTGTCAACTGCCGAGGTACATACTTTGCTCGCACTTTCCAATACCCTAAGTCTTCCACCACCTTCTGTATAGCATTGTGACCACAGTCCAGTTGTGTAATAAGCTCACGGATTTTGACTCTTCTCTCTGCGCGAATCAGTTCATTCACTCGCTGATGATTCGTGTAAGTGGTTGCAGATGATGATCTCCCACTGCGTGGTTTGTCTTCAACGCTGGTTTCCCTTTCTTTAAACTTCTTCATCCATCTGTGCCTATTGCTTTTGTCAAAGGTGTCATCTTCGTAAATATTCTGCAGCCTTCTGTGGATGTCGGACAACCTACACACTTCCTTTGTCAAGAACTCAAAGACAGCACGTTGCTTCTGCTTGGAATCCATTCTTTACTTGCAATGAAGAAGAAGGATTACTATAGAGAAATAGTTACTCTACCAGCATGTGCAATTTGAACGTCCTCCGTTAGTTAAAAAAGTTATGCCCACTTTTGCATTACGTTCGGTAAAACCCTCGTATTAAATTGCCGCTGTAATTCTACAGAAGTGTCAAATAGCGCTACTCATAAAAAAAAAACTTCATCTGGAAATGAATAAAAAGACACAATGGTTTTTGACAATTCTTCCGTAGTAAACTTTTGGGATCAATGACGTTTCTTCTCATTCTGACATTTTCGTAATTGTGATCTCAACAGTTTGGATCAGAACATTCCACTTTAACATGTTTAGACATGTTGATCCTAAGCACAGCGAGATCTTCGCAGAACTGTAAAGCACTCCATGCAACGTTTCTGGCTTAGAGCTCGTTTGCTTAAAATATTTGGTTAAGTAACACGCATTGACTTTGAAACGCTGCGACTGGTTCAATGACAGGATGTTCGAATTGCGCGATTCGCGATGCCAATTCCGATGGAGATGATTATGAAAAGCTGCTTTACAAATGTAATAAACGAAAGCCCAGTGTTTCATTAATGATTGAGATTTACATGGGGTGTTATCAAGTCTTCCGGTACAGTGATCCGATTTGTCGTTCTTCGCGTTGCAACGGAGCGTTAAAATGTATATTGACGTCCGGTTCAATTGTTGGCACAGTGCCGGAGGAAGCGCGAATTTCAATCAATAGTGCGAGAGAGAGAGAGAGAGGAACTTAACGAATGAAAGAGAAGGTGGGTGGTCAGGAAAATGAAGAGAAGCCCTATCAGAGCTGCAACTCAAATGCCAAACGACACGACCTATTATTTCTCTAACGAAATTATCGCCTACTTTCTTCTCTATCAGTGTGCATCTGCTAGTTTTTCAATTTTTACATCATAAACACCTTGCAAAAATAGATTAAGTACTAAAACATTATAGAACACCATTGGTCACGCGATGAAACAGATGCTTTAAACAGTACTTTTTTTTAACAAAGGGCTTTTTGATAAAGTGATATCGCTTTTCATCTATTAACAAAATCATATTTGCAAAACTTGCCGAAATTTGAATATTTTTAATTTTCTATCAATCTATGTCCAGTAGAAATATGAACGAGGAAGTCCTTTGATTCTAGTTGTGGAGTAATATTTAATCACATTATTTGTAAGCTGATTTTACCTCCTGCTCACTTTCAATTCTTTTATTTTTATTTTTTATTCTCTCAGTGTTTCAACGCTTGGTTTCGTGATTCTGGCTGTCAATCATTTATTACGTGGAGACGTGTGAAATATCAACATTAATAAGTAATTTTTAAGTGTATCTCCTATAATAATAACACATTTGTTACCTATTATAAAAATAAATGTATGTTACAATAATAATTTGCTTATATATGATATATATATTTATATTACAAAAAATAATAAACGGTAGACAATAGCTTACAGTTTGTTATAACTTATATATTTGGAAGTTACGAAAACTGACTTACAATTATAGTTAAATGATAAATTTCATTTTACAAATTTCAAACTTGTGAATTATAATTAGATTTTTATTGACTGTTATCTTATTAAGAATACAACTAAAAGACCCTGTTTCAAAAAATCATACAGAGAAAATTCAGATTTTTGGACACATCTTTAGAATGAAAAATGACAGAAAGATAAAGGCATTGGTGTTTGGCTTAATGAACGGAAGAAATGCAAGTGGACGCCCTCATCGTGAGTGGACTGATGATGACAAAATCTGGTGCGGTGGGACTCTTAAAGAACTGAACTAATCTGCAATGAATAAACTTCAGTGGGAGAATATAGTTAAAATGGCAACAGACACCAACGGGAATTTTGCCCATAGTTGATGATGCTGTGGATGATTACCTTATAAATTTTATGGATTATTATCTTAACAAATAATTGATTTACTTGTGGTAATAAATCATTATAATAGACGTTTTCTTATTTCAATAAAAATAAATAAATGGATTTGTTTTAGGATCATTGCACATTACTAAACTTACTAAATATAATTTATTTCCATTTGTTTTTGTAAATCAAAAACTTTTCCAAATTAACATTTTTAAATTAAAATATATATCAATCACAATAGTTATTATAGCATATATTTTTAGATATTAGCTGTAATGATAATAATCAGTAATGTGTCATCTTGTTCAGTTTCTGTTCATGTACACTAAAAGTGATCAATATTTCGTTGCTTATTTTTGTATGTAGCTTATATTTACTTCGGTTGTTGCTAGGTAAAGTATCCAGTTCTTAGTTTGCAATTATTTTAAACACACACAACATCTAAGTTTATCGAAAAAAATAGATATATGTCATCATTCGACACTCTCGTCCCAGATAAATAATGATTATGAAGTTCAAAGTAGATTCCAGAAAGAGGTTTTCTGCGATTTCCTCCCACTTTTCCGTTATGTTTTCAAGACGAGTAGAAACCAATAAAAATCTTCGGACACTAAAAGGGCGGCTGAAAACAGGAAGGCTCTATATTTAGTTCAACATCAGAAATGATTGAAAGTCACGTTTGGGAATATTTCAGTCTGGGGTCTTGCGAGGTATTAGACAGGTATTGATCGCAACACGGAATTTCAAATCATGGTTTTATTTAGTTATTATTTAACCTGAGTGATGTTAGCGTACAGTTTTTTAATTTGTTCCAGATTACAAATTTTCTCTCTATCTCTAAAAACTATATTTGTTCGAAATTCAGAGTGTGGAAGAGAAAAAAGGTAGAGAAAGACAAAGCAGAAGAAAGTGGAATGGAAAGATACGTACAGAAAGGTGAATAACCTGTGGAAGTTAGAAATGAACAGAGATAGACATACATGAGGGAAATAAAGAAGAAGAATAAGAAAATAATAGCAAAGGAAATAAAATGAAAAGAAGATAGATATAGAAAAATTATGAAAGAGAACGTGAACAGAAAAATAAGACTGAATGTGAAAGGCAAAAGAGGGGGAGAAAGAAAAGGAGAGGGAATAATAGCTGAATGAAAGCAAAAGAGGGGAGGATCAGATGAAAGCGAAGACGTGAGATACAACAGAGAGCGAGAGACGCGGGGAATGGTAAAAAAGAGAAAAAGAAAGGAAGGCTGGGAAATAATGACGCCAAAATGGAGTGTAAATCAGGGAGAGAGATTGTAAAAATTCAAACGTCTATTCTCAGAGTATTCGTTAAAACTAGGGAAGGTGGAGGGTATCTAGTTTTCAACAGCTCAAACATTTGCTGTTTGATCTGTGTATTTATTAAAAAAGCCCAAAGCCACGTATAGATAAACACATATGATATTATCTGTGGGAGGAAGTTTCTGATAATAATGGCAATATTATCCTTCATGATATTGTTAAAAGAAATTGCGATTAGAGTTTAGGAAAGTTCAGGTGCTAATGGCACTACTGAACAGGATGATTTCCAAAAGTTCTGTGTCCACTTTTTTCTACAAATTGAAGCGTTAGTTTATGTTACATACGTATTTCTAGCTAATTTTAAAGAGCTACATCCACATTTGTTAAAAGAAGATAAGTAAAAGCGAGTTGAAAAAATCGTAAACATGAGAGTTAGAGCAAGAGGGGGGGAAGAAAAGGAGGGTGAGAGAGACAGAGAGAGAGTAAAAAGGCGGCGGTGGGGAAGAAACGTGTCGGAAACCATTGCAGCGGATTACATGAATTTCGGACTTGAAAGGCAGCTGCTAGTTGAAAGCAAATGTCACAGTAAATTAACGCTCAGTAACAAATCTGCATATCTGCTGAGTAATTTTTTACAGAGAAAGAGATAAATAATATATTACAGTTTTTCATTGAGCAGAATGATAGAACATAGAAAATATTCTTATAAACACACGGTAATCAACTGCATGATAAATATTCGTTCTTTGTAAATGTCTAAAACTTTTAGCTATTTGTTACTGATATCCAGGCGGAAATATGTTTACTCAGTACTGTGAGATTTTGGTGAATTTCCAAAATTTCGCTCTTGTGTAAATCGTTACTTGGTTTTATAACCATCTTCCAGACGTTCAGTTAGGCAGCCGCTCACACGAATCTGGGTTTTAAGTCCTGTTATGTACAGCTTACGCATACAAGGCTTGACCAGATCCCAAGTGAAGCTGAGATACTTTAATCTGAAAATTGAGGGTAATGCTACCTCGTGACCCTAAGTTTTTCAAATATCTCTAATTTTGCTCAAAAAAAAAAATGGCATGGTGTCTCAGTTATTTCAAAACAAATAAAACCTCACGGAGCAGCTATATTTACTTATATGCGAGTGCTCTACACTTGTGCCCATAAAATTTGCTGCTTTAATTACTTTCTGTCATGACTTGGATGAAGGTTCGGTGTCATAGGATAGCTTCTTTCCTTTTGTTGGAGCTCCTCTTTCCAGTTTTACATCGCTTAAAAGTTATGTCATTTACATCAACTAATGAAACTTCAAAGTAAGCAAACATCATACAAAGCCTCCCACGTGAAGTTTGGAATTCCAATTAAATTCAAGAACCTCCTAAACAAAACAATTTTGAACAGCTCAAATCACTGTCAAGAGAATTCTGTGTATCTGTTTCATTGCAGAGTGATACACCGAAGCGCGTATCTTCTGAGATTAACGTCTTCTAGAAGAATAATAGCGATTTGGATTTCTGACATTTCTTGTATTAGTGAAAGGATTCCAAACGAAACCACGCTGAACCTATTTTTCCACTAAATACAGTAGAAATGAGTATATTTTTGAAAAGTCTTGATCATTGCTAATGAAAGTGAGGAAATGAATAAACTTCGTTTTAGAAGTCATTGTAAAATTAAAGAAACCAACTGATTTTATTAGAAGGATCACAAATAGTTAGAGCAATTTTGCTTCTTAATTCTTAACGAGAGCAAAGCGAGAACAATTTTTGTAAGTATTTTTGCATAGTGTATTTAGTTAATGTCTATTGGCATCCACATTACACAGCATTGATTATTCGGATTTCCACTTCATAACATTTAAAAATTATTAAATGGTGTTTTTCTCCTATTGTAAAGATTGAAACGTCTATCCTCAGAGCATTCTTTGATAAAACTAGGGGAGGAGGAGGGTATCTAGTTTTCAACAGCTCAAAATTTTGCTGTTTGACCTGTGTATTTATTCCAAAAAGCGCAAAGCCACGTATAGATAAACACATCTGATATTATCTGTGGGAGGAAGTTTCTGATAATAATGGCGATATTATCCTTCATGATATTGTCAAATGAAATTACGATTAGAGTTTCGCAAAGTTCAGGTGCTAATGGCACTACTAAACAGGATGATTTCCAAGAATTCTGTGCCCACTTTTTCTACAAATTGAAGCGTTAGTTGTGTTACATACTGTATTTCCAGCTGACTTTAAATAACTACATCCACATTTGTTTCGGAAAATTCGGTTCATAAGCACTGTATAATTAGGTTTTGAAAAGTGTCATCCATATTTGTTTAAAGAAATTCCAGTCTTACTTAATTACTTGCTTTAGCTTCGAAGCTGTTTTTATATATACCACCTCTTCAGAAAAACCGGTCTTCCATTGTACCGAGTTTCAGGCTGGTTTCGAGAACTCATTCTGTTATCTTCCAATCAGGTTGCATTATCTTCCAATCAGGTTTGGGAAGGAATATTCCATTAAAAATAGAATTCCCATAGAAAATACTGTGATTAGTAGCACTACAGGCGAGGCTGGTATCTGAGAACTTCATCTATGCGTATTTCACAAAATTCGGGCCTTACTAGGGTTTCAGAAAGTTCAAGGATTTCCAGTACATCAGAAAGTTCTAGCCATTACGCTAGTCTGAGAAACTTCCAAAAATATTTGAATCAGGAAATTAGATTTATAGTGGTAGTGTCTTTCAGTTTTTAGCACGTCTTTTGTAAAAAAAGATCGTGCTTCTGTTATCGGTTTGTCTGTCCGTCCGTCCGTCTGTACCCACGGTATCTCTGCAACTATTAGTCCGATTTGAAAAATTCTTTATGCATTCGGAAGCTTGAAATATGCGAATGATGATCCTTTATTACGTTTTTTTACGATGTACAATTTTGCCGCTAGGGGGCGTAAATGCAGATGATGTCGAATTCAAAATTACGTTTTAATCCACATATTTACTTCTAAACATCCGATTGAAAAAAAAATTCTTTTATCTTTCGATTCCATTTATGTTGTAGAAGAGTGTTTTAGATAGTTTCATTTCCAAACTACGCATAGATTTTCCGTTAGGGGGCGTAAAAGTAAATTGCATATTTTTCGATAACTCTTCTCCTAAAACTCCGATTTGAAAAATCTTTTTTCAGCGGACACATCTCCTAATAGAAAATCTTTTGCATATAATTTTGAATTTTTGGTAAAGAATACTTTGGCCACCAGGGGCCGTAAGTGTTGATTTTTGTTTCGGATGTATTTGCCATAAGCTTCTAAAATAGCGATTGAAAATTTTTTTCGTGGACTGATGCCACTCACATCGATAAACCTTTTCGGAATATTTTCTTCCTAAAATATTCCACAGTTTCTCCGCCAGGGGGCGTAGATGTATATCTTATTTTTGTCAATATCTCTACTTGTAGGAGTCCGATTTGAAACATTCCTTCTTTGTTAGATACTGTTTTCGGTGTGACATGTTTTTCATATAATTTCAAAATTTTCACGTAATTCATAGACTTTCCGCTAGGGGCGTAAAGGTAAATTGCGTTTCGCCCTATATCTCTGCTTCTAAATCTCCGATTTGAAAAATTCTTTCTGCACCGGATACAGTTCCTGATGGGATATCGTTTGCACATAATTTCTAATTTTTGTAAAAAAATTGTTTGGCCACCAGGGGGCGTAAACCTTAATTTCCGCTTCTGATGTATTTGCAGCAAAATATGAGCTTCTAAAATCTCGATTGAAAAAAAAAGTCTTTTGTTGACCGATGTTACTCGTGCCGACAAACCTTTTAGAAACATTTTCTTCTTAAAATAGTGCATGGTTTCTCCGCCAGAGGGCGTAGACGTATATTTTATTTTTGTCAATATCTTGACTTCTAGGAGTCCTATTTAAGAAAATCCTTCTTTCTTAGATAGTGTTTCTAGTGTGACATGTTTTTCGTAAAAATTCAAAATTTTCAAGTAATTCATAAACTTTCTGCTAGGAGGCGTAAAGGTAAATTGCCTTTCCCACTATTTCTCTGTTTCAAAACCTCCGATTTGAAAAATTCCTTCTGCACCGGATACAGATCCTGATGGGAAATCCTTTGCACATAATTTCTAATTTTTGTAAAAAAAATGGTATGGCTACCAGGTGGCGTAAGTCTGAATTTCCACTTCTGATGTATTTGCAACAAAATATGAGCTTCTAAAATCTCGATTAAAAAAACGTTTTGTTGACTGATGCTACTCATGTTGGCAAACCTTTTAGGAACACTTTCTTCTTGAAATAATGCATGGTTTCTTCGCCAGGGGGCGTAGATGTATATCTTATTTTTGTCAATATCTCTACTTCTAAAAGTTCAATTTGAAAAATTCCTTCGTTGTTGGATAGTGTTTCCGATGCGAAATGTTTTTCCTATAAATTCAAAATTTTTACGTAAATCATTTAAGACTTTCCGCTAGGGCGCATAAAGGTAAATTGCGTTTTCTGCTCCTAAAACTCCGATTTGAAAAATTCTTCCTGTATCGCATACAAGACTGATGGAAAATATTTTTCACATAATTTCTAACATTTTGTAAAGAATGGTTTGGCCACCAGGGGTCATAGGTGTTAATTTCTGATTCTGATGCATTTGTTGCAAAATGTGGGCTCCTGAAAACTCGACTAAATGTTTTTTTCTTGGATCGATACCGCTCATATGGATAAATCTTTTGAGAATACTTTCTTCCTAAAATAATGCATGGTTTTCCCACCAAGGGACGTAAAGTCACATCTTATTTTTGTCGATAACTCTGTTTCTAAGAGTTCGTAAGCTCAAGATTCCGTTTACAGCAATATAGGAGGGATTAAAGACCCGATTGAAAAACTTCTTTCTTCCGTCAGATACTATTGTTTTCCATACCGGTTCCATTGCCTTTGAACAGCTTTGATAAATTTAATTTGCGTCAGAACGGATTCAAAAGACGTGCTTATTACACCCGAAAATTCGGTGTCCTCTTTCTTGTTTTTTATTGCATCCATACTTATTCCCAAAAATATAGGCTGCAATGTCATTACTCTTGAGGATAACTTGTAAAAACTCAATCCAAGCTCGTTTCGGAAAATAATGAATTTAGTGGCACTAACCTCTACGTTTATTTATTAACACTTTACCCTTGTTTTTCTCAGATAAATCGGGTCTTTGTTGCGCTACTCTCCAAATTGGTTTGCAAAGATTTCATCAGATCTTTACAATCACGTGAGTTTCAGAAACTTTTAGCTTTAGTGTAACTACTGTTCTGGCAAGTTTCTTAAAAGGTGACCATCGGAAATGTTCGAAACATTTCTGACCTTAATGGCACTGCGCTCCAGGATGGTTTGAAAAATCTCCATCTACTTTAATTACACTTCCCTCCAGAGTGGCTTGGAAGAGCTCCATAAACTAATTCTAAAAATTCACGGTTTTAAGGACACTACAGGCTAATTAGAAAAATCTTCTCCTGGGCTTGTCTTGGATAATTTTGGCATTAATAGTACTATCCCTAAAGCCATTCCTTTGAAATTGTATCTATGCTTTCATCCATAAGTTTAGTCCTTAGTACTATTCTCCAGGATGGTATGAAAACACTCTATTTCCGGACGCTCTCTCTCTCTCTCTCTCTCTCTCTCTCACAGTTGTTTTCTGCATAATGTTGAACGCTGTTCAACTGCTCATGGCTCTGACACTTCTTCTCCAAGTATTTCTTTGATGCTTCAAATCATTTTCCCACCGACACGTTTGACCTTGCGCTTCCTCTGGGACAGCATTCAATAATAACCAATGTCCATCATCTGGCATGCACTATTGCCACATGTTCGGTATATCTCCTCTACATTCATTTTGCATGGTTCGTAAAGTCCTTAACTGCTGTGTTTAACCTTTTCCAGAAGTTTGTTTTTCATCACTTATTATAAAACCCGTCATGGGTATTTTCGTTTTCCTTTGGGTAGTGTTTTTTCTTTTTTACTTAATCTTGGGTCAATATTCTAGCAGGGCTTCACCGCTGGCGCAGTGGTCTAAGCGCTGGCTTCTGACTAATCATCCGAGATGTGTACGGGTTCGAATTCCGGTGAGGCATGGATATTGTGTTTGTCTTATGGCACTGGCTCTCTCTCTTACCTGGAACCAGGGACCCTGACATATGGACAAGCTACTGGTTAGAGCTCATTGAGTTGTTCACGATGGTCGTTAAACTTTCAATAAAAGAAAAAGAAGGATTCTAGTAGGACAGCCATGTATGAAAAGAGAGAGAACATAGTGATCAAAAGTCTCTTTTCAGATTTTCAGTGAGAGAGAGAGAGAGAGAGAGACAGGCAGACAGACAGAGGAATATTGCTCTTAAATATTTTATGTAAACATAAGCATCACAGCTTACTTAATATCTTCCATTTAAACCACATTTTATTGCATCAGTGATATTTATTTGACATCCCAAGTAGATATCTGAATCAACTTTTTAAATTTGGGTGGTCTCATAAATAATCTGGTCAGGGTTTGCAAATTCATTGAGCATGATCTTGTTTTTCTGTATACTAATTTTTAGTCTAAAAATCGAGCACTTAGTTATTTCAACGTAATCCCAACTCCAGTGGTGAGTGTGCAATAATAATAATTTCATCAACAAATCTCATTTTGGTGCTTGTAAGCACTCTACTTTTGGGAAATTTGTAGTAGTATACCTCCAGGATGACGTTGAGAACCACTATCTCCAATAGGTTTTGGGAAAATTGGAGCTTTATTGGTAGTATATCTTCGGACTGGCTTACAAAATCTCTATTTACGCCTGTATCGGAAAACTAGAGGTACAATGGCATATCGATAAAAAGCTTTTCTGTAAAAACTGACATAAATGATATGCTACAGAGCAAACCTAGAGATTTTCATCACTATCATATTCCGATATTAGAATGAAGCAGTATGATAGTTCATCCTAATTTTGTTTCTAAACACCTCTGAATCTCTATTAATTTGGAAAATTCTGCTCCCAGTGGCATACCCCTACTTGCTAGTTCCATAAAACTACACACACTGGCCATTGAATCAGAAACCTTTATGCGCCGCCCCGGTGGCGCAGTGGTCTAAGCGATGGCCTCTGATCATTCGTCCAACAGGGGTCCGGGTTCGAATCCCGGTGAGGTATGGATGTTGTATTTGTCATACGGCACTGGCTCTCTCCCTTCCCTGGAACCAGTGGCCCTAGATTAGGGACGGGCGACTGCTTATAACCCATCAATTTGCTCACGGTGGTCGGTAAACCTACAAAAAAAAAGAACCTTTATGCAGATATACTTAAACGTCACTTAACGCAGGGTATATGAAAAATATTTGGTCACGTGCGTCACCATGTGTTCTAGGCAACTATTTAATACTACTGATCGTCAGCAATCGCCAGCAGTGTTGATAACATCTGCGAAAAAATGATCTTTCGGAGTTCGATAAAGAGCTTAATGAGGGTGTCCGTCTGACTGGAGCGGTAAACTTGAAAATTGCAGAACCAAATGTTTTCTCAAAATGTGAAACATCACGCGTCTTTAATCAGTGGAAAAATAATCCACATTCTTCTCTAAGAAGCACAACTGTGGCGCGACGACAATCTGCGAGAAACAAGATCGCTGTCGTCTGAGAAGGTCTGTACGGAAGAATAAGATTTCCTGTGTGCAGCAATTGAGCGAAGTATTCAATGAAGGTTATTCCAGGCTCATATCTCAGCGAACTATGAGCAGGGGATAGAAGAGGATCGGTTTTTATATTCGTATGTTATGTACGGAAACCACTGATTTCTGCGAAGAACCGGAACGTTCGTCTACAGTGGTGTCAGAAACACCGTGACTGGACGCTGGAAGGCTGGGAAAAGGTAATGTGTTCCTAACGAGCTGCAGTAAACCTTGTTCCGTATCGACCGCAGACGGAGAGTTTAGCGGGAGCCCCACGAAGCGAAGGACCTAGCTTGCTTTGTAAACACATTTCCAGGTCCTGGTGGGGGTGTCAAGATGTGGAGTGCGTTCTGTTGTCACGAAGGAACGGGTCCCCTGATATTTCTGGAAGGTCGGGTGTCCTCCAAGGATTATCTTAACAGTGTTGCTGATCATGTCCATCTTGAAATGTTGTCTTTGTTTCCAGCAGGTGACGGCCGTTTTGTGGGAAACAATGCTGCTGTCCATCCTATTTTCAAATGTTTCAGCAATGGTTCAAAGAGCATGACAGGGACTTCCACAATCTCTCCGAGACACTACAAATCCCGGATTTGAACTCCGTTGAAATGTATGGGACATGTTAGAAAAATAGATCCCGGAGGAAAGTTCTCTTCCATCAAACATTTGAGACAGTTAAAGGACTGTCTGGTGAACTCCTAGTATGAAATTTATGCCAAACCGCATACGTGCTGTAATTCGAGCTAAAGGAGTTCCAACCTGGTACTGAATAGAAGTTTCTAATTCAGTGGTCGGGATGTGTTCATTCCGCCAAATTTGGGAGTTTTCCAAACTCAGTCACAACACAATACACGATAAAAATCCCACGGAGCTTAAGTTTTCGTAAATTACCGAAAAAGGAAAGTGATTGAAATTGTCCTGGAAAGGTTATGTGAAATTTCTCATGGAAGATTATGTCGTAATTGTTGTCTAAAGAGATCTGAAATGTAAAGTTTTATATAAAGTTCCACGAAATTTTCGACAATTTATTTTTCTTTTAAGGTAATTTAGCAGAAACTAAGCTCTGTGGTGTTGTGATGTATTTACGTTAGCAAAACTAGGTACACAGCTTCACTACCATCTACACTTAAAAAAATTGGGGTAGGTGCTACACCAGCTGCACCACTTTCTGAGAAACGATACAGTATTGTGTTATGCAAACAGAACCCAACAACATGGTGAAACCTTGCACATAGTGTGTTACAGTATTGCACCATAACGTACTGCAAAGTTGTGTCATGTTGCGGGGTGTTTGCACCACACAATAGTGTATCAAAGTGGTGCAGCTACTGTAGCACTACGTTTTAGTGCAAACTACCACAAAATATTTGCCAGTGATATGCTAATTATGAAAACTTTCTTCAAATTAGTTTATAACACAATTCATGGCATGATCGGAAATTCCATACGTAGTAGCTCCCTGGAAGATTATTTCACAAACTAAGAAAGTCTTTGGGGTTTTATAAAAGTTACATTTCCTTTTCCGCCAGGCAAGTGAGCGTTTAAGAAACACCTTTGTGTTATGAATATCAACATTTTTTGTTTAATTTCGGCGTCGTTTGGGTACTAACATATCGGTCTTAAATACATTTTTTGTGTATTTCCTCAAAAGGAATTGCTGATTGTATTGCACCAGTTGAAGTCTAAACTGTGTATTTGTATCCTCAAATTTAAAGTAAAAATATTTACAACTAGAAGAGATATTCTTTTTCGTCTGAACTTTTATCTGATATACTTACGTTTCCTTAGTAACGTAAGCTTTTTTTTTGTAGTACTATTCGCGCCTATGTAAGACTGAGCAAAAATTCTCAAGGAAAAAGGCGCTTTGTGACGCTGCTTGTTCAGTTAAGTACAACTGACAAGATATGATACAAGGCCGAAGGGAAACACTGATCGACTTGCCGCTAAGAGAGAAGTTGTTCTTTCAAGCATCAGTTCAATCTTGTTGGATCGGCGAAAGTTTGAGTTATTTTCTGGAATATCTTATTACATAGTAAGAAAAACAATTCCCGGGTATTTCCTTTTCGGAATATGTACCACGTGTTAGTTTTTCCACAGTTGTTCCAGTTTGAATTCACGTCTGTTCATTTATTTCTGTCAAATAGATACAAACCGTTACTAAATAATGTGCAGCTAACTCTGCAAGAAAGGAGATATGCTACCAAAGGATCAAAATTCATATTTTTATAAGCAAGATCACATACATTCTTTTCCGAAGATGTATCTCATATCTTTATTGAAATTTAAAATATAATACAGAGTGTGAGTGATCGAATGCTTATTTGAAACCGTGTCTTCGTAAGAAACAACATGTGCTCTATTCATTCGGAAGCAAATGCAATTCATGTTAGAAAGAGAAAAAAATATTTATATAAAGTGCAAACCACAAAAAAGAAAGAAAAAAGAAAACAACTTAGTAAAATCATGCAATGCATTGATTATGATACGCTTTCCAGCACACTAGAAATCATTAATTGGCTGTGGAATAAATCTCACTCCTACGCACGCGCTGACCTTTGATTCCATTTCGATGATATTCAACAGAACTGGTTCAGTATACCTCCGAAATAAAATGACAAAGTTTTGTCGCAATCGAAGCAATTTTACGTAAGTTATGATGCATAAGAGCTATGGAATAGGCCCCGCTTCTTTGTCCTAACCTTTAACCCATTTCACCCATTTCAATAGGATTCGTCCCCAGGCGCAGGCCCCTACAACATACTAACATTTCATCCAAATCGAAACATTTTTACGTAAGTTATGATGCATAATGGCGATGGAAGTGATTCCGCTCCTATGTCCTGACCTTTGACCCTCATTTCGCCAATTTTCAATAGGGTTTGTCCCCAGATGATCCCCTACCACATAATAATATTTAATCGAAATCGAACCTTTTTTACGTTAGTTATGACGCCATAAGGACAGTGGAATGGATCCCGCTCCTATGTCCTCACCTTTGACTCCATTTCGTTCACTTTCAATAGGGTTCCTTCCCAGGTGATTCCATTCCACATACTAAAATTTCATCGAACGATTTTTACGCGAGTTATCGTGCAGACGAACATACGCACACAACGCGTGACGTAATGAGGCAGATGGGAATCGCGGCCATCTGCTAGCAAAAGTGTGACGTCATAAAACTTTAATACGATCCGCACATTTGTTTGACTGCTGACGTCATGAAAATACAGGTCGCGCCATCTTTTTTCTTCCCAATTAATGCGTTCCCAAGGATGAAAATTTGAACATCGATTAAAATAACTTCATTTTATAACTTGGAATACCTAATATTTTCTAAAACATAACCATAATTATGCAATCCAACATTTGTTTGTCTACTGACGTCATCAAAGTACAGGTCGCGCCATTTTTTTCTTTTTTCAACACCACCAAAGGAAAAGTTATTGATTTTTAATATAATTATGGTTATGTTTTAGAAAATATTAAGTACTCCAAGTTATAATATAAAATAATTGTAATCGATGTTCAAATTTTCATCCTTGGGAACACATTAATTGTGAAGGAAATGTGTACAAAAGTTTTTCCATTGGAAGTATAGGAAGCCAAATTACTTGACGCCCACCTTTATAATATGGAATAAGGGCGATGGAATGGATCGCAATCCTATGTCCTGACCTTTGACCCCATTTTGTCCATTTTCAATAGGGTTCGTTCCCAGGTGGTCCCCTACCACATAGTGAAATTTCATCGAAATCGAACCATTCATACGCACGTTATGGCGCATAAAGGCAATGTAATGCATCCCGCTCTTATGTCCTGACCTTTGACACCAATTTACCCATTTTGAATAGGGTTCGTCTCCAGGTGACCCCTACTACATTGTAAAATTTCATTGAAATCGAACCATATTTACGCAAGTTATGACGTATAAGTGCAGTGGAATGCATCCCGCTCCTACGTCGTGACCTTTGACCCCATTTGTCCCATTTTCAATAGGGTTCGTCCCTAGGTGGTTCCCTACCACATACTAAAATTTCATCAAAATCGAACCATTTTTACGCCAGTTATCGTGCGGACGGACGGACGGACGGACAGACAAAGCTGGAGCATATACGCTTCTTGAACCTACGGTTGGAAAGCGTAAGAAAAAAGGCATTAATATGAAGGTTACTGAAGTGGAACAGAGGAAAATCCTGCAGGTTGTACAAATGAAAAAGCCAGAATACTTATTGACCCAGAATGGGTTAAATTGAAAAAGAGGGGAGTCAATTGTATAAGGGATTTCCAAATGAAAAAAGACAAAAGTCAATTGTACGTAGGGCTTTCAAATGAAAAAAAAAAGGAAAGTCTGTTGCATGAAGGGCATTCTTACAAAAATTGTTGATATGAATGGGATTCAAATGAAAAAGCTCTTTTTTATAAATGAAATTCAGATGGGGAAAAAAAGAGAATCTTTTGTTTCTTGGATGAAAAAAAGAGCAAAATCGCTTGCATGATGGTTATTCCAGTGTGAAATGATGAAAGATAATGCTTAATATATATAAAATGTGCTAAAATTAACAAGTTAGTAAAATCATGCAATGCATTGATTATGATACGCTTTCCAATATACTAGAAATCATTACTCAAGCTATTACTCAAGTTATGAGGAAAATGGCTGTGGAATAAATCTCACCCCTGTGCCCTGACCTTTGATCCATTTGGATGATATTCAACAGAACTGGTTCAATATATCTCCGAAATAACATAATAAAGTTTTGTCGCAATCAAAGCAATTTTACGTAAGTTATGATGCATAAGCGCTATGGAATAGATCCCGCTCCTGTGTCCTAACCTTTCACCCCATTTCGCCCATTTCAACAGGATTCGTCCCCAGGAAGGTCCCTACAACACACCAAAATTTAATCCAAATCGAAACATTTTTACGTAAGTTATGACGCATAATGGCGATGGAAGTGATTCCGCTCCTATGTCCTGACCTTTGACTCCCATTTCGCCAATTTTCAATAGGAGTTGTCCCCAGGTGGTCTCCTAGCACATACTAAAATTTAATCGAAATCGAACCTTTTTTACGCTAGTTATGACGCATAAAAGCAGTGGAATGGATCCCGCTCTTATGTCCTGACCTTTGACCCCATTTCGTTCACTTTCAATAGGGTTTCTTCCCAGGTGTTCCCCTACGACATACTAAAATTTCATCGAAATCGAACGATGTTTACGCATGTTATCGTGCGGACGAGCATGCGCACACAACGCGTGACGTAATGAGGCAGATGGGAATCGCGACCATCTGCTAGCAAGGTGCGACGTCATAAAACTTTAATAAGATCCACAAACAACGCGTGACGTAATCAGATAGATGGCATGACCGCGCGCCAACATCTAATGGGGCGACGCCATGACACCACACTACAAACTTTATATTTCGGGTGGTTATTTAACCCACTAAACAAATGCTCTTAAAATCGAGATCAAGCTAAATCGATTTCTAGTACCAGAAAACGGTAGGTTAACGACTTTCATCAAAATCCTCAGAGCCGTTTTCAAAATAAAATTTACATACATACAAGAATTGCTCCTTTAAGGTGAACATCAAGTAATTTTGCTTCCTGTACTTTGAATGGAAAAATTTCTGTACACATTTTCTTCCCAATTAATGCGTTCCCAAGGATGAAAATTTGAACATCTATTAACATATTTTCATTTTATGACTTGCAATACCTAATATTTTCTAAAACATAACCATAATTATGCAATCCAACATTTTTGTCTGCTGACGTCATGAAAATACAGGTCGCGCCATCTTTTTTCTGGTCAATTAATGCGTTCACAAGGATGAAAATTTGAACATCGATTAAAATAGCTTCATTTTATAGCTTGCAATATTTAATATTTTCCAAAACATAACCATAATTATGCAATCCAAAATTTGTTTGTCTACTGATGTCATGAAAATACAGGTCGCGCCATCTTTTTTCTGGTCAATTAATGCGTTCACAAGGATGAAAATTTGAACATCGATTAAAATAGCTTCATTTTATACTTTGCAATACTTAATATTTTCTAAAACATAACCATAATTATGCAATCCAACATTTTTTTGTCTACTGATGTCATCAAAGTACAAGTCGCGCCATTCTTTTTCTGGTTTCAACACCACCAAAGGAAAAGTTATTGACTTTTAATGTAATTATGGTTATGTTTTAGAAAATATTAAGTATTCCAAGTTGTAATAAAGTTATTTTAATCGATGTTCAAATTTTCATCCTTGGGAACACATTAATTGTGAAGGAAATGTGTACAAAAGTTTTTCCATTGGAAGTATAAGAAGCAAAATTACTTGACGTCCACCTTAATAATATGGGATGAGAGCGATGGAATGGATCGCATTCCTAGGTCCTGACCTTTGACCCCATTTCGTCCACATTCCATAGAGTTCGTCCCTATGTGGTCCCCTACAACATACTGAAATTCCATCGAAATCGAACCATTTTTATGCACGTTATGACGCATAAGGGCAATGGAATGCATCCCGCTCTTATGTCCTAACCTATGACCCCACTTCACCCATTTTAAATAAGATTGGTCCCCGAGCGGTCCCCTACCACATACTAAAATTTTATTGAAATCGAACCATGTTTACGCAAGTTATGACGCATAAGGACAAAAGAATGATCCCGCTCCTACGTCGTTACCTTTGACCCCATTTGTCACATTTTCAATTGGGTTCGTCCCCAAATGGTCCCCTACCACATAGTAAACTTTCATTGAAATCCATCCATATTTACGCAAGTTATGACGCATAAAGGCAATGGAAGGATCCCGCTCCTACGTCGTGACATTTTACCCCATTTGTCCCATTTTCAATAGGGTTCGTCCCCAGGTAGTCCTCTACAATGCACATGCAAAAATTTCATCGAAATCGAACCATTTTTACGCCAGTTATCGTACGGACGGACGGACGGACGGACAAAGCTGGAGCATATACGCTTCTTCAACCTACGGTTGGAAAGCGTAAAAAAAGAGAAAAGTCCTATGTGTATTCGAATAAAATCCAAACAAGAAAGATGACACCGAATTTTCGGGTGTAATAAGCACGTCTTTTGAATCCGTTCTGATGCCAATCAAATTATCAAAGCTATTCAAAGTCAATGGAACCGGTATGGAAAACAATAATATCTGACGGAAGAAAGAAGTTTTTCAATTGGGTTTTTATCCCCTCAGATATTGCTGTAAACGGAATCGTGAGCTTACGCCCTCTGGTTGCAGACTTGTGCATTAAGCAAAACATGAATTTATATGAGAAACATTTCGCACCGGAAACGCTCTCCAACATAGAAAGTATTTTTCAAATGGGACTCTTAGAAACAGAGATACAGACAAAAATAAAATGTGACTTTACGTCCCCTGGTGGGAAAACCATGCATTATTTTAGGAAGAAAGTATTCTCAAAAGGTTTTTCCATATGCGTACTAACGGTCCAAGAAAAAAATAATTTGTCGAGTTTTCAGGAGCCCAGATTTTGCTACAAATACATCACAAGCAGAAATTAACATTTATGCCCCCTGGTGGCCAAACCATCCTTTACCAAACATTAGAAATTATGTGAAAAATATTTTCCATCAGGTCTTGTATGCGATACATGAATAATTTTTCAAATCGGAGTTTTAGAAGCAGAAATAACACAGAAAACGCAATTTACCTTTCTGCCCCCTCCTAGCGGAAAGTCTATGATTTACTTGAAACTTTTGAATTTATAGGGAAAACATTTCGCATCGGAAACACTATCCAACAAAGAAGGAAGTTTTCGAATCGGACTCCTAGAAGTAGAGATATCGACAAAAATAAAATATTCATCTACGCCCCTGGCGTAGAAACCATGAATTATTTCAAGAAGAAAATGTTCCTGAAAGGTTTGTCGACGTGAGTACTATCGGGCAACAAACGACTTTTTTTCAATCGAGATTTTAGAAGCTCATATTTTGCTGCAAATACATCAGAAGCGGAAATTAAAGCTTAGGCCACCTGGTGGCCAAACCATTTTTTACAAAAATTTGAAATTATGTGAAAAGGATTTCCCATCAGTAGCTGTATCCGGTGCAGAAAGAATTTTTCAAATCGGAGATTTGGAAGCAGAGATATAGGTGGGGGTGGGGGAGGGGGCAATTTACCTTTACGCACTAGCGGAAAGTGTGAACTAATTGAAAATTTTGAAATTATATGAAAAACATGTCACACTGGAAACACTATCCAACAAAGAAGGTATTTTTCAAATCGGATACCTAGAAGTAGAGATAAGATATACATCTACGCCCCCTGGCGTAGAAACCATACATTGTTTTAAGAAGAAAATGCTTCTAAAAGGTTTGTCGACATGAGTACTATCGATCTACAAGCGACTTTTTTTTTCAATAGAGAATTTAGAAGCTCATATTTTGCTGCAAATACATCAGAAGCGGAAATTAAGATTTACGCCCCTGGTGACCAAACCATTTTTTTTTACAAAAATTGCAAATTATGTGCAAAGGATATCCCATCAGGAGCTGTATCCGGTGCAGAAAGAATTTTTCAAATCGGCGATTTAGAAGCAGAGATATAGGGGGAAAGCAATTTACCTTTACGCCCTCTAGCGGAAAGTCTATGAAGTAATTGAAAATTTTGAAATTATATGTAAAACATGTCACACTGGAAACAGTATCCAACAAAGGAATTTTTCAAATCGGACTCCTAGAAGTAGAGATATTGACAAAAATACGATATATATCTTGGCCCCCTGGCGGAGAAACTGTGGAATATTTTAAGAAGAAAATATTCCGAAAATGTTTACCGATGTGAGTGGCATCAGTCCACGATAGAATTTATTCAATCGATATTTTAGAAGCTCAGATTTTATGGCAAATACATCAGAAGCAAAAATTAACACTCCCCCCGGTGGCTACAGTATTCTTTACCAAAAATTTGAAATTATATGCAAAAGATTTTCCATCAGGAGGTGTATCCGCTGAAGAAAGTATTTTTCAAGTCGGAGTTTTATAAGAAGAGTTATCGGGAAAAATGTAATTTACTTTTACGCCCCCTATCGGAAAATCTATGTGTAATTTGGAAAAGTAACTATATCTAAAATACTATTCGACATAAATGGAATCGAAAGATGAAAGAATTAGAATTTTCTCAATTGGATGTTTAGAAGCAAATATGTGGATTAACACACATTTTTGAATTCGACATCATCTTCATTTACGCCCCCTAGCGGCGAAATTGTACATCGTAAAAAAAGAACGAAATAAAGGATCATCATTCGCATATTTCAAGCTTCCCAACGCAAAAATTATTTTTCAAATCGGAATATTCGTTGCAGAGATATCGTGGGTACAGACGGACGGACGGACGGACAAACCGATAACATAAGCACGATCTTTTTTTACAAAAGACGTGCTAAAAAGAATGACCTTTGATAAAATGGGTGTTTAAAAAAATGCCGTTCGTGTTAGGAGTCTCAAATGAAAGCAAATTAAAAAAAAAATTATATCAGGGGTATTCATGGGAAAATAAAGAAACACTTTCATGTGAAAGATGTTCAAAGGAAAAGAAAAAGAGAATAATCTTTGATATGAAAGTTTTTCAAATTAAAACAGCAGAAAGATACTTGCATGAAGAGTGTTCAAATGAAAGAAAGAGGAAAATTCTTACTATCCAAAGTTTCCAAATAAAAAAGAGGTTGTTATGACGGGCATTAAAATAGAAAAAAAGGGGAAAACAAACGTTGATATGAAAAGTGTTTAAATGAAAAACGAGAGAGGAATCTTCGATACAGAGGTCTCGTGTAAGAGGTATTTAAGGAAAGCACAGAGCGAAGATGTTTGATATAAATAGAATTCATTTATACTAATGAAGAAAAGAAGCATAACTGTTATTTATGGAATATATTCAACTATAAACAAAAGGAAAGTCATTAATAATAAGAAACTATACACCTATAATACTAAAAATAGCATAACTAAACTAGGAATCCAAATTTCTTGGCGTAGAATAGAAATAAAAGTTTCTAAGCTTTTGTACATCAACCAGATGACTTTTCAGGGAAGGTAGACAGCTAACTGTAAACTAGTCAAGTCACCGCCTTCAAATCGTTCAAGTGTTTTGTGATTCAGTTTGCACTGTGTTGTCTACCTTCCTTGAAAAATCCATCTGGTTGATGTGCGGAAGTTTGGAAACTTTGATTTCTATTCTACGCCAAGAAATTCGGATTCCTAGTATAGTTATACTATTTTTAGGAAAGTCTAGATGTGAAAGATGTTCAAATGAAAAAATGGCCACTGTTGGAACATGTTGTTTTTCATCTGAAAACACTTTGATGTAATCAACTCCGGAATCATTTCTTAAATTACGTAACATATGACTACGCGACTGCTTCGTCCTCTCTCACCACACGAACTCTTCGCAGGGAGAGCTTATTAACTTGATGACCGATATTCAATATTGCTGATTTGAAGAGAAAGTGGATTGTTAGCCCCGTATTGATATCCTTTTGAGATATGTTGTAAATGTTTAAAACGATTATCAAAACTAAAATAAATAAAAATACAGAAACATGTAATTTCTGGCGCCTTTATTCACCTTTTTCTTTTCTTTTTTGCGCTTCTTGTTCTCTGTTTAAGTAAAGCAGCTAATTTCACATTTTTTAATAAACATATAGAAATAAAATCTCTATGGGTGTTTTTATTTACTATAAGGATGAATTTTATTTTTAAAAATATTAATATTCTGCAAGAAAATATTTATTTCCTAGTTCATTGGCTGATGAGCAATTACAATTGGGTTTTAAAATATACCTCTAATACCATAAGTTATCTTTTTCCCCAGTTTTTTAAATTTTCCTCCTGACAGTGGAAGAGACGTGCCCCTCCCACGTCTGATCTCTTCACGCACGTCTTCGTCCCCCCCCCGCCCAATAATTTGATAAAGTCGGCGCCCTTGCTAGCAATATAATGCGTTGAGCTACAAGCCTCGGATCGTAACACAGTGTTTCCAGGAGCACGACAGTCACTCCAAGGAGCTAAAATTGCCCGCTCAGTCTTCAGATCATAATCCAATTGAACACTCGAGAAATGAGATTGAGAGACCCATTAGCAGCAGAGATCCTCTCTCAGCGAGCATTCGGTAATAGATGGGATCCTCGGCTTGCCGATGTGATGGCATCCCGTCACATCTATAGCTGTAGAACGATATCAGTGCCTAACTGAATACATGCCACATCGAATAGAGGCCGTTTTCAAGGGCAAAAGTAGCCCAATACATTATGAAATAGGTGTTCTTAATGATTTTCTACTACAATTTATTTTATTCAAATGAAAGTTTTCCAACTTATAACTTCAAATTCTGTATTCCCGTAAACTCCGATGTAGCCCCTTCCCCTTTTATTTCGTCTATGATCTGTATTTTCTTATGCAAAATTCTTTGAGCTGCGGTATACATCTTTCTGTTTTTATGCAGTTGAGATTCGCCCAAGGAAAATAAAGCAAAACAGTGTTTCCCCGTAAAATCTCCAAGAAAAACAGGTTTCTTTTTTTACTTTCCTATTCTTAGATGTATCTTTCTTGGCTACCATGCATTATCTTAGCGACAAAAGACACAGCAAAACTTATTTAAGGAAAAGAAAACGTTGCTGTGTCAACTGTAATGTTATTCGAATTCGATTTACTGCAGAGCAGCGTTATTTAACGCAATAAAGCTCCACAGTCTTATTTTCCCCTTCCTTGTGCAAATGAATAAATTTTCTGAAATAGTTTCCTAAGTCAGTTTATTTTGCCCATGCAATGGAAAATCCATCGCGTCTAGGAAAAGGGAAAGACACTAATTTTCTGACATTAATATTACCAAGAGAACTAATAGACGTTATATAAAATACAGATGTGTCAGAGAAAACTGTCCGAACTTCCTTCCTGACTGCACCAAAAATTATTAAATTAAAATTTCATTGCGAATGTTTGACGCGAAAATTAATTAACCACTACAAAAATTCCTGTTGCAAGTTAGAACTGAAGTAATTTTGAGACTCTCTGAACAGTTGATCCTGGCTTTAAAATAAATTATTCAATACCTCTTGCAAAGCATATTTTGTATTTATATTAGGTGTACAAATAAGTTCTAAAGGGTTTTTGTGCGACGTATACCGCTATTTTTTTTACATTTCCGACATTCCCCCGTGTTGTTGTCATGCGACCGTAACCGGTCCGGAGTATAAAATGTGACACAGAAGTTTGCCCAACAGTCAAGGAGCCGCGGATGGCTTAGTGGCTTTCAGAGATGGCGTGATTTACTAACAATCGCTGAATATCCGCCGTGCATCGGACGAGCACGTTAAGTGACGGCCCCCCAGGCTGGACCCACTGGTTAAATGGGTATCCTTTCCTATGACCCCCTGAAATTTCCTCACCCTTCTATGTGCAATATCGTACTTGTACGGTGGCGCCATCTACTGTACTCTAATCTCACTACAAACTGTTCTGTCAAAGTCGCTAGACTTGCTCTCATTCCTTCCGTTCTGCGTCCTGCCCAATAGGCGATCTCGCTGTAGGTGGCTGGGACCTAAACTCTACTACCTGTGGACGGAAGTCCTACAAGAAAATGACAAATACATCTTATGATCATTGTTTGAATTGCCCAACAGTCAAACGCACTTGCACATCGGTAGGTGAAATATGACAAGCGATACTACATTTATTCGACTCTGTATTAGTTACGAATTTCACCAAGGACAAAGTGTTGTAAAAGCATGTGCATCGATCTGTTCTATTCTGGTGAAGTATATTGTATCGAAAAGCACGTGCGAGTTTTGATTTAGGCGGTTTAAAGTAGGTGATTTTGATGTTAGCGATCGAGAAAGTAGCGGCGCCCCGATGAAGGTTGCACATGAGGAACTGCAAGCATTTCTGGATGAAGATTCGTCTCAAACGCAAAAAAACTAGCTTAACAACAGGGTAACTACGCAAACCATTTCCAATTGGTTGCGCGCAAAGGGAAAGACTCAGTAGGACGGAAAATGGCTGCCACATGAGCTGAGTCAGAGGAACAAGGATGAGCTTGTCATGAAGTGTTTGAATCTGTTGAATAAACAACACAGAAAGTCTTTCCTGTGGAAAACCGTTACTGGTGATGAAAAGTGGATACGGTACGACAATCCCAATTGCAAAAAACGCTGGGTAGAGAGACCGGTGAAGCAGCGACTTCGACACCAAAACGCAATATTCACTCCAAGAAAGTTGTGCTGTGCATCTGGTGGGATATGAAGGGTGTGCTCTATTTTGAAGTATTGGAACAGGGTCAAACCAGGAAATCTGTCGGAAACGTCCATCCACAGAAAAAGGATTGCGTCCCGTGAAATTACTGCATGACAACGCTAGGCCGCATGTCGCGAAATCGGTCAATTAAATGTTATTGACGCTTGGCTGGGAAGTTTTGGAGTACCCGGCGTATAGTCCCGATTTAGCCCCTTCAGATTATCATTTGTATTTGTTCTGATCGATGCAACATGGTTTGTCTGCTGTACGGTTCCAGACATGTGAAGAAGTGCAAAAAATGGGTTGACGACTTCATCACGTCACACAATGAAGTGATTTCCTGGTTCAATCGCAGCATGGCTGGAATTCGTCAGCTGCCCGACTGATGGCGGAAGGTGATAGGTAATGACGGCGCATATTTTGATTCGAAAAGGTACTGCTGTTTTTTTCTCAAATTACATGTTGCTTTGTCTTAAAACGCTTTAAAACTTATGTGTACACCTAATAATAAACACATAACAGGAACTTAAAATATCAAATATTCTCCGGGTTGCAAAAAGAATGCAGTTTCTTAGTAATGAATTCAAAATCAATTTTAATTCCCTTGAAAATCATACTTACTGTAAATCAAAGCATTTTATTCAAGTTTATGTTGTAAAGAAATAGGACTGGTATTAAAATTGGTTGAAATGTGAGTCTCAGAAACTTGTTTGTCTCCAAGGTAGTGAATATGAGACCTATGTTAAAGTAAAATGACTGTTCGTTGCTCTGCCTCTTCGCCTTCATACAGTATTGTGCACATTGATTGGGACAAAAGTAAAATTCTTTAATTTTTTACGTATTTTTTTTTTAAAAGTAATATACAGTAATCATCCATAACATTAGCATAAAATATGTCCTTTTCAGCTGCAATGACCTTCTGAACAAAATTTTGACATTAACTCCATCAGTTAAGATGAAATATTTTTCACTTCATTATCGTGAAACCACTAATTATCAAATGTTCCTTTGTCGAGCAGTCCATTTCCTCAAGGCGTTTCTTCAGGATACTCCACAAAATTTCAATTCGTTTTAAATCCGCTGAATTTCCAAGCCAACCAGCGAGCGCTACAGACACTCAAGAAGCTTAAAGGAGCCATAAGGAGGAAGAGACCGAACAAGAATCTGAAAGGGATCCACTTTCACCATGACAATGCAAGATCACACACAACATTAGCAACAAATCAAGCGATCAGCAAATTAGGCTGGTTGGTGGTCTCCCATCCACCGAACAGCCGAGATCGGAAGCCCTCGGACTTCCACCTGCTCGGTCCAATGAAGGACAATTTCCGGGGACAACGATTTAATGACACACATGAGGTGAAAGTGGAAGTGAAGAAGCGGATACGACAGTCCACACCTGAATTTTTTCAAAGAGGATTCGAGAGTTGGGTTCAACGATCGCGCAAATACATCGCTTGTGATGGAGACTATGTTGAGTAGTACCTTTCTATAGCGAAAGAGTTACTCTACCAAGATGTGCAATTTGAATGACCTTTGTCAGATAATAAAAAAGTTATGCCCACTTTTGCATTACTTTCTGTACAACCCTCGTATTCTGTGGGATATATGACCAAATTCTTGCTTTCTTTTGTGCTTATCATAATCTTTGTTTTAAATGTTTGTCAACTTCCTCTGACGTGGTAGTTAAGATGTTTCTTGATGCAAAATAAATTCTAACATTTTCTGAACAGGATATGTGTGGTTGAAAGGTGACGAGGGGAGGGAAGCAAGAAGAATAGCATTTTCCTAGGAGATGTATGCTTAGCAAACGCGGGCGGACGAAATAGAAAAGCAACTGAAACATTATTGTGTTAATGCGAACTGACCTATCTGTAAGACAAACCAATGCGTGTTGTCAACAGCAGGTAATTCCTCGTTTCCCAGTAAAATAACTGGGAGAATGCTACTTATTTTATTTACTGATAACCGAGCTGAATTTCTATATACACGGTCGTATCAGAATAATATGACCACCTACCTAATAATGGGAATAACCCACCTTTGGGCCAGATGACAGCGGCGAGACGGCGTGGCATGGACGCAGTGAGGCCCTGGGAGGTTGTCCGAGGTACATGTGACCATTCGGACTTCAGTAGAGCACGAAGGTCCCGGAGATAACGTGATTGTGGATCTGCACGTCGAACCTGTCGATCCAAATAGTCCGACAAGTGATTTATGGGATTGAAGTTGGGCGATTTCGCCGGCCAAGGGAGAACGGAGACATCACTTTCGTGTTCCTGGAACTAATCACGCAGCCTCTTAGCGACGTGGCACGGCGCATTGTGCTGTTGGTAGACACCATTACCACCAGGGTAAGCGTCCAACATGAAGGGATGCATGTGGTCAGCGAGGATAGTCAGGTAGCCATTGGCCTTCAGGGACTCATTCAGTGGTACCAGCGGTCCTAGGTCATACCAGGAAAACCTCCCCCAGACAGGAACACTGTCACCGTCGGCCTGTACTTGACCGACAAATGTATCCGCTTGTTGGTTATCGTGTGTCTGACGCCGTATCCGCCACGACCCGTAACTTTTGTCGAGTAGAAACCTCGATTCGTCGAAGAAGGCAACCTTTTCCCACTCTTCCGCTGTCCAATGACGGTAGTCCCATGTGAACTGCAGGCGTCGTTGCCAATGAACCTGGATTAACATGGGCGCCTTGACGCAACGTCGACTCTGGAGACCCATGCGTAACAGGGTTTGCTCTACTGTTATCGGGGACACGCACCTGGGTGCCCCAAAGTTCATTTGGTTTCGCGTCGATTACCCTTCACCAGTCGATGGAGACGACATTCTCCTCTGGGATCGATGGCTTTAGGGGCTCGACAGTTATGACGTCAGGAGGTACTCGATGTGCCACTGGTCCATTCTTGGTACACCCTTACTACAGCACCTCGCGAACAGCCCACGAAGATTGCTGTTTCTGATATGTTTTCACCCTTTGAGCGGTAGCCGATGATCGTTCCTTTTTGCACGTCCTCCAAATCACTACCTATGTCCATTTTGCTCACGCAACACACTATGGCTCATCTGTTCTGCCCGGTCGGTTATATCTCCGTGCGGTCGACCTTGTCACGTGCATTCTGTGACGCGCTTGGGCGGGTACACTGTGATTTCGGGAGTAGTCACATAATCCTGATACGACTGTGTCTGCAGTTTCTCCAAAAATGTCTGTTCGTAATATGAGGTTAAACTAACAAGGAATAACATTACGAAGTTCAAGCGTTTTATAGAAACGTCTTTTTATATGAAACTTCGTATTATACGAGCTCGTTGTATAGGGTGTCCGAAAAAGAAATGTGCACTGAAAGTAACACAATGTCGAACCGGTTCCTACAGGAGGTGTTAGAAATGGGCCCCACCGGCTCCCAGACATTTCTGCACACACTTGTGCATGATGGTGAAGACCTTTCTCAGGGTATGAGTTGTGATTAGTTGGATGTGGGTCGTTATTGCAGTCTGTAGCTCTTGAAGTGTATGCGTATTGCCTACGTATACCTTCCTCTTCAGTGCTCCCCCACCATAGAAAAAAGTCGGGTGGTGTCAGATCCGGTGACCGGGCAGGCCACTGTCCCTGAGAGATGATGATGCGATTTCCGAATTCCTCCAGAAGTTGTATTGATGCGCCAGAAGTGTGAGCAGTTGCACTGTCTTGCTGGAACCATCCTTCGTTAATTTCACGTTCCGTGAGTTTGGATATGATTGGTTGTGACATCTGCCTCACGGATTTGTGTGGACTCCTGTGTATCATGCCCTGGATTTCCTGTATGGTCTCATCTAACGTGGATGGCCTACTGGGGCTGGGAGCAACCACAACACTGCCAGATCCCTGAAATTTCGCTATGAAGTGACGTACCGCATTATGGTAGGGGACGTCTGCATCACAAAAATTCCTAGCGAACTGTTTTTGCACTTCGTCCGTGTACTTGACATCATTGCAAAAGACATGTTCCACCAGAAACACTCTCTGTTCAACCGTCAACACTTTTGTCCTTGTACCGAGACGAGTGATCAATCGACATGGCTGCCTACGTCGACCAAGTGCTCGGGAATGGTGCGTGCCTCGGGGTGGGAAGCCGTGAAGGTTACCAGACACAACGCACTTCCACGTGGCAGGTCACTTCTGTTGTAATTCCATTCAAAAGTTCTTTATTATTGCATTAGTGCAATTCGTACATTGAGAGCACAGTCATTACACACTGTATGTGGGTTTGTCTTTATTTTGATAACATGGAAGACGTGCTGTGCTACAGAGACTTGCAGATAATGTCAGCAGATGTTCGAGAACAGACAACGATATCAGAATAAGAAATCCTTTGTTCGGTAATTTGTTGATCAAGTCGAGAATAGTTAGTGGATACTTCAAACTATTTTTCTCAAATGACTTCTACTAATATCGAAGGCATGTATTGCCATTTATTTTTACTGTAAACCCTACTGCTTTTATGGAGCTTAGCCATGGCCGTCAGATAAATCGCAGTTCCTCCCAACATTCAGGTATGAGCGCTCAAGACGAAACATGCCGTGCACAAATTGGTACCAGGTGAAATCTTTCGTACTTAGAGAAACCATGTGGTTTCTTAGTATTTCTTTCCAGATTTCGTGTTAATATTTCGTGCAAGATATCTCATTCCTTTTGGAGAAATATATACAGGACTGGGAAAGGCCTTCTTAGACTTTTTTTTCTGAGTAAACAGTGAAACATTCCACATGTAGAAATTTCCCTAAATTTTGCATTTATCATGATCTTGCTGATGGGAAAATATTTACATAAGTAGCAGATGCTTTAACAAACTAGGACCACACCCAGTTTTGAAAAATGGAAGAGCACTGGAGAAAGGATGATTTATGTGCGTGATATCTCACCGAATTTTTAGAACAGTCTAGTATTTGCTCGTGAATGCTTTGGAAGATAAAGCCACTTCATCGCGAAATTTATGCAATTCCACCTGGATATCTATGAGAAGTATCTATTTTTAAAGACTGTTGTGATAATTAATGGGAGCCCTGCAAAGTGAAAACATAATCAGGGGGAAAAGTGCCTTCACTACTGGAAATAGATTTGTGCTTGTTGAGAGGAAAGTAACTTGCTCATTTCATAAACGGAACATGATGATAATTTGAATTGCCAAAAAACAAGGGAAATTATTTAATTTTTCAACAGATAATTACTGAAAAGCACGAAGCATGTAAAAGTAAAGATAAGTTATAGCGATAATCATAAAGAAAGCGTCCGAAAAAGTTGGTAAAATTACATTATTTTTAAAACTTATATACACTGCTGGCCACCCAAAATGCAACATCAAGAAGGAAGCATCCGATTGGCCTGAAATTCGCAGCATGCGTCGCCCGCGAGAGGACATGCAAACGATTAGCATTGCAGGGCATATGTAAATCATGTGTGCCCGGCACGCCACCGAGAAGCACTATAAGAAGGGTGCACAGAAGTGTGTTGTGCTGCCGGACCTGTGCGTGGAAGCTTCCTGATGCCAGTCATTCCAGTACGTTTCGGAGTTCGACAGCGGACGAATAGTGGCTTATCGCGACAGCGGTTTATCGTACCGAGACATCGACGCCTGTGTAGGACGACATCCAGCCACAGTGAGGCGAGTATGGATTCGGTGGGTGCAGGCGGGACGGACGGACCGACGTGAGCGATTGCTGCAGCCGCGGCACACCACCAAACGAGAGGACCGGCATGTTGTGCGGTGGGAATTGACGGCTCGCAGCGCCACATCACGAACGTTAGCGCAGGAATTAGGGTGTGTTGCGCAACAACCTGTGTCAGCACGTACCGTTCGACGTCGTCTGCAGGACGGGGACTTTTCGCACCGCGCCCATTGCTCCGATTACCATTGACGTTACACCACCGGTTAGTGCGGCGGCAGTGAGCCGTTGAACGCTGCACATGGACTACGGAATGGCACTACAACGTCTCCGACAAATCCCGCTTCTGCCTGCAACACCACGATGGTCGGATCCGCGAGTGGCGGCACCGCGCCAAGAGACTGTATGACACCTGCATTATGCATCGCCATACCGGTCTGTCGCCTGGCGTTATGGTTTGGGGCACAATTGTATATGACACCCGCACTCATCTGGTACGCATCGCCGGTACACTCAACAGCCACCGCTACATCTCCGACGTTTTGGAGTCTGTAATCCTCCCTTACCTGCAGGACCTGCCAGTTAATTTATAACCGTGAGTCAAACTTTTGTCCCTATTGCAGTTAAAAAGTTTAGTGATGCAAAAAAGCGATGCACGCTCATTTCGTTCTACACAGTACTACCTGTTGTTCTGTATAGTCCTGTTCTCCTGTCTGTTGTTCTGTATAGTCCTTTACTAACATTCCATCAGAGCCAAGAATCCATGGTGGTGCCACTCGACACATTTCGAAGAAGAATCTCTCTGATGCGAGGCTTCGCATCCACCGCTTAAGCGAAGTTATGTCCTTGTAGGGAATGGGCCATGAGCGAAACAAGTGGTAGTGGAATGGGGGCAAGATCCGGAAACTTTGGACGATAAGGAAAGGTCCGGAAACTTAGGACTATAGGGGTAAGGTCCGGGAAACTTAGGACTATAGGGGTAAGGTCCGAAACTTTGGACTATGGTGAAAGGTTTGGAAGTTTTGGACTATGGTGTAAGGTCCGAAAACTTTGGACTATCGGGTAAGGGACTGGAAACGTTGGACAATGGGGTAAGGTCCGGAAACTTTGGAGTATTGGGTAAGGTCCGGAAACATTGTACTATACCGGAAACATTGTACTATAGGGAAAGGTCCGCGAACTTTGGACCATGGGGTAAGAACAGGAAACTTTAGACTATGGGGTAAGGTCCGGAGACTTTGGATTATGGGGTAAGGTCCGGAAATTTGGATTATGGGGTAAGATCCGGAAACTGGACTATGGGGTAAGGACTGGGAGCTTTGGACTATTGGGGTAAAGTCCGGAAACTTTGATTATAGGGTAAGGTCCGGAAACTTTGGACTATGGGGTAAGGTCCGGAAACTTTGGACTATGGGGGTAAGGTCCGGAAACTTTGCACTATGGGGTAAAGGACTGGAAACTTTGAACTATGGGGTAAGGTCCGGAAACTTTGGAGTATGGGGTAAAGGACTGGAAACTTTGAACTATGGGGTAAGGTCCGGAAACTTTGGAGTAGGGGTAAGGTCCGGAAACTTTGGAGTAGGGGGTAAGGTCCGGAAACTATGGGGTTAGGTCTGGAAACTTTGAACTATGGGGTAAGGTCTGGAAACTTTGAACTATGGGTAAGGTCCGGAAACATTGTACTATAGGGTGAGATCCAGGAACTTTGGATTACTGTGTATGGTCCGGAAACTTTGGACTATGGGGTTAAGACTGGAAACATTAGACTATGGGGTTAAGACTGGAAACTTTGGACTATGGGGTAAGGTCCGGAAACTTTGGAGTATGGGGTAAGGTTCGGAAATATTGTACTATACCGGAAACATTGTACTATAGGGAAAGGTCCGCGAACTTTGTACCATGGCGTAAGAACTGGAAACTTTGGACTATGGGGTAAGGTCCGGATACCTTGGATTATGGGGTAAGGTCCGGAAACTTTGGATTATGGGGGTAAGGTCCGGAAACTTTGGACTATGGGGTAAGGACTGGAAACTTTGGACTATGGGGTAAGGACTAGAAACTTTGGGCTATTGAGGTAAGGTCCGGAATCTTTGGATTATGGGGTAAGGTCTGGAAACTTTGGACTATGGGGTAAGGTCCGGAAACTTTGGAATATGGGGTAAGGTCCGGAAACATTGTACTATAGGGAAAGGTCCGCGAACTTAGGACCATGGGGTAAGAACTGGAAACTTTGGACTATGGGGTAAGGTCCGGAGACTTTGGATTATGGGGCAAGGTCCGGAAACTTTGGATTATGGGGTAAGGTCCGGAAACTGGACTATGGGGTAAGGACTGGAAACTTTGGATTATTGGGGTAAGGTCCGGAAACTTTGGATTATGGGGTAAGGTACGGAAACTTTGGACTATGGGGTAAGGTCCGGAAACTTTGGACTATGGGAAAAGGTCCGGAAGCTTTGGACTATGGTGTAAGGTCCAGAAACTTTGGACTATCGGGTAAGGTCCGGAAACTTTGGAGTATGGGGTAAAGGACCGGAAACTCTGAACTATGGGGTAAGGTCCGGAAACTTTGGAGTATGGGGTAAAAGACTGGAGACTTTGAACTATGGGGTAAGGTCCGGAAACTATGGTGTAAGGTCTGGAAACTTTGAGCTATGGGGTAAGGTCTGGAAACTTTGAACTATGGGGTAAGAACCTGAAACATTGTACTATAGGGTGAGATCCGGAAACTTTGGACTATGGGGTTAAGACTGCAAACTTTGGACTATGGGGTTAAGACTGGAAACTTTGGACTATGGGGTAAGGTCCGGAAACTTTGGAGTATGGGGTAAGGTTCGGAAACTTTGGAGTATGGGGTAAGGTTCGGAAACATTGTACTATACCGGAAACATTGTACTATACCGGAAACATTGTACTATAGGGAAAGGTCCTCGAACTTTGGACCATGGGGTAAGAACTGGAAACTTTGGACTATGGGGTAAGGTCCGGAGACTGGATTATGAGGTAAGGTCCGGAAACTTTGGATTATGGGGTAAGGTCCGGAAACTTTGGAATATGGGGTAAAGACTGGAAACTTTGGACTATGTGGTAAGGTCCGGAATTTTGGTCTATGGGGGTAAGGTCCGGAAACTTTGGACTATGGGAAAAGGTCCGGAAGCTTTGGACTATGGTGTAAGGTCCGGAAACTTTGGACTATCGGGTAAGGGCCGGAAACTTTGGAGTATGGGGCAAGGGACCGGAAACTTTGAACTATGGGGTAAGGTCCGGAAACTTTGGAGTAGGGGGTAAGGTCCGGAAACTATGGGGTTAGGTCTGGAAATTTTGAACTATGGGGTAAGGTGTGGAAACTTTAAACTATGGGGTAAGGTCCGGAAACATTGTACTATAGGGTGAGATCCAGAAACTTTGGATTACTGTGTATGGTCCGGAAACTTTGGACTATGGGGTTAAGACTGGAAACTTTGGACTATGGGGTTAAGACTGGAAACTTTGGACTATGGGGTTAAGACTGGAAACTTTGGACTATGGGGTGAGGTCCGGAAACTTTGGAGTATGGGGTAAGGTTCGGAAACATTGTACTATACCGGAAACATTGTACTATAGGGAAAGGTCCGCGAACTTTGGACCATGAGGTAAGAACTGGAAACTTTGGACTATGAGGTAAGGTCCGGAGACTTTGGATTATGGGTAAGGTCCGGAAACTTTGGATTATGGGGTAAGGTCCGGAAACTTTGGACAATGGGGTAAGGACTGGAAACTTTGGACTATTGGGGTAAGGTCCGGAAACTTCGGATTATGGGGTAAGGTCCGGAAACTTCGGATTATGGGGTAAGGTCCGGAAACTTCGGATTATGGGGTAAGGTACGGAAACTTTGGACGACGGGGTAACGTCCGGAAACTTTGGACTATGGGGTAAGCTCCGGAAACTTTGGTCTATGGGGGTAAGGTCCGGAAGCTTTGGACTATGGTGTAAGGTCCGGAAACTTTGGACTATCGGGTAAGGTCCGGAAACTTTGGAGTATGGGGTAAGGCACCGGAAACTTTGAACTATGGGATAAGGTCCGGAAACTTTGGAGTACGGGGTATGGTCCGGAATCTATGGGGTAAGGTCTTGAAACTTTGAACTATGGGGTAAGGTCTGGAAACATTGTACTATAGGGTGAGATCCGGGAACTTTGGATTACTGTGTATGGTCCGGAAACTTTGGACTATGGGGTTAAGACTGGAAACTTTGAACTATGGGGCAAGGTCCGAAAACTTTGGATTATGGGGTATGATCTCAACCGTTTCCAATTGCACTAGCTTTCGGTGGAATATTCTGGAGGTGTTACTTTGGGCACTAACCCTACTTCTGGAGGGGAACCGTTATGCCGAACAACTGCAGAAGGTCCATAATTTTCGTTGGCGCAGAAAATTATGTACCTTCTGCAGTTGTTCGGCATAACGGTTCTTCTCCACAGCCTGACAATCTGGCACGAGTTTCCAATGTACAAGACTCTCACACTTCCACCAAATCAACATCATTACTTTCCTCTTGCAAAGCCCGCTTTGCAGTCAGAAGTAGCTGTGCTTCCGGGCCTGGATCCCACTGTTAGAGTAACATATCAATATCCACGTTTCATCACCTGTGACGATGAATAACGTAGCAAAATCCACTTTTCATCACCTGTGACGATACGACGCCAAAACCTACCGTCGTGTGTGTTTGGCAGCAATCTGCGACAGAGAGCGACACGTTGTTCTGCCTCCTGCGATGTCAATTCATACGGAACCATTCGATGGCGCCGGTGTGCGAAACCAAACTAGTGCAGTTAACGAACGACGGGGTGTCGGGAGGACCCAATATCAGCTGCCAGTTGTCGTGTACTAGTAACGAGGTTCATTATCACAGCTTCTACTTGATTGTCAGTTTTGACGTCCTGACCTTAGCTTGGCTTCAAGAATGGTGTCCTCAGTATTAAAACGCCTGAACTATTTCCGTGCAGTACTGCCATCCACTGTTTCCTCGACTTCAGCTGCACAACGTTCCCTCGCTGCTGACGCATTTAAACCTTTCTTTCCGAAAACAGCACTGGAGCACACGAACAGTAAGTTCACTGTCCTCCATCCTCTCCACACACCTGATAAAGTAATTTTGCCAAATGCACGTTATCGCAATTCCCAAAAGACGCTGGCGCGCTTTTCGTTCGGGAATGGAGGTCAAACATTATGTGTAGTTCAAAATAGGACTAACTTTTGAATCACTCTGGTATTTACAATTACTTTAAATTTTATGTCCAGTTAGACGTAAAGACGTTTTAAATTACGTTCCGCTTTAAATGGATCATTGTGTATCTTTTTACATAGTATCCATCCATTCAAAACGCACTTCAAAGCTGTCGTGTTAGCGAGAAAGCATCCATTTAAACGCACACGAATACTGTCATCTTAGAAAATATATTTATATGCAACCCAACGACAAATTGCATATATATTTATATATCTTGCCTTTTTCACATTGAAATTTACTTTTCTTAGCGCTATAAGGTTTCACTGACAATACGGTCATATTTTCTCGACGTCTACCTTTCAAGATTTCAGAACTTGCTCCAAAATACGAATGGACGGTATATAAAAAAAAACGAACTGCGGTCGTTTATCGCTTACGTACTTTTGAAAAGGACGCGAGATGTATATCGCAACCTTCATGAATGCCAAGGTAATCGCTTTTGGCACATTCAACCATTTTTCAAAACGTTTCCTGTTACTCTGGGAGGAGAAAGAAAAATTGTTTGTGGAAAGGGAATTTTTAGAATGAATCTACGAGATTGTTTCTTGGAGAGAAAATGCCTTTTTATGGAAGAAGACGATCAAGAAATTGTTAAAATTGCTTTTGCGCTGCACGGTAGCACTTCCTTCGAGTCTAAAGAATGCAATGTTGTGAGTCCCCTGACATTCTGACTAGAACGTGAAATGCAATCCGCGGGAGCATTTTATCAAATATGTATTCTCTTCGAGATCTCGGAAGACATCTGGACTTCTATAAAGACAATGCTTGCAGCGAAGTGTCTCGGGACAATAAATACAATTCCGCCAATGCTTGAAAACATTGATTGTCCGATATGAAAAAACTGAAGGAATCCGTGGACCTTTCACTTTTATATTGGAATCAGGAAAATACTAAGCATTTAATTAATGGTAGCAATTGTTTGCGAAAGGATTTAGGAAAGAACGCCTTTCGAAAAGTTTTATAGAATGTGCTTGTTTCACTTATACAGGGTTACAAGGAAGAGTCCGTTATCGGGACATTATCTCACGAACTATGGCAGTTAGCAATATACTTCTTGTGCAGTTGTATAGGAAATCCCCTACGGCGCACACAATAACACCACGAAGGATTCCCTCGCCCCCTTTTTTGGGGGGAGTTAAGGGGGCTATTGCACCCTCCTTTGCAGATAGGGCAAAACAGTCAATTACAAACTTGTCCAGCGAGGCAAACATAGTACAGAAATGTTTTTGTCCCATAACAAAAGATGGAAGGGGACTCTCCAAAAGTGGAAAGCTACATGAGTATCTGTGTCCGAAGTATATTTGCATGGATTTCAAATGTGCTTTCTTGCTCCGTCGTCAGAATACAAAAATGATATGCGTGGTCGGTATGCCAACACTTCGTGAAACAGTGACTGGAAGTCGAAAGCTTTGCCACGTACGCAAGTCAATTAGATGTGCGTACAGTTTTCCTATTGGAGGCGTGTTCAGCTACTTTATGCGATTTCTCCTTGTCTCAGTGTATTTTTTACTGTATTGGACATCAAATTCTGACATTGAATATCTCAAAGAACGGCGTTTTATTTCAGAACAAGAACGGTTGATAAGGTTTGTAGGAAAACCTTTCCTTTGTGCTTTCATTTACTTAGAACTTACCAGTTTAGGAAAGTTCTAAGTTCTTGTCTAAATACTCTGTCGTTGCTTCCGGATGTTGTGATTTTCTTGGGGCCACATAGATAAGTTCTAAGTTCTAAGTTCTTGTCTAAATATTCTGTCGTTGCTTCCGGATGTAGTGATTTTCTTGGGGCCACATAGCTAAGTTCTAAGTTCTAAGTTCTTGTCAAATACTCTGCCGTTGCTTCCGGATGTTGTGATTTTCTTGGCGCCACATAGATAAGTTCTAAGTTCTAAGTTCTTGTCTAAATATTCTGTCGTTGCTTCCGGATGTAGTGATTTTCTTGGGGCCACATAGATAAGTTCTAAGTTCTTGTCTAAATACTCTGTCGTTGCTTCCGGATGTTGTGATTTTCTTGGGGCCACATAGATAAGTTCTAAGTTCTTGTCTAAATATTCTGTCGTTGCTTCCGGCTGTAGTGATTTTCTTGGGGCCACATAGATAAGTTCTAAGTTCTAAGTTCTTGTCTAAATACTCTGTCGTTGCTTCTGGATGTTGTGATTTTCTTGGGGCCACATTCCCGGTTACCTTCCATCTTTTGTTATGGGACAAAAACATTTATGTACTATTTTTGCCTAGCTAAACAAGTTTAAATTGACTTTTTTAGCCTACCTACAAAGGGGAGCGCGATAACCTCCTCAAACCTCCAAAAGGGTTGAGGGGATCTGTCGTGCTGTTATTGTATGCGTCATAGGGGTTTCCTGTACAATTGCACAAGAAGTAAATCGCTCACTACCATAGTTCGTGAGATATTGGCCTGATGAAGGACTTTCCTTGTAACCTTGTATATCATCATCATCATCATTGTCAACCATTATCAATCCACTGCTGGACGAAGGTCTCCCCAAGTTTCCTCCACAACGGTCTGTCTTGTGCCAGTCTCCTCCATGTCACCCCTGCATACTTTCGAATTTCATCCACCCATCTCCCATGTGGTCTTCTTCTGGGTCTTTTCCTGTCCCTTGGAATCCAATCTAAAATTTCAGCTGTCCATCGATGATCTGTCCTTCTGGCAGTATGTCCAGCCCATTGCCATTTCAGGGATTTAACTCTGATCATGATGTCTTCCACTCTTGTCATTTTTCGGATCCACGAGTTCCTCTTTCTTATCTCTCCTGGTTACACCAAGCATGCACCTCTCCATGCTTCTTTGAGTTGTCTGCAGCCTTTGTATGTCTCTTTTAGTTAAGGTCCACGTCTCTGCACCATACGTAAGCACTGGAAGGATGCATTGATCAAACACTTTTCTTTTAAGACATAATGGCATATTGCTCTTGAAAATTATGCTGTTTCTTCCAAAAGCTCTCCAGGCAAGTTTTGTACGCCGATTAATTTCTTCATCAATGTGACCCTCACTTGATATCTGCTGTCCAAGATAAACGTACGTGTCTGTTATCTCCAGCTTTTTTCCATCAATCGATAAATCTTCATTTCTTGTAAAAGCATTGAACATCACTTTTGTCTTCTGAAAGTTCATTTTTAATCCCACTTCTTTACTCTTGTCAGCAAGTTCCTGGATCATACTCTGCAGCTCTGATGGGGTAGTTGCAAAAATGACTACATCATCAGCAAAACGAAGGTGGGTTAGATAATCTCCATTAATCTTTATCCCCTTGTTTTCCCAGCTCAGTGACTGAAAAACACCCTCCAATGTGGCATTAAAGAGCTTCGGAGATATGGTGTCACCTTGTCTCACTCCCTTTCCAATTTTTATGTGTGTTGTATTTTCAAACAGCCTAATCTTTGCACTTGCATTTTCATAGATGTTATTAATAATATTAATGTATGCATCTTCAATACCGCAGGTTTTCAGAGCCATTGTAACTGCTGATGGTTTCACCGAATCAAAGGCTTTTTCATAATCGATAAAAGCCATGCACAATGGAAGTTCATATTCCCTCGCTCTTTCAATTAGTTCTCTCAGCACGTGGATATGATCTATTGTGCTGTAGCCACTCCTGAATCCAGCTTGTTCTCTCGGTTGAGCCATGTCCAGTGTTACCTTCAAGCGGTGTGAAAGAACTTTAGTGAAGATTTTATAAACTACTGATAGGAGGCTGATAGGTCTGTAGTTTCCGAGATCCTCAACGTCACCTTTCTTATGTAGCAGGATCATTGTAGCGGTGTTCCAATCCTCAGGAATCTTTCCTTCATTAAGGCATCGAGTGAAAATTTGGGCGAGTACTGTTTCGATTTCTCCACTTGCTTCTTGTATGATGTCTACAGTAATTCCATCTTCTCCTGGAGCTTTTCCTCGCTTCATGTTCTTGATTGCATGTGCAACTTCTGCTGGAAGGACTGTAGGAACTCTGGTACTGGTATCTTTCATGATGTCTGGAGTGCATATATCATCCCTTTCATATAGTTTGGAGTAGAAATCTTTCACTCTTGTCAAAATTTCGCCTCTATTTCTTGTTACAGAACCATCTTCTTTTCTCAGTGCCATAATCTGTTTTCTTCCCTTACTGAGATGTCCCTTTGCTATCTTTAGGCTTTGGTTGTTTTCAATTGCTTTCCTCACTAGTTCACAGTTGAATTTCCTTACGTCTTCAGTGATACTTTTTCTTACTGTCTTGCATAGCTCTATATATTCCACTTTGGAAGTCACATCTTCTTTAGTTGTCCTCATCTCTCTTCTTTTTTGCATCAACATTTTCGTTTTTCCTGATAATTTGTTCACATGCAACTTGTTCTTAGACCCAGCTAATTTTGTTGCTGTTTCCATAAGAGCTTTTGTTACTTTTCTGTTAACTTCAGAGATGTCCACTTCTTCCGATGTTAGGCCTTCTAAAGCAGAGAACCTGTTCTTCAGTTCTAACTTGAAGGTATTATGGTGTTTTTTAAGGTTGGTTATGTCAATAGATTTTGTTTGTCCTATGAGCTTGCCACGTTCAAGTTTAGTGTTGAGGTGCATCTTACATCTCACCAATCTATGGTCACTACCTGTGTTGAACTTGTTTAGCACACTGCAGTCTTCTATGACGAATTTTTTGTTACACATAATAAAATCAATTTCACTTGTCGTCCCATTTGGATGTCTCCATGTCCATTTCCTGTGTGGCTTTTTCTTGAAGAAGGAGTTCAAGATGAAAAACCCTTCTGCCTCTGCAAACTCAACGAGAGTATTTCCACGCTGGTTTCTGTTGCCATGACCGAATTTACCTACCGAAGTTTCATTCTGTTGCCGTTGCCCTATTTTTGCATTGAAATCTCCCATAATTATTTTCAAGTGCTGCTTACCTTTATTATTTAGATGACAAATTTCCTCATAAAATTCTTCAATTTCTTCTTCAGGATGACTTGTGGTGGGTGCATAAGTTTGAATAATCTGAGCCTGGTATCTTTTCGAGAGTTGAATAACAAGTCGTGCAGCTCTGTCAGAGGAACTTTCAACTTCTACAACTTTATCCTTCAGTTTCTTGTTTATTATAAATCCAACACCACTAGTTCTGCCAGTATCTGTCCCACGATAGTAGAAGAGATGTCCACTTTTCAGTTCGATGAGATCTTCTCCTTTTCTCCTTACCTCACTTAGCCCCACGATGTCCCACTTGATCCTTTGTAGTTCCTCTTCCAATTCAAGAAGCCTTGAATCAGAAGATAGGGAGCGTCCATTGTAGGTAGCCAAGGTCAGCATCAGATGGCAGCCTAGTCCGGTCCTCCGGGGATTCTTAGCACCCTCTGCCTTCATGTCGCACTGGCCGCTGCCTTGGCCAGGTACATTCCAGCTGCCGGAGACTGAGGGCCAAGATTTAAGTTGTGGAATCATTTTGGAGGGGTTTGGCCATAACTCACCACGCTGGCCAAGCGGGTTGGTGAGTGTGGGATAGCATTTCCTCTGATCCCGATGGTATAGTTATACCGCTATGGGCGGTCGTCAGAGCCCCTTTACTGTATAGCACGAGGAGCTGTATCGAAGATTATGAATACCTATAAAAAAGGACACGGAGTTGCTTCAAAGGTGCAAATTGTGGATGCCATACGAGGGTGTCATATAGGGATAGGCGAGCGTTGGAATGGATTGTGCAACGGTACCGCAAATAGCAGCAGAGTTTAACACCAGCCAAAATGATCCCAGTTCGTTGGAAACAACAACGTGCCGATATTTATGGCCATGCGGCAATCTGCAAACCTCTGACTACCAACATCAATGCAATAAAACGTGGAAGGTGGTGCAAGCACATAAAAACAGGCATGCTAAAAAGTAGCATCGTGTCATCTGTTCTGATGAATCGTACTTCACATTGTTTCTCACCAATAATAGAGTGTACAAAGCTACTACAGACTGTAAATTACAGTCCTGTATATTAACGTGTTGCGTATTAACTGAATGAACATTATCGATAAATAATGCTGTTCTGCAACTCTATGCACGTTTTGCTGTAGTAGTTCACCCTTTGTAAGTCAGTGTGTCTCGATTTCATATTATGCTATGTCTTAGCTCAACAGATACCATGTTCAGCCTTCGCCTCCGTGCAGGGAAACAGATCGACCAGATATTATTGTATACATCTCTAAGTAATCAATAAACCATTCTATAACTACTGAATTACATAAAACGTTAAAATCATTTAAAATATCCAACACGTAACACTGGTTGTATCCATAGATTCACGCAGTATATTTTATATTAAATGGGGTATAGTACAGGGTAATTCAAAACGATTGCCCCGATTACAAATGACAATATCTGGTTTATGAACATAGATACAGAGATCACATTGTTGAACAATAAAGAAGGAAGTTTAGAATTTTGTTTCCATACCTTACAAATGTTCTATGTGACTCCCTTGGGTCACGCGGACAACATCTAAACGGTAATTCATTTCACGCCATACATTATGAAGCATATCTGTAGCCGCTCATGCCAGTGAAAGGCGAGTGCGCATCTTTAGTTCTTGCAGTGTTCTCGGCAAAGGTGGCACATACACATGGTCTTTGACATACCCCGCAAAAGGAAGTCACAAGGAGTAAGGTCCGGAAACCTGGAGAACACTTTTCAAACTCCATCACGCAAAACGCCTTTTCTGCTGCGGTCGCCAATTCTTTCCACTGGATTTGACGCACGGGCAACTCACTTTCCTACGTCACCATAGCAACACAGCAGTAGGTTCCAATAAAATTATCAACTTCCATCCTTCTTGTGATAGGGATATCAGCTGTCTATTTATCTTCATAAACACTTTATTGCCATTTGTAATCGGGGCAATCATTTTAAATTACCATGTACTTACAAAAATAGGGAGATAAGGTCTCTCTAGAGCTGAAGGGATAATTTCCGATATGAAGCCAGAGAATTCAGTGCACACCACAGTATTAATCGTGAGTTGTGACTGTTGTTTGGTTTTTAATATTTAAAATAATTTCCAAGTTGTGTTCTAACGGTTTGTTACTCCGGCTTGATATTGGACTCTATCATAACAATCTTACATAGATATATCTTAACTTCACGTTTTTCATGTCTCCACCATATATCTACTACACGTCTTTCATCTCTCCCCACTCAGCCCAGTCGCCTTAACTTTTTATTTTCATTTGACTCACTCCCAGCGTTATCTAAATGTACAAGCTGTTTCGGGAAAGTAATGTGCCGTTCAGTGAGAAAATATTTAAGCGAGAAGTAATGAAATTTACATGAGAGACAGAAACTCAAAAGGAAGATTATTTAGGGACGCACGTCACATAATGCCAGATTTACTGCTTTAGTGACATAGAAGTTTTGCCATAGACTAATCGATACGATCTTTGCTGTGAATTTAAAATCAGCCTTTATAGGTACCTCTTTCGAATTTATTAAAAAATATCAAGCAAACTGGAAACTCCTATCAGTAGAACGCAGTCCCACGTTTTCTCTCAAAGGAGACGGTGGCAGAGATCTCAGGAATATACACTGACGGAAAAAAAATTCCCAACACCACGAAAAAATAGTTGTAGAGGAATGAAATGGCGGCAATACATTTGCATAGGTAACATATTTAATCGATTAAGGTTTCAAGATCACAGCTTATTGTAAGCGCGAGAAGAGCCATTTTAAATGTGAAATGCTGGTACATTAATAAACTGTGTAACCGCCAGAATGTTGACTGCAAGCATGCAAACGTTCATTCATTGTGTCGTACAGGTGCTGGATGTTAATTTGTGGGATGGAGTTCCATGCCTGTTGCATTTGGTCGGTCAATACAAGGACGGTTAATAATGGTTGGGGGTGACGCTGGAGTTGTCGTCCAATGATATCCCATACGCGCTCGATTGGAGACAGATCTGGTGATTTAGCAGGCCACGACAACATGTCGACGCTCTGTAATGCATTTTGGGTTATAACAGTGGTATGCGGGCAAGAGTTATCATGTTGGAAACGACCCCCTGGAATGCTGTTCATGAATGGCAGCACAACAGGTTGAATCACCAGACCGACGTACAACAGTGCCTTTAGGGTGCGTGTCATAACCACGAGAGTGCTCCTGCTGTCATAGGAAATTACTCCCCAGACCATAACTCCAGGTGTAGGTCCAGTGTTTCACGGCCGCAGACAGGTTGGTTGCAGGCGCTCACCTGGCCTCCTTCTAACCAACACACGGCCATCACTGGCACCCAGGCAGAACCGGCTTTCATCAGAAAACACAACAGATCTCCACTCCGTCCTCCAATGAGCTCTAGCTTGACACCGCTGACATCGCAAACGGCAGTGGTTTGGAGTAAGTAGAATGCACGCTACAGGGCGTCTGGCTCGGAGCTGTCCTTCAAGTAACCGATTTGTAACAGTTCGTTGTGTCATTGTGGTGGCAACTGCAGCCCGAATTGCAGCCGCAGACGCGGTACGATGCGCCACGGCCATACGCCGTACACGGCGGTCTTCCCTCTCATTAGTGCCACGTGGCCGGCCGGAACCTGGTCTTCTTGAGGCAGTACCTTCCCTTGACCTCCGCTGCCAACAATCATGCACAGTGGCTACATTCCTGCCAAGTCGTTCTGCAATATTACGGAAAGAAAATCCACCTTCTCGTAGCCCTATTACAGGACCTCGTTCAAACTCCGTGAGCTATTGATAATGGCTTCTTCCTTTTCTTAAAGGCATTCTTGACTAACATCAACACACTACGTCGAATCTCAACGATAGCTAACGCTCACGAACGTTACTGCGCGTATTGATAGCAAACCTGCTTTGCATGTTCCCAGGGGCGCTACTAGCGCCACACGTATGCGCCGAGCGCGAAATTTGCATAGACGTCATCTTACAGATGTACTCTCACCGCCTACCAACTGTCGTTTATATAACACAATCCCTTCTTGGTGTTGGGATTTTTTTCCGTCAGTGTATATCAAATTCTTTAAGAGCAGACTTTGTTTCGACCAGGGTCCGAAAGAACTTCCATTCAAAAATTAAAATCATTATTTCAGACAGGTCTTCCGTTTTATGGAACTCAGTTTGTACTTTTTTCTGCGGAGTCAAGTGTTGCGCCATGCCGAAAGATAATATTGCCACTTTAGAACACAATTACATTAATGCCAACCAATATACACTACGTACAATAGAACTCAATGACATTAATGCCAACTAATATACGTAAATATATTTTAATTTCAACAAAATGAAAGAAACAAGCTTTGTTAAAGGAAAGTAAGTAAACGTGCATTTTCGAGTCGAAATCTGGCATTGCAACATCTGATATACGGGTGAGATCACTAGGCACTTCACAGGATTCAGCGAAACTAATCTTTGAGATGTCGTGAATGAGTTTGATACTTAGAATGAATTGGTCTGATAAAAAATCCTTCTACAAAGCTCTGAATACGAACATATTTTTTTTGGTGGGAATATGAGAAGTAAGGTTGGTTTAGCTTGGACAAATCCTGTTATCTCAATTAATTTTGGGGAGAAAATGAAATGGGAAAAGAGCAAGTCGCAGAATATGATGATGAGACAACTGGACAAAACTTTATATTTAGAAGATCATCATATTTGGGTAAAAAACTTTTTTGAGACAGCAATAGAAGAAGTTAACAAAAACGACTTTAATAGAAATTTATGCTGCACTACTGCAACAACATTTTCCACAGTTCATGTCATACTGACGTTCTTTTCTTTTCTGGAATAAAGATATTTTTTCATTCCAACAGAAATTTTCTTTCTCTTTAATTCGGAAAAGGAATATATTGCGGGGTTCTGCTTTAATTTAAGACGCTTATATATCTCCGTTTCTCTCTATTAAACCTATAACGAAAATGATAGTTAAAAAAAATCCTTCTCCAATGATTTGCTGGAAAGATAGAAAAGATGTAGCATACGGACCCGTTCTTCAGCATGTTGGAAATGGAAACTTGACTCATAGGACCAGTGTGTTGTAAATGGAACTTGCACTAATCGAACTACTATGTTGAAGGCGGAACCTGAACTCATCGGACCAGTGTGTTAGAGATGGAACCTGGACTCATCGGACCACTATGTTGAAGATGGAACCCGTACTCGTTGGATCAGTGTGTTAGAAATGGAACCTGGACTCATGAGACTAATATGTTGGAGATGGAACCTAGACCAATCGGACAAGTACGTTGAAGGAACCTGGACTCATCGGAAAAGTACGTTGAAGGAACCTGGACTCATCGGACAAGTAAGTTGAAGGAACCTGGACTCATCGGACAAGTATGTTGAAGAAACCTGGACGCATCGGACCTTGCGACTGGTTTCCAATCGTCCAATGTCCAGTCATGGGCAGTGTTCCCGTGTCCAGTACAGCCGAAGCTGTTAAGAACAGTCTCTGAGCATGAGCACATGAACAGTCGGCCGATTTCTTAAGCCCATCTGAATAGTTGATTGCTAGAACTGTGTGCTAGGAAAAGTTTCTTTGTGCGCTCCATTTGTAGTTTACCTTTAACTGTGAGATCATGAGCCGTTTTTTTCTCAGACAGTCGTGCAAACCGGCTTTGAACTCGGCGATCAGCCACTCGTGTTTTCCCACTTCCTCCTGCAAGTTGGGTGAATGTTCAAGGACTACCACAGTTTCACTACGATAGCCCTAGAAGCACCAATAGTGCCTACAGTTGCTGAGAATCAGGGGTCCGTCTTCCTTGAGCCAATAGTAATCATTCTCCTTTCAAATTCCAACAAGTCTTTCTCTTTTCCCATTGCACGAACTGGGAAGCTGCAAAGTTCTTTATATAGGCCCCATTTTGCCGTAGAAACTACTCTTAATGTTAAATTTACACGACGTCCTTAGTCTGAAGAGGCCTTTGTGTCAGGTATGAGAAAAGAAAGGACGAATAGGCCGATTAAAATTCCCTGATAGGAAAGTCATGAGAATGGTGGAACACAGGAGTTATAGGAAAGAGGTAAGGAGGCGATTTTATCTGTAACGGGGTGGTGCTTTGTGGCTTAACCTAACGCGCTCTCAGACACACGGAGAATGTTCAGAGCTCACTACAGCAGCAGGGAACTGACACGTCCCGGCTGTACCAACATCACATATTTTGCGCCGGCTGGTGACATCAGTGCTACATGCCGTAGAACGCGCAACTCGTTGAAACAGGAATGGTCATAATGATCCTACCAATGAGCATATCTTAATGATCCCGCCAATGAGAGTATCTTAATGATCCCGCCCCTGTTTTCCTTTTTCTGTCTCCATAAATTCTCTTTGAAAAATTCTTCTTGCATTCGATTGTTAAATCCATATGCACGGAACGTATTTTAGTGTAAATGTTTAGTCTAGGTGGCGTGAAATTTGACTATTTGTTAGGAAACTATTTATAGCATATTTGTTAGAAATAGATGGAAAAAGAAAAACTGTGAAACACCTTTAGAACACTAGTGTTGAAAGTTCCTATTACACCTGGCCATTGGATATTATCGTACCTGTTGTTAATGCTAAATGTTAACGGGTTGTTTGGAAGAATACGATGCTACTCTAATGGGAGAATTGTCAGAAGCGCTGACTGAGGTGTACTCGGGTTCGAGTACCACATGGTGTGCTTGTCTAATCGCACTGACGTGGTCGTTTTTGTTGAAACAGTTGTACTAAATTAGAGACGGGAAACTATGTTTATAATCCTCCAAATTGCTCGTAGGCGTCATAGAAGCGAAAAAACAAACTACAAAAATAATTTGATACACTCTTCGTCTTTCATTATGTAAAGAAAAGCACCTCAAAGGAAGCTAAAGAGTTGGGCTATTTGGTATTTAAACATATCGCATTAACACGGATTGGGATTTTTTAGTTCATATTCTGATGCAATTTGGAAGAAAGTTGAAATTTACAAACTGCTGATCTTTTTTGACAAAACGTCATTAAATATTCCATTATAACTAATGAACCTTTGCTTTGTGGTGCATTCATGTCAACGTACTGGCACCACTGTATTTTGGAATGTAATCAAACCTACTTAACGAAGTAATTACTGGGAACTCTAATTGACATCATCCTGCTTTCTTTCCAAAAACACGGTAATATTTATAAACTGGTGAAATGACTAGATGAGTTCTTCATGTGTTTTCGTAGGAAGTTCCGCTGATTTATTTTCCAAGGATAATTTAACGCGGTGTTCGTCAGCATTCGTGTTGGTGTTGGAGTAAACAATACAAAAAATCCATTTATGTCGCGCCGCAAAAGACTTAAAAACTTCGGCTCGTTAGAAAATCCGGTACGTTTCGAATTCTTAAAACTTCCTTCGAGAGAGATTTATTAGTCGTTCCGACTAATGTGACTCGGGTGCATTATGCTTGTATTTTTCACCTAAATCCACGACTGGTAGCTAAAAAAATAAGGACTCGAAGCCTCGTTATGACAGCAGAACTGCAGTGTAGTAATATGATCTGTTCACGAGGAATATTTTATTTTCTTCTTCACCACTGGCAATATGACGTGGAGTTTAAGTTATCATTGAGAATTATTATGATGTGCCATTTTCGCCGAAAGGAGAACGAAAATACATTACATATGCAAACACGCCGCGATCTAGATTTACAGCATTCGTGGCATTTGGCATTTTTCTCGTTTTCACTTGACTTTAGAACTGAAATACTTTTCTTTTAGAAGGAAAACTGCTTGAATCCAGATTAGAATAATTCTAGTGCAATGAATAGCCTTGTAGGAATATTTAGATAACAAATGCAGTTCATAGGCACTATTTCAAAAGATAATTTCTCGGTATTCATGTTTTGAACTCGGGGAGTATTTCTCAGATTATTAACGATGAACACACAGTACATGTTCTAGATTGAATAAAGAGTGAATAAAAATATTGGGTTGATGCATAAGTTCATGCCGTTTATTTTTACCGCAATACTTTCCCTTCTTTTGGGAACTTTCCCTTCTGATGTATTCTGATGTATTACATCAGAAGGAAAAACGGAATCAATCAACTATGTATTCTCCCCATTGTTTACCATAGTGTCCCAACGTCTGGATATGTCTGCAATGTCATTCTTGAAAAAACGTGCAGGTTTTGCTGCGAAGAAATCATAAGGAAGTTCTGGAGATCAACATCGTTGTTGAACGTTCTGCCACGGAGTGCATTCGACAGAGATCGGAACAGGTGATAGTCGGAAGGGGCGAAATCTGGGGAATAGGCCGGATGTGGAAATACCTCCCATTTCATGTCCTGAATGGCCATTCTGGTCATGTTTGCACTGTGAGGGCGTACGCTATCATGTTGGAGAAGGACACCATGGCGCCGATGTGGCCGTTTCTGGTGAATCGCTCCTTCCACACGGCGGAGGTGCTCACAATAGGATGCAGCGTTGATCGTCCGATTTCTCGGCAGCATTTCCTAGTGAATAATGCCTTCCATGTTCCACCAGACACACAACGCGATCTTCGCAGGATGAAGGTCTTGTTTTGGACGTGGTGTGGGCATCTTGTGTGGGCTTAACCATCCCCTCCGATGTCTGAAATTCACGTACAGGCACCACTTTTCATCTCTAGTAACAACGCGTGGCAGAATGGGTTCGTTTCGTTAAAAACATTCGTGATAACGGGAAAGCAAGGAACACATATGGCAACACGCTGATTCTTGTTGCCCTCGGTAAGAGTGTGAGGCACTCAAGGGCCCGATTTCTGGACCTTTCCCATACGTACTAGGTGTCGAACCATTGTGGCCTGATGACAGTCCATCTCAGTGGCCAATCCGCATGTGGTATGACGCGTATCCAAGTGGATGAGATAGTTCAAACGATCCTCATCAAAGTGAGATGGGCGATATGTGCGTGGAGAGTCGTTGAGGTCAAATTCGCCACCTCAGAACCGCTCAAACCATTTGCGGGCTGTCCTCGGAGCAATAGCGTCATCCCCATAAACAGCAAAAATTTGTCGAGTAGCCTCGGCGGCTGTGGATCCTTTGTTAAACGCGTTGAGGAGGAGATGTCGGAAATGTTAATTCCTCTCTACTTGTTTATCAAAGGAACAAACAGGAAAAAGTCTGACGGAGCCAAATAAGTACTGTATGGGGATTGGGACACCACCATTCACCCCATTTTGACTATAGCCAGTGAATTCTCCATTGTGGTGTTGGAACGCGGGTTATCATGGTGTAAAACAACACTATGAAGTGGAATGCCACGTCTTTTCCTTCTGATAGCTTCCTTTAGCTTCTTCAATGTCTGCACATAGTGAGTACTGATTATTGTTGCGTCCCGTTCAAGGGAATCACTTAAAATGACAACATTTATCCCAGAAAATTGTCACCTTCACATTCTCTGCGGAACGATTTGTTTTCACCTTTTTCTGTCAAGATGTGCGGTGTCATTCCATTGACGCACGTTTCGTTTCTGGGTCATGAAAGAACACACAGGTTTCACCACCCGTCACAACATTAGAACACACAGGTTTCATCACCCGTCACAACATTAGAACACCCTCCCTTCCTTAACAGTCTAAGAGGTTCCGGCACATGTCCACTCTTAGCTCACATTGTTCATTGGCTAGGTTTCTTGGGATCCACTTTGAGCAAATTTTTCTGTATCCCAGATCCCTAATTAATGTTACCATAGCACTATAACCACAATGAATTGCATCACCCAACTCGTGGATGGTGACACGACGATCAGCTGTGATTAGGTCTTTCACTCGTTGCCTGTTGGAATCTGTTACTGCAGTTGCGGGTCTTCCACTCCGTTGTTTTTCCGACACTGAAATTTCTTCCTCCCGAAAGCTCTTCATCCATCTTCGGACATTACTGATACCGATTGTGGCAGCTCCATTCACCGCCAGGAGTCTTTTGTGAAATTCTGGAGCCTCATATTCCTCTTTTTCCAGGAATTCAATTGCGGCTCGCCGCTTTTCCCTGTCATTCATGGTCTTTATAGCCAATTCTGAAAAAAAAATTGTTCCCACATTGGTAAAATATAGCACATGTCAGTGCAGTTTCATTAAAATCACTTCAAAAATTTCAAAAATTATTAGGCAGGAGGCATTACTTTCAGGATGCTCTTAGTATTTACTAAATGTCTGTACATAATTGGAATTTTTCCATGTGAGAGACAAAAAAATAATATATCTTAAAATCCTGAAGAAATTAAAAGACAAATCTTTGACATTTTCTATAAAAGAAGCAGTTTTTTAAGATCATGACAAAAATATTGCTAAGAAAGAAGCAACGACGGCACTTGTTGCTTAAGTTTTTAGTTGAGTGTTTAAACTTAAGTTCTTCCACGGTTAATTTCCTGCAGGAATTTAGCTTTCATAACTGAGAATTTAATAAAAATTCTTCCAATGAGCGATATGTGCCATAAGAATTGCGATATTATAGTATAGCATCTTAAATATTTGGCTAATTAACAGTTAACTTCCAATAAGGAATAGCGTGGCGTACTACAGAGGTAAAGCGCGAGTCAAGACTACAAATCTGCAGCGATATATTCCGTCCGTGTGGCTTCGTTGGGAGTGCAACTTACACCGGAGTGAGGAAGCGCAGGTTCGATCTCGTCACGGACAAATTTGTGTTTTCATAATACACTAGTGTGCAAAACTTAAGCAACTTTACTGATTTTGGCGTAATTCCGCGAAAACTCACCTGTGAGACATGAAATTCACACTACAGAGGCACAATGCAGTACCTAAAGGATGACGAAAGCAGCGTAGCAAACAAATGAATAGAACGCATACACGAAGGCAGGCAGCAAAAAATGGTTTATTGACAGCACGGCATTCGTACACCTAACCGACAGTCCATGAGGGAGAACATCAATCCAAAGTCCCTTAGTACGGGATATGACCTCCCCGAAGTGCAACGGTTGCGTGGCACCGTCTGGCCATACTCAACACCAGATGATCCAACAGTTCTTGAGGTAACAGTTCCCACTCCTCGATGAGCATCTGTGTCAGTTGTCTGGGGTTCTCCGGGGGAAACGATCGTGCCACCAGGCGTCTCCCCAAAACATCCCACACATGTTCGATGGGATTTAAATCAGGGAGCACGCTGGCCACTCCATTCTGCGAATATCTTCAGAATCTAACAGGTCCTCAACTGCTTGGGACCTGTGTGGCGAGCGTTGTCGTCCATAAAACCAAAGTCTGGACCAATGGCACCTCGGAACAGACGCACGTGTGGGCGGATGATCTCATCACAGTAACGCGCTCCGGTTACGGAACCTGTGTCGAAAATGTGGAGCTCCGTCCGACAGTTCAGCATAATGCCACCCCACACAAGTACGCCAGGACCACCCCAACGGTCTCGTTCCCTGATGTTCGTGGGATGAAAGCGTGTCCCTACCTCTCGCCAGATCAACTGGCGCTGAGAATCGTTTGTCCGAATGAAACGACTCTCATCGGTAAAGAGGACGTGACTCCATTGATCAGGTGTCCAGTGTGCATGTTCGCGACACCACAGTAAACGGTGCCGCCGATGGGCTGCTGTCAATGGTATGCAGCGTTCCGGCCGGCGGGCATATAGCCCACCCTTATGAAGACGTCTGGCCACAGTAAACCGGGACACCTGTCCTCCGGTTGCTGTACGCAACCGCTGCGCCATGCTGCCAGCTGTCTGGTTCCGGTCTCTTTTCGCTTGCACGACGAGATATCGGTCGTCACTCGCCGTTGTTTTCCTGGGGCGACCGCCACCTACCTTTCGTACAGCTGTAGCTGTCGTTCGGTAGGCTTTCCAAGCTCGTGACACTACACTTTTATCGATTCCAAACTCTTGGGCAACACTCATCACGGTACGCCCCTCCACCAGCTTGCCGATCATTCTACCACGTGTAAAGGCATCCTGATGGTTTCTCCTAGCCATATTGCACGATCGATCTCACTTTCACTTGCAGCGAATGTCTGGAAATGCCTCTGTCCGCCGTCTTTTGTAGTCGGCTGGAACTGCACGCGCTGCCTCCACGCAGTTTACGTGCCCTCACGTCACCTCTGACGTCGAACTCCTGCTATTTGCATATGCATCACCTTTGTCATGAGTTGTTGTTCCCTTGTACAACCCGCAAATCGCCCTTGTCTCCCCTGTCATGACTGTATGCTGTCAAACGACGTTGTTGCTTAAGTTTTGCACACTAGTGTAGATGAATTATTATTGTACATCGGAAAATGTTCGTTAGCATGGTCGATGAAATTTTACTCTCAAATATTCGGTGCAAATGCTACTAAGATTTTCTTTTTAACTTCGTAAGGGAATTAGCTCTTCCTTTTGTTCAACGGAATTTTGTGAAATTTGGAGTTGTGCAAATTCAGACTTCAGCTTTTGGCAACTTGCTAAATAAGCCGATGCTCTCTATTTCTAAGAAGTTTTAGGCTGTAATAAAGTTATCAAATAGAAGTCATCGCTCTTTCCACGTTTTATAAGTGAGTCATGGTAACATTATCATCGTCCGCCACCGGGAATCGAACCCAGGGTCTTCTAGTTACGCGCCGGACATGCTTCCACTGCACCACAGCGGCTTCGAAATTCTCCAGACTCACATATATAAAACGTGGAAAGAGCGATGACTTCTATTTGATGTTCCAACTCCACGTCAATGTATTTATCATTCATTCGCCTTTTAGGTATATTTGTTCAGTTGCTACTGTTCATCTTTGGTGAATCCCCAGCATTGTGCGGGGCTCCAAAGAAAGCAACCTGCCAGGTGATTGGCAGTTTGTCGTATGTGAGTCTGGAGAATTTCAAGGCCGTTCTGGTGCAGTGGAAGCATGTCCGGCGTGTAACTGGAAGACCCTGGGTTCGATTCCCGGTGGCGGACGATGTGAATTTTTCCATGACTCACGTATAAAACGTGGAAAGAGCGATGACTTCTATTTGATGTTCCAACTCCACGCCAACTGTGTATTTATTATTGTAATAAAGTTAATTTCAGCAAACTGATTTCTTTTGCAGTTATATTTTACATAATCGTTTTGGTAAACAATTGGTTTGTATTTTGCGATTACAATGAACGCCGCAGTGGTTGCTTTCTGTTTAGTCTTCTGAGATGGTTGGTTTCTGTTTAGTATTCTGAGATGGTTGGTTTCTGTTTAGTCTTCTGAGATGGTTGGTTTCTGTTTAGTCTTTTGAGATGGTTAGTCTTCTGAGATGGTTGGTTTCTGTTTAGTCTTCTGAGATGGTTGGTTTCTGTTTAGTCTTCTGAGATGGTTGGTTTCTGTTTAGTCTTCTGAGATGGTTGGTTTCTGTTTAGTCTTCTGAGATGGTTGGTTTCTGTTTAGTATTCTGAGATGGTTGGTTTCTGTTTAGTCTTCTGAGATGGTTGGTTTCTGTTTAGTCTTCTGAGATGGTTGGTTTCTGTTTAGTATTCTGAGATGGTTGGTTTCTGTTTTGTCTTCTGAGATGGTTGGTTTCTGTTTGGTCTTCTGAGATGGTTGGTTTCTGTTTAGTCTTCTGAGATGGTTGGTTTCTGTTTAGTCTTCTGAGATGGTTGGTTTCTGTTTAGTCTTCTGAGATGGTTGGTTTCTGTTTAGTCTTCTGAGGTGGTTTGTTTCTTTTTAGTCTTCAAGAGGAGCCGTGAGTGGTGCGTTTCTTAAAACTAATGGCCCTAAATTAGGGGCGGGAGACTGCTTATACCCCTTACAGATTCTGATTGTGGTCATTCAACCCCCAATCAAAAGAAAAAAAACTATGCTTTCCAAGTGTGAGGGTTATACAAGTAAAAATGATTCTACGTATGTTAGTATTTACGCTTGTGTTTTGATATTTAAATTTTTGATGTTACAGACTACTGTACTAAACTTCACGAGCTTTCTGTGCACAATCTGGAAAATCTATATATTAATTCTATAGGTGTTTTTTACTGTGAGTCCTATTTTGAGAGAACGGCTGAACGTAAAGATATGGTTGAAGTATTAAAATAATGGTCTTACCATGTAGATGTGCCAGTCGAGGGGAAACATGAGATTGGCGTTGTGGGGCGGCAAAGTTCCCATGTAAAGTCTATGGGAGAAACGTGCGGTTGACATTCGATCGCCTGTTGTTGACTCACGCGCTGTTGAAGGCGGTAGTATGGAGGGACTGACTGAGATAGTCAGAAGTCTTTTCTGAGCAAGCCGTTGCGCAAAATAACGCTAGTAGGCATTGGTATCAAAGTTCTCATCGGAACATAAAACTCTCTCGAAGACCTGATTGCGTTATGCCGTTAGACTGCATGATGTATATATACAATTTAATATTCATTCGATCCAGTTTATTCACGTAGGTAAGATGCTTCCCATTATGTAAAGATGTATATAAACATTCCGTTGACCATTATTAGCGAATACATTACGGGCGACTGCTGCCATTGAGTTGCTCACGGTGGTCGTTAAACCTTCATTAAAAAAAAATCACGAACCTGGACTATTGTCTTTACTGTGGTTGAATGAATTTGTCAATCAAATAAAGTTTACATTTGTTATTTCATATGAGTTTATTCTTTCCAAAAAAAAAAAAAAGAGAAACTAACCGTCGATTCCGACGGGTTTCGTCTAGTTGTGCATTATTTTGGGAAAAAAATGCAACCAGAGTTTTTACAGTAAGTAGTATCTGACCCGAAGATAATTTTTTCAACCGGGTTTTTAATCCCGCAACATTTCTGTAAAAGAAAACGTGAAATTTCGCTCTCTAGTGGCACACTTCTGCGTTAAGAAAATATTTTGAAATTATATGAGAAACATTTCGCACCGGAAATACTCTCAAACGAAGAAAGTTTTTTCATATCGGACTCTTAAAAGCAAACATATTGACAAAAATGAGATATGCATATACACCCCTTAGCGGAGAAACAATACATTATTTTGAGAATAAAATTCCGAAAACGTTTTAGGAAGTGAGCTATATTGGTCCACGGAAGAAGTTTTTCAGTCGAGTTTTTAGAAACTCAGATTTTGCTGCAAATATATCAGAAGCAGAAATTAACACTTACGCCTAATGGCCAAACCATTTTTTACGAAAAATTTGAAATTTTACACTGAACATTTCCTATCAGGAGCTATATCTGATGCAGGAAGAATTTTTTTTTTCAAATCGGAGATTTAAAACAGTCTTCAATATAAGTGGCATCGAAAGGTGAAATAATTTTTTCAATCGGATATCTAGAAGCAAATATATGTAATAAAATGTATTTTAAGTTCGATATCATCTGCATTTACGCCCACTAGAGGTGAACTTGTGCATTGTCGAAAAACGGGAATGCAAGGATCATCATTCTCACATTTCAAGCTTCCCAATAGTGAAAAAAGTTTTCAAATCGGACAAATAATTGCAGAGATATGGTATCCATGGACGGACGGACAAAGTGTTAACATAAGCACGAACGTTTTCTACAAAAGACGTGCTGAGAGGTTTCGTGAAATTTTAAGTCAGGCATGCAAAATAAAGTGAGTTAAAAGAAGACATTTGCATACAAGCGCAGGGAACGACAGTGATTTCTTCAAAGAAAAATTAGAAAAATGTATTAATATTATCGAAGAATTTGAAGATCATTTTCATCATAATTTACAAATCATTTTAATCACAATTTACAAATAATTCTAAACACAATTTGCAAATCATTGTAAACACAATTTAGAAATCATCATTGCAATTTACAAATCATTGCCAATGAATTGAGGAAGCATTATCAAGAAATACACAAACCATTATAAAAAGTTTTACTAAATTCGAAGTATTAGTTCTGTAATATTTACGGAAAACATATATAAATCGTTTTGCAAATTGAAATACGGAGATAATTCTTATATACTCTTACTCCGCAGGATTACAAAGAGAAGTCTGTACATTGCCTCACCAACTAGCCATCTATATCCAGATCTGTCCATGAAAGCTCAGAATAAATTTTAGCTTCATCTAGATCTCGTTTCATATCACCAAGAAATCTCAATTTCGCACTTCCACATGATCATTTACCTACGGCTCTTCCTTCCATAGTGTTTTTTAATTATTTCATTCTTATATATACTGTATATGCATATACACTATCTACCAACAAGTTTTGGACACCCCTGCAATCCACGATATCTGCGGTCCTGATACACATCACGGCTACCGCCATTAAATATCGTGTGGGAAGCAACAACGCAACCAGTCGCATGCAAGATGCCACGCAGTTCGGAGCTCTCTGATTTCGAGAAAGGTGTAACCGTCGGGTATCACAGAAATGGCCGATGCATACGTGACATATCCAGCGAGTTGAAGTACCCAAAATCGACAGTGGCCTATGTGATTGGCAAGTGGAAGATGAGAGGTGACTGTCGGAATGTGCTCCGACCCGGCAGACCCACAAAACTGGGAGTTAGAGACCTACGGGTGCTGGCCAGAGAAATTCGGAAGAACCGCTCCAAATCGATGGGCCACATCCCTCGAGGAGTTTCAACAGGCATCCGGGAGTGTTCTTTCGATGAATACCATCCCTAAAGAAGCCCATCTGCTCGGTTATCATGGACGTGCTGCCGCCCACAAGCCTTTGATCACCAAGTCCAATAGCGCTGCTCGGCTAACGTGGTGCATAGAACGTTGACAGTGAACTGTTGAACAGTGGAAACAGGTTCTCTGGAGCGACGAATCAAGGTTCACTCTCTGCCGTTCGGATGGCAGGGTCTGGGTTTGGCGTCTGCCTGGAGAATGCCTCCTGCCGGAATGTATTGTGCCAACTGTGAAGTTCGGCGGCGATGGAATTATGCTATGAGGGTGTTTCTCCTAGTATGGCACGGGACTCTTGGTCGCAATTCCTTGTAGACTCAACGCCGAGACCTACTGCACCATTTTGGATGACCATGCGCTTCCTACGTTGTGGCAGTTTTACGGGGTGGACCCTTGTTACTTTCAGGATGACAGTGCTACCTGTCATGTTGCGAGGTCCACCATGGCTTGGTATGGTGACAATGGGGTTAATCGAAAAGACTGGCCTGCGCAGAGCCCGGACCTTAACCCTATCGAGCACATCTGGGACGAGTTGGAGCGTCGACTTAAGGGGTGCCCCACCGTTCGAAATCGGTGAAGGAACTGACCTGTCTTCTCCAAGCCGAGTGGAAGAAAATACCGCTAGCCGTCGTACAACGCCTGGTTGAGAGTATGCCCCGGAGAATCGCAGCTGTAATCGCCGCTCGTGGAGGCTCCACCAACTATTGAAGGTGAATAAACTTCGTTTTCCTTTGCAATCACAGGTGTCCAATTACTTGTTGGTTGATAGTGTATATACACATACGCCCATATCACATATAGTGTTGCTTTTTTTAGACTGTTGCTCATAACAATTAATTAATATAAAAAAAATATTTTTTATTGAGATTCTGGGTGCCCCCTAAAAATGCGGGGCCCTAGGCCCGGGCCTTGCTGGCCTAGGCGTAATTCAGGCCCTGCAGAGTGTTTCTGTCCTGGAAACATGCCGGGAGATACCGCAGTTTGCATGGTGGCTGTCTTGGAACGTCAGTAAAGGACTATAAAACAACAGCCTGTACTTTGCAGAATGAGGTGAGCGTGTATGGGCTTTCTAGCATCGTTAAACTTTTAAACTTCAAATGGGACGAACCCTGGCATTTAGTCTTGCATGTAGAGAAAAAAATTGCGAGGTTGATACATAAAGCGTTTCGGACTCAATGAGTGAAAAATGCGTGATTTGGTGGATAATGGAATATTATATTATCATGAGGAAAAGGACATGCATTAGAACGTTTAAGAGGTGCAGGAAGTTTACATACGCAAAAGAATTTTCCTTCTGCTCAAATCTCAGTTAATCACAAAGTCTTTCGTCGTTAACGACGTCTGCTTTCTACTATAACGCAAACAGTTCAGCCTAACCTGACGGGTTTTCCGACTATGATGTTGCGAGAGAAGATATTTGTTGGCCCAGTGGAAATTCAAATCAAAAGACTTTCATAACAGTCTACGACCTTAATCGTCTGTTACATCAGAATCACAGTATAGGCTGCGGTAAACGTTACGTTCTTCCTAATTAAGTTGCAGATATATTCTGTTTGTTGATAGCTGTTTGTAGCATTCCGAGAAATGCATCTAATTAAGACGGAAATCATTTGGAATTCCTTCGCCAGTGTTTGAGCAATTATAGATACACCGAAGAAGCTCAAGCGAGAGCAATCTACATTCTGAAATTAAAAATCGTCCAGAACTTGGGTGACTATTGTCGCTTATGATGTAATCGACTAGACAAAGCCCCATTAATTATTACAATAAATTATGCTTGAAATAATGCTTTTGAAAAATAAGTAATACGTTAAAGGAAATAATTAAAGTATCTATATCAACAATTAAGAAATTACTTTTGGAAATGCTGCCAAAAATAATTATTTAATTGTTGATTTAAATCTTAAGCTATTTACAAATATTGAAGATGACAATCCGATTTTTGGCGTAAATGTGACAAGGATGATAAGTCAGATAATATCCGAAAACTTGAAAATTGTCATCGTCCTGGAGCGGGACTCGAACCTTCAATATTTGCATTATATGGCGTAATCCCGTATTTATTTCATGACTTAAGCTATTTCTTTCACATAAATTTGTGCACCAAATTTTGGCCTCACAATTTAATATAGCACAATTCGTCTCAAAACTTCAGGTTTCATCTTCTATAACTTGCCTATAAGTCCATCCCAGGACGGTTATTTTTAAGCTTTAATTAAATATTAATATATAAGGGACAAGTCAGTCTCCGTTTCAGACTCATCTTACAGCCCGACATGTCGGTTTAAGTTTTATTAATCAATGCATCCGGTGCAGATTAATTACAGCTTAAAGTTCACTTAGTGAACTCCGCCATCTGATTATTTAGCAAGTCAGTCTCCGTTTCAGACTCATCTTACAGCCCGACTTGTCGGTTTAAGCTTTAATTAAGCAATGCATCCGGTGGCAGATTCGTTTCACTCAGTGAACTCTGCCATCTGATTATTTAGCAAGTCAGTCTCTCTTTCAGACTCATCTTACAGCCCGACATGTCAGTTTAAGTTTTATTAATCAATGCATCCGGTGCAGATTAATTACAGCTTAAAGTTCACTTAGTGAACTCCGCCATCTGATTATTTAGCAAGTCAGTCTCCGTTTCAGACTCATCTTACTGCCCGACTTGTTGGTTTAAGCTTTAATTAAACAATGATCCTGTGGCAGATTCGTTTCACTCATATCGAACTTCGCCATGTAATTATGTAGCAAGTCAGTCTTAGTTTTGTGAAACGAAACGATTTTTTTCAATGCATCGGCAAAATGTTGGGCCGGCCAGAGCCCGGACCCTTTTACTTTACTAATGGGAAGAAAAGTTGGGCTGGGCCGTGCCAGGCCCATGCAGGCCTTTTAAGTATTCCATCGTGTATATTTAACAACATTAGAATAATGGCGGAGACATTAAATTGTTTCGGTTCAGATCTAAACGATTTACTAATTTATGGTGTATTTAATGATTTTATATTGAATTAAAGGGCACTGGCTCACTTCGGTTGGCTTGTGCGTTGCATATGATAATTTTCTGTCCGCTCTGTCACGTGATATGTGCTTGTATACTATTGCAAAATTATTGGCGAATGGAAAGAACGAAAGAATCATCAGTAAATAACTAAATTCGTCCTCCTTTACCTGCTGCCAGTGTTTGTTTGATTTTGTCTAAGGAAGCAAACAGAAATTCAAAAAGAAAATGAAAGAAGGAAGGGAAAAAAGAAGAGTGGGTGCTTCTTAAGAAATCAACATATAGAGAATCCCCTTATACCCTCCTAAAATTATCTCTCAGCGTTTTTCTTGGTTTACCTAAAAATTCCCCCAAGACCTGAATGTTTTTCATGTTCTTTTCCTTTTTCCCGCCATCCTTTGGTTTCCTGCCAAACCTGTCGCCATGGCGACTTACCAACTACCTACATTGACGTAAAAGGTGCCACGTGATATTGTGGTGTGCCAAAAATATTGGATTTTTTTTAATAATAAGGACGATGAGTGGGAATTGAACTGGATAAGAAAATAATCCCCCAAAATTTAATTGATGTTACTTGCTTTGCATCGTGAAGAATCACCGGAACAATTTGGCAAGAGTATCGTTTTGCGCTACAGCGATATAATAATTCAAAGTTTCGCTCTGATGATAATACATCTCTATTCCTTTCCTTTTACAGGCTCAGGACAGAATCGTGTTTGTAGTCAAAAACACGATAAATGAAAGACATTGTTCAAGAAAAACTTTTGAAAACTCGTAAGAGATGTCGAGTACGAAGGCATTCTGCTAAAGGGAAAATATTTTTTAGTAGTTTTGTGAAAGAAATGTTGATTCTTAAGAGTAAAAGACATATTTTTGTTTCATAAAAAATAAGTTGTGTGTTTTCAAAGATAATGCCAGACCCTGGACTTTTAACCAAATGCTTTACCTACAGGAACGAAATATTTTTTTTTATCCGAAGCAATATTTTCTGAGTGGCATTTGATCGGAACTGATCTTTACTTCTTATCAACATTTTTCATTCAGTTATTTTTGTTGAATAATCATTTCATTAAATCATTCCTTTCCTCATAATAACCTATAAGTGCTGGCGCTGAGTAACACAGTAATCTCCTGAAAAGTGTAGGCATTAAATGTTATTGTGCGTATGATATTTTCGATTTACTGGCAGATCCGGACATGGCGCTTCCGTACATTGAAATTTTCCTGTCACTTTCGTACAAATGTAATGCTAATTACCCATCGTATTTGAGATCTCCTACAGGTCGACCATTTTTGTGTCAGTTCCGTACAAAAAAGAATTTAACTCTATTATACTCAGAAGTTGCCTGTGGATTGGTGATGGCCGACTTCCGTACAACTCAAATTTTGTACCATTTCGTGAGATTTCCGTACATGTAGTGACGGCCGATTTCCGTACAACTCAAATTTTGTACCATTTTGTGAGATTTCCGTACATGTAGTGACGGCCGACTTCCGTACAACTCAAATTTTGTACCATTTCGTGCGATTTCCGTACATGTAGTGACGGCCGACTTCCGTACAACTCAAAGTTTGTACCATTTCGTGAGATTTCCGTACAACTCAAATTTTGTACCATTTCGTGAGATTTCCGTACATGTAGTGACGGCCGACTTCCGTACAACTCAAAGTTTGTACCATTTCGTGAGATTTCCGTACATGTAGTGACGGCCGATTTCCTTACAACTCAAATTTTGTACCATTTCGTGAGATTTCCGTACATGTAGTGACGGCCGACTTCCGTACAACTCAAATTTTGTACCATTTCGTGCGATTTCCGTACATGTAGTGACGGCCGACTTCCGTACAACTCAAAGTTTGTACCATTTCGTGAGATTTCCGTACATGTAGTGACGGCCGACTTCCGTACAACTCAAATTTTGTGCCATTTCGTGCGATTTCCGTACATATTTAAAGAAATTTTTCAACAACGTGCGAGTTCCGTACAAAGGAGTAAAGGGAATTAGGCCCTTCATATATAAGCGGTTGATTTATGAAATAGTTTTAATAACAAATAATTGACTAAATTGAAAAATAACTACAATTTTGTGATATTACTCTAATTTTTTATGAAATCTTTGTGAAGTTTATTGGTTATTTTAACGCAAATGACTAAATTCAAAGATGTAATTATATGAAAACGAGCGTGTGTACATGTGATAATAGTTTCTTGCATCATATTAGCATGTTTTCCCTTCACGCTTTATCCAGGCTTCGGACTAGCAGCGTAATGCTGGCGTGTTTAAAAAATAGCCGGGATTATCATTCTGTCTTTGATTAATGCCCTTTTTTCTTACATTTTTTGTTTAAAGATGTTGTTGTTTTTTACATTTTTTTTATTTAAAACTTTTTTTACATTTTTTTCAATTTTTTACAACTACTAAAATTTTCCAACGAAGGCCAGAGCTTTTAAACATTTTTTCATGGCCTCAGAATCCCGAGATGGTGCTGCACAATAATCATCTAAGATTCTGTTTATTCGTTTGTCGAGGTTGATGTGTTTCTTAAGGCGTGTTTTCTTCTCAAGCTTTAGGTCATGTTTCATTTAAAAAAAACACACATTATATTCTGCCTGTTCTTTCAAACATTTTACCAAACTCTTAATTTTTGGGTGCAGCTTGTTCATTAATCGGTTTAGTTTGAACCTGTACGGAGCTCACACAAGGTCATAATACTTTTCAGTTATATGTACAGAAATCGCACGAAATAGCGCAAAATTTGAGGTGTACGGAAGTCGCACGTACAGAAGTCGGCCGCCACAACCCTGTGGATTATTTTTGACCTTGCTGCCTTTACGTGAACCAGGACTTTAGGAAGAGAAGGGCTAGGTCATTTCTTTGTTGTAGGACAAGTATTTTAAGCCCCAATTGCTAATCTTTTGGCAGTAAACCTCAGAACAGAATAATGTTTTTGTTCTCAATTCTTTGTGAACAACGTTTGTTGTTCGTATTTATTTTAATTTACAAAATATCTTCATTTTGTGCAGTGGGCTTGTGTGGTGGAAGAAAACTCGTACACTGGAAAATTCGTACACTTCCTCGTCCTGCTGCTGAGCAAAGTGCAAAAGGCGGAAAACTCGTACACCGGGAAACTCGCACGGGAAAACTCATACACCTCCTCAAGTAAGGGGATGTACACAAATTGCGTTTCCTTCCGCGATCTTGTCAAAGTGTGCGAGTTTTCCTAGGTGAACAAAACGAAATGCACGAGTTTTCCTCGGGATATCAATGGGTATGTAAGATCAAAATGACACGAAGTTTATGTAGAACCTTTCTGACTCCTTAAATCTTGAGTTTTGATTTTAATATTTCACATGTGATCTCTAAATAAATCTCTGCCGTCTGTATACGATCGTAGTGGAGTCCAAATTAAACAATTGAAAAGTTAAAATCACTTTAATTTCATGAATGATATAGTTTAATATTTTGTACATAACATTAGATCTTTTAGGTCCGCAACAGACCCATCCTCACATGTACGTTGTACAAATGGAACAGAATGATGTCATTCATAAAAATAAAGCGCTTTTAACCTCTCAGATGTTTAATTTGGACTCCATTATGATCGTGTGCAGACCGCAGAGATTTATTTCGAGATACAACGAAAGCTACACGATAGAACTTCGCTAGAACTTCACTAGTTCCCATGTAATAACAAGCAATACAGGCTAATTAACAGGCGCTCAACAAATCGATCTTCAGGTGCTGATCTTTCTGGACGATTTTAAATTACAACGCTGATATTCTGTACTTGTAAACATTGTATAAAACCTAACGAAAGGCACTCAATAACAGATTATTTCTCACCTATTCACAAGGCACCTAGGCCGCGGGCTTTTTAGAAGATTTTAAGTTACAACCTAGAAATTCCGTATTTATAAACATTTTGTAAAGCATAATAAAAGCCACTCAATGGATAAATCGTCAGCTCTTTACAAGGCACCTAGGCCGCGGGCCTTTTTAGAAAATTTTAAGTTATAACCTAGATATTTCGTATGTGTAAACATTTTATTACTTTTAGTGAAAGGTATTTAACGGATTATTTCTCAGCTCTTGACAAGGCACTAAGGCGGCGGGCCTTTTAAGCAATTTTAAATCTACCACTTTGTTATTCGTAACATTTACATAAGTGTTGTGTTTGATAGCTTGAGCTTTCACTAGGACATTGAATATTAATTCATAGGCCCTGTGCCCACTTGTAGGGCCTATTGATGAATAATTGGTTCCAAAGTAAAGGCGCAATATTAGCAACTTGACATGGTTCGTAAACGTTATGTTCATGAGCTCGACGGAATGAAAACTGCTAAAAAGACCTAGGCCTAGGTGTCTTGTAAAGATATAAGAAATAATCTGTTGAGTGCCTTTTATTAGGTTTTATAAAATGTTTACAAATATGAAATATCTGTGTTGTAACTTAAAATCGTCTAAAAACGCCTGCGGCCTAGGTGGTTTGTAAATAGGTGAGAAATAATCTGTTGAGTGCTTTCTATTAAGTTTTATAAAATGTTTAGGAACAAGGAATATCGAATTTGTAATTTAAAATCTTCTAAAAAGGTCAACACCTGAGGATTGGTCTGTTGAGCCCCTGTTAATGAGCCTTTATTGCTTGTTATCACATGGGAAATATTAAAATCATAATTAAAAATTTAAGGAGTCAGAAAGGTTCTACATAAACCTTGTATCATTTTGATCTTACATACCCATTGAGATCCCTTGCAAAACTTGTACGTTTCTTTTTGTTCACCTAGGAAAAGTCGCACACTGACATGCTCTCGGAAGGAAACGCAATTCATGTGCATTCCCTTATATAAGGTGTAGGAGTTTACAAAATATTAAAATCATAAATCAAGATTTAGCTTCTACATAAACTTTGTGCCATTTGATCTTACATACCCATTGATATCCCGAGGAAACTCGTATATTTTGTTTTGTTCAGCTAGGAGAACAATATCTCGGAACGAAACGCAATTTGTGTACATCCCCTTACTTGAGAAGGTGTACGAGTTTCCGCCCTTTGTACTTTGCTCAGCAGGACGAGAAAGTGTACGAGGTTTCCTGTGTATGAGTTTTCCTGGATTCGGGCATGTGGCCAGTTACTGAAATATAAAGAAACCATGGATCGGGTGTGTCGTTCGTCACGTTTTCCTATTAATACCAACGACACTGTAAAGGAATGTATTCTGAAATTTGTCTACGATTTCATATTGAGGGGGTGCTTTTTTTTAAATATGATGAAATATGTGAAAAAAAATGTTTTTACGATGTTGACGGTATCAAAAATCAATGAAGACAGCACGAGGCTTGCCTTTTGATGTTTCAGAAAAAAACACCACAAAACGCATTTTGTTTAAATAAAATATCCAAATGAAACAAGAGCACTGTGCTGCATAATTTTAAAGGAATGGAATAACCAAGTAATGAATCTCACCCTTTGTACGAAAGTGTTGGAAGAAACAGTGGAGGAATGCGTTCTTGTACGGATCTGACACAAACTTTTTTTTGTACGGAAGTGTCATGTCCGGATGTGGCACGACACCGAGATTTTCGAGCTGTTTCCTTTTTTTTTTTTTTTTTTTTTTTCAACAAGCAGCAGTGTATGACGAACTAGAAGGACGACATCCAATCCTGGGGTGTAATGTGCGAGATTTTTGACAAACATTTCTGGAAACATACTAATCTAAGCACAGGTGAAAGTATTTCATCCATATCAAATTGTGCAATCAGCACCAAACAGTGGCAATATTAAAAAAAAAAAAACTCAAACTTTGCGAAAAGCTGTGTAAAAATTTCCCAGGAAGATAATTTTTTGGTGGGTTGGAGGTTTAACGACCACCGTGAGCAACTCAATGGGTTATAAGCAGTCGCCTTTCCCTAATTTAGGGTCACTGGCTCCAGAGAAGGGAGAGAGGCAGTGGTGAAAAACAAACACAACATACATGCCTCACCGGGATTCGAACCCTGACCCATCTCGGACGAAGGGTCAGAAGCCAGCGATTAGAACACTGCCCCACTGAGTCGGCGAATATAGCTTTCAAATGTGCGAAAGTTTTATGGTAGTCATAGAAATGTAACACGGAAAACAAGTTAGTAAAATCATGCAATGCATTGACTATGATACGCTTTCCAACATACCAGAAATCATTACTCAAGTTATGAGGATAAAGGCTGTGGAATTAATCTCGCTCCTGTGCCCTGACCTTTGACCTCATTTTGATGATATTCAACAGAACCGGTTCAGTATACCTCCAGAACAACATGATAAAGTTTTGTCGCAATAGAAGCATTTGTACGTAAGTTATGACGCATAAGGACGATGGAATCAATCCCGCTCCTACGTCCTGACCTTTGATCCCATTTCTTCCATTTTCAGTAGGATTCGTCACCAGGTGGTCCCCTACCACATACGGAAATGTCATCGAGATCGAACCAAATTTGCGCAAGTTATGATGCATAAGGACAATGGAATGCATCTCGCTTTTATGTCCTGACCTTTGACCCCATTTCGTCGATTTTCAATAGGGTTTGCCCCGAGGTGGTCCTTTACCACATACTAAAATTTCATTGAAATCGAACCATTTTTACGCGAGTTATCGTGCGGACAGACGGACAAAGCGGGAGCATATACGCTTTTTCAACCTACGGTTGGAAAGCGTAAAAGCGTAAATAATTTTAAAACGCAACATTCAGAAGCCTAGCTATGAAGCCAAATGTAAACACATGCTGTTATGTCGTCTAGAGGGAAAATATTTCATCTGTTAAATCAAAATGCGTTGGATAATATTGTAATATTTTATATAAACGATGTACACTTAAGTTGCAAATTGTTAGAACCACGTACTTAATAACGTGCTTAGGCCGCCCTTTAAAATAATATCGCTTAGAAGTGGATTGGAGTCAGAGAGGTGCTGATACCGTTCGATGGATATGTTCAGCCAGATGAATATGATGGCACTTGAGAATTGCAGAATATTCGGTGCAGGATGATATCTGTTACAAATGGCTCCCTCAATCTCATCCCACAGGCGTTCAATTGGATTAAGTTCTGGGGACTGTTGTGGCCATTTTCGCATTTTGAAGTCGTTGTTGTGCTTGAAAAATCAATGTTTGATTATCCAAACATTATGGGCATGCCACATTATCCTGCTAGATGTAGCACTCTCCATCAGATATCACCCTGCACATGCGAGGGTATGTCTCGTCAGAAATAAGGTTAAGTTGCCTTGTGGCACGCAAATGGTGTTCTAGATGTAATAAGGAATCCAATGACCACCGTCAAAACAGACACCAGACCAGTATACCGTCTCCGTCAACTTCCAAAGTCAACGCAAGGCAACTGAGATCCATGGATTTGTCCTATTATCACCATATTCTGGACCGTTCATCTCTGCGTATTAACTAAAAACGTGACTAGAGCAGGCGACTTTTCATTGTCGCCTGCTCTAGTCACGACTTTCATTGTCGCCTGCTCTGTGACTAGAGCAGGCGACTTTTCATCAGAGCAGGCGACTTTTCATTGTACTTAAGGGTACACTTTCCTTGTTTTAACAAGAACAAGTGGTACACGAAGGGAGCGTCTCCTATGAAAGCCCATTCACTCCAACGTGCGGGCGGAATGTGTACGCTGAAATCCTCCTCAAGATAGAGCTGTTTTACTGCGCAGTTATATGACGCAATGGAGCTCGTCTGTTTCTTCATACAATCCACTCTAGCAGCCCTTGACCTTGAAAATCGACAAGTCATTCCCGTTCACTGGAACATATCTGACTGCTTGATTTGTTGGATGGGTAGATTTTACATGCTCGATAAGCTGTTTTTGCATAGCCGAGAAGGTTTGCCGTTTCTGAAATGCTTGCGTCTTCCAACCTATCGTACACCATCATGCCTTTTTTAGAGTCGCTTAACTCGCGAATCTTTCTCACATTGCCGAGCCTTTCGATATTGAGTCTTTCCCATATTGCCGAGTTTTTCCATATTTAGTCTTTCCTGTATTGCCCTTTTTAAATTGCTGAAATGATGAGTATTCCCCATATTGCTGAATCTTTCCCTATTGAGTCTTCTCCATATTGCCCTTTGTAAGTCGTTTAAATCAGGAGTCTTTCTCGTATTACCGCTTCTTACCCATATTCCCGATACTTTGTATATTGAGTCTTTCCCATATTGCCGGTGTTTTTCCATATTTAGTCTTTCCCGTATTGCCCTTTTTAAATCGCTTAACTTATAAGTCTTTCCCATATTGCCCTTTTTAAATTGCTTAAATGATGAGTCCTTCCCATATTGCCCAGTCTTTCCATATTGAGCCTTTCCCATATTGTCCAGTCTTTCCATATTGAGTCTTTCCCATATTGCCCAGTCTTTCCATATTGAGTCTTTCCCATAAAATACTTTTTAAGTCGCTTAAATCACGAGTCTTCCCCATATTGCAGACTCTTTCCCTATTGAGTCTTCTCCATATTGCCCTTTGTAAGTCGCTTAAATCAGGAGTCTTTCTCGTATTACCGCTTCTTTCCCATATTCCCGAGTCTTTCTATATTGAGTCTTTCCGATATTTTCCTTTTTTAAGTTGCTTAAATCACTAGTCTTTCCCATATTGCCATGTATTTCCCTTTTGGTGTCCTTTCCATATTGCCGTGTATTTCCATTTTGGAGTTTTTCTCCATTTTGTCTTTCTGAAGTCGCTTAAATCATGAGTCGTTCCCATATTGCCGGTGTTTTTCCATATTTAGTCTTTCCTGTATTGCCCTTTTTAAGTCGCTTAAATCACGAGTCTTTTCCATATTGCCGTGTTTTTCGCTTCGTATACGTCTCAATCCTTTGCAGAGAGTTGTTTATAAAGTCATCTCACCGTCATAGCCGAGTACACATACGATGATGGCACGCATATGGTTGCTATCAGTGATGAAACGGGTCACGTGTCAACGGGTCGACAATTTCTTGCCGGTCAAATGGGTCGGTTCAAGGGACTCCTGACCCAATTTCGAGCCGGTTTTATTTCCGTTATAATTCTGAAAAGCAAAAAAGGAAAATTTTCAAAGAAAAATGCGCACTGTGGAATACTGCTCGTGGATTGAAAAAAATGATTTTTTGAGCAAATTAAAGGAAGAGTGCCCTACCTCCTGAGGGGCAATGATGAAAACAACATCCACATTTTGGAAACTTTCAACTCATCTGAAGCTGGTGAGAATTTGTGTTGTTGTGAAACATAATCTGAAACTTGATACGTAGGTCATTTTAAAAGTTTTGCACACTGCGCAGGCACTGCCCGTAACGTGATGCAATAGCTCCAATCGTTGAGCCTGTTGCGAGTCAGACTTCAGTATACAAAGTTGTGTCTATGTTTACTGGCAAATTTGTTCCTGTTCCGAAAAATTATGCCTAGAAACGGAAGAAGAATGTGAATTAGGTCAGATTTCGAATAGCCACCAGCGATCCTACATTACAAAACTTTGCGAGGAAAATCCCCTACCGAAATCCATTAAGCTTTGTGTGAAGTTTGTAGGGTTAGTGTAGTGGATCGTCGCACAGTGTCTTTCCTCGTTTCCGTCAATGTCGGAAAAGAATTGGAGACGACCCAAGAAGCGGCCAGCCATCAGATGCAATGGACAACACTTCTGTGGTTATTATCAACAGTATTTTGTAAGGAGATCGACGGAAAACATTAGAAGAGTTGACATATGAAGAACACATGTCTACCGTTTCGGTTTTCATAATGCTAACTGAAGAATTACGGAAGAGAAAAGTGGATGTGAAATCGGTTCCACATAATCTGAGTGAAGAGCAGCAAGCAGTTCGCAAAGGGATCGCAGAATAATTGCTTCAGCGGTACGAGACAGAAGGCGAGAAGTTTTTTTTTGGAGAGAAATTTTGCTGTAGACGAAATCTGGATACCAGATTTTGAACCAGAACTGAAATCTCAGTCCGCTCATTGGAAACATCCAGAATCATTCCTCCAGAAAAAATTCCGCCGCCAACAATCGAAGGTTAAGATGATGATGATTATTGCCTATGACAAGGTTGGAATGACAGCAACAGACAGAGTGTCCGAGTGGACCGCTGTTAGCAGCGGAATAGTGTAGGTTTCTGCAAAATGTTTCATGCCCAAAGATTCGCCAAAGAAGGCCCGGCATGCTCGAAGCTGGTGTCTTCATTTTGCACGACAACGCGAGGCCCCATGTTTCCCGTACAGTAAGAGACATTTTGGAAAAGTATGTATGGGAATTGCTTCCCCACACGCCATACAGTCCTGACATGAGCCCACCAGACTATGGCTTGTTCCCAAAACTGAAGAAGTCACTCCGTGGAAAATGATTCAGTGTGATTCAGGATGTTTCTGATGAGGGTGACCCGACTAATCCGACGTCTCAACAGTGGAAGTATCCTGACTGGAATACAAGACTTGTCCAAACATTGGGCCGGTATCATAAAGAAACATGGAGATTACTTCGAAGGCCTGTAAAGGTAAAGATACATTCTGGAAAAGTATGTATGGGAATTGCTTCCCCACACGCCATACAGTCCTGACATGAGCCCATCAGACTATGACTTGTTCCCAAAACTGAAGACGTCACTCCGCGGGAAACGATTCAGTGTGATTCAGGATGTTTCTGATGAGGTGACCCGAGTAATCCGACGTTTCAACAGTGGAGGGATCCTGACTGGAATACAAGACTTGTCCAAACATTGGGCCGGTATCAGAAAGAAACATGGAGATTACTTTGAAGGCATGTAAAGGTAAAGAGACATTCTGGAAAAGTATGTATGGGAATGCTTCCACACACGCCATACAGTCCTGACATGAGCCCACCAGACTATGACTTGTTCCCAAAACTGAAGAAGCCACTCCACGAGAAACGATTTAGGATGGTTCTATTGTAATTAGGTGACCCAAGTAATCCCACGCCTCAACAATGAAAGTGTCCTGACTGGAATACAAGACTTGTCCAAACGTTGGGCCTCTGTCATAAAGAAACATGGAGATTACTTCGAAGGCCTATAAAGGTATGTTGTGAAATAAATTCGGTTTTTAAGAGATAACTCACAATGTGCCAAACTGTTGAAATGACCCTCGTATGTTATCAAGTAAACAGCAAAAACTGAAATAAAGCATACAGTAAGTTACTTAATTCAAAGTTTTGACTGTAGCGCCATCAATTATAGGTGGAACAGCTTTCATATTACTGCGTAGGGACTTTTTGACACTCGCAGAAGTGTTTGAAAACATGTGTGAGACAATTAGGTTATATCTCGCAAATGAAGGACGACAGTTTCAATACTCCCCTGTGTGTAAATTTTACATTCCCATAAAGCATTTGTTTGATTTTCGTATAACCTAAGGTACCCAATGCGGATAGACATTTTGAACGCCTTGTGTATATACGAGTAGATATAGATTTTAGAATTCAAAGCAAATTGCCCAAGTCAGATCCGGGTCAGTTACAGAGCCTGGTTGGGTCCAGTTATGTGACGTCAGGGTCCGGGTCGGGCTCGGTTCCAAAATGTTTGCCACGTTTCCAACTCTGGTTGTTATGGGATGTTCTTGATAAATTTCTAATTCAGTATATCTATTAGCTGTTCTTAATAACTTTCTGTTACAGTGTATCTATTGGTTGTTCTTAATAACCTGCTGTTTCAGTGTATCTACTGGCTGTTCCTAATAACTTGCTGTTTCAGTGTATCTATTGGCTGTTTCTAATAATCTGTTGCTTCAGTGTATCTATTGGCTGTTCATAATAATCTGTTGTTTCAGTGTATCTATTGGCTGTTCCTAATAACCTGCTGTCTCAGTGTATCTGTTGGCTGTTCCTAATATCTTGCTGTTTCAGTGTATCTATTGGTTGTTCCTAATATCTTGCTGTTTCACCGTATCTATTGGCTGTTCCTAATAACTTGCTGTTTTAGTGTATCTATTGGCTTGTTCCTAATAACTTGCTGTTTCACTGTTTCTTGTCAAGCGATACGTATTTTAAACAAGCACAATTTATTAACAAAACACAGCTCATCAATTTGTACGTCTCGAAGAGTTATTGAATATCTGCAATCTTAAATTATCGCATTAGACACTGAATATCCGTCGTTTGAAGATGTGTGTCTCGTTTACCTACGGAAATGTTGGGACCGGGATTCATTGTGGCACCAAACCAAACCGAAGAAAGAAGTGTAATGCTTTGAGCAATGCCAAGTTGGGAAAACCAGGGTCCAGTCATTCATGTGTAGGAAATTATTGCATCTACCACTTACCTATGCATCATAGCAGACCAGGTACATCCATTCATGGCAACGGTATTCTCCTCTAGCAATGCGCCATACTACACTACCCGGATTATTCGAGAATGTTTCGCTGAACATGACAAAGGCTTCTAGGTAATGTCCTGTCCTCCAGATTTCCCAGACATCAATGCAATCGAGCATCTGTGGTTTATGTTGCCAGCAAATACGATGTTCGGCAGTTCAACCACGTAACTTACAAGAGTAGAATCTGCTCGTAACGTTTTGGTGCCAGATACCACAAGACACCTTTAGAAATCTTGTAGCGTCTATGCCTCACTGGGTAAGAGCTATTATTTTGGCGGCACGTATAGAGGACCAGCATCATGTTAGGCTGGTGGTCATAATGGTTTAGCTGTTCGGTGTATATGAATTTTCAGCATTCACCACATCTTTCTCAGTTTCTTCATTTTATATACACTTACGGACAATGAAATTTGCGCACCTAGAAGAAAACATGCTACAACCGCGAAACTTTGCAAATAGCTAGAGTGCATGCTTGTATGCAAATGAACCACGTTTGGTGCGAGTGAGCATGACCGCACACCATGTAGTGACGCTGTAAGCACGAACCGGCAGCCTTATAAACCAGCGTGACGTCGATGCCTCGTGTAAGCGAAAAGTACCGGCCGACGCAAGCAAGAGTACAGAGTGACAAGAATGCCGGGTAGACGCCAGAGACGTGGATTTACGTAACTTACGGACTTTGAGAAGGCCTGATCATCGGACTGAAAACCGCAGGGTGATCGGCGCGCCGTATAGTCCGTCACGTGGTTCGTTCTGACCATACCGTCAGACTGTGTTGGGAGCCGTGGACACTAGCACTGTCACACTGTGGAGCCGTTCCGGACGGACCCAAGGAGGACCACCGGTAGAGAGGATCGACGGATCGTGCGCCAGGCATGAACGGATCCCGCGGGGATCCGGTCCACTAGGCTGGCAGATTTAGCGGCTCATGTGTACTCACGAACCATTTCCCGAAGCCTCATGGGAGCGCATCTGCGATCCCAGCGCCCCTCACGTGTGCTGCCATTAACACCGGAACATCGCCTGCTCCGTTTGTATTGGTGACAGGCCAGGGCGACGTTGAACGCTACAAACTAGCGACGTGTGGTGTTTAGCGATGAGTGCCACTTCGTTTTGTGGACAGATGATCATCGTGTCCGGGAGTGGAGGTCCCCGGGTCAACGGCACAATCCCAACCTCGCTATCGAGAGCCACAGCTCCACCACTGCAGGCAATATGGTTCTTGGAAGCCATTGTCTACGATAGCCGATTAGCTCTAATAGTGTTACGTGGATCATTGATGGGCCAGCGGTATGTGGACGAGATCCTACGGAGCCGTGTGCGCCCATTCCTGGCCGGGACTCCAGGTGAGCTATACCAGCAGGATAATGCCCGCACGCACACGGCTCGGGTTGCCCAAGACTGCCTACGTCATGCCCAGACACTTCCATGGCCTTTCCACTCCGCGGACATGTTCCCTATCGAGCATGCGTGGGACCCGTTGAAAAGCCAGCTGCCGCCGTGCAGCACTATCCGGCATTTGGAGCACACCGTCGAACACGTGTGGGCCAGTCTGCCGCAGGACAACATCAGGAGTCTGTTCGCCTCCATGCCGGACCGTATTGCAGCATATATCGCCGCACTAGGTGGTGCTACGCGCTATTGAAAATGACTGGACCGCGTGCCACAGATCCCTCTGTAATTGTCCTGCAGCTCTGTTTTTGCCATCATGTGTATCCGTCATCTGCATCATTATGTACGTAAAATTTCAGTTCAATCCAATGATTCCTTCTTGGTGCGCAAATTTGAATTTCCTGAGTGTATAAACGATATAAAATATATTAAAATCACAAATCTAAAAACACTTCAACTCACTTACCTCATCAAATAGAACGCAACAGCCAAAGTAAATAACCAGCCCAAGAAAAAGGATCAAAAGTATCAAAAATAACAAATCATCTCGAAGATTCAGCTGTCATCATCAGGAAGACCCCAGCTAAATATGTGGCCTTTCAGAACGACAGCAAAGGCAGACAAGGTCAATACCTGCTGTGTGGGTCCATTAGGCTATAAATGGAAATAACGATAAATCCAGGTAAGACAAAAAACAAAAAGTACAAAACAGATAAATAAATAAAGATATCAATCCAGAGACACACTAAGAAACAGCAGATAGACCCCCGGACAACTCCTGATGATGACAGCTGAATCTTCGAGATAATTTGTTATTTTTGATACTTTTTCTTGGGCTGGTTATTTACTTTGGCTGTTGCGTTTCATTTGATGAGCTAAGTGAGTTGAGTGTTTTTAGATTTGTGATTTTAATATATTTTATATCGTACATTTGAGCACAGTTCGGTCTGCTGCATTGCGCGTCTGGGTGTGTGCTTGTGTTTTTTTTTGTAATACATATTTTTTTGCAATTTGTTTTGCAATTTTTGATGTCATTTTCTGAGTTTGGTATATGCAGTCTCTTCATTTAGAGTTTTAGTGTATATATATGCGGGAGTGACATGGAGGAGTGGCAGAAGACAGACCGTTGTGGAGGAAACTTGGGGAGACCTTCGTTTAGCAGTGGATTTGATAATGGTTGACAATGATGATGATATATATATATATATATATATATCATCATCATCATCATCATCATTGTCAACCATTATCAATCCACTGCTGGACGAAGGTCTCCCCACAAGTTTCCTCCACAACGGTCTGTCTTGTGCTCTCCTCCATGTCACCCAGCTGCATACTTTCGAATTTCATCCACCCATCTCCCACGTGGTCTTCTTCTGGGTCTTTTCCTGTCCCTTGGAATCCAATCTAAAATTTCGGCTGTCCATCGATGATCTGTCCTTCTGGCAGTATGTCCAGCCCATTGCCATTTCAGGATTTAACTCTGATCATGATGTCTTCCACTCTTGTCATTTTTCGGATCCACGAGTTCCTCTTCTTATCTCTCCTGGTTACACCAAGCATGCACCTCTCCATTCTTCTTTGAGTTGTCTGCAGCCTTTGTACGTCTCTTTTAGTTAAGGTCCACGTCTCTGCACCATACGTAAGCACTGGAAGGATGCATTGATCAAACACTTTTTTTTAAGACATAATGGCATATTGCTCTTGAAAATTATGCTGTTTCTCCCAAAAGCTCTCCAGGCAAGTTTTGTACGCCGATTAATTTCTTCATCAATGTGACCCTCACTTGATATCTGCTGTCCAAGATAAACGTACGTGTCTGTTATCTCCAGCTTTTCTCCATCAATCGATATATCTTCATTTCTTGTAAAAGCATTGAACATCACTTTTGTCTTCTGAAAGTTCATTTTTAATCCCACTTCTTTACTCTTGTCAGCAAGTTCCTCGATCATACTCTGCAGCTCTGATGGGGTAGTTGCAAAAATGACTACGTCATCAGCAAAACGAAGGTGGGTTAGATAATCTCCATTAATCTTTATCCCCTTGTTTTCCCAGCTCAGCGACTGAAAAACACCCTCCAATGTGGCATTAAAGAGCTTCGGAGATATGGTGTCACCTTGTCTCACTCCCTTTCCAATTTTTACGTGTGTTGTATTTTCAAACAGCCGAATCTTTGCACTTGCATTTTCATAGATGTTATTAATAATATTAATGTATGCATCTTCAATATCGCAGGTTTTCATATATATATATATATATATATAATAAAAAATTATTTTAGGGTATAATGCGAAATTCGTTTACACCAAAGTTTATTGTATGCATTTCGAAGTCGTTCGTAAGGATGAAGTCAGTGTGCGCTTCTTGGAACAAACTGTGTTATAATTTAAGGATCAGTGTGATGTATTCGTTAGGGAACGAATTAAGAACATGATTCTCAAAAGGTTGATTACACCCAAAATTTGCGAAAAACGATTCCGCACGAGTTACAAATTATACGTGCCTGCTGTTAAAACGTGTTCATAATTTCTTCCTACCAAATATTCATTACCGCCATAAAAAACCTACGTCAGACAAAAGTGCTTATGGTTCTGTTCTGCCGAGAGAGGAGCACTTCAAGTTTAATTTACGTTCGAAACACAACAGCGCAAAATGTATCACGCCCAGATGGCATGTAATCTTCCTACGGCTTTTCAGAAACAACAACCATTAAAGAAATCCATGTCAAATTACAGAATGACGTTATTGCCTTCACTTTTCTGAGTTGAAATTATATTTCAGCACAGAGTAAGCAACTTAATTTTAATCCGTGACTCTTTGGCTCTGTTTTATGTTTTATTTCTAAAGGTTTTATGTTTTTCTTCATCCATGAAGGAAAAATTTATTGAGTGGAGGTTTTCGCCGAGAGTCAAGATTATTTCCAAAGAATTTAAGTGAAGAAATCAGCGTTAATCATTTGAAAAGTTAACCTCTTTGCAGCACTTTTCATTCTATGACATATACTGTTAAATTATTCTGTTCATCATGTTTTTTAAGCCTTCATTAGAGGAGTTTTACACATTTTGTTAGTTCTTATTATTTTTATGTTGTTATTTGGTTTAAAATAAAGATGTTTATTTACCTTGAGTCTTGCTTCTTAGTGTTCCTAATGTCCCATCATCATCATCATTGTCAACCATTGTCAATCCACTGCTGGAAGAAGGTCTCCCCAAGTTTCCTCCACAACGGTCTGTCTTGCGCCAGTCTCCTCCATGTCACTCCTGCATACTTTCGAATTTCATCCACCCATCTTCCATGTGGTCTTCTTCTGGGTCTTTTCCTGCCCCTTGGAATCCAATCTAAAATTTCGGCTGTCCATCGATGATCTGTCCTTCTGGCAGTATGTCCAGCCCATTGCCATTTCAGGGATTTAACTCTGATCATGATGTCTTCCACTCTTGTCATTCTTCGGATCCACGAGTTCCTCTTCTTATCACTCCTGGTTATACCAAGCATGCATCTCTCCATGCTTCTTTGAGTTGTCTGCAGCCTTTGTATGTCTCTTTTAGTTAAGGTCCACGTCTCTGCACCATACGTAAGCACTGGAAGGATGCATTGATCAAACACTTTTCTTTTAAGACATAATGGCATATTGCTCTTGAAAATTATGCTGTTTCTTCCAAAAGCTCTCCAGGCAAGTTTTGTACGCCGATTAATTTCTTCATCAATGTGACCCTCACTTGATATCTGCTGTCCAAGATAAATGTACGTGTCTGTTATCTCCAGCTTTTCTCCATCAATCGATAAATCTTCATTTCTTGTAAAAGCATTGAACATCACTTTTGTCTTCTGAAAGTTCATTTTTAATCCCACTTCTTTACTCTTCTCAGCAAGTTCCCATATACGTCACTAACTCGATAGATGACATGCATTTTTTTCCTGAAAGACGCACTGTTTTCGCCCATAATATCAGTTCCATGAAAGACCAAGGGAGTAATATAAGAAACACTTCATCGTATTCACACTGTGGATAGCACACAAATTTACAAATTAAAAGGTCATTTATAGTTAAAAGATTCTGCACCACTAAGATATATCTGCACCGTGAGGAGGATATAGCTGTGCAGAATCTTTTAATTCTTAAATTTGTGTGCTATCCACAGTGTGAATACGATGAAGTGTTTCTTCTATTACTCCCTTGGTCTTTCATGGAACTGATATTATGGACGAAAACAGTGCGTCTTTCAGAAAAACATGTCCATCGAGTTAGTGACGTATATGGGATGTTAAGAACACTAAGAAGCAAGACTCAAGGTAAATAAACATCTTTATTTTGGACCAAATAACAACATAAAAATAATAAAAACTAACAAAATGTGTAAAACTCCTATAACGAAGGCTTAAAAAACCGTGATGAACAGAATAATTTGACAGTATATGTCATAGCATGAAAATCAATATACCACGTAATAGGAACACCTGATGAGAGAAAGGAATACGTATCTCTCACTCAGGTGCTATATACAGCTTGCAGCAGTTTTATTTAAATTAATTTTATTCACAAAGCTTTTATGACAAGATTATAATGCTGAAGAGTCTATATTTATGTTTCCGGGTTAAAACAGGTATAATAGCAGTCTCCGATTAAGGAACAGCTTTGTTTATCTTCAGTTACTGACGTGGCTAAAATTCTCACATGGGGAATCTAACAACGGAATTATCAAAGTAAGAAATGGTGCCTTTCAGTGCTTTTTCTGTTTTTTTAAGCTTTCCGACCGTAGGTTTAAGAAGCGTATATGCTCCAGTTTTGTCCGTCCGTCTGTCTGTCCGTCCGCCCGTCCGCACGATAACTCGCGTAAGAATGGTTCGATTTCGATGAAATTTTAGTATGTGGTAGGGGGACAACCTGGTGAGGAACCCTATTGAAAATGGGCGAAATGGGGTCAACGGTCATGGCACAGGAGCGAGATCTATTCCACAGCCATTGTCTTCATAACTTGACTAAAATGCTTCTATTAAGACAAAATTTTAGTATGTTGTTCCGGAGGTATACTAAACCTCTTCTGTTGAATATCATAGAAATGGGTACAAAGGTTAGGGCACAGGAGCGGGATTTATTCCACATCCATTATCTTCATAACTTCAGTAATAACTTGTGTAACAATTCCTGGTACGTTGGGAAACGTATCATAATCAATGCATTGCATGATTTTACTAACTTGTTTTTCAGAGCAGGAGTTTGTACAGAAAACGGGGGCAAGACTATCAGCGGCATTCCGTCCGCTTAATGTGGTACCGAAGGTCGGAACTTCGAAGCAGTCCGGAATTTGATTTTCCTTCTCTCTTTCTCCATTTCGTCTATCCTAAATGCATGAGCACCTCGCCAGATGAGGCAAATGAGGCGCTGCCTCACCAGAAATATTTCGCCCGTGAAGAAAGTTTGTACATATATAAGATACAATACGCCTTTAATTGTGCATGCTGAATAGAACTCTGAAATTCTCATTGTGGTTCGTTAATTTTGTTAAAAAAAGGCTTTAAACAGAGAAAGAATCTTGAATTTATGAACCTTAAATGTGTAAAGTTTAAATGCTATTTCTGCAAAGAGGTTGAACCCAGCATATGCTGAGCGCCTAGAGAGGCGATCATCTGAGTCATATCTGTTACAACAGACAGGAGACGGCGCGGAGATGGAGAAAAATTGGTTCCCCAGATTTCCTCTATGGATTTTGAGGCGAAACTCGATCGCCGCTTAAAATCGACTAGTGACCGTGTTTCTACTTTTTATCTAATGGGAGCGGGCAGAGGAGAGGTTGGCAAAGCAGTTACTGAGGCGGCAATACAGTTCGCCTCAGTTAGTGAGAGCACATCTGTTCTTATAATGTATTATCAACAAAGCTTTTTCTTCGAAGTGTGCACTCTATTCTGTATTTGAGTGCTGACTTTTTGAAATGTGTTTCTCCTGGTCAGGCGTGAAATGTGCTGAGTTTTTCTTTCTTAGTATTATTACTCATAAATTTTGATTTATTAGTAATAATAAAATAGTTATTTTTAGAATTGAACTGATTAATAAAAGGCAAATTGAATGCATTGTGCTGGGGGGAAAGCAAATTTTACAGGCAGTTCTGATTTCTGCCATGTTAAAGTTACATTACCTGTTTTGACAAGATACATAGAAATGTACTTCCAGTTTGATTTCTCCTAGACACCGTTTCCACGAGTCAGGGCATTAAATGTGATCTATAATACATGAAGGGTGCAGCTTCAGAAACAGAGATGTTGCTTTTATTCTGGACTCAGAAACATTTTTCGAGAAAAGTAGTTCTTCTATTAAAATTATTTCCTTTGAATTTTTATAGGAGTGAACGGTTCGATTGTTGTTGTGAGTGATGCAATAACCACTCATTAACTATCGCCATATAAAGAAATTTAGCGCAAAAAGTGCGATTGTGCTCAGGAAGGACGATATGAAGTAAAACGGGTCAACCATTCTTCCTCTTTTTTTTTTTCCATAATATATACGTTTTCCCATCCGAAACTGTTTTCAGTGTTTTAACTCTCTCCCTTCCGCCGTGCTTGATGTCTTCCTATGCTTTTGTTGAACTATCATCGAATAATATAAATATATATATATATATATATATACATAAAATATACATAAGTACTGTATATACATCATATCGTATATCTACGAAATTTGGTTTTAGTTACTTTTCATAACATACATGTTATGTGCTGGTTCTTCGCCTCACTAGCATTTTTCTCCACGAACCGCCACTGCCTAAATGACGTCCTGCGTCCAGTTCGGCTTCTCTACCTAGAACATCCTTGATGTAAAGATAAGGGAAATTCATGAGTGGTCCCACGTTCCATTTCTTTCGACGCAATTAAAGAGCCGATCCCGTTTGGAATAAGAAATACCACCTAAGTCTATAACACCGTATTTACTGTATATCATCATCATTATCATCAACTATTATCAATCCACTGCTGGATGAAGATCTCCTAAATTACTTTCACAATTGTCTGTCTTAGGCCTGTCTCCTCCATGTCACTCCAGCATACTTTCGAATTTCATCCATCCATCTCCCATGGGGACTTCTTCTGGGTTTTTCCTGTTCCTTGGAATCCAGTCTAAAATTTTAGTTGTCCATCGGTGGTCCGTTCCTCTGGCAACATGTCCACCGCATTGCCATTTCAGTGATTTCACTCTGGTCATGATGTCGTCCACTCCTGTCATTTTCCTTATCCTCATGTCTCTGCTCCATACGTAAGCACTGGCAGGATGCATTGATTAAACATTTTTCTTTCGAGACATAATGGCATACTGCTCTTAAAAATTGTACCGTTTCTTCCAAAAGCTGTCCATTCAAGTTTTATACGCAGGTTAATTTCTTCATCAATGTGACCCTCACTCGATATCTGCTGCCCTAGATAAATGTAGGAATCATTTGGCTCCAGCTTTTATCCATCAATCAATAAATCTTCGTTTCTTGTAAAAGCATTGTATATCACTTTTGTCTTGTATATACCCCAATATAAATACTTAAGCGTTCAGTTGTTAGATTACGTACAATGAAAATATGAATTAGGGTAGCTGGAAAGACGTAAATTCCTCGCCCCGCTCCAACAGTAACAAGTTCCCTTAGGAAAGAAATTGAACCAAACTTAGGCAAACTGAAAGCACGAAACTTCTGGTACATTCGGATCGCAAGTTCTTGTATTTGTGTGATTTCTTTGTGGTTTAAACTAAACGGAAGAAGAAGTTCAAGTTTGTTTGTTTGAATTTCCTCTTAATCAACGAATAATTCATTCTGAATGTGTGTACATCAAATAGTCCCGTACAGCTTTCCAACTTTTGATGAGATTCCGATCAGTTGGTTTCTTGAAAATGCTGTACAAACAATCTCAGTTTGAATGTGCGTCCCCCATAGAGATGCATTGAGGTGTGACGTAAATATTGTCGAGCATTGTATATTTAGATACTAATGTACACTACTGAATTAATAATATACAATATTTACATAAGGCAGAAAGACAGATGTCGTGTCGCAATATTTTATGGTCTGTACCGGGCGTAAAATTGCTTGGTTACGCCTCTGGTACAGAGTTGGAAATAGGTCAAAAATTTTGGACCGGGGCCATGGACGTCACATAATTGGACACGATCCGTACCTGACACGGAAAATCTGCTTTGAACTACAAAGTCGAAACTCAATTTATAATTATGCATAATCATGCGTAATTTTGATACATAATCATATATACACCTGTATATACACTGTAAGTTCAAAAAGGCTCTTCGCAGTGGGTATTGTAGGTTACATAGAAATCATATAAAAGTATTACGGAAACGTATAATTTACTCACTTACAAAAAGTGTTGAAACTGTCGTCCTTCATATAACATAAGTGTTTTACACATGTTTATAAACATATCAGCGACAGTCAAAAATCCCTCCGCAGTAATATTAAGTCTGTTCCACTTAATTTTGATTCTGATACAGTAACCCTTATTGAATTAAGTAACTTGTTGTATGTTTAGTTTAAGTTTATGCAGTTTTCTTGATAATACAAGGTGTCCGAAAAGTATTTCCCTGATTACAAACGTCATTAATATCCCCTGTATGTACGTTACAGATGTGAAACTGGTGCCAAAATGTTGCAAAACTAACCAAGTTTTTTGTTGCAGGTTTCCGCAACGTGACTGTAGTGTAGCAGTGTCAGTGTCCAGGAAACGGGAAATGTTCACAAATTAGGAAAAAGCTCAGTGTGTCTGGTATCACGACACCCGGTCACCAATAACAGTGCAGAGGAACTTCCAAACAACGTATGGAAAGAAGCCGCCCGATGTCAAGAGCATTAAGTCGTGGTACGACAAGTTGAAGACCACAGGATCTGTTGCTGACTTAACGAGAACTGGCCGACCATCAACCTCAGCTAAAAGGGTGGAAGCAGTGAGACAGTCTTTTGTGCGAAGTCCCAAGAAATCAGTGCGTAGGACCTCACGTGAATTACAGATGCCAAAAAGTTCTGTTCATGATAAAAAGTTCTGTTCCTGATTTGTGAACATTTCCGGTTTCCTGAACACTGACACTGCTACACCACAGCCACGTTGCGGAAACCTGCAACAAAAAAACTTGGTTAGTTTTCCAACATTTTGGTACCAGTTTCACATATGTAACGCACATACAGCGGATATGAATGACGTTTGTAATCAGGGAAAGACTTTTCGGACACCCTATATATCTAGTTTCATAATAAGTGAAAGTTGGTGTTGCTGTGAAACATTTTCTGGCTCCTTAATGAGACGAAACAACTTACAGCATTCACTCTTCCTCTTTTTGTTTTCAACAAGAACATATCTGTTGGCATTGACATCTTTTCCAATCTCCTTAATAACAAATTCATCTATTTTAACAAATAAGGCATTAATTCCGAAACGAAATGCAATGGAACGGGATGTTAGAACGTCAAAGGAAAACCTGTGAATGCTCAATGCAAAAGACGCAATGTGGAAAGTAACTTTCAGCCTTACAATGTGACACGAGGGGTGTGAGAGAGTGAATCACCAGAAAAGCAGGCAACAGGAGTTTGCCAGTATCTCGCTCCCGACAATCGCACTGAAAAAAAAATGCAAAGAAAGTATCGTTTTACGATATGGTATCGTCGATGGGTGTAAACCTTCTTTGTTTTAAGAAAAAGACGGCGGTATTTTTGTATGAAAAATCAGTTTTCACTCCGCGGGCACCAGAGTCGAGCACAAAAGTCCACAGTATGCATTTTTCTTTGAAATATTATTTTTTCCTTTCAAAAAATAAAACGTAAATAAAACAGGGGTGAAATCGGGTCAGAAACACCTTGACCCGACCCATTTGACCTGCAAGAAATTGTCGACCGTTCACCCGCTGACACTTGACCCATTTCCATTTCTGCTCTGGTACTGAACTTACTTATCACAGCAATCCATTTGATGGCAAACGTTCTTCGGATTTGCATTGAGCAACAAATGTTATCTCTATATTTTGCATCGCAAATCTATGTCTATTTTCAAGGAACAATGACAAATGGGTGAGACCACTGAGTACTGAAGCTAAAGGAACGATGTGACATGACCAAATCGAAACTTACAACTGGTGAAAACCTTCTTTTGAAAGCCATGCAATCCGTAGACGCTGCCAATAGGCGTGAAAAATACGAAGTAAAACTTCAAACTCCGTAAAATATTTTTATTTTGTAAAGATGCTATTACTTTTTTGTTACTTTTCTTGGGCTTCGGATTCAAAGGATCCTTTTTCACTCACAAAATCGCAGTGAAGAGGCACAACACTCGTTAAAACTCAGTACAAAAATTTATTCGGCACAACTATACAGCTCTTATAAATAATTATTAACTCAGTGCACTTTACAACTGCACTTTCGCGCGAAAAATAATATCGCAGAAAGAAAAACAGGCTGGCCGCAACACGTCAACAGAACCGTATCAGCGACAACTGCAACGCGAACGGTGTATATACACGATATTGACAAAAGTCATCGGGCACCCCTTTAAAAGCAAATGAACGGATCCACTGCGTTGTTAAGATGCGCCGTACAGCTGCAAACGGTACATAAACAAGCTTACAGCTCACCGCGATCATATCGCACTGTGAGGTTGAGTGGAAATGTCCAGAGGGGAGAGAACTGACTTTGAGAAAGAAAAGTATGTTGGGTGTTATATTAGTGGGTTGTCCATAAGAGAAACCGAGAGGCGTTTAAACATACTTAAGTCAACTGTTTTGGATGTAGTGAATAAGTGGAAGACACATGGCGTGCCTGAAGCAGCAAAATGTACCGGCAGAACAAAGAAAATCAGTGATAGAGGACGTCGAAACCTCAGGAGAGTCGTTACAACTAATCGACGGAGTACTGCACTAGACCTCAGTGTACAGGTGAGTAAAACTGCTGGAACTTCGGTATGTACACGTACCATTCGCAGAGAACTACATTCCATAGGTTACCGTGATCGTGCCGCTGCTCATAAGTCTTTTATCTCCACTCGGAATGCTACTCGTCGTTTAGCATGGTGTAAAGAACATTTATCATGGACCGAAGATCAACGGAAACGTATCCTAAGGATTGATGAATCCAGATACACGATCCATCAGCCTGATGGCCAGGTGTGGTATTGCGGCAGCTGGGGGAACGCTCTTTACCACAGTGCACTGTTCCTACGGTCAAGTTTAGAGCTGGCAGTGTACTCGTGTGGGGGTGTTTTTCGTGGTATGGTCCCGGCCCATTGGTTGTGGCGGAAAACCTGTTAACCAGCTCGTCTACCTCGATATTCTGGACAATTATGCCCTACCAACTCTGTGGCAATACTATGGAACCCAGCCTTGTTGGTACCAGCAAGACAATGCACCGAGCCATAAAGTAAGGTTTCGAAATCGCTTTATTATTATTTATCATAAGAAAACATAAGAGGGAGACGTACAGTATTGGGCGTCTCACTGGGAAATAATACAAAACTGTTAAAACATGATGGTATATACACTGCAATGACAATGGGGATGAATAACAATTGCTGCAAGCAAAGCTTATTGAATAAAAATTGCAGAAGTGACAGAGAGAAACACATCGTGTCACATGACATTGGCTGGGCATGATTTACAGGATAACACAGGCGAAACAATAGTACACAATTAGAAAAAGAACAGCACAAACACCGCCGTGAAGGTAAAACATTACAAACATGAGATAAAAACACAGCGTGCACAATTGTGCAAGTTATTTAACGAGGGCGCCACAGCAACATAATACAGGCGGATTGAAAGTAAGTAACGTACACGAGTAAGCATGAAAATACACTGAGATGGCATTAGCATTCACAATTCAACGGTAGCGTGGATTGCACGAGTCGTAGAGTAGAGGAGGGGCATCAGGGTGCCACGGAACTCAGCAAAGGAGGTGTAGAATGTCCTAGGGTACTGATAGGTGTAGCAGTCCAGAATCAACCGCAAACCATGGAGCGGCCGGCGCCCAGGTAGCATAGAAGGTGGCTTCTCGACGACTGGAAGAAGCCGACTGGTACTCCAGGCGGAGTCGAGAAAGCAATCGATCTTGAAAATGGCACAAAAGTGCTGCGCTGGCCTGGTGTAAAGAGACCGGCGAGGAAACGCTGCGGAGTTGTTGAAGGTATACGTAAATAACGTGTTTAAGCAGCACGAAAAGATAGGCACATACTGACGGAAGAGGCGTAGGTGGATGAGCCCGCAGAAGAAGATGTCTGTAGGCAGTGAACGGAAGATCTTGAGAACAAGAGCGACTGGCAATCCGGAAAGCCTGGTGGAGGAGAGGCATCAGGATGGGACAGTAAAGGTAGACGTGAGAAACGTCTGCCTCCTGTGCGCAGAAGGAGCAGAGAGGGGAGAAGAGAAGAGACATGCGGAAGAGAAAATACGGAACAGGGAGGGGATTATGCAAAATGAGCCAGGAGGTATTAATTTCTAGAGGGGCAGATAAGGGTGAGCGGGCAGCGGCCCAGACAAGCGGAAGAGAAGCAGGGGGAACCTCCAGAATAGAAAGCAGTGAAGGGGTGGCAAAGTGCACTAGAAAACGATAAAGAGATTTAGAGGAGAGAGAGGAGAGAGGAAGAACCGAGTTTGTGAGTCGGAGGAAAAACGGCAGAGGAAGAGGGGCAGAAAAGACAGAGACGAGACCGGTGGGGGAGACAAGATCAGGGAAAAGCAGAAAGAAGTGCAGTTAGCAGAGAGTCATAGACCAAATGGGCGGATGGGGACGAGAGAATAGCAGGGGGAGGCCAGAGAAAGGGCGCCAGGATAGATCCGAGTTAGTGAGGTCTTGTACAGTTACTACACCTGCTCGGAGCCAAGAGGGGAATGAAAAACAGGGGAGATGGGGGGATGAACAAGGGAGTTGAAGAAGAGGGGTTCAGAAAGAAGCTCTAGAGTTGAAGAGGGAGGGAAGCGAATGAGGGGGAGAGAGCGAAAGTGAGTGAGGGCTTCAAATTATGCAGGTGGGAGTTTGGAGGGGGGAAGGACTGCAATCCATGAGAACTAAAGAAAGAAAGGAAAAATGTGGGTTACGCAAGGAGGCAAGAACGTCACGTACCTGAACTGCGGAAGCCACTGCAGCCGTGAAAAGGTGAATGAAGTTGATCACTCGGCTTGCTTTGTAGCACAGCGGGACATCAGGTAGGCCAGCACCACCATAGGAGGGAGGAGCACAGAGCTTGTGGACGTTAATCCAGTGATGACCCGCCCACATTACTCGAGTTAGGCAGCGTGTAACCTCCTGGAGACAGAAAAGCGGGGACGTAGATGCAATCCAAGAATGCTTGCAGATGGACAGAAGGTATGTCCTGGTGAGATTTGCACGCTGGTGGTAGGACGTACAGAACTGCGCACGACACCAGAATGCAGCTGTGCGGAGGAGGCGAGGATGGAGTTCCGAGCGAGTTGCACTGGATGTAACTTGTGGTGCGCCTAAGTGCACACCCAGGAAGCGTTGGGTAGTGGATGACCATGTGGCCCCCCATGGAGCATCCAAGCGATTGGACCACGACCCGCACCACAATCCAGTGCTCTTAGACGTATTCAGTTCAGCTGCAGAACATGAAGCATATGCGGAGAACAAACGACGAAGCAGTTGGAACTGTGAGTCGCTACGAATGCAGACGGTGATGTCATCTGCATAAGCAGAGTAAATGACTGAGTGATGCCGTGAGCTGGCAACTGGTGGTGGAAGTTGTGCTAGGAGAGATGTTTGCAGAGAGCGTAGAAAAGGCTCGACGGCAATCTCAAACAGTTGACCAGAAAGCGGGCAGCCCTGACGAACTCCCCGCTTGAAGGGAACATGTGCTGTGAGAAAAGATGCCGTCTTAACATGGAAAACGGCGTCCCGGTAGAGGGAGAGAAGAACGGAGACAAATTGTGGAGGAAAGCCAAAGTGTAGCAGGGTTTGTGTTAAATAGGCGTGTGAGATATTATCGAAAGCGGAACGGAGGTCTGAGGAAAGGAGAGCAAGAGGTTAAGAATGAGTCTTGGCAAGATGAATGAGATCGCGAAGAAGTTGAACATTGGAGGAAAGAGAACGGCCAGGAACAGTATAGGTTTGAGTGTCAGCAAGGATGTGAGGGAGGATAGAGTTTAGTCGACGGGAAAGAAGCTTATTATAGAGTTTATAATCTTGATTGAGAAGAGAAATGGGGCGCCAATTTCCCAAGTCAAGAGGGTCACCCCTCTTGGGAAATAGGACCACATGTGCGTCCGTGAAACTCCTCGGGAAGGGGAAGCAGTTAAATGCAGCAGAAAAAGCGGAGAGGAGAAAAGGCAACAAAAGAGGCAAGAACGCACGGTAAAAAGGAAAAGAGAGGCCGTCCGGACACGGAGCGGGGTTAAGGGAAGAGAAGGTGTCGGACACCTCCGTGGATGTGGGTGAAAGAGACAGGGTGTGAGCAAGATGAGACGAAACTTGAGGCAGGTTATTGAGAAGATGGGGAGAGCAGAGGGAGAAGGGGGAAGAGTTTCACTGAACTTGGTGGTATAGAACTGACGAACGTGAGAGCAAATCGCTGCCGAATCGGATGTGATTTCGCCAGAGGGGAGGCGAAGATGACGAAGTGAGGTAGAAGACTTACGTGCAGATTCCATTGATGTTAGAAAATCATAGGTGCATTCCTCCGGATTGAGATGTTTAATGCGCAGACGTAAAAGTGCTTGCTGCGCAAGAGGTTTCAGCAAAGCCTGGAGCTCCGCCTGATATGCTGGAAAAAGCGGATCTGATAACCCAATCAGTGTGAGCATCTGCCTGGCGTGATCGAGGCGCATCTGACTAGAAGTCTTCAAGGTGAAGGAAAGTTGCTTGATATGTAAGAGGAGCTGATGCTTGACACGAAGCCAATACGTCAAGGTACAGGGTGCGGAATGCAACCCAGCGCGACGAGCAGTGAGGAAAGAACGGACAGAGGCACAAAATTCAGGATCAGTGAGGAGATTGGAGTCAAATGTCCACGGACGTACAGTCCGAGGGAGTGACGCAGCAACAAACACTGTGAGGGTGACCGTGCAGTGGTCTGAGGAAGCAGTAGGTTGATGTTCCAACTCGGTAATAGACGCAAGAAGCGGTGTGGAAACGCAAACCCGATCCAAGCGTGCAGTTGATGGAAGCTGACTCCCAGACGAGCGCCACGTGTGTGAGGTCTCTTGTGGATGAAGGCGCCTATAAGCATCGGTGAAGGAGAAATCAGCAACAAGGTCATGGAGTAGTGCGACGAGATCCGTCCGACGTTCTCGTGACGAAGGAGAGCGATCCAGAGCCGGGTCAAGGGTGAAATTGAAGTCTCCACCCAAGAGCACACGATCCGAAGGTGAGACTTTCGAGAGAGCTTGACGGAGTTTGGTGAACAAGATGGATAAATTAATAGAGGTGCATGGAATATACACATTAAAGATGTGAAATCGAGCTCCGCCAACTGTGAAGGAGACTTGCTGGAGTAAATCTCGGCATACGTTCTGCACTGAGAGTGCAGTGAGGGTGGATCGGAAATGTTGATGTATTCCGATAGCAAGTCCACCGTGAGATGAGTAGCGGAAAGCATGATGGAACACATAATCGCTAGCACGCCAGCGAGTAACACAGAGTGGATGAATGGCAGTTTGTTTCTTGTAGTAGTAACAGATCGGCCCCGAGGGGCGAGAGGTCTTCCATTACAAGAGCATTCGCTAGGGGGCTAGCGAACCCTCTGCAATTAAGGGTCGTGACCTTGAATGGACTGGTCAGTCGTTGGTTGGAGGAGTCGCGGAGCAACTTTCAGGAGTTGTAATCGGTTTACGCAGCCAAAGGTCCATGAGTGGTGCAGGGGGTCATGTACAAACCCACGAATGTAATTAGCAATGCATCCGGCTTGCAGGAGCAGCGCGGGAAGAATGTCTTCGCGCTCTCGGAGGTAGTCATACGTCGACTCCAGGTTTGTGGTGTGGGTGCAAAACTGATAGTAATCTCCAAGATTGAGAGGTTCTGAAGGAGCACCACATTTGGAGAGTACACTTGAAAAGACCTCAAACGAAGGCGGAGACCCATCATCATCAGTGTCCCTTTCAATTTCTGTTGGCGCAGGAGAGAGAGAAATATCTCCTGAAGATTTGGTAGTACGGAACGGTTGCTCATCCGCAGAGGAAAATTTCTTCTTCTTCTTCCTCTTACGTTGGGTACCTGTACGAGTGCTAGAAATTCGTTTTCCAGGGAGCGACGATGCTCGGGAAGCTGACGCAGAGTCAGAGGAGTTATCGGCACCACCGTCACACTCGGAGACACCAACAGTGAAGACTGGTGGGAAACCAGCGGCGAAGTCTCCCGATGTTGCCACGGGATGAGGAGTAATAGGTGAGGTGAGCAGTGGAAATTGAAGGTGGGAGGTGAGATCAGCATCAAAAGACGCTCGTGGACGAGAGGCTGTAGATATACTTTTTGTGTAACTCGGCCCTGGTGCAGTTGGCACATTTGAAGACGGTGCAGGTCGAGAGCGAGATGTAGCAGGAGGCTGCTTAGAGGCGGTAGGCACTGTAGAAGCCGTGGGAGCTGGATACTCATTGTTGGGGCATCGAGCACGCTGATGCCCAAGTTCTTTGCAATTAGCACAGTGTTCTGATGTTAGCATGTCAATTCTGTAGGAGAGCTGCCCACATCGGACGTTTAGGATCCGTAGGAACTTACGGAGATGCTCCTCTGATGGAAAGATGAGTCGAACACTCCGGCGAAAACTACGAACATTCTTATTTACAGGATCCTTGGGCGCAGCTTAATGTGTGATAACAGGACCAACAATCTTACCACACTTACTAAGTGCAGTACATATAATCGCATCCGAGATTTCGGGGGCACCGGATGCAAGGAGACCTGAACAGGGCGCCTGGCAATCGGTTCAGCTTCCAGGTGGTGGTCTCCCAGGTCAAGACCAAAGTTTAGAAGCGTGTCTGCATGCTCTTTGGATGTGAAATAAACAATCACCGTCCGCGGCCGGCGGGTGAGGTGAGTAATGGCTCCGGCTGGAAGAAAAGCAAGGAGCGTATCACAATAGACTTTCAGCGGTGTATTCGGAAGAGCATCTAGGCACACTCCCAACTCGCGGGTGGAGTGAAGTTCCTGGGCAGCGGGTGAGAAGTGCGGAACGTCCAATTGAAGTGAGTCACCATGTATCTGGACATGGGCATCTGCAAGGGGAAGGCGAGTCGATTGCGTCGGTAGGGACGCACCTGAGGTAACGCTAGAATAAGAGCGGGAAGGCAATCCTCCATTGGAAGGCAGAGGTGCAGCGCTGGATGAAGGAGCTGACACAACGCTGGGCAAGGCTACCGAGGGCAGAGAAGCAACGCCCTCATAGATATCCATTACGTCATCGGCAGCATCAGGAACGAACGTCATAACCTCACCACCAGGAGGTGTGGTGGAGTCAGAGAGTTGAAGCGTAGAAGAAGAAGAGCAATAGGCATCAGGAGGAGGACGGTATTCCCTATCATCAAGGACGGACGCTGATTGGTTTGCTCCGTCAGAGATAAGGATCGACGTAGTAGGAGAAGCTGTGACGAGAGCGGGAATGCTGCTCTTATCAGCAGTCGCCATCGCCGATGGCGAGGCCTAATTTAGTAAAAACGACCAACTGGTCGAGAAAATAAAGTGCTGATAGCTAATTGAAAATAGTACTCACCGACTCGGGAGATGTCTTAAATGAAAGATACCACCTTCGTCTTGAAGGCACGCACAAAAGTTAAACGACAGAGCACACAAAACACACTCAGTAGACGGCGAAACACGGAACTCAAAACAGACACGACTTACGTCCCATAAAGCAAGGTTTCAAAATCGCTTTATTCTAATTTATCATAAGAAAACATAAGAGGGAGACGTACAGTATTGGGCGTCTCACTGGGAAATAATACAAAACTGTTAAAAACATGATGGTATATACACTGCAATGACAATGGGGATGAATAACAAATGCTGCAAGCAAAGCTTATTGAATAAAAATTGCAGAAGTGACAAAGAGAAACACATCGTGTCACATGACATTGGCTGGGCATGATTTACAGGATAACACAGGCGAAACAATAGTACACAATTAGAAAAAGAACAGCACAAACACCGCCGTGAAGGTAAAACATTACATACATGAGATAAAAACACAGCGTGCACAATTGTGCAAGTTATTTAACGAGGGCACCAAAGCAACATAATACAGGCGGGGTGAAAGTAAGTAATGTACACGAGTAAGCATGAAAATACACTGAGATGGCATTAGCATTCACAATTCAACGGTAGCGTGGATTGCACGAGTCGTAGAGTGGAGGAGGGCCACCAGGGTGCCACGGAACTCAGCAAAGGAGGTGTAGAATGTCCTAGGGTACTGATAGGTGTAGCAGTCCAGAATCAATCGCAAACCATGGAGCGGCCGGCGCCCAGGTAGCATAGAAGGTGGCTTCTCGACGACTGGAAGAAGCCGACTGGTACTCCAGGCGGAGTCGAGAAAGCAATCGATCTTGAAAATGGCACAAAAGTGCTGCGCTGGCCTGGTGTAAAGAGACCGGCGAGGAAATGCTGCGGAGTTGTTGAAGGTATACGTAAATAACGTGTTTAACCAGCACGAAAAGATAGGCACATACTGAAGGAAGAGTTGTAGGTGGATGAGCCCGCAGAAGAAGATGTCTGTAGGCAGTGAACGGAAGATCTTGAGAACAAGAGCGACTGGCAATCCGGAAAGCCTGGTGGAGGAGAGGCATCAGGATGGGACAGTAAAGGTAGACGTGAGAAACGTCTGCCTCCTGTGCGCAGAAGGAGCAGAGAGGGGAGGAGAGAAGAGACATGCGAAAGAGAAAATACGGAACAGGGAGGCGATTATGCAAAAAGAGCCAGTGGGTATTAATTTCAAGAGGGGCAGATAAGGGTGAGCGGGCAGCGGCCCAGACAAGAGGAAGAGAAGCAGGGGGAACCTCCAGAATAGAAAGCGGTGAAGGGGTGGCAAGGTGCACTAGAAAACGATAAAGAGATTTAGAGGAGAGAGAGGAGAGAGGAAGAACCGAGTTTGTGAGTCGGAGGAAAAACGGCAGCGGAAGAGGGGCAGAAAAGACAGAGACGAGACCGGTGGGGGAGACAAGATCAGGGAAAAGCGAAAGAAGTGCAGTTAGCAGAGAGTCATAGACCAAATGGGCGGATTGGGATGAGAGAATAGCAGGGGGGAGGCCAGAGAAAGGGCGCCAGTGATAGATCCGAGTTAGTGAGGTCTTGTACAGTTACTACACCTGCTCGGAGCCAAGAGGGAATGAAAAACAGGGGAGATGGGGGGGATGAACAAGGGAGTTGAAGAAGAGGGGTTCAGAAAGAAGCTCTAGAGTTGAAGAGGGAGGGAGCGAATGAGGGGGAGAGAGCGAAGGTGAATGAGGGCTTCAGAATATGCAGGTGGGAGTTTGGAGGGGGGAAAGGACAGCAATCCATGAGAACTAAAGAAAGAAAGGAAAAATGTGGGTTACGCAAGGAGGCAAGAACGTCACGTACCTGAACTGCGGAAGCCACTGGAGCCGTGAAAAGGTGAATGAAGTTGATCACTCGGCTTGCTTTGTAGCACAGCGGGACATCAGGTAGGCCAGCACCACCATAGGAGGGAGGAGCACAGAGCTTGTGGACGTTAATCCAGTGATGACCCGCCCACATTACTCGAGTAAGGCAGCGTGTAACCTCCTGGAGACAGAAAAGCGGGGTCGTAGATGCAATCCAAGAATGCTTGCAGATGGACAGAAGGTATGTCCTGGTGAGATTTGCACGTTGGTAGTAGGACGTACAGAACTGCGCACGACACCAGAATGCAGCTGTGCGGAGGAGGCGAGGATGGAGTTCCGAGCGAGTTGCACTGGATGTAGCTTGTGGTGCACCTAAGTGCACACCCAGGAAGCGTTGGGTAGTGGATGACCATGTGGCCCCCCATGGAGCATCCAAGCGATTGGACCACGACCCGCACCACAATCCAGTGCTCTTAGACGTATTCAGTTCAGCTGCAGAACATGAAGCATATGCGGAGAACAAACGACGAAGCAGTTGGAACTGTGAGTCACTACGAATGCAGACGGTGATGTCATCTGCATAAGCAGAGTAAATGACCGAGTGATGCCGTGAGCTGGCAACTGGTGGTGGAAGTTGTGCTAGAAGAGATGTTTGCAGAGAGCGTAGAAAAGGCTCGACGGCAATCGCAAACAGTTGACCAGAAAGCGGGCAGCCCTGACGAACTCCCCGCTTGAAGGGAACATGTGCTGTGAGAAAAGATGCCGTCTTAACATGGAAAACGGCGTCCCGGTAGAGGGAGAGAAGAACGGAGACAAATTGTGGAGAAAAGCCAAAGTGTAGCAGGGTTTGTGTTAAATAGGCGTGTGAGATATTATCGAAAGCGGAACGGAGGTCTAAGGAAAGGAGAGCAAGAGGTTCAGAATGAGTCTTGGCAAGATGAATGAGATCGCGAAGAAGTTGAACATTGGAGGAAAGAGAACGGCCAGGAACAGTATAGGTTTGAGAGTCAGCAAGGATGTGAGGGAGGATAGAGTTTAGTCGACGGGAAAGAAGCTTAGTATAGAGTTTATAATCTTGATTGAGAAGAGAAATGGGGCGCCAATTTCCCAAGTCAAGAGGGTCACCCTTCTTGGGAAATAGGACCACATGTGCGTCCGTGAAACTCCTCGGGAGGGGGAGCAGTTAAATGCAGCAGAAAAAGCGGAGAGGAGAAAAGGCAACAAAAGAGGCAAGAACGCACGGTAAAAAGGAAAAAGAGAGGCCGTCCGGACCCGGAGCGGCATGGGGGTTAAGGGAAGAGAAGGTGTCGGACACCTCCGTGGATGTGGGTGCAAGAGACAGGGTGTGAGCAAGATGAGACGGAACTTGAGGTAGGTTATTGAGAAGATGGGGGAGAGCAGAGGGAGAAGGGGGAGGAGTTTCACTGAACTTGGTGGTATAGAACTGACGAACGTGAGAGCAAATCGCTGCCGAATCGGATGTGATTTCGCCAGAGGGGAGGCGAAGATGACGAAGCGAGGTAGAAGACTTACGTGCAGATTCCATTGATGTTAGAAAATCATAGGTGCATTCCTCCGGATTGAGATGTTTAATGCGCAGACGTAAAAGTGCTTGCTGCGCAAGAGGTTTCAGCAAAGCCTGGTGGTTTGACGATAATTCCGTATCGTGTGTGGACTGGCTAGAACAGAGCCCTGATCTTAATCCCATAGAGCACCCATGGGATGAATTAGAGCGCCGCACAAGAAGTTTGGAACCAAAACCTACTACTAAGCAACAGTTAGCGGCAACATTATGTACTGAATGGAAGCGCATACCTATCGTTGCGTTCCTAAACCTTGTCGAAAGCATGTCTTGAAGGATCAGTGCGTGCAATAAGGCCAAATGTGGACCGACATCGTCAATAAATGCTATGTTGTGTTCCTGTTCTAGGTGTCCGGTGACTTTTGTCAATATAGTGTACATGGCAGGTTAGCCAGATGAAAATTTTGATTTAGAGCCATACAATACTGGGAAAAAGACAAAGAAAGCCGAACATTTTTAAAACATATTTTTCATACTCACATCATATGAAAAGCTCTAGATCCAGTTTATTACTATCATCCTCACTGGAACAAATGGAACGTACAGCATGAACCTTGTAAGATGTTAAAGTCTTTCAGCATGTTTGCCGATGGAGTGAAGTCGGTGCAACATTCGTTTGAAAGCAATAGTTCTGCTCTGATTCTCACAATAGCATCAAGAAAATTCAGTTGCGTTTTGTATTTTGTTTTTATTTTAAGTGTAATGGCAAGAGAGAATATCCTCTCCACTACAACATTACTAACGGGGGTTATGAAATCGGGAAGGTCAAAAGCAGCAAGCTCTTTAAATTCCCGATGTTGGAGCACGTGAACCCAAAACTGTACCTGTCTGTAGGGAGTCCATCTTTCTTGAACAGAGCTTGTTTTCAATTGACAAAACCCATTTTTCTGTATTGTTCTTCAATAGAGCTGACGTTGTTTTCTGCAAGGTGTATAAAGAGTAACTCTGAAAACGCGGTCCTTGAAACTTGATTTAAAATGACATTTGGGTTCAATTTTGATAGATTTTGAAATACACTGACGGAAAAAAATCCCAACACCACAAAAAAATAGTTGTAGAAGAATGAAATGGCGGCAATACATTTGTATAGGTAACATATTTAATCGATTAAGGTTTCAAGATCACAGCTTAATGTAAGCGCGAGAAGAGCCATTTAAATGGGAAATGCTGGTACATTAATAACTGGTGTAACCGCCAGAATGTTGAATGCAAGCACGCAAACGTTCATGCATTGTGTCGTACTGGTGCTGGATGTCAGTTTGTGGGATGGAGTTCCATGCCTGTTGCACTTGGTCGGTCAATACAGGGACGGTTAATGCTGGTTGGGGGTGACGCTGGAGTTGTCCAATGATGTCCCATAGGTGCTCGATTGGAGAAAGATCTGGTGATCTAGCAGGCCACGGCAACATGTCGACACTCTGTAGAGCATGTTGGGTTACAACAGCGGTATGCGGGCGAGCGTTATCCTGTTGGAAAACACCCCTGGAATGCTGTTCAGTGTGTCTCGGCCGCAGACAGGTTGGTTGCAGGCGCTCACCTGGCATCCTTCTAACCAACAAACGGCCATCACTGGCACCCAGGCAGAACCGACTTTCATCAGAAAATACAACAGATCTCCACTCCGTCCTCCAATGAGCTCTAGCTTGACACCACTGACGTCGCAAATGGCAGTGGTTTGGAGTAAGTGGAATGCACGCTACAGGGCGTCTGTCTCGGAGCTGTCCTTCTAGTAACCGATTTGTTACAGTTCGTTGTGTCACTGTGGTGGCAACTGCACCTGGAATTGCTGCCGCAGACGCGGTACGATGCGCCACGGCCATACGCCGCACACGGCGGTCTTCCCTCTCAGTAGTGCCACGTGGCCGGCTGAAACCCAATCTTCTTGAGGCAGTACCTTCCCTTGACCACCGCTGCCAACAATCATGCACAGTGGCTACATTCCTGCCAAGTCGTTCTGCGATATTGCGGAAAGAAATTCTACCTTCTCGTAGCCCTATTACAGGACCTCGTTTAAACTCCGTGAGCTGTTGATAATGGCTTCTTCGTCTTTTTAAAGGCATTCTTGACTAACATCAACACACTACGTCGAATCTCAACGATAACTAACGCTCACGAACGTTACAGCACGTATTTACAGCAAACCTGCTTTGCATGTTCCGAGGGGCGCTACTAGCGTCACACGTATGCGACGAGCGCGAAATCTGCATAGACGTCATCTTACAGATGTACTCTCACCGCCTACCAACTGTCGTTTATCTAACACAACCCCTTCTTGGTGTTGGGATTTTTTTCCGTCAGTGTATATCTCTCGCCGGGGGAAGTCCACGTGAGAGTTTCTTCTAGCATACATATACATCTTTCTTCGACATTTTGTATTTCTAGATGAGCCTCAGTACTGTTGTTCTTCTGCAGGAACGTGCAACATTCTGTTAAATATTTAATACTAAAATCAACTTGAATATTTTTTCCAGCCTATTGGCATCATACAGTATACTCTGAAGTCTCTTCTGGTGTAAGAATTTTTCTTGGTACAGTTCATAAGGATCAGCTTTCACTTGCTGAAAAAGGTTGTTCAGTGTTTCAAATCCCTGTACAACAGGTGTCGTGAACACAAAGAACAAGGAATTTTTGTAGTCTAGTATCATTTCCTTTAACATTCTCGCTTTGAATTTTGTGACAAACTTTGTTTGGGCTAATTCAGCAGAAATGAAATAACCCATTAGCTCTTCCCAGTTCATCATAATATTAAACATAGCCTGGAACTTTGAGTCAACTGTCAATCAAAGTTTAAACCGCGTAGATTCCGATTTCTGTCGTTAAAGTGTTGCCATTTTGGAGCAAAAATAACTTTTCTAAAAGAAAATTATTGTAAAGGAGGATGGTAAGTAATTTTCGCACAACTAGTGTAAAAAACCGGAAAAAGGCCAAACAAGCCAAATCAATTCTCTGACCCCAACTAAACTGAAACAAAGGTAGATTTCGGGAATTTGGCGTCAAAAAGCCAATATGGCAACCCTAATATATATATACTGTCCCTGTTGGAATTTGAGATCTATCCATGTGTTACCTAAGCGTTTGTAGGGGCAGAACTTCCGGTTTCTCTGATCTTCTCTTCCCGGAGGGAAGAGAAGATCATTCAACAATGCAGCGGCACCGATGAAATTTAACCTCGTGGAGGGAAGCAGAGGGTTTTAAATTATTCCCCCTAATTGTTAAAATTTGCCCCGTCCTTTATAATTTTTTTTTGCTGAATTTTTACTTCGGGTTTATTTAAACTATGCGAAAATGAAATAATGGAGGAAACTTCGGGTTTATTTACACAATAAAACTTCCTCAAAAATTACATAAAGTTAAACAAAAAATGTATGTAATTTTTGAAAATATGTATATATGTACAAAATTTTTGAGAACATATGCTTTTATGTGAAAATATTTATTTACCTAAAAGTCCGTTCCCTAATTAATAATTTCTTTGTCCATTCAATGTGTAACCACCTCCAACCGCGCGCGTGAAATGAAGTGTGGATTACAACCGCGATTTTGGTGGCATCCGCTTTTCTCTTTTATTCCTAGAGGGCATATTATCAGTATTATTTCACATCTGATAATACAACCTTCTTATTTCTGGTTAAAAGACGTTGAGATTACAGTCGATACTTTGGAATACTGCTCTTCTTCTCCACATAGTTGTCGAGTTTTTGGACCTGTAAGTGACACTCATTCAGCAAGCAGAAAACCAAATCTTGTTATAACGGTAAAAAAAAAATTGAAAGACAATTTTCTCGACTTGTTTCTCAGTGCAAATTGCATCTTTTTCTTGCACGGTGTTCTCGATGAAATATTGGTGCACTTTGCACCCGAGTTCAACATGTAGCGACAAATTAAGAAAAAGGAAATCGCTTCCAAACAACTAAGTTTTAGGGTGATTCCGTTAAGTAAAAGGAAATTTCGAGAACGATGAAAATAAATGTCGGATGAAATCGCAGCCAACACTATCCAGTCCTCCCTCGCAGTACCTTTCTCTTGATTGGGGGACAGATAAAAGAAAGAATCACCCCCTGTCACTGGAAGCTCCGCCCGAAGCTAGTCTGTGATGCTGGCCTGATGGATTCGTCAATTAAGGTTAACCGAGAACATCAAAAGGAAGCCAGCGATGCTCCCCCAAATCCCAGAGGATTTTTACTGGCAACAAAGACCGATCTCCCGTTACTACATTTTATGACGTCATCATAACCTTGAGTCGAAGGCATCCTTGTTCTGCAAAGGAAAAAGAAATTGAATTTAAGCAAAAAGATTAGATTAACTGATGGAAGATGTGGCAGCTTGATAAGAAAGAGAAGCGTAAGCAGAAAGAGAACGAGCTCAGGGGAAAAATAAAAAATCCGATCAACTGCCAAAAAGCGCGACTTTCTTTAAAAGTGAAATTGCTTTAACTTTTTCGGTTTTTACTGAAATCGGGAGCAGTGGGATCAAATTCTGTAACTTTATTATATAATCACCGAAAATCACTTTCAATGGAATCCAAAGAAGTAATTCTGGCGGCAAGAAAACGCAAAGCCAATTTACTAAATCGTTTTTATTAATAACGCATACTTTTTAGGTCTGCCAAAAATCCATTTACGTTCGGTTTTTATGCCGTTTACACAGCTTATCGACGTTTTTATTTTTCCTATGTGTTCTTCTTTGCGCCTTTCCTGTTTATACCAAGCATTCATCTCTTAACGCTTCTTTGTGTTCCCCGCTGGCTCTTTATGTATATTTTACAAAAAGTCAATGACCCTGGTCCATAAGTAAGAGCTGTAAGTATTCATTTATTAATAATTTTTTTAAGACATAATGCTAAATTGCACTGTTTCTTCCAAAAGATGTCCAACCAAATTTTATACACTCATACATTTCTTCCACGGCCTTTGCCTGATATGTGTTGCCCAAAATAAATACAACGAATATCCATAATACACTGGTGTGCAAAAATTAAGGACGAAGAGGAGAAATTAGCATAACAACGGAACGAGCAGGCAGAATGGACCGAAGGACCACTCAGGAGCTAGACTAGGATCCGGTACGGTAGTGCATGCGCATATATGCAGCATTACGGGGATCGGGGGGGTCGGAAGGGTATAAAGCACATGGGCGGTGTACGCTCAGGAATTCGGTGAAAGCTATTGCACGGTGTACATCGGTTTGAACGACGTCGAGTCTCTGCCACCGTGTGATATTGCCAACAGGCAATCCAGTAGACGACATCTGGATGACTTTACCCGAGGTCGCGTCATTGGGAAGTTAGAAGAAGGTCGAAGTGCGACTGGTGCGGTTGAGGAGTTCGGGATTTCTCACAACATCGTTTCACGGGCTTGGAGAGCATTTCAAACGACAGGAACAGCTGTCCGAAAGTTTAGCAGTGGTCGTCCACGAGCAACCACGGCGGCGGACGATAGGTATATTTTCCTACATGCGAGAAGAGACAGACAGAAGACAGCGGGAGAAGTCGCAAGGCACATGCAACAGACAACTGGACGTCCGTTATCGCGTTTTACCGTGGCCAGGAGGCTGCACAAAGGTGGTGTATTTGCACGACGACCAGTACGGTGTGTGCCATTAACGCCTGCTCATCGGAGACGGCGGTTTCTGTGTTGCCAGGAACACAAGAACTGGACACATCAGCAATGGGGTCGAGTTCTCTTTACGGATGAGAGCCGATTTAGTCTGACGAGCGATTCTGGACGTATACACATCTGGAGAGAGTAGGAAATACGCAATCACACCTCCAACATCATCGAAAGGGACCGGTTTGGAGGTGGCGGAGTTCTCGTTTGGGGCGGTATCATGCTTGATAGCCGTACTTACCTCCACATCTTCCAAGGAGGTTCAGTCACTGGTGTCCACTATTGTACCCAGGTTCTCCTGCCTCACGTGCGTCTGTTTAGAGGTGCTGTGGGTCCTGAGTTCCTCTTCATGGACGACAACGCTACAACTCATCGTACAGTGGCTGTCCCAGAGCTGTTGGAGAGTGAAGATATTCAACGCATGGGTTGGCCTGCAAGTTCCCCGGACTTAAATCCAATTGCATACGTGTGGGACCTTCTCAGGAGACGCTTGGCAGCACGTCACCAGCCGCCAACAACGATAGCGCAGCTGCGATTGGCGCTACTAGAGGAATGGGCCGCGATGCCTCTACAGCTCCTTGACAACCTCGTCCTCAGCATGGACAGACATTGTAAATCCTGCAACGCAGTCAGGGGTGATAATATCCCCTACTAAAGACTGGATTTTTCTTGGCAGCCGCCTGTCACATGGACGTTTCTGTCTTCTGTCCAGTTGTGCTCGAAGCTACCTTTTCAATAAAGTGCCTTTGTATCCTTTGGATTCCTTGTTTGGACGGTTTTGCTCAGTTGTTCCATATTCTTACATCTTGTGGATCTTATGGTATGATTTAAGTCGATGTGGAGCACTTCTGCATGACGTTACATTCGAAAAACCGTCTCGTCCTTAATTTTTGCACGCCAGTGTATTATTACCACCTGCTTAATACGATGTTGATCGTATACGTGCCACCAAAACAGCTCTTATCCGGCGAGGAATGGACGATACAAGATTTCCAAAGGTGTCTTGTGTTATCTGGTGCCAACACATAACCAGCAGACCATTTAAATTTTGTAAGTTACACGGTTGAACCGCCGTGTGCAAACCACAGATGCTCGATTGGATTGATATCTGGGGAATTTGGACGCCATGCCACAGTGTTCAGAATGTTTCGGAATGGTTCGCCGTGCAAGAGGGAATCTTTCACAGTGTAGCTTAGTCGGTTTGAGCAACTCACGCCAGAGCGAGGAGACGCAGGTTCGATCTACGTCACCGACAAATTTCTGTGTTTTCACATTGGCGCCCGAATGTAAAAAGTAAAAATGGATCTACTGGCTCTTGTGTTCCTCGAAAAAATGTATGATATTTTTTCCACACATAGTCTCAAATTAATGAGATTCCTTGTTCGCTTCAAAATAAAAAAAAATAATTAAGATGATGTGACGTACTACAGAGGTGAAGCACGTGTCAAGACGACAAATATGCAGCGATACATTCCGTCGGTACAGCTTAGTCGGTTAGGACAGCTGGTTCCGGAGCGACGAGGTGCTGGTTCGGTCCCCGTTACTGGCAAGTTTGTGTTTTCACATTGGCGCCGGAATGTAAGAATGGATGCACTGGGCGTTAGGTTGTGTTATGTTCCTTGCATACATCGTGTGGAATTAACGAAAGGTTCCTTCTTCGCTTCCAAAAAAAAAATGTAGAGTGATGATGTGACGTTTACAGAGGTGAATCACTTGTCACAATGACAAATCTTCAGCGATACATTCCGTCGGTGTAGTTTAGTTTGTTAGAGCAACTCACTCCGGAGTGAGGAGACGCTGGTTCGACGACAAATTGCTGTGTTTTCACATATTACCAACGCATTATTAATTACATTTTTCTAATTAATTACAAGATGGAGCTGTATCATAATATAAAAAATAGTATGACCGACTGGTAGGCATGCAGGTTTTACAGACACCACTTTTTATGTCACTCAAAGTGTTTTTATAACATTTCCGAACTGAAAAACGCATAAAAATAGAAAAAATAATCAGAAGTTAAAAACTGATGGAAAATTCCTTCACTTAGAAGCGATTCGTACGAACATTTTGTATCATAGTTTGAGTTTCCAGGAAGTGACCATGTCCAGCCGTAAGGTAAATAACTGCCGGCTCAGTGAAAGTATTGAGTTTCACTTTAGCGGATTGAGTGAAGCGATCTGATATTGAACATTTTTTTATATTTTTATTGCTAGTTGAGGGGACTCTTCGTTATTACTATTATTATTATTATTATTATATATTAGAGATTCCACCTCTTCCTGAGGTTTTTATTCTCTTCCTTTCGGCACGAGTTCGACGTACCAAGTCTGGGAAGTGGTATTTCCTTTCTCTTAGTTGTCCAGGAACTTCCTTACTAGCCTACAACTGTTCGGAATAGCTGTCTTCTATAGTTCCTTGTAGCTGTTTGGTTGAAGGCCTAGTGTCTGTATAGAGCTGTGAATGGTCTTAGGTACAACTCCTGTGGCTGATATTACTATGGGGACGGTTTGTGACGCAACATTTCCTTGACTTCGTATCGTAAGTCGTTATACTTTGACAGCTTCTCTCCGTGCGTCTTCTGGACGTTGCACGTGTTGAGCACGGCTATGTCAATGAAGTATGTTGACTTCTTCACCTTGTCGACCAGGAAGATGTCGGGCGGATTGTGGAGGATGGTCTTATCTGTCCTAGTACATCTTGTGGGTGTTGTTCTGTAGGAGTGTTGTTGGCTCATACTTGTAGTAAGGGACAGGCTCAGTTGTAATGAGGTTTTGCTTTCTTGGCAATCTCTGATGGACAATCTTGGCGACTTGATTGTTCCTGTTCGTGTACTCTGTTTGTGTGAGAACTCTACACCCTGCTGTGATATGCTGGACGGTCTCTGGCGCTTGATGACATTGCCGACATGTGTCGCTTTCCACTGACGTCTCCTTCGGGATATGTTTCCGGTAATTTCTGATGTGCCGCCCGGGTGGCGCAGTGGTCTAAGCGATGGCCTCTGATCATTCGTCCGAAAGCGGTCAGGGTTCGACTCCATGTGAGGTATGGATGTTGTGTTTGTCTTACGGTACTGGTTCTCTCCCTTCCCTGGAACTAGTGGCCCTAATTTTTTTTTTTTTTTTTGATTGAAGGTTTAACGACCACCGTGAGCAGCTCAATGGGCTATAAGCAGTCGCCCGTCCCTAATTTAGGGTCACTGGTTCCAGGGAAGGGAGAGAGCCAGTGCCGTAAGACAAACACAACATCCATGCCTGACCGGGATTCGAACCCGGACCCCTTACGGACGAATGACCATAGGCCAGCGCCTTAGACCACTGCGCCACTGGGGCGGCGTGGCCCTAAATTAAAGACGGGCGACTGCTTATAGCCCATTGAGTTGCTCATGGTGGTCTTTAAACCTCCAATAAAAAATAGTTTCTGATGTTTACAACTTGAAATTATTATTATTAACTTTTTATTTTTTCGTTTGAGCATTTTTCTTTACTTCAGTTATTTTTTTTAGCATTCTTAATTTATTTTTTTTAGTTTTTAGTGTTTATGTTCTTTTTATCACCTATTATGATTATTAAGTTCTCTTTATTTTCGACTTAATCTTTTATAAATTATTATTTTTTTCGGTATGTTTAATTTTTATCAGCTACAATTATTTGAAATAATTGGAGAATATTTTTCTTAATACCTCCACATGGGTCGATTTTTGGCTACATTTGACGTAATTCTCAGGAAGAGGGCAAGGAGTGAGTCTTTCCTGCTTTCGAGAATGTGAAATTCGATATTGTATTTTTTTATTCCACGAATTTTTTTAATCGCTAGCGGCCTATCCGATGGGCTAGTGGTCAGAGGCGTTAGCCTTTGGCTAATCGTGAAGCTGCTCCTGGAGCTCAGTCGTGAGATGGCACGGACGGGGTCGTTTGCCTTATATCCAGGCTGTCCTTCACAGATTTAGAAGCTCAGTACATTTCGTAAACCCAGAAAAAAAATCGGTTTAAGGAAATTAAAAAACTTTCCAATAACCCAGCATTTTGCAGGCCTAGTTTCACTCTCTTCCTCAAAAATATATTTGCAGTTCTCGGTAACAACATTTTGAAACGAATCTATCTCTCGTATGAGTTTGGTATTTGCGAAAACTTGTACACTAGTCCATGCGCAGACAGCAGCAAAGCGCTTTCTGCAATCGGAGCTTCAACGTGAGTCTTGTTATTATTTTCGTTCTAAGAAAAGCCCTGGAAGTCGTACAAAAGAAACAATTTCGCTTCCTTCGGATTGCCTATGTTGAGGGGTTAACCCATTTATCCACTACATGATCTTTAAAATGCGCTGTCATACTATTCTCCTCTCGTCTCAGGTACGTGAAGTAATCACAGAAACTGCAGGGTTACCTTATGAGGATTGGAATTCCCTCATCTGCTTAGGATGGAACATCTAACAAAGCTCTCTGTGCGCACTGCGTCTCGAAAATTCCGATCAATTTCGCTTCTTCGTTTTTCTTTCATTCCTTATTGTCAGGCAAGAACTGTTGCCTGTTTTTCTTAGTTGCTACACTATTGTGCCCCAGCATGGGAAATCGCCATACAAAGAACATCCTTGATTTCTGTCTGTTCATCTGGTATCTGAACGCCACTCTTCTCTTCTTTTCGAGCTTCTCCGTCTCTTTTTGCTTCCTGCTTCCGCGAGAATGAAAAAAATGTTTTGGCTGTAAGCCCAAAAAGAAACCAGTTACATTTCCTTGATAATTTAAGGGAAGCAAATGCTGCTAGACCTTTTCTGAAGGAAGTGTAATTTACGAAATTTCCTTAGAGCATCACGTAGTTTTTCCGAAAGTTGTTCGAACTGCAGGTTTTGTGTGACTTCATGCTTTGCGCTGAAAAGTATTCGATCAATAATTCTTAGAATCACTTAAATGCTTATAACAGGAAAAATGAAAAGGTTTCGTCCACTGAAAAAACACTACCGTCTCATCACGATTATTTAATGATAAAAGATGACACATATTTACGATTAAAACCATTAGTGTTTTCGAGTCTATTTTTATGTGTAAGTGCAACCATAACGTATAATCACCCACATGTGAGGACGCTCACCCCGTCCTCAGATGTGGGTGGTTATACGTTATGGTTGCACTTATATACAAATAGACTAATGTTGCATTTGGGTGCATTTCGTCAAAATCATTGCTCATATGTTGCTACTGTAAGACGGTAGTGTTTTTTTGTAAGACGGTAGTGTTTTTTGTAAGACGGTAGTGCCTTTTTTGTAAGACGGTAGTGTTTGTTTGTAAGACGGTAGTGTTTTTGTAAGACGGTAGTGTTTTTTGTAAGACGGCAGTGTTTTGTTGTTAGACGGTAGTGTTCTTTTGTAAGACGATAGTGTTTTTTTGTAAGACGGTAGTGTTGTTTTGTAAGACGGTAGTGTGTTTTTTTTTGTTAGACGGTAGTGTTTTTGTAAGACGGTACTGATTTTTCAGTTCATTTAGCACGAAGTAATTTATTATTCTAGGTTTCGTCCAGTATTTTATTTTTTAATTTCCGAATACGCATTGGAAAACATAAAGTCTTAATTTTATGTAAGTGGCAACATTGTACTTCCTGTTATACATCATTGATGACACTATGCCTGTACTATCGAATACACGAGTGACAAAATGTGGTAATATTTTCGTCGTCATAGTGTATCACATCAAATGACATTTACTGGGAGAAGCACTAAGGTGCTATAAAAATTGGAAAACGTTTGGCTGTTCATCCTCCGAGAACACAAAGAGAAGATGTAACGTATATCTGTATTTTAACCTTCCCTTTTAGTTGATTTCTCCTACACAAATTATTATTTTTTATAAAACCTATATAATAGGCTACGTCTGTCCTTAACGCTCTGATGTCATTCAGTACTTGCAGCGCCATCTGCTTTTATCCGGTGGCCGAAATCGGAATTAAGCTCACCGCTATTGCACGATACGTAAAATCGAGGAGAAATACCGGAAAATAAAATAAAGTTAGTAAGACAAACGACTTCATCTGTGGCAACACGCACGTGCTCGAACAACTGTCTGAGACGTTTGTTGTGTTACGTAGGTCTTAACATCATTTTTATTACTTAAAGTTTTACATTATATGATTTTTTAACGTACTCTGACCGTCATATGGTGGGATAACATCTTTTAAACTATACAATAGGCTTCTGTCATGGGGATATTGAACGGGAATATTATGATAATTTTGTTTTTTGTGACCCATCTTATAGAATGCCAATTAATAATTCAACTGTTTATTATAGTTATGTATACGTATTTTACGATTCGTTTTATGAAATTTCAGTCATAGCTTTTTTACCCGTGCATGGCACGGGCTATGAGCTAGTATAAATTATGTTATCTTTTAGTTGTATAACATATCGGAATCTACAAATTTCTCCGTACGTTTTTGAAGCAACTGAGAGTTAGTCAGATTATAAATAAAAGAGGTATGCTCAGTGTGAGAAAGACAATGATTAGATAGTCTGCAAAAGCGGTAACAAATGAATGCTAATTTTGTTTTAACGATGTGATACTTTGTTTACTTGTTATACGATGATTTGTTCTAAAGTGAGATATGTTTTACAAAGTTGTGCCTCGTCTAGCTGTACATCAGCAGTTGTTTACCAAAAAAAGATATTTGTGAAGATTAAGTATGTGTGGCCATCCTCTAAAACAAATTGGCTACCATTGAAGGGATATATGATATTTTGGCTTGTTAAACGATGAGTTGTTTTAAAGTAAAGTGTACTTCACGAGGTTGTGGTTCGTAGAGTTATACAGGGTGTTTCAAAAGTCCCGAACTCTATATTTTAAAACGTATTTGCTGTAAAACCATATAAAAATTATCCGAGTATCGCTGCTTGTGGCTGCTGTGTGTGACCTTGGGGAACGAGCTCCGCCACGTGATAGTCCCACGTGACACTACGCCTACTCGGGGGTTGGCAAGCAGTAACGTTCATTCAGCCATGAGTCACATGCAAGAACAGAGAGTCGCTTTGTTAGAAGTTTATTTTGCGGAAAAATCTTACCAACGTTGCATCCAGCGCTTTCAAACGAAGTTTTCTGATGCTCCTATACCAGGGAAAACAACTATTTATGACCTTGTGAACAGGTTTCGCGAGACAGGCAGTGTTCAGGATAAGCCTAAAAGCGGCCGGCCGGCCGTGGTGACAACCACGTTTCTGGAGAAAATTCACGTTTCCCTGCAGTTCTCTCCCCGGAAGTCACGTCAGCAGCTGTCTCAAAATGATCAAATGATCATATGTAGAGGATTTTAGGAAAGGAGTGTCTGACGCCAGGTCTTAAACAACCCTTAGAAATAGGAAGCTAGGAGAATTGGACTAGAGTGCCCGTTAGGAAACTGACACGGAAGCGAAGTAGAAAAGGGGAGGAAGACGCCAGTACCCGGGGTCCGAAGACTTAAAGCGCCCATCCGACGCACGGCGGATATTTAGTGGATCGAGCGTTCGTACCTGCCTGGGATCGAACCTGAGGTCCTTCCCCTGGCAGTCACGAACGTTGCCCACTAGGCCACCCGCGGCCCTGCGGCTGTCTCAAGAGTAAGGGGTATCGTATTCAGCCTGCCAGAGGGCAACTAGACGTCTGAAGCTAAAGAATTCGAGTAGTGCAAGAGCTACGTCCTTTGGACTCGGAAAAGTGCATTGCCTACTGCCAATGGTTTAAGAGTTTCACGCGCAACAATGTGACTAACCAGCTTAACAACACTTTATTCAATGACGAGGCATGGTTTCATTTGAATGGATATGTCAATAGCCAAAACACTTGCATATGGGCTGCGGAGAATCCAAACGCATTGCATGAGGTTGGACTTCACTGTCAGAAAGTTGGAGTGTGGTGTGCCAAGTCTAGACGGCGAATTGTAAGGCCATTTTTTTACACAGCTATAAATTCCGCTGTGAATGCCGAAATCATCCATCAATTTGTAGCGATGCTGAAAGAACATGAACGTTACTGTTGGTTTCAACAAGATGGAGCAACGTGCCACACATCAAACAACACAATGGAGATACCCCGTGAGTTTTTCCACGATCGATTAATCCAAAAAAACTTTCGCCGCCTCGTTCACAAGACTTGAGACTTCCAGACTTTTATTTGTGAGGCTATCTGAAAGACACAGTTTACCACAACAACCCTAAGACGGTTCAGGACCTGCAGAACAACATCTTTACAGCGGTGAGGGACTTACCAGCCAACACGCTGAAAAGAGTGTCCGCCAACACGTGTCGTCGGGTGAATTTGTGTCTTCAACAGAATGGTGGACAATTCCGGCGTCTTTTGTAAAGTGGTTTTCATTACATGTAAGTATGAGTGTCAATATAACAGTATGCAAATATAGTTATATATCACTGTATTCGTGGTAGAAATATTTGAATTCCGAGTTCAGGACTTCTGAATCACCGTGTATATCAGGAATTGGTTACTAATAAAGAGATGTGTGAAGTTTAAGTAAGTGGCGGTTTTCGCAGATTAATTGGCGATTAATAAAAAGATTATAACGAAGTAAATTTCTCCGTCATTTTTATCCGCGCCGGGGTTCGAACCCGGGTCCCCTCATTCCGGAATAAGTTGCTCTACCAATTAAGCTACGCGGACATTTGTTCTGATTCCTATCTGCCTTTATGTCGTGTGCGTCCTGCTGGCAGGTACGTCACATCTCCTCTCCTGGTACGTTACATCATCTCCCCCTTATTTTTTTTTTTTTTTTTTTTTGAAGTGCTGGAGAAAGGATTCTCTTATTTTTCTTATCTCGCGGTGTGGAAAGAACATCACACCAATGCAAGATTTTGAACGGTCGGGTCATCCGGATAGTTCGGGCGCCATTACAACGAAGTAAATTCTCCGTCATTTCTGTCCACGCCAGGATTCGAACCCGGATCCCCTCATTCCGGAATAAGTCACTCTACCAATTGAGCTACGCGGACGTTTTATTCTGATTCCTATCTGCCTTTATGTCGTGTGCGTCCTTCTGGCAGGTACGTCACATCTCCTGGTACGTTACACTTCCTTTTAAGTAAAATGTGTTTTACGAAGTTGTGTTTCATCAATTTATACATCAACAATTCGATACAAATGTAGAGATCTACGATGCTCAAGTAGGTTGCTGTTTTCTAAGGATAAGAAACTCTATCCGATAGTTATGTTGCTATCTTTAGCATTCAAGTGACTTTTTAGTATCAAGCTAACAAGAACAAAATATCTTTAAAACGTTATAGAGATTTCGTAATAAATTTACAGTAATTGTAATAAAAAGAAATAACTAAACAAAAACAAACACCGAAGGCTCCTTATTTTATAACCATACGTGATTCATGCTAATCACGACGTCACAACTTCACGAACCCTTATGAAAAATTCGGTGTTATTATAATAACAAATGTAATTTACTGATACCTTATAAAGAGCTTGAAGTTGTTATTATTTGGTATCCTTATGAACAAAACTGCGGACTGTTTATGTTTAAGAACGATCTTATTCTACAAAAGTTTTTGTGCCACACAGGAATATATGCGGTGTCCCTAAATGTTATTGTTTTTCACTTTGAATTTCCAAACTTAATTGTCTTTGAAGAACAATATTTGCGCAATGTGTGAGTATATGCATTTCATTATTAATGTAGAATAATATTTGGAAGATTTTCACCTTGGATCTCGCCCTTTGAATTTAACTGCTATAATATATACACTATCTACCAACAAGTAATTGGACACCTGTGATAGCAAAGGAAAACGAAGTTTATTCCCCTTCCTTATTTGGTGGAGCCTCCACGAGCGGCGATTACAGCTGCGACCCTCCGGAGGCATACTCTCAACCAGGCGTTGTACGACAGCTAGCAGTACTTTCTTCCATTCGGCTTGGAGAAGACAGGTCAGTTCCTTCACCGATTTCGGACGGTGGGCGCACCCCTTAAGTCGACGCTCCAACTCGTCCCAAAGGTGCTCGATAGGGTTAAGGTCCGGGCTCTGCGCAGGCCTGGCCATTCGATTAACCCTATTGTCACCATACCAAGCCATGGTGGACCTCGCAACATGATAGGTGGCATTGTCATCCTGAAAGTAACATGGGTCCACCCCGTAAAACTGCCACAACGTAGGAAGCGCATGATAATTTAAAATGGTGCAGTAGGTCTCGGCGTTGAGTGCACCAGAAATTGCGACCAAGTGTCCTGTGCCATACCAGGAAAAACACCACCATAGCATAATTCCACCGCCGCCGAACTTCACAGTTGGCACAATACATTCCGGCAGGAGGCGTTCTCCAGGCAGACGCCAAATCCAGACCCTGCCATCCGAACGGTAGAGGGTGAACCTTGATTCGTCGCTCCAGAGAACCTGTTTCCACTGTTCAACGATCCACTGTCGACGTCCTTTGCACCACGTTAGCCGAGCAGCGCTATTGGACTTTGTGATCAAAGGCTTGTGGGCGACAGCACGTCCGTGATAACCGAGCAGATGGGCTTCCTTACGGGTGGTATTCATCGAAAGAACACTCCCGGATGCCTGTTGAAGCTCCTCGTGGATGTGGCCTTTCGATTCAGTGCGGTTCTTCCGAATTTCTCTGGCCAGCACTCGTCGGTCTCTAACTCCCAGTTTTGTGGGTCTGTCGGGTCGGGGCACATTCCGACAGTCACCTCTCATCTTCCACTTGCTAATCACGTTGGCCACTGTCGATTTTGGGTACTTCAACTCGCTGGATATGTCACGTATGGATCGGCCATTTCTGTGGTACCCGACAATTACACCTTTCTCGGAATCCGAGAACTCCGAACTACGTGGCATCTTGCATGCGACTGGTTGCGTTGTTGTTTCGCATACGATATTTAACGGCGGCGGCCATGACGTGTATCAGGACCGCAGATATCGTCGATTGCATGGGTGTCCAATTACCTGTTGGTAGATAGTGTATAACAAGAATGACTAGATTAATATAACAAGAATAACTGAATTAATACAACTTCTTGAATGCAACTGACCTGAAAATACACGATACGAGTGCAAGAAAGCGAGAGATTGGAGCCGAGACATGTTTACATCTGCTTTTGAATCGCTCTCGATGATGACGACATGCTCAAACCACCGAACATTTTTCAGAGCCGCGCATCGCTGTTATGGCAACCCCTGCAAATGAGTACGTTATAAGTAAAATGATTGCCTTCGTTATCGAAACAAATTACTAGAAAATACGTCAAAGTTAACCATAGCACGCTAAATTTATTATTTTAAAGAACTAAGGCCTGCTTTTTACAATGCCTCACGACTGCGCACAGAATATACAACTGCCGTGTAACAATGTCTGATAACTTTTCCGATTTATACGAAATGTCGCAACATAAGTAAGCAACTAACTAAGTAGCAATTAAGAATTGTAGCACAAAAATCATAAAACTACTTAAATGATTTACTCTGGAATATAAAAAAAACCACACTTATCATACCTGTAATGCTACAATGTTTTGCACACATTAAAAAAAATATTTTGACTCTTTTATAAAAAAAATGTCACAGGTTTTTGACTTTTCGCTCATGCGAAGAACACCTTTTACGTTCACTATATTCGGAAGTATGCGCAGTTATGTGCAAACAACTGTAATGAATAACACGTTGTCCTCATTGGTATAAAAATTCCGTTCATTGAACTGATATTTTTTAGATTCTCTTGTTAAGATATCTGCATAGGAACTACTGCAAAGGCTGTGAACTTTGAGGTCCCTTGCAAGTTCTTTTGAATAGCTGTTTTCCCGTCAACCATTTTTTTATGAACTAAAACAACGAAAATTATTTCTAGAGATTTTATGTATTTACATGAGAAACAAGTTAATAAAATCATGTAATGCATTGATTATGATACGCTTTCCAACATACCAGAAATCGCCGCAGATAAACCCTTTTTCCTACCCTGACTATTGATTCATTCAGTATACTTCCGGAACAACATACTATAGTTTTGTCGCAATTGAAGCATTTTTAGTCAAGTTATGAGGATAATGGCTGTGGAATTAATCTCGCTCCTAAGCCCTGACCTCTGACCTCAGTTCGATGATATTCAACAGAACCGGTTCAGTATACCTCCGGAACAACATACTAAAGTTTTTTCGCAATCGAAGCACTTTTCCGTAAGTTATCACGCATAAAGACGATGGAATGGATCCCGCTCCTATGTCCTGACCTTTGACCCCATTTCGCCCATTATAAATCGTGTTCGTCCCCAGGTTGTCCCCTACCACATACTAAAATTTCATCGAAATCGAACCATTTTTAAGCGAGTTTTCGTGCGGACAGACCGACAGAAGGACAAAGCTGGAGAATAAACGCTTCTTCAAGTTATGGTTGGAAAAAGTAAAAACATGTTGTTTTTTTATCTTAAAGCTGCCTTAATCCTTGTCTATTTCTTTAAGCAGTTTCATACGAAGTTTCGCAAAAAATTTTGTAAAATCTTTTGAAGAGTCTAGAGGCCCTTTTAGCAATGAGACTCCTGCACTGCGGCAGTTGCGGGGCTGGGCTATCAGCACGCCCCTGCATCTACAGACAAAGAAGATTACGTGGGTTTTCAGTTTACGTTCTTCAAAAATTCAAAGCTACGTCAAATACTGTTGTAAATCTGCTTCAGCGCTGGATTTATCCTTTTCGTCTCTCTACAGGAACCACTATCACCTAACATCTCATCTTTAACTATTTATTTAACTTCCACGCTCATTAGATATTTCGCAGTTCTTTGCCTTGTAAAAATTGCTACCCTAAGCCATTTAAATCAATGAAAAATAAACTGCTTTTGAGAAATTCTACATGCAAGAATTGATAAACGGAAATTGATAATGGTGCTCATCATTGCAGATTTTCCTTTTATGACAAAAGATCTCATTACAAAATTAAAAATGTCAGCAACCTCTCTGAAAAATATATAGAATAAATTCGACATTCTTACATTAATTCAGCAAAACATAATTTTTGTCAAATCCTTTTTATGGACACAGAGATTCTGTGAGAAAATACAAATATTTATATATTTTTAACTACATTGAGTGAAACTTTTACATCTTGAAAAGCCCGCAAATATATGACAAAGTGTTTTTTTCAAGCTTACCTCTGTCATAGCAGAAATTCTTCCTAATCCTCCCCTGGAAACATTTATTCTGTCAGAAATCTGTATTTAGGTAACAATGAAAAAACGGCAAGCATATGAAATCTTTGTTTGGCTCCCGTGAAAAAAGTAGTTTTCGATTCCACACTCACGTATATACTATGTATATCAGTAACCTGTTCTCTGATTTCTCAAAGAAAGATAACCAAACAAAATAAAACGGTTGCTGGATTTCAATTTTACTTAATTTTGATGTAAGTCATAAAGTTATTTTAGACACGCTGAAGAAGCAATACTGCGCTATTACGGTGATGTTTTCAAAATGGAAAAGAAATGCATGGGCCTCAGAGTTACAGACATAGAGCTTCCCTGAAAGCGACTAGAGGAAGACTTGAGTTGAGACTGACGGACTGTGTCAACAATGACATAAAGAAGAAAAAATAATTCGGAGTGAGTTGACACATGACAGAAAAAAGTAGATAAAAAAGATCCGAAAGAGCTCTACTTAGATTTGGAAGAAATCACGACACTCTTCATTTACAAGCGTTTTATTTTGCGGGAGTCTGCTCAAATATGGAAGTCTCATGCTTCAAATTCAAGATTTTGAGACATTCCTAAGTCTGATCTTTACATAATTTTCTTGGATTTTTTTAATTTTCATAATAGACACTTCGGCCTAATAAATTCTCTCAGCACATCATTCATATCTTTAACATGTACAAATTACCTCACAAACTTGTACACATCCTACTAACTTCTTTTTTTTTTTATCACATTGCACATTTGCAATCTCATTCTTTCAGCACATTGTCTTTGCCATTGACCCTCTGTTGGTTTTTTTACAATGCTATTGTTGTGTTTTCACTGCTCTCAATGGAGTTTTCCGTGGTTTTGCGTTCATTTACTTAGTGTCTTCTGATGTTGATTTGGTGTTTGTTTTTGATGACATCTAAGCGTTTTCCAGTGTTACTGGTGTTCATGTGCTTTTCTCTTCGTTCACACCCCCGATACGGATGACAAATCACTCAGCTAAGCCAAGGTGTTTTGTGATTTTATCTCTCTCAACTGTCATGGGTAAAGTTCTTATGAACATCAGTAGAATTAGTTTGAAAGTACTTGCTTGCTAATGAATCTCCCAACTTTATTACTCTTAAAGGTCACTTGTGTTTGCCACGACATCACTTCTCGGAACTTATTGTTGAATTGAACATCAGTACCTACTTTACAGTTGTGAAATTCAGGTAATACCTGTAAATAAGTGTCCTTTCCTGCGCACAAGCGAATCCTGTACCTTGTTTTGTAGCGAACAGATTTTGATAGCTTGTTTCGGGGTTTGTAAGAAGTCTCCCGTCTCTAATTTAGGGACACTACTTCCAGTGATGCGGCATCGTAGGCCAAAAACACACCACCCATGGCTCATCCAGGGATCGAACCCGAGCCCATCTTGGACGAATTGTCCGAAGCCATTCATCCGAACAGACTACTTGGCTACCAGTGCGGCTATCGAGCTTTCACTACTTTACCTCAATCGTTTGGAAATTGTGATGTATACCTCTAATTTAACCTTCCTTTTGAGTTTTTGTATTGTCATGTAAATTTGGTTTCTCTACGTGTAAACTATGTTCTGACTTAACAACACATTATTCCTCTCAACGAGCTTTCCAAAGTTGGCAATCTAACAGTGAATGAAAGCGCAATCAAGGGTAAATAAGATATAAGTGCGATGTTCTGACTTTGTAAATGTTATATTAAGATATAGAACGCTATGTTAGAAAGGGAGCTATGCTAGTGAAAGATGTGCCATCAGAGGAATACGATATGCTACTAACGGATCGCAATCAGTAATGTAGAATTCATATAATTTGATTATATTTGATAATGGAGAGAGATAATTGTCAAACGTTTATTATTACAAAGAAATAGTAGTTTGAAGTATATTCTTCTTCTTGTTCCAAGTTCTGTATTTTTTATATGATTGATGTGCTGCGTTCTTGACGTACTTAGAAAATGAATGAAAGGACATTGTTCTTGTAAGTAAAATTTCTGCAGTTCTTGAACCCTGGAACGTACTTACTTTGAAGTATCTATTTTCTTGTGTAATTAAATTTCCCTGCTAGGACTTTATAATGAATAAACTTCTTCTACCAGCTAAGCTAATTATAATGAATAAAGCTTTTAACTAAGCTAGTAATGTTTTATAATGCTTCTACTACTGAATTATATGCTTGTACTAAGCTTCTAATAGTGAATTCAAATGGTTGTTGTTACTAGTTAATTAAGATCATGAATAAAGTCTCCTGCTAGTAGTGTAGTAATAGTAATGAACAAACTTACAACTGGTAGTAATGTTGTAGCAGTAATTAGGATGAATAAAGTCTTAACGCTGGTTGTTAATGATAATCAACTAATAACATAAACCTAACAGCCAGACAGAGATCTGACAAAAACTATGAATTGAGAAAGACGTACTTACGAAAAAGCTCTTTTATTAGATAACTCTGAATCATCCAACGCACACACACTACTCGTATCACAATAATGAAGAATCAACCTAATCACATAGAACGAAGCTCTCAATACAACAACAAACTCTCTCCTTCACATAAAACAACGCTCTCCGTACAACAACAAACGCTCTCTTTACGTATCGTTGAACGCGCCTATTTATACTGGCTACCACCACGTCATGACTTACACTCATTGCCAGATCTCATTCAGCGGGTGAAATAACATCTCGTTCAGTAAGAAGATAATTTACATAGTAAAATAAAAGAACCAGAGATAGTAAAATCAAAAGGAAAGTGAATATAGAGTATACGTTACAACTTCTACTTCAACGAACGAATTAGAATACAACGCTTCTTCAAATAACTTAATTACGTAACTCAAATAACCTTACACGTTAAAATTCTAAGATCAAAAAACCCTTATTATTCTATAAAGTGAAGATGTCGGGACAAATGCTAACGTACACTCAAGCTATGCAGCGCACAATTTGCTATTCAAAAACGGGAAAAATATTACGGTTTGATCACGAACATTATTGCATTTCTTCAACATAGATAGCTTTTGTACGTCTTATGAAGATATTTGGACCAAAACAAATATTTATTTTCGGAAATAGTCAAACTTTCTCTTTCTGAAAAACCAGAAAACACGGATTTCGTCGTTATGGTTTAAAAAATGTAAAAGGAGCATTTTCTAATACCGGTTCGAGAAGAGTGAGCAAACAAAAGAGACAAACGGTGACGTCATTTTTGACACGCATACTAATACCCAAATAGTGCTTAAAAGAGATTTGTGAACAGGATTTTAGCAAATCCTTAAGGAAAAGCTTAAATGTACTGTACTTCTTTGGAATGGAGTGATTTACTCTTTATGTGAAAGTATTAGTGAGAACCAAATGGAATTTATCGTTGACGCCAGTGAGGCTCTTTTTGGGCGTCAATAATCTGTTCATTCGAGCAAACAAACGGGAGAAATTTTAAAGCAAGAGTTTCTGCTGTTTTGAATACTGCTATCAACGTCGTGTGTCAGTCTTTCGTCAAGAACAAAAAAGACGAAAGGATTGTTTATAAAATATTTGTAAATCTACGACGTCAAGCTATTTGGAGTGAAAATGTCCTGCTTAGCTTTTACGAGTTCCATAAATCTATAGGATAAGGATTTTTGTTGATTGTTTCTATGTTCTAGAATATCTCCTTTGTCGCTATAGGATTTTATCTTTTGTAACAATACTTATCCTCCACGAAAAACTTATTAAAATTTTAAAACGGTTGTAAGCAATAAACATAAATTAAGATTTTTTACTAGCGGAAAGAAGCTGTGGTATTTTTCATTTTAGTCACAGAAATTACGTAGTAAATATGTTTCAAGTTACACAAAAAGAAACTTTCACGCGCTACGTTTAAAGATGTAGCTATGTTTTTGCGTCCATTTTGACGTCCATATTATATGTTTCGACGTAGTTATTTTCTAATAACAATGAAAAAGAACTCCGTCTGGTGTAACAATAGACATCTAGCCCCTTATTAACATTCTTGATGCCACAAGAAAACGAATATGCATGTTAAGATTGCGTTCTTTCCTTGATTTAAATTAATCATTCAAAATTTAATTATAATCACAATGCAGATCATTTACATACCAATGTCCGCAGTACAACCGCCGCTTAAATTGTAATATGCCCTGAGAATGGAGTAACTGAAGTTTCGAGTTCCAAAATGACATTTTAGGAATAATATGAATTGTGGGCTTTTTATAAAATATTCTCAGTCAAGATATGGATAAACCTAACGCACTGGAAGTATTTTTCTCTTACTCCAACTGCTTTAGGATCTTGCGTCAGCAACAGAAAATACGGTATCTTTTTCCGAGTTGCGCAGGAAGCTTCATAAATATGATTTTTTATGCCAGAAAACGGATTGTGTGGATTTCTCTTACCGCTCATCGTGAAAGAGAACGCCTCAGTTGATGTCGCAGTTATGTCAACAGAACTATTGATCAATGATATTCTACTCTCTATATGGATTATTATGATTTGATTACGATTCCTTGTTTACGGCTCTTGCAGCAGATTGAAGCATTCGCAGCCGCAAATCGTCGGAAGAAATGAGAGGTTTTATATCGACCATCATGAACCACCTGCACAGGGTCAGTAAGGTCTACAGATAGGTGCCGTATGAACTGATACTAGCTCCGGAATAATGACGCATCGGGTTCTGCAAGAAATGGCTAAAGAATCTATGTGACACTAAGTTCATCAACCGGATACTTCCGGATCCATTTTCAGATCCTTCCGGATGGACAGGCTATCCAAGCCGAACTGCATTCCGAGCAGCTGGATAGGTTGTACGAGAAGTGTCCTCGTAATTCTACCAGAAACACTGCAAGACATCTTTCCCGTAAAGCTGACTGACCTGGGTTCAATCACTAGTCGAAGGTGCCTGGGTTATGCAGGCACATCTACTTCCTACAACGGTAACTATCCGATTGATGAACTGAGAATCACACTTATTTCCGATCTGTTTTTTGCAGAACTCGAAGCGTCATTGAGCTGGTATCAATTCATTCGAAACCTGTCTGTAAATTTTTCCGGGCTTGTGCAGGTAGTCGACGATGGGTTTGAAAAACTCCCAGTTCTTTCGACAGTTTGCAGGTGCTAATTGTTGATTTTTCTTCAAGACCCATAAGGAAATAGGTAAGGTTTCGAAATCAACCGTAGAGAGTCTTTCTAATCTTTCTTCCTCTCCCAGCTGATGTATGCCAGTGTCAAACTTATTGAACCAAGCTGGCTCTTGGAGTACCTTTGCCTTCGACTTTGTTCACTGTCTAATTGCTTCGTGCGCTTTAAAGTGTGTCCAATATTGCCGCAACAGAACCAAGATTTAAAACATCGCGGTCATATTCTGCAATGCGGTAAACGTTCAAGACACCTTTCAAAAAATGTGGGCCGTACGTCAAATGGCTCCCCACGCAACGAGCTTCTATACTCTCTGCAACATAGATAACTTATCCCGCCGAAATTATGAATATATATATATACACACACACTATCTACCAACAAGTAATTGGACACCTGTGGTAGCAAAGAAAAACGAAGTGTATTCACCTTCAATAGTTTGTGGGGCCTCCACGAGCGGCGATTACAGCTGCGACCATCCGGGGCATACTCTCAACCAGGCGTTGTACGACGGCTAGCGGTATTTTCTTCCACTCGGCTTGTAGAACACAGGTCAGTTCCTTCACCGATTTCGGACGGTGGGGGCACCCCTTAAGTCGACGCTCGAACTCGTTCCAGAGGTGCTCGATAGGGTTAAGGTCCGGGATCTGCGCAGGCTAGTTCATTCGATAAACCCCATTGTCACCATACCAAGCCATGGTGGACTCGCAAAATGACATGTGGCATCCTGAAAGTAACATGGGTCGACCCCGTAAAACTGCCACAACGTAGGAAGCGCATGGTCATCCAAAATGGTGCAGTAGGTCTCGGCGTTGAGTCAACCAGGAATTGCGACCAGGTGACCCGTGCCATACCAGGAGAAACACCCCCATAGCATAATTCCACCGCCACCGAACTTCACAGTTGGCACAATACATTCCGGCAGGAGGCGTCCTCAGGCAGACGCCAAACCCAGACCCTGTGACCCGAACAGTGGAGGGTGAACCTTGATTCGTCGCTCCAGAGAACCTGTTTCCGCTGTTCAACGGTCCACTGTCGACGTTCTTTGCACCACGTTAGCCGAGCAGCGCTATTGGACTTTGTGATCAAAGGCTTGTGGGCGGCAGCACGTCCGTGATAACCGAGCAGACAGGCTTCCTTGCGGATGGTATTCATCGAAAGAACACTCCCGGATGACTGTTGAAACTCCTCGCGGATATGGCCCATGGATTTGGTGCGGTTCTTCCGAATTTCTCTGGCCAGCACCCGTCGGTCTCTAACTCCCAGTTTTGTGAGTCTGCCGGGTCGGGGCACATTCCGACAGACAGTCACCTCTCATCTTCCACTTGCCAATCACGTAGGCCACTGTCGATTTTGGGTACTTCAACTCGCTGGATATGTCACGTATGGATCTGCCATTTCTGTGATACCTGACGATTACACCTTTCTCGAAATCATAGAGTTCCGAACTACGTGGTATCTTGCATGCGACTGGTTGCGTTGTTGTTTCCCACACGATATTTAACCGCGGCGCGGCCTTGACGTGTATCAGGACCGCAGATATCGTCGATTGCAGGGGTGTCCAATTACTTGTTGGTATATATATATATATATATATATATAGAGAGAGAGAGAGAGAGAGAGAGATATCGTCGATTGCAGGGGTGTCCAATTCATCATCATCATCATTGTCAACCATTATCAATCCACTGCTGGACGAAGGTCTCCCCAAGTTTCCTCCACAACGGTCTGTCTTGTGCCAGTCTCCTCCATGTCACTCCCGCATATTTACGAATTTCATCCACCCATCTCCCATGTGGTCTTTTTCTGGGTCTTTTCCTGTCCCTTGGAATCCAATTTAAAATTTCGGCTGTCCATCTATGGTCTGTCCTTCTGGCAGTATGTCCAGCCCATTGCCATTTCAGGGATTTAACTCTGATCATGATGTCTTCCACTCTCGTCATTTTTCGGATCCACGAGTTCCTCTTCTTATCTCTCCTGGTTATACCAAGCATGCACCTCTCCATGCTGCTTTGAGTTGTCTGCAGCTTTTGTATGTCTCTTTTAGTTAAGGTCCACGTCTCTGCACCATACGTAAGCACTGGAAGGATGCATTGATCAAACACTTTTCTTTTAAGACATAATGGCATATTGCTCTTGAAAATTATGCTGTTTCTTCCAAAAGCTCTTCAGGCAAGTTTTGTACGCCGATTAATTTCTTCATCAATGTGACCCTCACTTGATATCTGCTGTCCAAGATAAACATACGTATCTGTTATCTCCAGTTTTTCTCCATCAATCGATAAATCTTCATTTCTTGTAAAAGCATTGAACATCACTTTTGTCTTCTGAAAGTTCATTTTTAATCCCACTTCTTTACTCTTGTCAGCAAGTTCCTGGATCATACTCTGCAGCTCTGATGGGGTAGTTGCAAAAATGACTACGTCATCAGCAAAACGAAGGTGGGTTAGATAATCTCCATTAATCTTTATCCCTTTGTTTTCCCAGTTCAGTGATTGAAAGACATTTTCCAATGAGGCATTAAAGAGCTTCGGAGATATGGTGTCACCTTGTCTCACTCCCTTTCCAATTTTTATGTGTGTTGTATTTTCAAACAGCCGAATCTTTGCACTTGCATTTTCATAGATGTTATTAATAATATTAATGTATGCATCTTCAATACCGCAGGATTTCAGAGCCGTGGTAACTGCTGATGGTTTCACCGAATCAAAGGCTTTTTCATAATCGATAACAGCCATGCACAATGGAAGTTCATATTCCCTCGCTCTTTCAATCAGTTCTCTCAGTACGTGGATATGATCTATTGTGCTGTAGCCACTCCTGAATCCAGCTTGTTCTCTCGGTTGAGCCATGTCCAGTGTTACCTTCAAGCGGTGTGAAAGAACTTTAGTGAAGATTTTATAAACCACTGATAGGAGGCTGATAGGTCTGTAGTTCCTAAGATCCTCAATGTCACCTTTTTTATGTAGCAGGATCATTGTAGCATTGTTCCAATCCTCAGGAATCTTCCCTTCATTAAGGCATCGAGTGAAAATTTGGGCGAGTACTGTTTCAATTTCTCCACTTGCTTCTTGTATGATGTCTATAGTAATTCCATCTTCTCCTGGAGCTTTCCCTCGCTTCATGTTCTTGATTGCATGAGCAACTTCTGCTGGGAGGACTGGAAGAACTCTGGTACCTTTCATGATGTCTGGAGTACATGTATCATCCCTTTCATATAATTTGGAGTAGAAATCTTTCACTCTTGTCAAAATTTCGCCTCTATTTCTTGTTATAGAACCATCTTCTTTTCTCAGAGCCATAATCTGTTTTCTTCCCTTACTGAGATGTCCCTTTGCTATCTTAAGGCTTTGGTTGTTTTCAATTGCTTTCCTCACTAGCTCACAGTTGAATTTCCTTACTTCTTCAGTGATACTTTTTCGTGTTGTCTTGCATAGCTCTATATATTCCACTTTGGAAGTCACATCTACTTTAGTTGTCCTCATCTCTCTTCTTTTTTGTTTCAACATTTTGGTTTTTCCTGATAATTTGTTCACATGCAACTTGTTCTTAGACCCAGCTAATTTTGTTGCTGTTTCCATTAGAGCTTTGGTTACTTTTCTGTTAACTTCCGAAATATCCACTTCTTCCGATGTTAGGCCTTCTAAAGCAGAGAATCTGTTCTTCAGTTCCAACTTGAAAGTATTATGGTGTTTTTTAAGGTTGGTTATGTCAATACATTTTGTTTGTCTTATGAGCTTGCCACGTTCCAGTTTAGTGTTGAGGTGCATCTTACATCTCACCAATCTATGGTCACTACCTGTGTTGAACTTGTTCAGCACACTGCAGTCTTCGATGACGAATTTTTTGTTACACATAATAAAATCAATTTCACTTGTCGTCCCAATTGGATGTCTCCATGTCCATTTCCTGTGTGGCTTTTTCTTGAAAAAGGAGTTCAAGATGAAAAACCCTTCTGCCTCTGCAAACTCAACGAGAGTATTTCCACGCTGGTTTCTGTTGCCGTGACCGAATTTACCTACTGAAGTTTCATTCTGTTGCCGTTGCCCTATTTTTGCATTGAAATCTCCCATAATTATCTTCAAGTGCTGCTTACCTTTATTATTTAGATGACGAATTTCCTCATAAAATTCTTCAATTTCTTCTTCAGGATGACTTGTGGTGGGTGCATAAGTTTGAATAATCTGAGCCTGGTATCTTCTCGATAGTTGGATAACGAGTCGTGCAGCTCTGTCAGAGGAACTTTCAACTTCTACCATTTTATCCTTCAGTTTCTTGTTTATTATAAATCCAACACCACTAGTTCTGCCAGTATCTGTCCCACGATAATAGAAGAGATGTCCACGTTTCAGTTCAATGAGATCTTCTCCTTTTCTCCTTACCTCACTTAGCCCGACGATGTCCCACTTGATCCTTTGTAGTTCCTCTTCCAATTCAAGAAGCCTTGAATCAGAAGATAGGGAGCGTCCGTTATAGGTAGCCAAGGTCAGCATCAAATGGCAGCCTAGTCCGGTCCTCCGGGGATTCTTAGCACCCTCTGCCTTCATGTCGCACTGGCCTCTGCCTTGGCCAGGTACATTCCAGCTGCCGGAGACTGAGGGCCAAGATTTAAGTTGTAGAGTCATTTTGGAGGTGTTTGGCCATAACTCACCACGCTGGCCAAGCGGGTTGGTGAGTGTGGGATAGCATTTCCTCTGATCCCGATGGTATAGTTATACCGCTATCGGCGGTCGTCAGAGCCCCTTTAGTGGGAACAGGATGCACCACGAGAAGGCGGGGTTGACATTTGTCAAGGAGAGGCTGTGATGTTACGCATCACCTGACCTTACTTGTTGGTATATATATGACATGGAGGAGACTGGCACAAGACAGACCGTTGTGGAGGAAACTTGGGGAGACCTTCGTCCAGCAGTGGATTGATAATGGTTGACAATGATGATGATGATGATGATGATATATATATATATATATTTGCTGGGATATATATATATATATATTTGCTGGGATGTTGAACTCCTTTTTCAAGAAAAAGCCACACAGGAAATGGACATGGAGACATCCAATTGGGACGACAAGTGAAATTGATTTTATTATGTGTAACAAAAAATTCGTCATCGAAGACTGCAGTGTGCTGAACAAGTTCAGCACAGGTAGTGACCATAGATTGGTGAGATGTAAGATGCACCTCAACACTAAACTGGAACGTGGCAAGCTCATAAGACAAACAAAATGTATTGACATAACCAACCTTAAAAAACACCATAATACTTTCAAGTTGGAACTGAAGAACAGATTCTCTGCTTTAGAAGGCCTAACATCGGAAGAAGTGGATATTTCGGAAGTTAACAGAAAAGTAACCAAAGCTCTAATGGAAACAGCAACAAAATTAGCTGGATCTAAGAACAAGTTGCATGTGAACAAATTATCAGGAAAAACCAAAATGTTGATGCAAAAAAGAAGAGAGATGAGGACAACTAAAGAAGATGTGACTTCCAAAGTGGAATATATAGAGCTATGCAAGACAACACGAAAAAGTATCACTGAAGACATAAGGAAATTCAACTGTGAGCTAGTGAGGAAAGCAATTGAAAACAACCAAAGCCTTAAGATAGCAAAGGGACATCTCAGTAAGGGAAGAAAACAGATTATGGCTCTGAGAAAAGAAGATGGTTCTATAACAAGAAATAGAGGCGAAATTTTGACAAGAGTGAAAGATTTCTACTCCAAATTATATGAAAGGGATGATACATGTACTCCAGACATCATGAAAGGTACCAGAGTTCTTCCAGTCCTCCCAGCAGAAGTTGCTCATGCAATCAAGAACATGAAGCGGGGGAAAGCTCCAGGAGGGAGATGGAATTACTATAGACATCATACAAGAAGCAAGTGGAGAAATTGAAACAGTACTCGCCCAAATTTTCACTCGATGCCTTAATGAAGGGAAGATTCCTGAGGATTGGAACAACGCTACAATGATCCTGCTACATAAAAAAGGTGACATTGAGGATCTCAGGAACTACAGACCTATCAGCCTCCTATCAGTGGTTTATAAAATCTTCACTAAAGTTCTTTCACACCGCTTGAAGGTAACACTGGACATGGCTCAACCGAGAGAACAAGCTGGATTCAGGAGTGGCTACAGCACAATAGATCATATCCACGTACTGAGAGAACTAATTGAAAGAGCGAGGGAATATGAACTTCCATTGTGCATGGCTTTTATCGATTATGAAAAAGCCTTTGATTCGGTGAAACCATCAGCAGTTACCACGGCTCTGAAATCCTGCGGTATTGAAGATGCATACATTAATATTATTAATAACATCTATGAAAATGCAAGTGCAAAGATTCGGCTGTTTGAAAATACAACACACATAAAAATTGGAAAGGGAGTGAGACAAGGTAACACCATATCTCCGAAGCTCTTTAATGCCACATTGGAAAATGTCTTTCAATCACTGAACTGGGAAAACAAAGGGATAAAGATTAATGGAGATTATCTAACCCACCTTCGTTTTGCTGATGACGTAGTCATTTTTGCAACTACCCCATCAGAGCTGCAGAGTATGATCCAGGGACTTGCTTACAAGAGTAAAGAAGTGGGATTAAAACTGAACTTTCAGAAGACAAAAGTGATGTTCAATGCTTTTACAAGAAATGAAGATTTATCGATTGATGGAGAAAAACTGGAGATAACAGATACATATGTTTATCTTGGACAGCAGATATCAAGTGAGGGGCACATTGATGAAGAAATTAATCGGCGTACAAAACTTGCCTGGAGAGCTTTTGGAAGAAACAGCATAATTTTCAAGAGCAATATGCCATTATGTCTTAAAAGAAAAGTGTTTGATCAATGCATCCTTCCAGTGCTTACGTATGGTGCAGAGACGTGGACCTTAACTAAAAGAGACATACAAAGGCTGCAGACAACTCAAAGAAGAATGGAGAGGTGCATTCTTGGTATAACCAGGAGAGATAAGAAGAGGAACTCGTGGATCCGAAAAATGACGAGAGTGGAAGACATCATGATCAGAGTTAAATCCCTGAAATGGCAATGGGCTGGACATACTGCCAGAAGGACAGACCATAGATGGACAGCCGAAATTTTAGATTGGATTCCAAGGGACAGGAAAAGACCCAGAAAAAGACCACATGGGAGATGGGTGGATGAAATTCGTAAATATGCGGGAGTGACATGGAGGAGACTGGCACAAGACAGACCGTTGTGGAGGAAACTTGGGGAGACCTTCGTCCAGCAGTGGATTGATAATGGTTGACAATGATGATGATGATGATATATTTGCTAAAATAAGTCTTGCTTTTCGAGGTAGGATTTCTCTTAGGAAGTTCACAGCTGTGCCCTGGCAGATTTGATGAAAAGCAGGATAAGTATAAAAGAGTTCTTTTTGAAAATGGTTATTTCATACAATGGCTGGGAAAAGGAAAGTTTAATCTCCTTCATTACTGAAAACACTGCACTGGCTTTCAGTTTATAATAAGATCTGTTCATTCTGGATACAACATATAAAAATGACCAGAAGATTACTCTCATATTAAGTCACAGTGAAGTCGTTGAGTTTCAAGATGTATTTTAAATGTTGCGCAAATAAGTACGGACATCTTCCTTCGCTGAATAACAGCGATCCAGGAGGTAAGATTAAACCACAATGTTCCCCAACGACAAACGACACTCTTTAAGGCGGAGATATTAATCCAGTCGAGGACATTTTTGATTAGCTAGTAGATACTGAATAAGCTCGTCTTTCCTTTTTTCGAGATACTATTTTGGTATTCTTAATTCTGTCACGTAATTAACTATACCTCTTACTCTTACATAAAAATTGCAGTTTCACTGTTTTCTGCGGCTTACAACACACGACACATGCACGGAACACAGGTATTCTAGTTCAAAGAGCCGTGCTTGCCACTCTAATATTGCCGTGTTCGTAACTCTTTAGTAGCTAAAATTAGTCCCGTGCTCATTTCATGGTCCACGGCATCGTTAACTGACGCGTTTTTACTCTTCATATGCGATGTGCTTATGTACACGTGACCACACCGCAGATAAATATCACAGACAATTCAAGACTTCGTGAAAACATAGTAATCACTGTTCTGCGGTTCGAGGGGATGAGGTTCCCATAATCCTCCACGGAAGCCACTGGCACGATTCCCAAGGGAAGAGATTTTGATCTTACCAACGTCAACTTAGAAGATTAAAGGAGAAGTAAAGTTCAACAAAATGAAGAGAACAAAATGTTGGATGTATTCTAATGACAGAGCAATTATCGTACCCTGTCATTATTCACTTACTGAAGGAAGATAAGGCGTCAAATCACAGGTTTCATCGAATATTCTAAAAGAAGGAAACATCTATATTTTTGTCTTAGACGAAATTTATGGGATTCGATTTACACGTCTCAGGTTTTATAACAGCTAATGGTATCTATTCAAACTTTCCTTAATGAACAATTTATAACAATCGCGAAATTGGGCGTGGAGAGTACATGTAGAGATAATTATTTATAATATTCGAGACAACATTGGAAAGTAACTAAACTAAGACAAGTTAGTAAAATCATGCAATGCATTTATTATGATACGCTTTCCAACATACCAGAAATCATTACTTAAGTTATGAGGATAATGACAGTGGAATGAATCTCGCTCCTATGTTCCGACCTTTGACCCCATTTCTTACATTTTGAACAGGGTTTGTCCCTAGATGGTCCCCTACCACATACTAAAATTTCATCGAAATAGAACCATTTTTGCGCAAGTTATGGCGCATAAGGGCAGTGGAATAGATCACCTCCTATGTCCTGCCCTTTTACCCTATTTCGCCCATTTTCAATAGGGTTCGTCCCCAGGTCGTTCTCTACCACATACTAAAATTTCATCGAAATCTAATAATTTTTATGCGAGTTATCATGCGGGTAGACTGACAGACGGACAGACAGACATACTGACAAAGCTGAAGCATATGCGATTCTTTGACCTACGGTTGGGAAGCGTAAAAAAGGAGGTTTTACGAACCGTTCATCCTGCGCCGAATATCATTAGGGACAGGTAAGAGTAAAACATTGTATGATCAAAAATATCAGGACACTCCCTTTTTAGCAGTACATTTTCCCATATATGTCACATTCATGGCCAATCATCTTCATCATGAACACCCATAGATAATATTCCCGTTGGAACCTTCTACCATGTGCCATCAGATTTCATTCGTATTACATTGTTTTAAAACTACCAGCGCATTGACGCTCATCTGGTAAACCCAGACATCTTGGGAAACGGAGACCGTAGACAAAACGCGTCTGCGGGCGAATTGAAAGGGAACCATCTACGCATTCGCGTCCACAATACAAGGAGTCTGCGGAAAACCTCTGAAAAACCGCAGACTATATGGCTGGCAGGACCAGGGCTCAAACGCCCGTCAGCAACGTCTGCCTTCCACACAATGCATAGCGACTTAACCAACTGCGCTATGCCGGTGGTTCATGCCCCATACATGTATAAAAAATGCACGTGGTCTTGCAAATATTATACGTAAGCATGAGCAGTAGAATGGGCTGTCTGGAAGATCTCAGTGACTTTTAACGTGGCACGGTCATAAGATGCTATCTTAGCAACAAGTCAGTTCGAGAAAGTTTTGCTCTGTTACAGCTGCCCCGATCAACTGTAAATGGTGTTATTGGGAATCATAAAAGCATAAGAGCAACAACATAATCTCGATATGGTAGACCACGCAAAATGACAGAGAAGAGCAGCCTGTCCTCGGTAGCAACCCTTACCACCGAGCTCCGAAATGCCTCTGGAAGCAACTCCAGCCCTATAGCGGTTCATTGAAGCCGAAGGCAATGGTCTTACATGGACGAAAAGCCCCACATAAACCTTACACCAACGAGATGAACACCAAACTTTGGTTGAAGTGGTGTGAACCTCGGCGCCAGTGGACTGTGGAGCAATCAAAACGAGTTTTTTGGGGTGGTGAATCATGCTTCTCCATTTTGCAGTCCGACGATCGAGTCTGGGTGGAGTGAATGCCTGGAGAACCTGTGGGATTATGCCGTGTCAACTGTGAAGTTTGGTGGAGAAGGCATCATGTTTTGGAGCTGTTTTCCAAGGTTTGGCCTGGGCCCTTTAGTTCTGGTGTTGAGTCAACTGTGAAGTTTGGTGGAGAAGGCATTATGCTCTGCAGCTGTTTTCCATTGTTTGAGCTGGGTCTCCTAGTTCTGCTGTTGTGTCAACTGTGAAGTTTGGTGGGGAAGGCATCATGGTTTTGAGCTGTTTTCCATGGCTTGGGCTGGGTCCCCTAGTTCTGGTGTTTGCGTTTGGGCTGGGTCCCCTAGTTCTGTGAAGTTTGGTGGAGAAGGCATCATGCTATAAGGCTGTTTTTCGTAGTTTGGGCTAGGCTCCTCTAGTTCCAGTGCCTGAAATCTCAACGCTGCTTCCTGTATTGGCATTCTTGATTATTCTGTGCTTCCAACGTTATAGCAACAGTAACGTGACGGCCCTTTCTTTTATAATACATTAGCACAATGCTCCTGTTCACAAAGGAAGATTCGTGGAGTTACTAATTTAATGAGATAGGTGGGTACAAACTTGACTGGTCTACACAGAGCCCCTATCTCAACTCCGCGGAACACCTTTGAAATGAATTGGAATGCTGGCTGAGAGCCAAGTCGATGCTCTACACATCGGTTACCAATGTATTACCCGCTTGTTGCAGAATAGAAAATCGAAGGCAATTCTCACAGCAACGTACCAGAACCAAGTGAAAAGCCTACCCAATAGAATGGAGGGTGTGATGGCAGCAAAGATTGTACCAGATTTATATTAATTCCTTTACTATTACAGGCAATTTGTGGATAGGCAAGTGTCTAGATGCTTTTGATGAGATAATATAAGTAGTAATGGACAACAAGCTCAACAAGTAACATGAAGACGGTAACTAAGAAAAGTAAAAAATAGTTCGAAAGCTAGATGCACTGCAAGTGTATAAACGCTGAGTGGAGAACTAAAAATATGACGACTAATAAAAGTCATTATAAGACTGATTTAAAGACAGACTGAACATCCCACATAACCTAGAAACGAAGGTGATGAAATTATGTATATATTTAAAAATAACATGAAGTCTAAGGTGTGTGGTCGACCTGGTGACCTGGTGGTCTGAGGCTCTAGCTTCTAACTATTTCCCTGGAGTGTTTTTGTTCTTTACGCTTTCCAAACTACGATTGGAAAGCGTAAAAAAGCGTATATGCTGCAGCTTTGTCCGTCCGCACGATAACTCGCGTAAAAATTGTTCGATTTTGATGAAATTTTAGTATGAGCTAGGGAACCAACTGGGGACGAACCCTATTGAAAATGGACGAAATTGGGTCAAAGGTCACCACATAGGAGCGGGATCCATTCCATTGCCCTTATAATGTCATAACTTGCGTAAAAATGGTTAGATTTCGATGAAATTTTAGTATGTGATATGGAACCATCTGGGGACTCACCCTATTATGGACGACATGGGGTCAAAGGTCACCACATAGGAGCGGGATCCATTCCATTGGCCTTATGGGTCATAACTTGCGTAAAAATGGTTCAATTTCGATGAAATTTCAGTATGTGGTAGAAGATCACCGTGGAATGAATTCCATTAAAAACGGACGAAATAGGGTCAAAGGTGAGGACATAGGAGTGGGATTTATTCCATTGCCCTTATGCATCATAACTTGCGTAAAAATGTTTCGACATCGATGAAATTTTAGTATGTGGTAGGGGACCACTTGGGGTCAAAGTTTATTGAAAATGGATGAAATGGGGTCAAAGATCAGGACATAGGAACAGGATACATTCCATTGCCCTTATGCGTCATAACTTGCGTAAAAATGTTTCGATTTCAATGAAATTTTAGTATGCGGTAGGGCATCACCTGGGGTCAAAGTTTATTTAAAATGGATGAAATGGAGTCAAGGCTTAGGACATAGGAGCGGGATCCATTCCATTGCCCTTATGCGTCATAACTTACGTAAAAATGCTTCGATTGCGACAAAAATTTATTATGTTGTTCCGGAGGTATACTGAATCGGTTCTGTATAATATCATCGAAATGGGGTCAAAGGTAAGGACACAGGAGCAATATTTATTTCACAGCCGTTATCCTCATAACTTGAGTAATGATTTCCGGCATGTTGGGAAGCGTATCATAATCAATGCATTGCATGATTTTACTAACTTGTATTTTATTGGAAGGAGTTTTTTTTTTTTTTTTTTATTGGAGGTTTAACGACCACCGTGAACAACTCAATGGGCTATAAGCAGTCGCCCGTCCCTAATTTAGGGTCACTGGTTACAGAGAAGGGAGAGAGCCAGTGCCGTAAGACAAACACAACATCCATGCCTGAACGGGATTCGAACCCGGACCCCTCTCGGACGAATGATCAGAGGCCAACGCCTTAGACCACTGCGCCACCGGGGCGGCATTGGAAAGTGTAACGACTATCATGAGTAACTCAATGGGCTATATAAGCAGTCGCCCGTCCCTAATTTAGGATCACTGGTTCCAGGGAAGGGAGAGAGCCAGTGCCGTGGGACAAACTCAACAGCCATGCCTCACAGGATTCGAACCCGGACACATCTCGGACGAATTATCAGAAGCCATCTCTTAGACCACTGCGCCATCGGGGCTTTTCGCTAGAATTGGGGCCGCATTTGAGTGTCGGATGAGGCATGTGGGGGTGCTTGTCAGATGGCGCTAGTTATGTTCCTTCTCTGGAACTAATCGCCCTAAATTAGGGATGAATGATTGCTTATAGCCCTTGGAGTTGCTCATAGTTGGCATTAAACGTAAAGCAAAAATATAATTCGCAAAGAAAATGGCGGCTAAGGAAAGTAATGAAATGTTGAACAGGTAGGTAATTCTGAAATGCTTTCTATCCAAAGTAAAGAAGTGAGGAAAACGTATCACAAGATAATGAGGCATTGATGGCTATTTTTAGCACGTCTTTTGTAAAAAAAGATCGTGCTTCTGTTATCGGTTTGTCCGTTCGTCCGTCCGTCCATGTGTACCCACGATATCTCTGCAACTATTAGTCCGATTTGAAAAATTCTTTATGCATTGGGAAGCTTGAAATATGCAAATGATGATCCTTTATTTCGTTTTTTTTATGATGTACAATTTCGCCGGTAGAGGGCGTAAATGCAGATGATGTCGAATTAAAAAATACGTTTTATTCCACATATTTGCTTCTAAACATCCGATTGAAAAAAAAATTATCTTTCGATTCCATTTATATCAAAGAGTATTTTAGATATTATAACTTTTTCAAATTACACATAGATTTTCCGCTAGGGGCGTAAAAGTAAATTACCTTTTCCTCGATAGCTCTTTTTCTAAAACTCCGATTTGAAAATTGTTTTCTTCAGCGGATACATCTCCTGATGGAAAATCTTTTGCATATAATTTCGAATTTTTTGGTAAAGAATACTTTGGCCATCAGGAAGCGTAAGTGTTAATTTTTGCTTCTAATGTATTTGCTGTAAAATCGGAGCTTCTAAAATATGGATTGAAAAGATTCTTTCGTGGGCTGATGCCACTCACATCGATAAACCTTTTCGAAATAGTTTCTTTTAAAATATTCCACAGTTTCTCCGCCAGGGGGCGTAGATATAAATCTTATTTTTTGTCAATATCTCTACTTCTAGGAGTCTGATTTGAAAAATTCCTTTCTTTGTTGGATAGTGTTTTCCGTGTGACATGTTTTTCATGTAATTTCAAAATTTTCAAGTAATTCATAGACTTCCCGCTTGGGGGCGTAGCGGTCAATTGTGTTTCCCAATATATCTCTGCTTCTAAATCTCCGATTTGAAAAATTCTTTCTGCACCGCATACAGCTCCTGATAGGATATCGTTTTCACATCAGTTCTAATTTTTGTAAAAAAATAGTTTGGCCACCAGGGGGCGTAAATCTTAATTTCCGCTTCTGTTGTATTTGCAGCAAAATATGATGTTCTAAATTCTCGATTGAAAAACACGGCGTTTGTTGACCGATACTACTCCTATCGACAAACCTTTTAGAAACATTTTCTTCTTAAAATAGTGCATGGTTTCTACGACAGGGGCGTAGATGTATATCTTATTTTTGTCAATATCTCTACTTCTAGGAGTCCGATTTGAAAAATTCCTTCTTTGTTGGATAGTGTTTCTAGTGTTACATGTGGTTCATATATTTTCAAAATTTTCAAGTAATTCATAGACTTTCCGCCAGGGGGCGTAAATGCAAATTGCGTTTCCCAATATATCTCTGCTTCTAAATCTCAGATTAGAAAAATTCTTTATGCACCGTATACAGCTCCTGATGGGAAAATTGTTTGCACACATTTTCTAATTTTTGTAAGAAATGGTTTGGCCACCAGGTGGCGTTAGTCTTAATTTTGGCTTCTGTTGTATTTGCAGCAAAATATGAGCTTCTAAAATCTCGATTGAAAAAAAAGTCGTTTGTTGACACTACTCCTCATGTCGACAAACCTCTTAGGAAAATTTTCTTCTTGAAAAAATTCATGGTTTCATGGTTTGGGCGTAGATGTATATCTTATTTTTGTCGAAACCTCTACTTCTAAGAATACGATTTGAAAAATTCCTTCTTTGTTGGATAGTGTTTCCGATCCGAAATGTTTTCCTATAAATTCAAAATTTTCAAGTAAATCATAGACTTTCCGCTAGGTGGCACAAAGGTAATTTGCGTTTTCTGTGTTACTTCTGCTCCTAAAGATCTGATTTGAAAAATTCTTCCTGTATCGCATACAAGACCTGATGGAAAATATTTTTCACATAATTTCTGATGTTTGGTAAAGAATGGTTTAGCCACTAGGGGTCATAAGTGTTAATTTCTGCTTCTGAAGTAGTTTTTGCAAAATCTGATCTCCTGAAAATTCGACTAATTTTTTTCTTCGACCGATACCGCTCATATGGATACACCTTTTGAGAATACTTTCTTCCTAAAATAAGGCATGGCTTTCCCACCAGGGGACGTAAAGTCACATCGTATTTTTGTCGATATCTCTGTTTCTAAGAGTTCGTAAGCTCACGATTCCGTTTACAGCAATATCTGAGGGATTAAAAACCCGTTTGTAAACTTTCTTTCTTTCGTCAGATCTATTGCTTTCCATACCGGTTCCATTGACTTTGAATAGCTTTGATAAATTTAATTTGCGTCAGAACGAATTCAAAAGACGTACTTATTACACCCGAAAATTCGGTGTCATCTTTCTTGTTTAAAATGGAAATGAAATGACTGTAGCTGGCACTCCAGTGCCCACTAATGGGAGTAACAAAGTGAAAAATTCAAATCGAAATCGTCTGACTCCATGCGGTATAGATAATTGTTTTTGCTCGTTTAATGCCTAGACAAGAAAATTGCTTGTGTGTAGAGAGATAGCAGAGTCGTAACTGAAAATTCCAAGAAGCGCATTGCATTCTGTGCTTGATTGTTCTGCATGTTCTCAGATAGCAAACATCGATCAAGTGGCGCGTATAAACATTCCACAATAAAATACACTGTGTTCCGTAACCGTCCGTAAACGTCACAGTAAGTCGGCACCGCATCACAGGTTGGTGGTGGCTATTGCCGGGATTGAACTGCAGGACTACCTCTCTACTGTGAGTCACTCCGAAGATGCCTTTTGATGATTCGATATTATCGATACTAAAGCTTTGCAGTATCGATGCCATTTGCACTGTTCCCGTATGTGTGTGTGTATACCAACAGCGTTGAAAATAAATTCTGCAAGGCAAAACCAAAATGCTACAGTAGTGCATGGCCCTGAACCATGAATGGACATAAAGTATAAGGTAGCTCTTTGTTGAATAAAATCACATGAGATTACTGCATGGAAACCCAATGCAATCGATTATGGTTCTTTGGCTGTTCCCCACATTCCATTCTGCTGCAGTTCTTCTGTAAAGTAGCATAGCTGCAATGGCTGTCCACATTTGGTGCACACACTACGCTGCCTATTCTTGGTCTAGTATACAGTGAACAATCTCATTTGCCATGCCACTTTTTGATGTAATTCGTACTAAATAGAAGTTAGTGTTTTGCAGAATTCTCATGATATTCCCCATGCAAGTTTTTGATTTCGAAAGATTTCTAGAATAACTTGCAAAACTCGATAAAGCACTGCTTATAAATAAAAGTTACGTCTTTGCTTTATTTGTAATTTTATGTCAAAAGTATTAGAACGTTTTATACATTTCTCTTTCAGAAATTACTAATTATGTTAAAGAAAAGTGAACACTAACTACGATAGTGAGTTTTTTCAATCATTATGAAAACTCAAGTGAACGTTATACTGAGCTTTTTTAATTAAATTACTGAATCTGTAAAGCACTACAAGAGATACAAGAGAAAAACGTTGCTTCTTGTTATGGTGTCTGTCGAAAGATTAAGGAACATACTCGAAGTCTTAATCTAATTGTTTGAAACTCGCACATTGACTCCATTAGAAATCAAATGTGGGTTCTTTGATGAAGAGTGAATGAAGAAGCTGGATTGCATAGAAAGAAAGCTCTCCACTAGTGCGAACGCAAACAAAGAAACGAAATGTTTTCTTGATCTACTAAAGTAAAAATCATAAGGAAGCAGCAGTCAAAAGATACAAATATAAACTCAGTCTTTTGATCTTGTACTCTCGGAAGAAAAGAATTTATTCCAAACTGTTGACACACGCATGCTAATTACTGTCGCGAAGGGATTAAGGCTTCTACCTTGCATATAACCATCAAATTGGTATTTTAGCTCCTGGAATGTTGCAAACGTTGTGTAAATAAAGTAAGCTCACCCGTCGAAACGCATTTAAGAGAGAGAAACTTTGTCCTTTATATTAAAAAAATTCCTAATTTGCTTGGCAGCGGTGGCACTGCTTTTAGCTTTCTGTCTGTATAAATTTACAGAGGATAAAATCCAGTGCAGTATTGCAAATGTCTGGAAGAAATCAGGTTATACCGGGTCTGACGATGCGCGATTTCGCTTGCGAGATTCTGGAATTAATCGGGTTTCCTGTGAACGCCAAGGAATTAGAACTCCGCTGAATAACCTATAATTCATGAAAACACTGTTGACGATACTCAAAAAGATGAAAGTCGCTTACAATAGGCACGTCCTTTATTTCAAAGTCTCTAAGTTAGATCTTTGAGTGTTACAAGGGATGTTCTAAAGGTAAAGCTTCTTTACAAATAACTCCTGTCAATTGTAATATCTCTCTATTCTTAAAAAAAGTAACTGCCGCTATTTTAGAAATTTCGCGGCACTCTTGCTTTCCTAGCTCGCAACGCAAAACGTATTGAACTCAAAAATATGAAATTTACATTGTTTGTAGAGAATTGTTTGGAAAACACGCTGAAATTAACCGTTTCTCGATTGTATCGAAACTTCAAGAGCTATTGTATTTCAAGTTTAACGTAAGCAAAAAAGTGCTATCAGGTCGCGTTCCGGACACACTAACAGCAACACAACCACGAAAATTTCTAGGCATGTAGTGCCATGACCGAATTTTTTCTCCTCGTCGCCCTTTTTTTGAAGTTCGATTTAGTTTACGAGAAATTAAATTTCACAAATTTCTTTATTTCTTGATGTGATCAATTTAAAAAAACGGATATATGGCAAACTATAAATTATAACGCATTGCAAGTTTTATAGCATAAACTTACAACTATCGTCCCTTCTTTACAAATTTTTTTAAGAAAATTCATTTCTGATTTTTAAGCATTTTTTAAAGACTCAAAGGAAAGAAACGAACGGCTTGTCTTCATAAGGTATTTATTGCTCAAAATGTTAGGTATAAAAAACGCCTCTACAAAATATGAACAAGTACAGAATACAAAACAGTAACAAGATGTAGGAGAGAACAAGGTATACGCAAGCATTTAAAAAAACCAATAACAATAATGTAAAGGGTGTGGAAAAGAGGGCGCTCACGGGCTGCCCAGTTGAACAGTAGTAAAAATAAAAGTCTATGAGTCCGTTGATAACAGTAGTATTAAACTGTGTCTAAGAGTTCGCCGAAAACTAAACAAAAACAGACGGTAAAGCATTACAAGTTCAAAGGTAAACAGTTTCAAAACAAAACGTTTATTCAGAAGACAAAAACTCAGTCAGTTGGGAAATCAAGAACATGCTGTTGAATGTTTTCGAGTTCAGCTGTGAGCAACTTCAGCATGTACCACAGACGATGCTGAAGCTGGGCATCTTCAGGGGGAACGGAAACGTTAATCAAAAATTCATCAAGCAATTGCAGTTGTTGAAGCATTTCAGGTAACCAATTTAACTTAGATTGAATACACGGGATTGTTAGAAATTTGTCAATCCTAGGGCGTTGAATTAGTTCAAGAAGTTCAGTAAATGTGAGCGGTTGCATTGGAACAGAACAGTCTTTGAACAGAGCGGAAAGTTTAGGAATGGTGGGAAGAGAAGAATCATCTCCAACATCATCCGAAGCAATCGATGCTGATTCACTTAAATTGCCAGCAACATCCGAAGCAATCGATGCTGATTCACTTAAATTGCCAGCAACATCCATATCATCATCAGTAGGGAGGCAAGCGAATCTGTTTGTTGTACGAAGTTGAGAAGAAACATTTTCTACGTCAGGTGAGGTTCCAGAGGAAGTGGCAGAAGATTTGGTCCGAAAACGCCTAGTGCGACGCGAACGCCTAGGAGAAGACTCAGCAGAATTTGGGCGTTTCCCGGCAGTTTTGGGTCCAGAGGATCCCACCGAAGTAGGAAGAGGTGGAAATGACATGTCAACAATGAGAGCCGATTTGCACAGTTCAGAAGCAGGTGTTTGCACTTGCGAAACAAGCTGTGAAACGGAAGGCAATTTGTTGCTTGGTGGTGGCGCTTGAGAGCGGGGCAATGATGACGCAGTAGTTTCGGAAGAAAGCGGCTGCTCGGAGTTGAATGGAAATGGCAGTTCAGTGCTTGGCAATAACTGCGTAGTTGTTTTGAAAGAAAGCGCCTGCTCGGAGTTGTATGGTAATGGCTGTCTAGCGCTTGGCAATAACTGCGTAGGAGTTTTGAAAGACAGCGGCTGCTCGGAGTTGAATGGCAGTGGCGGAACTGAAACAGGTGACGACAACGAAATATCTGCAGTCATTGAAGGAGCAAGTAACAGAGATGGTGACGTGGTTGACATTGGGGTAACAGTTTGTTCAGTAGTAAGGGAGGAGGAAGTGAATGATGGAGGTGTGTCAGGAACCTTCAACGAAGGGACAGCACCTTGCGCAAGTGTGCGCTGAGGGCACTCATAAGCCAGGTGTCCCTCAGCTCTACACCGGAAACACTGGACACCAGCAAATAAGTTGAAAACGTATGTTCGTGTGTCCGTAACAAGTTGCAGAGATGTGGGGCGGTTAGAAATGGCTTGGTCAGTGGGGAAAATAACACGATATTGGCGACGTCCTCCTTGCACAAATTTGAATGGAGAGTCTCTGGCAGCAGCTGGGAGAAATTTAGTCTCTCCCACAACTCGGCCAAGAGTGCCGAGTGCAGCAACAAGTAAGTTGTCAGGAATAGCAGTAGGCACAGGAGATAGTGTCACTGTGACCGGGCGCTGTGCAGAAGCAACAGGTTGCAAGTGAAAGGAGCCAATATCAATGCCTGTAGCAAATATCAATGCCGGTGGCTTTTTGGTGAACAAAATGAACGACAACACCCCCTCCAATGCGAATAATTGAAACGATGCTTTCCTTGGGAACAACTTTAACCAAGGTCTCCAAATAGAGGAGGAGGGGGTGTCACGAAGAGACGGAAAATACACACTTAATAACAAAGCTGAGGAAAGTTCTTTACCTGCTGGTGAGTCGTCAGAAATCCGAATCTTGAGAACTTTATCTTCTCTAGAAAATTCTGGTTGCATAGAAAGTGGTGCATGAGATTGGTTTGGACGAGCAGTCGCAGCATACGAGCGTGGAGGAGTAGCAGCCATGGCAGCAGAACGTGACTCGGCACTCAGGATATGCAAATCAGGACGAAGAACATTCGATGCAGAAACATTAGGACGAAGCACATTAGAAGCAGAAACACAATTAGAAGTAGACAAATCCACACTTGAAGAGGTCATAGTTGTCTCACAAGCGGTCGATGTAGCCAAAGAAAATCCAGCGGAGATAAAATCAGCAGACGGAACTTGCATTTGTACTTGGGAAGCAGCCATCATGGCCGCTAATTCGAACAACACAACACCGTGTGCTGCAACTGCGTCACACAGAAGAAACACAAAATAACGTAACAGAAGGCACACACGCTCGCTTCAAGTGAGGCAAAACGGTGAAAACACAACACAGTCAACACGAACCACTAACGCAGACGATAAATTCACAGGAAAAAAACATTTCTTTTACAGACGCAAAGGAAAGAAACGAACGGCTCCTCTGTTCTCACGATAACCACAAAGGAGCGTTCTGGTCACGTTACCTGCTGCCATGGTGACGAAGATAATTTGTTATGCATATGCTTTGTTGGTAAAGCTATATCAGTTGTTTAAGTTGGACGTCAAGTAATTCTGCTTCCTATACTTCCAATGGAAAAATTTCTGTACACGTTTTCTTCACAATTAATGCGTTCCCAAGGATGAAAATTTGAACATCGATTAAAATAGCTCCATTTTATAACTTGGAATACCCAATATCTTCTAAAACATAACCATAATTATGCAATGCAACATTTGTTTGTCTACTGACGTCATCAAAGTACAGGTCGCGCCATCTTTTTTCTGGACAATTAATGCGTTCCCGTGGATGAAAATTTGATCATCGGATAAAGTAGCTTCATTTTATAACTTGGACTACTTCGTATTTTCTAAAACATAACCATATTTATGTAATCCAACATTTGTTTATCTATACGGACGTCATGAAAGTACAGGTCGCACCATCTTTTTTCTGGTTCCAACACCACCAAAGGAAAAGTTATTGATTTTTTATATAATTATGGTTATGTTTTAGAAAATATTAAGTATTATAAGTTATAATATGAAGTTATTTTAATCGATGTTAAAATTTTCATCCTTGGGAACACAATAATTGTGAAGGAAATGTGTGCAAAAGTTTTTCCATTGGAAGTATTGGAAGCAAGATTACTTGACGTCCACCTTAATGATTTAGCATAACGGTTTACGGGAATGCTTTTTGGACCGCTTCGGTTTTCCTTAGTGGTAAATTTAGTAAGTGCTATGAGTTCAAACGACAAAAGTCCGACCTTCCAAAAATTAACGACAGTAAAAAAAATCTGAAATTTCGGAATAACAAGCCTTATTTGCTTAGACATGCAATAAAAATTGAAATTTATATGAATTTTCCAGTTTTTATTTCATGTGATGTACTTGGAGATCGAGCTGCAGGGCTAGAGCGCTACTCTGGAAACGAGCGTAGCGAGCCTAGAGGCGGAGCCCCTAGTTTTAATAAAATTTATGATAAAAATTCACTGAAGTTTGTCGAATGCAGTGCTGCTACTCAAAATAGTTCTCTGCTGAAGTCAACCATTTGCGCCATCGTTCATCCCCAAATGTCTAACCAACTTGAAAAAATTCAGCAGACTGCTATTTAGTCCAGGATCTTAAAATATTTTTAACTACATGTGTATCCTCAACACGTTGACCACAGAGACTTTTCTAATCAACTGTCAACATGGTTTCGCGCTATTAAATTTTCTGTTGGGAAAGAAAATAATTGTAAGCTGACATTCCAAGATATTCTCTTCCATAGAAATCATCTTTCAAAGGATATATCTGTTTCATTTTATAGAAAACCAACTAATAACCCTCTACATGTTCCTATGCAATCATCTCATCCATATAACTATAAGATATCAGCATTGAACTTTATGGTGCGTCGCGCCTTTTCTCATTCTTCCAGTGCAAAGATACGACACCAGGAACTTAACAGAATAATTGAGATTGCAGGTAACCACGGTTACTCTCGAAAAACTGTCAATAAAATCATCAAGAAACTGCAGCAAAATAATTCAATAACCTTAAAAAGGGATTTGATCTCAACCCATTATATTAGGCTCAATGGAATATAATCCGTATGTCACCCCAATTCTAAGAAATGCCTGTTGGAAATACCGACTCAACTTTGGCATAAAAACTAATAACTTATTTTCTATGGTAAGAAAGGATCGAAATCCCATTGATGTATTTGACAGACATGTGTCTATAGTATACCTATATAGGCTACAAATGATTCATGTCAGGGCACTACAGTTCGTCCTTTAAAGACTCGTATTTCGGAACATAAATACAACATTTAGAACTATGCGACGAATACGTCTTTATCTAGACTTACGACTAGGGACTCATATTCCACGAAATGGGACGAGTCCTTGATATCGGCTACTGCCAATGATCGCAGATCTTTATTGTTTACCGGAAAGTCTGTGTATATACAATTATGGTAAAAAGTACTGCAATGACGACTTGCCTTATAACATACCGCTGCCATAGACAACCCTCCCTTCGAACTCTGACCCAACAGAGGAGGATATGCATAATTCATCCACATATGACTAAACTATGCTTATGTACACTGAAGAGCAATTGAATTAGAGACAGCTGGCGTTATGCAAATGTGGCGCTGTGGGCTGCCCTGTAAACGGAAATGACATGACGTATGCAGCGATCCGACAATATAAGGAGTAATGCGACGGGAATCAGTAAGAGTCGGACGCTGTTGTCCACGGCAGTTGGCCCTTGCAGGGCCAACTGCCGTGGACAACAGCGTGTAGATGAGCAGGGTCATCATAGTCTAGCTCGCATTGTAACAGCACATAGACGGGTCACAGTGCAAGAAATCACTCGGCAATTTAACGCTGGTGCACAAAAACGTGTAAGTAGCCACACCAGCCAGAACCATCTCCTCGCTATGGGGTACAGAAGCCATCGTCCCACGAGGGTACCGCTGCGGACCGTACATCACAGGGTGCAAAGATTAGCATGGGCGAGGGAACATCGCCACTGGATCCTAGACATGTGGAAAACTGTTGCCTGGACTGATGAGTCGAGATTCACGTTGGTACATGCGGATGGCAGGATACTAGTACGACGCAAACCACATGAAGCGATGGATCCTTCTTGCCAGCAGAGTACTCTTCAAACTGGTGGGGGTGGCATTCTTGTCTGGGGACTGTTTGCGTGAGCTGTGATGGGACCCCTGGTACGTGTGACACCTTCTCTCACAGGTCAACGTTACCGGGATATCCTGGACGACCATTTGCTCCCGTTTGTGCGTCTTCAACATCCCACTGGGGACCTCATCCTACAACAAGACAATGCACCGTGCCATCGCTCCCGAATTATATCCGAATGGTTGGATGAACACTCCACCGACGTGACCTCGCTTCCTTGGCCATCTAGGCCACCTGACCTCAATCCCATCCAGCACATCTGGGATGCCATCGAGAGAGATGTTCGAGGCACTGACCCCCTCCATCTAATCTTCGTGAACTGTGGGAGAGTTGTTCAGGTGTCGTGGATCCGTATGGCTTCCCAACGCTTCCGGTGTCTTGTCGAGCCCATGCCGAGACGAATCGTCTCCGTCATCAGGGCGAAAGGTGGTGCTACACGTTACTACACAGGTATCTCTAATTCAATTGCTCTTAAGTGTCATGTTACATGTCACGCCCTCAGGACGGTACTAGACAAACTACGTCATGAGACATTGTAATACCTTATAAGCACCCTTCTGTCACTTTTTTGACGCTCTTTCTGATGATGAGTCGATAGTCAACTTGAAAGATCTTGTACTTTTATCCTTTTAATGTGTTTTTAACTATCGAAATAGTCTTGTGTCTTTTTTCGATGTTATGTAATGTATAAGATCGTGCATTGACGGTCAATGTTATGAGATCGTACATTGACAGCCTTTCACCCTTATTGCCAAAGATGGAGGATTAGCCACTAGTCTTATTTTTTTTACTGGAGTGTTTAACGACCACCACGAGCAACTCAATAGGCTATAAACAGTCACCAGTCCCTAATTTAAGGTCACAATTTCCAGGGAAGGGAGAGATCTAGTTTCTTAAAACAAACACAACATTTACACCTCACCGGCATTCGAACTCGGACCCATCTCGGACGAATGATCATTAGCCAACGTTTAGACAACTGCGCCATCAGTGCGGCCGATTAGTTTTCAGACCATTTTGCCAATGTCTTCAGTGGTTCCAAGCGAAGTGAAGTGTACGGACGGGCGTTGTCGTGGGGTAAAACTATAGCATTCTTAGGAAATCTATCCTTTTTGCATGTCGCCTCACTTAGCTTCTTTAGTGTCTCAGTATAGCGAAAGATGTTGACAGCGCCATCTTATTCAAGAAAATCAATAAGAATGATGCCCTTGACATACCAGAAAATTGTTTCGACAGTGTGTTTTCTTTTTTTTTTTTTTTTTGTTGCTGTTGAACCCTTAGACCTTGGAGAGTGTTCCGGCATTCCTTACTTACAGTGCGCTTTTGTCTCTTGGTCATAAAATATGCCCAGGTTTCATCTCCAGCAAGGACATTGAAAATGAAATATCTCCTGGTTCCATCCCAAAGGGTGTACACTTCGACACATTTGTTCAGATGATCTGTGACATACCTATCTCAGAGGTGATGCACGTGTGAAGACGCTAAAGTTGCAGCGACAAACTTCGTCGGTGTAACTGAATTGGGAAAGCATTCGGCTCCAGAGCAGAAGGCTGCTGTTTGGTTTGCCGCCACCGCCAATTGGCTTTTAAGCTATTCTGGCGCCCGAATGTAAAACGAATCTGCTTGTCGTTGGGTTTTTCGAAAAATGTGGGATGTTCTTTCCAGACATCTTACTCAGAATTATTTCTACAATGAGCTATCCTTCAATTGTGATCTGCTGGCTGACCCGGATACTTACGATTCCGCCCCAGTTCTTTCTCAAGAGGGGGATATCTGCGATGTACCTACTTCAGAGGTGAAGCACATTTCAAGATGGCAAAGTTGCAGAAACAAACTTCGTCGATGTAGCTTAAGTTGGAAAGCAATCGGCTACAGAGCAAAAAGATACTGATTCGAAGTACTGCCACCGGCAAGTGGTCTTTACGCTATAGATCTAGTGTTAATTAGCGCGAAAGTCACTTTTCACACACTTTCGAATATCCCAAGTTATGAATTAGTGTTTCTACTGAACCAGGACCACAATGCAATGCGTCAAAAATCTCCTGAATGGTCATACGTCGATCACGTCTAGTGAATTCATCAACTTGTCTTTGGTTCCCGTCGATAACTGCAGTTTGAAGGCCTTTCATTCCATTGTCTGTCAGACAACTGAGGTTCTTTACGTTTTCCAACCGTAGGTTGAAGAAGCGTATATGCTCCAGCTTTGTACGTCTGTCCGTTCGCACGATAACTCTCGTAAAAATGGTTCGATTTTGATGAAAGTTTAGTATGTGTAGGGGACAACCTGGAAACGAACCCTATTGAAAATTGGCGAAATGGGGTGACATAGGAGCGGGATCCATTTCATCGCCTTTATGCGTCACAGCTTGCGTAAAAATGCTTCTATTTCGACAAAACTCCATCGTGTTGTTCCAAAGATAGACTGAACCGGTTCTGTTTAATATCATCGAAATGGAGTCAACGGTCAAGGCACAGAAGCGAGATTTATTTCACAGCCATTATCCTCATAACTTGACTAAAAATGCTTCTATTGCGACAAAACTTTAGTATCTTGTTCCGGAGATATACTGAATCAATTCTGTTTAATATAATCGAAATGGGGTCAAAGGTCAGTGCACAGGAGCGAGATTTATTTCACAGCCATTATCCTCATAACTTGAGTAATAACTTAAGTAATGGTTTCTGGTATGTTGGAAAGCGTATAATAATCAATGCATTGCACGATTTTACTAACTTGTTCTTGCTTGAAACACCTTCATTCACACTTTTGCATTGCCTATGTTGATTGACGCGTTTCGACAATTATTTTTCAGCCTCACATGGATCTACGTCGCTTTGTAATTTTCCATTTCCCAAAACTCAATACTCGTCATTTACGTTGTATAATCTAGACACAAAAAGGTTTGCATTTACTCAGAAGGTTTACCTAAATTTATACAAATGACCACATTATCCCATGGAATGAAGTTCTCTGCTAATGGCAGGTGTACATCCAAGGTTCCAGCATTGTTACTCTCCTGTACCCTGAGGTCTTGTGCTCCGTCGATTAGCTATAACGACTCTCGTGAGGCTTCGATGTACTCTAACACTGCTTTTCTTCGATCTGCCGGCACATTTTGCTGCTTCAGGCGCGCCATGTGTCTTCCACTTATTCAGTACGTCCAAAACAGTTGACATGGGTATGTTTAAACGCCTCTCGGTTTCTCTTATGGGCAATCCATTAATATTACACCCAACACTATTTCATTTCTCAAGGTCAATTCTCTCCCTCCGCGACGTTTTCACTCAACCTCCCAGTGTGATATGATCACGGTCACCTGCAGGCTTGTTTTTATACAGTTTGCAGCTGTACCGCGCATCTTAACAACGCAGCGGACCAGTTCATTTGCTTTTGAAAAGGTGTCTGATTACGTTTGTCAATATAGTGTATATGCTCAGTTGAGAATGGCGAAATTTATCCATGTAATGTATTTAATACTATTTCCAATCACAGCAAAATGAAAGTATCATTAGAGCATAGTTAAGACACATGAATCCTGAATCGTCACGGTAAATAAAATATGACCATTCCTTGCTTCAGATTACGTTTTCCCAAATCTACTTCAGTGCAGTCGTACTCAAAGATGTTATATGGAAGTCTACCGACACAATGAGTAGACTCTTGGCCGTTGGACGCTTCTAGTTATCAGGGAATAAAGAGAGGGGCTCTTTAGTAACAACTGAATTTCCTCGACTCCGTAATGATGCACACATCTCGCCACTTCTGATGCCTTCCTGATGATATTCATGAGCACATCCTCTAGACTGTTGGTTCAACGGCTTTCAGAAAATCAGTAAGCATGACGTCTGGTCTCACGAAATGCTTTCAGGTGTTCATTTTGTGGAATAGCTAGATGGGAGCATTAGAAATCATTATGAGGATTAGGAGACTGGGAGAAAGTCTGAACCAGCAACAACACACTCTGGGCATTTTCAACGTTAATGAAGTTTAACTAAGCGTTTCCGCTATACACACGCAATATATATATATTTTTTCGGTGGCTTTACACACATGCCGTTGTCAAGTTATCCCGAGAATCAGATGATATAGATACCACCCCTTGTGCAGGGCATTTCAAATTCAGCAATGAAGATCAAAAGATAAGGAAAAACACGTGTTTCTCTGCGATTTTGTTTTAAATCTCCACTATATAACTAGTTAAAAAGTGCGTGTTTGTCTTTTAGTACAGGATATAATCCTTGCTTTTGGAATGATCCAATATATTGGGCCGCGGGTGGCCTAGTTGGCAGCGTTCGTGACTGCACCGAGAATACCTCGGGTTCGATCCCAGGCAAATGCGAACGCTCGAACCACTAAATATCCTCCGTGCGTCGGATGGGCACGTAAAACCGCCGGGCCCCGGATGCTGGTCCCCCCGATAATAAATAAGGGCGCCTTTCTCCCCTTTTCTACCTCGCTTCCGTGTCACTTTCCTCTCGAGCATTCTAGCCTAAATCTCCTAGCTGCCTATTTCTAAGGGTTGTTTAAGACCTGTGGTCAGACACTCCCTTCCTAAAGTCATCTACGCATGATCTGATCTGATAATATATATTCCACTGTACTTACGTTCACGCAAACCAGATGACAAAAAAATTAGCCTTGATAATCTGTATGAAAAGTATGGTTCAATGCGTTGAAATATTCATTGATGTGGTACATAAAATTGTTCTGAACAGGAAAGTTTCGTCCATAATAGTACATGAGCAGTTGCTTCGTATTGGATGATATTTTATTAAGCCAAAAAAAAAAACTGAATACATGTTGTAAAATGCTGCAAGAATAAAGCACACAGAGTTAATATTATCTGCTGGGAATTACCGTTAGAACGGACAACGAAAAAATAAAACTTCGGATTTTGTTGCAGTTAGTACCATTCGCCGGCGTGAACAAGGAGCCTGCGTGTCTCCATTTCAAGCGTATTTGAGAATGTCCAGTTAAGTTGACCGGTCAAATTTAGAGAACAGCATTTGTCCGGTTATAGGATTACATGAGAACCAATTGGCAGATTGGTTTGTTGTCCTTCCGTTACGTGGAAAAAAACACCTTGAGAAAGCTGTTGCTTTGTGTGTTGTTTAAAATATGTTCGCACTTTAGTGACAAACATGCGTATCTATTAACTGAGACATCAGTTCTCCTATACTTCATTAGAACAATAACGGGAATTCAAGACCGGTAAACTTGCGCCAATTTTTAAAGTAAAAATAGGCTATAAAAATTAAATAAACAGAAACGAGCCAGGAAGTTCAGTAGCCAAAGATTCAATATGACTGAATGGATGTGAGTTAGACTGTGATATGACTGAATGGATGTGAGTTAGACTGTGATATGACTGAATGGATGTGAGGTAGACTGTGATATGACTGAATGGATGTGAGTTAGACTGTGATATGACTGAATGGATGTGAGTTAGACTGTGATATGACTGAATGGATGTGAGTTAGACTGTGATATGACTGAATGGATGTGAATTAGACTGTGATATGACTGAATGGATGTGAGTTAGACTGTGATATGACTGAATGGATGTGAGTTAGACTGTGATATGACTGAATGGATGTGAGTTAGACTGTGATATGACTGAATGGATGTGAGTTAGACTGTGATATGACTGAATGGATGTGAGTTAGACTGTGATATGACTGAATGGATGTGAGTTAGACTGTGATATGACTGAATGGATGTGAGTTAGACTGTGATATGACTGAATGGATGTGAGTTAGACTGTGATATGACTGAATGGATGTGAGTTAGACTGTGATATGACTGAATGGATGTGAGTTAGACTGTGATATGACTGAATGGATGTGAGTTAGACTGTGATATGACTGAATGGATGTGAGTTAGACTGTGATATGACTGAATGGATGTGAGTTAGACTGTGATATGACTGAATGGATGTGAGTTAGACTGTGATATGACTGAATGGATGTGAGTTAGACTGTGATATGACTGAATGGATGTGAGTTAGACTGTGATATGACTGAATGGATGTGAGTTAGACTGTGATATGACTGAATGGATGTGAGTTAGACTGTGATATGACTGAATGGATGTGAGTTAGACTGTGATATCTGTTCATTCGACTTTGAATAAATGGATCATTGAATATTCTGTTTCTCATGTTCACTGAATGGTGTGCTTGTTTTGTTTTAAAATTCAGTATTCAGTAGCGTCTTCCTCATGTTTATTTTGTTCATTCCTGTAGAATGTCCACTTCCTGTATTTGCATATGAGATTTCCTGATACAAAAGTGGAAAATATCTGCAAAAATTGTTTTATTAAATTCAAAATTTGCGTGTTTTTGCACACAATAGCCATGATCTTGCGATGGGAAATATGATATCGAAATTTGATTCCAATTACAGCGTTGGGGACAAATTAAAAAAAACAACAAGAAACAGAGCTGCACTGCATACCTAGTAAACTGCAGTTGTCACATTCGAACTTGTTGCGAAAGGGCATGATGAGATAGACTCGTCATCCAATGCAGGAATTTTTCATGAATGTTTTGAATTGAATGCAGGGTTAAAAGATATCCTAATGAACTGTATATATCCGATACTGAATCACCGTAAAGTCCCCCACAGCAAAATTCCCCCACATTTGGTAAATTCCCCAACATTGGAAAACTCCCGCATAGAAAAATTGCCCCATGGAAATCTCCTTCACCTTTTTCAGCCAGGGACCGTGCACGAACTGAATTTTACAAAATGTGGGGGAGATTTCCGGCGTCACCATTTCCATTTTCAATCAGTTTAAAACAAACTGTAGCAGCCTTACAGTAGCACAAATAAGTAGGGAAAAATACCGGGTTTGGCATTTCCATTTTTACAGCAATTTACAGATTTTTTTGTAAGTACCAGTAAAATGTGCAGATAATTTACGGTGTTGGCATTTCCATTTTTACAGCAATTTAAGTACAAGTAAAATATGTTACAAGTTAAATATGTATGAAATTTCCCGGGTCGGCATTTCGATTTTTAACGCAATTTACAGATGTTCTACAAGTACCAGTAAAATGTGGGGGAAATTTCCGGGCTCGGCATTTCGACTTTTATCGCAGTTTGACGGTATTAGAAGTAGCAAGCTGCCAGGGTGGGGGAATTTCTGGGGTCCGCATTTTGCCACAATTCCTGTAAGTCTTAACAGTAAAATGTAGGGGAGATTTCGGGTATTAGAATTTCGACTTTCACCGCAGTTTATAATAACACACGGTTTTAGAAGTAGCAGGCTGGCGGGGGGGGGGGGGGGGGGGGAGTCCGGTCTTGTCGGCATAAGACCGTATAACGAAGTAAATTTCTCCGTCATTTCTGTCCACGCCAGGATTCGAACCCGGATCCCCTCATTCCGGAATAAGTCACTCTACCAATTTAGCTAAGCGGACGTTTGTTCTGACTACTATCTGCCTTTATGTCGTGTGCGTCCTGCTGGCAGGTACGTCACATCTCCCCCTCCCTCCCGAATGAGGGCCGGGGGCATGGCCCACGGGTCAGCCGTGACCATGAATCGTTGCAGGCAGCCATCCGCTGTAGAACGTGCACTTGAGAACTCCCAGTCAATCTAGTGTGCGGAATGCAACATCACACATTTTTATTTTTCGAAGCGCTGGAGAAGGGATTCTCTGAATTTTCCTGTCTCGCGGTGTGGAAAGAACATCACACCAATGCGAGATGTTGAACGGCCGGGTCATCCGGAAAGTTCGGGCGCCATTATAACGAAGTAAATTTCTCCGTCATTTCTGTCCACGCCAGGATTCGAACCCGGATCCCGTCATTCCGGAATAAGTCACTCTACCAATTGAGCTACGCGGACGTTTGTTCTGACTACTATCTGCCTTTATGTCGTGTGCGTCCTGCTGGCAGGTACGTCACAACCGTCTGTTACTATAAACTGCGGTAAAAGTCGAAATGCCATGCACATTTTTGATCACAGGGATTAAAGGCGCCACAATTTTGTGAAATAATACGGTGATAATTAGTGTTTATAAATGCCGCCGATTTTTAAGTGCAAGAATCATTTTTAAGACTGAAGGAGTGAAAAAAAATTATGTCTTGAACTAATTGTATGCACTTTAATAGCATAGCCAAATATTGATAATCAGTTGTAGCGAGTGATTTATTCGACGCATAAGATTTCGACAACCATTTTGTGCTCCTCTTACATGTCGACCTAAGAGCAACCACTGCTCTCGAAAAACAATGTAGAACACAGAATTCGTTATTGCAAGCTACTGCTCTCGAAAATCAATGCAGAACACAGAAGTCGTTATTGTAAGCCAATGGTGCCGAAAGTCAATACACGTAAGTCGTTATTGCAAGTTGATGCTGCCGAACATTAATGCAGAATACAGAAGTCGTTATTGTAGGCCTCTGCTCCCGAAAATCAAATCAGAACACAGAAGCTGTTGTTACAAGTCACTGCTCCCGAATATCAATGCAGAACACAAGTCGTTATTGCAAGCCTCTTCTCCCGAACACCAATGTCGGATAGAGAAGTCGTTATTGCAAGCCTCGGCTCCCGAAATTTAATATAGGACACCGAAGTCGTTCTTAAAAGCCATTGCTCCCGAATATCAATGTAAGCCACAGAAGTCGTTATCTTCTTCCGAAAATCAATGTGAGATACCGAAGTCGTTATTCGAAGCCATTGCTATCGAATATCAGTGTAGGACACAGAAGTCGTTATTGCAATCTTCTGCTTCAGAATATCAATGTGGGTCATCGAAGACGTTATTGGAACCAATTGCTCCCAAATATCAATGTAGGACATAGCAGTCGTTATTGGAAGCCATTGCTCTCGAATATCAATGTAGGACACAGAAGTCGTTATTGCAATCTTCTGCTTCCGAATATCAATGTGGGTCATCGAAGACGTTATTCGAACCAATTGCTCCCGAATATCAGTGTAGGACATAGCAGTCGTTATTGGAAGCCATTGCTCTCGAAAATCAGTGTAGGACACAGAAGTCGTTATTGCAAGCTTCTGCTTCCGAATATCAATGTTGGTCATCGAAGACGTTATTGGAACCAATTGCTCCCAAATATCAATGTAGGACATAGCAGTCGTTATTGGAAGCCATTGCTCTCGAATATCAATGTAGGACACAGAAGTCGTTATTGCAATCTTCTGCTTCAGAATATCAATGTGGGTCATCGAAGACGTTATTCGAACCAATTGCTCCCGAATATCAGTGTAGGACATAGCAGTCGTTATTGGAAGCCATTGCTCTCGAAAATCAGTGTAGGACACAGAAGTCGTTATTGCAAGCTTCTGCTTCCGAATATCAATGTTGGTCATCGAAGACGTTATTGGAACCAATTGCTCCCAAATATCAATGTAGGACATAGCAGTCGTTATTGGAAGCCATTGCTCTCGAATATCAATGTAGGACACAGAAGCCGTTATTATAACCCTTTGATCCCGATATTCAAATCAGGACACAGAAATTATTGTTACTGCTCCCGAGCATCAATGCAGATACAGAAGTCGTCATTGCAAGCATCTGCTTCCGAATATCAACGTGAAACACAGAATCGTTATAGCAAGTGTTTCTGTTAGTGACTCTATTCATGCCGCACGGAATACTTCCTCACAATGTTAAAATATTCAAAGTATCTATAGTGAGTCTTCTAGCTACAGTAGAGTAGAGCGTTCCTCGTCTTTCCACAGGAAGAATATCCATTGATTTTTAGTTCATGTTCAGTTTGCTGTTCTTGTTGTTGTTATACCATGGAAGTAGACGATCAGAATGAGATTTTTTTTATTTGAGACGTGTGAAACCCACGTCTTCCGTGATTATTTTAGTTATCTACCTGCGTACCGTAAAACTGATTATAGGTTAAACTTCTGACATCATAGCTCCCATGGTCGCGCTTGCATTCGAAACTCAGATTTTGTGGTATTCGCTATGTTTCTAGACTCTTCGGCTTCGGTGAAGCAAAGTTTTCCACTTTCGTGGTCATTTTCTACTAGCGTGACACTATTGAAGCTGCGTTTATTCAGAACATTGTAAGAAAGGCTATTTTATCCGCAATTACACTTTTCAGTGAGACATATCCATCCATCTGTTAAGTCTTCCTCTACAGAACTCTGGTGAAACTCCTGAAGTGTTTTTTTTTTGGTTTGGCTTTACCTTGCAGCTGATTTTGGGAACAACTTGGGTGTATAATGACTTTTGGTGTGTGAGTGCGCGCGCGCGTGTTTGTGTGTGTGTGTGTGTGTGTGTGTGTGTGGTTAAAGTATTTTTTGGCGCCATTTCAAAGTCTGTTATTCATTATATGAATATGTTGTTCTTCAACTACCGTCACGTACGAAGTCTTAAGGATTCATTCCAACCGATACATCACGTATTTTCAGTTTAGTTATTTATTATACTTGCCGAGAATATTTTCATAAGAATATTTCTATATACGTTTCTCTTATTTTTCACCGAACGGCATCTTCTTTTCTCATTCGCTTTGAGAACGTACGCATGAATTATGCATGACCCTTTAGAATGAAAACATGCCAATTCCTAATGAGAAATATGGTTACTTCAGATAGGTTTTATTGACATGGCCAACTTTTTTTCTGTCATAATTTACTGATGAACATTTTTTCTTGTAGGTTTCGAAGATGGTTTTCCACATTTAATGATCACAAATACGGAGTTTGGAGGCTGCCGTTTACTTTTATGGAATGGAAACAGTTTTTGCTATAAAGAAATGAAAAGTTCGGCAGATGGGAGGTGGATGTTCTTCCGAATTAAAATACGTATCCGGTTTTAACGAGGGAGATATTCTACCATTTCATACTTTTTGAATTATTTGGTTTTTAGGAAAATATACATTTGTGGTAAGATTGTATTAAAGCTGGAGTCCAAATATTTAGAAAAATATAACTTCGTCTACAATCACCTGGATACGATTTTTCATTTTTCATGCGATGTTAAAAATGTACTTATCTTTGTGAAATTGGTTATTGCTGTGGGAAATATTTTAAAGGCAGAGCGTTTTAATTACGACATTTATGGAAAGTTCTTCTGTTTTTGAAGTCACGAAATAGCTAAGTGCAGCTGTTGTTTTGCTTGAATCGTTAAGTGAGCTTAGGAACAAACAAATATGTATGTTGCTATCCAAACTGATACTCTTTGTTCAGAGTCGCAAGTGGTCGAGATCTTCACTTTCCGAAAGCACGTCACAGCGGTGTTTACAACGCGCGACATTATTTATTTATATATGCTTGTTTTCGTTTCCTCTGAAAAAAACGGAATACAGAAAATATAAATACTTACTCAGAAAGACATTAGTAATGTAAGCCCTTTGCAAGAGGCTCCGGAGTTTAGAAGGAAACCGCTGCAAAGTTTCACTGGAACTCAAACAAAGGTTGAAAAACTACTGAGGACATACTGTACAAATGGGAAAAACACATGCATTTTTTGTACTAATGTCAAGAAATGCAGCAAATGTTTAATTTTCTCAAAGAGTTTTCATACAGCTTAATAAAACAAAATGCCTACGTTTTCGGAAGAAGCACTAAAAATACACGAACTACGCACATGGTTGTAACACAGTTTGCCAGCTTCAGTTTCCTGGATCTAACTGTGGTGCAACCAGCGTGTAAGGTAAATAAATTCAGAGTTTTTCCGCAGTACTGCTTTCACTTCAAGTGTAAGGCTAATCAGGTTAAGTGTAGTTATTGCAATTATATTTGAATATACGTTATGTAATACATTCAACATTTTTTCTCTGATCATTACAAATCTTATATGTGTTGTTTTCAGTTGTCTCTGTTCAGTAGGGACTGTAAAGTTTCGCCCGAAAAAAATAATTTACCCTATCGCTTACAGTATTATTTTGAAAATATATTACTCATATAGCACTAAGGTTGAAATATCTTATATGGTGTGAGAAATGGAAACGGAAACATAGGCCTAAAAGATGAATGCCCGCCGATGTTACTGAAGCTCTTCCTGTAAACAGGAATTTTACTCAAGTATTCGGTGGATATTTAAATTTATGGGTTAGTTCCCAGGACCTCTCCCGAAAAGCAATACTGGCAACGTCAGTGTCCATGCAATTAACGTTTATTTTTCACAAAAGTTGGCATTTTAGATTTGTGTGAACGCGATATTTTTGTTCCCAATATTCAAGCTGTTACTGAAATATGATAGAACATTGCAATCGTAATGCTTTATGTTTCTCTTACGACAACCTTCTTGCATATGTAACGTATATCTGTATATCGACCTTTCTCTGTGAGTTGTTTTTTTACGCTTTCCAACCGTAGGTTGAAGAAGCGTATATGCTCCATGTATGTCCGTCTGTCTGTCCTTCCGCACAATAATTCGCGTAAAAATGGTTCGATTTTGATGAAATTTTGGTATGTGGTAGGGGAAAATCTGGGAAGGAACCCTATTGAAAATGGGCGACATGCGATCAAAGGTTAAGACATAGGAGCGGGATTCATTCCATCGCCCTTATGCGTCATAACTTACGTAAAATTGCTTCGATTGCGACAAAACTTCGTCATGTTGTTCCGGAGAACTACTAAACCGTTTCTGTGTAATATAATCGATTGGGGTCAAAGGTCAGGGCACAAGAGCGATATTTATTCCACAGCAAGGGCGATCATAAGGGGGCAGGGTGTCTCGAGACCCCCTAGCTGTTGGTATAGCCAAATGTTTGGTAAATTTAAAACTATAAAATAGTGGAAATAGACGAAACCCTTTTTTAAAGCATTTTTAAAAAATGATAAGATATTAATGATTGATTGAATCAATTATTTTTGTTGTATTTTAGTATCTTTTACATTTACTTAAAATGTTTGACAGCCTTGAAGGAGGTAAGGATTTTTCTCAGCCACCCCCCCACCCCCCTTTAAAAGTACTCATTGGGCGCCACTGTTCCACAGCCATTATCCTCATAACCTGACTAAAATGCTTCTATTGCGACAAAACTTTAGTATGATGTTCCGGGGGTATACTGAACCAATTCTGTTTAATATCATCGAAATGGGATCTAAGGTTAGGGCACAACAACGAGATTTATTCCACAGCCATTATCCTCATAACCTGACTAAAAATGCTTCTATTGCGACAAAACTTTATTATTTAGTATGCTGTTCTGGAGGTATACTGAACCAATTCTGTTTAATGTCATCAAAATGGGGTCAAAAGTCATAGCACAGGAGCTAGATTTATTCCACAGCCATCATCCTCATAACCTGAGTAATGATTGGTATGTTGGAAAGCGTATCATAATCAATGTATTGCATGGGTTTACTCACTTGTTCTTATGTAAATTTAGTTGCCTCTTAAATATTCTATATTTTCCTTTTGAACACTAAATTTGAATCTTTTCGTTTCTCAGTACGTTCCAGATACAACTGGCACTGCTAGTCAAAAGGTAAAAGAAAAACTAATACTCTCAGTTTGAACAGAGTTGACAACGATATAGTCTGTAAAAGATGTAACTACGACATCACAGTATTTCTAAAAGAATCGGAAGAGTACACTGGTTTTATTTGTAGAAAATTTATGCTATGCATCTTTTGCAGGCCAAGATCTTTGTGGGTGTAAAATAAAATGAGATATTTGAGAGTATAGAGATTTATTACGTACCACTTTCTTGGGGTTTTTATCCTTTTAAAGACAATGCACTTCAGCGCGCTATGGAATGAGAAAGCTTCAATTATCAAAATTACTGAAATCTCGTGACGCATGCGTAATGACGCGACCACTGAAAAGATGAAAAGAAAGCATAAACGGATGACTCGCGCCATACACCGAGCCACAGTCTAGTACATGCTAAGTGGAATTAAACCATAACAACAAACCATAATGTACTAATGCCTGACATTGAGCGATACTTAGGTAGGTAGGTTAATGAATGTTATTGTTGTAAAACGAACGAAAAAAGATATGTGAATCAATCATAAAAGTAAATATTTACTAAACAATGGCGGATGCAACAGTAAGTATTTCGAAGGTTTTAGTTTTTCAAAGACAATATTTATTATTACCATTATTTGGATTTAGGCGAACGTAAGAAACGAACCAGACACCGATGAAATGTGATTTAGCTACTGCGCATGCGCAAGCTAAAACCTGACCTGAAGATAGAAATAAGAGCTGAATCGCAAGTGTTTTTGTGAGGGGGATTAGTAGCTTTTGGTCTAAGGTATCTATACTCCGAGTCAAACTATAAGAATGTACCAGTATGTAGGGTGCGAAAAAGCTACCCTACGAAAAGTAGTCCCTAGAGTTTTGAGCGAAAACCAGTAGAATTATTGCTCAGAATGCATTTTTGTTTGTTCAGCAGTTTATCAAATAAAATTGTCATCTAAAGAAAGTTCCAGAAGTTAGTGCGCTCTTAGAAAATACATTTGTTATGAGAAGTTGTTGAATCAAGAGCTTCACACTTTCGGCTATTTCTGCCCATTTGGGATACAAGACGGACACAGAGAAGGGGTGGATGACCTCTCCCAACATTAACAACACAGAGACAATAAATTGACAATCGGGGAAACTCGAAGGGTGCGTTACTTAAACAGGCGGTAGGGGAAGCAGTTCGGCCTCCACCAGATCCCCACTGCTTGTGATATGTGTGGGTGGGAGGGATCAGAAAGGAAATAGTAGAAGAACACATTAACGCGGATGGATACCGTTCTTGCGTTCCACGACGAGTTGTGATAAGGCTCTCCCGCCTTTACCAACAGTACATTTTAGGGTGAATTAGAGTATACAAGTTACACCCCATCGCGTTATACGTCATTTTAAAGCTCTCGTCAAAAACAGATATCCCACCCGTTCCCAAAGGAGGGGTCCAGAGGAAGCCAAATTTCGCGACGAGCCGTTTTCATAGCTTCAAAAATAAATTTTTGTAATGGCTTTCATCGCGTTTCGCTTCAGGTTCTGGTGATTTACTCAGATTGCAATGATATATTGTTGCATTTATGTAAAACACGATGAAATAACGTTCGGCGATAGCTTAGTAAAAATGTATTGTTGAGGAGCCATGAAATTAACTACTGTTGAGTCACTTTTAAAAATGGTTTAAAACATTTAAAAATCTTATTTCAACAATGGTTGCGTTGGCTTCTTCCATTTCCCATTTTTGTTACCTCGATATTTTGTTTACTAGATTTACCGACTATTGGAAAAGATCGATATTTTTTTACCGACATTACTGGATTACTAGTTATTATTACGATTACTAGTTATTATTACGATTACTAGTTATTATTGATGATTAATAGTTATTATTATTTAAATACTGATTACTAGTTATTACAGATTACTGTTTATTTAATTACTGATTGCTAGTTATTACTGGATTTACATTACTGGATTTTTTTTTACCGACATTACTATTTTCTGAATTTACCGACAACGGAAAAGATGTATAGTATCAAAAAAATGTAGCGTACTATTGTGCGACGAATGAGAATAACCTTCTGTTATTAAGTAATGACTATGAATAAATAGTACAGTGTGACGTATATTCTAAATTAACTTTCCTTTTTAGTTTCTTTCCCTATCTAAATTTTGAGTTTGTTGTCAGTTATACTTCACAACTTAACGTGACATCTTCTCTCTCAAACGAATACTGTTGGCAACGCAATTTAGGTCAGAGTGAATGTGACGTATGACTGTATGAGATAAGAACGATGGATAAAACTAGGACACAACAGTTGCTCGTGTCGGATGTTGGATGTGTGTTGGCGATGTGATATGTGAATTATGTTGAAATATGATATCTGATCCATTGATATAGTCCTGGAATAAAGCCAATTTTCGTAAGTTTGACTTCTATTTAAATGTTTCGTCTGGCCGTAAATGTTTAATTTAGGAAGTGTTCCATCGTATTCATACCTAATGATATATACATACCGTAAGAACGACAATATTTCAACACGAAAAGAAGATTACGTTATAACAGTTAATAGTAACTGACCTCAAGTTGTGTCATCTGACAACGGATTGTAGAGCTCAAAGGAAGAGCGGATTATAGAGCGGATTATAGAGCTCAAACGAAGAGCGGATTATAGAGCTCAAACGAAGAGCGGAATGAAGAGCTGTATGTTAAGTCATACATTAGCTGTATGTTAAGTTCCGTGGTCGTAAGTGTTTTCTTCTCAGTGTTAGTATACCGAGATCAGAAACTGTTTTTGCAACAAGCTAATAACAACGAGATAACTAAAACATTATGCATCCAGATACTAGAGGTATTGAAAACCTTGCTCGAAATCATTTCTTTGTTCCCAGATGTACGACAACTTGTTCTGAGCATTTTATAGATGAATCTGACATACACTGCTCTTACTGAAAGTCGTTTTATTGCGTAGTAAATAGTAACACTATACTAGTGATCCGATTTATTGGCGTAGGAAATAGACATATAAGCGTTTCCAAGCTTTCGCACATCAACTAGATGGCTTTTTCAAGGAAGGTAGACAGAAAATTTCTGTCTGTTTCAGTTAGACGGAAAGTTATAACGAAGTAAATTTCTCCGTCATTTCTGTCCACCCCAGGATTCGAACCCGGATTCCCTCATTCCGGAATAAGTCACTCTACCAATTCAGCTACGCGGACGTTTTTTATTCTGATTCCTATCTGCCGTTATGTCGTGTGCGTCCTTCTGGCAGGTACGTCACATCTCCTGGTACGTTACAAAGTTTCTGTCTAACTTTCTTGAAAAAGCCATCTGGTTGATGTGCGAAAGCTTGGAAACGCTTATATGTCTATTTCCTACGTCAATAAATCGGATCACTAGCATAGTGTTAATATTTGCTACTTAATTGGTGTACTGTTCCTCGTTATCAATTCGTTTTATTACGATTTCTTTTAACATTTGAAGGCCAATAACTTAACTAGAATATTCTCTGTCCAGAAAATAATACAGGATGATTCGAAATAACTTTTGAGATTATAAAATCCTGTAGTAAAATAATATAGACATAGGTTAAAAGGGGCAAGAAGTATCTGCAAAGTAATCTGGAGATATCTACTCAGAATAACCACTTGAATTTACGCTGGTTACTGCGCTTCCAATTTTCAAGCTGTCTGACGGTTCCAAATAGTTCCTCTAGCACAGAATTTTTTTTATACTTATCATACAACAGAACGCATAATTGGTGTTTAATTGAAAATGTTTCCAGGATACGCCGAAAGGTTGTTGCCTTCGTAGCCGGCCAAACTGAGTTTGTCATTGCCTCTAAATAGTCCGCCTCTAATATTCTAATATTCTACAGCATCTCATCTCTAAATATTCTACATGATTCCAGAATGGGGTAGACGCTTACTGGTCTTTTATTACGCTTGGTTTTGGACTCCAGCTGAAAAGTTATGGCAGATGTTATACATGAGAACATGAATCATCCAAAAGGTTTTTTCTCGATCTAAGAACTTTCAAACGTCAGGCTGTTGCTAATTTATAAATTTCTTATTATAAATATAATTTATAATTGAATTTCTTTATTATTTACAAGATTTCATCAAGTGTTATATGTGTCAATAAAAAACAATTTCGTTTGTGTAGATACTGGATTCACTTGGATAAAAGTCTTGCTCCTACCAGTATATTTCAAAATATTTTCTTGTATAATGTACCTTAATTTTACGCAAACGAAATTTTTCTTCCAAATTTCGAAAAACCAAAAGGGTATTTTCTGTACACACTCACGCTCATGCATGTGTGCTCGTGTACGGGTGCATGTCATTGTGTGTCTGCGGAGGTAGCTCTGGCTTTTTAAAAGTTTTCTGAAGCTCATTCCCCAAATTCAATTTTTTTTTTGGTCAAAGTGTTATAACAGTACAAAAAGCTGATCGCCACTATTTTCGCCAAAACTTTTTTTTTCATCGCCGAAACGATTCCTTTTTCGCAAATTACGAAGAATACGATCGCCAACACGGCCCCAGTGTGGGCATGTGTGCGTGTGTGTGTTTGCGTTCAATCATCATCATCATTGTCAACCATTATCAATCCACTGCTGGACGAATGCCTCCACAAGTTTCCTCCACAACGGTCTGTCTTGTGCCTGTCTCCTCCATGTCACTCCCGCATACTTTGAAATTTCATCCTCCCATCTCCCATGTGGTCTTCTTCTGGGTCTTTTTCCTGTCCCTTGGAATCCAATCTAAAATTTCAGCTGTCCATCGATGGTCTGTCCTTCTGGCAGTATGTCCAGCCCATTGCCATTTCAGGGATTTAACTCTGATCATGATGTCTTCCACTCGTGTCATTTTTCGGATCCACGAGTTCCTCTTCTTATCTCTCCTGGACACCAAGCATGCACCTCTCCATGCTGCTTTGAGTTGTCTGCAGCCTTTGTATGTCTCTTTTAGTTAAGGTCCACGTCTCTGCACCATACGTAAGCACTGGAAGGATGCATTGATCAAACACTTTTCTTTTAAGACATAATGGCATATTGCTCTTGAAAATTATGCTGTTTCTTCCAAAAGCTCTCCAGGCAAGTTTTGTACGCCGATTAATTTCTTCATCAATGTGACCCTCACTTGATATCTGCTGTCCAAGATAAACGTACGTGCCTGTTATCTCCAGCTTTTCTCCATCAATCGATAAATCTTCATTTCTTGTAAAAGCATTGAACATCACTTTTGTCTTCTGAAAGTTCATTTTTAATCCTACTTCTTTACTCTTGTTAGCAAGTTACGTAATCAACCATATTCGACTAATATGTTGAAGCATGAAACTTTCTCTTAGTTCCATCTAAAATCTCCCGATACATCATTATTTTTTATTACAGTACACCTGATGAGCCTAGTATTCTTTCTCTATTGAAAATAAAGCAATTTTAGTTGGGAAATCTGAAGGAGCTGACGCTTCAACACATGATCTAGGTATGGCCGTTTTCTACTTTTTCCTTTTTGCAGTTGACAATGTAGAATTTTTACAATAATTCTACATTGTCAGCTGTAGTGGTTAGCATACCTAGGCGTTTTCTGGGAGACGCGGGTTCGAGTCCCGCTCCAGGACGATGAAAATTTTAAAGTTTTCAAATATTATTTGACTTACTATCCTTGTCACATTTACGCCAAAAATCGGATTGTCATCTTCAAAATTTGTATTATATGGCGTAATCCCGTGTTTCTTTCATGATTTATCTGCTTCTCCGGGCAATCACGGGATAGGATTATTAACCTCTAGATTCGCTAAACATGAATGCCGGTTGCTTCGACTAGCGAATCATGTGATGGTTAAATTCAAATTGATCGGAAACTTGAAACTTGGTCGTTCTGGGTGATGTAGTGGTTAGCATACCTAGGCGTTTTCTGGGAGACGCGGATTCGAGTCCCGCTCCAGGACGATGAAAATTTTCAAGTTTTCAAATATTATCTGACTTACCATCCTTGTCACATTTACGCCAAAAATCGGATTGTCATCTTCAAAATTTGTACAATGTCTTTTATTGGGCTGATATAAAATATTTGGTTCTTCCCAAATGTACCACTTCTGTGATGTACGTGTATGTGTGTGCGCGCGCGTGCGTGCGTGTGTGTTCATTATACATTTTGCATGCATATCTAAGATTTTTAATGAATTGGGTAGCTGTCATTAAGAAAGAGATATTTTTCGATTTTAATTTTTAATGTTTCAATTTGTTTTTGCCCGGCTTTCTAAGCTTCCTGCTAAGATTCTTCATATAAAAGTCCTTTTTCTTCAAAACGGATTTCTAGGAACTGTTCTTTACTTGGCCCCACACAGAGAGTATTTAACATTTTTCATAGTGTTTCTTAATATAATTACCTTGATTTTTAATTCCCCCTGAATTATTCTATTCCATTTATAAAGGCCACTCCCACACACGGCCCTCTTCTTTCTTTCCTTCTTTCCCTAAGAACTGGTTAAAGTAAAAGATTCTGTTGTCTCAGACTTGCGGGGGTCAGCATATGTCTTCGACGCTTGTTGCATCCTTAGAATAAATCTTCTTTCTCCCCAATCGGCCATTGAAACGTCTGTTCCACTCGCAGTTGGGAATGTGAGGAATGCGAAATGCCGAAATCTTGCCAAAACCCCTTTGCTCTTACGATTTCCTGTAGTATAAATCTGCGGACGGCGTCACCTGGGAATTACTTTCCCTGAAGATGTTTTTTAGATGTGGTCAGTTCAGTTCAAAATGTAGTTAAGAGAAGGAAATTTAAATTCTGTATAGCTGCTGTAGTAGTTATCTGAATTTCGGACTATACTAAATTTCGGATTGTTAATTTAATCACGAACAGAATGTTTTTTGAGATGGCGGACACTGTTTAGGTGTTCCTTTTATACAAAATACACAGTCGAGTCATAATATTGTGATCACCTCCTACTTTTGACGTCAAAAGCGCATAGCCAATGAAAGAAGAAACGTGTCACAAGCTTACTTGGTTATAAGGGTTGCTGTAGGCAATCTTAAAACATACCACTCGTTGCTGTCATGGACAGAAGGAACGATTTATCAGATTTGCAAAACAAGGGTGGCAGTATTTCTCACACAGCCCAGTTTGTGAACTGTTCGCGTGGTGTTGTGGTTAAAGTGTATCGTGATTGGAGAAATGGTACAGTTGCAAATAAGCGACGTGGAAACTGTGGAGCACCACGTGACATTGATGTGAGAAGTGAACGTCGGCTAAGAAGGTACGTGAGGGCCAATCGACACGCAAATGTGGAGCAACTCAGTGGCTGAATGAACCAGCAGACTACCGGAAATGTGTCTAAAATGACAGTTCAGCAAACCCTGCCACGTGTGTGGCTCCGATGCAGACGAATGGTCACTGCACCTATGCTAACGAAGGTGCATCGGCAGAAAAGGCTTAAATTTGTACGGCAGTATCGGAATTGAACCTCCGCTGATTGGCAAAGGATTGTCTTCTTAGGTGAATCACGTTTTCTGCTTCATCGAACGGATGGACGTTGGCGTATAAGCCGAGAAACATCGGAGAACAAAAACTCTTCAACCATTGCTGGAAGAACACAAGCTGGTGGGCGCAGCGTTACGGTCTAGGGAAAGTTTTTTTTTTTTGATTGGAGGTTTAACGACCACCGTGAGCAACTCAATGGGCTATAAGCAGTCGCCCGTCCTTAATTTAGGGTCACTGGTTCCAGGGAAGGGAGAGAGCCAGTGCCGTAAGACAAACACAACATCCATGCCTGACCGGGATTCGAACCCGGAACCCTTCGGACGAATGATCAGAGGCCAACGCCTTAGACCACTGCGCCACCGGGGCGGCGGGAAAGTTTTCGTGGCATTCCTTGGGTCCATTCATACCCGTGGAAGGCACCATGGACTGAATTCGTTATGAATCCATCCTTGCAGACTACGTACACCCATACATGCTGACTGTCTTCCCTGGGCAGATGGGATCTTCCAGCACGACAATACGACATGTCACAGAGTTAAAAATGTCCGAGAGTGGTTGGAAGAGCACGATGAAGAAGATTCAAAAGTACTTCCCTGGCCACCTACTTCCCCAGACTTAAACCCAATTGGGCATCTGTGGGACAACCTCGATCGTGCTGTTCGCTCTATGGATCCTGCACCACGCACCTTCCAGCAGCTGCCAGATGCACAGCAGTCAGCATGGCTCAATATACCAGTGAACACCTTCCAGCACCTTATTGAAGCACTCGCAGCCCGTCTAGCTGCTATCCGGGCTACACACGGCGGTTACGCTGGATATTAGCTGGTGGTCACAATAATGTGACTCGACCGTGTATGAAACATACAGTCTTTTCCAGATCGTAAATAACAGGTTGGATTGCCAACTTCCGTTAAAACTCGTCTTGAGACTTTTTCTGTAGGAGTATTCATTCATTATTTTTATTGTTGTTATGTAATACTGTATAATGTTTCAGTAGCTTAAATAATTGTAGTTATTCTGTTAACTAATTAATGCCTTTAGCTGAATTGCTCGTAGAGCAAATTACACAATCAATTACCTTCTCCCTTTATTTCTCTCACACTCTCTCTCATCTCGTCTCGTCTGCACATGGCGGATTAAGTCCCGCAAAAACGATTATGTGCCTTTGAGGGTTACTGGCAGATTAATGCAGCCGGCTTACCATTTCTATGCTGCACGTGGATAAGGAGTGAAGTGTGTCCAAAGCAGACTTATCAGGGTACCATCTACGCATTCGTGTCCCCTAACTCAGGGAGCCAGCCGAAAACCCCGAAAAAGCTGCTGACTAGATGGCCGGCAGGACCTGACTTCGAAAACCCAGGGGAAACGTCCGTCTCCCACATTGCACACAATGTGTTAACCAACTCAATTCCACTAAGTCGATCAATCATTATATACACTTACCTTATAGTGTGTTACTCCACCTTTTCCCCTGAGAACATCAGACTGACCTCTTGTTAGCGACTCAATAAGGTGTTTAGGAAGTGGCATTGCTGCTCATGAAGGAAGAATCACCTTTCCTAAAGCATCCACAGTTGCCTGTGGGAGTTGGCTAGCTGGAAGTGATCTTTAAACTTCATTTCACAAATTCTCAATGGGGTTGAGATCCGGCGATCAGGGCGATCACTCAAGTGTGGTAAACTCACTTGAATGCAACTGGAGCCAACTGGTCACCACTTGGAAAGTATGTGGTGTCGCATTTTTTATTTAAAGATGGCGTCATGAAAGATAATCTTTAAGAACATATCTAAAGTTTTTACGAGGATGTTCACATGCTCTTTGAACGTAATGTCTCCATGGGGCCCCAAGGAACCCCATGTAAACGTACCGCAAACTATTATACCGCCTTCACCTGCCTTTATGACCCCTACTTTGCAAGCTGGGTCCGTTACGTCTTGCTGTTCAAGCCAGACACGCACCCTCCCATCGGCATGATAGAGTTGAAACTGTTATTCTTCATGACAGATGATATATTTCTAGTTCTACACGCTCCAGTTGCAATAGGCCGTTGCAAACTGAAGTCTAATCATTCGATACCTTGCAGTCAACAAGAGGACACGCTGTGGACGTCGAGTGCCATAGCCTGATTTTTCCATGATACGATGGACTGTCTTCGTGTATAAGCTTGTGAACCATCACTTTTAAAATTCCATCACCATCTGCTTAGCTTTAGCCTGCTATTCCTTGTGATGATGCGAGACAGTCGGAGCTCACCTTAAAAGGGAATTGCATGTTTATAGCCATATTTCTCACCTGGGTTGGAAGCTGTGCCGTATTTTACGTAGTCTTGGTATATACGTGCAATGGTCTGACGGAGAAATTACGAGAGTTCCGCAGTTGTAGTGATTGAACTACCGGTATTCCTCGCAGCAACTATCTCGCCACGGGAAAACGCACTGTCGTTGCTTTAAAGATGGCGCATTCTTGCAATTTAACGTAAGTCGAACACTGAGCCACCGTCTTCTGTTCCTAAAATACACTGGCTCAGTGTTGGGCCAACGTTAAATTGCAAGGCTGTGCTACATGTGTTCCTCTACCCACGATAACTTTTCTGTGACTGGTTTCCAGTGTGTAGAGACCTGTTCTGTTTAGATGACCGATCACCTTGTCCATGTTCATTTCGTCCACGTCCAGTTGGCCCAGTTCATTTCGTCTACAGTGCACTTTGTCCACCGTTTACTTTGCCTGCTGTTCATTTAGTCAACTAACTGTTCACTTTTTCAGCCGTTCATTTTGTCCACATTCGTTTCGTCCTCAGACTCGATGGAGTACCATGGAATTTTCTATTTTGATAGAATTTTTGTTACTAGGCAGAGAAAACAAGGTCCTTTAAATGTTTATGTGAGATGTGTTTTACCTGTTTAAGTTTTTTGAATAAAATATGACGATTTGAAATGTTATTTAAAGTAAAAGGAGGAATTGAATTTGAAGAGCTTTTTAATTATTTTGTGTGTTACGACGATGTCAATCGCCATGGCATAAATCCAAATTTCATTGGACCATCTAAAAATGCAACATTATTAACTTAACTGGTTATGTAAACGTTAAGAACTCGTCGTGTGAGCATGGTGGTTTATGAACTGAAAAAAAAATAGCTGGGCTTAAAATTAATATCTTTTGCCTATGTAAAAGCACATAACAGTTCCATCAAAACCCCAGCAGCTTTGAGATGCACTGCAGTTAGCATGGCTCCACATACCTGTGAAGACCTTCCAGCACCTTATTGAGTCACTCCCAGCCCGTCTAGCTGCGGTCTGCGCTGCACACAGCGGTTACTCTGGATATTAAGCTCGTGGTCACAATAATGTGACTCTGCCGTGTATATGATACGTCGGTCGACTTATCACGACCTCCAGGAAATCACATGGGCAACAGGCCGCATCCACTTCTCATAGTGGTGGTCACAATTCTGTGATCACTCGGCTTCCTACTGAGAAGTAGTTTAAGACTAAGCATAGAAAACGTACATTTCGTTTCAGACCCTAGTAATATAGTGGTGCATCACTGATTCATTGGTTCGGACATAGTTTTGGCCAAACTAGCATCTCGGGAAATAGAAAAAAATGCCTTCCAGTATTGAGGAAAATATCTTGGAAAAGAGGAAAATATCCTCGACCGATGATAAGCAATCAAAGCACATTTTCTGTTTCGATAGAAAGTCAATGCTGACTCACAGTCAAACTCTTCATATCTCGAACGACGCACGTTGTCGAAATAGCACCAAATATGAAGAACTCTTTTAGCAAGAAAAGAGATATAACTTTACTTTTTCATTTCGAAGAAGATGTGCTCCTAGCGATATTTCACGTTTCAAGATCAGAAGTTATTTCACCATTTCCTTGAAAATTCCTGGTTCTTGAAGAATAAACGACAGTTGCGTCGATCCCGCTACTCTAATATAGAAATCGGAGACTTTTAACACGAGATAATTTTGAGAGCGACACAATTTTCTTCACGTTCGCTACCTACAAAATAAATTTATATTCATTTTAACCAAAGTTGTTTCATATCGCAAATAACTTTGTCATATCGTTGAGCTTTGAAATTTATTCCGACATTTCCACTGCGCAGTAAAATTTTCATTCTTTACAACCCCTCAAAGAGTGATTTTTCACCTAAACATTCTGAAGATGCTATTTTTATATGTATTGAAAAAGAATGGCTGAACATATAGCGTTGTGCGATAACAAAATTTAGCTAGGGAAGATACAGACAATTTTTGGTTGGAAATAGCGAACGTATGGAAATGATTGAAGTGTAAAACAGTTTAAAACAAATTAATACTCTTAAAACAGGGTAATCACTCACTTTTTTGTTAGGTAACACACTAAAACGTTGGTGACTTTGAAAGAATATGGCCTGACACATCGCATTATTGCGCATATTAATACCATGCATTTGAAGCAGTGTGGGCGCATGTATTAATGGCTCCTGTGTTCCAGTTTTAGCTGAGTCACTAAAAACCCGGAGGCCTATCCATCCGAAAAATAAAGAAAATGATTTCAAATATTTTTACTTTTGCAACAGCTAGTAATAGGGACAATTATTGAGACCAGTGACGCACCTAGGAATTCTTGTTGGAGGGGGCTGTATATACAATGCTGGCCACCCAAAATGCAACACCAAGAAGGAAGCATCCGATTGTCCTGAAATTCGCAGCATGCGTCGCCCGCGAGAGAACATGCAAACGATTAGCATTGTAGGGCATATGCATATCATGTGCGCCCGGCACGTCACCGAGAAACACTATAAGAAGGGAGCACAGAAGGCGGAGTGTAAGTAGTAGAAGTGTGTTGTGCTGCCGGACCTGTGCGTGTGAAGCTTCCTGATGCCTCGTCGCAGAATACGGCAGTCATTCCAGCATGTTTCGGAGTGCGACAGAGGACGAATAGTGGCTTATCGCGACAGCGGTTTATCGTACCGAGACATCGGTGCCCGTGTGAGACGACATCCAGCCACAGTGAGGCGAGTATGGATTCTGTGGGTGCAGGAATGACGGACGGACCGACGTGAGCGATTACCACAGCCACGGCACACCACTGAACGAGAGGACCGGCATGTTGTGCGGCGGGCATTAACAGCTCGTACCGCCACATCACGAACGTTAGCGCAGGAATTAGGGTGTGTTGCGCAACAGCCTGTGTCAGCATGTACCGTACGACGTCGTCTGCAGGAGCGGGAACTTGTCGCACGGCGCCCATTGCTGCGATTACCATTGACGTTACAGCACCGGCGAGTGCAGCGGCAGTGGGCCGTTGAACGCCGCACCTGAACTACGGAATGGCACGACATTGTCTTCTCTGACGAATCTCGCTTCTGCCTGCAACACCCCGATGGACGGATCCGCGTGTGGCGGCACCGCGGCGAGAGACTGTATGACGTCTGCATTATGCATCGCCATACCGGTCCGTCGCCTGGCGTTATGGTTTGAGGCGCAATTGGATATGACACCCGCACCCCTCTGGTACGCATCGCTGGTACACTCAACAGCCACCGCTACATCTCTGACGTTTTGGAGCCTGTAATCCTCCCTTACCTGCAGGACCTGTCAGCGGCCACGTTTCAAGAGGACAATGCGCGCCTGCATGTAGCACGCATCGTGCAACAATTCTTTGCGGCCCACCAGGTGTCACTGGTGCCGTGGCCCGGCTGTTCTCCCGATATGTCGCCCATCGAACACGTCTGGTCGCTGATCGGCAACCGAGTGACTCGGCAAGCACCACCTGCGGTTACGCCTGATGAACTGTAGTAACGTGCGGAAGCAGCCTGGACCGACATACCCCCAAGCCCACATCCAAAGCCTCTTTCATTTGATGCCACGGCGTGTAGCGGACGTTATTGCCAGCAATGGGGGCCACACGAACTATTGATGTCAGCGTGTTCCGCAGGTCGCACGGGCCTGTAAGCTCCGTCGTTTCATCTTTGTATCTCTTGTTATATGTCCAGTAAATCTGGCTTTGATATCTCGCTTCCTTCTTGGTGTTGCATTTTGGGTAGCCAGCAGTGTATATATTGTATACGTACACAATGTTTCTACATATATGTAGTGTACGCCTATAGTTTGTATACGGTTGTGACGTACGTCGCTCCTAACCCTTTAACGACCATAACGCCCAAAACGCCCGTATATGCAAAACACCATAGCTGCCCGAAACGCCTGTCCACAGTGAGTCAGATTTCCTACCGTTACGTGTTAATTAAATTTGCACGACCTATGAGGTATCAGCAGGAGTCACCCTCAGTCACTATTGTTGTTATTAAACAAACAAGTGAAACAACAGACAGTTTCGGGCGTTATGGTATTTAGAGTGATTCTAGATTTTAGAGTCATGGTCGTTAAAGGGTTATAATCTCTTTGGGGCTTTGGGAAGAAGACACAACGTTAGAAAAAACACTAATTTTTTGAACATGTAAAATGATATTTTCGAATGTTTAATTTGTAACGTAGGTCGCTCTTAATTTCTTTGGGGGTTTGAGAAGAAGACACTATGTAACAGAAGGCACTATATAATTTTTTGAACATGTAAAATAATATTTTTTGAATGTTTAACTTGTGACGTACGTCGTTCTTAATCTCCTTGGAGGGGGCTTAAGCCCCCAAAGCCCCCTCCGTAAGTGCGCCAATGGTTGAGACTTAAGGCGACATGGAAAAAGTTGGATTCCAGAAGATAAATTTTGTGAATTTTTTTATTGATAATTCTAGACACGAAAATATTTGATAGATATTTTCTTGGAAATCTAAATGTAAGTTCATAGTTCAGAGAAAGGGCTATCGGATGGAACATTTAAGAAAGAAATAATTTTATTTTAAACATTGATTCTACTGCTGGAAAGTAGTTATAAAAATGTGTGAATATCCCCTGTAATTTTTTTTTCTGATCGTAGAAAGGTTTTCATTGTTTTTCTTGTAACAAAAATTTAAGGACATGATTCTAAATTGTGCATTTATAAACAGCGTGTTTGTATGAAATAGCCTGGTTTTCCCATTTCAATTCGAGCAAACGAAAATATTTTATATTTGCGAATGGAATGAACAAAAACAAAATGTTTCTCTAGCAAAAAATTAAATTTGAAAATAATAAAAATATTTGTTCTTCGTTGTTTCTTGACTTAAAAACTCCAATTTATGTAAAATTAAAATTACAAAATTTCCAGAATAAGAAGATTGGTAATTGACATATGAAATAATTCATCCAATTCGTGTTACATATTTAATTTTTGCTAGAGATAATATCGGCATTTCCTTTTCTAAAGCGCTCGCAAATCAGATGCGAGCAATGTTCGTGATTCTGCTTTCTTTTTATCCGTGTTGTTTAATTTTCGGGATTCAGTGTTCTTTGTTTCAAACTGAATGTTGACTGGTTTTGTTCTTTTAATAATACGGGATAAATAAAGCTCCGGAATTTATTAATAAGTAAGAAAGAAAGCGCGAAGGATAAATGATACAGAAAATAGTAAGGGCTGTTGAACAGTGTAAAATCCTCTGCTATCACGTAATGAAAACTTTTTTCAAGTGCTGCTCACGACTGGATCCAATTACGTCACCACCATAACGACCGTTGTCATAACAACCATCACCACTAAAAGAGTCAACAGTGGAAACAACACCGGTCTGTCAAAGCATTTCCTAGTTTCTTCGTCTCGGCTCGGCCGCTGCACGCATGGAATTGCAACTAAAGCATTGATCCTCGAAAAGCAAGCAACACATCAACATAAAGTAGAAACACGTTCCTTCTGTCTGTTTCTTATTTTTCCTCCCGGTTTTTACCGAGGGAAAAGTGAAAATAGACTACTCCCAAAAGGAAAGGCTCTGAGAGATTCCTACGTGAGCAAAAATGCGGAAAGCATTTTCCCGTTTAGAATAGCTTTTAGTGAAACACACCGCAGAAATAGATACCATCATTCACTCGACTCAAGCATTAATATTTATAACGCATAACATTTACATTAAGATGTGCATATCTGGTACTCATGTCCTGTTTATCTGGTTCGAAATACAACCCGAGAAAATATAGCCCAACATTAATCTTAAATTTATCTTATATCTCTAGTATGTTCTTCGAAAAAAGAAGTACACAAACACAACAATAAAGGAAAAGAATAAACGGTAGTTTTTATTCCTGACGTTATTTACTAAAGAGAACCAAATTTCTGCTGCCAGTAAGGTATATACACTTATGGGAAAGATCATTATGAACACCCCTATCTTCAAAAGTGGATAACCGTCCCACAAATCGTAGCAGTAAGGTCACCTAAATAAACAAAGACATTGCTCTTTCGACGTTTTAGCAACACACAACAACCAAAAAATTGTTATTCAGTCACCGCCGGGGAATTGAACCCCGGATCTCTCGATATCTAGCCGAGCGCGTTAGCCTTACACCTCTAAATGTAGGTTCATAGAAATCTGTGTAAGGCTAATGCGCTAGGGAAGATATTGAAAGATCCGGGATTCAATTCCCCGGCGGTGACTGAATAACAATTTTTCGGTTGCTGTGTGTTGCTAAAACGTATAAAAAGCGATGTCTTTGTTTATTTACTGAGGCCACGTATTTGGAGGATTTTCACTAAGGTCACCTATCAGAGAGGATATGTACTGGTGAAACGGTCAAGGCAATGTCATTTCGTTCGTAAGATGCCCGTGCGGCGGGGAAAGGGAAGAACTTGTTGGAATATTAGTTCGCTAGTAAGATGTGGAAGGACTTATAGGATTTTTAGATCGTTAGTTCTGTAGGGAAGGTCTTGTCGGGATTTCAGTTCGCCATTACGATGCCCGTGCGGTAAGGAATTTGTAGGACTTGTCAAAATTCGAAAGGTGAATTATTATCGGTGAAAGTAAAGCGGGAGTGCCGGCGTAGTGGTGCTTTGGCGGGAATGGTCCGAAGAGGGGCGACCATAGATGATATAGTGAAGGGAAGACAACCATTGAATAGCACGAGCTGTCCTATGTCGACTCAACTGTCTCAGTTAAGGGAAGCCAACACATCACACAGAGAAAAGTTTCCGAGCAGATGGTCTTACGGATGGGCCAAAGACCCTGGCTCAGCAATATCTCGTAGGGTTTACTTACACCCAATGGAAAGGCTGAAACGCAATTATTTATGTTCTATGGAAGATTTGTACTGCACGTCAGAAACAAAGTTACATTATATTGAACCTAGAGGCTCAGATACGACAGAGGATAGACAAGTCGAAGAAGTCAGAGTCCCAGATTGTAGGCGTGAGTCGAAATCGTTGGTTGTGCAAGACTCTGACTTCACAACGAACATTTCGAGGAGGAAAGAGGACAAGAGAGATGGAAAGTAGGGGATGACCTTGTTTATAACGGGGATCTAGTACCCCAGCTCCGAGTTCTTAACGTGCCTGTCCGAAGCATTGCTAGTATTCGGCGGTTCAGAGCAACTCAGCCTACTAAGATCGATGCCGCGACCATTTGGTCAGAAGGCGGTTGTTTTAACAACTAGGCCACTCTAGACTGGGATGAACCTACGAATTCGACACATACTACATCTTATTCTTCAAGATGATAGCTTTCGTGTTCATCAATCTAGAATTGAGCTGGACTGGATTGAGGAACATGAAAGAGACCTTCAACGTCTCAAATGGTTCGCGTATTCTCCCGATCTGAATGTGGTTGAAAAAATCTGGGACATGTTAGGAAGGGCCGAAAAGAAAAACCAAACAAACAAAGGGGCACACTAGCAACTATGCCGCAATCTACAACGCAAAACTATGTCAACTGTCACTGTTTCATAACACTATATCACTAGTTCTATGTCTTTAAAGTATTCAGTGAAGAACAGTTGACGTAGCCCTACGTTGTAGGTTGCGATAGAGTTGCTGCTGTGCCCCTTTGATTTTTTTTCAGACATAAAATTTTTAAGAAATAAAACGAAATAAATGTTACACTTTATTTATTTAAAAGCAACTTATACTACATACAATTCATAGTAACATCTGATGATTACACTGAAGAGCACTTGAATTAGAGATACCTGTCTAGTAACGTGTAGCACCACCTTTCGCCCTGAAAACGGCGGCGATTCGTCTCGTCATGGACTCGACAACACACCGGAAACGTTAGGAAGCCATACGGATCCACGACCCCTGAACAAGCTCTCACAGTTCACGAAGATTTGATGGAGGGGCTCAGAGCCTCGAACATCTCTCTTGATGGCATCCCAGATGTGCTCGATGGGATTGAGGTCAGGTGACCTAGCTGGCCAAGGAAGCGAAGTCACGTCGGTGGAGTGTTCATCCAACCATTCGGATGTAATTCGGGAGCTGCATTGTCTTGTTGCAGGATGAGGTCCCCAGTGGGATATTGAAGACGCACAAACGGGAGGAACTGATCGTGCAGGATATCCCGGTAACGTTGACCTGTGAGGGACGATGTCAAACGTACCATGGGTCCCATTTCAGTCCACGTAATCAGTCCCCAGATGAGAACGCCACCCCCACCAGCTTGAAGAGTACCCTGCTGGTAAGAAGGATCCATCGCTTCATGTGGTTTGCGCCGTACTCGTATCCTGCCATCCGCATGTACCAACGTGTATCTCAACTCATCAGTCCAGGCAACAGTTTTCCACATGTCTAGGGCCCAGTGGCGATGTTCCCACGCCCATGCTGATCTTTGCACCCTGTGATGTGCAGGCAGCAGCGGTACCCTCGTGGGACGATTGATTCTGTACCCCATAGAGAGGAGGTGGTTCTGGATGGTGTGGCTGCTGACACGTTTTTGTGCACCAGCGTTAAATTGCCGAGTGATTTCTGGCTCTGTGGCTCGTTTATCCGCTGTTACAATGCGAGCTAGCCGACGATGACCCCGCTCATCCACACGCTTTTGTCCACGGCAGTTGGCCCTTGCAGGGATGGTTTTACCGGATTCGATGTACTCACGGTGCACCCGTGACACAGTGGCTCGTGAAAATCCCAGTGCCTGCACGACTTGCGAGATGGAGATGGGGTGACCCATTCGTTGGGACCCGGCAATTTTCGCACGATCAAATGCGCTTAGATTCTTCGTCTTACCCATACGACGTCCGACTCTTACTGATTCCCGTCGCATCACTCCTTATATTGTCGGATCGCTGCATACGTCATGTCGTTTCTGTTTACAGGGCCGCCCAATGCCACATTTGCATAACGGCAGCTGTCTCTAATTCAATTGCTCTTCAGTTTATAAATCAATGCTAGTAGAAGTAGAAGGCGAAGTATCGTCGTTGTCAGTAGTTATTGCTAAAATTGTTCCTGCAGAAAATGTTCTTCAGAAAAACTTTTTCAAACTTCTTAGTTGCTTTGTTATAAATTTGGCGACACATCTCGGGCCTAATGTACTTTTCTTGTTGTTGCTCTTGTTCTTGTCTAGATTCAGAATGCATCGGCGGTGTAAAGGTTTGAGATATAATACACTCATTATGCAGCGAAGTTATGAACACTGGTGATGCACATTGGTATTCCATGCTCGGTGTGAAAATTTTGAAATTTGGATCGATGACATCAATCTCCATCTGTTCTTGCTGTTCAGGCTCAATTCGTGCAGTTGAAGTGGAAGGTTGTGGCTCTAGAGTCGAACTCAGGTAAAACGCGGACTTTTAATGGCCCTTACATTCCTAATCCGCGGACTTTTAACGGCCCTTACATTCCTGTGATCTTTCAGTTGATGATTTAGTGGGCCTTTTCGGATTCCTCTCCTTCTCCTCTAGTTGTTTGTTCAACTTTCGTCGGTTCTTACGGTACTTTCCCTGGAGTTTCGCTGCATTTCTAAATTTTCGTCACCAATTTTTTCTATCTAAAAAATAAATAAATTTTAAATCCACTTTTTTTTTGGTTTAGTCCGTTAGCCCTGACCGTCCACTACGAAATTCGGGCCTGATGTCATCATTATCAATATCTATTCACTAGTTATCAACCTTAAAACGGTGTGCGGCGAAACCAAATCACTCGAAATTTAGCTTAACTTTCTAACGCTACTGTATCGAAGTGTTAAGGGGTAAAGTGTTGAAACTTGCTTTGTTGGAAATGGGAATCTATAATATATCTGATGATGTATTTTTTGTTTATGATTATTTGTTTCGAAGGCGTTCAAAGTGTGACATGTTTTCGTTCCATCCGTACTCCCAAATTTACCCCCTCCCTAGCGCTGTGGAAGACGTACTTCTACGTCAAAACAACCTGCAAATCTGGCGGATTTAAGGGATGTTTTCAGTATGAAGTGGAATAAACTTGATGCGCATGTGATACTGAGTCATATTCATAGCATGCCAAACAAAATTAAAATTGCGACTAAAGCAGGTGTAAAAAAACGAAATTTGAACTGCAATTAAAGAGCACACACACACACACACACATAGCAATAGTGTCAACCACAAGTAATTTGCATTTTCAATACAATACTATCGAAATAACACCCTAAAAATCCTGAAAAGAGAATTAAAATAGTTAAATACAAAAAGATAGAAATTAGAAAAATCCATACATTTTAAGCTTAAAGCACACCGGAGCATCAGACCACTCATCAGGAAATCTTATGGTGTGAATAAAACAATTGCAGCACTGCAATATCTCAATTTATCAAAAGTCAGAGATCTTTTGAATAAAATTAAAAGTTACAATTTCAACAATTTGACCACCAGAGGCTTATTGGTAGAGTTTTGTCTCCATAGAATTAACAAAAGAACCATCTAGAGGGATTTACCACAAAAAAGAGTTTTGTACATTTCAGTTTCATGCCCAATTTATATAGAAAATACTCTTCAAGAATATCTTTCAAGAAAGTTCTCTTTTCTTTCTACTAAACAATACATATAGAGTTAATCCTTCCTTTAAAATAGAACCAACTTTAGAAAGAAGAGACTTTACGTACAACAGCTTCTGCAAGGGTTTGGGTGAGATTGATGTTGAAAGTTCACTATGTTATTGTCAAGAAATAGGTTATAAACCTTTTGTTAATAAATATCATGGTGGTATCCTGATATTAGATTTAAACATTTTGGTTGACAAGAAATTCAAGGGTATGTTGGAGAAAGGTGTCAAATTCAGGCCTCAGATTATCTTCCCACTTGTCAACAACAGGAAGAACATTGCTGGGGACTTGCATTCCTTTATGTACTGTCTTTCAGATACATGCAAGGTCCCAGTGCAGGATTTCTTTCAATGGATCTCTGATGTATTACAGGGAAGTTTTATTCAAGACTTTATGATAAGAAACAAATTTCTCCCTGGGTGGAGAAAAATTAAAACAGAAATTGAGGATTTGAAGAAGAAATTTATAATCACACCTATTGATAAATGTGGAAACAATTTTGCCTTCTTGTGTAAGAGACTGTATTTCATAATTATGACCACAGAACTGGGTAATGAATGCACCTATAAGGAAAAGAGGCGTTCTGATTTTAAAATTGTACAAAAGAGAATTTTGAGTTACCTTAGAATATTGAAAATCAAAGAATATAAAATTGAGTTTCCTTATATGTTTTCCAATACCAAAATTTCATAAAGATCCAGTGGGATTTGGATTTATCACATGTGGTTCTTCTGGATACAATATCAAAGCAGGAAAGGTCTGCCAAAGATTATTGCAGATACTTTGTGATAATATTTTACAGAGTACTTGGATTGTTACAAATAATAATAAGAGTTTTACAGTTTGTTGGAGAAAGGTGTCAAATTCAGGCCTCAGATTATCTTCCCACTTGTCAACAACAGGAAGAACATTGCTGGGGACTTGCATTCCTTTATGTACTGTCTTTCAGATACATGCAAGGTCCCAGTGCAGGATTTCTTTCAATGGATCTCTGATGTATTACAGGGAAGTTTTATTCAAGACTTTATGATAAGAAACAAATTTCTCCCTGGGTGGAGAAAAATTAAAACAGAAATTGAGGATTTGAAGAAGAAATTTATAATCACACCTATTGATAAATGTGGAAACAATTTTGCCTTCTTGTGTAAGAGACTGTATTTCATAATTATGACCACAGAACTGGGTAATGAATGCACCTATAAGGAAAAGAGGCGTTCTGATTTTAAAATTGTACAAAAGAGAATTTTGAGTTACCTTAGAATATTGAAAATCAAAGAATATAAAATTGAGTTTCCTTATATGTTTTCCAATACCAAAATTTCATAAAGATCCAGTGGGATTTGGATTTATCACATGTGGTTCTTCTGGATACAATATCAAAGCAGGAAAGGTCTGCCAAAGATTATTGCAGATACTTTGTGATAATATTTTACAGAGTACTTGGATTGTTACAAATAATAATAAGAGTTTTACAGTTTAAAAAAAATAATAGATTATTCACAGGAGATATTAACACATATGACTTTCAGAATATTTTTACCTCCATAGAACGTGAAGACCGTAACAGAGTGCTTTTGAAATAATTTGAAGAATTTGGACATATAATGGAGTTTTCCAGAGAATATTGGTGTACTTTATGTAATTTTTGTTTCTTTAAAAATTACATTTATGATCAGAGGAACCTATTAGTCCAGAGTCGTAGTGACAATTGGGACCTCCTTCTTCAGTTTGCTTGCAAATTTATATCTTCATCACTACGAAAGGGATATTAGCTGTGACAAAGTGACAAATATCAGATACATAGATGACTTTATTAGTTTCAAGTTCGGTAAGGAAGATTTCATCCCAGAGAATTATTACATTTCGGGAATAGTCTTGGAAAAAACCAGCAAATGTTCCAGAGTTACTTTTCTGGATTTGGAAATTGTTGAAGCCTCGTGAAGGAATTCTTACGGGATTTTTTGACAAAAGAACCGAAGTAGATTTTGTATACCTCAACTTTTGAGTGTCTGAAATTCAAAAATCCCTAAAACAATTCACAGGAATATTATAATTTCACGGTTGCTACGAATTCCGCGTATTTGCAATAATAAGTGTAGTACCACAAAATTTCTAAAATCTATTTTTTTATTTCTAAAGTAATCTATTTTTTATATTTTATTTCACGGTTCCTACGAATTTCGCGTATTTGCAATAATAAGACAAAATTTCTAAATTAATCTGTCCTCTTCATTTCTGCAAGTATTCCAAGCTGTTGGATAATAACTATCCTCTTAATTTCTGCAAGTTCCCCTTTCCAATCTATTGTCGTCTTTTAATTCCAATTCAAGTTTTGCAATTAGATTATGTAATATTACACCAACTTAATTTCTATCTTAACCATTTCTTAGGGCTACAATAAAACTTTATTTCCACCGAGACGCTTTGGAAAATTCTAACAATCCGAACTTTCATCCATGACGTAACCAAAAACATTTCTCTGTTTCCGGAAAGTACCCTTAAGTACTTACCGTTAACCTTATAAATTCTGACCACAACTGCGCTGCCTTGTTTACATTTCTGCCTTGGGGGCTTAACTTTGGATCTTGTGTGCTTCATAATTTGAATTACGCTTATTTGCAGTTCACTTATGAGTTACATGTAAGTTCTAGATGTAGAGTAAACAGTGGCAATTTCGTGATAATTTCGAAATTTTAATTTTATCGCACATTTTTATCAAACCCTAGTACCCCATACGCAACACATTTGAACATAATACCAGTAACTTGGAGAACAGTAGGACTATATGTTTGTGCTGCACAACGTATGTTTTCGCATAATGTTTATACCGGTGGTTATGCTACGATACACTTTGTAGCTTCGTGATAGTACCTTATTAAGTTCGTGATAGTGAACAAGTTGTGCATTTGTATGCACAACATTGCGTGAATGTAAAGAAATGTAGAAATAATACCGTAAATGGCATATTGCACAGTTTGCTGTAGTCAAACATGGAAGAAATACCTATTTTATCAATAAAATGTTGTCTTTTTCCATAATGTGCCACTTTTACCTTTTAACTTCAGTCATTAAAACCAGCTCTCACAGGCGTCCCACATGAACAATGTTCATTTTCATCGGAAACGTTTTGGCATCATTTCATGTGGTATCGTATCTTGCAAAAGCTACATTGAACCCACTGAGCTCCTTTTCTTTTTACATTCTCGTTATAGTCGTGTCCTCAAAATCCGCAATCCCAGTTATCGACTTCGCTTTGCATGGGCCTATTAATAAAAACTGTATATGTGAGCTATGTATATTTTGTTACCTTTCAATTACATCAACTATTGCGAATCACGTTATACCTTGGCTACATCGTGATAGGCTAAAATTAATTGAAAACCGGAACTGTGATGTCTAATAGAACCCGAGCTATGATGATTACGATTCAGCAATCAGATACTGTAGTTTAAAATATGGAAAACGAAGTAATGTTTTAAATCAATATTAATGTCTTAAAAAATTACCTCCCCGAAGCTGAGTATCATGCGTTCGTGGCTAGGCCTCGACACGCTATACAATGCTCGTAAATGAATTTCGAGTGCATTTATAATTAGACTGGGATCTAATCAATAACTGAGTAAAATATTGTTCGCATGTCTCTAGTTTCCTTCTCGAAATCCGCTCTTCTAGCTTGTATACTAAACACCATCGCAAAAAGATTATTCCATTCTCGCCACATGTTGAATAACTCCCTCTGTGGTGCGAACAAAACAACTTACTGACGATCTGCTTCCGATTTTAGAAAATGAACATTTGCTGCCATTTATAGTAAAAAGTTGAAACTAATTAAGACTTTAGTTACTCTACGAATAGCCGCTAGCATTGTATCACGAATTTACCAATGCAATGAAATTACCAATGTTTACCTTATTATGTCATTTATGCTTTACTAACCGGTTCAGGTAGGAAAGACAGAGTGCTAAGGAAGTATTTGATGCTAAATTAGTTAAGATGTATGTCCTTCGGCTACGGAAAATTCAGCACCTTCACGAAATCTGAACCTCAGACCCCATGGCTCCGGATGTCTTTTCCTTATGGGTCGCCTGGTGCTCCGGTGTACTTTAACCTTAAAATGTATGGATTTTTCTTATTTCTATCTAGTATTTAGCTATTTTAATTATCTTTTCATGATGTTTTAGGTATTATTTCAATAGTATTGTATTGGGAATGTAAATTACTTGCGGTTGACTCTATAGCTATACTCATTACGTTTGAAACATGCAGCTGGGCGCGGATTTCCACTGATCATGTTACATTGGTATGCTTTCTACTGATTTTTTTTAATTCTTGTGATATATATATATATATATATATCACTCACCAACCCGCTTGGCCAGCGTGGTGAGTTATGGCCAAACCCCTCCAAAATGACTCCACAACTTAAATCTTGGCCCTCAGTCTCCGGCAGCTGGAATGTACCCGGCCAAGGCAGCGGCCAGTGCGACATGAAGGCAGAGGGTGCTAAGAATCCCCGGAGGACCGGACTAGGCTGCCATCTGATGCTGACCTTGGCAACGTACAATGGACGCTCTCTATCTTCTGATTCAAGGCTTCTTGAATTGGAAGAGGAACTACAAAGGATCAAGTGGGACATCGTGGGGCTAAGTGAGGTAAGGAGAAAAGGAGAAGATCTCATCGAACTGAAAAGTGGACATCTCTTCTACTATCGTGGGACAGATACTGGCAGAACTAGTGGTGTTGGATTTATAATAAACAAGAAACTGAAGGATAAAGTTGTAGAAGTTGAAAGTTCCTCTGACAGAGCTGCACGACTCGTTATCCAACTCTCGAAAAGATACCAGGCTCAGATTATTCAAACTTATGCACCCACCACAAGTCATCCTGAAGAAGAAATTGAAGAATTTTATGAGGAAATTTGTCATCTAAATAATAAAGGTAAGCAGCACTTGAAAATAATTATGGGAGATTTCAATGCAAAAATAGGGCAACGGCAACAGAATGAAACTTCAGTAGGTAAATTCGGTCACGGCAACAGAAACCAGCGTGGAAATACTCTCGTTGAGTTTGCAGAGGCAGAAGGGTTTTTCATCTTGAACTCCTTCTTCAAGAAAAAGCCACACAGGAAATGGACATGGAGACATCCAAATGGGACGACAAATGAAATTGATTTTATTATGTGTAACAAAAAAATTCGTCATAGAAGACTGCAGTGTGCTAAACAAGTTCAACACAGGTAGTGACCATAGATTGGTGAGATGTAAGATGCACCTCAACACTAAACTTGAACGTGACAAGCTCATAAGACAAACAAAATCTATTGACATAACCAACCTTAAAAAACACCATAATACCTTCAAGTTGGAACTGAAGAACAGGTTCTCTGCTTTAGAAGGCCTAACATCGGAAGAAGTGGACATCTCTGAAGTTAACAGAAAAGTAACCAAAGCTCTTATGGAAACAGCAACAAAATTAGCTGGGTCTAAGAACAAGTTGCATGTAAATAAATTATCAGGAAAAACGAAAATGTTGATGCGAAAAAGAAGAGAGATGAGGACAACTAAAGAAGATGCGACTTCCAAAGTGGAATATATAGAGCTATGCAAGACAGTACGAAAAAAAGTATCACTGAAGACGTAAGAAAATTCAACTGTGAACTAGTGAGGAAAGCAATTGAAAACAACCAAAGCCTAAAGATAGCAAAGGGACATCTCAGTAAGGGAAGAAAACAGATTATGGCACTGAGAAAAGAAGATGGTTCTGTAACAAGAAATAGAGGCGAAATTTTGACAAGAGTGAAAGATTTCTACTCCAAATTATATGAAAGGGATGATACATGCACTCCAGACATCATGAAAGATACCAGTACCAGAGTTCCTCCAGTCCTTCCAGCAGAAGTTGCACATGCAATCAAGAACATGAAGCGGGGAAAAGCTCCAGGAGAAGATGGAATTACTGTAGACATCATACAAGAAGCAAGTGGAGAAATCGAAACAGTACTCGCCCAAATTTTCACTCGATGCCTTAATGAAGGAAAGATTCCTGAGGATTGGAACACCGCTACAATGATCCTGCTACATAAGAAAGGTGACATTGAGGATCTCGGAAACTACAGACCTATCAGCCTCCTATCAGTAGTTTATAAAATCTTCACTAAAGTTCTTTCACACCGCTTGAAGGTAACACTGGACATGGCTCAACCGAGAGAACAAGCTGGATTCAGGAGTGGCTACAGCACAATAGATCATATCCATGTGCTGAGAGAACTAATTGAAAGAGCGAGGGAATATGAACTTCCATTGTGCATGGCTTTTATCGATTATGAAAAAGCCTTTGATTCGGTGAAACCATCAGCAGTTTCAATGGCTCTGAAAACCTGCGGTATTGAAGATGCATACATTAATATTATTAATAACATCTATGAAAATGCAAGTGCAAAGATTCGGCTGTTTGAAAATACAACACACATAAAAATTGGAAAGGGAGTGAGACAGGTGACACCATATCTCCGAAGCTCTTTAATGCCACATTGAGGGTGTTTTTCAGTCACTGAGCTGGGAAAACAAGGGGATAAAGATTAATGGAGATTATCTAACTCACCTGTTTTGGCATTGATGACATGTAGTCATTTTTGTAACTAGCTCATCAGAGCTGCAGAGTATGATCCAGGAACTTGCTTTGACAAGAGTAAAGAAGTGGGATTAAAAATGAACTTTCGGAAGACAAAAGTGATGTTCAATGCTTTTACAAGAAATGAAGATTTATCGATTGATGGAGAAAAGCTGGAGATAACAGACACATACGTTTATCTTGGACAGAGATATCAAGTGAGGGTCACACTGGATGAATAGGTACAAAACTTGCCTGGAGAGCTTGGAAGAAACAGCATAATTTTCAAGAGCAATATGCCATTATGTCTTAAAGAAAAGTGTTTGATCAATGCATCCTTCCAGTGCTACGTATGGTGCAGAGGCAATGGACCTTAACTAAAAGAGACATACAAAGGCTGCAGACAACTCAAGAGCATGGAGAGGTGCATGCTTGCAGGTAACCAGGAGAGATAAGAAGAGGAACTCGTGGATCCGAAAAATGACAAGAGTGGAAGACATCATGATCAGAGTTAAATCCCTGAAATGGCAATGGGTTGGACATACTGCCAGAAGGACAGATCATCGATGGACAGCCGAAATTTTAGATTGGATTCAAGGGACAGGAAAGACCCAGAAAGAAGACCACATGGGAGATGGGTGGATGAAATTCGAAAGTATGCAGGGGTGACATGGAGGAGACTGGCACAAGACAGACCGTTGTGGAGGAAACTTGGGGAGACCTTGTCCAGCAGTGGATTGATAATGGTTGACAATGATGATGATGATGATGATATATATCACAAGAATTAAAATATATATCATCATCATCATCATCATCATTGTCAACCATTATCAATCCACTGCTGGACGAAGGTCTCCCCAAGTTTCTTTTACAACGGTCTGTCTTGTGCCAGTATCCTCCATGTGACATGGAGGAGACTGGCACAAGACTCCTCCATGTCACATGTCACATGGAGCCAGTCTCCTCCATGTGACATCCCGCAAACTTTCGAATTTCATCCACCCATCTCCCATGTGGTCTTCTTCTGGGTCTTTTCCTGTCCCTTGGAATCCAATCTAAAATTTCGGCTGTCCATCGATGATCTGTCCTTCTGGCAGTATGTCCAGCCCATTGCCATTTCAGGGATTTAACTCTGATCATGATGTCTTCCACTCTTGTCATTTTTCGGATCCACGAGTTCCTCTTCTTATCTCTCCTGGTTACACCAAGCATGCACCTCTCCATGCTGCTTTGAGTTGTCTGCAGCCTTTGTATGTCTCTTTTAGTTAAGGTCCACGTCTCTGCACCATACGTAAGCACTGGAAGGATGCATTGATCAAACACTTTTCTTTTAAGACATAATGACATATTGCTCTTGAAAATTATGCTGTTTCTTCCAAAAGCTCTCCAGGCAAGTTTTGTACGCCGATTGATTTCTTCATCAATGCGACCCTCACTTGATATCTGCTGTCCAAGATAAACATACATGTCTGTTATCTCCAGCTTTTCTCCATCAATCAAAAAATCTTCATTTCGTGTAAAAGCATTGAACATCACTTTGTCTTCTGAAAGTTCATTTTTAATCCCACTTCTTTACTCTTGTCAGCAAGTTCTTCAATCATACTCTGCAGCTTTGATGGGGTAGTTGCAAAAATGACTATGTCATCAGCAAAACGAAGGTGGGTTAGATAATCTCCATTAATCGTTATCACTTTGTTTTCCCAGTTCAGTGATTGAAAGCCATTTTCCAATGTGGCGTTAAAGAGCTTGGGAGATATGGTGTCACCTTGTCTCACTCCCTTTCCAATTATATATATATATATATATATATATATATATATCATCATCATCATTGTCAACCATTATCAATTCATTGCTGAACGAAGGTCTCCCCAAGTTTCCTCCACAACGGTCTGTCTTGTGCCAGTCTCCTCCATGTCACTCCCGCAAACTTTCGAATTTCATCCACCCATCTCCCATGTGGTCTTCTTCTGGGTCTTTTCCTGTCCCTTGGAATCCAATCTAAAATTTCGGATGTCCATCGATGATCTGTCCTTCTGGCAGTATGTCCAGCCCATTGCCATTTCAGGGACTTAACTCTGATCATGATGTCTTCCACTCTTGTCATTTTTCGGATCCACGAGTTCCTCTTCTTATCTCTCCTGGTTACACCAAGCATGAACCTCTCCATGCCTCTTTGAGTTGTCTGCAGCCTTTGTATGTCTCTTTTAGTTAACGTCCACGTCTCTGCACCATACGTAAGCATACTTATATATATATATATATAGGTTTTGGAACACGCCGATAGGTTTGCGCTTCCATTCAGTACCTAATTCTGCCGCTAACTGTTGCTTAGTAGTAGGCCTTGGTTCCAAACTTCTTATGCGTCGCTCTAATTCATCCCATAGGTGCTCCGTGGGATTAAGATGAAGGCTCTGTGCTGAACAGTCCACACAAGATAAGGAATTACCGTCAAACCACGCCGTAACAGTCCTTGCTCTGCTAACTGCACTTCTTTCGCTTTTCCCTGATCTTGTCTCCCCAACCGGTCTCGTCTCTGTCTTTTCTGCCCCTCTTCCGCTGCCGTTTTTCCTCCGACTCACAAACTCGGTTCTTCCTCTCTCCTCTCTCCTCTAAATCTCTTTATCGTTTTCTAGTGCACCTTGCCACCCCTTCACCGCTTTCTATTCTGGAGGTTCCCCCTGCTTCTCTTCCTCTTGTCTGGGCAGCTGCCCGCTCACCCTTATCTGCCCCTCTTGAAATTAATACCCACTGGCTCTTTTGCATAATCGCCTCCCTGTTCCGTATTTTCTCTTTCGCATGTCTCTTCTCTCCTCCCCTCTCTGCTCTTTCTGCGCACAGGAGGCAGACGTTTCTCACGTCTACCTTTACTGTCCCATCCTGATGCCTCTCCTCCACCAGGCTTTCCGGATTGCCAGTCGCTCTTGTTCTCAAGATCTTCCGTTCACTGCCTACAGACATCTTCTTCTGCGGGCTCATCCACCTACAACTCTTCCTTCAGTATGTGCCTATCTTTTCGTGCTGGTTAAACACGTTATTTACGTATACCTTCAACAACTCCGCAGCATTTCCTCGCCGGTCTCTTTACACCAGGCCAGCGCAGCACTTTTGTGCCATTTTCAAGATCGATTGCTTTCTCGACTCCGCCTGGAGTACCAGTCGGCTTCTTCCAGTCGTCGAGAAGCCACCTTCTATGCTATCTGGGCGCCGGCCGCTCCATGGTTTGCGATTGATTCTGGACTGCTACACCTATCAGAACCCTAGGACATTCTACACCTCCTTTGCTGAGTTCCGTGGCACCCTGGTGGCCCTCCTCCACTCTACGACTCGTGCAATCCACACTACCGTTGAATTGTGAATGCTAGTGCCATCTCAGTGTTTTTTCATGCTTACTCGTGTACATTACTTACTTTCACCCCGCCTGTATTATGTTGCTTTGGTGCCCTCGTTAAATAACTTGCACAATTGTGCACGCTGTGTTTTTATCTCATGTATGTAATGTTTTACCTTCACGGCGGTGTTTGTGCTGTTCTTTTTCTAATTGTGTACTATTGTTTCGCCTGTGTTATCCTGTAAATCATGCCCAGCCAATGTCATGTGACACGATGTGTTTCTCTTTGTCACTTCTGCAATTTTTTATTCAATAAGCTTTGCTTGCAGCATTTGTTATTCATCCCCATTGTCATTGCAGTGTATATACCATCATGTTTTTAACAGTTTTGTATTATTTCCCAGTGAGATGCCCAATACTGTACGTCTCCCTCTTATGTTTTCTTATGATAAATTAGAATAAAGCGATTTTGAAACCTTGCTTTATGGCTCGGTGCATTATCCTGCTGGTAACAACAAGGCTCGGTTGCATAGTATTGCCACAGAGTTGGTAAGGTAAAATTGTCCAGAATATCGAATTAGACTTGCTGGTTAACAGGTTTGTTCACGATAACCAATGGGCCGGGACGTTTCCACGAAAAACACCACCACACAAGTACATTGCCAGCTCCAAACGTGACCGTAGGAACAGTACACTGTGGTAAATAGCCTAAACCCGGCTGCCGCCATACCCATACACGGCCATCAGACTGATGGATCGTATATCTGGATTAATCAGTCCATAGGAACCGTTTCCATTGATCTACGATCCACGATAAATGTTCTTTACACCATGCTAAACGACGAGCAGCATTCTGAGTGGAGACGAAAGAATTATGAGCAGCCTCACGACCACGGTAACACATGGAATGAAGTTCTCTGCAAATGGTAAGTGTATATATGGGGGTTCTAGCATTTTTACTCACCTGTACACTGAGGTCTTATGCAGTACTCTGTCGATTAACTGTAACGGCTCTCCTGAGGCTTCGACGTCCTCTATCACTAAATTTCTTTGGTCTGCCGGTACGTTTTGCTGCCTCAGGCATGCCATGTGTCTTCCACTTATTCAGTACATCCAAAACAGTTTACTTGGGTATGTTTAAATGCCTCTGGGTTTCTTTTATGGACAACCCACTAATATAACACCCAACAATCTTTCCTTTCTCAAAGTCAGTTCTCTACCGACATTTGCACTCTACCTCACGGTGCGATATGATCGCGGTCAGTTGCAGGCTTATTTTTATACCGTTTACAGCTATCGCGCATCTTAACAACGCAGCGGGTCCGTTCATTTGCGTTTGAAGGGTTGTCCGGGGACTTTTGGCAATAAATCGTATATATACACTGACGGAAAAAAAATCCCAACACCACGAAAAAATAGCTGTAGAGGAATGAAATGACAGCAATACATTTGTATAGGTAACATATTTAGTCGATTAAGGTTTCAAGACCACAGCTTATTGTCAACGCGAGAAGAGCCATTTTAAATGTGAAATGTTGGTACATTAATAACTGGTGTAACCGCCAGAATGTTGAATGGAAGCACGCAAACGCTCATGCATTGTGTCGTACAGGTGCTGGATGTCAGTTTGTGGGATGGAGTTCCATGCCTGTTGCACTTGGTCGGTCAATACAGGGACGGTTAATGCTGGTTGGGGGCGACGCTGGAGTTGTCGTCTAATGATGTCCCATACGTGCTCGATTAGTGAAAGATCTGGTGATCTAGCAGGCCACGGCAACATGTCGACACTCTGCAGAGCATGTTGGGTTACAACAGCGGTATGCGGACGAGCGTTATCCTGTTGGAAAACACCCTCCTTTAATGCTGTTCATGAATGGCAGCACAACAGGTTGAATCACCAGACCGACGTACAACAGTGCCTTTAGGGTGCGTGTGATAACCACGAGAGTGCTCCTGCTGTCATAGGGAATTGCTCCCCAGACCATAACTCCAGGTGTAGGTCCAGTGTGTCTCGGCCGCAGACAGGTTGGTTGCAGGCGCTCACCTGGCCTCCTTCTAACCAACACACGGCCATCACTGGCACCTAGGCAGAACCGGCTTTCATCAGAAAACACAACAGATCTCCACTCCGTCCTCCAGTGAGCTCTAGCTTGACACCACTGACGTCGCAAACGGCAGTGGTTTGGAGTAAGTGGAATGCACGCTACAGGGCGTCTGACTCGGAGCTGTCCTTCACGTAACCGATTTGTAAGAGTTCGTTGTGTCAGTGTGGTGGCAACTGCAGCTCGAATTGCCGCCGCAGACGCGGTACGATGCGGCACGACCATACGCCGTACACGGCGGTCTTCCATCTCAGTAGTGCCACGTGGCCGGCCGGAACCCGGTCTTCTTGAGGCAGTACCTTCCTTGACCAACGCTGCCAACAATCATGAACAGTGGTTACATTCCTGCCAAGTCGGTCTGCAATATTGCGGAAAGAAAATCCACCTTCTCGTAGCCCTATTGCACGACCTCGTTCAAACTACATGAGCTGTTGATAATGGCTTCGTCGTCTTCTTAAAAGCATTCTTGACTAACATCAACACCCTACGTCGAATCTCAACGATAACTAACGCTCACGAACGTTACAGCGCGTATTTACAGCAAACCTGCTTTGCATGTTCCGAGGGGTGCTACCAGCGCCACACGTATGCGCCGAGCCCGAAATTTGCATAGACGTCATCTTACAGATGTACTCTCACCGCCTACCAACTGTCGTTTATCTAACACAACCCCTTCTAGGTGTTGGGATTTTTTCCCGTAAGTGTATATATATATATATGCGGCCAGGCAGAGGGTGCTAAGAATCACCGGGGGACCAAACTAGGCTGCCATCTGATGCTGACCTTGACTACTTATAACGGACGCTCCCTATCTTCGAATATTAGGCTCCTTGAATTGGAAGAAGAACTACGAAGAATCAAGTAGGACATCGTCGGGCTAAGTATGGTAAGGAGAAAAGGAAAACATCTCATTGAACTGAAAAGGGAACTGAGGAACAGATTCTCTGCTCTAGTAGGTCTAACGTCGGAAGAAGAGCACAGCTCTGAAGTTAATAGAAAACGAACCAAGGCTCATATGGAAATAGCAACAAATTAGCTGGTACTAAGAACAAATCGCATACGAACAAATTATCAGGAAAACCAAACTTTCTGATGCAAAAAAGAAGAGAGAAGAGGACAACTAAAGGAGATATGACTTCCAAAAGTGGAATATATAGAGCTATGCAAGACGGTACACGAAAAAGTAGCACTGAAGATGTAAGAAAATTTAACTGTGAACTAGTGAGGAAAACAATTGAAAACAACCAAAGCCTAAAGATAGCAAAGGGACATCTCAGCAAGGGAAGAAAACAAATTATGGCACTGAGAAAAGATGTTTCTGTAACAAGAAATAGAGGCGAAATTTTGACAAGAGTGAAAAAGAATTCTACTCAAAACGGTATGAAAGGGATGATACATGTACTCCAGACATTACAAAAGGTACCAAAGTTCTTCCAGTCTTCCCAGCAGAAGTTGCACATGCAATCAAGAACATGAAACCGGGAAAAGCTCCAGGAGAAGATGGAATTACCGTAGACATCATACAAGAAGCAAGTGGAGAAATTGAAACAGTGCTCACCCAAGTTTTCACCCGTTGCCTTAATGAAGGGACGATTCCTGAGGATTGGAACAACGCTACAATGATCTTGCTACATAAAAAAGGTGACATTGAGGATCTCAGGAACTACAGACCTATCAGCCTCCTATCAGTGGTTTATAAAATCTTCACTAAAGTTCTTTCACACCTCTTGTATGTGACAATGGACATGGCTCAACCAAGAGAACAAGCGGGATTCAGAAGTGGGTACAGCACTATAGATCATATCCACGTACTGAGAGAACTAATTGAAAGTGCGAGGGAATATGAACTTCCATTATGCATTTCTTTTATAGATTATGAAAAGGCCTTTGATTCGGTAAAACCATCAGCAGCTTCAATGGCTTTGAAATCCTGCGGTATTGAAGATGCATACATTAATATTATTAATAACATCTATGAAAATGCAAGTGCACAGATTCGGCTATTTGAGAATACAACACCCATAAAAATTGGAAAGGGAGTGAGACAAGGTGACACTATATCTCCCAAACTCTTTAATGCCACATTGGAAAATGTCTTTCAAGCATTGAACTGGGAAAACAAAGGGATAAAGATTAATGGAGATTATCTAACTCACCTTCGGTTTGCTGATGACATAGTCATTTTTGCAACTACCCCTTTAGAGCTGCAGAGTATGATCCAGGAACTTGCTGACAAGAGTAAAGAAGTGGGATTAAAAATAAACTTTCAAAAGACAAAAGTGATGTACAGTGCTTTTACAAGAAATGAAGGTTTATCGATTGATGGAGAAAAGCTGGAGATTACCAATACCTACATGTTATCTTGGACAGCAGATATCAAGTGAGGGTCACATTGATGAAGAAATTGATCGGCGTATAAAACTTGCCTGGAGAGCATTTGGAAGAAACAGTATAATTTTTAAGAGCAATATGCCATTATGTCTAAAAAGAAAAGTGTTTGATCAATGTATCCTTCCAGTGCTTACATATGGTGCAGAGACGTGGACTTTAACTAAAAGAGACATACAAAGGCTGCAGACAACTCAAAGTAGCATGGAGAGGTTCATGCTTGGTGTAACCAGGAGAGATAAGAAGAGGAACTCGTGGATCCGAAAAATGACAAGAGTGGAAGACGTCATGATCAGAGTTAAATCCCTGAAATGGCAATGGGCTGGACATATTGCCAGAAGGCCAGACCATCGATGGACAGCTGAAATTTTAGACTGGATTCCGAAGGACAGAAAAAAACCCAGAAGAAGACCACATGGGAGATGGGTGGATGAAATTCGAAAGTATGCGGGAGTAACATGGAGGAGACTGGCACAAGACAGACCGTTGTGGAAGAAGCTTGGAGAGACCTTCGTCCAGCAGTGGATTGATAATGGTTGACAATGATGATGATGAGGATGATGACACACACACACACACACACACACACAGACACATATATATATATATTCGGAGATGAGCGGAGAGCGGACTGAGAGATTGACCTTGTAAAGCCATCATTTGAAACCTTTTCGAAAAAATTACAAAAGCATCTGTCATGTCTTTTTATCACGTTTCCACCAAAGTGTAAAACAAAATTTAAGAATGTGGACAAACTTTTATAATTCTTTACTGTAACTAAGAAAATACAAAAAAGATTTTTAAAATAAAAAGGCAGCAGCTTCTAAAGCCAGATTGCGCTGCTTCTTCTAATGATACACTTTTAGTTGTTTTCTTTGAGTTCTACTTTGCGCTACGTTAAAATAAAAATTAATTTAAAAACCAAATTTAGAAGGGGGTCATCGCCTTTGGAACCACCTACGTCTGTACGCTATTTGCTCGGTACAATATTTCCGAGCTCTTGTTCGTCTCCGAAAGAAATCTATCGGAAAACACATTTAGCACTGCTGCCATATGTCGGCGTCGTTTTCTTGGTCGCGACACAGAAAGCTCCGTCGAATAACGATCTCTCTCTCTCTCTCTCTCTCTCTCTCTCTCTCTCTCTCTCCAGGTCTGAAGTCGTCATAATTACTGCCGTCACAGGAGTTGTTGACTTAAATCTCTAAACGAAGCCTTCGCTGGCGTGATCGTTGAGCATTTTTTTTATTTTCTTTTTTTCATCCTTTTCTATTTCATATTTTTTCTGCTGCTGCGGTGCCGGGTATCTCGGACAGAACCATATATGAGAACCATTATCGGGATCATAAAATAACAAAATTAACCTCCTTTCACATACGTCAGCTTCACGGCGATGAAGGAATAAAAATTTTCGCCTCGTCACACGCTCTCTGTAAACATTAAAACAGAACGGCGTAAAAAAACAAAAACCCAAAATGCATTAAATCGAAAACAATGTATTAAAGTACAAACAGTAGTAAAATATAATAATACACTCATTGTCAAAAAAATAGTGGTACCGAGAAGGAAACAACCGACAGGAATGAAACTTGTTGGGTAGGTTTGACATCGTAAGATATGCAAATGATTAACGTATCACGCTCGGCCGCGCATGTGACGCAAGCAAGGAGGGGTCGTAGCGCTGTCACTGACCAAGTGCATAAGACCATCTTGTTGCGCGTGCTTTCCATTCAGACTCGTGCTGTTGTGTTGGTTGCATCCTTTGCAAGTGAAGTATGCCTCGGAGAAAAGTTCGGAAGAAATTCGAGCAGGTGAAGGAATTCGAGAGGAACCGAATTGTCTGGCTCAGGGAAGCGCGATGGTCTTATCTCGGTATTGCGCGCTATCCCGGTCGTATGGATATCACTATTGCACTCTGTTGGTGGCAGTGGCGACAGCAGGGGTCTGGGAGACCTAGACGAACCACGGAGAGAGAGTCCCGACGGGTTGTACGACATGCATGGAGTGACCCATGTACATGGAAGTCTTCCTCATGTACCGGAAACCATTCTCGAACAATCCGGGAAGTGGGACATGGCGCATTATCTTGTTAAAAAAGGCACTACTAGAGAGAAATACTATTGCCATGAAAGGATGCATATGGTTTACAATGATGTTTAGGTATGTGATACATGTCATAGCCTTCACCATCTGAATAACTGTACCCAGGGTTTCCCAGCAAAACATTGCCCAAGGCACTACAATTCCTCCACTGGCTTATTTTCGTCCAACGGTGCATCCTGGTCTCAACACTTTCTTAGGTAAACGACGAACACGTGCCAGTCTACATGGTGCAACAGGAAACAATTGGACCAGATGATCTTCATCCAATCATGCAGGGTCCAGTTGTAATGCTCACATGCCTATTGTAGGCGCTTTCGACAATGAACCAAGCTTAACTTGGGCATTCGGAGTGACTAACCACGGTTAGACATAGTTCCATTTTCAGCAGGGTTCGATATACTGTGTGTTGTAATGTATTACTGTGATCACATGCTTGTGTGTTATATTCATGTAACAATTCTTTTCCCTCTCATCTTGGGCACCTGGAACAGCCTGTGCATCAGCAGGCCCATTTTGAGGAGGTTTCGATGTACTCTGTGTTGTGACATACTACTTACGTCATCGCCTAATCAAAAAGAGTAATTACAATTCTACTGGCTTGTAATTACTGTTCCCGGCACATTCCAGAGATGATCTATCGGGTGTAGGTCCGGAAATCTCGCGGGCCACTCCATCTAGTGAATATCTTTACTCTCCAGTTATTCGTTGGCTAGAGGAACCGTATGGGGACGGGTATTATCATCCACAAAAGGAAATTGGGGGCCAGCAGCACCCAGTTCTTTTTATGGACGATAACAAGCTGTAAACAGGACTGTAGTATGTGATCCCTGTAGCATACAAGAGTTAGGGTGCCTCCTGGAAACATGTTCAGAGTTGTGCATCCATCCAACACAATTCCAGCCCAAATCAGAAGAGCTCCACTACAGTAGTAGTCAATTTTCCTTAACGTTGGCGGGAAGATTTCGGCTTTCCGCCTCTTTTCAAACGTTCACACGTGGATAATCTGTCTTTAGCGATTCGTCACTGAAAAGAACACAGGATCGTTGGTCAGGGATGCAGGGGTAATGTTGTCGAGCCCAATTCAGACGGACCCTATTGTGCGATGCTGTGAGTGGGATACAGACCATCCGTTTTCTTGCATACAGATCTTTCTGTCTTCCGTAAACTGTTTGCCTCGATATCTCGGTTAGCAAAGAAGAGCTCCTACAAGAGTTTCCTGGCTGTGGATTCCCTAAGATGTCGAGCTGTTAGAGAATATCAGCCGTCGTCTTGACTTGTTGTGGCTCGTGTGCTGCCATATTCCGTCCTTCTGGTTGATGTTCCGGTTTCCTGGAACTGCCTCCAAAGATTGGGGACCGCTTGCCTAGACACATCAATCCATCTTGCTGCCTCATTTTGTGATTACCCTGCTTCGAATCTACGGTCTCTCTACATCTTAAAGAGTCTTCTAAGCGATGGTGTGGCACTTGAAGCAAGCTTGAGCTGGACGGTTAGTGGAAGGGACATTATTCCACTAACAATCCAGCTCAAGCTTCAGTTGCTGCACACCGCTCAGAACAACGTTTATCAAGGTCACGTGTATGACAGCTTGATAACGTACGGTCTTCATTTGAATATTTCAATAGAGTCAAACACCATGTTGCTTGGATATGTTAACTTAGCGTTACTCCTTTAACATGTCTTTGAAAAGTTTTTACAATAGGTCGTCTCGCGTTTGACGTATTCTCGAATTTGTTACGTTAATTTTGCACACACGCACACACACGCACGCACACACGCACACACACACACACGCACGCACGCACACCGTAGAACCGCGTTTGTACGATCCTCACTCACAAATTTTTCGGATTTAAACATAACATGTCACCAATCCAAAAATTCTGAATAGCCTTTAATGATAAACCTTTCTTGTTTCGTTTATTCGTCTTTTTGTTTTCAATTATACCTTAATTTTACTTAGTTCCTTGAGAAATGTATGAGCGAGGTTCCACTCCTTATATGTATGTATGTAACCACCCGTTGAAAATGCTTCTTCTTACTGTGAGTATATATAGCAGATTTTCCAATGGAGTTCACGTGGCATACGTTTGCGATGTAGTACGAAAGATTGCTCTTATGTCTTTCTTTGCTTTGTTGTTCAGTATTTAACGCTTCTCAAGGGTAAGAATCGCTGGACCTTAATTTAGCAGCAGGAGATTGAACGAAACCAGCGCAGAAAGAAATAGCGCAATATCGATATATTTCCTTCACTCGAAACGAGGCGAACAAGCAGAATTACATATTGCGAAGCGGAGAAATCTGGAGGATTTCTTTGTAATTTTAGATTTGAAACTTCTCTTCAGAGTACCTGCCATTTAAAACATTTATTTATGAAATGTTACTAAAATTTTTACTTTCCTCTAAAGCTCTGATAAAACCAATAACGCTCTTCCAATAATAATTCATAATGTAGCGAGCAACGATCTACTTTGTGAATAATATCAATTCACCGATTTTTACGAAACATAGCAGCAACACTCGAAACTAATAAAAGAAATTTGAATTTTAAAAATAAATCGGAAGAACCAAATTGAAGAAAGCGGAAACACAAAGGTAAATAGGACTAGTTCTCTCTTTCGCTTCATTCTTGGACGTCAGGTGATTCAGTTTTGGGTCAATATACTTTTCCATGCGTGATCAGCTGAATTTTTGATGAAGTCATGAGAGGAGTGATGTTCATCTTTCATAGAAGTTGGAGAAGCATAAAAGAGCCAACTCAGCTTTTGGAGATAAATCATTAAGTGGTATTGACATTGAAGTTGCATATTTCTCTTTGTCTTGGGTTCTATTTCTTATGTGAAGTCGTCAACTTTAACGCTTAATGATGGTTGGCGAGTCTTTGCGTTCTGTGCTCATGAAGACCGAAGTTCTTGAAAACCAAAAATAAAGTAAAAAGATCTCAGTGAAAGAGTGGGCTTATACAATTTAATTGTTTCCTATTCTCGACTCAATCGTTTGCGGAAATAGTTTGTTAATAATTCTCAAGAACACAATACTTTTTTGTATGAAGCTCTGGAGCATTTTTACGGTTATTTATATCTATGGTGCCTCATTCTTTATAATGCTCTTTATAGACATGTGAATAAATATAATTTTTTTATCATTTGTCCATCTTTAATGCTCGAGATATAATTAATTGTTATATCTTTAGCATAAATATGTTTTTCTTCGTTACCATGACGAGGATATGTTTTGTACTGCAGATCTCTTCGCTTAAAGCGAATATTTATTTCATATGTGCAATTATATATCTTATTTTGTAACTAAAATGAAAATACCTATATTAAAAAAAGTTAAAACGCACCAAGATGAGGAAATCAGCCAACGTAGTGCTGCAAAATAACAACAACAACAAAAAACATTCACAAAATAAGCGATAAAACAATTTTGAAGATGACAATCCGTTTTTTGGTGTAATTGTGACAAGAATGGTAAGTCAGATAATATTCGAAAACTTGAAAATTTCGTCGTCCTGGAGCGAGAATCAAACCCGCGTCTCCCAGATAGCGCCTGTGTAGGCTAACCACTACACCTCCCAGAACAACCAAGTATCAAGTTTCCGATTTATTGGAATATAACCATCACATTAATTCATAAATGATTTATCTGCTCCTCCGGGATATCACGGGAAAGCATTCTTAACTTCCAGATTCGCTAAACATGAATGCCGGTTGCTTCGATTAGCGAATCCTGTGATGGTTATATTCAAATTAATCGGGAACTTGAGGCTTGGTCGTTCTTGGTGGTGTGGTGGTTAGCATACCCGAGCGCTATCTGGGAGACGCGGGTACACTCCTCGCCACAGGACGACGAAATTTTAAAGTTTTGTGATATTATCTGACTTACCATCCTTGTCACAATTACACCAAAAAACGGATTGTCATCTTCAAAATTTGTATTATATGGTGTAATCCCGTATTTCATTCATGATAAACCAATTATCTTTTTAAAATGTTTAGTAGTCCGAGGGTATTCTGTAAAGAATGAATATGCAACGACAGAGAAACAGTTTTGTTTTGAGTAAGATATAAAACGACAAAATATATGACATGTTTGAAAATTTTGTAAATATTTCCTACGTTTGAGTTTCGCATTGTGGCACAGGTGACATTTAGCACATCTTCAGGGAAACTAGACGTAAAAATTCAGCCTTTATGGTGCACATCCTATCAAAACGTTTAAGTTATTTTCAAAAGACAGTATTCCTCCGAAGTGATTTATTTGTGTTTGGTTTTAAAATATTAAGATACTACCTTCAGAGAAATATTATCTTGTCAAAAATACCAAAAAATTGATGCATCAACGGGGAATGCATTGGTAAAGCTATCGGTGCGACATTTCCTTAATTGAACACAAAGTAAAGGTTTAGTGATTACGTTCGTTATAACGCCATCGAAAGCAACAGATGACGGCAGCGGAACTGAGAGCTCAGTGAAACGATGCCCATAATGTCATCTACCAAGCCAAACAGTCATGTGCGAAAAAGAGTTAAGATAATAATTACATATTTTTAGGGTTGTTAGACGAATCTATCAGGGTGTTTAAGGATTAGTTTGTTCTCAGCAAATTAATATATCAAACACGCCAGAAAATATTGAAGCTTATTCTGCTTTAGGGAAAAGCATTATCGGGCTTTACCTGCTTGAGTAAATCCATGTCATCACCATTGATTATATTTAATATGCATTATTTTGGCAAACGCATTGGAACAACTTCCTGTAGTTGCAACAAAAGCTCTTAATTCAAAGTTTTAGTGCATAAAAGGGGAAGCCTCTGGCTTTAATGGCATCTTAAACCCTTTTGGGCATGCTTTTTACTATATCCTGTTTGACGTGTACCTTTATTTAACCTTCCTTTTGAGTTTCTGTTTTCTTATGCAAATGTAGTTACTTCTCGTTAACGTTTTTCTCACGGAAAGACACATTACTTCCTCTGAAAGCTCTTACAATTTAGCAACGCTGACAGTGGATTACTGCACGATAAAAGGAAAACATTGAATGTGGCAAAGTGCAGATCGTAGGGTCAGATTGATTAGAGATAACGTGCAGATTGATTTGAGAACACGTGCAGATTTATTTGAGACAACGTACAATTGATTTGAGATAACATGCAGATTTATTTGAGATAACGTGCAGATTGATGAGAAATAACCTGCACGCTGATTTGAGATAACGTGCATATTGATTTGAGATAACGAGCAGGTTGATTAAAGATAATGTGCACATTGATTTGAGATAACGTGCAGGTTGATTACATATAACATGTAGATTGATTTAAGATAACGTGCAGATTTATTTGAGATAACGTGCAGATGGATTTGAGATAACGTGCAGATTGATTTGAGATAACGTACAGATTAATTTGAGATAACGTGCAGATTAATTTGTAATAGCGTGCAGGTTGATTTGAGATAACGTGCACGCTGATTTGATATAACGTGCAGATTTATTTGAGATAACGTGCAGATTGTTTTGCAGATTGATTTGAGATACCGTACAGATTGGTTTGAGATAACGAGCAGGTTGATTAGAGATAATGTGCAGATTTATTTGAGATAACGTTCAGATTGTTTTGCAGGTTAATTTGAGATAATGTGCAGATTGTTTTGCAGTATATTTTGAGATAACGTACAGATTGATTTGAGATCACCTGCAGATTGTTTTGCAGATTGATTTGAGATAACGTACAAATTGATTTGAGATCACCGGCAGATTGTTTTGCAGACTGATTTGAGATAACGTACAAATTGATTAGAGATAATGAGCAGGTTGATTTAAGATAACGTACAGTTTGATCTGAGACAACGTGCAGATTGATTTGAGATAACGTGCAGATTGATTAAACAGCAAAGTGTAAAGACTTATAAAACATTAAATTCTATCTTATAAAACATTAAATTCTGAGATTATAAAACATTGACATAAAGCTTGTTGAGTTATATATTACCAACTGTTGTTGTCATTGGATCATTTGGTCTAAGTTATATAGTTCCGAATGAGAATTGGCAGTGTGCTTGTCCAATGCGCAGGTTCTGTCTCTTCTCTTGAATCAGTGGCATCAAATTATGGATGACCGACTGCTTACAATCTTAGATACTCACAAGCGAACTCCGAACCATAAACAAAAATCTTAGGCTATCTGGCCCCCTACATAGCACTGATATTGTGTTCACCTATGGTGGTTAGAAATGAAAATCAATGTCTGTACTGCAGAGATTTTTGAATTAGCGACTTCAAAAGTTATTGAGATGAAAAAGAATAGTGCACTTTGAAATCAAATCCCAGACGCTCTAAAACTAAAGAAATAAGGTATGTCTCATTAAAGAGACCATGGTGTTGTCAGTAGATCACTCAGAGACAGAATTTTGCTTTTGTTTCAATGGGTTATAAGGCGTTATCATAAATGCGCACAATTCTGACATCTTTTATTATATCAAATATCTTGTTTTTTTATGTAATATTAAAACTCTTAAGCATCAGCATTTGAGCAACTTTCCTAACATCAGAACTTAAGGCTGGAGCATCATTACAGTATCTCCGTTGATTGTCTTTGAAAGAATGCTGGTAACCCACTTTATATATAAGGCGTTACATAACAGAAAAGTGCAACCTCTGCAAAAAAGATGCGTGTTGTGAGGTAAAGAAAGATAAATTTCTAAGAACCCAAAGTACAATCAATACCATGGAACTGGATTTTATTTGAAATCTTCAAATTATTGGCCTATCAGAGACGTAAATTGAGGAATTGGCCAAGGACCACAGATTAATTTTCCATAAAAAAGCAACTGAAAGCAATCTTTTTTGTGCATCAGAATACTGCTAGAAAATCATGGGTAATGAAGCCTTATTGCCATTGCATTATTATTGTCAAAGCTCATTTTATGCTTTCAGGAAAATGGCGATATTTTTAAGGGTATTGGTGTATTAGTATTTGGAAAGTTTCTCTTAGCGATCACTAACTGTTGGTACTACCATGAATACTGACTGAGCATATTTTAAAGGACACATATATAGGAAATCGTTCGAAGTTGTTGGACTTTGCCTTTAAGATTTCATCGAACAATGTATTCAAAGATAGTAGCATCCTGTTAACCTCCAATATGTGTGCGTATGAAAAGGTTGATTCATGGATTTAATTCTAAACATCGGTATCATACACTGGTGCTCGAACTTAAAGGATAATTTATAAATACGTACCGAACTCGAAGTATTTATGAGGAAATTCAATGAATTTTGATAAAGAGATTTATTACACAAGCGAACTCCGAACCATAAACAAAAATTACATTACTTATGTAGCTGAAGTTGAAGAAAATCGTAACATAATTTTCAGGTGTTAATATCATAATCTCGCAACTTACATAAAAGAGCAGTCTACCTATATGGAACAATATTTAATGTTTTGCTTAAGACATGCGGTATTTTACTATGGAGTACTATCACCCTTGACAGCTATACTGCTCAAACAACGACTCATACTGCTTGTGAGGGTTTGATGAGAAACTGCGGAATAAACGACCACTCCCCAACAACAGTTGTATTGAGTTCTTGAAGTGTTCTGCCAGAGGTTTGGTGAGCTCCTATTCTTTTCCATAGAGCATTCCATACATGCTCATTGGATTGAGGTCAGAGGATCTGGGTAATCACCCCATTAGAACTTTCTTCGCTTTCAGAAAATGGTCTTCTAAGTGAGCTCGATGTGGTTGGGAATCATTGTACATCAGAATAAAATCTAGCCCAACTGCTCCTTTGAATGGCGTGCCATATGTGTTCAGGATCTGGTCTCAGCACGTCAAAGCAGGAACTGAGATACTCTGAAAGATGTGCAGGTACATGCATCCGTTCGTCGTGATTCCTGCCCAGACCATCATGCTACCCCCACGAGAGTAGTCCCTTTCTTTGATATTAGAAGGGACTCATAGTCCCTGGTTGACTCCACATTAGAATACCTCTGGAATCAGCACTTAAGCTGAATTCTGATTCATCTGTGAAAAGAACATTCACTCATTGTTTTAGACTCTAAGTGTGATGTTAACGACGACATGTTAATCAAGCTTGCCGGGGGCGGAAGTTAAAGGAACACCAATAACTGGTCTTTTTGCATAAAGGCATTCCTCACAAAGTTTTCTACAAACAGTATGCCATGCTCCTGTATCTGCTTCAAGTTCCAAAGGCTGACATCTCTCTGTTCCGTCTGACAGTTAGACTCATAAAGCCATCTTCTGCAGCAGTTGTGGTCAACGACGAACATATCCTTTCTGTTGAAACCGTCTCCAGAATATTGACAGGACATTTTGTGGAACATTTAGTGTTGTGAAAACTTTCGTGCGAGACTGACCTGCTTCATCCGTACGATGACTTCGTGATGTAATCAGCTAAACGTGTCACTGAAGTGAAAGTAAGAGCAAGAGTTCCCTAGAACAGCTGTTAAACGCGAGTAGATTTGCGTGTATTTTTATGGAATCCTAATTTCCATATCCAGGCTTACCTGTGACAAAAGTAATGGCCTTCCACGTTGCAAAAATTGAATTTTTCGCCAATTTTCAGTGCATTTCTTTCTTCATACATTGGTAGCTATATACGTTTTTGTAGATATCCTTTAATTTTGAGCACCACTGTATTTGAGTAATGAATACTATAATTTTTTGGAGTAGGTCTGTATAGTAAAATTCTTGGAGTACCTCTGAATATCGAAATTCTTGGAGTAGCTCTGAGTATTAGAATTCTTGAAGTACATCTGCATATTGAAACTTTTGGAGTAGCTCTGAATATTGAAACTTTTGGAGTATCTCTGAATATTGAAATTCTTGGAGTAGCTTTGAATATTGAAATTCTTGGAGTAGCTCTGAGTATTAGAATTCTTGAAGTAGCTTTGAGTATGGAACTTATTTTTGGAGTAGCTTTGAGTATGGAGTTTTTTTTTTTTTTTTGGAGTAGCTCTCTAAGTATTGAAATTCTTTGAGTAACTTTAAATATTGAAATTCTTGGAGTAGCTTTGAATATTGAAATTCTTGGAGTAGCTCTAAATACTAATTTTTTTTTTGGAGTAGCTCTAAACATTGAAATTCTTGCAGCAGCTCTGAATATTGAAATTCTCGGAGTAGCTCTGAATATTGAAAATCTTGCAGTAGCTATGAATATTGAAATTCTTGGAGTAGCTCTAAATATTGAAATTCTTGCAGCAGCTCTGAACATTGAAATTCTTGGCCTAGCTCTGAATATTGTAATTCTTGGAGTAGCTCTAAATACTCATTTTTTTAGTAGCTCTAAATATCGAAATTATTGCAGCAGCTGTGAATATTGAAATATTTGGAGTAGCTCTGAATATTGAAATTCTTGGACTCGCTCTGAATATTGAAGTTCTTGGAGTAGCTCTAAATATTGAAATCTTTGAAGTAGTTCTGAATATTGAAATTCTTGGAGTAGCTCTGAATATTGATATTCTTGGAGTACTCTCAGTATTAAGATTCTTGGAGTAGCTCTGAATATTGATATTCTTGGAGTACTCTCAGTATTAAGATTCTTGGAGTAGCTCTGAATATTGATATTCTTGGAGTACTCTCAGTATTAAGATTCTTGGAGTAGCTCTGAATAATGATATTCTTGGAGTACTCTCAGTATTAAGATTCTTGGAGTAGCTCTGAACATTAAAATTCTCGAGGTTATTATTTAGAGAAAAAATAAAAAGATATCAGTTAAAATTCAATCAAATTTGGCTCTTTGCAACTTATCCGTGGTGTTTAGTTTTGCGTCATGTGTCCTAAAGACCAAGATTTTGATTCAAACATTTTGTTTTTGTTTCACAGGGATAACCCGTTTGTCCGCTTTAAATCGATTCACGTGCGAAAGATTTTCAAAAAGAACAGAAGTGTCTCTTTGATAATTTTCTCTGAAAGCGCGATATTTAAAATATCCATTTCATGTAATTTTAAGGCTATCGCAGCAAAGAATAGTACAAAAAAAGAACGCTTTTAATATCTTTGTCCTGTAAATCGTGCCATCTGATTGATACCGCTGCATCGATTTTTCCAATCTTTTATAGATTTTTAACCTTGACTTCACTGAATTGCATTTGCATTGAGAGATCAGCTGAATGTGTGTGAATGTTAAAAGAATAAATTTTCGATATACGTTACTGAATTTTTCTCGTTTTATAAGCAATGTTTCAGTGAATAATATCACGCAATGACATCGCAATTAACAGATTATTATTGAACTTTGTTACTTTCTTTGATATTAATGAGCATTCTATTTTCAACATGTGAGCAAACAGAATTTACTGCAAAATATATTGAGATTATTTCTTTATTTTACAGGTGAGTACTGTCTTCTAATACGGCTACACGTTTTCATATTGTGATCACTGTCCAAGGCATTAGTTTTACATAGAGATGAGAAACTTGAAGTCTACTACAAGAGGTACTGAGTGAATTGTGCTGTGTATTGATATTGGAATGGTTTTTAAAAATGCATTTTGCATATTAAGCTCAATACCATATTAAATATTTGATTCATAATCAGCTATAATGAAATAGAAAATAATTAATACAGAAAATTAAAAAAAAAAGAAGTTTTCAGGGCTTTAGTGGTTTTGTGTATTTTGAACATATTTTTTTATAAATAATTTCTAAATGTGCTCTGCGCAGTAAACAAACTGCGAGATATTTATTTATTACATTCGAGTACCCAGTAGCAAATCGCACTTATTTTTAGACCCTTAAACTGAATCAGAAACGTATTTCATAGATACGATAGCTTTATTCGATAAGATATTCACTGTTTTTACAGTCATTGGACAAACACTACTTTAATTGAAGTAAAATAATGAAAAGTAAACATAATGACGCAGTTTTCTCAGATTTGTTTTAGTAAAACTTGTCGTAATAAATGTTCTCTAATTGTACCAATGGAGTTTTGTTTCCTGATGAGAGCAGTATAATCAAAATAAAATTCTCCCAGATGACCAAGTGGTTAAAGTGGATGGTTTTTCGCTAGTCATCTCAGCTGGGTCGGGTTCGAGCCAATATATAATATAGCATAGGTGGAGTGATTTTTCCTAGGGTCCAGGTTCTTTCCCGTCAGTGCACCCAATGACCCTGAATTAGGGACCGGTGATAACTGCCTATAGACTTATATTTGCTTATGGTTTATACAAAAAGGGTGGGGAAACGAAATATGACAAAATATACAAAAAAGAATCACATAAAAATGTTGGCATTGTTACATGTTCATGACGGCTGCTAAAATACGAAAATGAATAATTTGAAGTATCTGTGATACTTTGAACTACGAATAAAAATGAAACCCAAGGAAACCTCCAAGAATACATAAGAGATAGATATTTACACCCAGTGAAAAATACGCTGGTCGACAAAATTAAAAGTAATACTGGATTTTCCACCACTGTCTGGTTTTTTACAACATCCTCGATAGCGAAACGACTCAGGCATAATGGCATTGCTTTGCATATTCGGAATATCCAATAATTGATCTAGGAAGCTCACAAGTTCATGCAAATTAGGCGTTCCTATAAGAACTTAGGTTTCCACCACTCGCGTCATTCCAGAATATTTGCACGCTCAGAGCGTTATACACTTCACCATTATTAAAAATTATGAGCCATCTTCTTGTAGATGATTTTTGGAGATGGAGGGTTGTTAGGCGACTTGAAACCAGACGGTTTTATGTGAAGGTTACGAAAGGCTTACGACGACGAGAAAGGTCGTTTAGACATTACATGGTACCAGTTTTAACAAACGGAAGCGAATATAATAAGAGCTGGTTAAGGACGTCCGAGAGCTTGATCAATCCAAACTGACTGTTATCTGCCTCTTACGGCGAAACGGAACAGAACGATAAACCACGTAGCAAATACTTCTCAAGGTTGCATCCGGCATGGGTGAAGTAATTTTCAGTATACCTGTGTTACGATTGTTAACTGCGAGTGGACTCTCTGCAAGGAAGCCCGTGGTATTTATCCACCTGACTCACAGCCATCGAATAGCTCGTTAAAACTGGGCGGCAAATGTGATTAACACCCCCAAATAATAGGTTATAGTTCTGTTTTTTAACGATTCGTGTTTCAGCCTAGGACGTTATTCTAGAAATTTCTATATCTGGAGAACACAAAGAAAACGTTATCAACATGGGAAGAGATATCTGTTATGGAGGCGGTGTAATAATGTGGGTTTGGCATAATAATGAGTGGTCACACTCAGCTTCGTGTCTTCTATGGAGGAAACAATTGCTCAGAAATACAAAGACCGTATTCTACAATTGTATGTATGACTTTTAAAGACACCCTTTCTACCAAATGTTTCCGTTTATGGACAAATTGTTTATCTGCTGGCGGAATATATAATATACTAAGAGACTGGAGATGTACATCGAATGATCATATCAGAAATATCTCCAGATTTAAACCTTTAAGCGGCCGATGCGACTGAACCAAATGGCGCCCAAAATTTTCTGCGCTTCTCAAACAGAAATGTTTACGAAGTTGCTAGATTTTGTAAAGCTGCGGTAAAACAATTCATTTCCTCTTCTCATCTCAGTATTGTCAACCATATACCTGCCACTGTTGATAAGAGCTCGCTTCCAGTCCTCTATTCTCACTTGTGGAAGGGCTAGTCCCCCGTGACACAAGCCCTTTGTGACTGGGAAGAAACAAGTGACCCGAACATCTTTTCTCTCCCTTTTTAGTTTCGTCGACGCTGTTCAAAAGAAAGAATTAGTATCAATCATCCCAGTAAATGACCAATTAGAATAACAAAGCTGAGGGAAGAACAACGCTTTCTGACGTGGAGATTCCCTCAATGAATCCGCGTTCGGCTCACGTCTTAGATAGCCAATATATTCGTTTTAGCTTATTTCATACCCGAGTTAATTCATTTCATCCGGTTAAAATGTTAAACCCCATTGAACATCTGTAGCATCTTCTTGGGAGGCGCATTGCAACCAAGAAGATTGCTCCTTAATCCCTCGTTGAGGAAAAAAAAGCTCTAGTAAGATTAGATTTTTCTCCTCAGACCCTTCTGTTTATTCGTTCGAGGTGATCATAGTACTTAGCATGTCTTCTGTGTATCTTTGGAGCAGCTTATACATCAATTTCTGTAATGTGCACTGTTTATTTTGATACTACCACTGTAGATTTTCATTGTATTGGTCAGAGAGTTGTATTTGTATACCTGTTTCATTGTCATACTGTAGTACATTGCTGTACACCTCTGTGGTTTTATTACTTCATAAATTAAAAATACGTTTTGCCACATTTGCTGACTATTAACTTTATTTTGTGGAGCAGTATATAATGTTATATAGTGGTTTTCCAAAAAATTGGGTATGCTTTCAGGCATACCGAACCTAAGAGGACAACGACACCTTACGAGGGAAACATTTTTGGGATCTTCTCGGACAGTTACTCTCTCTCTCTCTTTCTCTCTCTCTCTCTCTCTCTCTCTCTCTCATCATCATCATCATTGTCAACCAATATATATCCACTGCTGGACGAAGGTCTCCCAAAGTTTCCTCCTCAACGGTCTGTCTTGTGCCAGTCTCCTCCATGTCACTCCCGCATACTTTCAAATTTCATCCACCCATCTCCCATGTGGTCTTCTTCTGGGTCTTTTCCTGCCCCTTGGAATCCAATCTAAAATTTCGGCTGTCCATCGATGGTCTGTCCTTCTGGCAGCATGTCCAGCCGATTGCCATTTAAGGGATTTAACTCTGATCAGGATGTCTTCCACTCTTGTCATTTTTCGGATCCACGAGTTTCTCTTCTTATCTCTCCTGGTTACACACACACACACACACACACACACACACACACACACACACACACACACATGGTATTCGAAAAGTCATGTATATAATTCATACAAGAATTCGAAAAGTTATGTATATAATTCATATAAGAAATGAAGTTGGGAAAATAATTCCTTTACGCAGGACAGAGTGCCTCTCTTGTCCATAAAAAAATGGCATGGATGTGAATTGGAGAGTCATTATAACCTGAAGTGCAATAACGAGACTATTTCATTCTCATAAGCACAATATTCATGAAACTTTGGTGCATCGAATATACAGCTCTAGAAGATACAGTATTGCCACCTACCAGAAAATAATATTTAACTAACTGAAAATTAACTTTTCATTCCTATATTCAAAAAGCTTCACGAGAACTCGGTGCATCAAATAAAAAAATCTGTTGTGGGAAACTTCTCTGTCATAAATGCATTTCGTTTTTCAGATGAACGAAAAATCAATTTCCAGTGATTTTCGTCATTTCAGGAAGTTATTTTAGGCTCCGAGAAAATTAAACGGTGAGCTGAACCGTGCATATGAAAGTTTTTGCATTATTAAACGGTAGGAGTTGTAATCGTGAATCGGCTAAATTGTTAAAGCCCATGATAACGGTGTGACATGTCAATAACTTTTCTGTGCGATTTACAGGTTTTTTTTAAGAAGTTTCATGTCAAACTTTATTTAGTGACGCAATGAATCTGTTATAACCTTCGGTTATGTAATTTCGGTTACGGTGCAGAACTTACGCGTCAGAGTAGTGAATAGGGAGTGATTTAGACATCCAAGGATTTCATATTGGGGGGTGGTGGATGAAAGCAAAATTGTGAAATGCCAAAAAGTTTTATAATGAAATATTAAGGCTTTTATCCTCTGGATTAAAAATAGGAAAAAGCTCAAAAATAGAGAACTGCTGAATTTTTTTCAGTTAAGAATGATTATAACCAGGAATCATTTTTTTCTCAAAAAATACACTTGTTTATTTTGTTTTTGTGCAGTTTTTATATCTCATGTCTAAGTACTTCCCTAAACAATACTACAGCCAAGATGTACGGGATTTTTAAACAGCAGATATTGATATTTTACAAATCTTGTGCGTGCCTTATAACGAAGTAAATTTCTCCGTCATTTTTGGTCTACGCCGGGATTCGAACCCGAGGACGCTTATTCCAGAACAAGTCGCTCTACCAACTGAGCTACGCAGACATTTGTTCTGATTCCTATCTGCCTTTATGTCGTGTGCGTCCTGCTGGCAGGTACGTCACATCTCCCCCCGAAAGAGGGCCGGGGGCATGGCCCACGGGTCAGCCGTGACCATGAATCGTTGCAGGCAGCCATCCACTGTAGAACGTGCACTTGAGAACTCCCAGTCAATCTGCTGTGTGGAATGCAACATCACACATTTTTGATTTTTCGAAGCGCTGGAGAAGGAATTCTCTGATTTTTCCTGTCTCGCGGTGTGGAAAGAACATCACATCAATGCGAGATTTTGAACTGTCGGGTCATCCGGATAGTTTGGGCGCCATTATAACGAAGTAAATTTCTCCGTCATTTTTGGTCTACGCCGGGATTCGAACCCGAGGCCGCTTATTCCGGAACAAGTCGCTGTACCAACTGAGCTACGCAGACGATTATTCTGATTCCTATCTGCCTTTATGTCGTGTGCGTCCTGCTGGCAGGTACGTCACAGCCTAAATAATTCAAAAACATGTCTACAAAATTTGTAACGAATTAAATGAAAATAATTTATAAATTTTATGGTTGCAGTGACTGACTTTAAATATATGATTTAAACAAGAAAAACTAAAAAAAAAAAAAACCATTAGACTACTATATGCATAGTCTTCAAGAGGAAATAATGTATAACATTATGATAAGAGATGCTTCAATGTAATGCTGAGGATATTACACTGGTGTGCGAAAATTAAGGACGAAGAGAAAAAATTAGCATAAGAGCGGAACGAGCAGGCAGAACGGACCGAAAGACCACTCAGGAGATAGACTAGTGTCCGGTACAGTAGAGCATGCGAATATATGCAGCATGACGTAGGGAGCGGGGGGGGTGTCGGAAGGGTATAAAGCACACGGACGGTGTACGCTAAGCAATTCGGTGAAAGCTATTGCACGGTATATATCGGTTTGAACGACGTCGAGTTGGTGCCACCGTGTAATATGACCAACAGGCAATCCAGTACACGACATCTGGATGACTTTACCCGAGGTCGCGTCATTGGGAAGTTGGAAGAATGTCGAAGTGCGACTAGTGTGGCCGAGGAGTTCGGGAAGGCTCACAGCAACGTTTCACGAGCTTGGAGAGCATTTCAAACGACAGGAACAGCTGTCCGAGAGTTCAGCAGTGGTCGTCCACGAGCAACCACGGCGGCGGACGACCGGTATATTGTCCTATAGGGGAGAAGAGATAGACGGCAGACAGCGGGATAAATCGCAAGGCACATGCAACAGACAACTGAGCGTCCGTTATCGCGTTTTACCGTGGCCAGGAGGCTGCACAAAAGTTGTCTTTTTGCACGACGACCAGTACGGTGTGTACCATTAACGTCTGCTCATCGGAGACGGCGGATTATGTGGTGCCAGGAACGCAAGAACTGGACACATCAGTAATGGGGTCGAGTTCTCTTTACGGATGAGAGCCGATTTAGTCTGACGAGCGATTCTGGACGTATACACATCTGGAGAGATCAGGGAACACGTAATCACACCTCCAACATCACCGAAAGGGACCGGTTTGGAGGTGGCGGAATTCTCGTTTGGGGCGGTATCATGCTTGGTAGCTGTACTGACCTCCAATTCTTCCAAGGAGGTTTAGTCATTGGTGTCCGCTATTGTACCGAGGTTCTCCTGCCTCACGTGCGTCTGTTTAGAGGTGCTGAGGGTCCTGAGTTCCTCTTCATGGACGACAACGCTACACCTCGTCGTACAGTGGCTGTCGCAGGGTTATTGGAGAGTGAAGATATTCAACGCATGGATCGGCCCGTAAGGTCGCCGGACCTAAATCCAATCGAACACGTGTGTGACCTTCTCGGGATAAGCTTGGCAGCACGTCAGCAGACGATTCCGCAGCTGCGATTGGCGCTACAAGAAGAATAGGCCGCGATGCCTCAACAGCTCCTTGACAACCTCGTCCTCAGCATGGACAGGCTTTGTAAATCCTGCAACGCAGTCAGGGTTGATCATATCCCCTACTAAAGACTGGATTTTTCTTGGCAGCCGTCTGTCACATGGACGTTTCTGTCTTCTGTACAGTTGTGCTCGAAGCTACCTTTTCAATAAAGTACCTTTGTATCCTTTGGATTCCTTGTTTGGACGGTTTTGCTCGCTTGTCCCACATTCTTACATCTTGGGGATCTTATGGCATGATTTGAGTCGATGAGGAGCACTTCTGTAAGACGTTACATTCGAAGTACCGCCTCGTCCTTAATTTTTGCACGGCAGTGTGTGTACATGCCGGCTGCTGTTGAAAAAGGACAAATAAAAATTAAAAATATATATATATACTTCTGCGGGTGCGGTTACACTCCTCTAATTGGAGGCAGGAGTATACATTCCAGGCTTCAATCCACCGAAATTGAAAAGTAATAGGAAGACACCAAAAGGAGTAGTAGGAAGACACCATTTTCGTAATTAGCGTTTAAATAGTCGAGAGAGAGAGGGGGAGGAAGAAGAGGGGGGGGGAGATATTTCTGAGGTTAGAAACTAAAATTCATAAACAGCCTTATGCCAGCAAAGTTAAAAAAATGTAAAAGAATATGACGTAAGTAAGGTACGTTGCGAAGAAGGTGTAATTTGTTAAAGGCCATGGAGGTTCGTATCCGTGTTTCCAAATACTAGATACACTGACTAAATACTATCTACATCATATAGAAGAAATTATTTTTAATAGAGATAACATAATGCGCGTCGGTATATTTTTGCAAAATTGCTGTCAATTACTTTAAGATCGGACTCCCTGGTACGATACTTTGATTGTTAACAGCACCCCCTCCCAAAGCTACAAATCGCTGGCTTTGCTCCTTGTGAATAGCTGAAAACAGCAGTCATGTCCATACGAGAATCATTTTTTCAAAAATTGTTATTAGATGAGGTATTTCCCGGAAATACATGATTTTTCCCTAAACTGTGGTGTCTTTCAGTAACGCATGATTTCTTTTTTTTTTTTTTTTTTTTTTTTTTTTTTTTTTTTTTTTGATTGGAGGTTTAACGACCACCGTGAGCAACTCAATGGGCTATAAGCAGTCGCCCGTCCCTAATTTAGGGTCACTGGTTCCAGGGAACGGAGAGAGCCAGTGCCGTAAGACAAACACAACATCCATGCCTCACCGGGATTCGAACCCGGACCCCAGACGGACGAATGATCAGAGGCCAGCGCCTTAGACCACTGCGCCACCGGGGCGGCCGCATGATTTCTGTTGAACATATCGCGCGTGTTACTGTGCAGAATAGGAACCACCGCTTAATAGTGTGCAAAGTCGATTTTTTAGAATCTGTAGCATGGGTATCTACGAAATATTGAGTAATACTTCGTCATATTCAAATCTCTCAGTGGAGAGCGTGCAATGTCAGAAATATTTCGCTTACTATCTAAAGATAATAACAGCGCTGAACATGAAGAAACAAAGTTTTACTGTTACTCGGCGTTCTAGTGCTACAAATCCTAGGAAATATTTATTTTGCACTGTAGTGATCTTGTAACATGCTTCGAAGTCTAGCTGTGCATCTTTCTGAAACAGGGGATTTTTTTTTTTTGAATGACCAAGCCTGTTCGCTGCACTGTAATCTGACGGAACAGTGTTGTCACACAGAAGTGCAGGAAAACCTCACCTGACATACTTTTGAATCACTTCAGTGATGAATTTTCGAGAGTGTGATTTTATTAGGTGAAGTTTCTTTTCACATTTGTAGAGGTTGTGATTGGACATCATGGCTTGAACTCTCATTATTGCAGCGCAATAACTAAAAAAGTTTGTCATGAAAGAAATACGGGATTACGCCATATAATACAAATTTTGAAGATGACAATCCGATTTTTGGCGTAAATGTGACAAGGATGGTAAGTCAGATAATATCCGAAAACTTGAAAATTTTCTTCTTCCTGGAGCGGGACTCGAAACCGCGTCTCCCAGAAAACGCCCGGTTATGCTAACCACTACACCACCCAGAACGACCAAGTTTCAAGTTTCCGATCAATTTGAATTTCACCATCACAGGATTCGCTAGTCGAAGCAACCGGCATTCATGTTTAGCGAATCTGGAGGTTAATAATCCTATCCCGTGATTGCCCGGAGAAGCAGATAAATCATGAAAGAAATACGGGATTACGCCATATAATACAAATTTTGAAGGTGACAATCCGATTTTTGGGGTAAATGTGACAAGGATGGTAAGTCAGATAATATCCGAAAACTTGAAAATTTTCATCGTCCTGGAGCGGGACTCGAACCCGCGTCTCCCAGAAAACGCCTAATTATGCTAACCACTACACCACCCAGAACGACCAAGTTTCAAGTTTCCGATCAATTTGAATTTCACCATCACAGGATTCGCTAGTCGAAGCAACCGGCATTCATGTTTAGCGAATCTGGAGGTTAATAATCCTATCCCGTGATTGCCCGGAGAAGCAGATAAATCATGAAAGAAATACGGGATTACGCCATATAATACAAATTTTGAAGGTGACAATCCGATTTTTGGGGTAAATGTGACAAGGATGGTAAGTCAGATAATATCCGAAAACTTGAAAATTTTCATCGTCCTGGAGCGGGACTCGAACCCGCGTCTCCCAGAAAACGCCTAGGTATGCTAACCACTACACCACCCAGAACGACCAAGTTTCAAGTTTCCGATCAATTTGAATTTCACCATCACAGGATTCGCTAGTCGAAGCAACCGGCATTCATGTTTAGCGAATCTGGAGGTTAAGAATCTTATCCCGTGTTTGCCCGGAGAAGCAGATAAATCATGAAAGAAATACGGGATTACGCCATATAATACAAATTTTGAAGGTGACAATCCGATTTTTGGGGTAAATGTGACAAGGATGGTAAGTCAGATAATATCCGAAAACTTGAAAATTTTCATCGTCCTGGAGCGGGACTCGAACCCGCGTCTCCCAGAAAACGCCTAATTATGCTAACCACTACACCACCCAGAACGACCAAGTTTCAAGTTTCCGATCAATTTGAATTTCACCATCACAGGATTCGCTAGTCGAAGCAACCGGCATTCATGTTTAGCGAATCTGGAGGTTAATAATCCTATCCCGTGATTGCCCGGAGAAGCAGATAAATCATGAAAGAAATACGGGATTACGCCATATAATACAAATTTTGAAGGTGACAATCCGATTTTTGGCGTAAATGTGACAAGGATGGTAAGTCAGATAATATCCGAAAACTTGAAAATTTTCATCGTCCTGGAGCGGGACTCGAACCCGCGTCTCCCAGAAAACGCCTAGGTATGCTAACCACTACACCACCCAGAACGACCAAGTTTCAAGTTTCCGATCAATTTGAATTTAACCATCACAGGATTCGCTAGTCGAAGCAACCGGCATTCATGTTTAGCGAATCTGGAGGTTAATAATCCTATCCCGTGATTGCCCGGAGAAGCAGATAAATCATGAAAGAAATACGGGATTACGCCATATAATACAAATTTTGAAGGTGACAATCCGATTTTTGGCGTAAATGTGACAAGGATGGTAAGTCAGATAATATCCGAAAACTTGAAAATTTTCATCGTCCTGGAGCGGGACTCGAACCCGCGTCTCCCAGAAAACGCCTAGGTATGCTAACCACTACACCACCCAGAACGACCAAGTTTCAAGTTTCCGATCAATTTGAATTTCACCATCACAGGATTCGCTAGTCGAAGCAACCGGCATTCATGTTTAGCGAATCTGGAGGTTAATAATCCTATCCCGTGATTGCCCGGAGAAGCAGATAAATCATGAAAGAAATACGGGATTACGCCATATAATACAAATTTTGAAGGTGACAATCCGATTTTTGGCGTAAATGTGACAAGGATGGTAAGTCAGATAATATCCGAAAACTTGAAAATTTTCATCGTCCTGGAGCGGGACTCGAACCCGCGTCTCCCAGAAAACGCCTAGGTATGCTAAGCACTACACCACCCAGAACGACCAAGTTTCAAGTTTCCGATCAATTTGAATTTAACCATCACAGGATTCGCTAGTCGAAGCAACCGGCATTCATGTTTAGCGAATCTGGAGGTTAATAATCCTATCCCGTGATTGCCCGGAGAAGCAGATAAATCATGAAAGAAATACGGGATTACGCCATATAATACAAATTTTGAAGGTGACAATCCGATTTTTGGGGTAAATGTGACAAGGATGGTAAGTCAGATAATATCCGAAAACTTGAAAATTTTCATCGTCCTGGAGCGGGACTCGAACCCGCGTCTCCCAGAAAACGCCTAGGTATGCTAACGACTACACCACCCAGAACGACCAAGTTTCAAGTTTCCGATCAATTTGAATTTAACCATCACAGGATTCGCTAGTCGAAGCAACCGGCATTCATGTTTAGCGAATCTGGAGGTTAATAATCCTATCCCGTGATTGCCCGGAGAAGCAGATAAATCATGAAAGAAATACGGGATTACGCCATATAATACAAATTTTGAAGGTGACAATCCGATTTTTGGGGTAAATGTGACAAGGATGGTAAGTCAGATAATATCCGAAAACTTGAAAATTTTCATCGTCCTGGAGCGGGACTCGAACCCGCGTCTCCCAGAAAACGCCTAGGTATGCTAACCACTACACCACCCAGAACGACCAAGTTTCAAGTTTCCGATCAATTTGAATTTCACCATCACAGGATTCGCTAGTCGAAGCAACCGGCATTCATGTTTAGCGAATCTGGAGGTTAATAATCCTATCCCGTGATTGCCCGGAGAAGCAGATAAATCATGAAAGAAATACGGGATTACGCCATATAATACAAATTTTGAAGGTGACAATCCGATTTTTGGCGTAAATGTGACAAGGATGGTAAGTCAGATAATATCCGAAAACTTGAAAATTTTCATCGTCCTGGAGCGGGACTCGAACCCGCGTCTCCCAGAAAACGCCTAGGTATGCTAAGCACTACACCACCCAGAACGACCAAGTTTCAAGTTTCCGATCAATTTGAATTTAACCATCACAGGATTCGCTAGTCGAAGCAACCGGCATTCATGTTTAGCGAATCTGGAGGTTAATAATCCTATCCCGTGATTGCCCGGAGAAGCAGATAAATCATGAAAGAAATACGGGATTACGCCATATAATACAAATTTTGAAGGTGACAATCCGATTTTTGGCGTAAATGTGACAAGGATGGTAAGTCAGATAATATCCGAAAACTTGAAAATTTTCAACGTCCTGGAGCGGGACTCGAACCCGCGTCTCCCAGAAAACGCCTAGGTATGCTAACCACTACACCACCCAGAACGACCAAGTTTCAAGTTTCCGATCAATTTGAATTTCACCATCACAGGATTCGCTAGTCGAAGCAACCGGCATTCATGTTTAGCGAATCTGGAGGTTAATAATCCTATCCCGTGATTGCCCGGAGAAGCAGATAAATCATGAAAGAAATACGGGATTACGCCATATAATACAAATTTTGAAGGTGACAATCCGATTTTTGGCGTAAATGTGACAAGGATGGTAAGTCAGATAATATCCGAAAACTTGAAAATTTTCATCGTCCTGGAGCGGGACTCGAACCCGCGTCTCCCAGAAAACGCCTAGGTATGCTAACCACTACACCACCCAGAAGGACCAAGTTTCAAGTTTCCGATCAATTTGAATTTAACCATCACAGGATTCGCTAGTCGAAGCAACCGGCATTCATGTTTAGCGAATCTGGAGGTTAAGAATCCTATCCCGTGATTGCCCGGAGAAGCAGATAAATCATGAAAGAAATGTGGTAGTCGAAGCAACCGGCATTCATGTTTAGCGAATGTGGAGGTTAAGAATCTTATCCCGTGGTTGCCCGGAGAAGCAGATAAATCATGAAAGAAATACGGGATTACGCCATATAATACAAATTTTGAAGGTGACAATCCGATTTTTGGCGTAAATGTGACAAGGATGGTAAGTCAGATAATATCCGAAAACTTGAAAATTTTCATCGTCCTGGAGCGGGACTCGAACCCGCGTCTCCCAGAAAACGCCTAGGTATGCTAACCACTACACCACCCAGAACGACCAAGTTTCAAGTTTCCGATCAATTTGAATTTAACCATCACAGGATTCGCTAGTCGAAGCAACCGGCATTCATGTTTAGCGAATCTGGAGGTTAAGAATCCTATCCCGTGATTGTCCGGAGAAGCAGATAAATCATGAAAGAAATGTGGTAGTCGAAGCAACCGGCATTCATGTTTAGCGAATCTGGAGGTTAAGAATCTTATCCCGTGGTTGCCCGGAGAAGCAGATAAATCATGAAAGAAATACGGGATTACGCCATATAATACAAATTTTGAAGGTGGCAATCCGATTTTTGGCGTAAATGTGACAAGGATGGTAAGTCAGATAATATCCGAAAACTTGAAAATTTTCATCGTCCTGGAGCGGGACTCGAACCCGCGTCTCCCAGAAAACGCCTAGGTATGCTAACGACTACATCACCCAGAACGACCAAGTTTCAAGTTTCCGATCAATTTGAATTTAACCATCACAGGATTCGCTAGTCGAAGCAACCGGCATTCATGTTTAGCGAATCTGGAGGTTAAGAATCCTATCCCGTGATTGCCCGGAGAAGCAGATAAATCATGAAAGAAATACGGGATTACGCCATATAATACAAATTTTGAAGGTGACAATCCGATTTTTGGGGTAAATGTGACAAGGATGGTAAGTCAGATAATATCCGAAAACTTGAAAATTTTCATCGTCCTGGAGCGGGACTCGAACCCGCGTCTCCCAGAAAACGCCTAGGTATGCTAACCACTACACCACCCAGAACGACCAAGTTTCAAGTTTCCGATCAATTTGAATTTAACCATCACAGGATTCGCTAGTCGAAGCAACCGGCATTCATGTTTAGCGAATCTGGAGGTTAACAATCCTATCCCGTGATTGTCCGGAGAAGCAGATAAATCATGAAAGAAATGTGGTAGTCGAAGCAACCGGCATTCATGTTTAGCGAATCTGGAGGTTAAGAATCTTACCCCATGTTTGCCCGGAGAAGCAGATAAATCATGAAAGAAATACGGGATTACGCCATATCTTAACCTCCAGATTCGCTAAACATGAACGCCGGTTGCTTCGACTAGCGAATCCTGTATTGGTTAAATTCAAATTGATCGGAAACTTGAAACTTGGTCGTTCTTGGTGGTGTAGTGGTTAGCATAACCGGGCGTTTTCTCGGAGACGTGGCTTCGAGTCCCGCTCCAGGACGATGAAAATTTTCAAGTTTTCGGATATTATCCGACTTACCATCCTTGTCACATTTACGCCAAAAATCGGATTGTCATCTTCAAAATTTGTAAACAAAGTTTGATGTGCCAAGCCTCACGATACAAAGATTTCGTTGTTGTGCTAAGACTAAAATGGTCAATGAATGACAGTCACATTTAGCTAATGACCATAAATAAATTATGTAAACAATGACAACTTTATTTATATCAAAGAAATAAAAATTACTGGAGAAATTTGCGTTATGTAAACGAACAACGAAAAAATACCACAAGTATCTACTTGAAATTCAAATTAACCAGTGGTAGAGTACATATGAATCTAAACATTGCGCGCCGCCCCGGTGGCACAGTGGTCTTAGCGATGGCTTCTGATCATTCGTTCAAAAGGGGTCCTGGTTCGAATCCCGGTGAGGCATGATGTTGTGTTTGTCTTACGGCACTGACCCTCCCCCTTCCCTGGAACCAGTGGTCCTTAATTAGAGACGGAAGACTGCTTATAGCCCATTAAGTTGCCCACGGTGGTCGTTAAAACTCCAATAATAAGAAAAAAAAATTGAGCTACTTTCTGTTGTCTAACAAATGTACGCTTCACATGTATGCACGTGAGCAGGTGTGTGTGCGCGCGTACGTGCGCGCGCGTGTGTTGGTGTGCGTGCTTGAGAGGCAGCTGGAGAATAGGTCTTAACTTTCTCACTTGTTACTTATAACGTAGTTTTATAAATTTAAAGTTTTACATTATTCAAGCCGTCACCAGGATATGAACCTGGGAAAAAATTACAATAAAGAACAACATAGCTTTCAAGTTTGTATCGGAAATTTAGCTCACTTCGTTATTTTCAGTAGCAGCCACATAAGAAGGAGAATCAAAAAGTAAAGTCAACATACCCTTTAATACCGGTACCTGTAAGCAAATCAACAATATGGTTGTCTAGCTTCTCCGCCTAGTCCCCCTGCAGGTAGGTACACTTCTTTTTTCGTTCTACTAGCTTCGTAATTCCTTTGGAGAAGATGTTTTACGGCTGTTCCGGAATAACCTAATCATCAAAGGTGAATCTGCGACCACGTATACTCACTCTAAGTGGACCTAAGCCGTGATAGTCGCATTGCACTAGATCAGGGCTGCAAGACAGATATGGAAGACCTTCAAACCGTAGTTGTTGCGTTGACTCTAACGTTGCGGCCGCTACACAGGGAAGTGCATTGTTATGGTGCAACAAGAGTGTTTTTCACAGCATTCCTCTTCGTTTGCTGCGATATGAAGGCTTCAGTTTTTCTCTAAGCATAGCACAATACTTGCACTTGCTACTTTTATCTGTGTTCCTGAAAATACGCCATAATAGGACCCTGCATATCCCAAAAGAAGATCAGTATGATTTACTTAGCGGAGGACTGTCGTTTGAATTTCTTCTTTACTGTAGAAGACGGGTGATTCCACTGCATGCATTATCTCTTGCTTTCAGGTTACCAGTGATGTACCCATGTCTCGTCGCCGGTGTCAATCCGCTCTAAAACACTCGGATCTTCTTAACGTTTCTGGAATTGGATCGCTAACTCCACGTCCTGTTGCGTGTGCGGATCAGTAAGCTGTTTGGGCACCAATCTTGCGCAAACTTTACAGTATCCGAAGTCATCATGCACTATGGCACGTGTAGATCCGCAGCTGATATCCAAATGTGCAACAACAGCGGATAACGTAATCCTTCGGTCTTTTCTGATCAAGCCATTCGCCCTGTCGATTTGGGCTTAAGCGCGCAACGTTGATGCCCGACCAGATCGAGCTTCCTCGGTTAAACTTGTTTTTCCTCTTTAAATCTTTCTACCCATTCATAAACTTTCGTTGAGTCAACCTGTTTTCATTTCCGTACTGAGCCAACATACTTTGGCGAATCTCAGCAGGTGTCACTCCCTCTGCCCAAAGAAATCTCACTACGGCGCCTTGTTCAAAAATGGTGCAATCGCGCAGTGGAGAGTCCACGTTTATTTGGCCTTGACTTCAACTACACCAGAGGTGGGGAAGCTCTTCATGTTGAAGGCCGCGTTAAGCTAGCTGTATAAACAAACAAGGCCTAATTCAAGAAACTTCAATCAGATATACACTATATTGACAAACGTCACCGGTCACTTAGAAGAGAAACAAAACGTAGCATTTATTGACATACATTAGTACGGTTGTCGGTCTACCTTTGTCCTTAAGGCATGCACTGACTCTCCGAGACATGCTTTCGACAAGGTTTTGGAACACACCCATAGGTATGCATTTTTTTTTTGGATTGAAGGTTTAACGACCACCATGAGCAACTCAATGGGCTATAAGCAGTCGCCCGTCCCTAATTTAGGGTCACTGGTTCCAGGGAAGGGAGAGAGCCAGTGCCGTAAGACAAACACAACATCCACGCCTCACCGGGATTCGAACTCGGACCCCTTTCGGACGAATGATCAGAGGCCATCGCTTAGACCACTGCGCCACCGGGGCGGCGGTATGCATTTCCATTCAGTACATAAAGCTGGCGCAAACTGTTGCTTCGTAGTAGGCCTTGGTTCCAAACTTCTTATGCGGCGCTCTAATTCAACACATAGCTGATCCTGCCGCCCCGGTGGCGCAGTGGTCTAAGGCGTTGGCCTCCTGATCATTCGTCCGAAGGGGTCCGGGTTCGTATCCCGGTCTGGCATGGATGTTGTGTTTGTCTTACGGCACTGGCTCTCTCCCTTCCCTGGAACCAGTGACCCTAAATTAGGGACGGGCGACTGCTTATAGCCCATTGAGTTGCTCACGGTGGTCGTTAAACCTCCAATCAAAAAAAAAAAAAAAAAAAAAATAGCTGATCCATGGGATTAAGATAACGGCTCTGTGCTGGAAGGTCTACACATGATACGGAATTATCGTCAAACCACGCCGTAACATTCCTTGCTTTATGGGTCGGTGCATTATCCTGCTGGTACGAACAAGGCCCGGTTGCATAGTATTGCCACAGAGTTTGTAAGGCTAAATTGTCTACAATAGCAAGGTAGACTTGCTGGTTAACTGCTTTGTCCACGATAACCAATACGCCGGGACCATACCACGAAAAACACCCCCACACGAGTACACAGCCAGCTCCAAATTTGACCGTAGGAACAGTACACTGTGGTAAATAGCGTTCCCCCGACTGCCGCCATACCCACACACGGCCATCAGACTGATGGATCGTATATCTGGATTCATGAGTCCATACGACCCGTTTCCATTGATCTACGGTGCAGGATAAATGTTTTTTACACCATGCTAAACGACGAGCAGCATTCCGAGTGGAGATGAAAGGCTTATGAGCAGCGGCATGACCACAGTAAACCATGGAATGAAGTTCTCTGCGAATGGCATGTGTGCATACCGAGGTTCCATCATTTATACTCACATGTACACTGAGATCGTGTGCAGTACTCTGTCGATTAGCTGTAACGATTCTCCTGAGGCTTCGACGTTCTCTATCAATGATTTTCTTTGGTCGGCCGATACGTTTTGCTACTTCAGGCACGCCATGTGTCTTCCACTTATTCAGTACATCCAAAACAGTTGACTTGGGTATGTTTAAACGCCTCTCGGTTTCTCTTATGGGCAACCCACTAATATAACACCCAGCAATATTTCCTTTCTCAAAATCAGTTCTCTCTCGCCGCGACGTTTTCACTCAACCTCACAGTGCAATATGATCGCTGTCAGCTGCAGGCTTGTTTTTGTACCGTTTGTTAAGATCCGTGCATTTTAACAACGCAGTGGATCCGATCATTTGCTTTTGAGGGGGTGTTTGGTGACTTTTGTCCATATAGTGTACTTCGAAATGTATAATATTTTATTAAAATCTTAATGTTTACTAACTGACTTCAAAATGAAAAAAAAAACATTTGTTGATTCTAAAGTTAACGAACCTTTCAATGATTTTGTTGTGATCTTTTTTTTTTATTATTTTGGAAAGCATTTGAATATTTAGTTGCAACATTGAGGTTCGCACTTTTAGCTTATCTTCTAGATGGGTATCCGTTATTTGTGACTTTAAGAACGTTTTGATTTAGGTTAGGTAGGAAAATGTAGATTCGCAGCAATATGTGGTTGAAAAGCAGGAAAGCATTTTTCGTGCATGTTGCCGAATGCGTGGGTATATATTGCATTTTTCCATATTTCAATTGAATCTTTCTTAGCGTCAAATAAGGACTTTAAACTGTCATCTTCTGAGAGCTAAATCAATTCCATCTGTTCTTTAGGAGCTATAGAACGAAATCATCAGTGTGGCAGGTGGCAATATAACCCTTATGACTTTCTAATATTTTTATTGTCGCCGTCAGTCGGGGAGTATTATTTCGTTGAATTTTCTTTTACTCTTTGGTATTTTAAATACGGTCCTAATAAGATTAAAATAAAAATATAAAAGACGAACAAAAACATATTAACAAAAATAAAACGATTTGTTCTGCAAGATTTGGATTCATTCAAAGGGCCGCACTTAATGGCCTAGAAGGCCTCAGGTTCCGCACCCATGAACTCGACTAATGCCGCCCCGGTGGCGCAGTGGTCTAAGCGATGGCCTCTGATCATTCGTCCGAACGGGGTCCGGGTTCGAATCCCGGTGAGGCATGGATGTTGTGTTTGTCTTACGACACTGGCGGTCTCCCTTCCCTGGAACCAGTGACCCTAAATTAGGGACGGGCGACTGCTTATAGCCCATTGAGTTGCTCACGGTGGTCGTTTAACCTCCAACTTAAAAAAAAAAAAAGAACTCGACTAACGGCAGAGCGCTGCGCTGTTCATGTTCGAACTTCCCATAAGCCATTGCGAATGCGTTGTATTGCGTTAGCTTCTATCCGTTGCTGTTATCGCATAATTATCAAACTGCCTTAACTTTTTAATTTACCTACGTAATTGTAAATTGAAATTTAATTTAGCAATTAAGAATTTTTTTCACTTAGTTCCTGTTTTGGTTCATACAAATAGAAGCAGTTATTAACTTTTGAACACTCATAAACTTATTTTTTTAACGCCCATCTTCATGATAAATATTAAAATTGACTATCAATGGCTTTTGATTAAATGTTGTGGCACTCAAGAGAAAGTTGGAAGATGTCTGTATTCTCGTAAACAAGTTGCTCCCTTTGGAAATCAACTCTTTCGAACAAAAGGAAAATCGTATGAATTGCAAAAGAAATATTTTTCCACGTAAGAAGTCTAGTTAAATTCGCGAAGCACACAGAAAGTTTAGTACGTAGCAGGAATATAGCCAAAGAATTGCTGCAAATGCAAACAACCAACTAACTCACGACAGCCCATTGATTTTGTCAAGCGCCAGAATGATTTACCATGGATATCTCTTACTAAGAGATAAAGCTATATTTAAATCATTAATCAAAAATTAGATAATATGTTATGAAAGAAATACGGGATTACGCCATATTATATCGGATTGTCATCTTCAAAATTCGTACATAATATGTTACTTGGTGAAAATCCTTCAAATACGTGGCGTCAGTAAATAAATAAATACACTATCTACCAACAAGTAATTGGACACCTGTGATAGCAAAGGAAAACGAAGTTTATTCGCCTTCAATAGTTGGTGGAGCCTCCACTAGTGGCGATTACAGCTGTGAGCCCTGCGGGGCATACTCTCAACCAGGCGTTGTACGACGGCTAGCGGTATTTTCTTCCACTCTGCTTGGAGAAGACAGATCAGTTCCTTTACCGATTTCGGACGGTGGCGGCACCCGTTAAGTCGACGCTCCAACTCGTCCCAGAGGTGCTCGATAGGGTTAAGGTCCGGGCTCTGCGCAGGCCAGTCCATTCGATTAACCTCATTGTCACCATACCAAGCCATGGTAGACCTCGCAACATGACAGGTGGCATTGTCATCCTGAAAGTAGCATGAGTCCACCGCGTAAAACTGCCACAACGTGGGAATCGCATGGTCATCCAGAATGGTGCAGTAGTTCTCGGCGTTGAGTCTACCAGGAATTGCGACCAAGGGTCCCGTGCTATACCAGATGAAACACCCCCATAGCATAATTCCACCGCCGCCGAACTTCACAGTTGGCACAATACATTCCGGCAGGAGGCGTTCTCCAAGCAGACGCCAAACCCAGACCCTGCCATCCGAACGGTTGAGAGTGAACCTTGATTCGTCGCTCCAGAGAACCTGTTTCCACTGTTCAACGATCCACTGTCGACGTTCTTTGCACCACGTTAGCCGAGCAGCGCTATTGGACTTGGTGATCAAAGGCTTGTGGGCGGCAGCACGTCCATGATAACCGAGCAGATGGGCTGCCTTACGGATGGTATTCATCGAAAGAATACTCCCGGATGCCTGTTGAAATTCCTCGCGGATGTGGCCTGTCGATTTGGTGCGGTTCTTCCAAATTTCTCTGGCCAGCACCCGTCGGTCTCTAACTCCCAGTTGTGTGGGTCTGCCCCGTCGGGGCACATTCCGACAGTCGCCTCTCATCTTCCTCTTGCCAATCACGCAGGCCACTGTCAATTATGGGTACTTCAACTCGCTGGTATGTCACGTATGGATCGGCCACTTCTGTGATACCCGACGATTACACCTTTCTCGAAATCAGAGAGCTTCGAACTGCGTGGCATCTTGCATGCGACTGATTGCGTTGTTGTTTCCCACACGATATTTAACGGCGGCGGCTGTGACGTGTATCAGGAATGCAGATATCGTCGATTGCAGGGGTGTCCAATTACTTGTTGGTAGATAGTGTACATCGCCCTTTCCGCGTTCCAGAAACACATAGCAACCGAAAAATTGTTTTCTTGTATTTATTTACTTACTGACGCTACGTATTTGGAGGATTTTCACCTTGGATCTCGACCTTCGGATTTAACTGCTATAATATATATAGCCTGTGTCATTAATGCCCACCAGATGGAGACGTCTCAGTTGCTGAGCCCATGTTACGGATTTATGATGTCAGAAGCTGACTTAAAAATATACATAGAACCGTTGATTGTTGACCACACTGGTGTAAAGTTAACGCGCTCGGCTAGATATCGAGAGATCCGTGGTTCCAATTCCTCTGCGGCAGCTGAAAACAATTTTTCGGTTGCTATGTGTTTCTGGAACGTGGAAAGAGCGATGTATTTATTTATTTACTGACGCCACGTATTTGGAGGATTTTCACCTTGGATATAGCCCTTTGGATTTAACTGCTATAATATATATAGCCAGTGCCGTTAATGTCCACCAGATGGAGACGTCTCAGTAGCTGAGCCCATCTTACGGATTTATGATGTCAGAAGCTGACTTAAAAATACACATAGAACCATGGATTGTTGGCCACCGTGGTGTAAAGCTAACGCGCTCAGCTAGATATCGAGAGATCCGTGGATTCAATTCCCCGGCGGCGGATGAAAACAATTTTTCGGTTGCTTTGTGTTTCTGGAACGCGGAAAGAGCGACGTATTTATTTATTTAATATGTTACTTGCTTAAAATTTTACAAACCGGGGTAAATTACAAAGGTATTTGCTTATGTATGCGCTATTTGAAATCTCAAAATTTCACATCATTTACAGAAATTCCAAAATTTCACAACTCTTAATAACTTTTCTTGTCATATCTTTGTAACATTAAGTCAACATCACTAGAAATAAAACAAAATTAAAAAAAAATGGAATTATTCTCCTCTTTCACAATACGTTTAAATTAATTTACATTGTTTGCAAGTAGTCGTCAAATTTTATACGAAAATTGTTTCTGTAAATTGTTTTCCAATGTAATGGCCACGGTCGTAGAAAGATGCTAAATTTCACACATATCTTCTCAAAGATTTTCTTTCAAGAACGTAATTTCTGCTTCCAATTTTAGTTTTTGTTTAACATTATTTGGGACTGAAGATCAACAACAAAACAAAACAAAAATTAAAAAAATAGAGAAAAGAAAACTCATACTGAAATGAGTGTTGATCTTGGTATTATCCCCAAACTGGTATTAAAGACAAAAGTTCCTTGATCTTTAGGCAAACATATTTCAGATAGTAATTATGTTGTTTTTGATAACCACATTTAATATTATCTAAAAAATTAAATAGTTCAGCTATCTCTAACTTTATTTTCGTAAATAAAATCACCTATTCCTATATTTACAAAATTTAAATAAATCTGTGGGAAGGCACGACACAGTGCAAGATGTCTAACTAAGACATAGCTAAATCTGAAGCTTCAACAAAAGGGACATCTTTGCTTGTAAGGTAATTATTGAAAAAATGTTTTACCATAACAGCAGTTGTTTAGAAAAACAAGTTAATAAATTACATAAACATACCAAGTTGCTGCTGTCATCATGACACTTTACCAGCTGAAACTGCAATACGGTTAACATGTAAATTGTTTTGTTTTTTTACCGAAATTAAAGAACAAGAAAGTTACTATTACTAGTGAATTGTTTCAGACCATATGAACATTCGTATGAATAATTTTGGTTTAGTTTACTTAAGGTTCAATCTGAGTCATTAAAATTCAGAAATTTCAAAGCTCACTTCTCAGTAATTCAAATTCCTTTGCAAACATATCAACTTATATACACTGCATCACAAGGACGAACATGAAATCTGACGATTACAGATCGTCATGTGGCCAAAAGAGCTTGCAACACATGAACAGACGAGTGCGGCCTTACTTATGAAGACATTCCATGGTGCACAAAAGGTACGTAGATTTGATGTGAGCACCTGACAGCTGCCGAGGTTTTATACACGCACGAGTCAGAGTAACATCTCATATAAGTTCATTCGTTTTTCATGGTTTTTATTGACAGAGTGCGGAACTGCGTGTGTGAGGTAATAAAAGAATGTCCCGCAGACATCTTGTGAATGATTTTACTTAAGGCTGAATTATCGGCAAGCTTCAAGAAGGCCGGACTATGTCAACAGAATCGTGGTTAATTAATAGCCGATATCATGATTAATGGACGTGCCTTGGTGCTGTTAGCATAAACTTCATATGTATGGAAGGTAACGTCCGTCCTCACTGCACAGCAGTTGTGAATAAAATACTTGGATTTGAGAATAACTGTTGGATGGAGTGGACAGTGTGCTCCCCTGATCTCAGTCCAATCGAACATGCATGGGACACTCTCGGCAAATGTATTGGAAAAAGGTGCAATCATTCCATAGAAACCATTCCCTCACTGATTACTGTTCTTCGACAGGAGTGTGACAATTTACCCCAATTGCTCCTAAACCACTTGGTATTAAGCATGACACATTGGTACCAAACACGAGATGGGATGCGAAGTAGACATATCCTTACTGAGTATTTCGCTCTGTAGTAACTTTATGCAGTGACAATGCAAGAGTGGGACTGCATGACAGTTGAGCTTGTACCTCATTTATAACATTTTGTTCTGGTTGGATTGCTATTACAAATATTCATGCTCTCGTGCGTTTCATTTTACTTTTGATATTATGACCACGTCAAAGGTCATAATAGTTCTCCTACACCCCTCGTCTGCAGGGTGCAGCAGACGAGGGGTGTAGGAGAACTGGCCACAAGAATTTTAAGGGGCCATATAAAAGCTGCGTTTTTGACGGTTTCGTGGCCACGACCACCAGAGGTTGGTGATATGAATCATATAAAGTTTCCGTAATTTCGTCTTTTCTTAATTGCGATAATAATTATTGTAATTCTTTATAAAAATGCTTATGATCTACAACTCGACAAGATTTAAGGGTTTTCAAATTACGTGCAAGTCTGCAAATTATTCTGAGGACATGTGCTGACTCAGGAAACCTGGGTATCTCAGGGCATGTGCCTACTCAGCAAACCTGTTTGGGGAGAGCGGGGGGGGCAAAATGTAAAATATAAAGTATTTCTAGTCCGATCGGGAGATTTTCAGCATTTAGAACCTGCAAGTCAGCAAATTATATGAGGGCATATGCCTACTTAGGCAACCTGTCTGGGGGGAGGTTAATACCGTATACTGCTGTAAAAAGGCTTTTTCTTATTTTTATGGGCCAAATAAATCTCGCCCTTAAGTTTTTGAGAAAACTGCACATTTTTCCCATAAGCAAATTTCAACTCTTTTCAAATAACTGTTTCAGAAAGATCTTCTTTGGAAATACCAAATCAACTTGAAGATATTCTACTAGAACATTTCCTATTGTGTAGTTTTCAAAGAGAAAATAATCGGAACCACCTTTTAAACATTCTCACTTTTCCTTTGACGCGATTACACTTCCACATGGTAGACGTTTTTAATGAGGCTGTCTCTTAACAAGCAGATTCAGAAGGGTTCGTCTACGGTTTTTGACATATAACCTCCTTCATAAAGCCGAGGGAAGTATTGGATTCTCATCAGATATGAGAAATGACACATCAAAGTAAATTTAGATCTGCGAAGCGAGTAGATTTAAAATTCTTGGAACTATAATTCACTCCCCGTGCAAGCGGTCGTGATTGGTTGCATGTTACTCGACCTCATCTCTAATCCACGCAGAGATCAGGATAAAGACCTCCAGGCATACAGAAGTTCTCAACAGAAAGTAGATGTATATCACGTTTTTCCTTGGTCGGCATTCTTATCATCCAACAGTTTATTCCATTGGAGAAGAGCGGGCCCCTTAGCACTAAAAGTCACATCAGTAAAAGTTGTGAAATTGCTCTTTTCAGAATTAGGTTAGGAATCACATATTCGTCCCACCACCGGCCAGTTGGCACATCGACTATCTTCAAAGACTGCAACATTTTCATTCCATTTATTCCAGTTGGAAGGAGTGGTAATACATTACGTCACAACTCATGACAGCAGGAGCAAGAAACCTCTATAATTTGTATCACTCTGCATGTGCAATCAGCTTTGCCTCTCGTGAAGCTGATTCAGCAAAGCCCTGCTGCCTGATTGTTCAGGTCTTATGCTTCTTCTAAAAATACATGGCTACCGGCCACTTCAGCTTTCGAAACTAAAACTTGCTTGTTAAAATGCATGTTAATGTACGAAATGCTTGTTCATTTTGTTTAAACACCTTCACTGTACGAAAGCGATCAAAATATAGACTAAAATTGAAAATTTAAATATTGGTTTAACTTACTTAACTTAAAAAGGACTTCAATTGTTGTTTTCTTCCGAGCTATAGGGAAGAAAACGAAGAAGATTTGCAGTCAGACGAAATAAAGGAAATGTTTCATTTTTGCTTTCATGTATGATTACGAATCAAAAGATCTATAAATGGCATAACAATATAATTTTAATGTCTTCAATCTTTCCTGTAAATTTGTGGCAGTTTTTCACTGTTATGTTAGTGCATTCACCCAATTCTCTATAACACGAATATGAAATTTCAGTAAACATGTATTTAACATATACCATAGGATGTGTGTTTTAAAAATTGTGTTTACTTAGAGCTATCATATCAACTGAATCTCAGAATTCATAGAATTAGGAAACTTAGGTTCTTTTTTATCCTGTTTTTTTAAAAGATGAGGTTCTTACGCTACTACTATATTTGTCTGTGTGTGAACACCATGCATCTACGCCTACACACACCGGTCACAGAATTAGAAATCTTTATGAAGATGCGCGTAAACGTCCCTTACGCAGCATCGTGAGCGACGATTTTGGAAACAGTAGAACTGACAGGTTTCTCAAAAGCGAGATATCCAGGGTTTTTAATCAGTGAGAAAATAACTCATATTATTTGTTTAAGAGGCGTAAAAGTGGCGCAATGACAATCCGTCAGAAACGAGACCGCCGTCGTCGGAGAAGGTTTGTTCGGAGAAACAAGACATTATGTATGCCGCATTTGACCAAACCATTCAACGAAGGCTGTTCCCTACCAATATCACACCCCACAATGCGCAGGGAATAGCAAAGGATCAGTATTGGCAGTCGTATGCCTCTATGGAAACCACTGCTTTCTGCGAAGAACCGGAAAGCTCGTCTACAGTGGTGCCTGGAGCTCTGTCACTTTGGAAGTTGGAGGACTGTGAAAAAGCCATGTACGAACAGTCACGGTGCACTTTGCCCTGTACCAAAGTCATGTCCGAACAGAACCTGAAAGTTCGACTACAGTCGTGTCATGAGCTCTGTCACTCTGGATGCTGGAGGACTGTGAGAAGGTCATGTCAGAACAGTCACTGTACACCTTGTATTGTACCAAAGTCATGTCCGAACAAAACCGGAAAGTTCGTCCACAGTGGTTTCATAAGCTCTGTCACTCTGGATGCTGAAGGAATGTGAAAAAGACGTGTGCAAACAGGCACGGTACACCTTGTCCTATACCGGAGTCATGTTTGAACAGAACCGTAAAGTTCGTCTGCAGTGGTGTCATCAGCTCTGTCACTCTGGATGCTAGAGGACTGTGAAAAAGTTATATCCAAACAGGCACGGTACACCTTGTCCTGTACCAAAGTCATGTCCGAACAGAACCGGAAAGTTCATCTACAGTGGTTTCATAAGCTCTGTCACTCTGGAGGCTGAAGGAATGTGAAAACGTCGTGAGCAAACAGGCACGGTACACCTTGTCCTATACCGGAGTCATGTTCGAACAGAACCGGAAAGTTCGTCTACAGTGGTTTCATAAGCTCTGTCACTCTGGATGCTGAAGGAATGTGAGAAAGTCGTGTGTAAACAGACACGGTACACCTTGTCCTATACCGGAGTCATGTTCGAACAGAACAAGAAAGTTCGTCTGCAGTGGTGTCATCAGCTCTGTCACTCTGGATGCTGGAGGACTGTGAAAAAGTCATGTCCAAACAGGCACGGTACACCTTGTCCTGTACCAAAGTCATGTCCGAACAGAACTGGAAAGTTCGTCTATAGTGGTGTTCTCAGCTCTGTCACTCTAGATGCTGGAGGACTGTGAAAAAATTATGTCCGAACAGTCACGTTACACCTTGTCCTGTGCCAATGGTAGACGGAGACTTTGTCTTGAACCCCATGTAGCAATGGACCTAGCCTGCCCTGTAAAACCAACTCAAAGTTCTGGAGATTAGTTATCATGTTGTAAGGTACGTTCTGTTGGTATGGAAAGGATATGCTGATATTGCTCGAAGGTCGAGTGCCCTCCAAGGATTATTTTGAACATTGTTGCCGATCAAGTCCATCGTTCAATGTTGACTTTTTATCCAACAGGTGACGGCTGTTTCATGAACGACAATGCTACTATCCATCGCAATTTATCAATTCAGCACTGGTTGAGAGAACATGACAACGATTCGCTCCATCTTCCACGCCCCCCCCCAGATCAGAGCCCCATTGAGAACGTATATGAGACATGAAAAGCATATCTGGGAGCAAAGTCCTCTTCCGTCAAATCTGAACCAGTTATGGGGGTTCTACCTAAAATGTCTGCCTTATGTTTCGAATGTTAGAACTTCTTTACATATTTTCTTCGCAATTAATGTATTCCCAAGGATGAAAATTTGCACATCGATTAAAGAAACTTTAAGTTATAGCATGAGATACTTAACACTTGCTAAAACATAACCATAATTAAGCAATGCAGCATTTGTTTGTCTACTGACGTCACCAATGTACAAGTCGCGCCATCTATTAACAGGTCTGAACATTACTCAAAGAGAAATGATTGATTTGTAATATAATTATGGTTAGGTTTTAACAAGTACTAAGTATCCCATGCTGTAACCTAAAGTTAGTTTTATCGATGTGCAGATTTTCATCCTTGGGAATACATTAATTGTGAAGAAAATATGTAAAAAGGTTTTACCATTAAATACAAATCAGAAATTTTACGTGGAGCCACCTTAAGCATATTTTACCGCGGCCAGATAGTTGGGGCCCGGAGGATAGAAGCCAGTATTTCAGAAAAAAGGTACTTGTTGATTATTCCCGTACTACTGTATCAAGGCTGTACCAGTACTGGATTAACCATGCACAGACATCCACTAGAAGTGCTCACATTAGTCAGCCACGCGCGGTCGATCCTACAGGTGAGCGTGGGATGACTGGTATATCAACTACCACAGACAACCATCACTCAGCTCACCCACCAGTACAAGAGCGGTAGAGTTCGACCCATTGCCACATGCGCCATGCGCCATACCTAGCTTTGCCTGGGGTCTACGGCCAAAGGCCAACTAGGGTAGCAATGAGGACGTCCAGTCATCGCAAACAACGCCTCGCACGAGCCAATGAACGCCGGTGATGGACCCTCGACAGATAAAAGAAGGTCGTCTACAGTGATGAGTCCCATTTCCTGCTGTACCATGCTGACGGTCGCGCATGACTGAACCGACTTCATCCATATGCTGATGGCCTGCGCATGACTACCCGACTTCATCCATATCGAAACATTCTTGCAATACTGAAATATCAAATCGCAAAACTGACTCATTTGTCTTATGCAATACTGAAATGTCATATCGCATTTCTGACTCATTTGTCTTACACCAACTTCTCTTCAAATTGGTTGAGCATTTATCAACTTCTCTTCAAATTGGTTGAGCTTTCAAATATCTTGTAGAATAATAGCGTTTTGTGGATTAATATTTATTTTACTTGATAATTATTTATGGTTCAAACTAATAACCCAACATGAACCTTAATATTAAGCACTAATACCATTACAGGGAAAAGCTTAAACCTGGTGAAGAAAAATTGCTTCACTGTAAAGCTTACTAAAATATCTCAGTAGAATCGCTTTAACTGCATTCCAGAGAGTTAAACTTCGTCACAGCTGTTACTTAATTACCAAGAATCAACTAATTAAACACCAGTTAGCATATCCCCTAGAAAAATATGAAGAAATTAACTCGTGCACCAAAAGCTATTAAATCGAAAACAAATGCCGTCTCCTGCACGTTACACTTTAATGATAAAAAACTATGTACAATTAAAATAAGTATATGTTTAAGAACTTTCAACGCCACAACGGCGTCATCCTCAGAAACAATGCAGCAGTGAGCACAGACGTGAGTAGCCTATATACTTTACAAGACAAATAGCAGTTCATGCGCATGTGCAATAATCGGCAAAGTCCAAATCAAGTTTAGTGGGTACAAGCATAAGTTGGTGGGCGTGACCTGGCCCAAAAGTGTTGTCCAAGGAAGGGGGATAAACACGTGGTGTTCATTGTTACAGCATCTTTCGCCATTGACGAATATGTGAATACTTTCACAGAAAAGTGTTGATCGACGATTCCTGGGTGAATCCAGAATAATTGTGTCATTCCAACATGGTAGGTAAGAACCGTTTAAACAGTCTCGACAAAGATGTAGCACCAGAATGCGTCCTGAGATTATTTTGAGGAAGACTCCGTTGTGGCGTTGAAAGTTCTTAAACATATACTTATTTTAATTGTACATAGTTTTTTTATCATTAAAGTGTATCGTGCAGGAGACGGCATTTGCTTTCGATTTAATAGCCTAGAAAAATGTCAAACAGATCTTCCTTACAGGTTTCAGTCTTTTATTTCATGTTCGACAAGAAACAGTAGTACGACACACACTCTGCTCAATCAAATAGCTTGGTAACAGAATATAGGTACTTAAATGAAATCCTCTGGGTACTTTTATTCGGGCTCTTTGCTCGTAGATCAATCATGCAGCAAAGAGCTGAAATATCATGACCACCTGTCAAACATAATGCTGGTAGTCCAGATGCCGCCAAGACAGCTATAAAGCAACGAGGATAGACGGTAAAAGATTTCTAAAAGGTTCCTTTGGTATCGGGTACCCTAACGCTGCCAGGTCCTTTAGTTCTTATTTACGTGGTTGAGCGTCCGCAGATTGGGTTTACAACACAAACCACAGAAACTGGATCGAATTGATGTCTGGGGAATTTGGAGGCTAGCGCAATACCTGGAAGTCTTCCTCGTGGTTCACTGATCATTCTCGAACACTCCGGACGGTGTGGCATGAGTGAAATCTGAGATACACTTACGAATACCCACAGAACAATCGAGTGTTAGATCAGAGTGTTCGGACCATTCTCGAACAGTCCGGGTGGTGTGGAAAATCCAGGCAGTGTGGTAAGACGCATTACACTGCTGAAAGAAGGCACTACTAGTGGGAATACCGCTGCCATGAAAGGATATATCTGCTCTGCAATGATGTGTAGGTAGTGTGGTAAGACGCATTATCCTGCTAAAAGAAGGAACTGCTAAAGGGGAATACCGCTGCCATGAAAGGATATATCTAGTCTGTAATGATTTTTAGGTAGTGTAGTAAGACGCATTATCCTGCAGAAAAGAGGCACTACTAGAGGCGAATGCCGCTGCCATGAAAGGATCTATCTGGTCTGCAAATATCTTTAGGTAGTGTAGTAAGACGCATTATCCTGCTGAAAGAAGGCACTACTAGAAGGGAATACTGCTGCCATGAAAGCTAGGGCGTATATGGGAATTTATTTTCGCGGCAGCAGACAGAAAATGGAAGTTTTCGAAATCCATCAGAAAAAAACAAAAGTTAATGAAAAATAGAAGAAAATAACTTAAAGCCTTTATTTTCTAATGTAAGTTAATGCATCTTAATCAAATTAAAGTATTTTTTCTAATATAAGTCGGGTATAAACAAAAAATGAAAAATTTTCGGGACACAACACCCTTTGGCCTACCTCTAAGTACATCCTTGCATGAAATCATGTACCTAGTCTACAGTAATGTTTAGGTAGGAGGTAAATGTCATAGTTTCCAGCACATGAATGACTGGACCCAGGGTTTTCCGGAAGAACATTTGACCAAAAGCATTACACTCCCTCCACTGGCTTGTTTTCGTCCCACGGTGCATCCTGGTGCCAATAATTTCCCAGGTAAGTTACTCACACGTACCCGGCCGTCCACATGGTGCAAAAGGAAAAGAGATCTTAGGACCGGACGACCTTCTTCCAATTATCGAAGGTTCGGTTTTAATGCTCGCGTGCCCGTTGTGGACGCTTTCGACCGCGAACCAAGGTTAGTATTTGCTCTCAAAGCTTCATGCTGCGACGGAGTCCCATTTTCAACAGGATTCGATGTGCTTTGGGTCATGGCACATTGCTCCTGTCGACAGCATTCAAATTACCAGATTACCAGCGAGTTGCACTACAGTATTCTTTCTGTTGGCTCGTACCATACGGGATAGCCTTCGCTAACCTCTAGCATCGATGTGCCGTGGACGACCCACACCTTGCCACAGTACCCCTTCTGTTGGCTCGTACCATACGGAATAGCCTTCGCTCATTTCTAGCATCGATGAGCCGTGGTCGACCCACACCTTGTCACAGTACCCCTTCTATTGGCTCCTACCATAAAGAATAGCCTTCGCTCACCTCTAGCATCGATGAGCCGTGGTCGTCCCACACCTTGCCACAGTATACCTTCTGTTGGCTCGTACCATACGGGATAGCCTTCGCTCACCTCTAGCATTGATCAGCCGTGGTTGGCCCACACCTTGTTACAGTACCCTTTCTTTTGTCTCGTACCATACGGAATAGCCTTCGCTCACCTTTAGCATCGAGGAGCCGTGGTCGGCCCACCCCTTGCCACAGTATCCCTTCTGTTGGCTCGTACCATGCGGAATAACCTTCGCTCACCTCTAGCATCGATGAGCCGTGGTCGGCCCACACCTTGCCACAGTACCCCTTCTGTTGGCTCGTACCAAACGGGATAGCCTTCGCTCACCTCTAGAATCGATGAGCCGTGGTCGACCACACCTTGCCACAGTATCCCTTCTGTTGGCTCGTACCATACGGGATAACCTTTGCTCATCTCTAGCATCGATGAGTCGTGGTCAACGCACACCTTGCCGGTGGTTCGTGGTTAACCCTCCTCGGACCACTCTTTGAAGGTACTAACCACGGCTGACCATGAGTTCCCACAAGCTTTGTCGTCTAGGTAATGTCCCGCAGTCATCTGGCCATTATAATTTGGCCTTTGTAAAACTCTCTGCTTTTCCAAACTGAAGAACAAGAAAAACACTGGTTAACAGACTCAATATCAGGTATCATTTATACCTTTTTATGACCTTCATACGCTCCGTCGTTTACCTGGACTTGCTTCGACTTGCATAATGCCTTGCTGATCATAATAATGTTGCTCTTCGGTGCATATCGATTTTAACGCAGAATATTCATTTGTTGATAACAGACTATCCGAGTAAAGATTACTTTCCGATAACTAACATAACACTGGCCCTCGAAGACTGATATCATTCGTTCTTATCTCTTGCTTTCGAGTACATAGTTGCCCTTTAACTGCTGCTAGGGTTGCCAAATCATAAATTCGTCGAGAGAGAAAATGTAGCGTTTAGACTGAAAAATGCTTAACAAGAATATACTAAAATTTGCCCAAAAAATATAAAATAAATAGGAAGGTTAAGTTAAAATATACATTACGACTTGTATGAAGCATTACTAGGAGAACCAAGTCATCTATAATGATAAGTGGTGCCTATATGTTACCCAGCTATATGCAAAGAGCCTTTTTCCGAATAGTTCAATACACAGGCGGCTCTTACCAAGGAGATAGTGGGATCCGACCTCATCCGAAGTTTAAAAGCCAAAATCTTTTTGATATATACAAAGTCTCCGTAGATACCGTTATGAGTATACTTTGACCTTGTTTAGTTTTCTCTCTTCGACACAGCAAGCGGGCGCCGGTCGTCACTTTTCTGGTAATCTTCTACAAAGGACGACCGACAACGATCCCCATAATAGTATGATGTAATTTGCAACGCTCCAGTGAAGATCTTCTGCGATCAAGAAATCTTCTACAAAGCTCCAATGAAGGATCCTCAGTGATTTTTCTGGTATTCTTCTGCGTATATACATTATATATATATATACGGTCGAGTCACATTATGGTGACCACCAGCTAATATCCAGAGTAACCACCGTGTGCAGCGCGAACAGCAGCTGGACGGGCTGGGGTGACTCAATAAGGTGCTGGAAGGTGTTTACAGGTATGTGGAGCCATGCTGACTGCAGTACATCTGACAGATGCTGGAGGGTGTGTGGTGGAAGATGCATAGATAGAAAAAACACAATCGAGGGGGTCTCATGGATAATCAACTGGGTACTTGGATGTCTTTATCGTGCACTTCCAACCACTCTTGGACATTTTTAGTTGTGTGACACGTCGCATTGTCGTGTTGGAAGATCCCATCCACCCCAGGGAAAACAATCAGCAAGTATAGGTGTACGTGGTCAGCAAGGATGGATTCATAACGAATTCGGTCCATAGTGCCTTCCACAGGTATGAGTGGATATACGCAATGGCACGAAAACATTCCCGAGACCATAACGCTGTGCCCACCAGCTTGAGTTCTTCCAGCTCATCGGAAATGGCAATCCTTTGCCAATCAACGGAGGTCCCAATTCCGACACTGCCGTTGAAATACAAGCCTTTTCTACCGATGCACCTTCGTTAGCATAGGTGCAATGACCATCCGTCTGCATTGGAACCCCATACGAAGTAGGGTTCGCTAAACTGTCGTTTTAGACACATTTCCGGTAGCTCCCTGGTTCATTTGGCCAGTGAGTTGCTCCACTATAGCGTGTCGATCGGTCCTCACGCACCTTCGCAGCCGACGTTCACCTTTCACATCAACGACACGTGTTGTTCCGCAGTTTCCACATCGCTTATTCGCAATGTTGCCATTTCTCCAATCACGATACAGTTTAACCACAGCAGCACGCAAAGATTTCACAAACTGCGCTGTTTTAGAAATACTGCCACCCTTGGGCTGAAAGCCGATAATCATCCATTTTTGTAAATCTAATAAATCGCTCCTTTTATCCATGACAGCAACGAGTGATATGTTTTCAGATTGCCTACAGCACATCTTATATACCCTCCAAGCCAGATAACGACACGTGCCTTCTTTCATGGGCTACGAGCTGTTGACGTCAAAAGTAGGAGGTGGTCACAATAATGTGACTCGACTGTGTATTACCAAAGTAATGTTTTAACTCCTGTATTTAAAGAAGGAATACCATTTGTGACGTATATTATAAATTAACTTTCCTTTCCAGTTTCTTTCCCTATGTAAATTTTGAGTTTGTTCTCCGTTATACTTCACAACTTACCGTGACATCTTCTCTCTCAAACGAATACTGTTGGCAACACAATTGAGGTCAGAGTGAACGTGACGTATGACTGTATGAGATAAGAACGGTAGATAACTACGATTCAACAGTTGCTCGTGTGGGGTGTTGAATTGTGCGAGATATGCGGTATGTGATTTCTACGCTATCCTGAAGTGCCGTATCTGTGCTGGAGAAAAAAAAAGCATCATTTAAAGTAAGTTGACTTCTGTTTAAATGTTTTGTGTGACTGTCAAGGTTTAATTTAGGAACTATTTAATCGTATGGTTGTGTTTTAAAAATAACGTAAGGAGAACGACAAAAGTTCAACACGAAAAGATATTACGTTATGCAGTACATTCTTTTATCCACAGAGCCTTCAAAGAGTAGAACTCCACCAGGATAAGGCTACTATTCGTACATCAAAATCTACATCTCTATTTCTTGCAAAAATTAAAAAAGAGACTGGGATCAAGTCTATACATTTTGCTCATATTCCTTCAAAGTCGCTTGATGTGTTACCAATGGACTATTGTGCCTTCAGACTGCTAAAAAGACTGTACTCGGTCTATAGCTTTTGCTCATGTTCTTTCAAAGTCCCCTGATGTGTTGCCAATGGACTATTGTGCCTTCGGACTGGTAAAAAGACTGTACTTGGTCTGTAGCTTTTGCTCATATTCCTTCCAAGTCCCCTGATGTTTCACCAATGGACTATTGTACCTTCAGACTGCTAAAAAGACTGTACTTGGTCTATAGCATTTGCTCATATTACTTCAAAGTCCCCTGATGTGTCACCAATGGAATATTGTTCCTTCAGAGTGCTAAAAAGACTGTACTAGGTCCATAGCTTTCGCTCATATTCCTTCAAGGTACACTGATGTGTCACCAATGGACTATTGTGCCTTCAGACTGCTAAAAAGACTGTACTTGGTCTATAGCTTTTACTCATATTACTTCGAAGTCCTCTGACGTGTCACCAATCGAGCTATTGTTCCTACAGACTACTAAAAAGACTGTACTAGGTCCATAGCTTTTGCTCATATTCCTTCCAAGTCCCCTGATGTGTCACCAATGGACTATTGTGCCTTCAGACTGCTAAAAAGACTATACTCTGTCTATAGCTTTTGCTTATGTTCTTTCAAAGTCCCCTGATGTGTCACCAATGGATTATTGTTCCTTCAGACTCTAAAAGACTGTACTAGGTTCATAGCTTTTGCTCATATTCCTTCCAAGTCCCCTGATGTTTCACCAATGGACTATTGTACCTTCAGACTGCTAAAAAGACTGTACTTGGTCTATAGCATTTGCTCATATTACTTTAAAGTCCCCTGACGTGTCACCAATGGATTATTGTTCCTTCAGACTCTAAAAGACTGTATTAGGTTCATAGCTTTTGCTCATATTACTTCAAAGTCCCGTGATGTGTCACCAAGTGCCTTCGGACTGCTAAAAAGAGCGTTTTCTAAACGCAGACCTAAAACAACGATTGGACTATGGACAGCAGTGGAAGAGGCGTGGAATGAAATAGTACTATCAATTTCAAGAAACGCCCTGTTATCTTGGAAATCTAGATGTAAGATCTTAGTCCAGATAAAGGGCTAATAAACTGAACATTTAAGAAAGAAATAATTTTATTTTAAACATTAATTATACTGCTGGAAAATCGTCCTAAAAATGTGTAAACATCTTCTGTGCATGAGCAAATCCACAACTCAGAAGGGATGGCAAGATACTTTTGAACATATAGTGTATCTCTTCAACACACACAAATGACTCCTGTGTGCAGCACTCAGGTTTTGGTACCATACAGTAGAATAGGAACAATCAGACTTTCATATACAGCGATCTCGAACCTCTTCAAGAACACATCAGTTCTCTGAAATCCAACTAAAACAGCTGTGGCTTTTACATTTAAATTCATTCTGCTACTAATTTCTGCTTATCGTCCACTTTCCATGTCAAACATGTCTAAGTACCCGAATGTTGGACAATGATATTAGTCAGTTTAAGTAAATTTGCAATTGATTGGCACTGAACATTTATGTCACCATTCTGTGGTAGCTTTGTGCAATCCCGTCAATGTGTTGAAAGCAAAAGAGACAAATGACGCTGATCGAAAAAGCGATCTAGTGTCAGATTCACTTCTAATTTACGTTTCAGTGAGAATGAGAGCGAAATTAAAATTAGATGCACTCAAAGGAAACGAAATATATTTTTCTGTCTCTACCGTAATTTAGAAAAGAAAAAAGTGAACTTCCCACTGGATTGTGTGAAACGCCTATCGTCTGAAAGACTGATGGTCCATTTCTCTTTCTTTTCTTCCAATGATGTAAAGGATTCCCCAGATGCACCGAACAAGACCCATCTTCTCTGGTAATTACATTGCTCGTTCTTTAGGAGGATTCCCATTGCACAGGAAAGAAAAAAACCCCACCAAAAGTCGTAATTTTAGCGCATGAGCAAAATTAGAATCTTAGAATAATGATACTATTTTAGTAACTCGGTGGAAGACGATGGCCTTTCTCTCGAAAGATTCCTAACCGGCTTTACAAATCAATATGTTCTTATTTCTCACCAGCTAAAAAAAAAAGAGCAGAGGGTTATGGATAAAAATCTTCAGTAAAACTTCAAGTTGTAGACACGTCTTCAAATTCTCTGAGGAAGAAAAAATAGGTGCTGTGGTTTAGTATACGTCAGTGGGACAACATATGCGTTGCACGTCTCAGCCCAGGTGGCCGGCGGGCGTAGGTTCCTGGATTATTGACCTAGAATGGTCCGGGTTCGAGTCCCGGGTGAAACATGGATGGGATGCTGGTCTTAAACCCCTCGTTCTCTTCTTTCCCTGGAACCAATGGCCCTAATTCAGGAATGATTAACTGCTTACAGCTTTTTGAGTTTCTTATGGTTGTCGCTAAACTCCGATACAAACAGACAACCAATACATTTTACAGGTGCATTTGTTATTACAGCTTTGTCGCTTCAATCTGAGTACTAACAGTGGAAATCAAACAGTATTGAGGTTTCCAACCTATGAAGGAACATGATATGCTTTTCTGCGCTGCATGTCGGAATAATGTTCACCAGCATGGAAATTAGGTACTTACAAACTGAGAATGCCTTGCAAATGTTTGATCTAAAGTGGATTTTTGCAATTCGTCTTCTCGATACATTGGCATCGATATCGATACAGTAACTTGCGTACTCTGAGTGGTAAATGTATTAGGATCATTTATCTAGTGGCGTGTTTGACCCTGTGTGGAATTTTAGAAGAGTAGCAAGTAATCTCTGCGTTAATTCGAAAATAGTTTTTTCAAGTTCTGAAATATTTGCCTAGATCGTAGATCGAATGGCGGTGCATCCGGACTAGTGATGGCATAAGTAGTTCATTTTCGGGAATCCGTTAATCTTTAAAATTGAGTTCGTAGGGAGTTTGGAGTACAATCCTAATATTGTACCTATCCTCAAAACAAGCGTGCCATTGACACCATTTAAACTTCGGAGTGAAAACTAGAAATATCTTTTCACTGATCAGGAAGGACAGAGAAAGGATCGTCCCTCTTCAAAAACATGGTGTATATTGTATACCCTTAACCCACCCTGATCCTGATTTGGCTACGAAAAAATACATAGGTTCTACTCTTAGGATCTTATCGGTCAGACTGAGGGAACACCGATACACCCTCAGATCAGGAACCATAAATACTGCTCTTATCATAGCAGTAAACCAAGAGGGTCATTTCCCAGATTGGAATGGTATTACAGTTTTGAACTCTGATGTCGAAAAATCTACTATCTTTCTTGCAGAAAGTCTGTGCATAATTTACCATAGTGACTCTTGCTGTAACTTGTAACTTCCTGCATATGTTCCTAGCCCTTGAAGAAGACTGGCCACTTCACATGAGTTCCACACCGATGAAGGATCCTGATTTAGAAAATGAACTTGTCTTATTTTGCTTTCTTATTCTTTAGTTTAGTTATTGTTCCCTATTTTGGTTATAAGTGGTTTTTTTTACACCTATATAATTATTTTTTTGTCCCAGCGTCTGCGAACGCCATTTGCCGACGGTGGAGTGAGTGATGCATTGTGGGTATGGGGGGGGGTGCATATATATGTTCGATACACGATATTGTCTTGTGGCGCTGGAGCCTGTAGATGGAGACTTGAGATTTCCGAAAGTACTAGCTTTCAACTAGGTTTTTAATTTGTAGATATAAATAAATGTTTTTATTTTTGCAACTTGGAGACATGGTGTTTTATCGTACGGTGAGACAGCTATGCATTAATCACTCCGTTAATCTTTGATCATTCACTTTGCATCCACTCCCGGCTGTTTGTCTCAGCGCACTCTATGAGTAAATCATTCTCTACTCAAAAGCACCTGCGAGTAAAAGAACAAGCTGATATCCGCAAACTGCCTAAAGAGCATACATATGTCCACCTTTTTCCGTCCATGATGAAGAATTGGCCACGAGCTAACAAGCGTATTCAGAGCTCTTTTTAGGTAAATTGCCAAAAAGAGCGAGAGTTTGAGAGACCCATGCGCCGTGTGTTCATGAATTAAACTCCTCTTGTTGCGACGCATGGGAGCAGACCCTTCAAATGATTGGCATTGACATATTATTCGCATTCTTAAGTTTCAGAATTGTAGCCTAGCTGACTGCTGATTGCACACTTTTAATAACTACTGACACTTACCAAAATAGCAGAAACACTTATTTTAGTAGAGAAACTTTAATTAATAAGCTTGTAGGCCCACCTCGTGCTTTCAGAACAAAAAGCAATTCGACTTGGAATAGACTCATACAGGACATGCATAAACATAATGCAATTTGAGGCCATTCTTTCTGTAAAATGTGTTCCGACTGTGCCATTGACGTTGAAAATGTAAAGTGTGACACCGTCTTTCGCTCCATATATATTCCATACTATTGAGTAAATGTTCAATAATATTGAGGTCTGGAGATTGGGATGACCAGGGTAACTTCTGTACTTCATCCTCATGCTCTGCAAACTACAAATTGACTCATTTAGTACAATGTAAGGGTGTATTATCTACGTGAAACCGTAGATGGTCATTACGGAATAATGTCTGCAACATTAGGTGCAGATGGTCCCCAAAATGGACTCATACGTTGAAGATGTGACACGACCCTACAGAATAGCCAATGGCAATAAGGAATACCTTGATAAGCTACCCCACAGCACCAGAGATCCACTTCCATGCTTCACGGTCGGAAACAAACAATCGGGGTTTTACGCTTCTGCGGGTTTTCTCCAGACCTACACTCTAACATTTGTGGGAAACAATGTGAAGTGCGATTCATCAGCGAAAATGACACGTTGCCAGCCTTTCGCATCCAAGTTTTTATGTTCTTTGCACCGCCTTAAAGGTTTTGTTGCATTGATGTTGGTCAAAGTTTATGGACTGCAGTAAGGCCATAAATACAAGAATGATGGAGTTGCCGACAAAATGTTATGATAGAAACAAAATCCCGTGGTCATGTGCTTCCGTTGTGCAGTCTCTGCCACCATTCTCCTATCTCTATATGACATTTTTCTATGGCGTCCACAATTTACACCTTTGGGAGGAACACTGAGTCTTTTTTGGTAGGTAGTCATAAGCTTCGATACAGTCATAAGCTTCGATACAGTTCCTCGTATTGCACGTAATGTTTCTGCTGTTCTAGTTACTGAAGCTTCTGCAAGACGTTCACCAATGATCATGTCTTTTTAGGCCACTGAGATCTGACATTTTCGATAAGTACTTTATAACAGCTGTTTCACCTGTCGCAGTGGTACTGTCACGTGATAGACGATATGATACTTAACCCCTTTAAGACCTCACATCGCAGATGGCGTCTTCCCTGTGTTGTGCATACTTGTTTTCCAGTCGCAATCGGTGCTTTCCTTATTTTCATAAACCTCTGTATCAATCCTCGATATTATTAATTCGATTCCGAACTCATCTTTGCAGAAGAACTCATAAACGTGCTGCGACTTTAGTGTGTTTTGCGGTAATAGCGAATAAAATTATCATTCACAGTAGCGAGAGCGAACCATTCAACATTCAATGTAAGGAGTCTTTCGTTGTGAACGAATCGTTCAGGAAAGATCCATAATTAATCGAGGCACTTTACTTGTGAAACGAAGCTGAACAGGAGTTCAATTTCGTTTCACAAGTCTTCGATCGGACAAAGATTTGAAAACTGAGATCGCCAATGAAATAGGAAAACCTCCTTCATGTTCCATGCGAATTAGAAAACGGAGAACGTTGCGACATGGTTCAGTTCGTCTCTCAGTTGGAAGTACTATCAGTTCGGCATTAGAGAAAAAGAGGTTTGTCAGCATCGGATGGATGAAAAGCCAGGAAATATTTCTATTTTTTAGAAACATGCCAGACACTTTTCTGTTAATTAAAATTCGGTAATTAATGAAATGGCGTCTTTAATGTTCGAAAAGAAAAATTTAGCGTTCAAGATGATTTGTGCAATTGAAAAATGTACCAACAATGTTATCACCTTTGTAAGCAAATACATGTTTAATATGGATTTCAATAACCATAATGTTCACAAATTTCTTTTCCTCAGGCAACACACACGTTTTTCGCTGTAAATAAAACAAGAAAGATGACACCTAATTTTCGGGTGTAATAAGCACGTCTTTTGAATCCATTCTGACGCAAATGAAATTTATCAAAGCTATCCAAAGGCAATGGAACCGGTATGGTAAACAATAGTATCTGACGAAAGAAAGAAGTTTTTCAATCATGTTTTTAATCCCTCAGATATTGCTGTAAACGGAATCGTGAGCTTTCGCCCTCTGGTTGCAGACTTGTGCGTTAAGAAAAACATGAATTTATAGGAGAAATATTTCGCACCGAAAACGCTCTCCAACACAGAAAGAATTTTTCAAATCGGCCTCTTAGAAACAGAGATATCGACAAAAATAAGATGTGACTTTACGTTCCCTGGTGAGAAAAACATGAATTATTTTAGGAAGAAAGTATTCTCAAAAGGTTTATTCATATGAGCACTATCGGTCCAAGAAAAAAAAAGAATTAGTCGAGTTTTCAGGATCTCAGATTTTGCTACAAATACATCAGAAGCAAATATTACCTCTAATGCCCCCTGGTGGCCAAACCATTCTTTACCAAACATTAGAAATTATGTAAAAAATATTTTCCATCAGGTCTTGTATGCGTTATAGGAAGAATGTTTCAAATCGGAGTTTTAGTAGCAGAAATAACGCAGAAAACGCAATTTACCTTTGTGCCCCCTAGCGTAAAGTCTATGATTTCCTTGAAATTTTTGAATTTATAGGGAAAATATTTCGCATCGGAAACACTATCCAACAAAGAAGGAAATTTTCAAATCGGTCTCTTAAAAGTAAAGATATTGACAAGAATAAAATATACATCTACGCCCCCTGGCGTAGAAACTATGCATTATTTCAAGAAGAAAATGTTCTTAAAAGGTTTGTCGACATGAGAGGTAACGGTCAACACACGACTTTTTTTCAATCGAGATTTTAGAAGCTCATATTTTGCTGCAAATACATCAGAAGCGGAAATTAAGACTTACGCCACTTGGTGGCCAAACCATTTTTTACAAAAATTAGAAATTATGTGCAAAGCATTCCTCATCAGGAGCTGTATCAGGTACAGAAAGAATTTTTCAAATCGGAGATTTGGAAACAGATATATAGGGGAAAGCAATTTACGTTTACGCCCCCTAGCGGAAAGTCTGCGAATTCTTTAAAATTTTGAAATTATATGAAAACCCTGCAAACACTATCTAACAAAAAAAGGAACTTTTAGAATCGGACTCCCAGAAGTACAGATATATAAGATATACATCTACGCCCCTTGGCGTCGAAACCATGCATTATTTTAAGAAGAAAATGTTTCTAAAAAGTTTCGTCGACATGACTAGTATCGGTCTACAAAGGACGGTTTTTTCAATCGAGAATTTAGAAGCTCAGATTTTGCTGCAAATACATCAGGACAGGAAATTAATAAGATTTACGCCCCCTGGCGGCCAAACCATTTTTTTTTACAAAAAATAGAAATTATGTGCAAACGATTTCCCATCGGGAGCTGTATCCTATGCAGAAAGATTTTCTTAAAACTGAGATTTAGAAGTAGAGATATAGAGGGAAACGCAATTTACCTCTACGCCCCCTAGCGGAAGGTCTATGAATTACTTGAAAATTTTGAATTTACATGAAAAACATGTCACACTGAAAACACTATCCAACAAAGAAGGAATTTTTTCAAATCAGACTCCTAGAAGTAGAGCTATTGACAAAAATAAGATATACATCTACGCCTCCTGGCGGAGAAACTGTGGAATATTTTAAGAAGAAAATATTCCGAAAAGGTTTACCGTGTAAGTGGCATCAGTCCACGAAAGAATTTTTTCAATCGATATTTTAGAAGCTCAGATTTCATGGCAAACACATCAGAAGCTAAAATTAACGCTTACGCCCCCTTGTGGCCAAATTATTTATTACCAAAAATTAGAAATTATATGCAAAAGATTTTCCAAAGGAGGTGTATTAGCTGAAGAATTTTTTTTTCAAATCGGATCTTTGGAAGAAGAGTTATCGGGGGAAATGTAATTTAATTTTACGTCCCCTAGCGGAAAATCTATGCTTAATTTGAAAAAGTAACTATATCTAAAATACTCTTCGACATAAATGGAATCGAAAGATAAAATATTTTTTTCAATCGGATGTTTCGAAGCAAATATGTGGAATGAAACGTATTTTTGAATTCGACATCATCTGCATTAACGCTCTCTAGCGGCTAAATTGTACATCGTAAAAGAAAAAACGAAATAAAGGATCATCATTCGCATATTTCAAGCTTCCCAATGCAAAATAATTTTTTAAATCAGAGCACGATCTTTTTTTACAAAAGCCGTACTAAAACGGGCAATCAGTTTTTCAGATCTGAATTTCCAGATATGCTAGCCAGTCATCTCAGTGTTTTAGAGTGGAAGCCTTTGAATACCGCACTACATTATTTATTCATAAGCTGCAGGTATCTTAGGAAATAATAAATATGAAAACAACAAAACATCACTGCTGTAAGTAAAGTAATTTGAAGTTCTATTTGGCGGCTGTATTTTTTCAAAGGTAAAGAATATGGAATCTGATTTCCCTTCCTTCTACTATTCGCTTACATACACTGGAGTGCAAAAATTATGGTCGAGACGATTTTTCGAATGTAACGTCGTGCAGAAGTGCTCCACATCGACTCAAATCATACCATAAGATTCCCAAGATGTAAGAATATGGGACAAGTGAGCAAAACCGTCCAAGCAAGGAATCCAAGGGATACAAAGGCACTTTATTGAAAAGGTAGCTTCCAGCACAACTGGACAGAAGACAGAAACGTCCATGTGACAGGCGGCTGCCAAGAAAAATCCAGTCTTTAGTAGGGGGTATGATCACCCCTGACCGCGTTGCAGGATTTACAACGTCTGTCCATGCTGAAGACGAGGTTGTCAAGGAACTGTTGAGGCATCGCGGCCCATTCCTCTTGTAGCGTCAATTGCAGCTGCTGAATCGTTGCTGGCGGCTGGTGACGCGCTGCCAAGCGTCTCCCGAGAAAGTCACATACGTGTTCGATTGAATTTATGGCTGGAGACCTTGCGGGCCAATCAATGCGTTGAATATCTTTACTCACCAACAGCTCTGCGACAGCCACTGTATGATGAGGTATAGCGTTATCGTCCATGAAGAAGAACTGAGGACCCACAACACCTCTAAACAGACGCACGTGAGGCAGGAGATCATCGATACAATAGCGGACACCAGTGACTGAACCTCCTTGGAAGACGTGGAGGTCAGTACGGCTACCAAGTATGATACCGCCCTAAACGAGAACTCCGCCACCTCCAAACCGGTTCCTTTCGAAGATGTTGGAGGTTTAATTGCGCGTCCCCTGCTCTCTCCAGATGTGTATACGTCCAGAATCGCTCGTGAGACTAAATCGGCTCTCATCCGTAAAGAGAACGCGACCTCATTGCTGATGTGTCCAGTTCGTGTGTTCCTCGCACCACAGAAACCACCGTCTCCGATGTGCAGGCGTTAATGACACACACCGTACTGGTTGTCGTGCAAATAGACCACCTTTGTGCAGCCTCCTGGCCACAGTAAAACGCGATAACGGACGCTCAAGTTGCCTGTTGCATGTGCCTTGCGATTTATCCCGCTGTCTGCCGTCTGTCTCTTCTCGCCTGTAGGACAATATACCGGTTGTCCACGGCCGTGGTTGCTCATGGACGACCACTGCTAAACTCTCGGACTGCTGTTCCTGTCGTTTGAAATGCTCTACAAGCTCGTGAAACGATGCTGTGAGCGTTCCCGAACTCCTCGGCCACACTAGTCGCACTTCGACATTCTTCCAACTTCCCAATGACGCGACCTCGGGTAAAGTCATCCAGATGTCGTCTACTGAATTGCCTGTTGGCCATATCACACGATGGCAGAAACTCGACGTCGTTCAAACCGATGTACACCGTGCAATAGCTTTCACAGAATTGCTGAGCGTACACCGCCCGTGTGCTTTATACCCCTCCGACCCTCCCCCAGCCTACGTCATGCTGCATATATGCGCATACCCTACCGTACCGGACCCTAGTCTATCTCCTGAGTGGTCTTTCGGTCCGTTCTGCCTGCTCGTTCTGCTTTTATGCTAATTTTTACGTGGCCAACGGGCGGATTCCTCCGCCATTAAGGAGCGCCACATGGGCCGGTAATGTGGAGATAATGGTGTGGGGGCTATCAGCGCCAACAGCCGCTTACGGCTGGTACGCGTTACGGTCACATTGACGGCACGCCGCTATGTTGACGAGGTGCTACGGTCCGTGGCACTACCGTATCTGAAGGTCATCCTAATCGCCATTTTTCAACGGGATAATGCTCCGCCGCGTACCGCTCGGATCAGCCTAAATGCTTTACACCGTGTGTGGATGCTTCCATGGCCAGAACGATCTCCCGATATCTCGCCCTTCGAGCATCTGTGGGACTCGATTGGATGTCGGTTGAGTACCCTCTCATCCCGTGAAAAATGAAGATGAACTGTATACTCGGGTTAACACCACATGGTCCGCGATACCCTAGGCTCTACTCCGACAATCATTGCCTCGACGCCATGTCGGATTCAACGCTGTATCTCCCAAAATGGAGGCCACACTCCTTATTGATCTACTTGTTTATTCGGCCACTGGAGCCTAGTCTGTATGTGGTAATTAAATAATTTGTTCAGGACCTACATTTTTATCTGTGGGTGCAGTTCGGTCTGTTTTCGAGAGTTTCTTCATGGTGTGGCATTTTCTCTGTCAGGAAGTGTATATCAAACCTGCGTGAGATCCGACGTAAGCGCCGTGTGCGGTATAAACTAGGCAAAAGAGGGGATGCTTATAAGTTCTCGGCTTCACCAAGAAAGATATAGGCTAGAGGCACGAAACTTGGAGGCTGTTCTACATATTCACCCTGAAGTTCAACACACTTGGCACAGCGTTTCTGGAGTTTCTTTAACCCTCCCAAAAAAATTACGAAGTTGAATCACTCAAATACTGCTCTGCTGCTGATATCACCTCCGAATCATTCAAAAAATGCTTCCCTTTCAAACTTTTTTGAGGTTTGGGAACAGGAAATAACCGATGGAGCAAGTTCTGGTGAGTATGGTGGATGGTCTATGCAGTTAAACCCCAGATCCCTCAAAACATCATTGCCTTGCCAGCCTTGTGAGCCTGCGCATTGTTCAGCAAAAATGGATCACCTTCCGCAATTTTCCTCGCCTTTTTTCTTTCAACGCCTCCCTTGATCGGCACAGCAAGTTGGAATGGTATTCAGCATTTATTTTTTGGTCCTTCGGGAGATAGTCAGTCAGTGAAACGCATTGCGAATCCTAAAAAACCGTTGCCATGACCAGTCCTTCAGACCTTTGTGTCTTGAATTATTTTGGCCGTGGAGAACGCGAGTGCCGCCAATGCAAGGACTGTTGTTTCGGTTCTGGATCGTAATGATGTAACCAGGTTTCATCAGCAGCGACAAGTCGCTGTAAAACATTATCACCACATTGCTCAAAATGCTGCAAAACTGATTTGGAAGTGTCCACGCGCTTTTGTTTTTTATTGGCGTTCAAACATTTGGGCACCCACTTCGCTGACATCTTCTGCATATCCAAGTGCTCATGAAATATGAACCCAACACGTTCTCTGGATATCTCCAGTGTCTCAGCTATTGTTTTTATCTGAGATCCAGTGTCTCGGCTATTGTTTTTATCTGAGATCCAGTGTCTCAGCTATTGTTTTTATCTGAGATCCAGTGTCTCAGCTATTGTTTTTATCTGAGATCCAGTGTCTCGGCTATTGTTTTTATCTGAGATCCAGTGTCTCAGCTATTGTTTTTATCTGAGATCCAGTGTCTCAGCTATTGATTTTATTTGAGATCCAGTGTCTCAGCTATTGATTTTATCTGAGATCCAGTGTCTCAGCTATTGATTTTATCTGAGATCCAGTGTCTCAGCTATTGATTTTATCTGAGATCCAGTGTCTCGGCTATTGTTTTTATCTGAGATCCAGTGTCTCGGCTATTGTTTTTATCTGAGATTCAGTGTCTCAGCTATTGTTTTTATCTGAGATCCAGTGTCTCGGCTATTGTTTTTATCTGAGATCCAGTGTCTCCGCTATTGTTTTTATCTGAGATCCAGTGTCTCGGCTATTGTTTTTATCTGAGATCCAGTGTCTCGGCTATTGTTTTTATCTGAGATCCAGTGTCTCGGCTATTGTTTTTATCTAAGGTCCAGTGTCTCGGCTATTGTTTTTATCTGAGATCCAGTGTCTCAGCTATTGTTTTTATCTTGAGAACCAGTGTCTCAGCTAGTGATTTTTATCTGAGATTCAGTGTCTCGGCTATTGTTTTTATCTGAGATCCAGTGTCTCGGCTATTGTTTTTATCTGAGATCCAGTGTCTCGGCCATTGTTTTTATCTGAGATCTAGTGTCTCGGCTATTGTTTTTATCTGAGATCCAGTGTCTCGGCTAATGTTTTTATCTTGAGATCCAGTGTCTCGGCTAGTGTTTTTATCTGAGATTCAGTGTCTCGGCTATTGTTTTTATCTGAGATTCAGTGTCTCCGCTATTGATTTTATCTGAGATCCAGTGTCTCGGCTATTGTTTTTTACTGAGATCCAGTGTCTCGGCTATTGTTTTTATCTGAGATCCAGTGTCTCGGCTATTGTTTTTATCTTGAGATCCAGTGTCTCGGCTATTGTTTTTATCTGAGATCCAGTGTCTCGGCTATTGTTTTTATCTTGAGATCCAGTGTCTCGGCTATTGTTTTTATCTTGAGATCCAGTGTCTCGGCTATTGTTTTTATCTGAGATCCAGTGTCTCGGCTATTGTTTTTATCTGAGATTCAGTGTCTCAGCTATTGATTTTATCTGAGATCCAGTGTCTCGGCTATTGTTTTTATCTGAGATCCAGTGTCTCGGCTATTGTTTTTATCTGAGATCCAGTGTCTCGGCTATTGTTTTTATCTGAGATCCAGTGTCTCGGCTATTGTTTTTATCTTGAGATCCAGTGTCTCGGCTATTGTTTTTATCTTGAGATCCAGTGTCTCGGCTAGTGTTTTTATCGGAGATTCAGTGTCTCGGCTATTGTTTTTATCTGAGATTCAGTGTCTCGGCTATTGTTTTAGCCGAGATTCGCCCATCTGACAAAATGAAGTCATGAACACGATTAGCAACTTCGGGTGTTATCACTGTTGAACGCCTCCCAAATCTTGCTGCATCTTCGGTCTCAAAGTCTCCATGCTGAAAGTTGGCACACCATTTCTTCACAGTGGAATATGAAGGGCCCTTGTCACTTAATGTTTGCGTCATGCACTCATAGATTTCCTTTGCAGTTTTTTTCTGCAGGAACAGAAATTTCATGACAGCCCGGAGGTCCACAATCGAAAATTCAAAACTTTGCATTGACATGATTCAGTTCAGTACGTCATACATCTGCAAAAAAAAAAAAAGAGCTATTAATCTGAAAATTGGCACTTTTCAATACAAAAGAACACTCTTTCGAGCTGTTGTAACAAAATTAGGCTACAATTAAAGGAAGTGGGTAAAGCCTAGAACATTTCAGCATCCCCTCGTACAAGATAGTCGAGCATCATGTAGCGTCTTGCTGAGGATAGGGATGGGTAAAACGTCTGATTTGAGTTACATTAGACATGGCATGGTAGTTGGCGGTAGACGTGGCGGTTCGAGTATCTCCCAAGTAACGTTCTCCCCGGCTTTTCATGAACAACCATTGCAATTTTTTTCACGACACACAAAAAAATTACAAACATCGGAGATTCTTAGAATGAAAACAGCTTGGGAATCAGAGTGGAGTTGGCACACCAAAAACGAAAACTGGCGTCATGATCTTCGACTTCTATAACCCATGTGGTGCGTTCGAGGTTGACCCTTGGCATATCAGTGCTGAATTGTACAGTAACTTCCAAGTTGTAGCTCGTCTGCACACTAGCGAAGTATTCGTTAGTATTCTTTGACCACACTGATGCATCCAGTATTAGAAGTTATTTGCGAGATGTACCATTCACGGAAAACTCTTGCTGTGAAAGGCCTAGAAAGGTAGAAGGTTCGTAGATGCTCAGGTATCCTTGGTTCCTAGTATCATTCCACGCTCAGATATTGCTCTTTTGCTCACCCCGACCCTCAATCGAAAGCTAACTGATGCTCAACGGGTAGAGATGGGTTGTTGGCGAATGATCTATTCCCAGTGACCCGGTCGACAAAGTGAAGAAGCAGTTCCGTTGAGTAGTTCCAGCCGATCTCGTTCGCGGTGAATGAAGTTATTTACGGGTCGTCTGCCTAGTCGTTTGCGTTCGTTTCGGTTCTGTAATCGTGGATCCGAAGCTCTTACGCATCCGTTTCATTCCTCTGTCGGAGCTCGTGTTTCATTGGCCATTAATTAGTTATTGTATCGAAAATCTTTACGTAAATGTTACTAGAATCACCTTTTAACAATTCTTTTTTCGGTTTTACCAAATAGATAATTTGCAGTGAAATGAGGATGTATAGCATTTTTTTTTATAAAACCTGTTTTTTTTTTTCATACTTTGATTTTTCCATTACGGTTTCACTCACAAGATCAAAACACCCGCATAGAACTCTGACCGAATCTCCGGTTTTGTAATATTTTACTTGATGTTGCGCTAATAAATATCAAAGGCGATATTTGTACTAACCAATGCTCAAAATGGGCCGGTATACGCCGGTATGACATACCAGCACATCTTTTTTCCTAGTATTTCATACCGGCACTAATTTTAGTAGCGAGAACTGCAAAAATGAATCTTTTTTTTTTTTTTTTTTTTTTTTTTGCCCCTGATTTAGCAGCGCGCATTTGTAAACATAAAAACCTTATGTCCCCTTAAGAAATAGATGCGTGGAAACCGTAAAAGATAGAGGAGTGGTGTACCCAATCCTTGAAAGGATGAAAATGTAGCTACCCGTAGCGCATGATTACATCTTTCCCAAGTCGCAGATCATCCCACTAAAGATGTCTGTAATTTTTATTATATCGTTAATTTAATATATTTAATTTGAAGAGCTTCTTCATAAAATGAAGAATTGGGAGTCAAAGATTAAACACATTTTAGTTTTGCAGCAATGAACATAAACTGTTTCCACGTCCGACTTTTTTTCATTTGGAGGGTGGTGAGATAGATTGCTGTTAATTTAAGAATGAATATTCAATCTGATTGTCCGACTTTCTACTTCATGAAAGTCCCTATCGGAAGGGGACTGCCTTCTCGGCTCGGAAACTTAAAGTTCTTGGTTCAAGTTCAGCTGTATAACAAATGATTAGCCGAGGTTCAGAAGTCTCGTTAATCCGTTGGTCCCGGGGTATAGACTCCTCGTTGTAAACAAGATCAACCCTAGTCCTCGGTGTTGCATAAGTAGTGCCCGCTGGATCCACAAAGCAAACAACCGAAATCGACTCCCATCTTTTCTGACATACGGTGCAATAGCATTCCACGGAATTGTAAATTACATTTTCACACAAAGACGTTTTTCGTTCAGGGATTTTCTACTTATTTTTTTCAGTTTTGGAGATTTTCTGGCGGAGATGTAAGAGGCATCCTGGAAGTAAGCCTCCTCCTTAATAAATTTTGAAAATTTGAAGTGATTTTAATGAAACTGCACTGACATGTACTATGATATGTTCCCAATGTGAAAACAAATTTGTTTCAGAATCGGAGATAAAGATCATGAATAACACAGAGAAAAGCAGCAAGCCGTGACTGAATTCCTAAAAAAGAGGGATGTGAGGCTCCAAAAATACACAGAAGATTCCTGGAGGTGTATGGAGCTGCTACAATCGATATCAGTAATGTCCGAAGATGGATGAAGAGGTTTCGAGAGGGAGAAATTTTAGTGTCGGGCAAACAACGGATTAGAAGACCCGCCACTGCAATGACAGATGCCAACAGGCAAAGAGTGAAAGACCTCACCACAGATGATCGTCGTGTCACAATCCTGGAGTTGCAACAATAAACAGTGCTCACTATGTGCTGATATTGAAGAAGCTAAAAGGGAGCTATCAGAAGGGAAAGACGTGACATTAAACTTCATAGTGTTGTATTCCACCATGATAACGTACGTCCCCACACCAAAATGGAGACTTCACAGGCTATTGCCAAAATGAGATGGACGGTAATGCCCCAACCCTCCTACAGTCCTGATTTGGCTCCCTCAGACTTTTTCCTGTTTGCCCCTTTGAAATATACCCTTCGTGGGGAACGTTTCGACGATGTGACAGACGTTAAAGTGTCTCATAATTCATGGGTGAAAAGACAGCCTCGGGAATTTTTCCAAAATGGATTTTACCAGTGGGGTCAAAGATGGTGGAAATGTATAGAAATTGATGGACAATACTTTGGATAGGCTAGCATCATTAACAATATGTCCAGGTATTTTGCCACCAGGTTTAACTTTTTTGTTGCTACAAATAAAAATCTTATGAGGAACGAGACATTACTTTCAGGATGCCCTTTGTATTTTTTCCGGATGATTTTTATCTAAATATGAGCATGCCAGCACTTAAAAATTTCCGTTTCGAGCACTGGTACTAATAGAGAGTGAAGAATTAACTATAAAAATCGTCACACACTATTTTGAAACGCATAATTTATGGAGTCTAACTAACCCTTGTGACCGTAAACAAGCAGTCACCGATCACCAAGAGACCTCAAACCACTTCCTGAATGAAACGAACGGGCCTTTTGAACGGATCACTTGAGTGGCCCGATCTTACGATACCGGTGGAATATGCTCATCTGTGTCAACGAGCTGGTTTGCGTGTTTTTCACAGCATACCAAACTTGTGTAGCTGCTCGCGTGTGGGAATATGCCACTTATGGAAACGTGGGTAGATGTACCTAATGAACTGGCAACTGAGTGAATATTCCGTGCCGGAAGTGACGCCACAGCTTCGTGCTATAGGGCTCAGTCACAGAGGCAGTCCTAATGATCTGATCCATAAGTATTTATATCATTTCCAATAACTGACATTTGATTGCCTACATATTCCTGGATCTTTTAGCACGTCTTTTGTAAACAAATAGTGTTCATGTTACCGGTTTGTCCGTTCGTCCGTTCATCTGTGGACAACATATCTCCGCAACCATTAGTCCGATTTTAAAAAAATAATTTTTGCATTGTCAAGCTTGAATGTGCGAATGTTAATCCTTCATTTTTTTTTTGTAGGATGCACAATTTCGCCGCAAGAGGGCGTAAATGCAGATGATATTGAATTCAAAATACATTTTATTATATATATTTGCAGACATCTGATTGAATTTTTGTTTACCTTTCGATTCCCTTTATGTCGAAGATTATTTTAGGTTCAGTCACTTTTTCAAGTTACGCATGGAATTTCCACTAGCGGGCGTTAAAGTAAATTGCGTTTTCATTGCGTTTTCCCTGATATCTCTGCTTCTAACACATTGATTTTAAAAAATTCTCTCTGCAGCGGATACTTTTTCTAATGGGAAAACTTTTGCGTATATTTCTAATTTTTGGTGAAAATGCGGCGAGGTATTCAATTAGTGATGAGTCGCACAAGTTATATCTCTTGAGGTAAAATCCGTCTTTGTGCGAATAATTGAATAATAATAAAACTCGGTTTAGTTTAAATTAAATTATCTCAGACTTATGAGCCATCAATTTAATAAAACCTTATGATGCCTGAAAACAGATTAAAATACATAAGCACTTTCTGGCCATCGCATGGCTCATCCTGAGATGGAATGACAAGATTGATAAAATCCGCTTGATATATACACTGCCGGACAATTGCTAAGGACGGATGACAATAGCAACGATAGCAACCATAAAATGGAAGGCAGGAAAATGTGGAAATTAGCATAAGTGCGGGATACAGTAAGAGGTGTTGTGCGTATGCAAATTTTGGATTGCCGAACTTGTTCGTGACGTCATAGCGCTGATAAGAGATATAAAGGATTTGACGCGTATTGACCGTTGTTGTTCAAACGCAAAGTTGAAAGGGAAAGAGTCAATTGACGAACTTGCAATTTTCAGTATGTCTTCCCGACATCACCTAGATGATTGTACGCGTGGCCGTATTATTGGCAAGATTGAAGAAGGGCGAAAACTAACAGATGTTGCCAGGGAGTTCGACATCAGCCACAGTGTTGTTTCAAGGCTTTGGAAATCATTTCAAACAAACGGAGAGTGTAGCAAACGTCACGGGGGAGGTCGTGTTAGCAGTACGACACCTGCAGAAGATCGGTACATAGTGCTATCAACAAAAAGACGCCGGCGCAGCACAGCTAGTGAGGTAGCAAATCAGTTTATGGCTGCTACTGGCAAGCGGATCTCCCGAAAAACTGTCGCCAGACGTTTGCATAAAGGAGAACTATACGCCCGCCGTCCTGTTGTGTGCATCCCATTGTCCAGACGTCACCGTACCGCCCGTTTGCAATGGTCCCATCAACATCGCAATTGGACTGATAACGACTGGTCTGCTGTCCTCTTCTCAGATGAGAGTAGATACAGTCTATCGTCTGATTGTCGACGACAACTGATCTGGCGTGATAGTGGTACTGCATATTGTCCAGCAAACATACAAAAAAGGGACCGATATCCGACATGTAGTGTCATGGTATGGGCTGGCATCATAATCAATGGCCGTACGTCCCTCTATGTGCTTCCAACTGGGACTATGACTGGCCAACGATACATTAATGATTTTCTGCTACCTCATGTGCGCATCTTCCGTGGTGCTGTCGGTGATAGATTCATTTTCATGGACGACAACGCAACATGTCATCGAACAGTCGCTGTCCAGGAGTGTCTTGAGAGTGAGGATATTCAACGCCTCGTATGGTCAGCACGTTCTCCAGATCTGAATCCCATTGAAAATGTGTAGGATGCTTTGGGGAGGAGTCTTGCTGGTCGCCAATGCCCTCCAATAAACAAGGACACCGTCATCAGTGCACTGACAGAGGAATGGGATAAATTACCCCAACAGCTGCTTGATAATGTTGTGCAAAGCATGACACGACGTGTGGAATCTTGCATCGCCCTCCATGGTGGCCATATCCCGTATTGACATCTTACACCGGAACGCCTGCGGACGGTATTTGCATTTTTTTCACGTTTACGTATTTTGCTTAAAATGGCCTGTTTGTCCCTTGAACACGTTCCAAAGCCTTCTGGATTTCAGAGCACAACAAATTGTCTTTCTTGTATTGTCCTGGCATTCTGACATTATTTTATTTCACTTGGCATCCAACCACACTTTCTTTTTCATGCGCTATATAGCCGTTTCTGATCCGTCCTTAGCAATTGTCCAGCAGTGTACAATGTACGTATATACACAAACGAAACACAGTCAAAGTCAGCTGTTGTACAAATATGCAAAGAAGGCATCATTCCCGGCACATTACTCACGATTACTGGGGATTCAAAGCCCCTAGGGTTAGAATTAATTTATACTTTATATGCATCAGGGAGCTCATAAGGTATGGAGTCATTACAACAAACACTTTGTGAGTGACAAATGAACATGCTTTCCATGGGGAGCAACGTATTACGATTTTTAGGGGTAACCAGAATCCTAAAATTTTCCCAGTCCGGAAATCCAGACAGTGTTATTCTTTGCACTTTGCTGTTTATAGAAAACATTCATGTACCTCAACTTTGATTCCATATTCTTTTTATGATCCGCAAAATCAAAAGTTAACGTCGCTTCACTTTTTCATTCGTAGGGCCTACAATCATTCTTCAACTCGTTCTGCACGTTTAGAAGAACTACAAAGGTTCTTGTCCCTTGCTTCGCAATTTGGATACCCTGATTACTATTTTAACCGGATCCATTCCCGAGTTAAAAGTAAACTTGCTACTACTTTACAACCGCTTTTGCAGTTACCATTACGCTTCATTACTTCCATCGATTATGTTCTCTCAATCACTTAACCCCTTCGTAATATTTGCCGAAGGCTTGGAATGGATTTCGGCACCCACTCTTTTAATATCCTGCCACTTCTCAGGAAGGACAGAACCTCCACAAAAATCATACAAAGATGGGGAGTCTATTGTGTTCCATCAAAATACACTTTTGGAAATACCAATCTGTTTATATAGGATCCACAGAACGCAATGTTTCTTGCAGGGTAAATGAACATAAATAGACTGGAAGCACCAATACTGCACTTGCTAAAAAAGTGGCAGAAGGCTATTTATTTCCGGACTGGGAAAATTTTAGGATTCTGGTTACCCCTAAAAATCGTAATACGTTGCTCCTCATGGAAAGCATGTTCATTTGTCACTCACAAAGTGTTTGTTGTAATGACTCCATACCTTATCAGCTCCCTGATGCATATAAAGTATTAATTAATTCTTACCCTAGAGGCTTTGAATTACCCGTAATCATGGGATAATGTACCAGGAAGCCATCTGTGCCAACTGCGGTCTTTGCATATTTGCACAACAACTGGCTTTGACTGTGTTCCATTTGTGTACATATACAATGAACAGGAATTGAATTAGAGACAGCTGGCGTTATGCAAATGTGGCGCTGTGGGCGGCCCTGTAAACGGAAACGACATGACTCATGCAGCCATCCGACAATATAAGGAGTGATGCGACGGGAATAAGTAAGAGTCGAACGCAGTACGGGTAAGACGAAGGATCTAAGGGCATTTGATCGTGGGCAAATTGTCGGGGCCCAACAAATGGGTCACTCCATCTCGGAAGTCGTGCAGGCATTGGGATTTTCACGAGCCACTGTGTCACGGGTGCACCGTGAGTACATCGAATCCGGTAAAACCCTCCCTACAAGGGCCAACTGCCGTGGACAACAGCGTGGGGATGAGCGGGGTCATCGTCGGCTAGCTCGCATTGTAACAGAGGATAAACGGGCTGCAGTGCAAGAAATCACTCGGCAATTTAACGCTGGCGCACAAAAACGTGTAAGCAGCCACATCATCCAGAACCATCTCCTCGCTATGGGGTACAGAAGCCATCGTCCCACAACGGTACTGCTGCTGACCGCACACCGCAGGGTGCAAAGATTAGCTTGGGCGCGGGAACATCGCCACTGGACCCTAGACATGTGGAAAAATGTTGCCTGGACTGATGAGTCGAGATTCACGTTGGTACATGCAGATGGCAGGATACGAGTACGAAGCAAACCACATGAAGCGATGGATCATTCTTGCCAGCAGGGTACTCTTAAAGCTGGTGGGGGTATCATTCTCGTCTGGGACTGTTTACGTAAACTGAAATGGGACCCCTGGTACGTGTGACATCGTCCCTCACAGGTCAACGTTACCGAGATGTCCTGGACGGCCATTTGCTCCCGTTTGTGCGTCTTCTACATCCCACTGGGGACCTCATCCTGCAACAAGACAATACACCGTGCCATCGCTCCCGAACTGTATCCGAATGGTTGGGTGAACACACCACCGACGTGGCCTCGCTTCCTTGGCCAGCTAGGTCACCTGACCTCAATCCCATCGATCACATCTGGGATGCCATCGAGAGAGACGTTCGAGGCTCTGAACCCCTCCATTAAATCTTCGTGAACTGTAGGAACTTGTTCAGGGGTCGTGGATCCGTATGGCTTCCCAACGCTTCCGGTGTCTTGTCGAGTCCATGCCGAGACGAATCGCCGCCGTCATCAGGGCGAAAAGTGGTGCTACACGTTACTAGACAGGTATCTCTAATTCAATTGCTCTTCAGTGTATATCAAGCGGATTTTATCAATCTTGTCATTCCATCTGAGGATGGGCCATGCAATGGCCCGAAAGTGCTCATGTCTTTTAATCTGTTTTTAGGTATCATAAGGTTTTATTAAATTGATGGCTCATATCTCTGAGTTGATTTAATTTAAACTAAACTGAGTTTTATTATTATTCAATTATCTGCACAAAGACTGCTTTTACCCCAAGAGATGGTAAAAAATGGTTTGGGCACCACGGGGCGTAAGGGTTACTTGCTTCCGAAGTATTTGAAACAAAATCTGAGCTTCTAAAATCTCGATTGAAAAAATTCGTTCGTGTGCCGATGCCAATCACATCGAAGAAATTTTGAGGAATAGATTTGTTAAGATGCATATCTTATATTTGTTATATTAACAAATATAAGATATGCATCTTTTTATATGTATATCTTATATTTGTTAATATATCTGCTTCTAAGGGTCCGATTTGAAAAATTCTTCCTTTGTTTGACGGCACGTCCTCTGCGAAATGTTTCTCATTTAATTTCAAATTTTTCTTAACACACAAGTCTGCCACCAGAGGGCGTAAGCTTCCGTATCCATTTAAAAGCAATATCTGCGGGATTAAAAACCCGATTAAAAAAATTATTTCTTCGGTCAGACAGTACTGTTATCCATACCGGTCCCATTGACTTTGAATATAGCTTTGAATATAGCACCGAAAATTCGGTGTCATCTTTTTTGTTTCATACTTTTCATTTTTGACGCTACCTACTGTAAGAAAAGGGAACGCAAAGCATAGTCCGAAACCCCAAAAACAGAGATCATGAATCCTATTATGTAACTGTTTGTTTTGTAAAGTGAAGCTCAAGAATTTCCTAAAATTTAAGCCCATTGTTAGTGCTCTTAATTGGAGTGTAATTCCGCTTTGGCAGATACCGGAGACAGACTTGCGAAGCGCTATTACCTTTTCGGGATTTGTTCCGGAAGAAACTAGGCTACCTTCTGTCCTTAATTGGTTCCTACATGCTGCCGTAACAACCACGAAGAATTCTAAAGTAACGAAAATGTTCTGTTACCCAACAGCAAAGCGAAAGCGGTTGAAAAATGGGTCTCTTGAAGTACCTCATTAGGAGGAGTACTTCAGTTTGCACCGCCAGAACTAATTATAACGGTAATTGAAATTTCTGCGGTTTTCGGTAAATTTAGATTTGTCATCGATGGTAAGAATCAAGGGGAAAGTAAACGTCGCGGTTGATTCTCTTACACGCCTTAACTTTTTAATATTTTATTTTTTACCTTTTGTGTCTCTCATTCAATTTTTTTTTAATTCACCTCACAAAATTAATGAAAGCTTTTGTTTTTAATATCTCTCACTAATGTCGTTGCTCGGTCAGTACTTTGTTTGCATATTCATTCTCCACTTCAGCATGGCTCCCATATGAGTACTTTTAGGAGGGGAGGGGTTAAGAAAAATCCTTACCTCCTTCAAGGCTGTCAAACATTTTAGTAAATATACAAGATACTAAAATACAACAAAAATAATTGATACCATCAATCATTACTACCTTATTATTTTTAAAAATGCTTTAAAAAAAGGTTTTGTCTATTATAGTGTTTGAAAGTTACCCAAAATTTGGCTGTACCAACGGCTAGAGGGGGGATCGAGCCCCCCTGCCCCCATATGGGCGCCCTTGTCCACTTGCACTACGCAGCTTTTGTTATCACTCACTGATTATGTTCAAAAACTATTGCGTTGTTTGTCCGAAAGATATCTTGCAAGTTCAGATAAGTGCGCCCACGGGATACCTTACAATATCATATTTCAAGTGTGTACACAGAACGCGTTGCAATTTTGTATTACAATCTGCAAGCACAGTATCTTGCAATTTTGGATTTCAAGTACAAAACTGACTTTCATTTTGCTTAGTAAATTTGAAAAGTTGTGCATACTAGTCCGTAACCCGTGCCATGCACTGTTGAAAGACCTGTGACAGAAATATTTTCTTGTCATATAACACGAATCGTAATAAAATGCATTGCCATAATAAACGGCTGAATTATTATTGGGCAATGCATAAGATGGGTCACCAACAGCAAAGGTTTCGTAATATTCCCATTAATTTTAAATTTTCCCAAATACTCATATAGGAATTTAACGATGACGTACCTGGTTATTGTATAAACACGTGCTCACCCGTCATTGACGCGCCTGCATTGTGGTCTTCAGGTTTAATTTTGCAAATTTGGTTTTAACAATTTTTTTGGTGCAATTATATAATCTATCCTAATACACTGGCGCAAAGTGAAAAAAGAACACCAAGAAGGAATTGGCGGACGATCATGAAATTTACATATGTTAATGGGGTCGAGTTTACGTAGGTGTGATGTTAATTTCGGGACCAACCGGTGAGCGTTTACGCCACAGCACTGCATAATATGCAAATTATCGTCGGTAGTATTTAAGGAGTACGGCGAAGTGAATGCAATCAGTCGTCGGCGTACGGACACGTGCGAAGACCCTGAAGAAGCTGCAATGCCTGGACTTGGAAGACGTGTACGATTTCAGCAGTTATCGGACTTTGAGCGAGGTCGTCTAGTCGGACTCCGCGAGGCCGGTTGGTCGTATCGTCGTATTTCGGAGCGAATTGGACTGGAAGTATCGGTGGTGCTACGATGGTGGCGTAGATGGTCCGAGGAACATTCCCACACGAAAAGACGTGGAACCGGGAGTCACAGACGGGCTGATGAGTGGACCGATCGACGCATAAAAAGAGCGGCGTTGTCAAGCAGAACATCCACTGCGACGCAAATCCGAGCTGCCGTTGCACCTGAGGTGACTGTGCGAACAATCCGCAACCGTCTACTGGATGCAGGACTACGTGCACGTGTGCCTCTGGCATGTGTACCTCTGACTCCAGCCCACCGTCAGGAACGGCTGCAGTGGTGTCGCCAACGTCTGCACTGGAGAACGCAATGGCGATCTGTCGTGTTCAGCGATGAAAGAAGATTCTGCTTGGGAGCCTCCGATGGCCATATGCGTGTTCGCAGACGCACAGGGGAGCGTCTCCACCCTTCTTCAACCTGCCAGCGACACCCAGGGCCTACACCTGGTCTCCTGGTGTGGCGAGCGATCAGCTATCACTCCCGTACCCAGCTAGTGTTTGTACCGGGTACGTTAAACAGCACTTCCTACATCAACAACATCATTCAGCCCGTTGTTGTGCCATTTGTAAGGTCGGTCCATCGTGGTGTTTTCCAGCAAGATAACGCACGCCCACACACGGCACGTGCAACGCAACATGCACTTCAGGGTGTGAGACAACTTCCATGGCCTGCGCGTTCACCGGATTTGTCCTCCATTGAGCACGTGTGGGATTTTATGGGACAACGACTTATCCGGTCTCCACGGCGAGCCACGACCATCCCCGATTTACGCGTTCAGGTTGAGGATGCTTGGAACTCAATACCCCAAACATACATCCAACATCTGTACGACAGACTCCATGCCAGAATTGCACAGTGTGACGCAGTTCATGGCGGTTCATCCTCGTACTAACCATGTTACATGGAAATGTTATTTTTCAGTTTACCAGCATATACAGCTGTATTTTGCCATGATGTTTTGATCACGTTATCGTCTGTATTCCGTTATTATGCTGTATAAATTTCGTTGGTATCAGACGTCTTCTTCTTGGTGTTCTTTTTTCACTTTCCGCCAGTGTATATAAAGAGAGAAACTTCGTTTGTGTGTTTGAGGTAATCTGGAAAACTACTGAACCGATTTAGGTAATTTTTTCACCGTTGTTAAGCTTATTTCTTTCGGGTTGAAATAGGTTATTTCGTTTATTTTTATTTTTATTATTTTTTCATTATTTTTGACTGTACTTCCGAATCAGATCGCTTTCGAGTAATTCCCGTGTGTCGTTCCGCTTTGTTTACGTACAACCTGATCACACCACGTGAAAGAAAGTAGTTTACGATAATATTTAGAATTTCTTTTACTAATTCGAAAGCTACTGAACCGATTCGGATAAATATTTCAACGTCGGGAAGTTAATTTCTTTCTGGTGGATATAGGTTATTTCGTTTATTTTTTATTACTTTTGGCTGTGCTACCGAATCAGATCGCTTTCAAATAGTTCCCCATTTCGCGTGTATCGTTCCTCGTTGTTTACATACAACCAGATCTCGCCCAACATGAAGGAAAGTAGTTCACGGTAGCATACGGAAATTTTTTACCAGTCTCGGAAAGTACTCAGCCGATTCGGATAATTAGAACTACGTAGTTGATACCGGAGGACTTAGTTCCATAACCGACCGCCGCAGAAAAGCAGATGGCGCTGCAAGTACTGAAGCGAGAACACAGGCCAGAATAACGAACGGCGGAATGTAGAAAAAATATCACATGGTAACATTGAAAAAACTACTTATGACAATAAAAATTAGCGATGTCGAATTTATTGGTCAGTAGCTTTCATTAAATAAAATAATAAAAATTGCTCCAGTGAATGGCGCTGGAGGACTGTAGAAAGACACTGCCTTGTGTTTTAAATATTTAGATATAGAACCACAAGAATTTTTTACGGTATCCCACTTGCGGCTTTACCACAATTTTTATTAATAACATCGTGAATAATTACAGTAATTGAATGACATTTGGTAAGACCATACCTTCATCCATGCAAAACAGAACCATATCATAAGGCATGTTGAAAGTGTCCGCTATGTGCATGGAGACACACTTGTACACCAGGCTCCATATTTCGGAAAGTTCGCGCTAGTTGCTCCGGCGTAATCGCTGCCACTGTCTCGCAGATGTTCTTCAATGCCTGTTAGCGCGGCCGTTGTGACCTTGGACGTCGCGCATGTCAGGTTGCTGATTCCTCGGGGATAGTTCAGTTCTTTGTTTGTCTCGAAGCTGATCGTATGCCCTTCCGGTTAACCATACCGGAGCGTGTGTTTCTAGCCATATTTATTGGAAGAGCAAGTCAATAAAGAAGTGTGAGTGTGAATTTCACGATGTGGTCACAACCGCCGTCTACGTGAAAAAATTTGAGGAATTCGTTAACTAATTGACCTCTGAAGAGCTGACTACTGGATATTGTCAACAAGGTGGAGCAACTTGCCATACATTACATGTGAGTATGGTTAAAATTGAATCCTTCTTTGGAGATCGCGTGATTTCTAAAGGAAGGTGGCCACTTCTATCTCCTGACCTAACACTCCTTGATTTCTTTCTCTGGGCGTATCTCAAATCAGTGGTGTGCCGCCCCGGTGGCGCAGTGGTCTAAGCGATGGCCTCTGATCATTCGTCCGAATGGGGTCCGGGTTCGAATCCCGGTGAGGCATGGATGTTGTGTTTGTCTTACGGCACTGGCTCTTTCCCTTCTCTGGAACCAGTGACCTTAAATTAGGGACGGGCGACTGCTTATAGTCCATTGAGTTGCTCACGGTGGTCGTTAAACCTCCAATCAAAAAAAAAAAAAAAAAAAAAGAGTGATGTTTGAAAATAAGACGACAACCCTTGAGGCATGCATTGGAGAACAACATCTGCAAGGCAGTGCAGCGATTATGCCGGAGCAACTAGGGCGAACTTTCCGAAATATGTAGCCTCGTGTTCAAGCCTGTTTCGATGCACAAGGCAGACTCTTTCAACATATCTTATTATATAGTTCCGTTCTCCGTGGATGAAGGTATGTTCTTACCAAATATCATTCAATTACTGTAATTATTCACGATGTTGGTAAAAAAAACTCTGGTAAAGTAGCTAGTGGGACACCCTGTATAATACATAGCACAATAGCCAGCACTGAAAAAAGTGAACACAGTATTTAATTGAACTTTTAATTGAATCATACGCGGATCTCGTTTCTGGCTGGCTTACAGGAAAGCGGTTGTAAGGGTTTAGCGTATTGTTTTTTAATCTTAGTGTCTGCTACCCTACAGACCGCAGCTTTAGATAGATATGTCTAATCTTAGTGCTGAGTAACTTACAGGAAAGGCTTATAGTTTGAGTACATTACATGATGAGTCCAATTTTTGTGTTAGACGTCTTACAGCAAGAGATTGGTAAGCTGAGTATACACTGAAGAGCAATTGAATTAGAGATACTGGTCTAGTAACGTGTAGCACCACCTTTCGCCCAGATGACGGCGGCGATTCGTCTCGGCATGGACTCGACAAGACACCGGAAGCGTTGGGAAGCCATACGGATCCACGACCCCTGAACAAGCTCCCACAGTTCACGAAGATTTGATGGAGGAGGGTCAGAGCCTCGAACATCTCTCTCTATGGCATCACAGATGTGCTCGATGGGATTGAGGTCAGGTGAGATAGCTGGCCAAGGAAGCGAGGTCACGTCGGTGGAGTGTTCATCCAACCATTCGGATACAGTTCGGGAGCGATGGCACGGTGCATTGTCTTGTTGCAGGATGAGGTCCCCAGTGGTATGTTAAAGACGCACAAACGAGAGCAAATGGTCGTCCAGGATATCCCGATAACATTGGCCTGTGAGGGACGATGTTACACATACCAGTGGTCCCATTTCAGTCCACGTAAACAGTCCCCAGACGAGAATACCACCCTCACTAGCTTGAAAAAGTACCCTGCTGGCAAGAAGGATCCATCGCTTCATGTGGTTTCCGCCGTACTCGTATCCTGCCATCCGCATGTACCAACGTGAATCTTGACTCATCAGTCCAGGCAACATTTTTCTTCATGTCTAGGGTCCAGTGGCGATGTTTTCGCTCCCATGCTAATCTTTGCACCCTGTGGTGTGCGGTCATCAGCGGTACCCGCGTGGAACGATTCCTTCTGTACCCCATAGCGAGGAGATGGTTCTGAATGGTGTGGCTGCTCATACGTTTTTGTGCACCAGCGTTAAATTGCCGAGTGATTCCTTGCGCTGTGGCCCGTCTATCCGCTGTTACAATGCGAGCTAGCCCACGATGACCCCGCTCATCCACACGCTGTTGTCCACAGCAGTTGGCCCTTGCAGGGATGGTTGTACCGGATTCGATGTACTCTTGGTGCACCCGTGACACAGTGGCTCGTGAAAATCCCAGTGCTTGCACGACTTTCGAGATGGAGTGACCTATTCGTCGGACCCCGACAATTTGCCCACGATCAAATGCGCTTTGATCCTTCGTCTTACCCATACTGCGTTCGACTCTTACTGATTCCCGTCGCATCATTTCTTATATTGTCGGATCGCTGCATACGTCATGTCATTTCCGTTTACAGGGCCGCCCACATCGCCACATTTGCATAACACCAGCTGTCTCTAATTCAATTGCTGTTCAGTGCAGTTTGAGTACATTACATGGTGAGTCCAATTTTTGTGTTAGACGACTTACAGATAGGGGTTGGTAGGTTGAGTATATGATTCCTTTTCCCATGTCTAAGCTAGGACCCGAACTCGGACCATCTCTTACAAATGGCTAGAAGCCAGCTCCTCAAACATCTCGACAACAAAGGCAGCTGTACCAGTTTTCCAGTAAAGTTTTATGTACCACATTCATCTAACCATCACTTGCTAAATATCGGTGAATCATCTAAGTTTGGGCGTTGCCAAATTTTGGAGTTTAGGATACGTATGTCCATGGGTTGCATTAAGAAAACAGGGTGTTTCAAAAAGGGGTATACAACTTTGCAGGGGTACAGAGAATAACTTGTAAGACACACAGAAGCTGAGTCAGTCGCATAATGTAGTGGAACCCAGCAAGTTTATGCCAAGTCACTGGATTACCGAACTCCTTCACGGAAGGGCGTTCCACGTCAAACGCTTGCAAAATGGCGAATTTCGAAGGTGCACATAAAAGTGTTCGGACCATTCTTTTTGCTGTGTCCACTGAAACGGATATTTTGCATCTGGACACGCTGCAATAGTACCTTATCCCGGAATTAGACGACGATGACCATGACGGACGCTTGCACTTCCGGCAAGATGGAACACCTCCGCGTTACCTTAAGGTCGTACCTAAACACCCGTTTTCCAGATAGGTGGATTGGATGAGGTGCGCCTGTATTATGACTACGTCGTTCCTTCGATCTTACACCGCTAGAATTTTTCTTGTGTGGCTTTTCTAAACATCATGTCTATGTACTACCACTACCAACCAATATCAATGAGCTGCGTACAAGAATTACTGCCGCTGTTGCTGTTGTTATGCCTGATTTGTTGCGCAACGTGTGGCAGGAAACTGACTACAGGTGGGACGTCTGCAGAACTTCTGGAAGCAGTCACATCGAAATTTGACTCTCTTTGTTGAAACTTCAAGTGCTACTCTACATTTGCATAGTAAGACTAGTGGCGCATCTCTTAATAATTTCTTTCTATTGTCTTGCGAGTTTGTATACAAAATTTTGAAACACCCTGTATAGGTAGTAGAGATGGATCGAAAATTAATTAACAGTTACTTTGTCAACGTTATTGAAAAATCACTGTCACCTTATGACTAGTGACAAAAAGTTACAGTTCCAAATTTACTGATAAGGATGACTCCATAAGCCGTGTCCCAGCAATGCTTGGGACCCAAAGTCACTGTTACGTCATAGTTTCGATAACCATGTCATCATATCTAAACAATTTGTATCCTTCTCTGTTGAAACATAAGAGAGGTCGCTCGTGATGTGAGCTTTCTTTCGGTCTCCACTTTTCCCAAACTTAAGATATTTTTTTTTACGCTTTCCAACCGTAGGTTGAAGAAACGTATATGCTCCAGCTTTGTCCGTCCGTCTGTCCGCACAATAACTCACGTGCAAATGGTTTGATTTTGACGAAATTTTAGTATGTGGTAGGGGATCACCTGGGGACGAACCCTATTGAAAATGAACGAAACAGGATCAAAGGTCAGGGCATAGGAGCGGGATCCATTCCATTGCTCTTATGCGTCATAACTTGCGTAAAAATGGTTCGATTTCGATGGAATATTAGTATGTGGTACGGAACCGCCTGGGGACGATCTCTGTTGAAAATAAATGAAATGGGGTCAAAGGTCAGGACATAGGAGTGGGATCCATTCCATTGCCTGTATGCGGCATAACGTGGGTACAAATGGTTCGATTTCAATGAAATTTGAGTATGTGGTAAGGAACCACCTGGGAACGAACCGTGTTAAAAATGGGCGGAATGGGGTCAAAGGTCTGGACATAAAAGCGGAATCCATTTCATTGCTTTTATGCGTCATAACATGCGTAAATATGGTTCGATTTCGATGAAATTTTAGTATGTGGTAGGGAACCACTAGGCACAAACCCTATTGAAAATTGGCGAAATGGGGTCAAAGGTCAGGCAGGGCATAAGAGCGGGATTTATTCCTTTGCCCTTATGCGTCATAACTTGCGTAAAATGGTTCGATTTCGATGAAATTTTAGTATGTGGTAGGGAACCACCTGGGCACGAACCCTATTGGAAATGGGGTCAAAGGTCCGGCAGGACATAAGAGCGGGATTTGTTCCGTTGCCCTTATGCGTCATTACTTGCGTAAAAATGGTTCGATTTTGATGAAATTTTAGTATTTGGTAAGGAACCACCTGGGAACGAACCCTATTGAAAATGGGAGAAATGGGGTCAAAGGTCAGTTCATAAAAGTGGGATCCATTCCATTGCCCTTGTGCATCATAACTTGCCTAAAAATGTTTCGATTGCGACAAAACGTTATCATGTTGTTCCGGAGGTATAGTGAACCGGTTCTGTTGAATATCAACGAAATGGGGTCAAAGGTCATTGCACAAAAGCAAGATTTATTCCACAGCCATTATTCTCATAACTTCCGTAAAACTGTTTCTATTGCGGCAAAACTTTAGTATGTTATTCTTCAGGTATACTGAACAGGTTCTGTTGAATATCATCGAAATGGGGTCAAAAGTCAGGACACAGGAACGAGATTTATTCCACAGCCATTCTCCTCATAACTTAAGTAATAATTTCTGGTATGTTGGAAAGCGTACCATAATCAATACATTGCATGATTTTACTAACTTGTTTATTTTGGCGTTCGAATTCAAAGTGAGCCGATTGTAACAGTAATTTTCTCATTGTTACAAGAGAGGCGGTATCTCGCCTTTCCGTTACTGCTCCTTCAAACCTGTTACTGTTACAAGTAAGATGACGATTGGACGTTCCGTCTTCTTTACAGCTCTTCCACCGCTGTCGTTAACGATGATTTTGTCACCGTTTAAAGCCACTGTTACTGACGCGGAACTATCACTACAACAGGAAATTCCTCTTAAGCACACCTATAATAGGTAGCTGCATTCGTGTATATGTAATTACGAAAAACGATTTCAAGATGATATTGAAAATTTAACTGAACAGACAACATTTGAATAAATGTCATAAATTGAAACTTGAATATCAACTAGGAAAACATTTTTACGTAATATCTTGTGCACTGCTCTCAAACTCCAGCGTGCCCAAGTAGTTTGAAGCATCGATTCCAATCAGCCGTCTTGCATGAGACATGGATTGAGTGTTTGTAAGAAGGCGCTGGCTGTTTCCATTTCCTGAAATAATGTCCCTGAATTAGGCACGGGAGATTCCTTATAGCACTAAGATTTGCTCATGGTATTTGCTGAACGCCGAAACAAAATATAACTGATATCAGTAACATTTTTTAATCCTGTTTGTTATATAATCGAGATATTACATCCGGAAGAAGAGAAGGAAGCCTCTCTGGAAAGATATTTATTTTGCTGAGGCTGGCTGCTGTCAGAGACTCAGAATTTTTTCTTCGTTCTTTCTTGAGTATCAAAAAAAGTGTCTCCGCTGTTGTCTCCCTGAAAATGAATTCTACCTTTGTGAACGTTTGTGAATTTATTTTTACTTTTTAATAGACGCTCCGTTTTTTAAAGTCCACTGATTTGTTGCGCAAGAAAGTTTCCGCCAGTTGTGTGATATTTTGTTAAACATAAATTTTCTTAGAGGTTCTAAATCCTTAAGAGAAGTATATTGAAAAGAAATGCAGGTTTATCATGATTAAGAATTGTATGTTTTTGCTATAACACATATACACAGTCGTATCAGAATAATATGACCACCCCCGGAATCCCAGTGTACCCTCACGTGACAACATTGACCACACAGAGCTATAAGCTGCCGGCGAGAACAGATTTTCCATAGTGCATTACGTACGCACTATGGGTAGTGATTTGACGGACGTTCAGAAAGGAATGATCATCGGCTATTGCCTCAAGAGGGAAAGCATCTCGGAAACAGCAGACTTCGTGGGCTGTGCTCGGGACGCTGTAGTAAGAATGTACCAAGAATGGACCGCTGATACACCGAGTACCTCCCGACGCCATAACTGTGGAGCCCCAAACGCCATCGTTTCCAGAAGAGAACGTTACCTCAGTCGACTGGTAAAGGGCAATCGACGCGCAACTGTGCAGCAGTTGAGAACGGAAATGAACGCTAGGGCACCCAGGTACGTGTCCCGATAACAATAGAGTGAACCCTGTTATGCATGCGTCTCCAGAGTGGACGATGCGTCAAGGCGCCCGTGTTAGCTCATGTTTATCGGCAACGACGCCTGAAGTTCTCATGGGACTACCCTCATTGTACAGTGGTAGAACGGAAAAAGTTGCCTTCTCCGACGAGTCGAGGTTTCTACTCGTCAGAAGTGACGGGTGATGGCGGATACGTCGTTAGACATGAGAACTAGCACCCGGATACTCTTGTCGGTCAAGTACAGGTCGACGGTGGCAGTGTGCATGTCTAGGAGATGTTTTCCTCGAATGACCTGGGATCGCTGGTACCACTGGATGGGTCCCTGAATGCCAATGGCTACCTGTACATCCTAGCTGACCACATGCATCCCTACATGTTGGACGTTTTTCTGGTATGATCTGGTACAGCTAGTACCACTGAATGGGTCCCTGAACGCCAATGGCTACCTATCCATCCTCGCTGACCACATGCATGGTCATTTTCCTGGTATGATCTGGTACAGCTGCTACCACTGGATGGGTCCCTGAATGTCAATAGCTACCTATCCATCCTCGCTGACCACATGCATGGTCATTTTCCTGGTATGAACTGGGACAGCTGCTGCCACTGGATGGGTCCCTGAACGCCAATGGCTGCCTGTCCATCCTCGCTGACCACATGCATGGTCGTTTTCCTGGTATGATCTGGGACAGCTGGTACCACTGGATGGGTCCCTGAATGCCAATGGCTACGTGTCCATCCTCACTGACCACATGCATCCATTCATGTTGGATGTTTCCCTGGTATGATCTGGGACAGCTGGTACCACTGGATGGGTCCATCCTCGCTGACCACATGCATGGTCGTTTTCCTGGTTTGATCTGGGACAGCTGGTACCACTGGATGGGTCCCTGAATGCCAATGGCTACCTATCCATCCTCGCTGACCACATACATGTTCGTTATCCTAGTATGATCTGGGACAGCTGGTACCACTGGATGGGTCCCTGAACGCCAATGGCTACCTGTCCATCCTCGCTCACCACATGCATTGTCGTTTTCCTGGTTTGATCTGGGACCGCTGGTACCACTGGATGGGTCCCTGAATGCCAATGGCTACCTGTCCGTCGTCCTCACTGACCACATGCATCCCTTCATGTTGGACGTTTCTCTGGTATAATCTGGGACAGCTGGTACCACTGGATGGGTCCCTGAACACCAATGGCTACCTGTTCATCCTCGCTGACCACATGCATCCCTTCATGTTGAACGTTTTCCTGGTATAACCTGGGATAGCTGGTACCACTGTTTGAGTCCCTGAACGGCAATGACTACCTGTCCATCCTCGCTGACCACATGTATTCCTTCATGTTAGACGTTTTCCCTGTTGGTGGTGCCCAACATGAAGATCTACCAACAGGACAATGCGCCCTGCCTGATCACTAAAGGGGGTGCGTGACCTGCTCCACGAACACGACAGCGATGTTTCCCTTCTCCCTTGTGGGACTGTTTGGATCGACAGGTTCGACGTGGCGACCCACAACCACGTCATCTTCGGAACCTCCGTGCTCTGCTGCAGTCCAAATGGGCACGTGTGCCTCGGGCAACCTTCCAGGGCCGCATTGCATCCATGCCACGCCGTCTCGCTGCTGTCATACGTGCCAAAGGTAGCTATTCCTATTATTAGGTAGGTGGTAATATTATTCTGATACCACCATGTATATTATATTTCCATATCCACTTCGTTCAGCTGGCCGCCAAATCCGAACTTCAGGACAGCCCACTGCATTTTCGACAACATGAACTTCAACATTGGTTTTTGGCGAAATTCCAAAAATCAGAAAATTAGAATGCGTAATCAGATCCCTTTCTTTAAAATTCAGCTTTTATTTTCTGAATAATTAAACATAGGGAAGTAAAGCACGTTAAAAGAGGGCAAGACATAAATCACTAATTGCTTGGATTGTTTTAGTTCAAAATCATGAACATGTAACGACTGCAAGTTAATTTTCAGGAAATGCTGTTATTCATGCCCTGCAGAAGATCGCGTCTAGAAACTGGATTTCGTTGTAGAGAACGTCGCTTAGGCGTCAGGTCTTTCCTCTGAAAAATACAGTACCTAAGAGCTTTTTTTATTTAAAAAAAATGTATTATCAAGTAAAGATTATTTTCCACTAGAAAAAACCGGTGTTAAAAGGAAAACAGCTTCCGCTGAAAAGAAAAACATATTTCAAAGGAAAGTTTTTCTGTCTCCAGATAAGGCATTTTATAATGTTCTTACTTAAATATGGCCAACTATGTGTGAAATATCCGTTTACTTATAACATTATATTACGTGAATAATAATAACTTTGACTGAAACGTTCCATAGCGTTTACGTGATATTCCGGATAGCTAGACATAGTCATTTATTAATTAAGCACTGATCCATCCAGGTAAGTAATAAGGCAATATTTACTGTAACTTTAACGTCTTGATTGCCATCCGAAGCTTTTTACTTAAAAAAAATGCTTTTACTTTGAAAAAAATTACTGTAACTTTAACGTCTTTATTGCCATCCGAAGCTTTTTACTTTACCTAGAAGCTTTTTTTACTTTAAAAAAATGTATTATCAAGTAAGGATTATTTTCCACTAGAACAAAACGGTGTTAAGAGGAAAACAGCTTCCGCTGAAAAAAAAACAACATATTTTAAAGGAAAGTTTTTTGGCCTCCGTATAAGGTATTTTATAATGTTCTTACTTAATTATGGGTAAATATGTGTGGAATATCCGTTTACTTAAAACATTATATTACGTGAATAAGAATAACTTTGACTGAAACGTTCCATAGCGTTTTACTTACTGCAACTTTAACGTCTTTATTGCCATCCGAAACTGGTCACTTTAAGTATTAGCACAAGTCTCTCGTTGCGTGAAACACACTTCAAGTGTAGCAAACTTGGTACGGAGCCGTCAATAAAGTACATAAGGGATTTTTTACTGCTTTTGTACTCCTCTCTCCCCATGTCACATTTTGTCCAATCGGTGATTCCCCCCCCCTCACTAAAAAGTACGTCCCAATTCCTGCAACTCTCTATATTTTTGACGACTGCTTTTAGAAGTTTTTTCCATTTTGTTTTTTTTTGTTGGGGGTTTAACGACCACCGTGAGCAACTCAGTGGGCTATAAGCAGTCGCCCATCCCTAATTTAGGGCCACTGGTTCCAGGGAAGGGGGAGAGCCAGTGCCGTAAGACAAACACAACAACCATGCCTTACGGGATTCGAACCCGGACCCATCTCTGACGCTTAGACCACTACGCCACCTGGGCGGCACCGCTTTTAGAAGTTCGTTGAGAAACAGAAAGAAAATATGTAATTATTTAAAGGAATCTTCTATATGTTTACATGTTTGCTTCAGAAAATATTTATTATTTAGGCATTAATTTATTCCGAAATACTACTCGGACTTCATCATTCTGAAAGAAAGATCTATACGAATGAACGGACGCATTTAAGGTTGCAACCCCTTCCGATTATACTATCTGCAAAACATGATAGATTTGGTAATACAAATACGAGAACTTAACATTAATATTCTGATTTAGCTAAATATAATTGGAAATCTGAAATATTTCATACTTTTTTTAACTGTTAAAAGAAGAAAAAAGAGAAAACAAAACGAAGAAATACCATCGACTATATTTTTGCCGCTGGACGTCGGAATTACTAAACCTCACCCCTCCCTCATGTCACATTTGGTCCGGTTGTCAGGAACCTCCCTCGCACTGTAATCTCGGACGTACTTTATGGACGGCCCCTAAGAGGTATAAGGTTTCATCTAGAAGCAACATTCAGGCCTTTAAAATGAAAGACTCAAAACATCTAACTATTGACTCAAAACATTCAACGTGAAACAGCGGAATATCTCCGACAAGGTGCAACACTTTGACAAAAATCAACTAGAGAACGTCTAACTAAAGCCAGCAAGTACGCCTCCGTAAGCAAGGGAACACACATTGTAATTATTTTTCTTATCTCTGTTGGACTCGCGTGTCATTCCTCAATTCAGATTGCTACAAGACATTCATTCGAGAGAGAAAGGTAGCGATAAATTAGAAACCGCTTAAAGGGACACGAACCATGTATAGATAAAGAACTAAAAGGGAAAGTTAAATTAGTGTATGTGACACAATTCACGAAACATTTGCTTCTTTATAAGTAACTGAATTTGAAAAACGGGCAGCCTATAAGTGACAAAATTTAGTGTTGACATTGTGTTACACATCTACGTCAGATTTGAAAAGTTCTAACTGTGACGTCACTTGCTTCCAAGCCTAGCATTTAGCAGCACAACTGCGGCTCTAACGAGAGTTGCTTCCGTGTGACTTTCCTGTAGGGGATTCTAGCTCAAATCTCGTACTTTCCTACTTCTAAGGGTTGTTGAAGACCTGGGGTCCGACACACTCTTCCTGAAATCCTCTACAAATGATCTGATCCGATCTGAGCTAACGAAGAGTTACCTTCCAGAAGCATATATGGCTTAAGCAGTTCTGTTTCAGAAGTGACTGGAGTGTATGAAGGCAAAAAGATCAGTATAAAAAAATTTATATAAATTAAGGTGGACGTCAAGTAATTTTGCTTCCTATACTTCCAATGGAAAAACGTTTGTACACATTTCCTTCACAATTAGTATGTTCCCAAGGATGAAAATTTTAACATCGATTAAAAGAACTTCATAATATAACTTGGAATACTTAATATTTTCTAAAACATAACCATAATTATATTAAAAATCAATAACTTTTCCTTTGGTGGTGTTGAAACCAGAAAAAAGATGGCGCGACCTGTACTTTGATGACATCAGTAGACAAGAAAATGTTGGATTGCATAATTATGGTTATGTTTTAGAAAATATTAAGTACTCCAAGTTATAAAATGAAGCTATTTTAATCGATGTTCAAATTTTCATCCTTGGGAACGCATTAATTGTGAAGAAAATGTGTACAGAAGTTTTTCCATTGGAAGTATAGGAAGCAAAATTGCTTGGCGTCCACCTTAAGATTTTAATTTTGCCTCGAGAGTTAACATTATGGAAACCGTTTTTGTATGTTATGTACTCAACTTCATCAAATCGTTCTACTGTGGAATTATTGATGTTGTTTTTTACAACTTCTTTCACCATTATGTGTGAAGATCGAAACGTCCATTCGTTTCTTTTTGTCTATGTGAGTGAATGTTATAAGCATCAGGTAGTTTGTACAAACTATTACAAGATTTACAGGATTTGTTATTAGAAGTGTAAATAAGCTTTAAAACGCTTCTTGTGTGACGTATACCGCTAATTTACATATCCAACAATAATCCGCGTTGTTGTCATGCCACCGTAACTGGTGCAGAGTAAGAAATGTGACGCAAAAGTTTGCCCAACATTCAAACGCACTTGCACATCGATAGGTGAAAGATGGCAAGCGGTACTGCATTTATTCGACATTGCATTCGTTACAAATTTCATCCAGGAAAAAGTGATGCAAAAGCATGTGTATCGATCTGTTCTGTTTTGGGGGAGAATATTGTATCAAAAAGCACGTGTGAGGTTTTGTTTACAAAGTTTAAAGTAGGTGATTTTGAAGTTAGCAATCGAGAACGTAGCGGAGCCCCGCAGAAGGTTGCCCATGAGGAACTGCAAGCATTGCTGGATGAAGATTCGTCTCAAACGCAAAAATTAACTAGCTGAACTAATTGGGGTAACTCAACGAACCACCATTTCCAATCGTTCACGCGCAATGGTAAAGATTCAGAAGGAAGGAAAATGGGTGCCACGTGACCTGAGCAAGAGGAACAAGGGTGAGCGTGTCATGAAGTGTTTGATTCTGTTGAATAAACAACACAGAAAGCCTTTCCCGTGGAAAATCGTTACGGGTGATAAAAAGTGGATATGGTACGACAATCACAAACGCATAGAAACACTGGGTAGATAGACACCGGTGAAACAACGACTTCGACACCGAAACACAATATTCAATCCAAGAAAGTTCTGCTGTGCATCATGTGTGATATGAAGTGTGTGCTCTATTATGAACTATTGGAACAGGGTCAAACTGTTGCTGCTAATCGCTACAAGCAACAATTGCTGCGATTGAAACAGGAAATCTTTGAAACGTCCATTCACACGCATGGGATTACGTCCCGTGAAATTACTGCATGACAACGATAGGCCGCATGTCGCCAAATTGGTCAAGGAAGCGTTATTGACTCTTGGCTGCGAAGTTTTGGAGCACTCGGCGTATAGTCCCAACATAGGCTTTTCAGACTATCATTTGTTCCGATCGATGCAACATGGTTTGTCTGCTGTATGGTTCCAGACATGTGACGAAGTGCAAAAATGGGTTGACGACTTCATCGCGTCACACGACGATGTATTCTTCATAGCTGGAATCCGTCCGACTGACGGCGGAAGGTGATAGATACTGACGGCGCTTGTTTTGATTCGTAAAGATATTGTTGTTTTCTCTTAAATTACATGTTGTGTTGTCTTAAAACGTTTTAAAACTTATTTGTACATCTAATATTATGTGACTGACTCTCGCCGTTGAGGAGCTAGTTCTTCTGAAAGAAAAAACAGAAAGGTCTGAAAATAAAAATTTCCGCTCGAAAGAAAGTTTCCTTTAGATAGCAAGAACGTCCTTTAAAGAAATCAATAAGTTTCTCCTAAAGAAGATCGCACGTAAATAAAGAATTCTTCAGTCTAAATGACTAAATTAATTAAGACTATTGCGAGTTCGTAGTGAATGTCACACACCTTTGCTCTCTCATTATATCCCTCATCTGGAAATAGAAAAGAAGAGTTTGAGGGCCAAGATATCCCCCAAGGAAGAACAGAACGGGAAAATACCGACACCAGTTCATTTGAAACAGTTCCAGTGAAACTCATGTTCAAACGGGAAAGGATGGAAAGGAAATGTAGTGATCCAAACCAGTGTGTCTTTTTGCTGGTTGCTTTTTGGTTTATTTGTTGTCATTTTTAGTTGCTTTTACCAAATTCGTAAGCAACGTTGGAGTTCTATTGCATTTATCTATTTAGTTAGTCTTCGCCTAATCCCTACTAACCATGTACTTGCTTTAATTTGTTTTTACTACTTTCTGTTTCGAAAGATTTTCTGTTGCTCTTTTTCTTTATCAGAAAGCTTCGAGGGAAAGAGATCTCTCGGTTTTTTAATTGTTCTGTCTTCGGAGAATTCATATGAAATAACTTGAATTTATTTTTTGTTAGGATGTTCATTCAGTTTTTCATAAAATTTGGTGTTCATTCCAGTATCTTTGAAAACCTGATATAAGATTATGCTTTTAAGCAAGTCTGTTCTTTATTCCTCTAGGAGGATTAGGTATTTTTTCTTAATAAGACTGAATTACAGCTTTTCGGAGTTTCAACGTATGTTCTTGGACAATATCGTCAGAATAAGCATAATCACATAAAAATTGGCAGAAAGGAAGTTTTGTAAAGAATAGATTTATATTTGATGCTCAGGGAGTTACTTTTACAGAAGAGAGGTTTTTGTGTTCTTCTAAGTAATTTAATTTTAACTACATTTTCAACATGCGACTTCCAGGTTAGCTTATTGTCAATTATTATTCCAGGATATTTGTTTGTGTGGCCCAAGTGATACTTTGATTAAAGATTTCTATGTCACTAATTTTTTTATGCTGTTTTGGCCAGCATCCCATGGCTTGAGACTTTTGGGATTAATTTTGATTCTACATTTGGTATAAGTTTGTAAATCTTTTGGATCTCTTCCGTATATTCTGCACTTTTGTTTCTATTTACATTTTTGTAATTATTACTGTGTCATCAGCGTAGAGTGCGAGATCAATATTTTACATTTATGGCATATCATAAAGATATACACTGAGTGGCCACTTTATTATGACCACACCCTCAGTACTTCGTTGGGCCACCTTTGGCCTTTAATACTGCGTCGATTCTTCGTGGCATGGATTCCACGAGATGTTGATAGGTGGTTTGTGGAATCTGAGATCATGCTTGATGAAAAGCACTTTCCAGGAGTGTGACATAGCAGGGTTGTGGATCCAGCTGTCTGATGGCTCGTTAAACTTCATCCCACAAATTCTAAATAGGGTGGGGATCTGGAGATTGTGGGGGCCACCTAAGCAAAGTAAACTCACCGGCATGTTCCTGAAACCAATCCTGTACAATACGAGCACTATGGCAGGACGCATTATGTTGTTGAAAGTAGCCATCACCATTGGGATAAACCATCCACATGACAGGATGCACTTGGTCCGCAACGATGTTTAGATACGATGTGGCAGTCAGACGTTGATCAAAACGAATTAAAGGGCCCAACGCATTCCAGGAAAACATTCCCTAAACCATAACGTTGCCTCCACCAGCTTGAAGGGTTGTAGCAATACATTTGGGGTCCACGCTTTCGTGTTGTTTCCGCCAAATTCTCACTCGGCCATCGGCATGGTGCAACTGAAAACATGGTTCATCGGACCACATAATTTGTTTCCAATTATTGACTGTCCAATCCTTCTGCTCCTGTGCGAACTAGAAACGTTTTCTCTTGTTAATTACAGACAGCAAAGATGTTCGAACAGGCTTTCGGCTGCCATATCCCATCCGATGCAGTGTACGGCGAACAGTGCATGCAGAAATCATTTGACGGTATCCTTGATTAAGATGGTCTGTAATTTGCTGCACTGTTGCCCTTCTGTTGTCTGTTACCAGTCTGGACACTCTCCGTTCTGACCGAGCAGTCACTAGTCGATGACGACCTCACGTTGCACGTAGATACCCAGTTTTTTGGCTGACAGTCCAGTCTTTAAACACTTTACCAACAGCTGCTCTGGAACATTTCACGAATGCGGTGGTTTTGGTGATACTCGCTCCATGGCTCCGAGCTCCTACAATCATCCCACGTTGAAAGTCCGTCAAATCGCATTTTTTACCCATCTCGTCACCCCAAAATCACCTCTACTACTGTCGCAAGCACTAATCTTTCCCTTTTAATACTAGCCTCGTCCTCTGGCGGCAACAGCGGGCAGCCATAGCTCATTTGCTTAAAACTGTCAGGTGATCATAATAAAGTGGCCACTCAGTGTATAAGGAAAAGTAAAGGTCCTGAACAAGATTCTAAGCAAGATTCTTAAAGAACTCCTGCTTTCATTTGATATTTGTTCGAAACTGATTCATTTACTTTTACTATGAAATGTCATTTTGTTAGGTAGCATTTAATTAATTGAAGAAACCATCCAGGACATTCCAATTTCATAAATTTACAGAGTAGGCCTGAGTGCCATACTTTATCAAAGACTTTAGCAATGCCTAAAAAGACTGCATAAGACTATTCCTTTTCAGTGGAACCTTCCAAAATGATTTCAACAACTCTAAGTAGCTGCTGAGCAGTTGAGCGCTTATCAAAAAATTCCAAGGCATTATATTACTATCCATTAAATATTCATAGAGTTGTGTATACATTATTTTTCCCATGTGCTTTTCTAAAGGTGATAACAAGGATATTAGTCTATAGCTTATAACGAAGTAAATTTCGCCGTCATTTTTGGTCTACGCCGGGATTCGAACCCGAGTACGCTTTTTCCGGAACAAGTTGCTCTACCAATTGAGCTACGCGGACATTGATTCTAATTGCTATCTGCCTTTATGTCGTGTGCGTCCTTCTGGCAAGTACGTCACATCTCCTGGTACGTTACATCATCTTCCCCTTACTTTTTTTTTTTTTTTTTTTTTTTTGAAGTGCTGGAGAAAGGATTCTCTTATTTTTCCTATCTCGCGGTGTGGAAATAACATCACACCAATGCGAGATTTTGAACGGTCGGGTCATCCGGATAGTTCGGGCGCCATTATAACGAATTGAATTTCTCCGTCATTTTTATCCGCGCCGGGGTTCGAACCCGGGTCCACTCATTCCGGAATAAGTTGCTCTACCAATTAAGCTACACGGACGTTTAATTCTGATTCCTATCTGCCTTTATGTTGTGTGCGTCCTTCGGGCAGGTACGTCACATCTCCTGGTACGTTACAAGCTATGTGGGAATTTTGGACCTTGTCTTGATTTTCTTAACGCTTTAACCACAGCTAATTTCCATACCTCTAGAAATTGTCCGAGCTTTAAGAATGTATTGGATATTTTTGTCAATAGCTCAATGTAAAAGTAATATAAAACTTATAAAATATTGTTATTAATTTTATTAACCCCAGGGTATTTTTTTTCGTTTTAGTTTTTTTATAAGTTTGCTTACTTTTGTTGCTGTTACCGCTTTGAGCTCAGGGATATTTTCTTTTATTATTTTTTGGAGCAAAAGATTACCCATTGGTACTCTTCGAGTGTGAACCAAATAAAATAATTCAGTATTTGGGTAAAATTGTTCTCTCAAGTTTAATGCAAAAGTTTTTGATTTATCAAAGTCAGAATATGCCATACTTTTAGTCTTTTTTACGCTTTCCAACCTTAGTTTGAAGAAGCGTATATGCTCCAGCTTTGTCCGTCCGTCTGTCCGTCCGTCCGTCCGTCCGTTCGCACGATAACTCACGTGAAAATGGTTCGATTTCGACGAAATTTTAGTATGTAGTAGGGGACCACCTGGGGACGAACCCTATTGAAAATGGGCGAAGCAGGGTCAAAGGTCATGACATAGGAGCGGGATCCATTCCATTGCTCTTATGGCTCATAACTTGCGTAAAAATTGTTCGATTTCAATGAAATTTTAATATAAAGTAGGGAACCACCTGGGGACGATACCTATTGAAAATGGGTGAAATTGGGTCAAAAGTCAGGACATAAAAGCGGGATCCATTCCATTGCCTTTATGCGTCATAACATGCGTAAATATGGTTCGATTTCGATGAAATTTTAGTATGTGGTAGGAAACCACCTGGGCACGAACGCTATTGAAAATGGGAGAAATTGGGTCAAAGGTCAGGTAGGGCATAAGACCGGGATATATTCATTCCATTGCCCTTATGCGTCATAACTTGCGTAAAAATGGTTCGATTTCGATCAAATTTTAGTATGTGGTAAGGAACCACCTGGGGACGAACCCTATTGAAAATAGGCGAAATGGGATCAAAGATCAAGACGCAGGAGCGAGATTTATTCCACAGCGATTATCCACATAACTTGAGTAATAATTTCTGGTATGTTGGAAAGCGTATCATAATCAGTGCATTGCATGATTTTACTAACTTGTTTTTAATTCGTTCACTTTTTTTGTGATGTGTTAGCAAGTTTCCATACAGCATGAAAACCTTCTGTATGAACTTGACTAAGAATTTTTTCCAGGAACTTGACTAAGACTTATTCTCAGACATTTTGAGTGTTATGGTGCATCTACCTTTTAAATGGAAGAATTATTCACGAAATTCAGTGTTTTCAAAATTCAAAATTTAGTTTTTTTGCCATCTTTTCTAAAATTTCCTTCTTTTCTAAAACTAATGTTTTGACTTCTTTGGTAATTTTATATGGTCTTAAATTTTCCCTTTTATTTTTAGGAACACTTTCATGACATCAGTGATAATTTCTACGACAATTTCTGCGGTGTTATTAAGTTCTGAAACAGCAGTAATTTAATTTTGGTTCGGAAGTTGTATTTCTGCAAATTCTTTTTTGTTTGAATGAATTAATATCTAAATTGTTTGGTAGGTGTAAAGAAACTGTATCAGTAAGATTAAGTAAGCTCCATTAAAATTGGCTTTTGATCGGAGTTAAACACTGACTCAGTGTATAATTCATAATAGTTGTTTAATTGCTTCATTATAGCAAAATCAATAAATGAGGGTTTAAGTTTAATGTTGCTGGTCTGATGCGTGCGTTCCAGAGACCCATCTGCTGTTAAATCCTCATTTAGAATATAATCCATTAATTTACATCCAATTAAGTCATTTCTATTATATCCCCAATTAGTATGCTTAGCGTTAAAGTCCCCCCATAACGATGGTGGTAATATCATCTATGAATAATTTATTGAAATCCTCAGGATAAAATTACTGTTCTGGTCCATTATAAATATAGAAATTAATTTAGTCTGGATATTTCACATTGTAAAATAATTGTACGTGCTTCGATGTTAGTAAGATTTTCAGTCTTTCTTTCTTCAGGTTGTATTGTGTATTTGATGCCTTTTTTGAGAAACAAAACAGAGTGCAAATGTGCAGTGGGGAAACGGTACTTACAAGAACCTCTTTCAATGAAAAACGAGAGATGTAAATTGGAATTGCAACATATAGTCTCACTCCTGCAACGCCAATTTCTCTTTTAAACTGTGCACACAAAACAATTATATTTTAAAAAACAGATTTTGAACCACCAGCAGAAAACTTTCCAACCACAAAAGTGGAAATGCTTTGGAAGTTTCGGAGTACTAACTGTAATAATTAAATACTCAATCTTCTAAAGGTAACTTGTAAAAAATCAGAAGAACCTTAGTGAGAAAAACACATATCGTCCATCTCACATCAGAAGAAAAAGGGTAATCAGAAAACTCAGAAGCATGCTCGTGATACTTATTGGGCTTACAGCATGCCATAGTTGCTTACTTCCGGATTCTGGCGTATTAGTAAAAGAGAAAACCGAAACTAAGGCAGTCTAGCCAAAGCATTTTACATAAAAAAAGGTAAATTGTTAAAAAAATGAATGAAATATTTATATTTTGTCTGAAGGCATCAAATTTGCTGTTTCACACCTGCTGCTTTTCTCCTAGACCCCAGGGATCACCTGACTGTCACGAGCTGCAGGCACAATTCTCTTCGTTGTGTCTCTTTAGAAATACATTGGTGTCCAGATGACTCTCCAAGTAACCTTTAGAGGAATAAACCAACAAACAGAGACAGGAAGTGCAGATATGGAGGTTGAGAGGAAAGTGTTCGTCCTCTTCAAAAAATAAACAAGTAACTGGTGCACGACACACATCTATACTTCTGTAATATGTCTACTGAGTAAATTAAGCTTAAACTGCTTTTGTTATAATCTCCCTTTTTTATTTATGTTGATAATATTCTGACTTTGAACTTGTTTGGCGAATTTGAAATCTTATGCAGATATGGAATCTTAAGAATTCTGTAACATATAGCACAATAGCCAGAACTAAAAAATAGCAAACATATAAAGGGTGAATTATTCCCGCTTTACAAGTCAACCATCGTTTTAAATGTGATTGGTGTTTCATTTGATTTGGCGTAAAATGGATCGCGAAAATAGAGCAGTTAAGCTTTCTATGTGTTTATGCTCATATCGGTCCTTTAATCAGGTGTATTGCAACAGAAAAAGTGTGGAATATTGTGCTAGTAGCTGTATAAACCTGATGAAAAGAAAATTTTCTTCATTGAATATTTAGTAATACAGTTTTATTTCCAAATACCGACATGCGTAAGATGATTAAAAAGTAACGTACTATGACTTTTAGAGCCAGATTATGTAAATTGGTGTCTCCAAAAGTCATTACATTCTCCTGGCTAGATGGATGTGGTTCCGTACAGGAGTTTGAATGAAAATACAACGTTCTGGAGAATTTATCCCTGATAAAATAACAATGCTTCTAGAAACATTGTCTTACTCAGAAGAGCGCATGGTGATTAGGTTTCTCTGGACTCGGAAAACGCCGGCTGCAGAAATCTATCGTCAAGTGGTAGAAGTCTATTGCCCTCAAATCATGAGCGTTAGGAACTTGTCATGGTGGTGTTCAAAATTTGCAATACACTGACGGATGTGAAACGCAATGGCAAGTTTGCTGCATTAACAGAAGACAGCAATATGGCGTGTGTGGAGCTGTAAACACTATAATAGCATGTTCCCAAACGCTCATGATTTCAGGAAGATACACTTCTTGCAGTTGGCAATTGATCTCCGCTACGGGGGTTTTCGTTGCTCAGAGAAGCCTCACGGCGTTTACCTCCGGGTGAGACCATGTTTCCAGGCCGATTGTCGTTTTCTTTTGAATCTGTTCTTCCCATTCAACTCCTGTGAGAAACAACGCCCTCTAGACAGAAGGTAATGAAGTTGAGAAACACCGATTTGCGTATCCCTAACCTGCCGCCAAAGGTAAGAGAAAATAACTCATTCATCCTCAGTCATATCTCTACTCCCCAAGTGGGAAGAATGCGCATGTTAAATTTCGCAATATTTGTATTATATTGAACTTAGCAGAAGGTAGCTGCAATTGCAAGAATTTTTACAGCATCACAATTAGAAAGGGACATAACATTGAACTAAAAGTCTAAATATAGATCACCGATCGGAAATATTTTACAAGGAAAAAGTTCCGAAAAATTTATGAAATATATTCTCGTAACTACGGCTATCTGAAGCAAAAAGAATTTTATGAAAGTAATACGCAGAGATATGAGCCTTCGTCATATAGAGACAAATCTGTGTATAGTACATATCGCAAATAATTGCACAAAACGTTTTACACATAGATTCAGGAACAGAATGCGAAAAGAATTTTCTTCAGACCGACTTTTAAGAGATAATATTGTATTAGGGGTATGCAAAAGTTTCCCCTTGTTTAAAGGAGAAATGAGACAGGAACAATCAGGAAACCAGTAGACATTTATTCAACGAAATATTGGCTGTTAGCATCAATGAGCTTTTGTCATTTTTCAGGAAACAAATGAATGCCCCTGTAATAGAAGGACTCTATTTTTGACCTGAAGAATGCAGTAACGAAATTTTCCACCTCTGGAACTGTGATGAACCGCTGTTGGGTTAGGGCATGTTGCATAGAGCTAAACAGATGAAAGTCTGAGGATGCAATGTCCGGGGAGTAAGCCGGGTGCTATAAAACCTTCCAATGTAACTGTTCAAGAATTGATTTCGTGGTGGCACCGACATGTGGTCTGGTGATATCGTGTAGCAGGATGACTGTGTGGCGTCTTTTGCTTGTCCATGGGCTTTTTTGTTCGATTGTGGCGTTCAGTTTCAACTGATCGTTATATCATTGGGCAGTGATTGTTTCGCCCGGTTTCTACAGTTCGAAGTACAGCACTCCATGCATATCCCACCACCACCACACACACACGCACCAGCATCTTTTTCCCGTGGATATCCTGTTTTGCAGTTTATGCTGATGGCTAGCCTGGGTCGACCTAAGATCGCTTGCGTACGGGGTTGTCGCAAAAGACCCATTTTTCATACCCGGTACAACCTTCCACAAGAAATTTTCCCCTTACAACCTCTTCAGCAACGACATGCAGATGCCCAGTCGTTGGCCAATATTATTCTCCTTTAAAATATGCGTAACTATCCCCCAAGGCCTGTAGGCGCCGTAATACCGTCGATTGAGCCACTTTCAAACGTTTCGCCAGTTGCGTGGTCGATTGTGTAGTCTTCTCTTGCAACAGCGATTCCAGCTCCTCGTCTGCGAGTTCCTGCGGTCTACCTGCACGTGGCTTCTCTTCCTAGCTTAGATCACCTTTCTTAAACTCGGCAAACCATGCTCGACACATCCGCTTACCCATAACCGTTTCGTCATACGCCTGACATATTGAACCGTATACTTCACTCGCACGTTTTCCTAAATTAAACATGAATAACAAACAATGGCGCAAATGAACTTTATCGACTGCCATGCTTGGCTTCATGCACGAACTGACAGCACTGGTCGCCGGTCGATTAGACAGCGCCCGCTAGCGGGGGCGGCGGAAACTTTTGCATACCCCTTATACAAAACATAGAAATACTTTGACGCCACCTAGCGGAAGAACTTTGCATGACAGAAATTCGAATGCGCATGCAATGTTATCATTGTTTGATTGTTTTTTTTTCTCATGTGGCGGTTTAACGACCATGGTTAGCAACTCAGTTGGCTATAAGCAGTCTCCCGTCACTAATTTAGGTCTACTGATTCCAAGGAAGGTTGAGAGCCAGTGCCATAAGACAAACACAACATTCATATCTCACCGGGATTCGAACCCGGACCCATCTCAGACGAATGGTCGAAGACAGTGCTTAGACCACTGCGCTACTAGGGCGGCATCCTTGTTGTTTGCGCTATTTAACAGAAAAAGAATCCATGTCGACTTTTGGATGCGTAATTTATAATTTCTGCATACCACCGAACAGACGGACGGACGGATAAAGGGGCATAGTAAAGGTGTACGTTTTTTACAAGATGTGCTTCACGTGTAAATATTTCTTAAAATCTAAAATCTGAAAATTCAATAGGTAACTGATCTTAAATCCAGTTGTCTCCTTTGTTTATGCGCAGTTCAAAAACATTTATTTGGGGAACTTTTCTCAGGAAACTCATAAAAAAATTAAATCTGCAGTTCGCTGGACTTGACTGAAAATGTTTATTTTATTTCAAAGCGCTCTTTCCAGAGGCGCTGGATGCGTAATTTATGTCTGCATGCAAGCGAACAGACGGACGGACGGAGGGACGGATAGAGGCAAAGTAAATATTTTATTTTAAAGCGCTCTTTCCAGAGGCGCTGGATGCTCAATTTATAATGTCTGCATACCAGCGAACAGACGGACGAACGGATAGAGGGACAAAGTAAATGTGCAAAAGCATGTACGTTTTTTACAAGATGTGCTTCACACGTAAATACTTCTTAAAATCTGAAAATCCAATAAGTAACTTATCTTAAATCCAAATGTCTCCTTTGTCTCTGCTCAGTTCAAAAACATTTATTTGGAGAAATTTTCTCACAAAACTCATATAAAAATTAAATGTGCAGTTCGCTGGACTTGACTGAAACTGTTTATTTTATTTCAAAGCGCTCTTTCCAGAGCCGTAACTAGGGCAGGGGCCAGCGGGACCGTTGCCCCAGGCGCAGCCCAAAAGGGGGCACAAAAACTACTATGAACAATCTGATTAAAATTACAGTATATTAAAAGTACAGTATTTTTGCACCACATTTTGTCATTTGCCTGTGTATAGTATTTTTCTTATACTGTTTCGCTAATTTCGGAACCCTTGGCAGCTTAAAATGTGCATTTCTTCTCCCAAATGTTCAGGGGATGTTTGTTGTTCGCATTCAGAAATGAAGCAGCATGTTGCAAGGCGAGCAGGGGCGTACTGATAGCTCCCGCAAAACCTAGCATTGCGAAGGAGGGGTAGCTCACGGCTAAGAGGGCCTCTAGCTAGATTCATCAAAACAGATTTTACAACATTTTTTGCAGAAACGTAATTTGGAATTTATTAAAGAAATAGGCAGGAGTTTTTGACTGCAGCTTTGAATGAAATATTTAAAAAAAAGACAGTTTTTGGTAATGTTTTGTTTCATTATATAAGTCAATTATTTAGAAATGATTTTCGCGGTTTTAGTTTATGAATACTGGCTGGCGGGAAAGCAGCTAGCTGTTTCAGAGGGCTTGAAGCTCCTTTTCGTAGCAATTGTAATGGTTTCTACACATGAATATAAATACAGTGTAACTTCTCTAATTCGAACATTTTTAATTCGAATATTTGGTTAATTCCAATTTTTCATTTGGTCCCCTAAATTTTCTATATAAATAATGTTCAAAAAACCTCCTTAATTCGAACTTTTTTTTTAATTCGAAGAAACCCCCATTTTCGTATTCTCGTATTTTCAGCAATTACCTTTTAAAATGGGTACGTACTGTTCTAGATGAAGCAACAAGTTAAACCTGGAACTATTGCCAACTGCTTCGGAAAAGCAGGCTTCCAGCACCTCGATGATGAGTCTCAACTACATCAAGGTAATGTTGGCGAGTAGATCATACCCACTGTGGGGTATTGGGAAGACGTAGGCCGTGATGTACCGTATGAGGCTTTTGTGAGAGTTGGTGCCAATTTAGCTGTTTGTGGTGAGCTCACAGATGATGAGATCTTGGCTGATGTTATGAGTAAGAAGACCTGCTGTGTATCTTCAGATGAAGAACGGGAACCGCCAGAATTTCCTGAAGAGCGCCTTCCAAATTCAGTAGAGGCCTTGGTTCACCTCCTACAGTTAAGAAAGTTTGTTGAGGGACAGCAGAATGTAAGTCACTCTCTATTTCATTCACTCGATAAACTTGAAGAATTTACACTTACCCATAACATAAATTCTAAAAAGCAGGCCAAATTTTCACGGGTTTTTTTACAAAAAATATGTAAATTTACCGTTCTGTATTTTTTTGTATGTAATGAATAAATATGTTGTTTTTTTACAGTACTTGAATGTGCCCATGTTCAAACTTGCCTAATTCGAATTTGTCGATAATTGTAATTATTTTTGTGGTCCCTTCAGCTTCGAATTATCCAAGTTACACTGTATTATACTAGAGAACATGATAGAAATCTCAGTTTAATGAATGAAATGCTTATACCAATGCCGGTAAAGTATTATGTATTACAATTGTTTACACATGGCTAAGCATCCTTCATAATACAGGTGTTCTTTGCAAGTATGAAGAAAGACTTCTCTTATTTTTTTATAATACTATACTGTGCAAATTAATTGGGACAAAGTAAAAAATCACTCTTTTTTCCCCAAAACTATACCTTTATATCATTCTATGCCTTGATATACACTGATAAATACCTGTATTAGAATGTCCTCCTTTAGCAGAAATGACCACTTGAATTCGTTTTGGCATTAACTCCACTAATTGAGTGCACATATTTTTGACTTCATAATCGTGGAACCACACTTTTATAGCATTCGTTATCATGCGTTCTTTGGTTGTACAGTCCAGTTTACTTAAACGTCTCTTCAAAATATTCCACAAGTTTTCTATGGGATTTAAGTATGGTGAATTTCGAGGTCAATCAAGCAAATGAATTTGCTTTATTGGCATGCAATTCGAAATTGGCCAATTTCGAATTGTGACATGGGGCGAAGTCATGTTGAAATGTCCCGTCAATAGTTTGCAAGAATGGAACGTGTAATATTTCAACGTACTTGGCTGAATTCATCATACCTTGAACAGGAACTAAGCTTCCAGTGCCATTTGATGTTAAAAAACTCCAAAACATCTGTTTCAGAGGGTGTTTTACAGTTTGTTTGACATGCTCATGTCTTAAGGGTTCACAGTTGCTTCGTCTAACGACATTTGATTGGTAACCCTGCACAAATAAATGAGTTTCATCACTGAAAATTACCTTTTTCCAGTCGTCAGCAGTCCATGATTTATATTTCTTCGCCCATGCTAAACGTTTTATCTTCATTTTTGCATTCAAATATTGTTTTTTCGTTGGTCTTCTTGCCTTCCGGACAACTTCCAGAAGCCTACGGCGTACGGTTGAACCACTAACATCACAACCACTAGCCAATAAATCTCTTTGAAGGTCGGTGCTTGTTTTTTTTTTTTTTTTTTTTTTTTTGGATTAATTTTACTATTTCTGATAAGATATTTATCGATTCGTGGAGTTGTTTTTCGTTTTCTTCCACATTTACCTCTCCTTTTTGGAAACGATGATCCAGATGCATTGTATCGCGTAAGCAGTCTTGATACACTTGATTTACCTACACCAACTGCAGAAGCGATATCTCTCACTGCAATAGAAGTGTGATCCTTCAGAGAAATTATTTTTGCACGCTTCTTTGGGGAAATATCCATTTTTCAATACACGAAAGCAACACGTACTCACAGAGAGCAAAAACGAACATCCACCTGTCACACACTAAAGCTCATAACTGAAGCTGAAGTGCCTATTTCCTGTTTAAAACCTGTCAAACCACATTCTTACTATCAAGTTATAACAGTCACACCACCTCACAGCTGATAAAACCGGTTTACGTGGGTTTCCGACATCAACTGGCGATCACATTACAATTCTGAGAATAAAATAGCTTGTCCCAATTAATTTGCACGATATCATCATCATCATCATCATTGTCAACCATTATCAATCCACTGCTGGACGAAGGTCTCCCCAAGTTTCCTCCACAACGATCTGTCTTGTGCCAGTCTCCTCCATGTCACCCCTGCATACTTTCGAATTTCATCCACCCATCTCCCATGTGGTCTTCTTCTGGGTCTTTTCCTGTCCCTTGGAATCCAATCTAAAATTTCGGCTGTCCATCGATGATCTGTCCTTCTGGCAGTATGTCCAGCCCATTGCCATTTCAGGGATTTAACTCTGATCATGATGTCTTCCACTCTTGTCATTTTTCGGATCCACGAGTTCCTCTTCTTATCTCTCCTGGTTACACCAAGTATTCACCTCTCCATGCTTCTTTGAGTTGTCTGCAGCCTTTGTATGTCTCTTTTAGTTAAGGTTCACGTCTCTGCACCATATGTAAGCACTGGAAGGATGCATTGATCAAACACTTTTCTTTTAAGACATAATGGCATATTGCTCTTGAAAATTATGCTGTTTCTTCCAAAAGCTCTCCAGGCAAGTTTTGTACGCCGATTAATTTCTTCATCAATGTGACCCTCACTTGATATCTGCTGTCCAAGATAAACGTACGTGTCTGTTATCTCCAGCTTTTCTCCATCAATCGATAAATCTTCATTTCTTGTAAAAGCATTGAACATCACTTTTGTCTTCTGAAAGTTCATTTTTAATCCCACTTCTTTACTCTTGTCAGCAAGTTCCTGGATCATACTCTGCAGCTCTGATGGGCTAGTTGCAAAAATGACTACGTCATCAGCAAAACGAAGGTGGGTTAGATAATCTCCATTAATCTTTATCCCCTTGTTTTCCCAGCTCAGTGACTGAAAAACACCCTCCAATGTGGCATTAAAGAGCTTCGGAGATATGGTGTCACCTTGTCTCACTCCCTTTCCAATTTTTATGTGTGTTGTATTTTCAAACAGCCTAATCTTTGCACTTGCATTTTCATAGATGTTATTAATAATATTAATGTATGCATCTTCAATACCGCAGGTTTTCAGAGCCATTGTAACTGCTGATGGTTTCACCGAATCAAAGGCTTTTTCATAATCGATAAAAGCCATGCACAATGGAAGTTCATATTCCCTCGCTCTTTCAATTAGTTCTCTCAGCACATGGATATGATCTATTGTGCTGTAGCCACTCCTGAATCCAGCTTGTTCTCTCGGTTGAGCCATGTCCAGTGTTACCTTCAAGCGGTGTGAAAGAACTTTAGTGAAGATTTTATAAACTACTGATAGGAGGCTGATAGGTCTGTAGTTTCCGAGATCCTCAATGTCACCTTTCTTATGTAGCAGGATCATTGTAGCGGTGTTCCAATCCTCAGGAATCTTTCCTTCATTAAGGCATCGAGTGAAAATTTGGGCGAGTACTGTTTCGATTTCTCCACTTGCTTCTTGTATGATGTCTACAGTAATTCCATCTTCTCCTGGAGCTTTCCCCCGCTTCATGTTCTTGATTGCATGTGCAACTTCTGCTGGAAGGACTGGAGGAACTCTGGTACTGGTATCTTTCATGATGTCTGGAGTGCATGTATCATCCCTTTCATATAATTTGGAGTAGAAATATTTCACTCTTGTCAAAATTTCGCCTCTATTTCTTGTTACAGAACCATCTTCTTTTCTCAGTGCCATAATCTGTTTTCTTCCCTTACTGAGATGTCCCTTTGCTATCTTTAGGCTTTGGTTGTTTTCAATTGCTTTCCTCACTAGTTCACAGTTGAATTTTCTTACGTCTTCAGTGATACTTTTTCGTACTGTCTTGCATAGCTCTATATATTCCACTTTGGAAGTCACATCTTCTTTAGTTGTCCTCATCTCTCTTCTTTTTTTGCATCAACATTTTCGTTTTTCCTGATAATTTATTTACATGCAACTTGTTCTTAGACCCAGCTAATTTTGTTGCTGTTTTCATAAGAGCTTTGGTTACTTTTCTGTTAACTTCAGAGATGTCCACTTCTTCCGATGTTAGGCCTTCTAAAGCAGAGAACCTGTTCTTCAGTTCCAACTTGAAGGTATTATGGTGTTTTTTAAGGTTGGTTATGTCAATAGATTTTGTTTGTCTTATGAGCTTGCCACGTTCAAGTTTAGTGTTGAGGTGCATCTTACATCTCACCAATCTATGGTCACTACCTGTGTTGAACTTGTTTAGCACACTGCAGTCTTCTATGACGAATTTTTTGTTACACATAATAAAATCAATTTCACTTGTCATCCCATTTGGATGTCTCCATGTCCATTTCCTGTTTGGCTTTTTCTTGAAAAAGGAGTTCAAGATGAAAAACCCTTCTGCCTCTGCAAACTCAACGAGAGTATTTCCACGCTGGTTTCTGTTGCCGTGACCGAATTTACCTACTGAAGTTTCATTCTGTTGCCGTTGCCCTATTTTTGCATTGAAATCTCCCATAATTATCTTCAAGTGCTGCTTACCTTTATTATTTAGATGACAAATTTCCTCATAAAATTCTTCAATTTCTTCTTCAGGATGACTTGTGGTGGGTGCATAAGTTTGAATAATCTGAGCCTGGTATCTTCTCGATAGTTGGATAACGAGTCGTGCAGCTCTGTCAGAGGAACTTTCAACTTCTACCACTTTATCCTTCAGTTTCTTGTTTATTATAAATCCAACACCACTAGTTCTGCCAGTATCTGTCCCACGATAATAGAAGAGATGTCCACTTTTCAGTTCGATGAGATCTTCTCCTTTTCTCCTTACCTCACTTAGCCCCACGATGTCCCACTTGATCCTTTGTAGTTCCTCTTCCAATTCAAGAAGCCTTGAATCAGAAGATAGGGAGCGTCCATTGTACGTTGCCAAGGTCAGCATCAGATGGCAGCCTAGTCCGGTCCTCCGGGGATTCTTAGCACCCTCTGCCTTCATGTCGCACTGGCCGCTGCCTTGGCCAGGTACATTCCAGCTGCCGGAGACTGAGGGCCAAGATTTAAGTTGTGGAGTCATTTTGGAGGGGTTTGGCCATAACTCACCACGCTGGCCAAGCGGGTTGGTGAGTGTGGGATAGAATTTCCTCTAATCCCGATGGTATAGTTATACCGCTATTGGCGGTCGTCAGAGCCCCTTTAGTAGGAACAGGATGCACCACGAGAAGGCGGGGTTGACATTTGTCAAGGAGAGGCTGTGATGTTACGCATCACCTGACCTTACATCCCTGCACGATATAGTAGTATTAAAATATTTGTTTTTAATTGTGTGCGAAACGTGGTGGTATAAGTGTGTTATTTATGTTGAAGAGTAAATAATTTAAGTAGTTTTACTATTTATCTTTTTTTGTGCCCCAATTCCTGATTGTTGCTTATTTATTTGCTTACTTTGTACCATCGTATAAATTGGGAAAGATCATAAGGCACTGTCACACGGCAGTTCATTGTTTTATGTGTGTGATCGTGAGTAATTTCAAAGATGCTGCTGGCCTCAGTTATCTAAATGAATAAAATTTGCATGATATGATTTACTTTAACGTAAGGGTTATGTATTTGTATTGGTATAAAACTAGGTTAATCATTTTAATTATGACATGCACATTTGTGTTACACGAAACAAAGTGCAGTAGTTTTGGCTTTACGAAAAATACCTGTGGGATCTAAATACTTCAAATTATTTAAACGCCCATAAAATCTAGTTAATAACACGTAATTTAAAAATTTCAGTAATTGAAATCTAATAAATGTTTTCAAAAGAGCATCGATTTTTTTATTTTTTATTTTTTTTTTGCTTCGGGGGGGGGGGGGATATTTCCGTTACGCCACTGAAGGTGAGGATGTAGCTCACATTGATTCTCTGGGGGCATTCGAAGATTTCTGTGACTGTGAGCCACGACTAGCAGCTGCATTTGATTCGTTTGAAGCAGTACCGAAGGCGAGTATTCCGAAGCAAATGAGAATCCTGGCGCTCTCTTTCCTTTGTGTGTCTTACACTCCCAGATGAAGTCCCTAGTCCAGTTCGGCTTCACAACACAGAACATCCTTGATACAAGGATAAAGGAAATGCACGAAACCCTTCTTAGAGTGATTTCCTTTCCTCATTTTCTAAATTCTTTCGATGCAATTAAAGAAAGTAAAATGCCGCTCGCGTTTCGAATAAAAAAATAACACCTCACTCTATAATACCCTATTTACTGCACGCAGCACAATAAAAATATTTAAGCATTAGGTTGTTGAACTATCACATGAGTCAAATGAAAATCTTAAAAGTGTAATAAAAATTCAAAATACTGTGTCACTGCCTGTAACTCGGCAATATTGTTACCAATGGCTAAAAGACTGACTTTGAAGTCACTAAGCTTATCTGCAGCACGGTGCAGACAATCTTTGTGACGTCACAGCAGCAGTGTAAAGATGGCCGCCCGACTTGAGACATGCACCAAAGAGGAGCAACCTTCTGCCATCCGTTTATTCAGTAGTGAAGGTGTGCAACCTATTGAAATTCGTCGTCCAGTGAAATTTGCAGTATGGTGATGCATATCTATCACTCCAGCAAATGCACGAATGAACTAGGAAGTTCCGAAACGGCGCGAGTTTAGTACAGATTCTCTTCAGTCAGGTCAGGCACACACAGTAGTGAAGCCAGAGTCCATTGCAGCAGTTGACAGCATTGTGATGGGAAATCACTGAGCGACAGTGGATGAAATTGCCGCAATTTTGAACATCAGGCATGGTTCAGCGCAACACATCAGCCATGATGTGTTCTAGTTCAACAAGTGGGTCCCACGCCAGCTGACTCCAGAATTGAAACAACGACGTGTTGATGAATGTCAAGAACTTTTCCAACGCTTTGAAGCAGAAAGTAATGGCTTTCTGTAGAGAATTATTACTGGAGATGAAATCTGGGTTCACTCTCATCAGCCAGAAACCAACAGAGCGCTCATCAGCCAGAAACCAACAGAGCGAGCAAAAAAAACGGCGCTGTCCCCCTCACCAAAACCGCAGAAGTTCCCCACGCAGCCAACTGCATGGAAGGTTATGCTGATTCTTTTTGGGATAAACGAGGCGTGATTAAGGAGCACTACATGCCTAGATGGAACACTGCAACTAGTGACATGTATACAGATCTCATCAGGAATCATCTTCTACCTGCCATCAAATACCAAACGACGTGGACTTCTGAGTACTGGTGCTTTGTTGCAACATCCCAACGCTTTGCCCCAAACTGCCCGTGCCACGGTTGGAACCATACAAGACCTGCAGTTAGAGTGTCTTCTGCATCCGCCGTATTCACCAGACTTTCCCCCAAGTGATTGCCACATATTTGGAAGACTCAAAGACAAAATACTTTCAGGTCCGATGAAGAGGTGCAGCAGGTGCTGCTTGAGTGGCTGCATACGCGTACGAAATAATTTTTTTTTACAAGAATCTATGCACTTTGTAAGCGCAGGAGGGCCGCCCCGGTGGCGCAGTGGTCTAATCGATGGCCTCTGATCGTTCGTCCGAAAGGGGTCCGGGTTCGAATCCCTGTGAGGCATGGATGCTGTGTTTGTCTTACGACACTGGCTCTCACCCTTCCCTGGAACCAGTGACCCTAAATTAGGGACGGGCGACTGGTTATAGCCCATTGAAATGCTCACGGTGGTCGTTAAACCTCCAATCAAAAAAAAAAAAAAAAAAAAATAAGCGCAGGAGGACTTGTATTGCGCAAAATGGAAATTACGTTAGCCGCCTCGGTGGCGCAGGGGTCTAAGCGATGGCCTCTGATCATTCGTCCGAACGGGGTCTGGGTTCGAATACCGGTGAGGCATGGATGTTGCGTTTGTCTGACGGCACTGGCTCTCTCCCTTCTCTGGAACCAGTGACCCTAAATTAGGGACGGGCGACTGCTTATAGCCCATTGAGTTGCTCACGGTGGTCGTTAAACCTCCAATCAAAAAAAATTACGTTAAAAATGATACAAGTGTGTACCACTTTTGTTCAATAAATTGTGAGAAAACATTAGTTAAGGTTCTCACTTGACTCTCATTTGTGCAGTGGAAATATCACTCAGGGTGCTTGGAAAGACACAAAAGCCTCGGTTCGCCCTGACGGTAAGAAGTTTCTATAGGAAGGAAATCGAGCCAAACTTACACATGAAATCAATTAAAATCACGCACTTGAGGTACATTCCGTATTTTTTGCAGCTTAATAAGTATTTTGGATGTTCTTACATTAGTGTGTTTTTCCTTATGAATTAAATTAGACAGCAGAAGTTTAAATTTGGCTCAATTTCCCGCTAAGCAACGAAGAATCCATGCTGAATTTATGTACATTGAATAGTCATCTGTACTTTTACACATATGGTCATATTCGGGTTAGTTGGTTTCTTGAAAATGCTGTGTAGTTGCAGTTTGACTGTGCCTTCCCGTAGAGATACACTGTAACGTGACGCTAATTTTGTCGAGCAGCGTGCATTGATGTATATAGGTATTGATGTACACTGTTAAAATTGCAATGCACTAAGGCCGTTCCATAAAAACTGAGAGTAATTTATTTTAGTTGACAATGCAGACCACTACCTGAATTAAAGAAGTATGGAAACAATCGTTACCCATGGCAGACGATTCTCGTTTTGTTATCGCGCAGTAGTTTAAGGTACTTCTGCATTTCGCCATACAGCCATGGAGGTGAGTGATTTAGAGTTAAGAAGTAAAATGCGCTCTGCAATAAAATTTTGCTTTTTGTTTGGGTAAAAGGCCTCCAGAAACAGTTGATTTAATGAAAAAAACGTACAGAGATAAATGTTTGGGTGAGTCAACGAGTTTTAGGTTGCACCATCATTTCCAAAAACGGTGTTTGTCGGCAGAACTTGCCCCTAGGCCTGGTCTATTTGAAAGTGTTGTAACGGAGCTTATTGTTAACGGCTTGTGAAATCCTGCAAGAAGACCGACGAATGACCTGTGAAGACTTAGCGGCGCCAACTAATATTTCAAAAACCTCGGCATTCCGCATTCTATGTGACAAATTACTGCTGCACAGTGTATGTTCCTGATGGGTACCTCATCACTTGACAAGACAACAATTGTTACCCTAGTTCAGGTGTGTGGAAGCAAATGATTACAAAGGATCCAATCTTTCTAAACACAGTAATAACTGCCGATGAAACATGGGCACACTATTCCGACCACCTCACGAAGCACGCAATGAGTGTCTGGAAACACACTTGCTCTGAAAAGAGTCCGCCAAACCAAATCAGTTGGAAAGATTATAATGGTAATTTTTTTTTTATCATAGAGGTGTGGTCTACTAGCATGCCGTTCTTTCACAAATTACTGTCAATGATGAGTATTGCATTTCAGTCTTGAAGCGTCTGCAATGACACATATCGATTAAGCGACCGGAACAGGTGGGCAAGTACACCATGATAACGCCCGCCCACATGTGGCTGCTTGTGTTCAATAGTTTCTTACGAAATGCAGTATTGAAATCATGCTACAGCCTGCATACAGTCCTGACTTCGTCCCGTGCGATTTCAGGTTGTTTCCAACAATGAAGGAGAAGTTCCGTTGCGCAACATTCAACACAGATGTTGACGTTATTCAAGCTGTAGAGGAGTCGCCAAAGCAGCTTCCACAAAATGCCATTGCCACATGCTTTGAAAAGTGGACTGAATGATCGGACCGTTGCGTATCATCTGAGGGAAGATACTTTGAGAAAGAATAGCAATATATTTTGTTGTACCTATATTTCTTCATTTTGTGTGATTTTACTCTGAGTTTTTATGGAACGGCCGTTTTATTTATATCAGGCAGAAAGACAGGAGGCGCAATATTTTGTGTTTTGTCCCGGGCGCAGAAGTGACCAGTTACGCTTTTGACTCTCATATACCGGGCATTTCTCAATTTAACTTAAACTTTTCTCTGCTGGTAACTCCAACAGGACAATGAGAAATGCTTTAATTTTTTTCCCTCTGGTATTTTCCAGTTTAGTACTTGTACTATAGCATTATTTTTTTGTTTCTAAAGCGCATTCCACCGTTATAACGATCTAGAGATGAAACGCCTATCTCTTGTTCAAATGAAGGTTGCTAACTAATGCTGTTCGTATGCCAAAGTTCCGCGCTTTCCTTGCTCCCATGCACTTCATTTATTTAATTATCCTGAGGGTTTTTCTGTTAATACTTCTCAGGTGAATGTTGCTCCACTTTCTTTTTTTCATTTTCGGAAAATTACCCTCTAAATGATGCCACCCGGATCTGCATTTCATTTAATCTCTTGAATAAAATGTTCCACTGATGTAATACGAGTAAAAGTGTTCCCATTCTAGAAACAATTAAAAGCTCAGAGTGTAATCTTCTGCCTTTCGCTGCAATGAAAATCTCGGCTTCTGAAATAAAAGTACTTCGCGATATCGTTTATCAAAATGTCCTTCCTCATCTGATAGCCTTTCTGATTGTAAGAATCGCTAACGAGTAATGTCACATATCACAAAAAAAAAAAAAAAAAAAAAAAAGAAAAAAAAAGCGTAGTTCGCTAGAATAATAAGCAATTAGCCTTTCTTAATGTATCAAAATATTCAACAAAGGGTATCACGCCGCTCTTGAGGTCTTAAAATACTCAGCTGTACCCAGAAAAAAATGTAGCAAGTTTTCTTTCGAATCAAAAAATCTAAAAAGAGCAAACATTACTGACTGCAATGATCCAACTTAACATTATCGAATGAGGGTATAAATGCTGAATCTCTGTAGTATTTTAGTGTTTCAAAGATATCATTAGCGAATTTATTTGTTGAACACACAATATAATCACTTAGTCTTGTGAGATAGAGAAACGGGTAGAATTCATATGAATGAAACAACTTACGCAAGAGATCTAAATGATTTATTGTAATCCTCTCGTCTAAGTCACACTTGTAAACTTAAATAATACTCTACAAAATTTCCATATACTATACAAAATTCGTAATATCAATACTCAAGAAACACATATAGCGTATTAAATCCGTTTAACCGCCCTGGTGGCGCAGAGGTGTAAGCGATGGCCTCTGATCATTCGTCCGAAAGGGTACAACGAAGTAAATTTCTCCGTCATTTTTGGTCTACGCCGGGATTCGAACCCGAGTATGCTTATTCCGGAACAAGTCGCTCTACCAACTGAGCTACGCAGACATGTATTCTGATTCCTATCTGCCTTTATGTCATGTGCGTCCTCCTGGCAGGTACGTCACATCTCCCCCCCGAAAGAGGGCCGGGGGCATGGCCCACGGATCAGCCGTGACCATGAATCTTTGCAGGCAGACAACCACTGTAGAACGTGCACTTGAGAACTCCCAGTCAATCTGGTGTGTGGAATGCAACGTCACACACATTTATTTTTCGAAGCACTGGAGAAGGGATTCTCTGATTTTTCCTATCTCGCGGTGTGGAAATAACATCACACCAATGCGAGATTTTGAACGGTCGGGTCATCCGGGTAGTTCGGACGCCATTATAACGAAGTAAATTTCTCCGTCATTTTTGGTCTACGCCGGGATTCGAACCCGAGTATGCTTATTCCGGAACAAGTCGCTCTACCAACTGAGCTACGCAGACATGTATTCTGTTTCCTATCTGCCTTTATGTCATGTGCGTCCTGCTGGCAGGTACGTCACAAGGGGTCCGGGTTCGAATCCCGGTCAGGCATGGATATTGTGTTTGTCTTACGGCACTGGCTCTCTCCCTTCCCTGGAACCAGTGACCCTAAATTAGGGATGGGCGACTGCTTATAGCCCATTGAGTTGCTCACGGTGGTCGTTAAACCTCCAATCAAAAAAAAATCCGTTTATTTCTTATGGTGTAATAATAACAGAGATTCGCCAAGCTTTCGCACTCCACTGTGAGGCTTTTTCAAAGCAATGGTAGACATAAAGGCAATGGTAGAATTTACACCAATCCAAACAAAGAAAATTATCGGTGCCTTAAATCTAGTTACTAACCACAACTATTTCAAATTGGATAGAGACATCTACAAATAAACAAAAGGAGCATTGATATGTTCCCCTCCATCAGCAGTACTTGCTGAAGCAGTACTTAGACCGCTAGAAGATCTCATCTTTCTAAAGTGTATCAAGAAACCCCGAGTGTGGATCCGCTACGCTGACGATATATTATTCATACGGGAACATGGAGTACACGAATTAAAAGATTTCATGCATAGAATAAACAGTCTACATAATACAATATAGTTCACCTCGGAGCTTGAAGTGGATGGAACGTTGAATTATCTTGACTTCGCGCTCAGAAGAAATAGAACATCCAGCTTCGATTTTAACGTTTATTATAAACCGACCGCAGTGCCGAACATTGTCCCTCCTGATTCGCACTGCCCAAAAGAGTACACACTTTCTGCTTTTAGAGCATGGTTCTATAGGGCGTATAATGTATGCCAAACCGACTACCTAAATAACAAGGAAATTGATAATATTTATAGCAAAGGTCTGGATATAAGAGGGATGAGAAAAACAGAATACATAGAACTGCAAGAAATCATATAACATCAGCAACAACCAAATCGCCAAGTAAGACAATGAAGTACGCAGGATCCATCTCATATATCTCAAGCTTTGCATATTGGTTAAAGAATTTGTTGCGTAAATACAAAATATTAATACCAATGAAGTCCCCGATCACCATTATCACATATACACTGCCGGACAATTGCTAAGGACGGATGACAATAGCAACGATAGCAACCATAAAATGGAAGGCAGGAAAATGTGGAAATTAGCATAAGTGCGGGATACAGTAAGACGTGTTGTGCGTATGCAAATTTTGGATTGCCGAACTTGTTCGTGACGTCATAGCGCTGATAAGAGATATAAAGGATTTGACGCGTATTGACCGTTGTTGTTCAAACACAAAGTTGAAAAAGGAAAGAATCAACTGACGAACTTGCAATTTTCAGTATGTCTTCCCGACATCACCTAGGTGATTTTACGCGTGGCCGTATTATTGGCAAGATTGAAGAAGGGCGAAACATAACAGATATTTCCAGGGAGTTCGACGTCAGCCACAGTGTTGTTTCAAGGCTTTGGAAATTATTTCAAACAAATGGAGAGTGTAGCAAACGTCACGGGGGAGGTCGTGTTCGCAGTACGACACCTGCAGAAGATCGGTACATAGTGCTATCAACAAAAAGACACCGGCGCAGTACAGCTGGTGAGGTAGCAAATCAGTTTATGGCTGCTACTGGCAAGCGGATCTCCCGAAAAACTGTCGCCAGACGTTTGCATGAAGGAGGACTATACGCCCGCCGTCCTGTTGTGTGCATCCCATTGTCCAGACGTCACCGTACCGCCCGTTTGCAATGGTGCCATCAACATCGCAATTGGACTGATAACGACTGGTCTGCTGTCCTCTTCTCAGATGAGAGTAGATACAGTCTATCGTCCGATTGTCGACGACAACTGATCTGGCGTGATAGTGGTACTGCATATTGTCCAGCAAACATACAGGAAAGGGACCGATATCCGACATGTAGTGTCATGGTATGGGCTGGCATCATGATCAATGGCCGTACGTCCCTCTATGTGCTACCAACTGGGACTATGACTGGCCAACGATACATTAATGATGTTCTGCTACCTCATGTTCGCATGTTCCGTGGTGCTGTCGGTGATAGATTCATTTTCATGGACGACAACGCAACATGTCATCGAACAGTCGCTGTCCAGGAGTGTCTTGAGAGCGAGGATATTCAACGCCTCGTATGGCCAGCACGTTCTCCAGATCTGAATCCCATTGAAAATGTGTGGGATGCTTTGGGGAGGAGTCTGGCTGGTCGCCAATGCCCTGCGATAAACAAGGACACCCTCATCCGTTCACTGACAGAGGAATGGGATAAATTACCCCAACAGCTGCTTGATAATGTTGTGCAAAGCATGACACGACGTGTGGAATCTTGCATTGCGCTCCATGGTGGCCATATCCCGTAATGACATCTTACACCGGAACGCCTGCGGACGGTAATTGCATTTTTTCACGTTTACGTATTCTGCACAAAATGGCCTGTTTTTCCCTTGAACACGTTCCAAAGCCTTCTGGATTTCAGAGCACAATAAATTGTCTTTCTTGTAATGTTCTGGCATTCTGACATTATTTTATTTCACTTGGCATCAAACCACACTTACATTTTTATGCGCTATATAGCCGATCATGATCTGTCCTTAGCAATTGTCCAGCAGTGTAGTATCAAGCTGCAAGGAGAGACAGTACGAAAAAGAAAAGGCGGGTGTGTACACTATACCGTTAGTATATCCTGACAACACGGAAAAGATATATATCCGAATGACAAAGCGATCCTTGGATACTAGATGTAAAGAACACGTGCGAAGTGTAAACCAGGACATGCAGAATACAGCCCTCGCCAGAGAAGTCATGCATTCATCGGCCACTCCAGTATGGAATAATATTAGAAGAATTGCCCCGTACACGAACTTTAAGGAGACTGCCATCAGGGAAACTGTCAAAATCCTCTCCAGCAAAGTAGCATGCATTGACATGATCTCTACTGAACTACCAATGGTTTGGCATGCGTTATTAAAAGACGGGAACACGTCGCGACGCGCCGTGAAATTACGTGCTAAAGAAATTCACGAAATATGCCCGTGATGTCACCCACGTTAGTTTCAAAAACCATCTTTGTTCCTTATGTGTTCCAATTCCTTGCATTTTTAGCACGTCTTTTGTAAAAAAAGATCGTGCTTATGTTACCGGTTTCTCCGTCCGCCCGTCCGTCTGCACCCACGATATCTCTGCAACTATCAGTCCGATTTGAAAAATTCTTTTTCCATTGGGAAGCTTGAAATATGCGAATGATGATCCTTTATTACGTTTTTTTTAACGATGTACAATTTCGCCGCTAGGCGGCGTAAATGCAGATCATGTCGAAGAGTATTTTAGATATAGTTACTTTTTCAAATTACGCATAGATTTTCCGCTAGGAGGCGTAAAAGTAAATTACATTTTTCCCGATACTCTTCTTCTAAAACTCAGATTTGAAATTTTTTTTCTTCAGCGGATACATCTCCTAATGGAAAATCTTTTGCATATAATTTCAAATTTTTGGTAAAGAATACTTTAACCACCAGGGGGCGTAAGTGTTAATTTGTGCTTATGATGTATTTGTCATAAAATCTGAGCTTCTAAAATATCGATTGAAAAAATTCTTTCGTGGACTGATGCCACACACATCGATAAACATTTTCGGAATATTTTCTTTTTAAAATATTCCACAGTTTCTCCGCCAGGGAGCTTAGATGTATATCTTATTTTTGTCATTATCTCTACATCTAGGAGTCCGATTTGAAAAATTCCTTCTTTGTTGCATAGTGTTTGTTTTTGTAGTGACATGTTTTTCACATAATTTCAAAATTTTTCAAGTAATTCATAGACTTTCCGCTAGGGGACGTAGAAGTAAATTGTGTTTCCTCCTATATCTCTGCTTCTAAATCTCTGATTTGAAAAATTCTTTCCGCACCGGATACAGATCCTGATGGGAAATTGCTTGCATATAATTTCTAATTCTTGTAAAAAAATGGTTTGGCCAACAAGGGGCATAAATCTTAATTTCCGCTTCTGATGTATTTGCAGCAAAATATCAGCTTCTAAATTCTTCATTGAAAAAAGTTCGTTTTTGTAGACAGATAGTACTCATCTCGGCAAACCTTTTAGAAACATTTTCATTTTAAAATAATTCATGGGTTTCTACGCCAGGGGATGGAGATGTATATCTTATTTTTGTCAATATCTCTACTTCTAGGTGTCCCATTTGAAAAATTCCTTTTTTGTTGGATAGTGTTTCCAGTGTGACATGTTTTTCATATAATTTCAAAATTTTCAATTAATTCATAGACTTTCCGCTAGAGGGCGTAATGGTAAATTGCTTTCCCCCTATATCTCTGCTTCTAAATCTCCGATTTGAAAAATTCTTTCTGTACCGGATATAGCTCCTGATGGGAAATCGTTTGCACCTAATTTGTTTTTAATTTTTGTGAAAAAATGGTTTGGCCATCAGGGGGCGTGTCTCAATTTCCGCTTCTGATGTATTTGCAGCAAAATATGATCTTCTAAAATCTCGATTGAAAAAAAAGTGGTTTGTTCACCGATACTACTCATGTCGACAAACCTTTTAGGAACATTTTCCTCTTGAAATGATGCATGGCTTCTACGCCAGGGGACGTTTATGTGTATCTTATTTTTGTCAATATCTCTACTTCTAAGAGTCCGATTTAAAAAAAAATCCTTCTTTGTTGGATAGTGTTCCCGATGCGAAATGTTTTTCCTATAAATTCAAAATTTTCAAGTAAACCATAGACTTTCCGCTAAGGGGCACAATGTTAAATTGTGTTTTTTGCGTTATTTCTGCTTCTAAAACTCCGGTTTGAAAAATTCTTCCTGTATCGCATACAAGACCTGATGGAAAATATTTTTCACATAATTTATAATGTTTGGAAAAGAATGGTTTGGCCACCAGGGGGCTTAAGTGTTAATTTCGGCTTCTGATGTGTTTGTAGCAAAATCTGGGCTCCTGAAAACTCGACCTAAATTTTTAGCACGTCTTTTGTAAAAAAAGATCGTGCTTATCAGTTTGTCCGTCCGTCTGTACCCCCGGTATCTCTGCAACTATTAGTCCGATTTGAAACATTCTTTTTGCATTCGAAATCTTGAAATATGCTAATGATGACCCTTTACATCGTTTTTTTTTTACCATGTACAATTTCGCCGCTAAAGGGCGTAAATGCAGATGTTGTCGAATTCAAAAATACGTTTTATTCCACATATCTTCTTCTAAACATCCGATTGAAAAAAATCTTTTATCTTTCGATTCCATTTATATTGAAGAGTATTTTGGATATAGTTTCTTTTTCAAATTACGAATAGTTTTCCCACTAGGGGGCGTAAAAGTAAATTGCATTTTTCCCGATAACTCTTCTTCTAAAACTCCGATTTGAACATTTTTTTCAGCGGATACATCTCCTGATGCACAATCGTTTGCATATAATTTCGAATTTTTGGTAAAAAATACTTTGGCCACCAGGGGGAGTAAGTGTTCATTTTCGCTTCTGATGTATTTGCCATAAAATCTGAGCTGCTAAAATATCTATTGAAGAAATTATTTCGTGGACTGATGTCACTCACATCGATAAACCATTTCGAAATATTTTCTTCTTAAAATATTCCACAGTTTCTCCGCCAGGGGCGTAGATGTATATTTTATTTTTGTCAATATCTCGACTTCTAAGAGTCCGTATTTGAATAAATCCTTCTTTGTTGGATAGTGTTTTCCATGTGACATGTTTTTCATATAATTTGAAAATTTTCAAGTACTTCATAGACTTTCCGCTAGGGGGCGTATAGGTAAATTGCGTTTTCCCCTATATCTCTGCTTCTAAATCTCCGATATGAACAATTCTTTCTGCACCGGATACAGCTCTTGATGGGAAATCGTTTGCACATAATTTCTAATTTAAAAAAATGGTTTGGCCACCAGGGGGCGTAAACCCTAATTTCCGCTTCTGATGTATTTGCAGCAAAATATGAGCTTCTGAATTCTCGTTTGAAAATAACGTCGTTTGTAGACCGATACTACTCATGCCGACAAACATTTTAGAAACATTTTCTTCTTATAATAGTGCACGGTTTTTACGCCAGGGGGCGTAGATATATATCTAATTTTTGTCAATATCTCGACTTCTAGGAGTCCGATTTGAAAAATTTCTTCTTTGTTGGTTAGGTGTTTTCCGTGTCGCATGTTTTTCATATAATTTAAAAATTTTCACGTAAAAATGGCAATTTGTCTCAGATGTAGTATTATCATGCTCGTCACAATCTCTTACAATATCACAATATCTACAATTTATACATTTTCCACGTATGCTTTATTTACATTTTGGCCCAATGTCAGTGTTGCTGAAACGTACAAGGAAGTTCGGATGCAATGTGACATTCGGGTTGAAAATCAGACGCAAAAGTAATGAAATTGGCGCAGTGGTCTAAGCGATGGCCTCTGATCATTCGTCCAAAATGGTTCCGGGTTCGAATCCCGGTGAGGTATGGATGTTGCTTTTGTCTTACGGCACTGGCTCTCTCCCTTCCCGTGAGTAACTCAATCGACTGCTTATAGGCCATTGAGGTGCTCACGGCGGTCGTTAAACCTCCAATACAAAATAGTTGTATAAGAATATAAATTCGAAAGGAAGATTATGTTAGACATATACGTACGTCACAGCTCATAATCTGCGAGCTTTATTATCAGCTAGAATTCGTGATCGGGAGGGTAGATGTTTCGTAAATATTTTCCAGCTTGATTATATAAGCTTTTTCTATGTATATTTTTAATCAAAAAATTACATCAGTGCGGGAGATTAGCCGACAGCTGACGTTTCCAGATGGTCATTTCACTTAAGGGCTCTAGAAAAAAAAAACCCAGTGAGTTGTGGTCTTTTGGCCAATGACACACAGAACGAGCTGGTACCTCAACAATAATTTAGACTGAAGCTTAAGAATGGTTCCCTGGGATTGGAGCAGTGCTATCATGTTTCATTTTATAAGGGAAAAGGTGATCAGACTGAATGCAAGAACTATCGTGGTATTAGACTACTAAGTGTGCCATGGAAAGTGTTTGGAAAAGCCATTATTGATAAATTACGAGGTTTTACATCAGAGAAAGTGTGGGATGTTCAAAGTGGTTTTATGCGTGATATGGGCTGCATATCACGCATAAAACCACTTACGCATGACGGTCAAAAAGTATTTGTCTGTTCGTAAGAAAGTTTTGCTGCCTTCATAGATTTACAGAAAGCTTATGACCAAGTAAATAGCAATCTTCTGTGGAAGGTACTGAATAAATATGGCATTACTGGGAATCTATTTAATAGTGTAAAAGACATGTATACTAGCAGTAGAGCTTGTATAAGGGTGAATGATGTTGTACCAAAATGATTTTCTATTGGTGCGGGAGTCAGACATGATTGTGGAATGTCACTCTGGCTGTTTAATATATTTATGAATGCATTCATGCATAATGCCAAAACGGATAATTATGCTTTATGTCTTGGTAATATCCGTGTGTGCAGATTGCTGATGACTCAGTCCTATTGGTAGAGAGGAAATGTGAATTGCAGAGTATGCTTTCCTAGATGTATGAAATTCAAACTAAGTATAAATAAGGGAAAAAACAAAGTTATGGTTTTTGAGCAAGGAACTCTTAGTACTGAATGTAATATAAATCTAAATAGCACAACCACTGACCAAGTGAATGGTAGGCAAGTGAAATTAGCAGCTCAAATTACATGGTGGAATTAGTAGTCGAGTGAATTCTTCTTTGAAAGTCATAGCTGCTTTAGGAGGATTTCAAAAGAATCGTGTTTTCTCAAGAAAGTCCCGCATGGCTTTGTATGAATGTGTAATTAATCCTACTCTGATGTATGGCAGTGAAAAAAAAAAAAAAAAAAAAACCATATGGCAGTGAAACCTGGGTACTACAGAAGAGACATAGGAGTCCTTTGGGTTTTACCTTCACGGCGGTGTTTGTGCTGTTCTTTTTCTAATTGTGTACTATTGTTTCGCCTGTGTTATCCTGTAAATCATGCGCAGCCAATGTCATGTGACACGATGTGTTTCTCTCTGTCACTTCTGCAATTTTTATTCAATAAGCTTTGCTTGCAGCATTTGTTATTCATCCCCATTGTCATTGCAGTGTATATACCATCATGTTTTAACAGTTTTGTATTATTTCCCAGTGAGACGCCCAATACTGTACGTCTCCCTCTTATGTTTTCTTATGATTAATTAGAATAAAGCGATTTTGAAACCTTTGGGTACCCGAATGGCTGTGCATGAAAATATAATTGTTCCTACTCTGATGTATGACAGTTAAACCTGGGTAAATTCGTCATCTAAATAATAAAGGTAAGCAGCACTTGAAGATAATTATGGGAGATTTCAATGCAAAAATAGGGCACCGGCAACAGAATGAAACCTCAGTAGGTAAATTCGGTCACGGCAACAGAAACCAGCGTGGAAATACTCTCGTTGAGTTTGCAGAGGCAGAAGGATTTTTCATCTTGAATTCCTTTTTCAAGAAAAGCCACACAGGAAATGGACATGGAGACATCCAATTGGGACGACAAGTGAAATTGATTTTATTATGTGTAACAAAAAATTCGTCATCGAAGACTGCAGTGTGCTAAACAAGTTCAACACAGGTAGTGACCATAGATTGGTGAGATGTAAGATGCACCTCAACACTAAACTGGAACGTGGCAAGCTCATAAGACAAACAAAATGTATTGACATAACCAACCTTAAAAAACACCATAATACTTTCAAGTTGGAACTGAAGAACAGATTCTCTGCTTTAGAAGGCCTAACATCGGAAGAAGTGGATATTTCTGAAGTTAACAGAAAAGTAACCAAAGCTCTTATGGAAACAGCAACAAAATTAGCTGGGTCTAAGAACAAGTTGCATGTAAACAAATTATCAGGAAAAACCAAAATGTTGATGCAAAAAGAAGAGAGATGAGGACAACTAAAGAAGATGTGACTTCCAAAGTGGAATATATAGAGCTATGCAAGACAGCACGAAAAAGTATCACTGAAGACGTAAGGAAATTCAACTGTGAGCTAGTGAGGAAAGCAATTGAAAACAACCAAAGCCTAAAGATAGCAAAGGGACATCTCAGTAAGGGAAGAAAACAGATTATGGCTCTGAGAAAGAAGATGGTTCTATAACAAGAAATAGAGGCGAAATTTTGACAAGAGTGAAAGATTTCTACTCCAAACTATATGAAAGGGATGATATATGCACTCCAGACATCATGAAAGGTACCAGAGTTCTTCCAGTCCTCCCAGCAGAAGTTGCTCATGCAATCAAGAACATGAAGCGGGGGAAAGCTCCAGGAGAAGATGGAATTACTATAGACATCATACAAGAAGCAAGTGGAGAAATTGAAACAGTACTCGCCCAAATTTTTACTCGATGCCTTAATGAAGGGAAGATTCCTGAGGATTGGAACAATGCTACAATGATCCTGCTACATAAAAAAGGTGACATTGAGGATCTCAGGAACTACAGACCTATCAGCCTCCTATCAGTGGTTTATAAAATCTTCACTAAAGTTCTTTCACACCGCTTGAAGGTAACACTGGACATGGCTCAACCGAGAGAACAAGCTGGATTCAGGAGTGGCTACAGCACAATAGATCATATCCACGTACTGAGAGAACTAATTGAAAGAGCGAGGGAATATGAACTTCCATTGTGCATGGCTTTTATCGATTATGAAAAAGCCTTTGATTCGGTGAAACCATCAGCAGTTACCACGGCTCTGAAATCCTGCGGTATTGAAGATGCATACATTAATATTATTAATAACATCTATGAAAATACAAGTGCAAAGATTCGGCTGTTTGAAAATACAACACACATAAAAATTGGAAAGGGAGTGAGACAAGGTGACACCATATCTCCGAAGCTCTTTAATGCCACATTGGAAAATGTCTTTCAATCACTGAACTGGGAAAACAAAGGGATAAAGATTAATGGAGATTATCTAACCCACCTTCGTTTTGCTGATGACGTAGTCATTTTTGCAACTACCCCATCAGAGCTGCAGAGTATGATCCAGGAACTTGCTGACAAGAGTAAAGAAGTGGGATTAAAAATGAACTTTCAGAAGACAAAAGTGATGTTCAATGCTTTTACAAGAAATGAAGATTTATCGATTGATGGAGAAAAACTGGAGATAACAGATACGTACGTTTATCTTGGACAGCAGATATCAAGTGAGGGTCACATTGATGAAGAAATTAATCGGCGTACAAAACTTGCCTGGAGAGCTTTTGGAAGAAACAGCATAATTTTCAAGAGCAATATGCCATTATGTCTTAAAAGAAAAGTGTTTGATCAATGCATCCTTCCAGTGCTTACGTATGGTGCAGAGACGTGGACCTTAACTAAAAGAGACATACAAAGGCTGCAGACAACTCAAAGAAGCATGGAGAGGTGCATGCTTGGTATAACCAGGAGAGATAAGAAGAGGAACTCGTGGATCCGAAAAATGACGAGAGTGGAAGACATCATGATCAGAGTTAAATCCCTGAAATGGCAATGGGCTGGACATACTGCCAGAAGGACAGACCATAGATGGACAGCCGAGATTTTAGATTGGATTCCAAGGGACAGGAAAAGACCCAGAAAAAGACCACATGGGAGATGGGTGGATGAAATTCGTAAATATGCGGGAGTGACATGGAGGAGACTGGCACAAGACAGACCGTTGTGGAGGAAACTTGGGGAGACCTTCGTCCAGCAGTGGATTGATAATGGTTGACAATGATGATGATGATGACTACAGAAGAGACATAGGAGTCCTTTGGGTACCCGAATGGATGTGTATGAAAGTGTAATTGCTTCTAATCTGATGTATGACAGTGAAACCTGGGTACTACAGAAGAGACATAGGAGTCCTTTGGGTATCCAAATGGCTGTGTATGAAAGTGTAATTGTTCCTACTCTGATGAATGACAGGGAAACCTGGGTACTACAGAAGAGATATAGGAGCCGTTTGGGTACCCGAATGGCTGTGTATGAAAGTGTAATTGTTTCTACTCTGATGTATGACAGTGAAACCTGGGTACTACAGAAGAGACATAGGAATCCTTTATGTGCTGGAAAGATACGTAATTTCGGGGGTTTGTGACATAACACTCTCTGATCATGTGAGGAATGAGGATGTGTTGCAGTTGTGTAATTTCAGGCAAAATGTTGTTAGCAAGGTGGAGACTAATATTCTTAGGTGGTTTGGCCGTGTTGAAAAAAGAGTGAGGGGGTGCTTACTAAGAATACTAAGAAATATTTTCAGCCGAAGTGGCCTTAAAGAAAGGTAGAGGAAGGCCAAGGAAATCATGGGAATAGCAGATTCAGGAATGCCTCTACCAGAAAAAGATTATCAGTATGAAGCACAGAAAGTCTTGTGTACGTCGTGTAATGGATGTCACTGAAGCTCGAGCTGGGTGCCAACAAATATGCTTGACTATGCATCCGTCTGTGGATCCCACACTGTTCCGATATGTAGTAGTGCAGCTAGAAGTTGTTAAAGCAAATGGCTATTTGCATTGATACTCATGCTGGCTCTTAATATATTAAGTTTGATAGTCGAATCAAATTTACCAATAACTTCGGCTATCAGGTTTAATATGTATTAGTTTTCAATATATACCGGAATTTTTCATAGTTTGCCAACGACATGAAGTGTATTCCATTTCCTTCAAGGTCGTGGAAACAACTCACCAAAATCCGTGACCATGAGAACTGTGATGATGTCACAATGATTCGAATGTTTGCGCTGCATTCGTGCTGATGAAGCCGAGCCAAAGGCTCTGTGGAACTGTAGCCGATTTTAAATAACATTTAATTATGAACAAACTTTGCTATTTCTCTTTAATCCCAACATCACAAGTTTAGTAGCCATATATTATACACGGTGAGTAGCATCACTGTAACAACCAGCTAATATCTAGAGTAACCGCCGTGTGCAACGCTGACAGCAGCTAGACTGGCTGGAAGTGACTCAGTAAGGTGCTGGAAGGTGTTTACAGGTATTAGGAGCCATGCTGACTGCAGTGCATCTGACGGATGCTGGAGGGTGCGAGGTGGAGGATCCATAGAGCGAAAAACACGATTGAAGTAGTCCCACAGATGCTCAATTAGGTTTACGTCTGGGGGAGTGAGTGGGTCAAGGAAGTACTTTGAAGTCTTCATCGTGTTCTTCCAACGACTCTCGGACATTTCTAGATGTGTGACACGTCGCATTGTCGTGCTGGAGGATACCATCTTCCCCAGCGAAGACAATCAGCATGTATGGGTGTACGTGGTCTGCAAGAATGGATTCATAGCGAATTCGGTTCATAGTGCCTTCCACAAGTATGAGTGGACCTAAGGAATTCCACGAAAACATTCCCCAGACCGTAGCACTGCCCCCACTAGCTTGTGTTCTTCCAGCATAGGTGGAAGTGTGTTTGTGCTCCGATGTTTCTCGCCTTATACGCCAACGTCCATCCGTTCGATAAAGCAGAAAACGTCACTCATCGGAGAAGGCGATTCTTTGCCAATAATCAGAAGTCCAATTCTGATAGTGCTGTTACACGGCACTAGCAGTGTTCCTGCCGAGTCGGCCGGTAACGGTGCTTGAGACCTGAAGTACAATTTAGTTGGCCGCGGCACCAGGTGAGAATCTCAGGTGCACTGCTGCACTCAAAGATTCACACCAGAACATAAAAAATGAAAAGTTGAAGAATGACCCGAAGCATAAGGCTTGGGTGAATCCACCGTGTGAACAAAATAACAACAACAAATAAAAAATAAAATAAAATAAAAAAACGATACTTTGGGATCAGAGTTGTGATGAGGTTCACACGCAATCACCAATTCGTGACTGAGTGTAGTGGTCCGGATCTTACTCCGGTACATTCAATCCCCAACCAGCCAGTACAACACTCACTTTCGCAAATAACACATGATTCTCAAATACACAACACAACATTTAATAACGTTCTGCGAGATTTAAACAGATACGGCGCTCTCTAGGCGCATAGACAATTGCCCCTCATATGTGGGCAGCATACGGTGTCACACTTTACTGTCGGAAGACGCAGCCGACTGAGTCTCCACCGGACTATCTGAACAAGAGATACTACTCGTTATCACACTAAATAGAGCTGCAGGTGATATTCATATACATTTGCTTAGAGAATGAAAAAAAAAATTACATGCAAACGATCACATTAAAAATACTCGCGACACAAAATACACAAGCACGTTAATTTGCGGTATAAGATTATAGGTGCGAAGCGGTATAAGATTATAGGTGCGAAATACTGCCAAAGTTAATTAACTAAATCTAATAAGAATGCACATGTAGAACCCTGCCCCGCTGACGTTGGTCCTGAACCAAAGTTAAAAGAAACTTTCCCGCCCAGCGGAATTTGTGGCCACACCCTCTCCCTTATTCATGTAAAAAAAAATAATCAGGAAATGGGCCCTGTAAGAAATAAATCTGTATGTGCAGGTATTTCCTCTGAGGTTCAGTCACTCAGCATTACTGCATCTATGTCCATGCAGCTTTGGGTGTCGGGATGGCACAAGTTCGCAGATGTGCGAAGAAAGAAAAAGGAAATATTCATCTACTTACAGTTTCGTGACTTTGCTGTGCAAATCCAGTGTGCATCACATAATATCACACGACAAAAAAAAAAAAAAAAACACGCACACACACACAAACACTTGCACCATGTGGCAGCACCGATGATTTAAGACTTCACTTTGACGCTTGATGTAAATGAAGCACACAATTAAAATGGTGATATCACGCCGCACTTTGTTGCGCTGATGCGAGTATACACGGATCCACTCTTGTGAAGATTTAAAGGTGGCCGTTAAACAAAATAGCCCCTCTCACATCTGCTGTTGCAGTTTCCGAGACTGATTTTCTGTGTTCCTGGGAAATGATTTTTGTTGTCGTGAAGAAATAATTGTGAACATCAACTGCTTGGAGAGTGGAACACATTCAATTCCGCTGCTGCTATAGTAGATTCCGTCCGTCGCTACCTTCCGTCCTTTTTGACCGTTCATTCCCAATTCGGTCAGTTCCTTTCCGTTAGCATAACATCTACCCTGCCTGAGTACGCAGTTCAAATATGTCCCTCGCAGGTTTTGTTTCCATTTTTTTATCGAGTTGCGACCGCCAGCCCTGAGATTAATTTTCTCGGCCGAGCGAAATCAGACGTGCTTTTACCTTAAGCGTATATCAGCAACTCAACATTTCACCTGTATATTTGTTAGGTATCGAAGCCACAGCTCTTACGCTCATATTTTTCTTTCGCCATGTTTTTATCCCGTTGCACTTACACGTAGTGGCTTCGCTGCTTACGTGACCATACACACGCACACATGGGGCCTCGCTTCGCCCCGTAAGACAAGCGCGTCTCTTCACTTCCTCCACAGTAGGGGATGAATGGGGGTGACGATTCCACACTGCAGTGGTTGGCATCCGAACCCGACTTTGCTTGGCTTCGCTTCTCATTGGAATGACCACTGTCCACTCGCAGACTTCTTAATTTGCCTGTAACTTGGCTTTCATTAGGCCAAACAGTCGCTGATTTCCATTACGCTCCAGCCTAGAAATTTCTGCTTTATCCCGCGGATTCAGGCATTCTGCTGTCTTTATGGCAAACTGGCATCTCCATTTCTTACCAAAATGCGGGGAGGTTCGCTGCTTCATTTTTCCAATTCATTTTTCAGATCCAAGGCATCCAGCCTTTCACATCGGAGAGCGTACAGACAACTGAACTTTCTTCCTTATGTTCATGCCAAGTGCGAACTCTTATTTTTCTGCACGGACCACACAGAGAGCAATTGTTCTCGAAAATGCCCCAAACAATCGACGAATTTACGATTATTCGCTAAACCTTTTGTCCCCATCTTCATTCATTTACTCAAGTGGACCCCTCTTCGAAAGGTACCACTTTCCCTTTCCGTGTTGCTTAGGCTCCCGTCAGCTGCGCCCTGATATTTATGACCTAACAGAGTTATTCTGAGACCACCCAGCCAGAGAGAGAATTCTTCGCCTCTTTTCTTTCCAAACCCCCAGATAAAACTTTATCTGCTGTTTACACTTTTAAACTCCAATCAAGCCTCGAACATAATTAATACTTAATTAATTTCACACATCAACCACGCCCATTAATTACTAAATTAATGGCGGGGGTGGGTCGTAACATCGGCCCCTCCTCAAGAAATCCAGAAGTCCTCTTCTGGGCCTATCGCTTTGCTCTTATCAATTTCCAGAGCAACCATTGAGTGCTACCTTTTCCCACAGGTAGAAACAATTCAAAATGGCAAAAATATTGCGTTTCTTGCCTTCAAGAGCATTGGAGCGACTTCCTAATTATCCCGCAATTTTGTTAATTAATTTTAGAGAACAGCCGAAAGAAAAAAACAACGTAAATGAGAAATAAATAAAAAAAACTGAACTGTAAAAGAACATTTGAGCCTGCCGAACTGTGATTCCTAGCTGCCTCATACCATACGCGACATGGCGGACAAATTTTAGAGTTTTCTTCAGGTTTTAGGATGGGGGTGTGTGTCCACTGTAACAGTGCCCTGAAAATGTAAGACTGCCGATGGACCTTTGTTAGCATAGGTGCAGTGACCATCCGTCTGCATCGGAGCACCACACGCAACAGGGTTCGCTGAACTGTCGTTTTGGCCCACTTCCGGTAGCTCCCTGGTTTATTCGGCAAGTGAGTTGCTCCACTGTAGCGTGTCGATCGGCTCTCACGCACCTTCGCAGCCGACGTTCACCTCTCACATCAATGGCACGTGGTGCTCCGCAGTTTCCACGTCGCTTATTTGCAATGGTGCTACTCCTCCACTCACGATACACTTTAAACACAGAAGCACGCGAACAGTTGACAAATTGAGCTGTTTCAGAGATACCGCCACCCTTGGCCCGAAAGCCGATAATCATTCCTTTTTGCAAATCTGATAAATCGCTCCTTTTATCCATGACAGCAACGAGTTGTATGTTTTCAGAATGTCTACAGCACACTTTGCATACCCTCCAAACCAGCTCACGACACGTGCCTTCTTTCATTGGCTACGCGCTGTTGAAAACAAAAGTAGGAGGTGGTCTCAATAATGTGGCTCGAGTTTGTATATGAGTAACTCTGTATTTAAGGAGGTTCAGTTATTTTCTCCATGATGTATTATTTGTTTTTTAAGTATACAATTTTTTCGCCGTAAAGTATTTGAAACAATATTAACAATTGTCCCACAAAATACCTTCGACGAAATTTCATTTCTAACTTTTCCTCTAAACGAAGAAGAAAGATATGCAACTGTCGACTATAATTAATTACTCGGCAAATAGATTAACAGTATTATTTTTTCTTTACGCCTATGTCATATGAATGTCTTGTGGTTTCAAAACCTAAGTTCTTCGTCCAGTGAACAATGTTGTAGTCAATGTTGCTGTCTTAATGTCATTCTTAAATCTAAGTTCTCTGTCCAATGCCCATTGTGTCAAGCCACTGTTGCTGTCTTAATATATTTTCTTAAATCTTAGTTCATCGTCCAGTAAACAGCGTGGTAGGCACCATTGTAATGACTTTCTGAGATCAAGGATTTTTCTTTTTGTTCTTACTGAGAGTTAAACGACTACCGCGAGCAACTCAATAGGCTATAAGCACTCTCCCGCTCCTAATTTAGGGCCACTGGTTCCATGGAAGAGATAGAAATACAGAGACTTAAGACACACGCAACATCCATGCTTCACCGGAATTCCAGCCCGGTGAGGCATGCATATCTTGGACGAATAGTCACTGATATCTTGGACCGTGAGGATAGATATCTTGAATGAATGGTCAAAAGAGAGCATTTAGACAACTGAGCCACTATTCCGGCTTGGATGGAAGTTCTTTGTCTAATGAACATTGTTATTTCAATACAGTAGATTACGGTTAATTGGGACACATCGGGATGAGGACCTTGGCCTAGTTACGTGGCTGCACCGATTATGCAAATCTTTATCCCAAAGAGTCAATTTGGGATGTTTTTCAAGTATTGTCCCAAATAAACAACCGATTAACCGATGCCCCATTTAATCCGAATCTATTGCGCACGCACGCACGCACACTTCAATCAAAGTTTAATGACCAGGGGACAGACAATATGGTAAATATTATTTCCAGAACCGTTTTAAATCTTAATTTCTATTTCTTTGTACGTTGAACAATGTGTTGGGTACATTTTGCTATGATCGTGCCTTCCTATTTCTAAATTGCATTTGGTGTCTATAAACCGGCTACGGGCGCGAGAGTGATTTAAATTCCAGCTCGCTACCGAAAAGAAGAGTTTATTTTTGATGGTGCCTGCACCACGGAAGAGGTCTGGGCGTGCCGCCCCGGTGGCGCAGTGGTCTAAGCGATGGCCTCTGATCATTCGTCCGAACGGGGTCCGGGTTCGAATCCCGGTGAGGCATGGATGTTGTGTTTGTCTTACGGCACTGGCTCTCTCCCTTCCCTGGAACCAGTGACCCTAAATTAGGGATGGGCGACTGCTTATAGCCCATTGAGTTGCTCACGGTGGTCGTTAAACCTCCAATCAAAAAAAAAAAAAAAAAAAAAAAAAGGTCTGGGCGAAAATTGGATTGCCATTTTGTTCCAATATTAGCAAAGCGACACTTGTAGGAGCGATACTGTGTTCAAATTAAACTTCCTCTATGAGAAATCTAAAAGCTATTAGTTAGTTGATCATACAATTAACAGTCTTCTAGGCATTGTTTCTGTTGGCTAACTAAAGCTCGTGACGTTAGAAGACTCGTAGGTAACGTAGAGCAGGTTAAAAAGAAACAAACTTTTACTCCGAAAAGCAGCCCCCTCTGTGCTGCCACAACCTCTTCTCAAAGCAAAATCGATGTCTCAGTGATAAAATGCCGCGTTTTTCGATGCAGAAAAAACAAATGCAGTGCACTTCGGATTTGTTGTTCATTGAGGAACTCCTGTTGCCAAAGGTGGTTGCCTTATACACGAAAATTGTAGTAATCGGATGGAAGGATTTCTGAGAAATATGCTAGCGACACAAAATTTTCATGCCATGGCGCTTTATGGTTGCCAGAGTCCTGTTCGTAACATGGGGTCTGAAGTTGTCATACTGAGACCGCGCAGCTTTTCGATTTACCAAATTAGGATTCTTGCGCGTTAGTTCATTCTGAACCAGTTGCAGCTGGAAGGTGCACAGGTCCACTGTAATGGTTTCTCCACGTGAGAGAAGCTCATAATGCATTATGCCCTTTACAGTCCATTACACACGCAGCAACATCTCACATGCGTGGAAAGATGGCTTACTGGTATGCGGAGTTTTTGATCATTTCGTTCCAACCAGTGTTGGATATGTTTCAGAATAGAATGTTGAACCTACTTCTTATCGCAGGCGAGCGCACGGGTTGAGAAAAATCTTCCTGTGCTGACGTGAGAGGAACAACATGCATGCAGATGGCGCTGCTGCTTATTGTTATATGACGAATGATGTGGAACTTAAGAATATAGTCTGTATGTCTTTTCCATGGAACGGAAATCTAAGCGAATGGTTTCAGCACTTGAACTGAACTTTGTGGAAAACTTTTGACACGTTTGTTTGGTGTCTGTCAATGGCTCTAGGCAGCTGGTCATCATCAAGCTCCTGGAGTCGTCTGCTGCGTGAAGTACCGCCCAATGATACGTTGCCACAAAGGACTTTCTTAAACAGTTTTCTGATGGTAACCCCGTTTACTGTCGCCTCGAAAGGCTGTGCATCAATTTAGTTTCCTGTGCCGCGTTCGAGTCTAGTTTATACTCGTACACCATGCACCTATGAGCCATTATATTATGACCACCTGCCTAATAAGCTGTAGGACCCACTTTAGCCCGCAAAACAGCGGCCACTCAGCAAGGCATCGATTCGATGAGGTAACTATGGGTATCCTCGGGTATCTGGTACCATAAAGTCAACAGCAGGTCCTCCAGTTCCCGTACATTTCGGGGTGGTGGTGATTTAGCGCGAACCCGCTTTTCCAAGTCGAACCACAAAGTTAGATGGGGTTTATGTCAGGTGAATTCGGAGGCCATGGCATTAACAGGAAATCACCAGCATGTTCCTTGAACCACTCCTTAATGATTCTGGCAGTGTGATATGCCCCATTATCCTGTTGGTAATGACAATCACCAGCAGAAAACACAATTGCCATGAATGGGTGAACTTTGTCCGCAACGATGTTGAGATACCTGGCAGCTGTCAGTCGTTGTGCTATTGGGATAATGGGGCTCAAAGTGTCCGAAGAAAACATCACCCACAGCATAACACCAGTGCCGCCGGCTTGTTTCCGCCCAACAGTGCATCCAGTTGGTGCCTTTGGTGTTAATTGGCGTATCCGCGCTCGGCCGTCTACGTGATGCACCAGGAATCTTGATTCGTCAGAGCAAGCTACTTTTTTTCTAATCATCCACGGTTCAATTTCGATGATCTTGGGTTCATTTCATGCATTGTTGGTGATGACGTGCAGTGAGCATGGGGAGCCGGCTGGGTCTTCGGCTGCATATGCCCATGCGCAGAAGACTGCAATGAAATGTGTGCTTTCATACATTTCCCATGCTCATCACTGTTATAGCTGCTGGGGGATGATGCGCGACACTCTTCGTTGCCTCCCCTCTGGCTTCAATGATTTGCGGATGACACACGGCTTGACGACGTTTCGTCATTTGGCCATCTGTGCACCACGATTGAAACGTACTCACTACAGCGGCGCGTGAACAAGCCGCGCCGTTTCCGAGATCCTAGTTTCGGGATTCAATGCCATCACCATTTGTCGTTTATCAATCTCCGATAAACCGGCATCTTTTCCCATTCTGACTACGAACACTCGACTAACCGAAAGCAGGTCCTTGCGTTGTACATATACTGCTCTGTGAACTTAACCTGCGTTACCTTTTGGTCTCCAGGCGCGCTCGTTTCTCTAGGCTGGAGGTGCTCGTAATGTAATGGCTCATAGATGTATATACTCTGTCGGCTAAGGCTCCATTTTGCAGACAGTTTCCCTAGAAACGTACAAGCGCAGCAAACACGTTACATATACGGTATTAACAACCACTTTGCAGGATTGCAGAACAACGGCGCATCCTATCCCGCGTTCTGCGCATACGTCACCTTCGCTGTTTGCTTGCGCAAAACAGCCCGAAACACCTTTTTTTCTGTTCCCCAGTATGTTAATCTCATTTTTCTGTCTGTAGGAATTTCAAACGTGTGCTTGTTAAATTTGCAGTCTACAGCGGCATCTCCCAAAGCCAGGTCGAATCGAAATTCACAGTCTTTGCAGGGGTTTCGTCGTAGTTACGAATAATGCCCTATTCATGCAACGAAAAAGTTCAGAGTTCTTATCTCGTATTTCCTAATTAAGAAAACTGTGTCGTGAGTCCTGAATATTTTAGTATATTGAAGGTGATGCATATCTCTTTAACTAAGAGGATCATGAAGATCTCAGAATCTCCATGGTACGTAGTTACAAAAATATCCTTCTCTTCCGGCGACTTCTTGAATAATTGATTTTGTGTATGTGGATTTCATTCTAATAACTTGGATTTTTAATCCCTGTGATGTACGGCCTCGAAGTCTACTGCTTCGATCGAAAAATTAATCACATTTTCAAATTATTTAATTAGTTGATTTTAATCTTGTGCAAATGGCACGCACTTCAAGCTCGCTTTAGGGCATTCAAATACATTAAATGGTTGTTAACAAATGCATTTTCTTACATCATTAAACAAATAAGTGTTTGGAAAAGTCTTATTAAGCCTTCAACCGGCTGAAACGAACTCATTCGGGGTTAAAAAATTGGTTGAAATCAGCTCGAATGATTGTATCGCTGCGTACGAAGGGTACCGAACGCGGCTTGAACGAGTGAGCATGCGTCCCGGAAAGCGTTGGTTTCTCCTTAGCTTTGTTGTCATTTAGAGGGATGACTGGCACTAATCCTTTCTGACTAATTGCCTGTTAAAAGGGCTATAAAAATGGGTACTAGCCTAAGAAAAAAGTTGATCAACTCCTTCCTGCCCACTGGCATGATGTCTATGTAAGGGGGACTAGCTCTGCCCCATCTTGCCTTAGATCATGGAGAAGATAATAAAGGACTAGAAGGAATTGCTTATCACTCATGACAGGTTTGTGCTCGGTACTGCTGTGATGAAAGGGGGATGGGAGGAATCTTGTTTTGCATTAGCTTTACTAAAACACGGCCGCTAGGGAATACACGGTCGAACCAGAATAATATGGCCACCCCAAGAATCACAATGTACCCGCCCAGGCGCGTTATGGAGTGCACGTGACAAGGTCGACCACACGGAGATATGGCCGCCCAGGACAGATAAGATACAGCGGGTAACATGAGCACAATAGGCAGAGGTAATGATTTGACGGACATTAAAAAAGGAATGGTAATCGGCTACTGCGCTAAGGGTAATCGGCTACTGCCCTATCTGATGAGGTGTATTGCTCAAATACAGTTCTCATTACCTTAAACTCTGTACACATTCCTTTATGTGAGTAGTTTAGTTTCCCCTTCGATGCATGCACTAAACAACGGTACCAATCTGGATATTGCATTAAAATATATTAGAAACAAGAGGTTCCAGGGAGTATTTAGTTCAAAAGACTATTAGTCTTACTGTTGAGATCATTTCGCTGAGAAATATGTATTACCATTTAGTACACAAATTCTCAAATGCTCGCTGAATTATGCTGACTTTATACAATTAAAATCTGAAGGAAACATCAAGGACAAAATATTATGCTAAAAAACATCTAAAAGGCAACACTACCACGACACTACCACATTTCCATGATCTTTGGAATTCTCAATGCATTTCGATACCCACTTCAATATCATTATCAAGCTGTCATGTGGGGTCTCCCAAAACAATTTAGGTATATATACATGGGCACTACCAATCGGGATGTAAGGTCAGGCGATGCGTAAAATCACAGCCTCTCCTTGACAAATGTCAACCCCGCCTTCTCGTGGTACATCCTGTTCCCACTAAAGGGGCTCTGACGACCGCCAATAGCGGTATAACTATACCATCGGGATTAGAGGAAATGCTATGCCACACTCACCAACCCGCTTGGCCAGCGTGGTGAGTTATGGCCAAACCCTCCAAAATGACTCCACAACTTAAATCTTGGCCCTCAGTGTCCGGCAGCTGGAATGTACCTGGCCAAGGCAGCGGCCAGTGCGACATGAAGGCAGAGGGTGCTAAGAATATCCGGAGGACCGGATTAGGCTGCCATCTCATGCTGACCTTGGCTACGTATAATGGACGCTCCCTATCTTCTGATTCAAGGCTTCTTGAATTGGAAGAGGAACTACAAAGGATCAAGTAGGATATCGTCGGGCTAAGTGAATTAAGGAGAAAAGGAGGAGATCTCATTGAACTGAAAAGTGGACATCTCTTCTACTATCGTGGGACTGATACTGGCAGAACTAGTGGTGTTGGTTTTACAATAAACAAGAAACTGAAGGATAAAGTTGTAGAAGTTGAAAGTTCCTCTGACAGAACTGCACGACTCGTTATCCAACTCTCGGAAAGATACCAGGCTCAGATTATTCAAACTTATGCACCAACCACAAGTCATCATGAAGAAGAAATCGAAGAATTTTATGAGGAAATTCGTCATCTAAATAATAAAGGTAAGCAGCACTTAAAGATAATTATGGAAGATTTCAATGCAAAAATAGGGCAACGCCAACAGAATGAAACTTCAGTAGGTAAATTCGGTCACGGCAACAGAAACCAGCGTGGAAATACTCTCGTAGAGTTTGCAGAGGCAGAAGGGTTTTTCATCTTGAACTCCTTTTCCAAGAAAAAGCCACACAGGAAATGGACATGGAGACATCCAAACGGGACGAAAAGTGAAATTGATTTTATTATGTGTAACAAAAAATTCGTCATAGAAGACTGCAGTGTGCTAAACAAGTTCAACACAGGTAGTGACCATAGATTGGTGAGATGTAAGATGCACCTCAACACTAAACTCGAACGTAGCAAGCTCATAAGACAAACAAAGTGTATTGACATAACCAACCTTAAAAAACACTATAATACCTTCAAGTTGGAACTGAAGAACAGATTCTCTGCTTTAGAAGGCCTAACATCGGAAGAAGTGGATATTTCTGAAGTTAACAGAAGAGTAACGAAAGCTCTTTTGGAAACAGCAACAAAATTAGCTGGGTCTAAGAACAAGTTGCATGTGACCAAATTATCAGGAAAAACCAAAATGTTGATACAAAAAAGAAGAGTGAGATGAGGACAACTAAAGAAGATGTGACTTCCAAAGAGGAATATATAGAGCTATGCAAGACAGTACGAAAAGGTATCACTGAAGACGTAAGGAAATTCAACTGTGAACAAGTAAGGAAAGCAATTGAAAACAACCAAAGCCTAAAGATAGCAAAGGGACATCTCAGTAAGGGAAGAAAACAGATTATGGCACTGAGAAAAGAAGATGGTTCTGTAACAAGAAATAGAGGCGGAATTTTGACAAGAGTGAAAGATTTCTACTCCAAATTGTATGAAAGGGATGATACATGTACTCCAGACATCATGAAAGGTACCAGAGTTCTCCCAGTCCTCCCAGCAGAAGTTGCACATGCAATCAAAAACATGAAGCGGGGAAAAGCTCCAGGAGAAGATGGAATTACTGTAGACATCATACAAGAAGCAAGTGAAGAAATCGAAACAGTACTCGCCCTAATTTTTCACTCGATGTCTTAATGAAGGGAAGATTCCTGAGGATTGGAACAACGCTACAATGATCTTGCTACATAAAAAAGGTGACATTGAGGATCTCAGGAACTACAGACCTATCAGCCTCCTATCAGTGGTTTATAAAATCTTCACTAAAGTTCTTTCACACCGCTTGAAGGTGACAGTAGACATGGCTTAACCGAGAGAACAAGCTGGATTCAGGAGTGGCTACAGCACAAAGATCATATTCACGTACTGAGAGAACTAATTGAAAAAGCAAGGGAATATGAACTTCCATTGTGCATGGCTTTTATCGTTTATGAAAAAGCCTTTGATTCGGTGAAACCATCAGCAGTTACAATGGCTCTGAAATCCTGTGGTATTGAAAATGCGTACATTAATATTATTAATAAGATCTATGAAAATGCAAGTGCAAAGATTCGGCTGTTTAAAAATACAACACGCATAAAATTTGAAAAGGAGTGAGACAAGGTGACACCATATCTCCGAAGCTCTTTAACACCACATTGGAAAATGTCTTTCAATCACTGAACTGGGAAAACAAAGGGATAAAGATTAATGGAGATTATCTAACCCACCTTTGTTTTGCTGATGACATAGTCATTTTTGCAACTACCTCATCAGAGGTGCAGAGTATGATCCAGGAACTTGCTGAGAAGAGTAAAGAAGTGGGATTAAAAATGAACTTTCAGAAGACAAAAGTGATGTTCAATGCTTTTACAAGAAGTGAAAATTTATCGATTGATGGAGAAAAGCTGGAGATAACAGACACGTACGTTTATCTTGGACAGCAGATATCAAGTGAGGGTCACGTTGATGAAGAAATTAATCGGCGTACAAAACTTGCCTGGAGAGCTTTTGGAAGAAACAGCATAATTTTCAAGAGCAATATGCCATTATGTCTTAAAAGAAAAGTGTTTGATCAATGCATCCTTCCAGTGCTTACGTATGGTGCAGAGACGTGCACCTTAACTAAAAGAGACATACAGAGGCTGCAGACAACTCAAAGGAGCATGAAGAGGTGCATGCTTGGTGTAACCAGGAGAGATAAGAAGAGGAACTCGTGGATCCGAAAAATGACAAGAGTGGAAGACATCATGATCAGAGTTAAATCCCTGAAATGGCAATGGGCTGGACATACTGCCAGAAGGACAGATCATCGATGGACCGCCGAAATTTTAGATTGGATTCCAAGGGACAGGAAAAGACCCAGAAGAAGACCACATGGGAGATGGGTGGATGAAATTCGAAAGTATGCGGGAGTGACATGGAGGAGACTGGCACAAGACAGACCGTTGTGGAGGAAACTTGGGGAGACCTTCGTCCTGCAGTGGATTGATAATGGTTGACAATGATGATGATGATGACTACCAATCAATGGTCGTGACGTCACTGTTCACGTCACTGCCCGTCCCTCGCGTCATGAGTTCGCTATGTAGAAGATTGTTGCCCAATTGCTGCAAGCTTACTTGAACCTTTGGATCCTGGGTTGTAAAATTCCAGTTTTTGTTTATGATATGTCTTATTCTTTTGAGAGTACGTATGTGTTCTTTTTGCTTGCATTCTTGTTCTTCATTTAAAATTAGTCTCCAAGGGTAGGGTATATGTATAAGGTTAAGCTTGTTGCAGTTTTTATCTCTTGTTTTTTCGATAACTAAAACCTCTGCAAATCTTAATTTTTGTTCCGAGTCTTGATCAGTAATGATTTTAGCACCATTGAAGTCTGGAGTGCATTTGTTATTAATGCATATTCAACTAATGCAGTCTTTTTTTTTCGCGTTTTTTTCCAATTACCTTCATGTTGCTTAAGTCGACATAATAGGCCATTCTTTGTACTACCTATATAACATTTTTCAGATTTTTTTCCATTTTGGTGCAAGATGCGTTCCGTTATTAGAAAAATAAACTTTCATTTTGATGTGAATGTTTCCGTTATTAGAAAAAGAAATTTCAAAACAGAAATTTCATTAAAAATCGGGGATATAAAGGCAATTTTGCCGCACGTTGTTTTCAGGATTTTTTCGTGAATTTAAGCCACTTTTATTTTACGGTGCAGAACACTATGCTCTTGTGTTTTTGAAAGTTTTTTTTTTCTTTGTGGGTAGGAAGTGAGGTGCTATCTGATACGTCTCCGAAACTCACAACTGGCAATCCTTTGGAAATTTTTGTATCACAATGTAAACTTCATTACACTAAAGTGTAGAGGGAGCGGAATGAAAGGGTATTCATTCTCCTGTTACATTATCGTTCGTTTATTGCCTCCTCCTTTCATTTTGGTTTTTGTTGTTTTGTTTCTTCCTCTGTATTTTTGGCGCATGTGATTACCAAGAACTTTGTGTCTTCAGCAGAAACTTTCTGATATTAAACAGATACGGTTGTATCGCGTGACCAATTCATTTTTTACTGTTTTTCCTTTCAATTTTTTTTTAAATATCGTGCGCTTACATGAAGAAGAGTAAGGCGCCGTACAGCGCTGACATGAAGCATTTGCTTAAGGAAATTATCGGATTTTTAGAAACCGATTTACACAAATAAAAATCACAAGTCATGCAGCCTCAAAACAAGCAAAAATAAAATACCATTGTATAAGCATGTACTTCGGAAACTACATTTCATTGCTATGAGTCATATTTTGTCGTAAGGGAATGGAAATGAGCTTTTTGAATATTTCATGAACATATTTATGAAAAAGGAAAAAGCACAGCAAGTACTAGATCCTATTAGTTCAAAACATTTCCATGTGTGTGCGCGCGCGCGCGTGTGCGTACGCCTCCTCCACAAAAGAACTACAAACTGTCCAATTGATTTTGAATTCCGAAACGTCGAACACAGCAAAAGCAACCCTTCTGTACTCAAAAAGCATCCATTTGAATTCTAGGAACAATTTTGTTTTCGCGTTTGTTGCTTTTCAAATGTATTCAACGTATTCAACCTCGCGCCGACTTATGGGAGAATGATAAAAGTAATGGTTTTTGCTTTCGAGAAGATTACTTGTTATATATGTTGTGGAAATTCTCAGAGAATCCATGATTAGAGTAAATTCTCGGAAAGGGAGATTAGATTAACATAACGTTCAGAATACTCGATGTGATCTGAATGGTGAAATCTAGGCCACTAAGCACTCAGTAATGAAAAAAAAAAAGACTTCATCAGGGAGTTCCATGGGCGCAGAAAATGCATGATGGGAAAATAGTCTTGTAAACTCATTACAGGAATTTTTAGGTCTAAATGAAGGGTTTCTTGAGGTAGCTAAGACATGAAATACAAATTTGAAGGAACAAATAATAGTTAAAAAATAAATGAATGATTGATTACCATTACTGGTAAGCCCAGCTAAAATGCAAATAAGTTAGTAAAATCATGCAATGCATTGATTATTATACGCTTTCCAATATACCAGAAGTCATTACTCAAGCTATGAGGGTAATGGCTATAGAATAAATATCACTCCTGTGCCGTGACCTCTTGACCCCATTTCGATGATATTAAAGAGAATTGGTTTAGTATACCTCCGGAACAACATACTAAAATTTTGTCTCAATAGAAGCATATTTAGTCAAATTATAAGAATAATAGCTGTGGAATAAATTTCGGTACTGTGTCCTGACCTTTAACCACATTTCGATTATATTCAACAGAACCCGTTCAGTATACTTCCGGAACAACATGATAAAGGTTTGTCGCGATCGAAACATTTTTACGTAGGTTATGATGCATAAAGGCAATGGAATGGATACCGCTCCTATGTTATGAACTTTGACCTCATTTCTTCCATTTTCATTAGGGTTTGTTCCAAGGTGATCCCCTACCCCATACTAAAGTTTAATCGAAATCGAACCATTTTTAGTCAAGTTATGAGGCATAAGGGCAACGGAATGGATCCCGCTCCTGTGTCCTGACCTTTGACCCCATTTCATTAATTTTAAATAGGTTTAATTCCATGCGGTCCCCTACCACATGCTAAAATTTCATCGAAATCGAACCATTTTAAGGCAAGTCATGAGGTATAAGGGCAATGGAATCGATCCCGCTCCTATGTCCTGAGATTTGACCCCATGTCGTCCATTTTCAATAGAGTTAATTCCCATACGGTACCCTACCACATACTAAGATTTCATTAAAATCGAACCAGTTTTACACAAGTCATGAGGCATAAGGGCAATGGAATGTATCCCGCTTTTATGTCCTGACCTTTGACCCGATTTCGTCCGTTTTCAATAGGGTTCATCTCCAGGTAGTCCTCTACAACTTATAAAGTTTCATCGAAATCGAAGCATTTTTACGCGAGTTATCGTCCGGAAGGACAGACAGACAGACGGACAAAGCTGGAACATATACGCTTCTTCAACCTACGGTTGGAAAGCGTAATAAGTTAGTAAAATCATGCAATGCATTGATTATTATAATACTATTTCCAACATACCAGAAATCGTTACTCAAGTTATTACTCAAGTTATGAGGATAAGGGCTGTGGAATAAAGCTCGCTCCTGAGCCCTGACCTTTGACCCTTTTTTCGATGATTTTCAACAGAACGGGTTCATAATACCTCCCGAACAATATCATACAGTTTTGTCGAAATCGAACCATTTTTAGTCAAGTTATGAGGCATAAGGACAATGCAATGGATCCCGATCCTATGTTCTGACCTTTGAACCCATTTCGCCCATTTTCAATAGGGTTCATCCCCAGATCGTTCCCTACAACATACTAACATGTCATCGAAATCGAACCATTTTTACGCAAGTTATGACTGATAAGAGCAATGGAATGGATCCCGCTCTTATGTCCTGACCTTTTACTCCATTTCGTCCATTTTCAATACGGTTCGTCCCCAGGATGTCCCCTACTACATACAAAAATTTTATCGAAATCGAACAATTTGTACGCGAGTTATCGTGCGGACGGACAGACAGACGAACAAAGCTGGGGCATATACGCTTCTTCAACCTACGGTTGGAAAGCGTAAAAAAACCAGTTGTGCGTTCCTGTAAACACATGCGTGATAGTTAGAATGTCTAACGATCAGGCACTTGCTCTTATAGACACATGCGTGGTAGTCTAGATATCTGAAGACCGGTCTCATGCTCCTGTAGACAAATGCGTGATAGCTGGAACATCTAGCATCCAGTCTTATGCTCCTGTAGACGCATTCGTTATACCTGAGATATTTCCTGGTCACGTTTGAACACATTTCTGAATGAAAAATTGTGAACCTGTTCTTACGGCATTTGGGCCGTTTTATGAGTAATGACTCAAAAGAAAGAAAATTATGGGCTGTCTTTTATGTTTTATGGTTTAAGTTGGCGATGAAGAGTTCGCGTTTCAGAAAGATAATATTCCCCAGGTAAAAACATATTTACGAGCGTACGTATATGGGCAGTTTTAAAAAACGGTTAGTGTGTGCTTGTGTGTTTCTCTTTTCTGTAGTTTTGATATCAACTCATACCACTTCTGGATAGAGTTATGGAGTCCAGCCAGAGTGAATTCTCGTACAGTGTTTTCAATGTCTGCTGCTTTGATAGCTTCTAACTTTAAGAGTACAGTCGTCTGAATAATTGTTTTACTGATAGAGTATTTAAACTAAATGTCGAACACGTAACATTTCTTCAGTAATAACAGCGCAGCTCCGAGACTGTGACGTGTACATGAAGACATACTTTTGCAAATTTTCTATTCTTCAGAGGCTTTTCTGTGTCTGTTGGAACCACGCGAAAACTTCTAGGAATCACATTGTAAACATCCATTGATTTCTGACGAAAGTGAACATATTCAATATTTTTAACACAACTGTCCCATTTGCCTTTCTGTTATGTTTTGTTCTGGAAGATTAATTGAATTACTCCCTTTCACAGTAGAAAAGTATGCACGGCTGAGGAATTTTTCCAGACTTCTGCAGGTAGAATTTTTTCTGGTAGATGGCAAAAGGTTATATGCTTACGTTTGTTGAGACATAGCTGTTTTTACCGTTCAGCTGCTTCTCCAGAGGAAATTTTTTACAGGTTTCTCTTGGTGGATGGTATAACTATATTTTTTCATTTCTCGTGACTTTGATACTTTTGCGCAAGCTGGAAAAACTCCATTTTTTACGCTTTCCAACCGTAGGTTGAAGGAGCGTATATGCTCTAGCTTTGCCCGTCTGTCTGTCTGTCCTTCCGGACGATAACTCGCGTAACAATAGTTCGATTTCGATGAACTTTTAGTATGTGGTAGGGGACCACTTGGAGATAAACCCTTTTGAAAATGGACGAAATGGGGTCAAATGTCAGGACAGAGAAGAGGGTGTAACGTACCAGGAGATGATGTAACGTACCAGGAGATGTGACGTACCTGCCAGAAGGACGCACACGACATAAAGGCAGATAGGAATCAGAATAAAACGTCCGCGTAGCTCAGTTGGTAGAGCAACTCATTCCGGAATGAGGGGATCCGGGTTCGAATCCTGGCGTGGACAAAAATGACGGAGAAATTTACTTCGTTATAAGGGATGCATTCCATTGCCCTTATGCGTCATAACTTGCGTAAAAATTATTCGATTTCAATGATATTTTAGTATGTGATAGGGGACCTCCTGGCAATGAACCCTATTTAAAAAGTTCGAAATGGTGTCAAAGGTCAGTACATAGTAGCGGAATACATTCCATTGCCTTTATGCATCGTAACGTACGTAAAAATGCTTCGATTGCGACAAACTTTATCATGTTTTTCCGGAAGTATACTGAACGGGTTCTGTTGAATATAATCGAAATGGGGTTAAAGGTCATGACACAGGACCGAGATTTATTCCACAGTTATTGTTTTCATATATTGACTAAAAATGCTTCTATTGAGAGAAAACTTTAGTATGTTGTTCCGGAGGTATACTCAACCGGTTCTGTTTAATATCATCGAAATGGGGTCAAAGATCAGGGCACAGGAGCGAGATTTATTCCACAGCCTTTATCCTCATAATTTGAGTATTGATTTCTGGTATGCTGGAAAGCGTATCATAATTCAATGCATTGCATGACTATACTAACTTGTTAGATATCTGAAGTGTCAAGCATGCATCTACAAGAGCATGCGACTTCATTAAATATACCAACTATCACACATACAGGAGCATACGCTCCTCGTTAGGTATCTCAACTGTCACCGATTTGTCTACAGAAGCTCGCAAGTAGCAGTTTAGCGCTTTTTTGCGCTTTCCAACCATAGGTTGAAGAAGCTTATATGCTCCAGCTTTGTCCGTTTGTTTGTCTTTCAGTCCGTCCGTCCGCGCGATAGCTCGTGTAAAACAGGTTCGATTTCGATGAACATTTAGTATGTGGTAGGGGGCAACCTAGGAAGCAACCCTATTGAAAATGGACGAAATGGAGTCAAAGGTCAGGACATAGGAGCGGGATCCATTCCATCGGACTTATGCGTCATAACGTACGTAAAAATGTTTCGATTCCAACAAAACTTTCTCATATTGTTTCAGAAACGTACTGAACCGGTTCTGTTTAGTATAATCGAAATGGGGTCAAAGGTCAGGGCACAGGAGTGAGATTTGTTCCACAGCCATTATCCTCATAACTTGACTAAAAATGCATCTATTGCGACAAAACGTTATGTTGTTCCGGATGTATACTGAACCAATTATGTTTAATATCATCGAAATAAGGTCAAAGGTAACGGCACAGGAGTGATATTTATTACACGGCCATTATCCTCATAGCTTGAGTAATGATTTCTGGTATGTTGGAAAGCGTATAATAATCAATGCATTTCATGATTTTACTAACCTTTTTAGTATACGAGTTCGCTGGCAAGCGCGAGGGATTTTTTCGTTCTCATATCTGATCGATCGCGGCGATCACATGAAAGAAAACGAGTGTCCTTGCTCTGCTCAAAGTCATTTATTTGACAGTAGAAAAAAACGATGGAAATATGCAAAGGTAACCATGCAGAACTTCTAGTTCAGTTTATCATGTTACAGTTCATTTACAACGTCTTACGCTTTCGGAAAGCAGATTTCTGCAAAGTTTTTATATACTTCGGAGAGAAGACCAGAAGGAATCTTACATTATACTTCACCCTTTGTCGTAAGAATTAATAAAAAAGAAGGTGACACGAACGAACGTGGCACATCTTCGAGACTTTCCATGTTTGAGACCAAAAACGGGCACGTTTTCACCCTCGCGCGAAGTACTACAATGCCGAGAAAACAAGTACTCTGACGTTGTTTTAACCTCGTATTGAGACAACTGTGGGTTCTTCTGAATTAAATGCTTTCTTAATCTTCCGATAATCACTATATCCTTCGCGTAGAGCATGTGAAGAAGGCAATGTGAAGAGCACAGAAGAGGGGCGAGCTGCACCCTTTCACTGGTGTGATGTGAAACAATGATGGGCCACCTCCCGGTGGCGAAGTGGTCTATGTCACGGTCTCTGATCATTCGCCCAACGGAGGGGTCTGGGTTATAATTCCGGGTAGGGCATGGTTCTTTGTATTGGTCTTTCAGAGGTTTATTCGCTGAGTTCCTTGTTCACCTATGTACATTGCTGCCGTTGAAACACAGAATGTTTATACTGCAGATATCTGTTCCCCAAGTTCAGTATGTATATCAATGTATCTGTGAAGCAAGTCCAATAAATAAAACAATTGAACCTTCAATCCAAACAAAAATAACGGTAGAGTCATGTACGGGCTAAAGTATAGCTTATATGAGCCTATACAGTTGTGAAGATCTCGCTCTGTTTTACACAACTCAGCAGGAAGGCTACAGCCCGGCGCATTCACGTCTTCTGTCAGTGCTGCAGATTTCCTACTTAACTGATACCGCCGCCATTCGATACCGAGATTTATACAGAATAACAAAATCATATATTCTCCAAAAACACATAATGTTGTGAACAGGATGAAGAACAATAGCCTGTGATGGCTTGACTTCTAAACACCATAGTAGTTCATGCAACTGTGCAAACGTATTTGGTCTCAATCATGGAATATTTCGATCTGTCCAGTTCGTCCTTTTACCCTTCTTTAGAGTAATCTCATAGGGTCAAAAGAGAGTATAATGTAAGATAATTTGAATTTTCCTCTCTGCGGTATATAATACAGTCGTTTTGCTGCTGCCAAAATCTTTACGCATGCGTAAGGGTGCAACGAACATGGGGATGTGGACAATCGTTTCTGCATTGTTAACTTCTCATACTTGAAAAGGTTTATTTCGCTATTCAGTAAATGACATAACCTAAGGAAAGAGCAGATTCTGCTTTATGTAGCAACAGATGAATCGTCAAAATCCGTTTGATATTAAAATATATGAACGCTTGCTAACGAAGTCCTTTATCAACAGCCCTCCATGATAATTATGAATCGTTCAGATCTTCCTTCGTTGGATTTGAATACAGAAACACAGCCCATGCTGATAATCCCATAGGAAACTTGGAGTGTTTTTATTTACCGTTACTTATGTTGCTCTGATTCACATGATTCACATTGCGTCGTGATTTTATATTGCTCTTATTCACAGTTGTTCGATGAAGTAAGTGTAAAAAATTTACAAAGTTTCACCAAGAAATAACGAAATTTACATAAGAAAACGTGTATCTCTATTTAACGTATAACGTGTATCTTAAGTATCTTTAAATAGAGATACTCGTTATGCCTACGAAACGTCTCTTTCAAGAACAATTATGTATTTAAAGATTGTTTTTTGGTACTTTGAGATTATATATGGTTTATAGTGTGAAATCTGTGTCAGGAATCGGCCAAAATGATATGAAAAATCAATAAATACCACTGTAGTATGGTTGCGAAGTTTAGAAAGACGTCTGAAGTGCAGATTATCCTGACAATCAACATCAGTCTTTGGTAATAACTTCAGAAAATTATAGTAAGAAAGCGTTTAAATCTCTTTCCAACGCAAAGTGAAAAAAAACCTAACATCTGTAAAGAAAGAGAAAAGAAAAATCAAAGCTTTTTTCAATTTACGAATGTTTGGAAAAGGCGGATTATTGTGAGAAATGGTCACCGAAATAACTGCGATCATATGTTCAACACGACCAACTACTAAATAGCATGTTGTGCCCCCATTTCACCCTTAGCATCCAGCGATATCAAATCTTCTAGATCTCAGAAGGTATCCTTAGGTATCCTGTTCCAGCTGAACAGAATGACAACTTGGAGTTCGGCAGCGGAGCAAACCACTGCCGTGCACTAGCAAATGAGGCATTGCAGTGCATCCCACAAATATTTGATGGGATGCAGATAAGAAGAATTTTGCATCCAGGAGTGTACACGAAATGCTCGGATATGATGCCAGAACTATGGACGTTGTGATACGGAACGTTCTCTTTTGGAAATAGTTTGTTACCATGCGGATGCATGCTAACTAAGTAAGGAAACAAACACTCAGTCTGAAACAATATCTAGATCAGAGGGGAGAACTTTTCATGTTGGAAGGCTGCATTGAGTTAACTGTAATCTAACAAGGCCGCATGCAAGAAACTTCGATTAAATACACTTCGAAATGTACATTTTTTTGCAAAAATCTTAATATGTGATATCTACGAAAAATGAAAAACGAATGTTAATTCTAAAGTTAACTAACCTTTTAATGACTTTGTTGTGACTGCTTTTTGTTGGAAAGCGTTTTAATATTTAGTTGCAACATGGAGGTCTGCAGTTTTAGCTGATCTTCTTGATGGGTATCTGTCGTTTGTGACCTTAAGGGAGTCCTGATTTGAGTTTCACAGGAGAATGTAGGTTCGCAGAATAAGTGGTTAAAAAGCAAGAAAGCGTTTTTCGTGTATGCTACTGAAGACGTGGGTATTTTATTGCATCTTCCCATATTTCAACTGGATCTTTCTTAGCGTCAAATAAGGACTTTTAATATGACATCTTCTCAGAGCTCAATCAATTCCATCTGTAGTTCTGTAGGAGCCGTAGAACGAAATCGTGAGTGTAGTAGGTGTCAAAATTGCCCTTTATGACTTATTAATGTTTCAATTGTGGCCATCAGTCGTGGAGCATCATTTCTTTGAATCTTCTTTTAATCTTTGGTATTTAAAATATGGTCATTTTAAGATTAAAATAAAAAAAAATAAAAGACGTATAACGAAGTAAATTTCTCCGTTATTTCTGTCCACGCCAGGATTCGAACCCGGATCCCCTCATTCCGGAATAAGCCACTTTACCAATTGAGCTACGCGGACGCTTTATTCTGATTCCTATCTGCCTCTATGTCGTGTGCGTCCTTCTGGCAGGTACGTCACATCTCCTGGTACGTTACAGACGAACAAAAATATGTTAATTAAAATAAAGTGATTTGTTCGGAAATTTTTGGATTCACCCAAAAGGCCGCCCTTAATAGCCTTGAAGGCCGAATGCGGCTTTAAAGCCGCAGGTTCCCCAATACTGGACTAGATATATAGCAATGAGAATGTTTTCAGAGGATATGAGGGGATCCAGTGATATCTATGACAGTAATCTTCATATCACGGTACGCTATATGATCAATAGTATCCGGACAATTCTTTTGAGTAGTGAATTTGTCCATATACATTACATCAATGGCCCATACAGACATAAAATGACTCATGTGGCCTGGAAAACATCATAAACAAGCATGAAGAGTAGAATGAGCCGTACAGCACAGCTCAGTGAGTTTAAACGTGACATGGCTATAAGACATTGGGTTGATGCGAATTAAATATCCTGCAAAGGACTAGCACACGTGGACGGCGATAACTGAAAATTAGGACAACTTACCGAGGCAAAATAATCCCCCTCGGCATCGACACATAATAGCCATCTGTCCGGCTAGACTATGATCCCGGAACTAAAAATGTCTTGTGGCTGGGATCCGAAGAAGTCATCAACTGCACGTTGAACCTCGTTGCCTGTCGTGAACTGTTTCCCTGACAAGAAGTAATTCAGGCGACGAAACAGGTGATAGTCTGTCGGAGACAAGTCCAGGGATATAGCAGGACGAGGCAGTGCTTCATAGCCCAAGGCACTTAGTGTCAGCATCGTTCGTTGTGCGACATGAGGGTGCGCGTTGTCCTGGACCAGAAGAACATCATGTCTGTTGACCAAAGCCTGTTGTGCCGCCCCGGTGGCGCAGTGGTCTAAGGCGCTGACCTCTGATCATTCGTCCGTAAGGGGTCCGGGTTCGAATCCCGGTCAGGCATGGATGTTGTGTTTGTCTTACGGCACTGGCTCTCTCCCTTCCCTGGAACCAGTGACCCTAAATTAGGGACGGGCGACTGCTTATAGCCCATTGAGTTGCTCATGGTGGTCGTTAAACCTCCAATCAAAAAAAAAAAAAAAAAAAAAAAAGCCTGTTGTTTCTGCATAAATTTCCAGTGCATCTGTAATAGTCAGCCGCCGTAATTATTCTACGATAACTAATGAAAGTAGGCCATGGACGAGTAGGCGCACAGCAGCAAGACCAACGCCAAGAGTGTGTTAGAGGGTAGTAAAACTCGGCACTAGTGGGTTCTGGAACAGTGGAAACGCGTTCTGTGGAGTGTTGAATTACGCTTCACAATCTGACACTCCAACGTTCGAGTCTGTCTGCGTGTGGATTATGCCAGGTGAACGCTACCTACCAGTCTATGTTCTGCCAACTGCGAAGTTTGATAGAGAAAGCATACTACCGTAGGGCTGTTTTCCGTAGTTCGGGCCGGCATGGACCCCTAGTTACAGTCCTCGGGGATCTAAAGGCTTCAGCCTATAACAACATTCTTGACAATTCTGTGTGCGAACATTATGACTACAATTTGATGAAGGACCTTTCTTTTAAAAACAGCATAATTCTCTCATCCACAAAGCGAGGTCCAGGTAGGAATGGTTTGGAGAGATAGGTGTGGAAAACCTCTAATTGCCTAGACAGAGCTCCAATATTAACCCCACTGAACACCTTTGGGATGTATTCGAACGTCAACTGTAAGCCAGGCTGAGCCTCCCGACATTGCTGACAAGCCTGATTATAGCGCTTATGGCAGAATGTAAGTCAGTTCCCCCAGCAGTGTATCGAAATCTAGTTGGAAAACTTTCCAGCAGGCTGGAGGCTGTGATAGGAGAAAAAGACAGACCGATTCGATATTAATTCCTTTCCTACTACAGGGAGTCTGTGGATAGAAAATCAACTACAGGGAGTTTGTGGATTGAAAATCAACTACAAGGAGTTTGTGGATAGGAAATCAGGCAAAGCCCGATTTTCTGGATACGCAAGTACCCGGATATTTTTAATCAGGTAATGTACCTTTCCAGATGTGCAGTCCTATTGCAGCTGCTCACTTCCGAGACATCCCATACCAACCCCCAACATCTGCATATTAACGTTGGAACATGGGTTCGTCAGATCAAATGACTCATTTCGGTTGTCCATGGAGTTCCAGTGCCGCCGGCAGGCAGAGCTGTTGATGAAGTTCGGTCAGTACGAGCGCATGAAATGAAAGGATAACGAACCTTTTTGCACATTCGCAAGGACGTCTGCCAGACTGCATGCTCGGAAGTGTCTTTTTTGTGAACTGTGGTTGTAGTCTGCCATTAATTGGCGGATAGTGGACAGTCTGTTGCCACCCCCGATGGTGCAGTGGTCTACGCGATGGCCTCTGATCATTCGTCCGAAAGGGGTCCGGGTTCGAATCCCGGTGAGGCATGGATGGTGTGTTTGTCTTACGGCACTGGCTCTCTCCCTTCCCTATAACCAGTGACCCTAAATTAAAGACCGGCGACTTCTTATAGCCCATTAAGTTGCTCTCGGTGGTCGTTAAACCTCCAATCAAAAAAAAAAAATAAAATAAAAAGAAGACTGTTATTCTGGGCCGCAGATACCAATGGCGGTCTTCCCTATCTATCAAGTTGAGCTGGTGTGTATCACTTTTTTCACCATTTCCGCTGCATCTCAAATATTCAACAATGCCTACTGTTGCCGAAATACTGGCTTGTTACTCCCTCGTGGCTATAATATTTCGCCTATTGGTTTCTCACGAGTTCTTCCTTTTCCTGATTGCATGGGTCTCCTACTGGGGAACTAACATACCCTTCCAGTACCATATATATATATATATATATATATATATATATATATATCATATATATATATATATATGATGTAAGGTCAGGTGATGCGTAACATCACAGCCTCTCCTTGACAAATGTCAACCCCGCCTTCTCGTGGTGCATCCTGTTCCCACTAAAGGGGCTCTGACGACCGCAAATAGCGGTATAACTATACCATCGGGATCAGAGGAAATGCTATCCCACACTCACCAACCCGCTTGGCCAGCGTGGTGAGTTATGGCCAAACACCTCCAAATGACTCTACAACTTAAATCTTGGCCCTCAGTCTCCGGCAGCTGGAATGTACCTGGCCAAGGCAGCGGCCAGTGCGACATGAAGGCAGAGGGTGCTAAGAATCCCCGGAGGACCGGACTAGGCTGCCATTTGATGCTGACCTTGGCTACCTACAACGGACGCTCCCTATCCTCTGATTCAAGGCTTCTTGAATTGGAAGAGGAACTACAAAGGATCAAGTGGGACATCGTGGGGCTAAGGAGGTAAGGAGAAAAGGAGAAGATCTCATTGAACTGAAAAGTGGACATCTCTTCTATTATCGTGGGACAGATACTGGCAGAACTAGTGGTGTTGGATTTATAATAAACAAGAAACTGAAGGATAAAGTGGTAGAAGTTGAAAAGTTCCTCTGACAGAGCTGCACGACTCGTTATCCAACTATCGAGAAGATACCAGGCTCAGATTATTCAAACGTATGCACCCACCACAAGTCATCCTGAAGAAGAAATTGAAGAATTTTATGAGGAAATTCGTCATCTAAATAATAAAGGTAGCAGCACTTGAAGATAATTATGGGAGATTTCAATGCAAAAATAGGGCAACGGCAACAGAATGAAACTTCAGTAGGTAAATTCGGTCACGGCAACAGAAACCAGCGTGGAAATACTCTCGTTGAGTTTGCAGAGGCAGAAGGATTTTTCATCTTGAATTCCTTTTTCAAGAAAAAGCCACACAGGAAATGGACATGGAGACATCCAATTGGGACGACAAGTGAAATTGATTTTATTATGTGTAACAAAAAATTCGTCATCGAAGACTGCAGTGTGCTAAACAAGTTCAACACAGGTAGTGACCATAGATTGGTGAGATGTAAGATGCACCTCAACACTAAACTGGAACGTGGCAAGCTCATAAGACAAACAAAATGTATTGACATAACCAACCTTAAAAAACACCATAATACTTTCAAGTTGGAACTGAAGAACAGATTCTCTGCTTTAGAAGGCCTAACATCGGAAGAAGTGGATATTTCGGAAGTTAACAGAAAAGTAACCAAAGCTCTTATGGAAACAGCAACAAAATTAGCTGGGTCTAAGAACAAGTTGCATGTAAACAAATTATCAGGAAAAACCAAAATGTTGATGCAAAAAAGAAGAGAGATGAGGACAACTAAAGAAGATGTGACTTCCAAAGTGGAATATATAGAGCTATGCAAGACAGTACGAAAAAGTATCACTGAAGACGTAAGAAAATTCAACTGTGAACTAGTGAGGAAAGCAATTGAAAACAACCAAAGCCTAAAGATAGCAAAGGGACATCTCAGTAAGGGAAGAAAACAGATTATGGCTCTGAGAAAGAAGATGGTTCTATAACAAGAAATAGAGGCGAAATTTTGACAAGAGTGAAAGATTTCTACTCCAAATTATATGAAAGGGATGATACATGTACTCCAGACATCATGAAAGGTACCAGAGTTCTTCCAGTCCTCCCAGCAGAAGTTGCACATGCAATCCAAGAACATGAAGCGGGGGAAAGCTCCAGGAGAAGATGGAATTACTATAGACATCATACAAGAAGCAAGTGGAGAAATTGAAACAGTACTCGCCCAAATTTTCACTCGATGCCTTAATGAAGGGAAGATTCCTGAGGATTGGAACAATGCTACAATGATCCTGCTACATAAAAAGGTGACATTGAGGATCTCAGGAACTACAGACCTATCAGCCTCCTATCAGTGGTTTATAAAAATCTTCACTAAAGTTCTTTCACACCGCTTGAAGGTAACACTGGACATGGCTCAACCGAGAGAACAAGCTGGATTCCCAGGAGTGGCTACAGCACAATAGATCATATCCATGTGCTGAGAGAACTAATTGAAAGAGCGAGGGAATATGAACTTCCATTGTGCATGGCTTTTATCGATTATGAAAAAGCCTTTGATTCGGTGAAACCATCAGCAGTTACCACGGCTCTGAAATCCTGCGGTATTGAAGATGCATACATTAATATTATTAATAACATCTATGAAAATGCAAGTGCAAAGATTCGGCTGTTTGAAAATACAACACACATAAAAATTGGAAAGGGAGTGAGACAAGGTGACACCATATCTCCGAAGCTCTTTAATGCCACATTGGAAAATGTTTTTCAATCACTGAACTGGGAAAACAAAGGGATAAAGATTAATGGAGATTATCTAACCCACCTTCGTTTTGCTGATGACGTAGTCATTTTTGCAACTACCCCATCAGAGCTGCAGAGTATGATCCAGGAACTTGCTGACAAGAGTAAAGAAGTGGGATTAAAAATGAACTTTCAGAAGACAAAAGTGATGTTCAATGCTTTTACAAGAAATGAAGATTTATCGATTGATGGAAAAAAACTGGAGATAACAGATACGTATGTTTATCTTGGACAGCAGATATCAAGTGAGGGTCACATCGATGAAGAAATTAATCGGCGTACAAAACTTGCCTGGAGAGCTTTTGGAAGAAACAGCATAATTTTCAAGAGCAATATGCCATTATGTCTTAAAGAAAAAGTGTTTGATCAATGCATCCTTCCAGTGCTTACGTATGGTGCAGAGACGTGGACCTTAACTAAAAGAGACATACAAAGGCTGCAGACAACTCAAAGCAGCATGGAGAGGTGCATGCTTGGTATAACCAGGAGAGATAAGAAGAGGAACTCGTGGATCCGAAAAATGACGAGAGTGGAAGACATCATGATCAGAGTTAAATTCCTGAAATGGCAATGGGCTGGACATGCTGCCAGAAGGACAGACCATAGATGGACAGCCGAAATTTTAGATTGGATTCCAAGGGACAGGAAAAGACCCAGAAAAAGACCACATGGGAGATGGGTGGATGAAATTCGTAAATATGCGGGAGTGACATGGAGGAGACTGGCACAAGACAGACCGTTGTGGAGGAAACTTGGGGAGACCTTCGTCCAGCAGTGGATTGATAATGGTTGACAATGATGATGATGATGATGATATATATCATCATCATCATCATCATTGTCAACCATTATCAATCCACTGCTGGACGAAGGGCTCCCCAAGTTTCCTCCACAACGGTCTGTCTTGTGCCAGTCTCCTCCATGTCACTCCCGCATACTTTCGAATTTCATCCACCCATCTTCCATGTGGTCTTCTTCTGGGTCTTTTCCTGTCCCTTGGAATCCAATCTAAAATTTCGGCTGTCCATCGATGGTCTGTTCTTCTGGCAGTATGTCCAGCCCATTGCCATTTCAGGGATTTAACTCTGATCATGATGTCTTCCACTCTTGTCATTTTTCGGATCCACGTGTTCCTCTTCTTATCTCTCCTGGTTACACCAAGCATGCACCTCTTCATGCTCCTTTGAGTGGTCTGCAGCCTTTGTATGTCTCTTTTAGTTAAGGTGCACGTCTCTGCACCATACGTAAGCACTGGAAGGATGCATTGATCAAACACTTTTCTTTTAAGACATAATGACATATTGCTCTAGAAAATTATGCTGTTTCTTCCAAAAGCTCTCCAGGCAAGTTTTGTACGCCGATTAATTTCTTCATCAACGTGACCCTCACTTGATATCTGCTGTCCAAGATAAACGTACGTGTCTGTTATCTCCAGCTTTTCTCCATCAATCGATAAATCTTCATTTCTTGTAAAAGCATTGTACATCACTTTTGTCTTCTGAAAGTTCATTTTTAATCCCACTTCTTTACTCTTGTCAGCAAGTTCCTGGATCATACTCTGTAGCTCTGATGGGGTAGTTGCAAAAATGACTATGTCATCAGCAAAACGAAGGTGGGTTAGATAATCTCCATTAATCTTTATCCCTTTGTTTTCCGAGTTCAGTGATTGAAAGACATTTTCCAATGCGGCATTAAAGAGCTTCGGAGATATGGTGTCACCTTGTCTCACTCCTTTTCCAATTTTTATGTGTGTTGTATTTTCAAACAGCCGAATCTTTACACTTGCATTTTCATAGATGTTATTAATAATATTAATGTATGCATCTTCAATACCGCAGGATTTCAGAGCCATTGCAACTGCTGATGGTTTCACCGAATCAAAGGCTTTTTCATAATCGATAAAAGCCATGCACAATGGAAGATCATATTCCCTCGCTCTTTCAATTAGTTCTCTCAGTACGTGGATATGATCTATTGTGCTGTAGCCACTCCTGAATCCAGCTTGTTCTCTCAATTGAGCCATGTCCAGTGTCACCTTCAAGCGGTGTGAAAGAACTTTAGTGAAGATTTTATAAACCACTGATAGGAGGCTGATAGGTCTGTAGTTCCTGAGATCCTCAATGTCACCTTTTTTATGTAGCAAGATCATTGTAGCGTTGTTCCAATCCTCAGGAATTTTCCCTTCATTAAGGCATCGAGTGAAAATTTGGGCGAGTACTGTTTCGATTTCTCCACTTGCTTCTTGTATGATGTCTACAGTAATTCCATCTTCTCCTGGAGCTTTTCCTCGCTTCATGTTCTTGATTGCATGTGCAACTTCTGCTGGAAGGATTTGAAGAACTCTGGTACTGGTACCTTTCATGATGTCTGGAGTACATGTATCATCCCTTTCATGTAATTTGGAGTAGAAATCTTTCACTCTTGTCAAAATTTCGCCTCTATTTCTTGTTACAGAACCATCTTCTTTTCTCAGTGCCATAATCTGTTTTTTCCCCTTACTGAGATGGCTGTTTGCTATCTTTAGGCTTTGGTTGTTTTCAATTGCTTTCCTTACTAGTTCACAGTTGAATTTCCTTACGTCTTCAGTGATACTTTTTCGTACTGTCTTGCATAGCTCTATATATTCCACATAGGAAGTCACATCTTCTTTAGTTGTCCTCATCACTCTTCTTTTTTGCATCAACATTTTGGTTTTTCCTGATAATTTGTTCACATGCAATTTGTTCTTAGACCCAGCTAATTTTGTTGCTGTTTCCATAAGAGCTTTGGTTACTTTTCTGTTAACTTCCGAAATATCCACTTTTTCCGATGTTAGGCCTTCTAAAGCAGAGAATCTGTTCTTCAGTTCCAATTTGAAGGTATTATAGTGGTTTTCAAGGTTGGTTATGTCAATACATTTTGTTTGTCTTATGAGCTTGCTACGTTCGAGTTTAGTGTTGAGGTGCATCTTACATCTCACCAATCTATGGTCACTGCCTGTGTTGAACTTGTTTAGCACACTGCAGTCTTCTATGACGAAATTTTTGTTACACATAATAAAATCAATTTCACTTGTCGTCCCATTTGGATATCTCCATGTCCATTTCCTGTGTGGCTTTTTCTTGAAAATGGAGTTTAAGATGAAAAACCCTTCTGCCTCTGCAAACTCTACGAGAGTATTTCCACGCTGGTTTCTGTTGCCGTGACCGAATTTACCTACTGAAGTTTCATTCTGTTGCCGTTGCCCTATTTTTGCATTGAAATCTCCCATAATTATCTTCAAGTGCTGCTTACCTTTATTATTTAGATGACGAATTTCCTCATAAAATTCTTCAATTTCTTCTTCAGGATGACTTGTGGTGGGTGCATAAGTTTGAATAATCTGAGCCTGGTATCTTCTCGAGAGTTGGATAACGAGTCGTGCAGCTCTGTCAGAGGAACATTCAACTTCTACAACTTTATCCTTCAGTTTCTTGTTTATTATAAATCCAACACCACTAGTTCTGCCAGTATCTGTCCCACGATAGTAGAAGAGATGTCCACTTTTCAGTTCGATGAGATCTTCTCCTTTTCTCCTTACCTCACTTAGCCCCACGATGTCCCACTTGATCCTTTGTAGTTCCTCTTCCAATTCAAGAAGCCTTGAATCAGAAGATAGGGAGCGTTCATTATACGTAGCCAAGGTCAGCATCAGATGGCAGCCTAGTCCGGTCCTCCGGGGATTCTTAGCACCCTCTGCCTTTATGTCGCACTGGCCGCTGCCTTGGCCAGGTACATTCCAGCTGCCGGAGACTGAGGGCCAAGATTTAAAGTTGTGGAGTCATTTTGGAGGTGTTTGGCCATAACTCACCACGCTGGCCAAGCGGGTTGGTGAGTGTAGGATAGCATTTCCTCTAATCCCGATGGTAAGGTCAGGTGATGCGTAACATCCCAGCCTCTTCTTGACAAATGTCAACCCCGCCTTCTCGTGGTACATCCTGTTCCCACTAAAGGGACTCTGACGACCACCAATATATATATATATACAACAAGAAAAGAAATACAAACATCCTGAGAAATAATAAGAAGAATTATCCTAAAAAATCCAGGACCGAATTCACGAAGCAAAAAACTGGTGCCTGTACTTGGGCAGAAAGAGGAAGTATTGTAGATCATATGGCAGCTGTTACTTATGGCTTCATCAGGCGCCGGCGCAGATAACAACTTTCATTTATTCTACACAAATATGAAAGTGTGGGTTTCTGCATTATCCCGTTTGCAAACTCAGTACCTAAGGAAATCTTAGGAAACAGAAAACAAAATAAATGAAAAACAAAAAAAAAAAAAAAAAAAAAATCCTCATTAACTAAAAATCCAACTAAAACGCTAATTACCCAACCCAAACCACTAAGAAGAAAAACAAGAATTCCGAAATTAACAATTGAAAAACTACGTATTTACTATTACAGAAATAGAAGTAAATAAAAAAATAACAAAAAGCGACTAAAAAAAACAAGAAAGAGCTCCAGTTGCAAAATGAATAATCCTGGCATAACTTACACTACACCTATATCCGCAGACCAAATGCTTTTGCAAAAAATTGATTCCTGTAAATGCCATTAATAAACACATACTGTATATTGACATACTCTACATCGTAAAAACAATCATAAAGCTACGTCCTTTATAAATAAAGAAATAAAAAGGAGAGAAAAACTTCACTAGGTTACCTGTGTGCAAATAATTGCAATTAATGAGGAGAAATTATCTTAAACAAGAGCTAGTAAAAGTGCTCATTGGCAAATCCAAAGTAAAGACTTAATGCCTCCTAAACAACAAAGGAGGCTCAGAAACCTCCCCAAGGAGCTGAAAAAATAGAGTGGAAACCCACAACAATTCCCAAACTCAAAACTCAAAAAAAAAAAAAAAAAAAAGAAAAACCTTAAATGTGAAGTAACAACCCTCAAAAAATTTCTTTTTTGAAATAAGGCAGATCTAAACTCACCTAAAAAAAGAGAAGCATGTAAGAACTGCAAACACACATCATGTCGAGCCACTACTATTTTCAAAAGATTGCCCCCCAGAATAAGCGGCAGCAACGCCACGTTGTGGACAGGACCACAACTAACACCAAGACTTTAAGAGGGAGGCAAAGACACCAAGCTACTGAACTGCAGAAATAAACTAGCAAGATGAGCAGAGACGCTGATTTAAAGTTGTGACCAACTAACCAAAATACTAAAAATCTCCCCTTGGGATCAGAAATTTCCGCTCGGAACAGGCAATTTGGGGTACTGATATGCCCAAAAAACAGAATCCTTCCCAGCCTTTTTTCTTCATTAAAGTTTTACTATTTTTTATTACCTAGGTTTTATTTTTGTATACTTTTTACAGATATATTATTATTTTAAACGTTTATGGCAATATTTTTACTTGTTAATTTTGAACTTTGAATCAAAGGAGATAAAAATATGTACTTCCCTCTCCTTTGATTTAAAATATATCCCTCTCCTTTGATTAAAAAACTAGAAGCATGTAGGAACTGCTAACACACATCTTGTCAAGCAACTACGATTTTCAAAACGTTGCCTTCCCAGAAAAAGCGCCAATAGCGCCACCTAGTGGCCAGCACCACAACCAACTCCAAGACTTTATGTAATATATATATATTAAATGGAGAAAGAGTAATAAGCTCAATATTACAAAAACTCAAGCAACTACTATTTTCAAAACGTTGCTTTCCCAGAAAAAGCGCCAATAGCGCCACCTAGTGGCCAGCACCACAACCAACTACAAGACTTTATGTAATATATAATAAATGGAGAAAGAGTAATAAGCTCAATATTACAAAAACTCAAGCAACTACGATTTTCAAAACGCTGCCTTCCCAGAAAAAGCGCCAGTAGCGCCACCTAGTGACCAGCACCACAACCAACTCCAAGACTTTATGTAATATATCATCATCATCATCATCATTGTCAACCATTATCAATCCACTGCTGGACGAAGGTCTCCCCAAGTTTCCTCCACAACGGTCTGTCTTGTGCCAGTCTCCTCCATGTCACCCCTGCATACTTTCGAATTTCATCCACCCATCTCCCATGTGGTCTTCTTCTGGGTCTTTTCCTGTCCCTTGGAATCCAATCTAAAATTTCGGCTGTCCATCTATGGTCTGTCCTTCTGGCAGTATGTCCAGCCCATTGCCATTTCAGGGATTTAACTCTGATCATGATGTCTTCCACTCTTGTCATTTTTCGGATCCACGAGTTCCTCTTCTTATCTCTCCTGGTTACACCAAGCATGCACCTCTCCATGCTTCTTTGAGTTGTCTGCAGCCTTTGTATGTCTCTTTTAGTTAAGGTCCACGTCTCTGCACCATACGTAAGCACTGGAAGGATGCATTGATCAAACACTTTTCTTTTAAGACATAATGGCATATTGCTCTTGAAAATTATGTTGTTTCTTCCAAAAGCTCTCCAGGCAAGTTTTGTACGCCGATTAATTTCTTCATCAATGTGACCCTCACTTGATATCTGCTGTCCAAGATAAACGTACGTGTCTGTTATCTCCAGCTTTTCTCCATCAATCGATAAATCTTCATTTCTTGTAAAAGCATTGAACATCACTTTTGTCTTCTGAAAGTTCATTTTTAATCCCACTTCTTTACTCTTGTCAGCAAGTTCCTGGATCATACTCTGCAGCTCTGATGGGGTAGTTGCAAAAATGACTACGTCATCAGCAAAACGAAGGTGGGTTAGATAATCTCCATTAATCTTTATCCCCTTGTTTTCCCAGCTCAGCGACTGAAAAACACCCTCCAATGTGGCATTAAAGAGCTTCGGAGATATGGTGTCACCTTGTCTCACTCCCTTTCCAATTTTTACGTGTGTTGTATTTTCAAACAGCCTAATCTTTGCACTTGCATTTTCATAGATGTTATTAATAATATTAATGTATGCATCTTCAATACCGCAGGTTTTCAGAGCCATTGTAACTGCTGATGGTTTCACCGAATCAAAGGCTTTTTCATAATCGATAAAAGCCATGCACAATGGAAGTTCATATTCCCTCGCCCTTTCAATTAGTTCTCTCAGCACGTGGATATGATCTATTGTGCTGTAGCCACTCCTGAATCCAGCTTGTTCTCTCGGTTGAGCCATGTCCAGTGTTACCTTCAAGCGGTGTGAAAGAACTTTAGTGAAGATTTTATAAACTACTGATAGGAGGCTGATAGGTCTGTAGTTTCCGAGATCCTCAATGTCACCTTTCTTATGTAGCAGGATCATTGTAGCGGTGTTCCAATCCTCAGGAATCTTTCCTTCATTAAGGCATCGACTGAAAATTTGGGCGAGTACTGTTTCGATTTCTCCACTTGCTTCTTGTATGATGTCTACAGTAATTCCATCTTCTCCTGGAGCTTTTCCTCGCTTCATGTTCTTGATTGCATGTGCAACTTCTGCTGGAAGGACTGGAGGAACTCTGGTACAGGTATCTTTCATGATGTCTGGAGTGCATATATCATCCCTTTCATATAATTTGGAGTAGAAATCTTTCACTCTTGTCAAAATTTCGCCTCTATTTCTTGTTACAGAACCATCTTCTTTTCTCAGTGCCATAATCTGTTTTCTTCCCTTACTGAGATGTCCCTTTGCTATCTTTAGGCTTTGGTTGTTTTCAATTGCTTTCCTCACTAGTTCACAGTTGAATTTCCTTACGTCTTCAGTGATACTTTTTCGTACTGTCTTGCATAGCTCTATATATTCCACATAGGAAGTCACATCTTCTTTAGTTGTCCTCATCTCTCTTCTTTTTTGCATCAACATTTTGGTTTTTCCTGATAATTTGTTCACATGCAACTTGTTCTTAGACCCAGCTAATTTTGTTGCTGTTTCCATAAGAGCTTTCGTTACTTTTCTGTTAACTTCAGAGATGTCCACTTCTTCCGATGTTAGGCCTTCTAAAGCAGAGAACCTGTTCTTCAGTTCCAACTTGAAGGTATTATGGTGTTTTTTAAGGTTGGTTATATCAATAGATTTTGTTTGTCTTATGAGCTTGCCACGTTCAAGTTTAGTGTTGAGGTGCATCTTACATCTCACCAATCTATGGTCACTACCTGTGTTGAACTTGTTTAGCACACTGCAGTCTTCTATGACGAATTTTTTGTTACACATAATAAAATCAATTTCACTTGTCGTCCCATTTGGATGTCTCCATGTCCATTTCCTGTGTGGCTTTTTCTTGAAGAAGGAGTTCAAGATGAAAAACCCTTCTGCCTCTGCAAACTCAACGAGAGTATTTCCACGCTGGTTTCTGTTGCCATGACCGAATTTACCTACTGAAGTTTCATTCTGTTGCCGTTGCCCTATTTTTGCATTGAAATCTCCCATAATTATTTTCAAGTGCTGCTTACCTTTATTATTTAGATGACAAATTTCCTCATAAAATTCTTCAATTTCTTCTTCAGGATGACTTGTGGTGGGTGCATAAGTTTGAATAATCTGAGCCTGGTATCTTTTCGAGAGTTGGATAACAAGTCGTGCAGCTCTGTCAGAGGAACTTTCAACTTCTACAACTCTCAAGCAACTACGATTTTCAAAACGTTGCCTTCCCAGAAAAAGCGCCTGTAGCGCCACCTAGTGGCCAGCACCACAACCAACTCCAAGACTTTATGTAATATATATTAAATGGAGAAAGAGTAATAAGCTCAATATTACAAAAACTCTCCAGTACCGCGCAATGCTGCTGGAACTAGGAAAGGAATATATAAAATACTTCATGTCTGCACCATGAACACACAAAACAACAAGGAAAGAGCCCTCAAAACAATCCAAAAGCAAACCATAAAATCACAAAACAAGCAAACGAAAACTTCAAAGAACCACAGCAAAAATGAATACAAAAACAAAAGGTAGTCAGCAGTCGGTAAGCACTCTTCTCGGAAAGACATCATCGACCACTGACCACAGTTACCATTTGTTGAGCTTTGCCGAGATTCAGATTCTTCTAATGAACTTCCTAATGCAGTGATTTCCTTTGACTGTTGTATTTTCGGGGATTTTCTTGGTGATACTTCACGCGGAGTCCGAGCTTGAACAGGGGGAGGGGAGGGGGAAGGTTTCCAAACTCCCGAGTTCTGTTTTTTTCTTTTTGACTCATCTTTTTTCCCAAATAAATCTGTTAGTGTTCTTTTCATTATTTTCAGTTGTTTTCTTTTCGCACACAAGGACAAATTAAAACTTACAACAACGATTACAATATCAGTCAAATATTCATGGCATCCCTCGACAGGAGCTGGAGTTGAAGTGACAGCATGTGTAGAGTGTAGTAATTAAGCTCGTTGCCAGGTTACAGGAACTGCGAAGTCATTTTATGCCAAGAGCAGAGAGAGGTTGCAAGGTCGTCGAGCAATCAGCTCCTGTCATGACCTTCGCTCTCACGCAAACACTTCGCACTCATCGTGGAATTAAGCGGCGTTGCAGTCGTCACCATTGCGGGAAATTGCGAAGGAAGGACGCCAGACGGCGAAGAAAACATTTTTGAGAACTACCGCTACAACTCCGGTAGTACCTACACAAATGGCGAGTGAGCTTTATTAGAGGAAAATAAAAAAAATTGAAACGAAGAACAATTAATACAAGATGGTGTCAATAATTTAAATGTATAATGCATAACGAAATGTTTTATGGAAAATTAAATGCTCCCTTTCTTTTGGTGTCAATAACGAAAAGCCGGAACGCAGGGTTTTGCTTCCGGAACGCGGGGTTTCGCTCCCGGATCGGCGTTCCGGTGCGTGTCGACCCATTTCCACCACTGTATATATATATATACACACACACACACGTGGCCACCCGGTGATGCAGGTGTGTCCATAACGATTTGGCTGATGAGTCAAAATATTTTCTTAAAAATGCATCTAAAGTTGCCTTTCACGCAAAATTTAAACAGAACAGTAGTAGATCAATGCAGGCATCAAATACATGTAAATAATTTCTGCTATCCGTAAAATATAGGTTATCCTAAGAACTTTCATCAATCTTTAAATGTAAGGTTTCAAATTGTCACTTAAAATGCGTTTAAATCTATTTCCTCCCAGGCGATGTAAAAAGAAACGTACAAAAGATTTCGAGGCTACTTGTATCTTTAGCTATTGATTGGAGCGTCATGTTTACGACCATGAACTGAGAATCATTTAGTAGCACAATGATCGAACAAGTGTCCCCAGATAGCAGCCGAAATTAAATCATCCCGATATTAAGGAAGCTGCCCTGGAAAAACGGGGATCCTAGTCTCTGTACAAATGTGATTATTTTTAGTATGTTTCCCATGTTTGGTGCGTCGTTATCTTTTTGTGTCGTCGCCCTTAATTACGGTGGAGTACATTAGAGTCTATCTTTTAATGACATTTCGTTGTCTTGTTTTTCTTTTGGACAAGTAGCTCTTTGCGAAAGTATCGATTATTCGGATAAACATTGCCTCAAAGATCAAGTATTTTTGTTTTATATTCTTATCAGAAATGCAACCCTGCATGCATCTAGCAGTATACCTTAATCAAACTGCTTCTTTTTTTAATTAGCTACTAAGGAAATTTGCAGAACACTGTACAGTGGACTGAAAAGGAGACAGTCTTCCAAGAAACTACACGACGTCCCACTACATTTTTTGATAGGCGGAAGCAGAAATAAGTCACAGTTTCACTTCTGTACGATAATTAATTTAGCAGCTTAGCGTAAACTACTTTATACCAAAATAATATTTCACGACTCCGGGGTTTTTTTTTTTTTTTGATGCTATACATCTTTCCAGGCAGCAAGTAATGTCCATTGCAAACATTTTTCGATGTAACGGAAGTGTTAAAAGTTAAAAGCTTGCAATGTGTGAATGATGATCCTTCATTTCGTTTTTGTTTCTTTTACGATGTACAATTTCACCGCTACGTAAATGCATATGATATCTAATTAAAAATACATTTTATTCCACATATTTGCTTCTAAACAACCGACTGAAATTTTTCCGCTGGGGACGTAAAAGTAAATTGCCTTTTCCCGATATCTCAGCTTCTAAAATTCAGATTTGAATACTTCTTCTGCATTAAATACAGCTCCTAATGGGAAATGTTTTGCATATAATTTCTAATATTTGGTAAAGAATGGTTTGGCCACCAGGGGCGTAACTGTTAATTTCTGCTTCTGATGCATTTGCAGCAACATTTGAGCTCCTGAAAATTCGATTTAAAAACTTCTTTCGTGGACTGATACCGCTCACATCGGAAAACCTTTTGAAAATACTTTCTTCTTATCTTATTTTTTTCTTGCATATCTCATTTTTTTTTCACTATCTCTGATTCTAAGAGTCCGATTTGAAAAATGATTTCTTTGTTGGAGAGCCTTTCCGCTGCCAAATGGTTCTCACATAATTTCAAATTGTGTGACGCACAAGTTTGCTACTAGAGGGCGTAAATTCACGTTTCCGTTTAGAGCAATATCTGTGGGACTAAATACCCGATTGAAAAGCTTCTTTCTTCGGTCAGATACTACTAATTATGCAAACTCTGCGTGCGTATTTTCTTCCCAAATAATGCACAATTTCGCCGCTAAGGGGCGCAAATGCTTAATCTATTTTTCTCAATATCTCTGCTACTACATGTGCAATTTAAAAATCATATCCCCACTGAATGCCATTTAGCTTGTAGTTCACTTTATATTAATATATGAGGAATTTTATAGTTCAAAGTTCTGTCGGTAGGTGGTGCTTGTATACTTCAGTTTGTAGCTGTATTGCCTTCTAAGAAGAGTATTGAGAAATTTCCTTTTTACTGTATGCCATTTACTACAACAGAAATGTGGAGTATTATCCTCTTTAAATAATGCAAAGATTTCCCGGTTGGTGCGTAAAGATTGAAACTTTTGTTTTCGTTACTCTGCTTCCGGGAGACGTATTTGAAAAGTCCTTTTTCCTTAGCATTGCTTTTTCCATGAAAAATATTTTTCGCCTATTTTCAACTTTTCCATGATGCAAACCTTGTCCGCTAGCAGACGTAGACTTATATCATGTTTCTCCCCCTATATATATTTTTTTAACTGTTCGATTTGGAAATCTCTTTGTCTCTGATACTTTCCTTGTGCTTTGAGAAACTTTTTGGGCGCTATTTGTTAAATTTCGTAACATGCTTTTTAGCCGCTTGTGGAACTAAGTAGATGTTTTTATTTATGGATTATTTATCGACTGTAGAATCTAGAATCCGGCTAATTGCTTGTCTAACTGGTTCCATTAACTTTGAATAGCTTTGATAAATTTATTCATACACTCAACGTGGATCAGGATCACCAAACAGAAGACTTTGCTCTTTCCACGTTAATAAGTGAGTCACGGAAACATTCTCATCGGCCGCCACTGGGAATCGAACCCAGGGTCTCCCAGTTACGCACTGGACATGCTGGCACTGCACCACAGCGGCCTCGAATTATCCAGACTCACAAGTAATTAATTGCCAAACCACATGGCTGGTTGCTTCATGGAGACCCGCACAATGCTGGGGATTCACCAAAAATGGAAAGCAGCAACTGAGCAAATAAATAGGAGGTGAATAGATAATTAATTCAAACACTCAACGTGAATCAGGAACACCAAACAGAAATCATCGCTCTTTCCACGTTTTCCACTTTTACTTTTTAACGTGGAAAGACCTATGACTTCTGTTTGGTGTTGATAAATTTATTTCGTGTCTGAACGGATTCCAGTGACGTGCGCATTACAACCGAAAGTTCGTTCTCTTTCTCGTTATTAACTGTGAACTCAAATGCATCATAACTGGAATTTTTCTCCTATTAACTGTGAGTTCAACATATTCACAGTTATTAATGGAAGAAGTTAATAAATAAGTGTTCTAAAAAAAAAAAAAAAAGATATTTCAAATAATTTTCCATTGCTTCTTTCATCACAAACCCTGCCCCCACTTGGAATTCTTCATGTCCTCTTAGTTTTCAAATGGCCATTGAATTAGGAATCTTTGTGTACATAAACGTCACTTACGCAGTGGATATGACAAATACGTAGTGACGTGCGTCACTACGTATTTTTCATATCACGTGTGATAATTGCCTAAATCACCATGTGATCGTTGTACGCATGCGATTGCCAATACCACGTGATCTATGCAATTATTAAAGACAGATGCTTCTCAGTAATGATCATAATGGGACAAAACAAAGGATGTTTCGGAGCACTGTAAACGACTTATTTTGGATGCCCGTCTGGGTGGGACAACGATTTTCAAAATACCAGAGCTCACAGGTTTCTCAAAAGGTGAGTCATTCATCTCGGGTGGAAAAATTACCCATGTTTCTTGTGTAAGAGTCGTAACTGCTGCGCGACGGCAATCTGTGATGAACGAGATCGCCCTCGTCTTTTACAGAAATCATGACTTCCTGTGTGCAGTAGTTGAACGAACTAATAAATGAAGGGTGTTCTGGATGCACATCTTAGCAAACTGTGCGCAGAGAATTGAAGAGAACCGGTGTTGGCAATCGTATGCGTATAACGAAACCACTGATTTCTGCGAAGAACTGGAAAGTTCGTCTAGAATGGTGTCAGGAACATCGTGACGGGTTACTGGAAATAATCTTGCAGTCCAACGACCAGCTTTACATCTTATTCTGTACCGACTGTTGCCAGAGAGTTTGATGAGAGACCCATGAAGCAATGCACCAATCAGCCTTGTCAACACAACTGAAGGTTCTGGGCGTGGTGTCATGGTGTTGGGTACGTTCTGTTGGTACGGAACGGGTCCCCTGATATTGATGGAAGGTCAGATGTCCTCCAAGGAGGATTATCTGAACATTGTTGACAATCGGGTCCATCTTGTAAGGCTGTTTTTTAGCCAGCAGGTGACTACAGTTTCATGGACGACAGTGCTATTTTCCATAGGGCAATATGTAATCAGCAGCAGGAGAGCATAGATACTTTTATAATTTTTCCTGGCCACCACAAGGCCCAGGCCTAAACCTAATTGAGAATGTATGGGCCATGTTAAAAAATTCCATCAGGGATTAAGCCCTCTTCCGTCAAATCCGAGCGAGTTAAAGTTCTGTGTGGTGAACTCCTGGTGTGCTGTAGACTGAGATGCACTTCAGCACCTCGTGGAATGAATGGCAAACCGCGTACGTTCTGTGATTTGGGCTAAAGCAGGTATCCACGCCGATATTGAATAGACGTTTGTAATTCAGTGGAGGGTATGTGTATAATCATCGCCACTTTATAAACTGCTGTATTTCATTCCTCCAGTAAAGGTTGATTTGATTTATAAAGAAGTTTAGTCGTATTCAATTCTTTTACCGAAACTATTCTCATGAGCTAATATCCAAGTTAACTGTTCACCGAAAGCATTTTTAGATGGACTTATAGAGTGAGATGCCAATTTCTTAAATACATCTGCCCTCGTTGCGTAAATGGTTAACTCCAAACCGTAGGACCATACCTGAGCACAGTGTGCTGTGTAAATTAGACAGAACAGCTCGTTGTGAGCGAGTTGGCGTTATATATTGGAATGGGACAAACGAGTGATCCGAGCGTCTTTGAGTGTGGCATGAAAGTTGGTGACAGGCGTGTCTGTTCGAACATCTTCCAGAGTGCTGTTCTTTTCACACCCAAAGGTAGCAAGGATCTACCGTGATCTACGAGACATGCAACCAATTCCAGCAATGGACGATCCAGTGGACGAAAGCATCTGGTAGATCTGTGGATATAGAGCAGATTACTGACGCGGGCGTCAGCTGTTGTGGCCCATTTGCGACATGGTCTAATACACAGTGGTTTGGGAGATGACCCTAGGCATACCGATGGTGAATTCTGCAGTGATTTACCGAGTTATGACTAGCCTATTCGCTTGAACTACTCTGGGCAGCCTCCGTTGACCCCTCTGATCCAACTGATGTTTTCGCCCACAAGATCTCCGATTGCATGAAAGCTTTAGCATTTTGCACCATTCAAGTTAAACCCGTGCAATTATTGTTCCTGAAAATTCCAGAAGGACGTCTATTTGGATGCTTCTCGGACCGACGTTCAAAATCCCTCAGATCACCCCTTTTTCACATTGCGATCCTCAATCGCAAGCTATCTGATTTTCGACGAGCTACTCTGTTGATTTATACCACACAAAATGCTCAAGTGTCGTCCGTCTTACCTACGGGAGTGAACCATTTATGTGACGAGGGCAGGTGTATTTAATAAACTGGCATCTTAATGTATTTCCTATTACACCCTCATTGGGCACCTCAATAAGAGTATCGATTCCGTGTCAATATTTTCATTTGCTTCACAATTAGGGAATAGAACGATAGGTTTAATATACTATTACTTGTATAAATTCTCTGTAATTTACCCGTATCGATAAAACGCTTATACACTGCTGTCTGTTGAAAATGCAACACCACAACAAACCTGAGAGATTGAAGTGATATTTATAGGGTACATTACTAAATATACAAGACGAAAATCATCAGAAGTACAGGTACTACGAGCGGAAATAACGGTTAGTACGCGGCGTGGCGTCGACTGAAAGAGGTTGTGTATGTCGCCCTGCCGAAGGTCATTCCGTCTCGAATTGTACCCAAAGTCCATCTTCGATAACTGGCAGCGGAGCATGACAGTCCAAGCGTTAAGCAACAATATCCCACACTTCTTCAATGGGTAACAGATCAGCAGAATGCGCTGGCCAAGTAATACCTGGCACATGTCGAGAATCCAGGAGCTGCAAGTCATTCTGCGCCACATGTGATCGGGCATTGTTCTTTTGAAAGATGGCACCGGAGACCGACTTCAAATATGGCAGCGATTTAGCCTCCACAGTTTTTTTTTATTGAAGGTTTAACGACCACCGTGAGCAACTCAATGGGCTATAAGCAGTCGACCATCCCTAATTTAGGGTCACTGGTTCCAGGGAAGGGAGAGAACCTGTGCCGTAATACAAACACAAATTTCATGCCTCACCGGGATTTGAACCCGGACCCCTTTCGGACGAATGAGCAGAAGCCATCGCTTAGACCACTGCGCCACCGGGGCGACTCTCCACAGTTTCGTAAATGTATTACTAGATAGTCATGATTCATGCAATGCGTAGGAGACTGAAATGTGAATGGAACCCAACAGCACCCCACACCAGAACGTGAATGGAACCCAACAGCATCCCACAACAGAACGTGAATGGAATCCAACAGCCCCCACAACAGAACGTGAATGGAACCCAACAGCATCCCACAACAGAACGTGAATGGAACCCAACAGCCCCCACAACAGAACGTGAATGGAACCCAACAGCACCCCACAACAGAACATGAATGGAACTCAGCAGCACCCCACACCAGAACGTGAATGGAGCCCAACAGCACCCCACACCAGAACATGAATGGAACCCAATAGCACCCCACAACAAAACGTGAATGGAACCCAACACCCCCCCCCCCATTAGAACGTGAATAGAACCCAATAGCATCCCACACCAGAACGTTAATGGAACCGAACAGCACCCCACAACAGAACGTGAATGGGGCCCAACAGCACCACACAACAGAAGGTGAATGGAACATAACAGCACCCCACAACAGAACGTGAATGGAACCCAATAACATCCCACACCAGAACGTGAATGGAACCCAACAGCACCCCACAACAGAACGTGAATGGGATCCAACAGCACCCCACACCAGAACGTGAATGGAACACAACAGCACCCCACAACAGAACGTGAATGGAACCCAACAGCACCCCACACCAGAACGTAAATGGAACCCAACAGCACCTCACAACAGAACGTGAATGGAACCCAATCGCACCCCACAACAGAACGTGAATGGAACCCAATCGCACCCCACAACAGAACGTGAATGGAACCCAATCGCACCCCACACCAGAACGTGAATGGGGCCCAATAGCACCCCACAACAGAACGTGAATGGAACCCAACAGGACCCCACACCAGAACGTGAATGGAACCCAACAGCACCCCGCAACAGAACGTGAATGGAACCCAACAGCAGACCACAACAGAACGTGAATGGAACTCAACAGCACCCCGCAACAGAACGTGAATGGAACCCAACAGCACCCCCCAATAGAACGTGAATGGAACCCAATAGCATCCCACACCAGAACGTGAATGGAACCCAACAGCACCCCACACCAGAACGTGAATGGAACCGAACAGCACCCCACACCAGAACGTGAATGGAACCCAATAGCACCCCACACCAGAACGTGAATGGGGCCCAACAGCACCCCACAACAGAACGTGAATGGAACCCAACAGCACCCCACAACAGAACGTGAATGGAACCCAATAGCATCCCACACCAGAACGTGAATGGAACCCAACAGCACCCCACAACAGAACGTGAATGGGATCCAACAGCACCCCACAACAGAACGTGAATGGAACCCAACAGCACCCCACAACAGAACGTGAATGGAACCCAACAGCACTCCACAACAGAACGTGAATGGAACCCCATAGCACCCCACAACAGAACGTGAATGGAACCCAACAGCACCTCACACCAGAACGTGAATGGAACCCAATTGCACCCCACACCAGAACGTGAATGGAGCCCAACAGCACCCCACAACAGAACGTGAATGGAACCCAACAGTACCCCACAACAGAACGTGAATGGAACCCAACAGCACCCCACAACAGAACGTGAATGGAACCCAACAGCACCCCACAACAGAACGTGAATGGAACCCAACAGCATCCCACAACAGAACGTGAATGGAACCCAACAGCATCCCACAACAGAACGTGAATGGAATCCAACAGCACCCCACACCAGAACGTGAATGGAACCCAATTGCACCCCACACCAGAACGTGAATGGGGCCCAACAGTACCCCACAACAGAACGTGAATTGAACCCAACAGCATCCCACAACAGAACGTGAATGGAACCCAATAGCACCCAACACCAGAACGTGAATGGAACCCAACAGCACCCCACAACAGAACGTGAATGGAACCCAACAGCACCCCACGACAGAACGTGAATGGAACCCAATAGCATCCCACACCAGAACGTGAATGGAACCCAATAGCACCCCACACCAGAACGTGAATGGAACCCAACAGGACCCCACACTAGAACGTGAATGGAACCTAACAGCACTGCAGATTAGATCATATGTAGAAGACTTTGAGAAGGGACTGTCTGACCCCAGGTGTTTAACAACCTTTCGAAATAGGAAGCTAGGAGATTTGGGCTAGAGTGCCAAGTAGGAAAGTGACACGGAAGCGTGGTAGAAAGGGGGAGGAAGACGCCCTTATTTATTATTAGGGGCCAGTACCCGTGATTCGAGTTTAACGTGCCCATCAGACGCAAGGCGGATATTTAGTAGTTCGGGCGTTCGTATCTGCCTGGGATCGAACCTGAGATTTCTCCGCGGCAGTCACGAACGTACCCAACAGCTCCCATCCCAGCACGTGAATGTAACCCAACAGTACCTCACACCAGAACGCACGGTGTCGAAGACGTATGACGCTGCATAATGCATATCTCCAGCAGATATTTACCGTGGTATCGCTATACAAGGATACGTTTATCATGGGTCATTCATTAGAGTGAACTGCGACTCGTCGAAAAACAGTATGCGATGCCATTCATCATGCCAGTGTCTGCGTCCTTGGCCCCATTGCTGCTACTGACGACTGTGGGGAAGGGAATTAGAAGCAACGGACGGCGAGTTAGGAGACCTCTCTGAGGCAAACGGCGTCGTACAAAGCTAGAAGACAACACTTGATGTGATACATACCTCCGCTGTTTTGCTAACCCACTGGACGTGGCTATTCGTTCCGCGAATAACATATGATGTATATGACAATCTTCTCGTGCGTTTACTCGTGGCTGGGCTCCAGAGTCTTCACGTCGGTGCGTCAGACTTTTCTCCTCATAGTGAGGTCATATTCGAACCATTGTGCTTATGTTTTGTTTAACCCGAGCGGCGATGTAGCGAAAGGAAAACCCGCTTTCCTGCAATCCAACACATCTGCCTCACTCAAAATCCTTCAGCTGTGTATACGGGTATCGTCTGCTGAGGCGGGGTATACTTAGTTGCTTACACGACGTTACTGCCATAATTTCCGCGAATCGACTCTGGCAACTTGCTCTATGTTTCATGATTTACATATACCTCTTGCGGGACAGCTAAAAGAGCGTGGCTGATAAAATCATTTGCGTGTGCGCTGTAGTTGTAATCATTTACACCTCCTTACGTGACCTACCTATTCTGAGAGTTTCAGTCCGATCTCACACGCTTTGCTGGTGTTGATTTTCAACTAGCAGCTGTGTATTATAGAGAAAAATGACAAGACCCTATTGAACTTCACCGTAGTCAGTTGAGGCTGCCTTTTTCAGAAACAACAACAATCTTATTTGAAATCACCTGTTAAAATTAACGACTCATTTCTTTGGTAATTCTTCAAATTTCATCAAAGAAATGTCAATAGCATTTTTAAAATTTTGGAGCTTTGTGACGTGTCAGAATGTACATTCATTCGGGACTTTGCCCAAATAATGCGCTATGATTTTTAAAGGGGAAAATATTTCAAGCTGAAATTTGAAGACGAAGTGCCTTACCTTTTTACAATCACATCGATATCAGAGAAGATGTTGAAAATGTCCACCATTTCCATTCAAACAGAGATCAACTCGTCGCTGCATAATGTCAAATGTACGCTTCAGCATATTGGTATGTATTGCTTCAGTTTCCTGTGTGATGTTGTTTTTCAGCTGCAGAATACTCCTAAGCTTATTGCTGTACACAGTACTTTTTAGATGACCCCATAAGAAGTAATCGGGTGGAGATAAACCTGGAGACCTGGGCGGCCCCAAACTTTTGGAAGTAACCCAATCGCCGAAGAAACTTCGAATCTCAGCCATGCTGGCATTGAAAGTGTAACAAGTGGCGCTATCCTGTTGGAAGAAGCCATTCTGCAGTTCAATATCATCCAGTTGGTTCACGAACTGCTTGAAGATATTGAGATACTCTTCTGTGTTGGCAGTCTATTCAAAGGAAATGGGACCGATTATCCAGTTCCGTGAAATGGCGCACCGCCGCCCCGGTGGCGTAGTGGTCTAAGCGATGGCCCCTGATCATTCGTCCGAAGGGGTCCGGATTCGAATCCCGGTGAGGCATGGGTGTTGTGTTTGTCTTGCGGCACTGGCTCTCTCCCTTCCCTGGAACCAGTGACCCTAAATTAGGGACGGGCGACTGCTCATAGCCCATTGAGTTGCTCACGGTGGTCGTTAAACCTCCAATCAAAAAAAAAATGGCGCACCATACGCCAATCTTTATGGGATGCATTCTTTCCTCATGAATGACATGGGGATTTCCACTTGCCCATACCCGTGTATTCTGTGAGTTCACATAGCCTGAACGGCGGAACCAGGCTTCGTCCGTGAACCACGTAATATCTAATACGCTTGGATTTTGACTGACAAGTTTCTTAAACCACCAACAGTAATGCTTTCGCCTCGGCATGTCAAATAGTAACACCTGATGAACAACTGTAACACGATATGGCTTTAGTTTACCCATTCTTGCAGCCCTATGGTAGGTGGAATATGACAGTCCTGTTTCTTATAACAGCCCGCGTAGTGATTTCTTTGGAGACTCTTTTTCACACATTGCGCAATGTTTTCTGACATTGCGGGTCGCGTTTCTGAATGCGTATGAAGAAGGCTTCCTGTCGTCTCATGTTTCTTCGCAAGATTTGAAATCGTTGGCTTCGTAGGTGGTTCCCGACAGGGAAATTTCTTCTCAAAATCTTTCTGACACTCCTTGAACACCATCGTACCCGACGCCAGCCGACAGACAAAGATAATGGCGCGAAACCGTTTCCACCAGACGCCGTGTACTGTGGCGCCATCTGGGCATACGAGCCAATCGGCGCTAATATGGATGCGAATGTCAGAACGTACGGCACGTCATCTTCAAATTTCAGCTTGAAAAGTTTTTGCTTTTCAAAATTATAGTACTTTTTCTGGGTAAAGTCCCGAGTGAAGCACTCTGTATAATCTTTTATCGGTGATTAAATCTATTCAGTCCAATTTCAATTACATTTCGCGTACAGGAAATTCGTTGCGTCATCTCTTTGTCCAGTAAGTGATTGCCACGGTATTCCTGAAAACGTCTTAAGTATTTACTGCTTCGTACTGGACGGTGTAAATGGATAGTGCATGTTATCGAACCGATTGGAAGTGATATTATCACAGAAAGCTTTTGTTAAAAAGCCATTTCAGAGAAATCTGAGCTACGCGAAATGATTTTGTGCGAGAAGCTGAGATCAATGCTTATTTTTATATTTATTTTGCGACAAAATCCAAACATTATTAAACATTTTGATATTCCGCAAATTTTCATCAAATTTTACTCATATTTGATTTCCGAAGGGAAAATAGATCAAAACAATTTTAAAATATATTAAAGTACTTTACATATTTTGTTTTGGTTCATACTTTGGCATTTTTATTTCCATTTCATTTTTCTTATTCAATAAATTTTAAAAATCTCATGGCTTTCTTGACAAAACTAGCGAGGATCTTAATCCTAATGACTTCCGTTTTTTTTAATATTCGACGAAAACATCTATGCCGGTATGTATCGAACTTAATAAAGACAAAAAAATTTCGGTGATACTTCACTTAAATTCATTTTCTATATTTCCTTTTTCTTTCCCGTACTTTGTTTTGCTGCCTTAGGTAGAATTTCTTTCACTCCTGTGTTATAATTTAGAAATCCACTTGTCTTCTGTTTTTATCCTTCAAAAACGTCGAATTCTCTTTTTATTCATTAAGTCAACATTCCAATTACAAGTCCATGCTTTTTGATTCGTACATGGTGCTTTGCTGTCTTTTAACTGCAAAGAGAAATTCAATTAAATAAAATAAAAGGCCCGGGGATAACGTAACGATTTCTAAAGACATGTCAGATTTTATATGAAAACAAAAGAAGAAATGCTTTTTCAAGAGAGTCCTTAATGTTTTTCTCTGATTTCTTTTGCATATGTGGAAATACTGGAAGAATCTCCTCTAAAACTAAATCTGCGTTCGGGAATCAAGAGTACTCACTTGGTGTTTTAACAATGTCACGGACAAAAATCTTAAATTTAAAGATGCATCGTCGAAGCACAGAGAGGGAACATTACTACTCAATAAATAAGTTGGTGAGATGAAATTTTTGCCCTCACTTGAAAAAAAATTATTAATTGTAAAAGGTTTTTTCAATGAAATGCGAGGGTCACTTCAAACGTTATGCACACTGTGAATTATATCTTAAAAAACAAATTTATTTCGCAACATACCTTTACAGGCCTTCGAAGTAATCTCCATGTTTCTTTATGACAGCGGCCCAACGTTTGGGCAAGTCTTGTATTCCAGTCAGGACATCTTCATTGTTGAGGCGTCGGATTACTCGGGTCACCTCAACATACCTTTACTGGCATTCGAAGTAATCTCCATGTTTCTTTACAACAGCGGCCCAACGTTTGGGCAAGTCTTGTATTCCAGTCAGGATACCTCCATTGTTGAGGCGTCGGATTACTCGGGTCACCTCAACATACTTTTACAGGCCTTCGAAGTAATCTTCATGTTTCTTTATGACAGCGGTCCAACGTTTGGACAAGTCTTGTATTCCGGTCAGGACACCTCCATTGTTGAGGCATCGGATTACTCGGGTCACCTCAACATACTTTTACAGTCCTTTGAAGTAATCTCCATGTTTCTTTATGACAGCTGCCCAACGTTTGGACAAGTCTTGTATTCCGGTCAGGATACCTCCATTGTTGAGGAATCGGATTACTCGGGTCACCTCAACATACTTTTACAGGCCTTCGAAGTAATCTCCATGTTTCTTTATGACAGAGGCCCAACGTTTGGACAAGTCTTGTATTCCGGTCAGGACACCTCCATTGGTGAGGCATCGGATTACTCGGGTCACCTCATTATACTTTTACAGGCCTTCGAAGTAATCTCCATGTTTCTTTATGACAGCGGCCCAACGTTTGGACAAGTCTTGTATTCCGGTCAGGATACCTCCATTGTTGAGGCGTCGGATTACTCGGGTCACCTCAACATACTTTTACAGGCCTTTGAAGTAATCTCCATGTTTCTTTATGACAGCGGCCCAACGTTTGAACAATTCTTGTATTCCGGTCAGGATACCTCCATTGTTGAGGCATCGGATTACTCGGGTCACCTCAACATGCTTTTACAGGCCTTCGAAGTAATCTCCATGTTTCTTTATGACAGCGGCCCAACGTTTGGACAAGTCTTGTATTCCGGTCAGGACACCTCCATTGTTGAGGCATCGGATTACTCGGGTCACCTCAACATACTTTTACAGGCCTTTGAAGTAATCTCCATGTTTCTTTATGACAGCGGCCCAACGTTTGGACAAGTCTTGTATTCCGGTCAGGATACCTCCATTGTTGAGGCATCGGATTACTCGGGTCACCTCAACATACTTTTACAGGCCTTTGAAGTAATCTCCATGTTTCTTTATGACAGCGGCCCAACGTTTAAACAAGTCTTGTATTCCGGCCAGGACACCTCCATTGTTGAGGCATCGGATTATTCGGGTCACCTCATTATACTTTTACAGGCCTTCGAAGTAACCTCCATGTTTCTTTATGACAGCGGCCCAACGTTTGGACAAGTCTTGTATTCCGGTCAGGATACCTCCATTGTTGAGGCGTCGGATTACTCGGGTCACCTCAACATGCTTTTACAGGCCTTCGAAGTAATCTCCATGTTTCTTTATGACAGCGGCCCTACGTTTGGACAAGTCTTGTATTCCGGTCAGGATACCTCCATTGTTGAGGCGTCGGATTACTCGGGTCACCTCAACATACTTTTACAGGCCTTCGAAGTAATCTCCATGTTTCTTTATGACAGCGGCCCAACGTTTGGACAAGTCTTGTATTCCAGTCAGGACACCTCCATTGTTGAGGCGTCGGATTACTCGAGTCACCTCATTAGAAACATCCTGAATTGTACTTATTCGTTTCTCGCGGAGTGGATTCTTCAGTTTTGGAAACATGTCATAGACTGCTGGACTCATGTCAGGACTGTATGGCTAGCGGGGAAGAAATTCGCGTCCATACTTTTTCAGAATGTCTCTTACTGTACCGGCAGCATGCGGTCTCGCGTTTTCATGCAAAATGATGACACCAGCTTCGGGCATGTCGGGCCTTCTTTGGCGAATCTTTGGAAGCAAAACATTTTGCAGAAACCTTATGTAGTATTCCTCTGTTACAGTGATCTTCTCGGACATCCTGCGTGCCATCTGTTCACGTGTTTTCCATCGACTTTCTTCCAAAATGTTGTTGACGATAACCACAGAAGTGTTGTTCGTTGCATCTGATATCCGGCCATTTCTAGTGTTGTCCTCGATGTTTTCCTGAGTTTTGCGGAAACAAGAAACCCACCTTGGCGCTGTGCTATGATCCATTACACTAACCCCACGAACTTCACACAAAGCTTTATGAATTTCGGTAGGGCATTTTCCTCGCAAAGTTTCAATTTAAATGTAGGATCGGTGATCGCCACAAGAGATCTGACCTGACTGACTTTGTTCTTCCATTTCTAGGCAGAAGTTTTCGGAACAGGAACAAATTAGCCAGCAAACATAGACACAACTCTGTATACTGAAGTCTTACTCGCAACTGGCCCAATGATAGGAGCGATTGCATCATCCTACGGGCAGCGCCTGCGCAGGGAGCAAAACTTTTGAAATGACCTACGTAAATCACAAAAAATATGCCTTGTGAATATAAGCCCATTTTGCAGGTGAGGACATTCGAACTGATGTGTTCCCGTCCCAAAGCTACTTATTCCAGCGAATGATTTACACTAACCTTGGCTTATAGCTAAAACTTGCCGTATTGACTCTTGCCTCACCTCAGTGGTACGTCACATGCACTGAGTTAATTTGCACTAGGAACAGCTACCTAATAACGCGTTTGTCCACCTTTTTGTGAAATGACGGCACGCGGACGCCTACCCAGCAAAACAGTCTTTCTGGGCCAGCGCTGGGCCATTGCTGGCAGCCAGCACTGCCAGCTATGCCCCATCACTATGTTGCAGCTACCGAACCGTCAATAAAATGTCCGGGCGGCTAACAGAAGTGCCACCAGTTCAAGCCAACAGTTGGCACCCCATCAGTTGTCATATGCTAGAACAGGACCATCAGTTGTCCATCACAGGCAGTAGCTGCCACAATTGGCTCTTCAGAGGCCCTGCAAGCACGTGCCAGAAATCATGGCTAGCCTAATGTGGTCCGCTAGTGTGCCGGTAGTGGCAGTCGGCAACCACGTGACGTAACTGGTGGCTTGCCAAATCTTGTCCGCCAATTTCCAGTAGTAGCCATAAAAAAGAAAAAAAAATCAAGGATAACCGCAGCTACAACCATTTTTTTTCTACCCTTACGAAACTTGTGAATTTTAGCACTGCGCTGGGGAAATTTTCTCAACAGACCGGAAAAACGCCCGTTTGAATCTGAGTGGATACGAACTAGGGCCGTCCGTGTGGGAGCTGAGCTCTCTACCGACCGGACTAATTTGCCACGCACTCGCATTTGCTTGAAGCTGTCTGTTTTGTGCGGAATATGTAATCGAATTGTTCCCTCTTTCATTTTATGAAAGAGGGAACAATTAATACTTAAAACGAATATGTAATCGAATTGTTCCCTCTTTCATATATTTCATAAATTTATTTTTTCAACGTAACGATAGTTTTTTTTTACCTTAAGGGAACTTCACTCATTTTCAAGGTGTGTACATACTTAAGAGTCGCTTTCCAAAGTTTTGTACTGTCCTTGTCGTCTTGAAAGGAGATTATTGAATTAATATATATTTACCCGGGTTCATGCCACATTCTGTTACATTTTTAACGTTGTATCTTTCCTTTCCGTTGTCCGAAGTTACATTTGTTTTAAAGAGTAAAGATATTTTATTTTACTTCTCGTTATTTTTAGAAGCGAATTCCTCGCAGTCTTGTGTATTCAACCCATGGATGAGTTCATTATATCTACATAGCGTTGCTTTTTTTCTTTCAAATAATTAATAAATTTTGTACGCGTATAATTCTTTTTTTCAACAAACGTTTTTTTAATGGTTTTCCAAGACATTCGTTTCAAGCGGTTTCAATTTTTTTCTTGTTATTCACATACTCCATTCCCATGAATAACAATTCATGGAATGGAGTGGGTGTATTTCATCGCTGTAATCTAGTACTTCATGGCTTAATCTGATATCTTCGTCGACGTGGAATTTCATTAGGAAATTAATTTGCCTCTTTAAATATGGATTTTTTTCTTAACATCCACTAAAATAACACGATGGCGATAGTGTCGTCTTCAACTAACTGGTGGCATGAGTTGCTTCCACCTGCTGTTGGGGTTGCATTGGTTGCCGGCAACGGGCCAGTAGTGGCACTTGCTTGGAGGCCCACAATTCACGGCGATGTTGCAGGACAATCACTGGCTCGCCAACTGATAGCGCTGCCACTAACGGACCGCTACCGGGCCGTGAGCGGCAGATTTCAGCCAGCACTGACCCATCACTGCCGCGCGTGATTTCAGCCAGCAGTGACCCATCAGTATCAACCGCGCGTGACTGACCAATGTGAGCCCTTCTGCTGGATGTCTGTGCATGGTGGTTAATCCAGTCCTGGTAAACCCTTCATACAGTAGTACCGGAACAGTCAACAAGTACCGCTTTTTTCTGAAATTCTAGCTTCTATCCTCCGGGCCCAAACTATCTAGCCGTGGCAAAATATGCTTAAGGTGGTTCCACCTAAAATCTCTGCTTTATGTTTCCAATGGTAAAACTTCTTTACATATTTTCTTCGCAATTAATGTATTCCCAAGGATAAAAATTTGCACATCGATAAAACTAACTTTAAGTTATAGCATGGGATACTTAATACTTGCTAATCATCATCATCATCATTGTCAACCATTATCAATCCACTGCTGGACGAAGGTCTCCCCAAGTTTCCTCCACAACGGTCTGTCTTGTGCCAGTCTCCTCCATGTCACTCCCGCATACTTTCGAATTTCATCCACCCATCTTCCATGTGGTCTTCTTCTGGGTCTTTTCCTGTCCCTTGGAATCCAATCTAAAATTTCGGCTGTCCATCGATGGTCTGTCCTCCTGGCAGTATGTCCAGCCCATTGCCATTTCAGGGATTTAACTCTGATCATGATGTCTTCCACTCTTGTCATTTTTCGGATCCACGTGTTCCTCTTCTTATCTCTCCTGGTTACACCAAGCATGCACCTCTCCATGCTGCTTTGAGTTGTCTGCAGCCTTTGTATGTCTCTTTTAGCTAAGGTCCACGTCTCTGCACCATACGTAAGCACTGGAAGGATGCATTGATCAAACACTTTTCTTTTAAGACATAATGACATATTGCTCTTGAAAATTATGCTGTTTCTTTCAAAAGCTCTCCAGGCAAGTTTTGTACGCCGATTAATTTCTTCACCAATGTGACCCTCAGTTGATATCTGCTGTCCAAGATAAACGTACGTGTCTGTTATCTCCAGCTTTCCTCCATCAATCGATAAATCTTCATTTCTTGTAAAAGCATTGAACATCACTTTTGTCTTCTGAAAGTTCATTTTTAATCCCACTTCTTTACTCTTGTCAGCAAGTTCCTGCATCATACTCTGTAGCTCTGATGGGGTAGTTGCAAAAATGACTATGTCATCAGCAAAACGAAGGTGGGTTAGATAATCTCCATTAATCTTTATGCTTTTCTTTTCCCAGTTCAGTGATTGAAAGACATTTTCCAATGTGGCATTAAAGAGCTTCGGAGATATGGTGTCACCTTGTCTCACTCCCTTTCCAATTTTTATGTGTGTTGTATTTTCAAATAGCAGAATCTTCGCACTTGCATTTTCATAGATGTTATTAATAATATTAATGTATGCATCTTCAATACCGCAGGATTTCAGAGCCATTGCAACTGCTGATGGTTTCACCGAATCAAAGGCTTTTTCATAATCGATAAAAGCCATGCACAATGAAAGATCATATTCCCTCGCTCTTTCAATTAGTTCTCTCAGTACGTGGATATGATCTATTGTGCTGTAGCCACTCCTGAATCCAGCTTGTTCTCTCGGTTGAGCCATGTCCAGTGTCACCTTCAAGCGGTGTGAAAGAATTTTAGTCAAGATTTTATAAACCACTGATAGGAGGCTGATAGGTCTGTAGTTCCTGAGATCCTCAATGTCACCTTTTTTATGTAGCAAGATTATTGTACCGTTGTTCCAATCCTCAGGAATTTTCCCTTCATTAAGGAATCGAGTGAAAATTTGGGCGAGTACTGTTTCGATTTCTCCACTTGCTTCTTGTATGATGTCTGCAGTAATTCCATCTTCTCCTGGAGCTTTTCCCCGCTTCATGTTTTTGATTGCATGTGCAACTTCTGCTGGAAGGACTGGAAGAACTCTGGTACCTTTCATGATGCCTGGAGTACATGTATCATCCCTTTCATATAATTTGGAGTAGAAATCTTTCACTCTTGTCAAAATTTCGCCTCTATATTTCTTGTTACAGAACCATCTTCTTTTCTCAGTGCCATAATCTGTTGTCTGCTTTGTGATGAAGTACAGTCCTGGCCAAAAGTCTTGCACCAGTAGACCGAAAGTAAATTTTTGATGTTTTAAGTCAACTAATACAGCGTAATGGTAAAGTCAGGAATACATATTACATATCAATTTAACGGAACTTTTACGCTTAATTTAAATATTTTACATATGTTATTACCAGTAATAGACGTGAAGTTACAAGGAAAAGTGCAGCGTCTAGTCATAAAAAGCAAAAAATAGTGGAATTTGTGAACTTAGTGTACAACGCATTTAACGTAAAATTGCAGTACGTTTCATTATTGAAACTTGCAGGACACTTGAAATAACTTACCAACAAGCAAAATAAGCTTTAATATTTAATTGGATAACCACGGTTCCTTAGTAACAAAGTACACCTTCTTGGCATGGAACTGATGAGATTCTCTAGTTGTCCATTGGTGATAACACAGTGCCATACGGCCCTTACAAACGCAATTAATACTGTTTTAGATGTGGATTTTTGTTGACTGATCTTTTGATTCAATCTCACCCTCAGATTCTCAATGGAATTAAGATCCGGTGACTGTGCCGGTCACTGACGTTTTCTTATAATGTTTCGATTAAACCACTTTTCAACCAACTTTGACCAATGACATTGCGCGTTATCATCCTGACAGATAAAATTCCGCAAAACCATGTCTTGTGCAGATGGTAGCAGTTTGGACTCCAAAATATCCACATATTTCGATCCATTCAATGAGCCAGCAACAATGTGCAGACGGCCAACACCACTGGCGGAAATACAGGACCATAACATCACCGAATGTGGGTGCTTGGTTGTTGGTTGGGTGCAGCATGCCTTATATCTTTCACCAGCCCGACGACGTACATAATTATTTCCATTAATAGCGGAAATAATAACAGTTGTTTCATCACTGAAAATATTTTTCTTTCATTCATCAGCAGTTCAATTCTTGTGTGCCTTAGCAAAAGCAATTCTTTTGAGCCGCTGCTGTTTAGTAAGGAAAGGTTTTCGTGCAGCTTTTCATGCAGTCAGTCAATTTTCTTGTAGCCTACGACGAACTGTATGTGGAGATGCAATAATGCCTACTTCGTTCTCCCACTCATTTATTAAATCAGTGGTTGTTTTAAAACTTGATTTTAAGGAACGACGAATCCACATGCTATCATCACGTTCAGTACACAGCCTTGGTCGACTTCTTTTTTTCTGTTTCCCACACATCCAGTTTCTGCAACTCTTTTAATGGTACACAAGACAGTGGAATGATCACACCCACATTTAACAGCAATTTTGCGACTACTAAATCCAAGTTCATGAAAAGTAATAATTTTTGCCCTGGTTTAAAGAGGCAGGACCAATTTTCGGGTCTTTGACATTCCGAAATTGAAATATCACCAGGAATTCTGCATAAGCTTTCGTCAACTGACTAGAAGCAGCTGCGTTCTAAGTCGCCAGACATTTTTCTACATACTTCTATATCTCACTAGCGGATGTAGTAGAAAGCTATAGGTGTTTAAAAGAGCGCGAACGCTTTTTCCGAAATGGATTTGTGTTTCCTCACTTCCACATTTTTGCTTGTAACTCTTATTTTGTTACTGGTAATAGTAATATGTAAAAATATCTGCATTCAGCATAAAATGTCTTTTAAAATGATGCATAATATGTATTCCTAACTTTACCATTACGCTGTATAACTTGACTTCAAGCATTAAAAATTAACTTTCGGTCTTGTGGTGCAGGAGTTTTGGCCACGATTGTATATTATGAAGTCGTCGGCAATGGCAAAGATAACGCGTTACCACTTCCAATAGTGGTTACGAGAGATAGAGAGTTATGTCTACTGCACATGCGCACGAATATAAAGGGAGAACATGAGTCGCTGTAATCAACAAAACATATGTTGGCTGTCACCACTGCTGTATTTGGATACACGTGGATTTTTAAATGATGAATCATTTTTGTAACTTTGGTTTCAGTGCTTTTCCCGCATCTGCTTTACGATCTTACCTACTGCACACGGACAACTATTTTATTATTACTTAGCAATTGTTTTTACTTATTTGAATCTTCAAGTTGGGTTTCTGACAATTAGAATGAATGGCCGTGGTACATGAACTTCGGATCCTACGAATGTTAATATCGTGGGTGTGTTTACAAGTATAAGAAGTTTACCTTTTTTCGGGAGGAATTTTGATATAAAATAATTGAGAACGGCAGGCCCATCCTTCGCTAAGCACGCTAAAAAGCAATAAACAAGAAAGGTGACACCGAATTTTCGGGTGTAATAAGCACGTCTTTTGAATCCGTTCTAACGCAAATTAAATTTATCAAAGCTATTCAAAGGCAATGGAACCGGTATGGAAAACAATAGTATCTGACGGAAGAAAGAAGTTTTTCAATCGGGTCTTTAATCCCTCAGATATTGCTGTAACCGTTATCTCGAACTCTTATAAACAGAGTTATCGACAAAAATAAGATGTGACCTTACGTCTCCTGGTGGGAAAACCATGCATTATTTTAGGAAGAAAGTATTCTCAAAAGGTTTATCCATATGAGCGGTATCGGTCCACGAAAAAAAAATTTAGTCGAGTTTTCAGGAGCCCAGATTTTGCTACAAATACATTAGAAGCAGAAATTAACACTTATGACCCCTGGTGGCCAAACCATTCTTTACAAAACATTAGGAATTATGTGAAAAATATTTTCCATCAGGTCTTGTATGCGATACTGGAAGAATTTTTCATATCGGAGTTTTAAGAGCAGAAAACGCAATTTACCTTTATGCGCCTAGCGGAAAGTCTTAAATTATTTACGTGAAAATTTTGAATTCATAGGAAAAACATTTCGCATCGGAAACACTATCCAACATTGATGAAATTTTTCAAATTGGAATTTTAGAAGTAGAGATATTGACAAAAATAAGATATACATCTATGCCCCCTGGCGTAAAAACCATGCATTATTTCAAGAAGAAAATGTTCCTAAAATGTTTGTAGACAAGAGTAGCATCGGTCAACAAAAGACTTTTTTTTCAATCGAGATTTTAGAAGCTCATATTTTGCTGCAAATACATCAGAAGCGGAAAGTAAGACTTATGCCACCTGGGGGCCATACCATTTTTTTACAAAAATTAGAAATTATGTGCAAACGATTTCTCATCAAGGGATGTATTCGGTGCAGAAATAACTTTTCAAATCGGATGTTTAGAAGCAGAGAAATAGTGGGAAACGCAATTTACCTTTACGCCCCCTAGCAGAAAGTATATGAATTACTTGAAAAATTTGAATTTTAGGGAAAAACATGTCACACTAGAAACACTGTCCAACATATAAGGAATTTTTTAAATCGGACTCCTAGAAGTCGAGATATTGACAAAAATAAGATATACGTCTACTGGCGCAGAAACCATGCACTATTTTAAGAAGAAAATGTTTCTTAGAGGTTTGTCGACACGAGTAGTATCGGTCTACAAACGACGTTTTTTTCAATCGATAATTTAGAAGCTTATATTTTGCTGCAAATACGTCAGAAGCGGAAATTAAGATTTACGCCCCCTGGTAGCCAAACCATTTTTTTTTACAAAAATTAGAAATTATGTGCAAACGAATTCCCACCAGGAGCTGTATCCGGTGCAGAAAGAATTTTTCAAATCGGAGATTTAGAAGCAGAGATGCAGGGAGAAACGCAATTTACATTTACGCCCCCTAGCAGAAAGTCTATGAATTACTTGAAATTTTTGAAATTATATGAAAAACATGTTACACGGAAAACACTATCCAATACAGAAGGAATTTTTCAAATCGGACTCCTAGAAGTCCAGATACTGACAAAAATAAGATATATATCTACGCCCCCTGGCGGAGAAACTGTGCAATATTTTAGGAAGAAAATATTCCGAAAAGGTTTATCGATGTGACTGGCATCAGTCCACGAAAGAACTTTTTCAATCGATGTTTTAGAAGCTCAGATTTTATGGCAAATACATCAGAAGCGAAAATTAACACTTACCCCCCTGGTGGCCAAAGTATTCTTTACCAAAAATTCGAAATTATATGCAAAAGATTGTGCATCAGGAGACGTATCCGCTGCAAAAAAAATTTCAAATCGGAGTTTTAGAAGAAGAGTTATCGGGCAAAATATAATTTACTTTAACGCCCCTAGCGGAAAATCTACGCGTAATTTGAAAAGGAAACTATATCTAAAACACTCTTCGACATAAATATAATCGAAAGATAAAATATTTTTTTCAATCGGATGTTTAAAAGCAAATATGTGGATTAAAACGTAATTTTTAATTCGACATCATCTGCATTTACGCCCTCTAGCGGAAAAATTGTAAATCGTAAAAAAAACGAAATGAAGCATCATCATTCGCATATTTCAAGCTTTCGAATGCAAAAAGAATTTTTCAAATCGGACTAATAGTTGTAGAGATACCGTGGGTACAAAGGGACGAACGAACGGACGGACAAACCGATAACAGAAGCACGATCTTTTTTTACAAAAGACGTGCTAAAAATATAGTCAGCCATTTTCACGATTCTTGATATTATTCCTGGCTGGACAAAAGCGAATAATCTTTTCACTGTTGATCATCTCTTCTGTTTTTTTTTTCAGAAACAATCGCTTCAACTTTACCTGATGTTCACGACATTTGCAGTTTCAAAGTCTTCAAAACCACGTCATGAAATATCTCCCGGACAGGTTAATTCTATAGATTATCTGATATAGTTTGATAAAAAAACTAGCAGAATTTCATTCGGGTACACTCTCTATTGCCAATTTAATTTCTCTATCCACTTTCAATTTCTTTGACTTGAGAATGATGACGGCAGTTCAGATGTCAAGAATGCGTGGTTATGCTTCATAGTAATACTAAGTGAAAGCCTGTCAACAATGACAGGGGAAAATAAATCATGTCGAACAATACTCTTGAAACGCATATAGCGCATTAAATCCGTTTATTCTTGTGGTGTAATGAGCACAAAGATTAGCCAAGCTTTCGCACTCCACAGGGAGGCTATTTCAAGGCAATTGTACATATAAAAATTATGATCATTTTTTCCGTTTTCCAACCGTAGGTTGAAGAAGCGTACATGATCCATCTTTGTCCGCCTGTTTTTCTGTCCGCACGATAACTCGAGTAAAAATGGTTCGATTTCGATGAAATTATAATATGTGCTAGGTGACAACCTGAGGACGAACCCTATTGAAAATGGACGAAATGGGATCAAAGGTCAGGACATAGGAGCGGGGTCCATTTCATTGCCCTAATGCGTCATAACTTGCGTAAAAATGGTTCGATTTCGATGACATTTTAATATGTGGTAGGGAATTGCTTGGGGACGAACCCTATTGAAAATGGAAGAAATTGGGTCAAAGGTCAGAACATAAGAGCGGGATCCATTCCATCGCCCTTATGCGTCATAACCTGAGTAAAATATGCTTCGATTGCGACGAAACTTTATCATGTTGTTCCGGAGGTATACTGAACCAGTTCTGTTGAATATCATCGAAATGAGGTTGAAGGTCAGGGCACAGGAGCAATATTTATTCCATAGCTATTATCCTCATAACTTGACTAAGAATGCTTCTATTGGGACAAAACTCTAGTATGTTGTTCCGGATGTATACTAAGCGTATTGTGTTTAATATAATAGATATGTGGTCAACGGTCAGGGCACAGGAATCAGATTTATTCCACAGCCATTATCCTTATAACTTGAGTAAAAATGCTTCTACTGCGACAAAACTTTAATATGTTAATTCGGAGGTATACTGAATGAATCAATAGTCAGGGTAGGGAGGAGGGTTTGTCTGCGCGCGATTTTTGGTATGTTGGAAAGCGTATCATAATCAATGCATTACATGATTTTAGGAACTTGTTATGTATAACATTGCCTTGAAAAGGCATCCCAGTGGAGTGCGAAAACTTGGCAAATCTTAGTACTTATTGCTCTTATCATAAAAATAGAAGGATTTAATGCGCTATATGAGTTTCTTGAGCATTCACAGTGTGGTGTATTTACAGACATTTGCAAAAGTTTAAGACCACCTGTTGGTATTAGGAGATTTCTGCAGATTGCGTCAGCTACTGTCTGTATTACTCAATTTTCTGTCGGGAAGCGTGTGAGCGTCAGTTTGCTTCTGGTTTTCATGCTGAGAGGTTTTGCACGTATTTTCTATGTAGCGAAGATTGGGCAAAAATTCGTCATTACGTGTTACTCAGAGGGCACAAATAGTGACTTTATATCATGAAGGATACTCCGAAAGTGATGTAAGCAGAAAGGCGAATGTGAGTATGACTGCTATTCATAATACGCTCATAAAATATCGAGTTACAGGTGAATTTAGAGACCGAAAAGGAAGTGGACGTCCAAGGAAAACAACCCCGCGTGATGACTGTATCGTAAAGCGAATGGTTATGCGTTCTCCGAGGAGTTCGTGCAAGAAAATCAAGGTATTTGTACATTCAAAAGGGTCTGATATTAGTATCAGCGCTGTTTTCTGGCGTCTTAGCAAATATTTTGGAATAAATTCATATAAACATGCACATAAACCTAGACTTATATCTGTCATGGAAAAGAAAAGACTACAGTCTACGAAGCGTTGTCAATCGTGGACTGCTGAAAATTGAAGCCAAGTTCTTTTTTCCGATGACCCAACTGTGCATCAATTTGAATCACGTGAAGCACATGTTCGACGACCAAAAGGTTTGATGAAAAATACACAGTTACCGCCATGAGACATCTGCCTAGTCAGATGATATGGGGTGATATGTCAGCATTCGGAACTGTTTCATTACCGTTTTTACCGACAGGCATTACCATGATTTGTTCTTTTTATGTGGAAATGTTACGCGAGAAGCTGTTAACTCATATGCAAGTGCACGGATGCACAATCTTTATGCATGATGGTGCTCCATGCCACAGATCAAAGGAAAAACATAACTGTGCTTGACTGGCCCGGTAATAGTCCCGACCTTAACCCCATCGAAAATGTGTGGACCATTTTAAAAGACAAGGTAGCAGAAAAACAGCCATTAAATTCCCAAGCTTTGATTGACGCGATAAAGTACGTGTGGTGCAAAGACATTTCAAGTGACAAATCCCTCATAAAAAGTATGCCACATCGTATTCTGTCTGTTATAAAAAAGAAAGGTGGATACACAAAGTATTGATTTCGGTCTTTTTGTGTTCTAAAGAATGTAAGTATTCATCTGTGCTGTCATTTTTCAAATACAGTAACTCTGACTAGTAATCAGTTGTTTCTTTGAAAAACTTCATGCTCAATGAATTGACAAGAAGTCTTAAACTTTTTCAAATGACTGTAAAATACCGTCATGTCGAGCAATTTTTAACAACCAGGTATTTTCTGTTTCTTTGTGAACTTAGGATTGCACAGTTGTAAGTGTCAAAATGTCATGGTAGCTCATGCGCAGAAGCACAAACAGTATTATTTTCTTTTCTTTCTTTGTCATTTTTTCTACAGATAAAAATAGAAGAATACTTAGCTATATTCTGAGGAAAAAATATAGTTGTCTTCTCAGAGTTTCGTAGTTTAAAGAAAAAGACAGTTCCCAAATCATATTTATTCAGCATACGCATGAAATAATAGTAACACACTGGTACCTACTGTATTGGAACTCTCAACTTTTAGATTTAAATGAAAAAAGAAACTGGTTTGGCAATCTTAGATAACCATTTTAGGTTCTCAAAAGGAAACTTAAAAGTAAATTTCCTGCAGTGGGATTCTAAATAAAAAAATCTATATGTCGTTTATGAACGACAAAGTAGAACCAAAATTCCTGACGTAATGTTTTCCTGTTTTTAAAGATGTGCTGAAACGATTTTAAGCGTGTGACGTAATGCACCGCGTTCTTCATATCAGAATGATTTGAGTCAAATGGCGTCACACCAGCGGCTGTGAAAAAACAATTTTTGTTGCTGTGATGACAAACTAAAGTGCTACACGCATGCGCTGTGTTGATTGGCTGTGTTTTATGGTTATAGGAATCTTACCTTGTTACGGAGTGGCAACAAACTGCAAAAAACAATGTTTCGTCAAAGTGAAAAATGTGTTTCAAATGGGAAATAATGGACAATACAAATATGAACGTGAACATTACAAGAATAAAACAAAAGTATGTTGAAAATCATCTAAATACGTGGCGTAAGTTGAATAAATAAATCCATCGCTCTTTCCATGTTAAGCAACGCACAGCAACCTAATAATTGTTTTTCAGCCGCCGTCGGGGAATGGAATCCCGAATCTCTCGATATCTAGCAGAGCGCGTTTGCCTTACACCACAGCAGCCAACAATTCACGGCGTATGCGTATTTTTCTTTTTCAGTCAGCATCTGACATCATAAATCCGTAAGATGGGCTCAGCTACTGAGACGTCTCCATCTGGTGGGCATTAACGGCACTGGCTATATATAATTATAGCAATAATCCAAAGGGCGAGATCCAAGGAGAAAATAATCTAAATCGCGTCTCAGTAGCTGAGCCCATATTACGGATTTATGATGTCAGATGCTGACTGAAAAAGAAAAATATGCATAGCGCCGTGAAGTCGTTGGCCGCTGTGGTGTAAGGTTAACGAGCTCGGCTAGATATCGAATATCGAAAGATTCGGGATTCGATTCCCCGACGGCGGCCGAATGACAATTTCTCGGTTGCGGTGCGTTGCTTAACGTGGGAAGAGCGATGGATTTATTTATTCAAAAGTATGTTGTTTAAAGCACAGATTCAACCGTTAAAATAAGCAAGCACCAGAAGACGCCAACAAAATCGGACAAACGTTAAGACAAAATAAATTACATATGTTTAGACTGAGACATATAGAAAAATTGCTTTATGAATGTAAAAAGTACAGATATTTGTGCTCATAAATACCCCCCCCTCCCTCCCTACACACACACACACACACACCGAAAACATACAGTGGGAGAGAATTAACATAATAGTAAAGTGCCGAAAAGAGAATCAACATAAAGTAAAGTGGGAGAGAATCAACATAAAAGAAACTCTTACATGTAACGATTGAAAAAAAATCCCTTAACACGATAACAGATTTTGGTAATGCAATCTAAAACGTCATGCCTCGTCCTTCTACTTTACTACATTCATTTAAAAATAGATTGAAGTAAGAGGACGAAATAACAAGATGATTTTATTTCTGGAACCACTCTTGTACTGCTGACTACACGTCTTCGTCAGATATTAAGGGACAGACCATCAAGTATTCCCGTAGTTTAGGGAACCAGTCGATATTTTCCTAGGAGCGAGATCTGGGCCATACGGAGAATGTGGCCGCGTAGTAAACTCGAGGCGGTCGATGTTGGCAACTGCCTCAGCAGTGTTACGCTTAGTATTGTCATTGGCGAAGTGCTTGACAACTCTATTCCCCTTTCCTTCAAACAACAGAAAGCTACGTACAATGTCTAATTCCTTCTTTATTCAGCTGTATCCAAGCCCGTCAATATTAAACAACCACTTCTCTTATAACAGCACACTTGTACTGTTTTAGAGTTATAAGGAGGATATTTGTTAATTGTTTATGTTACACTAATACCCAAACATAGTTCATGATAAACACTCTTCTTACTGAAACGTTCCGTAGAGTTTAAATCGTGCTCCGGGCAGCTTAAATTTACACGGTCGAGTCACATTATTGTGACCACCAGCTAATATTCTGAGTAACCGCCGTGTGCAGCGCAGACAGCAGCTAGTCGTGCTGGGTGACTCAGTACGGTACTGGAAGGTGTTCGCAGATATGTGGAGCTATGCTGTGCATCTGACAGCTGCTGGAGGGTGCGTGGTGGAGGATCCATAGAGCGAACAACACGATCAAGGTGGTCCCACAGATGCTCAGTTGGGTTTAAGTCTGGGAGATTAGGATGCCAGGGAAGTAATTTGAAGTCTTCATCGTGTTCTTCCAACCACTCTCGGACATTTTTAGCTGTGTGACACGTCGCATTGTTGTGCTGAAATATCCCATCTGCCCTAGGGTAGACAACCAGCATGTATGGTTCTTCCCGTTCTGCAAGGATGGATGTACAACGAATTCTGTCCATAGTTCCTTCCGCAGGTATGAGTGGACCCAGAGAATGCCACGAAAACATTCTCCAGACCATATCGCTGCCCTCACAAGCTTGTGTTCTGCCAGCAATGGTTGAAAAGTGTTTGTTCTCCGACGATTCTCGCCTTTTACGCCAACGTCCATCCGTTCGATGAAGCAGAAAACGTGACTCGTCAGAGAACGCGATCCTTTCCAAACAGCGGAGGTGCAGTTCCGATACTGTATTGCCGTGCAAATATAAACCTTTTCTGCCGATGCACCTTCATTAGCATGGTTGCATTGATAATCCGTTTGCTTCGGAGTCCCACACGCATCAGGGTTCTCTTAACAGCTATTTTAGGCACACTTCCTGTAGCCCCCTGGTTCATTTGGCCAATGAGTTCTTCCATTGTACCATGTCGTTAGGCCCTCACCACCTTCGAAGCCGACGTTCACCTCTCACATCAATGGCACCTGGTACTCTGCAGTTCCTGCGTCGCTTATTCGCAATGGTGCCATTTCTCTAATCACGATACTCTTTAACTACAGCAGAACGCGAATATTTCGGAAACTGTTTTTTTGTTTTCAGAAATACTGCCACCCTTGGCCCGAAAGCCAAAAATCATCCCTTTTTGCAATCTGATAAATCACTGTTTTTATCCACGACAGCAACGAGTAATATGTTATCAGATCATATGATCATATGTAGAGGATTTTAGGAAAGGAGTGTCTGACCCCAGGTCTTAAACAACCCTTAGAAATAGGAAGCTAGGAGACTCGGGCTAGAGTGCCCGATAGGAAAGTGACATGGAAGCAAGGTAGAAAGATTGAGAAAGACGCCCTTATTTGTTACCGGGGGCCAGTGCCCGGAAGATTATGTTTCTAGATCAGATCAGATCATATGTAGAGGATTCCAGGAAGGGAGTGTCTGACCCTAGGTCTTAAACAACCCTTAGAAATAGGAAGCTAGGAGATTTGGGCTAGAGTGTCCGATAGGAAAGTGACACGGAAACGAAGTAGAAAGGGGGAGGAAGACGTCCATATTTATAGTACCCGGGGTCCGACGGCTTAACGTGCCCATCTGACGCACGGCAGATATTTAGTGGAATGAGCAATTGTACCTGCCTGGGCTCGAACCTGATCTCCTTTCCGTGGCAGTCACGAACGTTGCCCACAAGGCCACCCGCTGCCCATGTTTCCAGAATTCCTACAGCACACCTTATATACCCTCCAAGCCAGCTCGCGACACGCGCCTTCTTTCATTGGCTACGCGCTGTTGACGTCAAAAGTAGAAAGTGGTCGTAATATTGTTGCTCGACTGTTTATAATACAGAACTAGCTGAGCTCAGAATAGCATTTGCGGCCAGGAAAGTCAAAAGTCTACTTACAAGATTAGTCAATATTCATTGGTTTTTCGTAGGTTCTTAAATCAGCACAATACCACATAATAAAATTTATTTAGTATTCATCTAATTTTTCTACTTCGGAATACTACACATTCTCGTAATCATAGAATACCCTTGAAGTCTTACTTACTCGACAAGAGTTTGAAACTTCAATATCAACAAAACGTAACATCAAAATAAGCTATTCAAATTGTTTTTAATAAATCTTTCCATAGCAAACATCTCTCTCTCTCTCATACAATCCTAAATACATTCTTATCTGTTTAGATCACATACATTATTCATTTTTGACCTAGTGTCAGGTGTAAAGTTGCCAAACCAACATTCCGCGAGAGAGGAAATGTAAGGGTAAGATATAAAGTGCTAAGGGAACCTTTAAAAAAAGTTAGATTAGAATATGCGTTACACATTAAATAGAATTCACTCAGTGATTTCGTACAATATACGTTGACTCTCATCTCTGTTTGTTTAACATAGCTTTCTATAATAGCGACCAGCGTAATCTGGCTCTGAAAATATCGTTCTCAAATCAAAGTACAATCTGCTTAGCGAATATAGCTATGCATATACGTATAGTTCGCTCTTACAATCTGCACATTGAATATCGCCCTTTACAGCTGCCTCTGTAACAACACTCATCTCAGCACTGCTCTTTCTATACTTTATATTTACTTTTGATTGCCCTCTGACTCCCTCTCAGGTTGCCAACTTTTGCCAGTTCGTAGCGAGAAACTTTGTAGTATTAAGTCAGAAAATAATCAAACGAGGAGAAGCCAAATTTGCATGAAAAATTAGAGGAACCGGTGTCATGGTGTATTTGGGAATGGAGCCCGCTTCCTATTCGAAAGATGGTCCAGAATTTCGCCCTTCAAACCACTTTGCTCCCCAGATTTTTACATGGTTTTTCCGAATTCGAAATTCACTTTAGCACGTTAAAATTCACCAAAGACATCACAGATGTGGCGTAAAGGTATTTGAAGCAGTAAAATTACAATAGAAAAATAGTTCACCTGAGCCACATTTGAAAATCACAATTTCAGGTTTTCCATACGATCTAAACTCCCTAGTATCCAGCATCTCTAACATTTTAAAATCGCAACTGAGTACAGTTTCTCATTTGCTTTAGAATGACTCATGCTACGTTTTTTTCTGAGGAATTTCGGAGTTATTTTCCCAACAGCTCTTTAACGAAGCGCCTAACAACTCCTTTCAGCATTTGGCTCGCGTGATTGAAGCAAAACACGCCTATTCTCAGTATTTATCATGCCCAGCCTTCTAAAGTACTGTATAAGACGGAATCAAAGTAATTACTTCCGTCGTTTACCAGTTGAACCGTCGCCGTCGGAGCTCGACCGGACAGGTCTCCGAAGCTTACTGCTTAGAATACGTAATACTCTGTGCCAAGAATTATCTGAAATACCTCTGACTGACCATGAGCACAGGATATGCAGGAACTATGTTGTTATCATAGATCATTGTCATTTTCCCAGTGCCATTACTTTGAAAAAATCGATTTGTCTTTCCCAGCATTTTGCAAAATAGGTTTTTTTTTCTCAAAGTGAAATCAAATAAGATTTTAAGCGCGTAGTATGTTGTACATTTGGTTGTTTACGGTTAATCTTCCTTATTTCATCTTTATCGGCTTTAAAAAACGGATGAAAAATAGCTTTTTGCTTCAGAAAATAACAGGCATGACCAAGATTTCCCCCGTACACTTTTAGCCTTTCTTGACTACATGCTTGCTAACAGTGCACCTTGTTACTAAAGTGCTTGTAAACTTTATTTTGGAGTAAATGTAATATCCCAAATGGCCTATATCTACCCTTCTCTAAATGTTTTCTCACAAATGTTTCGTGATAAAGAAGTGGTAATGCGCTATTTTTAAACATAGTTAGTCCCCTAGAGAGTACTATGCCGGAGATGGCTTAGCTGCTGGTAGGGTTTCCCAAGTTGGACATGTCAATAGGTAGGGCCTGGGCTAAATAAGGTTATGAAAGAAGACAATGGCAAACCCTTTTCGTATTATACCCAGGAAGCTTATGAATATTGTCTATCCATTAAGAGAGCTAATCATTTTTTTGAGGTATCGGTATGATGAAAACGAAGCTACTGTGAGAACTAAATTTGGTGAAAATGAATAGTTTAAATTAAGACAAGTTAGTAAAATCATGCAATGCATTGAGTATTATACACTTTCCAACATACCAGAAATCATTACTCAAGTTATGAGGATAATGGCTGCGGAATAAATCTCGCTACTGTGCCCTGAACTTTGACCCCAGTTCGCTGACATTCAACAGAACCGTTTCAGTATACCTCCGGAACAACATTCTAAAGTTTTGTTGTAATCGAAGCATTTTTACCTAAGTTATGACACATAAGGGCGATGGAATGGATCCCGCTACTATGTCCTGACCTTTGACCCCATTTCGCGCATTTTCAATTGGATTCGTTCCTAGGTTGCCCCCTACCACATGCTAAAATTTTATCAAAATCGAACCATTTATACCCGAGTTATCGTGCGGAAAGACAGAAAGACAGACACAGCTGGAGCATATACGCTTCTTCAATCTACGATTGTAAAGCTTAAAAAGGGTGTGAAGCAAGGTTGTATTCTCTCTCTCTCTCTCTCTCTCTCTCTCTCTCTCCGTATCTGTTTAACTTGTACAGCGAGTATATGTTTAGAATGGCAGGCTTCGATGAACTCACAGCGGGTATTCATATTAGAGGTAAAAACATCAACGATTTACGATGTGCAGAAGACACCACTCTTTTGGCAGAAAGTAAACATAGAAAACCTCATCAAGAAAGTGAAAGAGGAGAGTGGAAAATCGGGATTAATGTTATCTATTAAGACGACAAAGGCCTCGTCAACTTCCATCAGATTTTATTATTGATGCGGAGGAATTGGAGGTCGTTAAAAATATCCTTCTCCTGAACTAGACTAACGAGCGGCAGTGTCCTGTAGATGTAAGGTAGATATTATCGCTAGATAGAAAGGCAATGAAAATTTACACGAGATTATGAAGACATCTCAATGACAAGAAAGAGTAGAATTTTTAAATATTGACATGTATTTTTTGTGAAAGCTGGATAATGAGCAAGATTAAGAATATATAAAAATGCTTTTGGATAACTGACCTGGAGACACCTACTTAGATTTCCATAAACTGCAGGAAGTAATCAATCAGTACTTAGTACTTGGCCAAGTCACACCCAGCTGCTTCCTTTGCGCAATGATCTGTAAGAAAAATTTCACATATACATTGCTGGAAAGTTAAAAAAGAACACCAAGAAGGAATTGGCGGACGATCATAAAATTTACATATGTTAATGGAGTTGAGTTTACGTAGGTGTGATGTTAATTTCAGGACCAACCGGCATAATGTGCAAATTATCGTCGGTGGTATTTAAGGAGTACGGCGAAGTGAATGTAATCAGTCGTCGGCGTACGGACACGTGTGAAGACCCTGAAGAAACTGCAATGTCTGGACATGGAAGACGTGTACGATTTCAGCAGTTATCGGACTTTGAGCGAGGTCGTCTAGTCGGACTCAACGAGGCCGGGTTGTCGTATCTTCTTATTGCGGAGCGAATTGGATTGGAAGTATCGGTGGTGGTACGATGGTGGCGTAGATGGTCCGAGGAACATTCCCACACGAGAAGACGTGGAACCGGGAGTCACAGACAGACTGATGAGCGGACCGATCGACGCATAAGAAGAGCGGCGTTGTCAAGCAGAACATCCACTGCGAGGCAAATCCGAGCTGCCGTTGCACCTGGGGTGACTGTGCAAACAATCCGCAACCGTCTACTGGATGCAGGACTACGTGCACGTGTACATCTGGCATGTGTACCTCTGACTCCAGCCCACCGTCAGGAACGGCTGCAGTGGTGTCGCCAACGTCTGCACTGGAGAACGCAATGGCGATCTGTCGTGTTCAGCGATGAAAGCAGATTCTGCTTGGTAGCCTCCGATGGCCGTATGCGTGTTCGCAGACGCACAGGGGAGCGTCTCAACCCTTCTTGCGTCCGCCAGTGACACACAGGGCATATACCTGGTCTCCTGGTGTGGGGAGCGATCAGCTATCACTCCCGTACACAACTAGTGTTTGTACCGGGTACGTTAAACAGCACCTCCTACATCAACAACATAATTCAGCCCGTTGTTGTGCCATTTGTAAGGTCGGTCCATCGTGGTGTTTTCCAGCATGATAACGCACGCCCACATGCGGCACTTGCAACGCTACATGCACTTTAGGGTGTGAGACAACTTCCGTGGCCTGCACGTTCACCGGATTTGTCCCCCATTGAGCACGTGTTGGATTTTATGGGACAACGACTTATCCGGTCTCCACGGCCAGCCACGACCATCCCCGATTTACGCGTCCAGGTTGAGGATGCTTGGAACTTAATACCCCAAACTTACATCCAACATCTGTACGACAGACGCCATGCCAGAATTGCACAGTGTGACGTAGTTCATAGCGGTTCAACCTCGTACTAACCATGTTACATGGAAATGTTATTTTTCAGTTTACCAGCAAACACAGCTGTATTTTGCCATAATGTTTTGATCATGTTATCCTCTGTATTCCGTTATTATGCTGCATAAATTTCGTTGGTATCAGACGTCTCCTTCTTGGTGTTCTTTTTTCACTTTCCGCCAGTGTATTTGTCATTGTGATGCGTGCCAGGAATGAGCTATAAAAATATTCATGCTTAGTAAGGTTAGACGAAGCCGAAGAAGAGGACGCCAGGCAATAAGATTGTAGGATGAGTTCAAAGAAACTTGAAGAATGACCTTCAAAGAGCAGCAAGATCTCGTTAAGAACTGTTCAAGATGGCCGGCTTTTTTTTATACAGTCACCAAAATTCGAACACGACGAGTTGGAACTTATACAACAACTAACCTGAAATATTGCACACACATTTCTGGTGTCGTTCTAACTGTAAAGACTACTGTGAATATTTATTTCGAAGTGATTTCATTCAATTTCAAACGGAACGGGCAGATACAATTCTTCTTGGAAATATCGCATAAAGTTTACTGTTCACTATTGGGAACAACGGAACATCATTTAATGCAACAAAATCTGGAGCGCATGGGTTATGTAGTATAAAGTTATTTTCTTCTACATTAAAGACATGTGCCTCTGCAGAAGAAGAAATAGGAAAAAATGAAATTCGGATATACAAAACACGAAACGCTAAACTAAAATCAATGTTACCATTACAGTCATGTCTCTGTGCTCTTTAAGACTTCGGTCTTGTATTTCAAATGAAAGGGATATGTTCTCTTTATTCTTCAAAAAAACGAGATTAAGTGATAAGATAATCGATTAGACAAACTTTTGCTTCCCAACGTAATACCACTACTGAATATATTACCTACTGTTTTTCTAACATGAAACACCATATACTCAGAAATTTAACAAAACTATTTTTATGACATTTGTGTTTGATTTTCGTGACACAACTGTGTAAAAGAAAATGCCATAAGATAAGTCTTCAGCATGAAGCATCCCACATTTTTGAACTGTCTATGAATCTTTACATTTGGAAACTGCTGATTACGGTAACTTCTTGAAGTAATAATTTATTTTTTATATTAAAAATAAACAAATACTAGTATAATATTTATTTATGATCACGGTTAACTATTACCAGTACGTTGCAGTAGGAAGGCCTCCCAAGTTTCTTCCACAACTATCTGCCTTGAGCTAGTTTTCTCCATATCATTCCAGTATGTCCTCAAATTTCATCCGCCCATCTGCCTCGTGGTCTTCTTCTGGGTCTTGTTCTATCCCTTGGTATCCAGTCTACTATGCAAGTTGTCCATTTGTGGCCAGTTCTTCTAGCAATATTTCTTCATGCCATTTAGAGATTTTACTATGATTTGTTGAAACGACCTTTTGTTTCCGTGAAACCATGAACAGTTTTAATGTCATTGAAATCCTGTAATGTTGAAGATGCATTCATCAGCATTATTGATAACATCCATGAAAATGCAAGCGAAAAGGGTCGACTATTCGAAGACACAGCACTTATAAAAGATAAAAACGGAGTGAGACAAAGCGATACCATAACTCCTAACCTCTTCAGTGAAAATAATGCGGAATGTGTTTCAACTTTTGAACTGGGTAGATGAGGAGAAAACGATTAATGGTAATTGTTTAGTTCTCATTCCTTTTTATTGACAACATTGTAACTTTTTAACAAGTACTCTCTTCGGGAACAAATTCAATGAATCCAATGTATGATGATCCAGGAACTTGCTGACAATAGCAAAGAATTGGATTTAAAAATTGAGTTGCAGACAAAATTGATATACATTACATTCACAAAAATTAAAGAATTCGAATTTGATTTAGTAGATCTAGAAGTTACTGATGACTTCCTTTACATCGGATTACAACCATCAAAAAAGGCCCACATAGCAGAAAAAATAAATTGGCGTCTAATACTTTGTTGGATAGCTTTTGGAGAAGCACAGCGGTTTTCAAGTGCAATTTATCGTAATGTCTTAAATGAAGCTTGCTTAACCAATGCACATTTCCAAATCTTACTTATGGATCAGAGGCATGAACCTTCATTTAAAAACAATATTCAGAGACTGAGCACAATTGAAAGCAACATGGAGAGATGCAAACTTGGTTTAATCAAGAAAGACAGAAAAAAAAATCATGGATCGGGAAAAATGACAAGAGTTGAAGACATGCTGATCAAAATATAATCCCTGAAGCGGCAATGGTCTGAAAACATTGCTAGAACTTATCACCGTTAGACAATTGAAATACTTGACTGGATATCAAAGTGCATGAAAATACCCATTAGACGACCATGTAGGACAAAGTTGGATGAAATTTGAAGGCATGCAAAAGTGACTTGGAGGAGATTGACACAAGACAGAATCTTGTGGAACAGTATTGGTAAGCCTCCTCTTCTTTGTCTCTCTCTCTATATATATATGGAAGCCCCCCCCTCTCTATATATCATCATCATCATCATCATTGTCAACCATTATCAATCCACTGCTGGACGAAGGTCTCCCCAAGTTTCCTCCACAACGGTCTGTCTTGTGCCAGTCTCCTCCATGTCACTCCCGCATACTTTCGAATTTCATCCAATCATCTCCCATGTGGTCTTTTTCTGGGTCTTTTCCTGTCCCTTGGAATCCAATCTAAAATTTCGGCTGTCCATCTATGGTCTGTCCTTCTGGCAGTATGTCCAGCCGATTGCCATTTCAGGGATTTAACTCTGATCATGATGTCTTCCACTCTCGTCATTTTTCGGATCCACGAGTTCCTCTTCTTATCTCTCCTGGTTACACCAAGCATGCACCTCTCCATGCTTCTTTGAGTTGTCTGCAGCCTTTGTATGTCTCTTTTAGTTAAGGTCCACGTCTCTGCACCATACGTAAGCACTGGAAGGATGCATTGATCAAACACTTTTCTTTTAAGACATAATGGCATATTGCTCTTGAAAATTATGCTGTTTCTTCCAAAAGCTCTCCAGGCAAGTTTTGTACGCCGATTAATTTCTTCATCAATGTGACCCTCACTTGATATCTCCTGTCCAAGATAAACATACGTATCTGTTATCTGCAGTTTTTCTCCATCAATCCATAAATCTTCATTTCTTGTAAAAGCATTGAACATCACTTTTGTCTTCTGAAAGTTCATTTTTAATCCCACTTCTTTGCTCTTGTCAGCAAGTTCCTGGATCATACTCTGCAGCTCTGATGGGGTAGTTGCAAAAATGACTACGTCATCAGCAAAACGAAGGTGGGTTAGATAATCTCCATTAATCTTTATCCCTTTGTTTTCCCAGTTCAGTGATTGAAAGACATTTTCCAATGTGGCATTAAAGAGCTTCGGAGATATGGTGTCACCTTGTCTCACTCCCTTTCCAATTTTTATGTGTGTTGTATTTTCAAACAGCCGAATCTTTGCACTTGTATTTTCATAGATGTTATTAATAATATTAATGTATGCATCTTCAATACCGCAGGATTTCAGAGCCGTGGTAACTGCTGATGGTTTCACCGAATCAAAGGCTTTTTCATAATCGATAAAAGCCATGCACAATGGAAGTTCATATTCCCTCGCTCTTTCAATTAGTTCTCTCAGTACGTGGATATGATCTATTGTGCTGTAGCCACTCCTGAATCCAGCTTGTTCTCTCGGTTGAGCCATGTCCAGTGTTACCTTCAAGCGGTGTGAAAGAACTTTAGTGAAGATTTTATAAACCACTGATAGGAGGCTGATAGGTCTGTAGTTCCTGAGATCCTCAATGTCACCTTTTTTATGTAGCAGGATCATTGTAGCATTGTTCCAATCCTCAGGAATCTTCCCTTCATTAAGGCATCGAGTGAAAATTTGGGCGAGTACTGTTTCAATATATATATATATTGAAATATATATATATATATATTGAAATATATATATATATATATATATATATATTGAGATATATATATATATATAGAGAGAGAGAGAGAGAGAGAGAGAGAGAGAGAGAGAAGGTCCCAAACTCTTTAATGCCACATTTTACAATGTCTTTCAATCACTGAACTGTGAAAACAAAGCGATAAAGATTTATGGAGATTATCTAACTCACCTTCGTTTTGCTGATGACGTAGTCATTTTTGCAACTACCCTATGAGAGCTGCAGAGTATGATCCAGGAACTTGCTGACAAAAGTATAGAAGTCGGATTAAAAATGAACTTTCAGACGACAAAAGGGATGTACAACGCTTTCACAAAGAATGAAGATTTATCGCAAAGAATGAAGATTTCACAAAGAATGAAGATTTATCGATTGATGTTTAAAAGCTGGAGATAACCAATACCTGCATTTATCTAGGACAGCAGATATCAAGTGAGGGTCACATTGATAAAGAAATTAATCGGCGTATAAAACTTGCCTGCAGAGCTTTTGGAAGAAATAGTATAATTTTCAAGAGCAGTATGTCTGAAAAGAAAAGTATTTGATCAATGCATCCTTCTAGTGCTTACATATGGTGCAGAGACGTGGATCTTAACTAAATGAGACATACAAAGGCTGCATACAACTCAAAGAAGCATGGAGAGGTGCATGCTTGGTGTAACCAGGAGAGATAAGAAGAGGAACTCGTGGATCAGAAAAATGACAAGAGTGGAAGACATCATGATCAGAGCAAAATCTCTGAAATGGCAGTGGGCTGGACATACTGTCAGAAGAACATACCATCGATGGAGAGTCGAAATTTTAGATTGGATTCCAAGAAGCACAAAAAGACCCAGAAGAAGGCCACATGAAAGATGGGTGAATGAAATTCGAAAGTATGCGGGAGTAACATGGAGGAGACTGGCACAAGACAGACCGTTGTTAAAGAGGCTTGAAGAGACCTTTGTTCAGCAGTGGAATGATAATGGTTGACAAAGATGATGATGATACACTCAATGGACAAAACATTAGATATACTTACGTAATAGCGTCTTAGTCCTTCTAGCGTGCTCTAGCTCGAATAAGAGCCTGTACACGCCGAGGCTTCGACTTCACAAATGACGGAGGGTTTTTGGAAGTAATATCAGCCATACTTGTTGCAGCATTTTCCACAACTCCGCTCAAGACGTCGCTCCAAGATTCATGAATTTGATGTTCAGCTCCAAACCCAGATTGCTTCCACGGTATTTATATCCGGGATCCATGGGGCCACTGGATGGTTCCAAACTCAGGTGAATATTCCTCGAGCAATACCAGAGTGGTTGCTGCCTTGTGGGATGGCGCATTGTCCTGCCGGAACAGGCCATCGGCCACAGGATGCGCGAAGGCCCTTGACGCGTGTAGGTTATCAGCCAACATATACTGGTAGCGCGCAATTGTTAAGGACCTCTCCTGACACGCTAAGGTACCTAATATGTCCCGTGAGAAGGCTCCTTAAACCATTATAGGGCCATCACCGCCTTGAGCAGAGCCGAGCTGGCAAGATAAATCCATGACCTCATGCTGTCGACGCCACACTCGCACACTCCAGGCAACTCGGTACAGCGTAAAACGGAACTCATCTGACCACACGATTCGGCGCCACTCTGTAGACGTCCAGTTTCGGTGTTCCTTGCACCATGCTAGGCGTAATACCCAATGACGAGCAGTCAACCGTAGCACACGGGTAGGGCGTTGGCTCTCGTAGCCCATGGTATGAAACGTGGGTCGTACCGTTCGTTCGCTGACCCTGCTTGGGACTCCGATATTTAACTGGGATGGGATTTGCGCCGCCGTTGGCCAGGGGTCAGTGTAAAATGTAGCATCCTCTCTGGGCGCTGGTTCGTCAGTCGATGGTGAACTCGCGGTACACCCTTGATTCGGTTGCCCTCAATAATCCTAGGGTTCTTACCACTTTGGGAGATAGAATGACCCACCTGTCTTGCGCCGACAATACATCCACGATTAAACCGCTCAGATCACCACGTTTACCCATATTCGTCGATTGTGGTACACTGTTGGAAAGCACTGCTCTCCGCCTATTTATTGCCTGTGCTCGGTTTATGTCTGCTCCGCTCTGCTCGGGGGAAGCCCATGTCAACACTGCCCATCATCCCTACCTTTAATGTTTCGTCTAATGAGTGGCCACTTTGTTATGACCACCCCCTCAATACTTCGTTGGGCCATTTTTTGCCTTTAATGCTGCGTCGATTTATCGTGGCATGGACTCCACGAGATGTTGATAGGTGGTTTGTGGAATCTGAGACCAGGTTTGATGAATAGCACTTTCCAGGAGTGTGAGATTGCAGAGTTGAGGATCCAGCTGTCTGATGGCTCGTTCAACTTCATCCCACAAATTCTCAATGGGGTTGAGATCTGGAGATTGTGGGGGCCACCTAAGCAAAGTAAACTCACCGGCATGTTCCTGAAACCAGTAATGTACGATACGAGCACTATGGCAGGACACATTATCTTGTTGAAAGTAGCCATCGCCATTGGGATAAACCATCCACATAACAGGATGCACTTGGTCCGCAACGATGTTTAGATATGATGTGTCAGTCAAACGTTGATCAGCACGAATTAAAGGGCCCAAAGCACGCCAGGAAAACATTTCCCAAACTATAACGTTGCCTCCACTAGCTTGAAAGGTTGTAGCAATGCTTTTGGGGCCCATGCTTTCTTGCTGTTTCCGCCAAATTCTCACTCGACCATCGGCATGGTGCAACTGAAAACGTGATTCATCGGACCACATAATTTGTTTCCAATTATCGACTGTCCAAACCTTGTGCTCCTGTGCGAACTGGAGACGTTTTCTTTTGTTAACTGCAGGCAGCATAGGTGTTCGAACAGGCCTTCGGCTGCCATATCCCATCCGATGCGGTGTACGAGGAACAGTGCGTGCAGAGATAATTTGAGGGTGTCCTTGATTAAGATGGTCTGTCATTTGCTGTAATGTTGCCCTTCTGTTGCCTGTTACCAGTCTGGACACTCTCCGTTTCGCCAGAGCAGTCACTAGTCGATGACGACCACACGTTGCACGTTGAGACCCAGTTTTTTGGCTGACAGTCCAGTCTTTAAACACTTTAACAAGAGCTGCTCTGGAACATTTCAGGAATGCGGTGGTTTCGGTAATATTCGCTCCATGGCTCCAAGCTTCTACAATCATCCCACGTTGAAAGTCCGTCAAATCGCATTTTTTTACCCATCTCGTCACCCAAAAATGACTTCTACTTCTGTCGCAAGAACTAAGCTTTCCCTTTTTGTACTAGTCCTCTGGCGGCAACTGCGTGCAGCCATAGCTCATTTGCTTAAAACTGTCAGGTGGCCATAATAAAGTGGCAACTAAGTGTTTATATTTATAAAGAGAGAGAGAGAGAGAGAAATTTGGAGACACGTCCATGCAGCAGCGTATTGCTAATGGTTGTTGATCATGATGATGACGTAGTACAAACAAGAAACACGCTCTGTTCAACTGAGTGCATGTTTGCAGCAGATGCAATCACGCAACACTGAGTCAAGCACCTAGTCGGCGGTCACGCGTATCAAGGTCACGGGTAAAGTCCACTTCGTTGCGGGGTGTGATGGTTCTACTTGGATAGACGAAAGTTTCGTCCATGTACATTTTAATAAGAAACCATTGAGTGATGCGTGAATTATTGAGGTGTGTTTGGATTTTCTAACAAGAGAATCACCCTGTATATTGTATTTACATGTACATATATTGTTAGATATACACTGAAAGGATATTTTATTATACACACCCACCCTATGACGTGTGCGACCTCCTGTCGCACGCACAATCGCAACAACATATCGTGGTATGGGCTCTACAAGGTATTGGAAATATATGAGTAGGTTTGTGGCCATGATTCGAAGACAGCTATATGTAAAGTTCGAAGAGTTATCGGCGGTAGGTTTAGAGCTCAAAAGCAGTGCTCCACTTCGATGTTCAGTTGGGTACAAATTCGGGGAGCTTGCGAATTTCTGTGCGAGGACCTCGATCGCACAAGATACAAAAGTAACATCGGAATCACATCAAAAGGTTAAGTTATAATAGACAAACAAATACGGAGAGTCAAAGGGCCACTAGAAGGTTGCGAGCTCAGTGGAATGGTTCCCCGGAAACTCCTTCGTCAAAGGAGCAAAATGCGACTGGGCATTGTCTTTTTGACAGACAGAATCTTGCTGTGAGAAATAAATAACAATGAATGGATGGTCAGCTAGTAGATCAACGTAGCTGCATGTTGGTGGTATCAGTAGGTACAAGGAGCCCAAGATGACACAGGTAAACATTACACAGAGCATTGCACCTCCTCCAATGGCCTGTAACACCCCGACTTGACAGTTGGGGTTAATTACCTCGTGCAATTTATGCCACATATTTTTGTTGTTGGGTGTAGTATGTTTGTGCCTTTTGCGTATTATGACGTTATTTACAGTATATCTTATTTCAGAGACAAATTCAATAAATCATTTTGTAACTACATTGTTCTAGGGTTTCGCGTCACAAGTGAGTAGAAAGAGGTATTATAAATTAATTCTCCAAAATCAAGCTCCCAAATTACTGTAGGTGTCTGTGAATCTTTACATTCGATTAGATGGATCTCGTGATTTAAAAATTTTCTCGTGATATTTTCTCACTTTCAACATTTAAGTACAATTTGTTTTTCAACGGATAGATTATGGAGGATACTGGAAAGATTTAAAGACTTTCGTACAGGAATTGCGTTGGTTTTTCTAAGGTTTTACCAATTTAGTTGCAAAATTCAATTTGTTTTCCCCGAAGTGTTATAACGCTATGAAAAGGTAATCGTCAAAGCATTTTTTCCATCGCCAAAACGATTTATTTTTCGCAAATTGAGAAGATGGCGATCTGCAGCGTGAGCCCCTGCTTTCGTAAGCTGAGACATGGATGACTTTTCAACAGGGTTTCATTGATTATATTTTCTCAGGTGTATACTGGAGTTCGTTAAAGATTTTTCCAGTGTTTCTTCTAACACTAACGTAATGAAAATCATCTAAATACGTGGCGTCAGTTGAATAAATAAATCCATCGCTCTTTCAACGTTAAGCAGTGCGTTGCTCAACGTGGAAAGAGCGATAGATTTATTTATTCAACTAACGTAATGAGTTTTTGTTTTAGTGTTTTGGAGACCGCTTTTAAATAATTTGCTGTTCAATAATTCCGCATTTTCCTTTTCTCCAAATTGGCACTATACTGAGAAATACCTTTCTTTTCGATACCTAACTAAGCTGGTATTCATATTATTACCGTCGCTTTAAATTGTACTAGCGCTATTAGGCACAACATTAAATCAGTGGTGAAAGTTTCATAATTAAAGAGTAAAGCTAGATTTAAAAAAAATAATGATAAAATTCCGAAAATACAACGTCATCAATTGTTTTGTTTCTCTTCGTCCTCAAGTAAATCAAATTATGACTGTTTATAAATCAAGACTGTAGTTATCATTTTTCCGTTTCCCTTCGTCCTCAAGTAAATCAAATTATGACTGTTTATAAATCAAGACTGTAGTTATCATTTTTCCGTTTCCCTTCGTCCTCAAGTAAATCAAATTATGACTGTTTATAAATCAAGACTGTAGTTATCATTTTTCCGTTTCCCTTCGTCCTCAAGTAAATCAAATTATGACTGTTTATAAATCAAGACTGTAGTTATCATTTTTCCGTTTCCCTTCGTCCTCAAGTAAATCAAATTATGACTGTTTATAAATCAAGACTGTAGTTATCATTTTTCCGTTTCCCTTCGTCCTCAAGTAAATCAAATTATGACTTTTAATAAATCAAGACTGTCCGTATCCTGATCTGTAGATCGGTTACAAACGGAATACCTGAAAAATTTGACTCTGTATTCAGTAACACTTAGTCCGTTTCTAGACAGAAATAGAGTGGGGCATTCCTTTACTTGATTTCCCAGTGATGTAAAAGATAAAGCAGAATTCGTTTCTGTTTTATGGTTTCAATAAATTTCTTCTTTCTGTAGATCTGTTAGCAGCTCCTTTTTTTCTTTTTTTAAGAGTTTAACGACCACCGTGAGCAACTCATCTGGGTATACGTGGTCTCTCGTCCCTATTTACGGAAACTGGTTCCACGGAATGCAGAGAAAAAGATCCTTAAGTTAAACACACCATTAATGCCTCACCCGGACACATCTCGGATTAATGAGGAGAAGCCAACACCTCGTACCGCTCTATTACCTTTGAGGCACTACAAATAGTTCACCTGCTTCTGTCAAAGGCAGATCTTGAATTACAGGGTCCCTGCGCATAGCATAGATATTCGGACAATCCCTCACTTTTTCCGACATCGATTGAAAATAACTTTCTTTGTTTTACCACATATTACCTGTCCACACCACCTTCCTTACTTTTAAAGGTACACTGTTAAAAATTGTGTGGTAGGTTGCACCAAAAAGTGGTGCTACCCCTGCTGCACCACTTTCTGAGAAAAGATGTACCACTGGGTAGTGCAAACAAAACCCAACAACACGGTGCAACCTAGCACCATAATGTGGTGCTACCTTGTGCCATATCGTAATGCAAATTTGTGCCATTTTGTTGGGTTTTGTTTGCACCACACAGTAACACATCTTTTCTCAGAAAGTGGTGCAGCTGGGGTAGCATCACTTTTTGGTGCAACCTACCACACAACTTTTAACAGTGTAGTGTAATCGCAAGAAAACTTCAGGTTCTTCCGAACATGATTTGCCAATTTTCACGGTAATGCCTGTGTGTGCGGTTTTCTGCAGCCATAGGTCAAAAACTGTAATATACCCTAAGGTACCGAGAAAAACTCGGAAGGGCGCAACCATTTCCACTACATGACGCCACACCTGTACGGTAAATGGTATTGTCCGCAAACGACCTATGCACAATCGAGTCACATTACTGTGACCTAAGGTGTCATGTAGGCAATCTGTCATGTAGGCAATCATGTAGGCAATCTGAAAACTTTACGTTCGTGACTGCCGCGGAAAGGACCTCAGGTTCGATCCCGAGCAGGTACGAACGCTCGATCCAATAAATATCCGCCGTGCGTCGGATGGACACGTTAAGCCGTCGGACCCCGGGTACTGGCCCCCGGTTATAAATGAGGCCGTCTTCTACCCTCTTTCTACTTCGCTTCCGTGTCACTTTCCTATCGAGCACTCTAGCCCTAATCTCCTAGCATCCTATTTCTAAGGGTTGTTTAAGACCTGGGGTCATACACTTCCTTCCTAAAATCCGCTACATATGATTATTTGATCATTTCGAAAACGGTATCACTCGCTGCTTCCATGGATAAAAAGAGTGATTTATCAGACTTACAAAAAGGGATGATTATCGGCTTTCGGGCCAAGGGTGGCAGTATTTCTAAAACAGCGCAGTTTGTGAAACTGTTCGCGTGCTGCTATGGCTAAAATGTATCGTAGTAGAAGAAATGGCACCACTGCGAATAAGCATCGAGAAAATTGCGGAGCACCACGTACCATTGATGTGAGAGATGAACGTCGGTTTCGAAGGTGCGTGAGTGCCGATCGACACGCTACAGTGGAGCAACTCACTGGCTGAATGAACCAGGGGGCAACCGGAAGTGTGTCTAAAACGACAGTTCACAGCAAACCCTGTTGTATATGGGGCTCCGATGCAGACGGATGGTCACTGCACTTATGTTAACGAAGGTGCATCGGCAGAAAAGGCTTACATTTGCACGACAGTTTCGGAATTGAACCTCCGCTGATTGGCAAAGGATTGCCTTCTCCGATGAGTTACATTTTCTGTTTGATCGAACTGATAGACGTTGGCATATAAGGCAAGAAACATCGGAGAACAAACACTCTTCAACCATTGCTAACAGAACACAAGCTGGTGGTGGCAGCGTTATGTTCTGGGGGATGTTTTTGTGGCATTCCCTGTGTCCAGTCATACCTGTGGAAGGCATTATCGACCGAAGTCGTAATGAATCCATCCTTGTAGATAACGTACACCCATACTTGCTGATTGTCTTCCCTGGGGAGAATAGAACCTTCCAGAACGACAAGGCGACGTGTCACACAGTTAGAAATGTCCGAACGTGGTTGGAAGAGCAAGGATGAAGTCTTCAAAGTACTTCCCTGGCGGCCTAATTATCCAAACGTATACCAAATTGAGTATCTGTGGGACCACCTCGATCGTGTTGTTCACTCTATGAATCCTCCACCACGCACCCTCCTGCAGCTGTCAGATGCACTGCACTCAGAATGGCTCAACATACCTGCAAACACCTTCCAGCACCGTACTGAGTCACTCCTAGCCCATCTAGCTGCTGTCCGCGCTGCGTACAACGGTTAATCTGGATATCAGCTGGTGGTCACGTTAATGTGACTCGATTGTGTATATAGAGGCAGATATCTCCGCAAGCTCAGGTTGTGGTATTCGCATTTGAAATGGTCGCTTATAAGGATTTAAATCATTTCGAATATGGTATCATAATCGGCGCCCGAGTGGTGGGTCATTCCACCTCGTAAATTACCATGAAATTTGGATTTACCCGGTCAACAATTTCAAGGATGTACCTGGACTACACAAATTCATTTGGGAATTCGGAGTGCAAGACAGGTGTGGCCGTAGGAAAGCCTTGGACGATCGTGGAGAGTGACGTCTGGCACATATTCCAACATTGCCGCAAATCACAGCGCAATTCATCGCTGGGTTACGGAGACAACGGCCGATGCCATTGCTGACCCGACGGCATGAGGTTGTGCGCCTTGCTTGGGTATGGGAACACCGCCACTGGGCGCAAGATCACTGCAAAAGTGTAGCCTGGTCGGATGAATCGAGTACTACCTGTTTCGGGCCGACTTCAGCTGTGGCGACAACCCTACGAGGCAATAGATCCCATATGCGTACAAGTGACAATGTAGACCGGCGTTAGCTTTGTTACGGTGTGGAGTGTTCTTAGCTGGCACGCATTAGGATTCCTCATACGTCTGCAGACTTCCATGACCGGTGGAGGCTACGTAATCATCCTTGGGATAATTTGCACCCGTTTGTGTCATGCAAATACTCCGAATAGTGCGATCTCTTTCAGAAAGACAATGCGCCACAGCACTCGCAGGAACATTTCACGGAGTTGGGCATCCTGAATTGGTTCCCTCGTTAGCCGAATTTAAACACCATCTAACACATTTGGGATGCTGTTCAACGTGCCCTCGATGCCAGGAATCCTCCACCAGCGAATATTACGGAATTATCGAAAGCTCTTCAGGAAGCATGGTGTGCACTGTCTCCACAGTACAACAGAGAGCTCGTGGAGTTCATGCCTGTCGCTGTGCTGCCATCATCCGATCGTGAGGACCAAAGCTGGGTCAGAGAGGTATTTCTGGGTTGTTGTATTTTGCTTTTTTTTTTTTTGGCTTATATCAAGACGAAATTTAAACTTTTTGGGTGTTTCGTGACAAACAGAGACGATCTTTCAATTTGGACAGGCAATGTTAACGAAGAAAAGTAGGAACTTTTGTAAGGACGATTACCAAAGCACATTTAACATGTTCTTTGTGTTAAGTTTATTGCACTGCTTTAATTGAAATTTCTGCTACATGCGGCGTGCGATCTGTTGTAACGTTAACATCAGTTTGCACTCCAGTGTCAATTCCCTTAAAGAACCAGAGCTTGGATGAAATCAATTAGCGTGTCTCTGACAGCCAGCTTTGGGAGTGCCATTTTACTCGTATGGTAACAGTCTTATGCTTGCTTGTGAAACTAGACTGAACGAGGAAAAAGAAATTTAAGGGAAAGTTAGGCGGTCATATTAAACACCGAATTATAGAGCTAGGTGGTCATTATATTCTAAGCAAATCTGCCAGGAATAAGAGCCCTGCCAATGAGCTCAGATGTCGTGTAGTATTAAGTAACATTACTCTCTGAAAATTAGTTTTAACCTTCCTGCATTTAAGCTAACATATTAATACTTGTAGATGACATAATACTCGTACTTGTAGATGACTGTTAATGACACGTGACCATTAATATTTGTAGATGACAGTAAAGTAAAGTAAAGTAAAATAAAGCCGGAGAACAGAGCAAAACTTTTCAATCAATGTACAATACCAATTATGTATAACATATGGCGTTGAAACCTGGCCTGTCAAGAAAACATTTTAGACAAATTGCAAAAAGCACAACGTAAAATGGAAAGATCCCAGCTAATTTATAAGACTTTAAGATAAAATAAAGAATACAGATAAAAGATCCAGACCAAAATTTTCAGGCATAGGTGAAAGGATACTCAATTTAAAATGGAAATGGGCTGACCATATAGCAAGAATGTAAAATAACAGATGAACTAAATAGTGACATAATGGAGAGCGTACAAAGGAAAGAGAAGAGTGCCGCCCCGGTGGCGCAGTGGTCTAAGGCGCTGGCCTCTGATCATTCGTCCGTAAGGGGTCCGGGTTCGAATCCCGGTCAGACATGGATGTTGTGTTTGTCTTACGGCACTGGCTCTCTCCCTTCCCTGGAACCAGTGACCCTAAATTAGGGACGGCCGACTGCTTATAGCCCATTGAGTTGCTCACGGTGGTCGTTAAACCTCCAATCAAAAAAAAAAAAAAAAAAAAAGAGAAGAGTAGGAAGACCAGAGAGACGATTTATGGACGATATAAACAAAACTGCAGGAAAACTGGGGAATACATAAACCTAAGAAAGGAACGTTTGAAAAGAGATGAGGGAAACCCATAGCCTCAATTAGCTATAAAAAGGATTGGAAGAAGAAGAGGAAGATGATGATGATGATGACATACTTCGAGTTCGGGAAGAAACATGCTCCCAAAAACCCAGAACAGCGAATTTAGCACTCACTCTGTTTTTTTATATTATAAAAAAAGAATATTTGGGGGTCCTCCAGCATCGCGGAGCCCCTGTGCGGGTTTCCCTGTATATGCTCCCTTGGCTTCTGTTAATACATGTAGTTAGAGATGATCTTCCCATCATGACAGGAATTTTGGTACTGATTTCATCTTTTTAAATTCAATGTTCAATTATTTTGCTTTACCAAATATACACTCGCTTGTTAAAATTACCTATAACATATTCTGTTTCCACGTACATCTTGGCTCCGGACCCTGAGCGCTTCAGAATTTAATTTCCTTCATATGGCTTACTGAGATCAGATCAAATCATATGTAAAGGATTTTAGGGAGGAGTGTCTGACCCAAGGTCTTAAACACCCCTTAGAAATAGGAAGCTTGGAGATTTGGGCTAGAATGCTCGATAGGAAAGTGACACGGAAGCAAGGTAGAAAGAGGGAGGAAGACGCCCTTATTTATTACCGTGGGGCCAGTACCCGAGGCCCGGCAACTTAACGTGCCCATCCGACGCAAGGCGGATATTTGGTGGTTCGAGCGTTCGTACCTGCCTGGGATAGAAACAGAGGTCTTCTCCGTGGCAGTCACGAACGTTGACCACCAGAATACCCGTGGCCGATATAGCTTACTTTCTCTTTCTGCGTCTTATTAGAGAGGCAACCTCCCATGGTGCTTTACGCAGCTGAGGTGATGCCGCTCACGTGAAGCATGTGTCTAAACGGTACTTCTGAAAACAAGCTGCAGCGTCTTATGCTTCGACGTCACACATAACAGAGTTGCTACCAGTTGTGTGAAAGTAAGTAGACATCATCAACGTTTAAAATGCTGAGATGTCGCACAAATCCGTTTCACTTGCAGAACAAACTCTTTTTGATGTTTTTTTATGTTTCTGGTTAGACGACACACATGTGCTCCTGTTCGAAGGAAGGAGAATGATGGTTTCGATTACAGTATCACCTCGGTCATGTTGCGAAGTATTCGGGATTTTAGCATAGCGTGTTAATTTTCTGTTAATTTAGATTTAACACTGAAAGGTTACTGATCAATTTAGTCTCATTATGACGTTCAGGAAGCTTTGGTAAGCAAATGGTGACTTCCCCATATGGCATACATATTTACGCGATTTAATTTTGCAAAAAAAAAAAAAAAAGAAAGAAAGAAAGAAAGAAAATATGTTCTCTTTCATATAGAAGAAATCTATTTACATTGCCAAATTTGAATTTTCTTTCATCTCCGAATGTGGTTACAAACGGTGAGTTTCAAATATGATTTGAGTTTATTAATCAGAAAGACAAAAAATGACGACCTCTGGTTGGCTCTCTTCCGATCTCTTATCAAACCATTTGCCAGCTTCACAAAATTCCCCCAGATGGAGCTTCACAGAAATCCCCTGCTTCGAAACAAACTTGGATGCGACCTAGTTGAACTTCATATGGGGCAAAGCATACGAGACCGCGGATGCTTTTGACATGAATTGGGCGGGGTTAAAGATAATGTCTGTGGCAAATGTTTTCTTTCGCATTATGTTTCCTCTCGCTTAATAGACACATCCAAACTAATAAATTTCATAGCATATAAGAAATTATCTCTGACGTCGTAAGAAATTTTGAAATGACAGTCGTAAACTTTTCGGATAGTTATGTTTCTGATGATTTTGTAAATTATCAAGACTGCTAATATTTCGTTGTTTTTCCTATATAAGTACAGTTTAAAACGATTTTATGCAATTTAAGATGCAGGATGAGAATAAAGACTGAAAATATCACAATACTAAATTAAAAGTATGCTCAAAAATATGGTGGTTTAACATGTTCTTTGAAATTCCGATGAAAATTTCAGAACAAATGTTAGAAAAAGAAAACAAATCGAATTAGAATCCAAATAAGAATATGAAAACAACTTTCTTAGTTACACTAATCCGTGCAAAATTCACTTTTGCACATCTTTTTATGTACACACACCGTATAACGAAGTGAATTTCTCCGTCATTTTTATCCGCGCCGGGGTTCGAACCCGAGTACGCTTATTCCGGAACAAGTCGCTCTACCAACTGAGCTACGCAGACATGTATTCTGATTCCTATCTGCCTTTATATCATGTGCGTCCTGCTGGCAGGTACGTCACATCCCCCCCGAAAGAGGGCCGGGGGCATGGCCCAAGGGTCAGCCGTGACCATGAATCGCTGCAGGCAGACAACCACTGTAGAACGTGCACTTGAGAACTCCCAGTCAATCTGGTGTGTGGAATGCAACGTCACACACATTTATTTTTCGAAGCACTGGAGAAGGGATTCTCTGATTTTTCCTATCTCGCGGTGTGGAAATAACATCACACCAATGCGAGATTTTGAACGGTCGGGTCATCCGGGTAGTTCGGGCGCCATTATAACGAAGTAAATTTCTCCGTCATTTTTATCCGCGCCGGGGTTCGAACCCGAGTACGCTTATTCCGGAACAAGTCGCTCTACCAACTGAGCTACGCAGACATGTATTCTGATTCCTATCTGCCTTTATGTCATGTGCGTCCTGTTGGCAGGTACGTCACAACCGGCTTTAAGAAACTTTTATTTAATACCAGGTTGGACCTCTTGTATCTCCAATTACGGCACCTATGAGGTCTAGCATACATTCCGCAAAGGTTTGGAGTGCATTTACGTCTACAAGATTCCAGGTGTTCACAAGACAGGCCTTTAACTCTCACAGATTTAACGGAAGAGGACCTTTTCTGCCGGATTTGTTTTTCTAACATGTTTTTCTCAATCGGGTTCAGATCCGGGCGTTACGGTGGCCAGGAAAGAGGGTGGATCCCGCTGACATATTTGTTGAACCACTACTGAACACATCTTGTGTGATAGACAGTAGCATTGTTGTCCATGAAACAGTCGTTACCTGCTGGATAAAGGCCAACATTGCAGAACGGACTTGAATTGGTAATTCTTTTTAGATAATTCTTGGAGTACATCCCACTTTCCATCTATATCAGGCCAACCGCTCCGTACTAATGGAATGTGCCCCAAACCATGACACTACCTCCGGAATCTTGAGTTGTGTTTTCAATGCAAGCTGGGCCCATTACTTCATGGGGCCCCGCGAAACCCTCTGCCTACTGTCGGTACAGAACAACGTGTAGCGCGACTGGTCGGATCACATGTCTTTTATCCAGTCTTCCAGTGTCCAGTCAAGGTGTTTTTGAAGCCACTGTAGATGATCTTTTCGGTTCTTCGTAGAAATAAGTGCTGTTCATATTGGGATGCGACTTTTCAATTCGCTTCACATAGTTCTCTGTTAGATATATGTTGGATACGGCATGTATTGAATGCCTTGGTCAATTGCCGCGCACAGGGAGTCTTGTTTCTTCGTATAAGCCTTCTTAGACGACGGCAGACTCGTTCCTGATAGATTATCTTCGCGCCACCCTTACGCTTTTGAGATTGGATATTTCACCCTCTGTTGTTTCCCAAATGATCGCTCTACCCAGACGAGCACCCACAATAAGCCCTGTATCGAATTCCGAAAAATCTTTCGTTTTTCTCACCGTGACCAACACTACTGACGATTACTGAGATACACCCGATTAACAAAAGTCACCGGAAACCCCTTCAAAAGCAAATGAAGGATCCACAGCGTTGTTAAGATGTGTGGTGCAGCTGCAAATGGTACAAAAACAAGCCTGCAGCTGACCGCGATTATATCGCACTGTGAGGTTGAGTGAAAATGTCGTGGCGGGAGAAAACTGATTTTGAGAAAGGAAAGTTTGTTGGGTGTTATATTAGTGGGTTGTCCATAAGAGAAACCGAGAAGCATTTAAACATACCCACGTCAACTTTTTTGCATGTAATGAATAAGTTAAAGACACATGCCGTGCCTGAAACAGCAAAACGTACTGGCAGACCAAAAAAAAATCAATGAAAGAGGACGTCGTAGCCTCACGAGAGTCGTTACAGCTAATCGACGGAATACTGCAAAAGACCTCAGTGTACAGGTCAGTAAAATGCTGGAACCTCGGTATGTACACGTACCATTCGCAGGAAAACTTCATTCCATGGCTTACCGTGGTCGTGAGGCTGCTCGTAAGGCTTTGATATCCACTCGGAATGATACTCGTCGTTTAGCATGGTGCAAAAAACATTTACCGTGGACCGTATAGATAAATGGAAATGGGTCCAATGGTATGATGAATTCAGATACACGATCCATTAGTCGGATGGCCGTGGGTGGGTATGGCGGCAGCCGGGTGAACGCTATTTATCACAGTGTACTGTTCCTACGATCAAGTTTGGAGTTGACAGTGTACTCGTGTGGGAGTGTGTTTCCTGGAATGGTCCCGACGCATTGGTTATCGTGGTCAAACTTGTTAACCAGCACGTCTACCTCTATATTTTGGACGCAACCAACTATGTGACAATACTATGGAACCGAGACTTGTTGGTGCCAGCAGAATAATGCACCGAGCCATAAAACAAGGACTGTTACGGCGTGGTTTGACGATAATACCGTATCGTGTGTTGATTGGCCCAGCACAAAGCCCTGTTCTTAATCCCATAGAGCACCTATGGGCTGAATTAGAGCGCCGCATAAGAAGTTTGGAACTAAAGCCTAGTACTACGCGACAGTTAGCGGCAGCATTATGTACTGAATGGAAGCGCATACCTATCGCTGCGTTCCAAAACCTTGTCGAAAGCATGTCTCGAAGGGTCAATGCATGCATTAACGCCAAAGCTGGACTGACACCGTACTAATGTATGTCAATAAATGCTATATTGTGTTTCTCTTCTAGGTGTCCGGTGGCTTTTGTCAATATAGTGTAGTTGCCTAAATCACATGGTGAAGCACGTGACCACGTATTTAGCATATATGCTGCGAACGTGACTTTTACGTACATATGCATACGTGTTTTTAATTCAGTGACCGGTGTGTGCATTTACCTATATCGAAAAGTAAACTTACTACTCTCAATTTGTTCTGAAGGCACGTTATCCACTCAGTTATCGGTAGAATTGCAGTTTTTAGCACGAGATTTGAAAAAAGAAAATGTACGTGCTTATAGTCTCCTAATATCCGGCCGACCCGAATATGAACCCCGTGTCTCAGCAAATATGAGTCCGATTTCAAAAATCCTTTTTGCATCCAAAAGCCTGAACTATGAGCAGGATCCATAAAATTTGGCTTTTTCCGAAGCATAACCTCGCCGCTAGGGGACATAAATGCACTTGTCATTAAATTCAATATATATTTTGCTTTGTATAATACAATTGCTTAAAAAAATCCATTAAAAAACTTCATTTTCCGTTTCAATACGTTTTACCACGAAAACAATAATACGCACACTTTATGTTTCAAATACACTGGTGTACAAAAATTAAGGACGATGACGTGAAATTAGCATAACAGCGGAACGAGCACGCAGAGCGGACCGAAAGACCACTCAGGAGATGGACTAGGGTCCGGTACGGTAGGGCATGCGCATATATGCAGCATGACGTAGGGGATGGGGGTAGTGTCGGAAGGGTATAAAGCACACTGGTTATGTATGCTCAGCAATTCGGTGAAAGCTATTGCACGGTGTACATCGGTTTGAACGACGTCGAGTAGCTGCCACCGTGTGATATGGCCAACAGGCAATCCAGTAGACGACATCTGGATGACTTTACCCGAGGTCGCGTCATTGGGAAGTTGGAAGAAAGTTGAAGTGTGATTAGTGTAGCCGAGGAGTTCGGGATCGCTCACAGTATCGTTTCACGAGCTTGGAGAGCATTTCAAACGACAGCAACAGCTGTCCGAGAGTTTAGCATTGGTCGTCCACGAGCAACCATGGCGGTAGACGACCGGTATATTGTCCTACAGGCGAGAAGAGACAGACGGCAGACAGCGGGAGAAATCGCAAGGCACATGCAACAGACAATTGGACGTCCGTTATCGCGTTTTACCGTGGCCAGGAGGCTGCACAAAGGTGGTCTATTTGCACGACGACCAGTACGTTGTGTGCCATTAACGCCTGCTCATCGGAGACGGCGGTTTTTGTGGTGCCAGGAACACAAGAGCTGGACACATCAGCAATGGGGTCGAGTTCTCTTTACGGATGAGAGCCGATTTAGTCTGACGAGCGATTATGGACTTATACACATCTGGAGAGAGCAGGGAACACGCAAGCACACCTCCAACATCATCGAAAGAGACCGGTTTGGAGGTGGCGGAGTTCTTTTTTGGGGCGGTAGTATGCTTGGTAGCCGTACTGACCTCCACATCTTCCAAGGATGTTCAGTCACTGGTGTCCATTATTGTACCAAGGTTCTGCCTCACGTGCGTCTGTTTCGAAGTGCTGTGGGTCCTGAGTTCCTCTTCATGGACGACAACGCTACACCTCATCGTACAATGGCTGTCGCAGACCTGTTGGAGAGTGAATAAATTCAACGCATGGAATGGCCCGCAAGGTCTCCGGACGTTAATCCAATCGAACACGTGCGGGACCTTCTCGGGAGACGCTTGGCAGCACGTCACCAGCCGCCAGCAAACGATTCTGCAGCTGCGATTGGCGCTACAAGAGGAATGAGCCGCGATGCCTCAACAGGTCCTTGACAACCTCGTCCTCAGCATGGACAGACGTTGTGAATCCTGCAACGCAGTCAGGGATGATCATATCCCCTACTAGTGACTGGATTTTCTTGGCAGCCGCCTGTCGCATGGACATTTCTGTCTTCTGTCCAGTTGTGCTCGAAGCTACCTTTTCAATAAAGTGCCTTTGTATCCTTTGGATTCCATGTTTGGACGGTTTTGCTCACTTGACCCATATTCGTACATCTTGGGGATCTTATGGTATGATTTGAGTCGATGTGGAGCACTTCTGCACGACGTTACATTCGAAAAACCGTCTCGTCCTTAATTTTTGCATGCCAGTGTAGTACATGGTCCTACCGCTAGCGAGTTGAAATGTATATTGTATCTTTTCCCGAAATCACTGCTCCTAAAAATCAGATTTTCAAAATTATGTTAGCGTTAGATAGAGTTTACGACGATGAATAATTTTCATGTATCTTACAATAATTTGTGGCAAAATTGCTTTTGTAACCAGAGGGACGCATGGGAATATTTCCATTTCTGATATCTTTACCATCATATTTTCGCTTGTAAAATCTAAAATTCTTTTAGACACCACATACCACGAAAAACATTTATGTGTTTTTTACTCAAAATCAAGTTTAGTTTTTCCGCTAGGAAATATTAGTGCAAATCGCTGTAATTCTGATATCTCTGCTTCTGAAAGTCTGAATTAAAACATTCTGTTTTGCTACGGAGTGTGCTCGTTGCCACCAATCATTTTCAGATATCTGTCGATTTTGGTACCACATGGTTTTGCCGCTAGAGGGTAAGTGTTCATTTATTTTTATACCATACTTGGAACTGTATCTTTGTTTTTAAGAAGCTTATTTTAAAAATCCCGTTTACCGTAGTAAACAGCACGTTACCGGGTTATGAGGCAGCAATGAGCGAAGGAAATATCTTTACTAGACCGTAGAGGACTGGAAGCGGAAAACTTATTCCTGGGAATCGAGATTTGAACTACAACTCGTGGACGGGCGGCTGCGCCTGTAACTTGGTGAACCCGAGGTAATGGACCTCACTATCAACTTGCGGTGTTATAGGCCTGTGGAAGAGATGCAGGGTTCTGGGCGGTGTTTAGGTTAGACACCTAGGAGCCACTATGTATATATATTCCACAGGAGGACACCTTCTTTCAACAAGGCAACCCTTCCTTTCAAAGCTTCAGTTAGGCGAAAGACTGGAGGGCCATACCAGTGAATTAAAAACCTTGGAATGAATATCTGCAGTAAGAAGTGCAACGATGCATTCGAGTCCGAAACCTACCACCAACAGATCTCGGTGCTTTAGGAAAGACTTCCTGGAATCATGTGTCCAGTACCACTCAAATGTTTTCAATACCTGATAGAGTCCATGCCACAATGTGTCACTGCTCTTGTGAGGACGAGAGGTAGGACTACTCGTTATAACTTTACAATAATATTTTAATAATTTGTTCTGTAAATTTAACATTAAAATGTGCAAGTAGTCAAGTGATGAAATTGTTGTCAGGAATCCTGTGGCAAAATAATTGCTTCTTTTATCGTAACCTCTATCTTTGCAGAACTAAAATTGTGCGAAATAAGAAGTTTTCGCAATTTTCTTTTCCTATCTGGCTCGTGGGAGTGAGGTGGTGGACCCACGTCTCATTCCTAGTTACAATACCGTCAAGGAACCAGTGTTGTCATTCTACTGATTTATCAGTAAATCTACTGATTTTGACTTTGATAGATTTTTCGTAATCTACTGATTTGTCTCTGTTTTAAGGCCACCTTCTGAAATTTCCAGTAGACCTAATTTTTTGACTTGAGAAGTAATATTTTGATATTTGAGATTTTTTCCTCCCTATGAAATGTTAAATAATTTGTGTGATGCACCTCTGATACTAATGTTATATAATTTTTCAAGCAGCTGGTTATGGTTTTTTCTATCGAATGCCTTAGAGAAGTTAAAAAATCGTAAAGTTATTTCAGCGGATTTCTATGTTTTGTAAAAGTTCATTAATAAATGCTATTTGAGAGGAATGTAGGAAGGAAGAGTCTTACCTTGAATCTTAAACAGCCCTTAGAAGTAGGAAGCTAGCAGACTTAGGTTAAGGTGTCAGTTAGGAAAAAGTGAATTTTAGGAAGTTACATGTTTATCAGTCAGGCTTCCACCCAGATTCCATGGGTGTAAGAGTCTTGGTAACTATAGTAGATCGATGGCCACGTAAGGATATACTGCAGGCAATGGAGCTGTTAAATAGAATACATCAGAACTTGAGTGTTTTATCTTACATGCTCAGGAACATCCTTTCAGTAATCACCATCTACTGATCCAATCGACAAGACTCTCTTCACAACTTGTTTGAAGAGAGAAAGCAGACAAAGAATAAAAATTATCCAACACCTGCTACCTATATATATATATATATATATATATATATATATATTTTTTTTAATTTTTACTTGTTGTCAGTAACAAGTGGGAACGATACAACTGTGACTACATTAAAAGTCCAATGCCATTATTATTTACACAAACATTAGTTTTAATGGTTAAGCATTACTTTGTAAAGTTAATCATCAGTAACAACTTGTAAAAACGTAACTCAGGATTGCATTGGTTTGAACTTTCATTCCGGTGTTTAATAGTAGTTTCAAGAGCACTGGTATTACAGTATTTGAAACACCAGTAGATTTAAGTGTTCCTTCATACTGATGTTACTTCCAAAGCTACAGTACAATTTTAGGTGGTAAATACACGGTCGAGTCACATCATTGTGACCACCAACCTAATATCCAGCGTAACCGTTGTGTGCAGCGTGGGCAGCAGCTAGACGGGCTGGGGTGACTCAGTAAGGTGCTGGAAGGTGTTCATTGGTATGTGTAGCCACGCACCCTCCAGCTGATGCCTGACTGCATTGCATCTGAGAGCAGCTGGAGGGTGCGTGGTAGAGGATCCATAGAGCGAACAACACGATCGAGGTGGTCCCACAGATGCTCAATGGGGTTGTGGTCTGGAAGATTAGGATGCGAGGGAAGTACATTGAAGTCTTTACCGTGCTCTTCCAACCACTCTCGGACATTTCCATCTGTGTGACACGTCGTATTGTTGTGCTGGAAGATCCCATCCTCCCCAGGGAAGACAATCGGCATGTATAGATGTACGTGATCTGCAAGGAAGGATTCACAACGAATTCGGTTCATAGTGCCTTCCACAGGTATGCGTGGACCCCAAGAATGCCACTAAAACATTCCCCAGACCATAAAGCTGCCCCCACCAGCTTGTGTTCTTCCAGCAATGGTTGAAGACTGTTTGTCGTCCGATGTTTCTCGCTTTATACGCCAACGTCCATCCGTTCGAGGAAGCAGAAAATGTGACTCATCGGAGAAGGCAATCCTTTGACAATCAGCGGAGGTCCAATTCCGATACTGCCGTGCAAATGTAAGCCTTTTCTGCCGATGCACCTTCGTTAGCATAGGTGCAGTGACCATCCGTCTGCATCGGAGCCCCATACGCAACAGGGATTGCTGAACTGTCGTTTTAGACACACTTCCGGTAACCCCCTGGTTCATTCGGCTAGTGAGTTGCTCCACTGTAGCGTGTCGATCGGCCATCACGCAGCTTCGAAACCGACGTTCACCTCTCACATCAGTGGCACGTGATGCTCCGCAGTTTGCACGTCGCTTATTCGCAATTGTGCCATTTCTCCAATCACTATACACTTTAACCAAGCAGCACGCGAACAGTTCATAAACCGCGCTGTTTCAGAAATACTGCCACCTTTGGCCCAACAGCTGAGAATCATCATTTTTGGAAAATCTGATAAAACGCTCCTTTTATCCATGACAGCAAGAAGTGATACGTTTTCAGATTTCCTACAGTATACCTTTATATACCCTTCAAGTCAGCTCACGACACGTGCCTCCTGTCATTGGCTATCCGCTGTTGACGTCAAAAGTAGGAAGTAGTCATAATAATGTGACTCGACTGTGTATATTTCAAGCGAAAAAACTGATCCACTGATTTCTACTGATTTTCAGATAAGAGCTTCTGGCAAGACAGTGTCTGTTTGTCTGTCTGTCTCACTCTCTCTTTTTCTTTCTGTCAGTCTGTCTCTATCTCTGTCTATCTGTCTGGCCCTACATCTCTCTCTCTCTTTCTCTCTCTCTCTCTCTCTCTCTCTCTCTACCATTTTCACTCCTGCACCACCAAAGCATGATTGTTATTTCGTATTTGCACATACCAGCGAAATATATAGACACTTATCACGAAATCAAATATGCAACATCTCGAAACATTGATTACAAATATATCACTTCATGCGTGTTAATCTTTGCAATTTGCAATTTATGACGTTCTCGTATGTAACCGATGTTGAATGACATAGAGTACAAAAATCACGGTTCATTTCTCTGTTCTTCTGCATGTTTTTTGCTCGAAAAGAAATGATAAGGTTAATCTAAAAAATGCCAAAGTAAAAAAGAGAGAGGGAAAAGAAGAAGAAAAAGAAAATGAAATTAAAAAAACTATTCCATCTTGTTCGCATTATAGAATGCGCCCCTCGCGTGCTCGAGATGTGAAGAATCACCAGGCGCAGCTACTTGTACAGCGAGGAACTCAGAATCTAATATTAGCATTGAAATGAGAATAAGTATTAAGATTAATAGTAATATTAAGGAGGCGCTTTTCTTTTTTGTTTCTTAGAACATCTTTTTTTCTTAATAAAAGATTCATGCATCGGGAATTGTACTGAGAAAATGAATCCTTGACCTTTCAAAAAGATCTAATTTAGCGTGGAGGTCAACTGAATTTCAACACTAATAAAGGTAAAATAAAATTGATCATTCACGTTGTATGTATAGAAACCTAAATCCACTCGCATATCATCCATTCAGGGAATTTCCTTGTTTTAGAATGTGTGATTCGTTTTTATAGCCATCTTCGTGGTAAAACCTGTCACACATTTTCCGATTTCAGATCTTGTCAACAAAGGATATCATCTCCATTTTTAATTAATATCTATTATGAGAAACAAACAGGGCCACATTTCTTAAGGAAAAATACATGTTGCCTTGAGATCTACAGCACAATATTATTTTTCTGGTTTAATAATTTGGGTTGAAAACAATAGATATGTCCCCTGCCTTATTGACTTGTCCAAAATTCAGCTAAGGAAGTTGGGACTAAATATGTTTAAAAAGGTTAAACAGAATATCGATATAGATATTATAGATAGAAATTCTGATATCCATAATTATGAAACTAAAAATAGATTTCAGATAAAGCCATGCTTGCCTAGAACACAACAAATGAAACAAAGTATCAACTATCTGGGACCAACTTTTTGGAATCTTTTACAGGAAGAACTAAAACACATTTATAATTATAACTTGTTTAAAAAAAGATTAAAAACATACTTGCTTTACTTATAAAAAATCAAACTATTATATAACATTTCAATCTTTTTTTAATTGCTACTAATATCTACTAACAACTGCTGATCTACTACATGACCTAATTACTATTTACCTTAATACCGTATTTTGATAACTTTTACATAACTTGTATCTATCAAGTAGGGAGATCAGGGTTTTAGTCAAGTCATTAAAGACTTTTTCTCTGATTTCTCTATGCTGTTATAATAATTACTTTTATTACCCTCAAGTGTAAATACAAACTTAATGTAAAGTATGATGTAACAGCTAAAACAATAAAAACTCAATAAATAAATAAATAAATAAATAAGTAGTTCAAATTTTAACACAGAAATTCAAGTAGGCGTTGAAACCGACTATACACTAACGTAGAGAATATAATGTGTAAGAAAAGAAGTTTTGGCTAGTGACAAAAAAATGGATCATTTATTTAAAATTAACTATTACTAGTAGATGTCTTAAAATAAACGTGCTGTGGTGCAGTTATCAAGTGTCTGCGTAGATAATACACCGATTGTTGACACGAAGTTGCTATACCAAGGACTAACAAATGATTGCGCGTTTTAATTGTGGGATAACGTGAAGACAAAATCCAGGCAAACAGTGCAAAATGTGATAGCAAAATGCCCATTAGAACAGGGCTACGTACGCGGGATTTTGATATAGATTTTTGATATAGATTCTAAAATCTGACCGTTAATTTGTGCGTATTACAATATAAAGCAAAATGGCCGCCGCTAGTTCCTGTTGTGATATATATCATTTGATATACAATGATTTGATATACAATACTCCATCATTTGATATACAATGCGCCGTTTTCCACGGATTTCAAAAATTCAGACCATTGCCATATTTCACAAGTCTGTTAGTTTCTAATTCATGCAGGGTTTTTTTAAGTAGAAAATTAACACGAAGTTGTTATACTACTGTATTTTACCTCATATGTTGTTACTGGTAATTCTTCTATTGAAATAATGCCGATAATAAACTGAATCTTCAGTTTACAGTTCTTAGATTAGAATTTTTCGAAATGCATTCTGAACGGAAAACTATTCAGCATCCAAAAACATAACAGCAACGGGTAAATTTCTCACAATACCTATTCCGCTCATGCAGTATAAAATTCTGCCCTAATAAATACGTAAAAGTCTTACTATGCAAAAGAATGTGAAATATGTTCCACAACTAAATTGAAGTCTATGAATAAAAACTTCCGAATGTGATGAAAAAATGTTATAGTCTGTAACCTCCCTTTGCGAATCAGTTAAATGAAAGAGTCGAAATTGGTGCAGCTACGAACTTAGTAACGCTATCTGATGGCGTAGAAAAGACAATAATTTAGGGAGAACGCTGAAATAACTCATAGGCGTGTACTGGCGTTTGACTCAGATATTTTGAGTTTGCATACTGAAAGATCTCGCGTTCAGACTTCTTGAGAGCGTATGTTGAAAGATTTTGAATTCAGACTTATTGAGTGCGTTTATTGAAAGTTCTTTCATTCAGACTCCTTAAGTGCGTATATTGAAACTTCTTGCTTTCAGACTCCTTGAATATGTATATTGAAAGATCTTGTGTTCAAACTTCTTGAGTGCGTCTATTGAAAAATCTTGCATTAAGACTTCTTGAGTGCACACACTAAAATACTTTGCATATCCAAGGAAAAAAGTACTATTCATTAATTTGGATATTCGTATGGGTCCGTTCCTCTGATATCTGGGATGCACATAGCTAGAACTGGAGCGTATCTCCACGAACTGGAATACTTGTTAATTTTTGAAAAATAGTATGTAATTAATCAGTATGCATTATCTGATAAATGGGAAAGTACCCTCGATAATCACGATGCATTCTCAGTTCTGATGTTCACTATCATGCAACCTTCGGGAATCGGAGAACGTACTTCATTTTGATGTCATTTAATATATAAATATCAGTATGTACCCTTGACAACAGAAACAAGGGCTTACTTTGGACGCCCAATACTGTTGAAACAGTGCGTAACCCAGGAATCGTGACATATGTTCATTTTTTAGCATTCACTAATGTACAGTTAATTCACATTTTAGGAATTGGAGTGCATTTCTCTACTTCTTTATTCCTTCTGAATTACATATAATGCTCATAGCCGGAAATCGGAATTTGGTTTACTTGCTTTTCTTTGTTTTGTTTTCTTTCTTTTCTTATTGCCGTCGACTTGTACGACATGAGTGCGTTTCCTCTGGAACGAAGTGCAGTTAAAATTTTTAAGTCCAACAGTATACACCGAAGAGCATAACACTGCACTGATAAGCCATTACATTATGACTACTCCCCAACCTAGGGAAATGAGCCCGCCTGGAGACATACGGTGGCGCAAATAAAGTTCACAGAGCAGTATATATACAACACGAGGGCTAGCTTTCGGTTAGTAGAGTGCTCGGAGTCAGAATGAGAAAAGGTAGCTATTTATCGGAGTCTGAAAAAGCACAAGTTGTGATGGCACGTGACCTCGGAACTACGATCTCGGAAACGGCGCGGCTTGTGAGTTGTTCAGGTGCCACTGTAGTGACAACGTATCAAAAGTGGTGCACAGATAGCCAAACGACGAACCGTCGTCCAGTCATGTATCATCCGCAGCTCATTGATGCCAGAGGGGGACGGAAACTGTCGCACATTGTTCACACCAACCGCAGGGCCACAGTGAGACATATCATACGCAGCTACAACAGTGGGGATCAGGGAAATGTGTCACAGCACACACTTCATCGCAGCCTTCTGCGCATGTGCCTGTGTAGCTGAATACCCAGCCGGGTCTCCATTTTCACTTCACGTCATCGACAACAACAACGCATGAAATGGGCCCAAGATCATCGAGATTGGACCGTGAATGACTGGAAGAAAGTGGACTGGTCTGACGAATCAAGATTCATGATGCATCACGTAGACGCCCGAGCGCGAATACGTTGATTACCAACGGAGGCTATGGAACCTGGATGCACTCTTGGACGGAAGCAGGTCGGCGGCGGTGATGTTACGCAGTGGGCGGGGTTTTTTTGGGGGGGGGACACTCTCTGCCTCATTATCGGAATAGCACAACCCCTGACAGCTGTCAGGTATCTGAACATCGTTGCGGACCAAGTTCACCCATTAATGGCGACTGTATTCCCTGCTAGTGATGGCTGTTACCAACAGGGTAATGAGCCATGCCTCACTGCCAGAATTGTCAAGGAGTGGTTCGAGGAACATGCAGGTGACTTTCTGTTAATGCCCTGGCCTCCGAATTCACCTGAAATGAACCCAGTCGAACATTTGTGGTTTGACTTTGAAATGTTACAGGGCTTGGTGCTGAGTTCTATTACAGCGCCCTGTGTGGAGGGTTCGTTTGATGTTTCCTTTGCAGTAGGTTCGGTATCGGTGGTTTAATCCGTAATTCTCCCAACTGGAGCAAATAAATACAATACAAAGCATAGAAAAGTGAGTCGACTGAGGCTAAATTTTGCAGTGAGGAAAACGTTTATTTAGATATTACGGGGAATGTCATCAAGCTTTTGTCCGTTATTTTCGTGCTTTCATTCATTTAGTTCTCCCTCAGTATTCTACACCGCCGAAAATCCCATTATCTCTTTCCGGCTATCCAAACTTCTTCCTTCATCCGTTCCGACCAACCCCCGAGGTTTTTCAGAACTTCCTAAAAGTATTCCCTTCTCCCTCGACTATTCTATACCGAGTCTCCCCTCTCAGGCCTGGAGAGAGAAAAACCCCTGGGTCCGTCTAATTCCAAGAAAGCGCAGCCACACCTTCAATCTCAAAAACTCTTATGTTCTTAATTGCTTACACTCTGCTGTGACCCGTGGGAAAGGAAATACTTTGCTTTTCGCTGCGATTCCCATCCAAATGGCGGGAAATGAAAGAAAATGATTCCAACCCACTATCTCTAAAAATGGCTACAGAATCTCACTTCTGATAAATATGGAAGCCCCGGTTACAGAAAAGCGTGTTCGAGCTAAATCACCACCACCACGGAATGATGTACGGGAACTGGAGACCCTGCTGTTGCCATTATGGTACCACATACCCCAGGATATATATCACCACCTCATAGAATCGATGCCTCACCGAGTGGCCGCTGTTTTGTCGGCTAAAGAGGGTCCTACAGTTTATTAGGTACGTGATCATAATGTAATGACTCATTGGTGTATAACCGTCTGCCTAATATTATACGAGACCTCTATGTGCCAATAAACTAGCTCTTTTCCGCATTGACGCTATACGATTTCTAAAGGTGTCTTCTGGTATCTGGTACTTACATGTTACCAGCAGATCCTTTAACTCCTGAAAATTGCGTGATTAACCCCATCATTTGCTGTTGCAACACTCAATAAGATTGATGTCTGGGGAATTTGAAGGTCAGGGCAATATCTGGAAGTTTTCCTCACGTTCTCCGAACCATTCCCGAAAAACCATGCAGTGTGGCATACAACATTATTTTGCTGAAAGATGGCGCTACTAAAGGGGTATACCACTGCTATGATAGAATGAGCCTGGTCTTCAATGATGTTTAGGTAGGTGGCAGACGCCATAGTTTCCTGCACATAAATGACTTCTCTCATTGCCCAAAGCATTGTACTCTCTCCACCGGCTTGTGTTTGTCTCACATAGCGTCCTGGTGCCATCATTTCCCCTGGTAAATGACTCATATTTACTCGGCCATCCACGTCTTGCAAAAGTAGAAGAGATTCCTCTGGCCAGACAATTTTCTTCGAATCATTGAAGGTCCGGGTTTGATGCTTGCGTTATTATTGTAGATGTGTTCGACGGTGAGCCGAGGTTACCATGGGCACTCGGAGCAATCTGCGGCTGCGCAACCCTATTTACAGCAGTATTCAGTGCACTGTGTGTTGACACACATTTGTCACAGTGCTATTTAAACTCTTTCCTTAATTACTGAAATCTTATATACACTGCCGCAAATTGAAAGTCGAACACCAAGAAGGAATTGGCGGACGATCATGAAATTTACATATGTTAATGGGGTCGAGTTTACGTAGGTATGATGTTAATTTTGGGACCAGTCGGTGAGCGCTTACGCCACAGCACGGCATAATATGCAAATTATCGTCGGTGGTATTTAAGGAGTACGGCGAAGTGATTGTAATTAGTCGTCGGCGTACGGACACGTGCGAAGACCCCGAAGAAGCTGTAATGCCTGGACATGGAAGACGTGTACGATTTCAGCAGTTATCGGACTTTGAGCGAGGTCGTCTACTCGGACTCCGCGAGGCCGGGTGGTCGAATCGTCGTATTGCGGAGCGAATTGGACGGGAAGTATCGGTGGTGGTACGATGGTTGCGTAGATGGTCCGAGAAACATTCCCACACGAGAAGACGTGGAACCGGGAGTCACAGACGGACTGATGACAGGACCGATCGACGCATAAGAAGAGCGGCGTTGTCAAGCAGAACATCCACTGCGAGGCAAATCCGAGCTGCCGTTTCACCTGAGGTGACTGTGCGAACAATCCGCAACCGTCTACTGGATGCAGGACTACGTGCACGTGTGCCTCTGGCATGTGTACCTCTGACTCCAGCCCACCGTCAGGAACGGCTGCAGTGGTGTCGCCAACGTCTGCACTGGAGAACGCAATCTGCTTTCAGCGATGAAAGCAGATTCTGCTTGGTAGCCTCCGATGGCCGTATGCGTGTTCACAGAGGCACAGGGGAGCGTCTCCACCCTTCTTGCATCCGCCAGCGACACACAGGGCCTACACCTGGTCTGGTGTGGGGAGCGACCATCTATCACTCCCGTACACAACTAGTGTTTGTACCGGGTACGTTAAACAGCACCTCCTACATCAACAACATCATTCAGCCCGTTGTTGTGCCATTTGTAAAGTCGGTCCATCGTGGTGTTTTCCAGCAAGATAACGCACGCCCACACACGGCACGTGCTACGCAACATGCACTTCAGGGTGTGAGACAACTTTCATGGCCTGCACGTTCACCGTATTTGTCCCCCATTGAGCACGTGTGGGATTTTATGGGACAACGACTTATCCGGTCTCCGCAGCCACCACGACCATCCCCAATTTACGCGTCCAGGTTGAGGATGCTTGGAACTCAATACCCCAAACTTACATCCAACATCTGTACGACAGACTCCATGCCCGAATTGCCCAGTGAGACGCAGTTCATGGCGGTTCAACCTCGTACTAACCATGTTACATGGAAATGTTATTTTTCAGTTTACCAGCAAATACAGCTGTATTTTGGCATAATGTTTTGATCACGTTATCCTCTGTATTCCGTTATTATGCTGTATAAATTTCTTTTGTATCAGACAGCTCCTTTTAGGTGGTTTTTTTTTCACTTTCCGCCAGTGTATAAAACCCAAAACGTCTGTTTGTCTGAAGCAACAAAAACTCTCGAACGCCGAACTGTGGCATCGTGAAATTTGCATAGCTTATTAATACTGCAATTTCTAGTTCAACGCAACTATTTTAAGATCTCTAAGCTGTTCCGTTCGCGAGTTATGAATTAATTAATACGCTAAACAATAAAGTCAGCGTCGTTTGCTACGTCATCGTTATCTGTTCCAAATGAAAGCACGTGACTGAATTATATCCACTGGTGTTTCTATTCTTTGAGAACTGTGCATAAAAAATGCAAAAACGAACTTTGCGAAATCTTAACGAAACGGAGTGAAATTTTTATCAACACCATGAATTGGTAATAAGAGGAGTCCCTCAAAATTTCACCGGAATCTGGTCAAAACTTTTTAAAATAGGCATGGAATTTTTAATTCATCGGTAAACAGAAATATATACGCAGAAACGGCTAATAAAAGTTTTACGGCTAAGTTAAAAAGTTATTTACCGATCCAGGCCAAATTTGGAGGTCATGTTCCTATTAACGATTTATAGTGCTCATGAAAATTTCAGCCAGTTTCATAAAATATTCGCAAAGATACGTTTTTAACTTTTTTATCCCAGAGATTCGCCCCTCAAAGACGTCTGAAACTGAAATCACCTGATACATTTGATCGTCGATAACAAATTGTTAACGAATTTTGTTCAGTCAGTGTTCCAATGCTGTGTCTCCTGGACGCGTGTTAAATAACTCGCAATGCTTTTGGTCCGTTTGATTCTATGCAGCTGTATGTTGCAATGTCAAGAGCAAAGGATCCAACAAAATTATATATTGTCGCCGATGAAGGAGATACCAAACATGTTATGTACGGCCAAGTGCTGAAATAATCACACTCTGAATAAATAATTTGTAATGACCGAGTTTGTGAAATCAGCTTTTTTCTTTCTTGCAAGCATCAATTTTTTTACCGTTTTTTTCATTGACGTATAAAGGAATATGAAATTAATTAGCCTAAATTCCGGGTAGTAAAGCTAGTAAGTTACAATCAGAAGATTGCAAGGTTTCTTGAGCACTTTAAACATCAGTAGAGTAGTAATAGATCATTCAACAGAAGCAATTTGACGCTTGATGAAATCCTTCATTTTCGTGATTTTGCTTATTTTTTGATTACTCCGGGTCACCGCGAGATGTCCTAACTCCCCGCTACATTCATGCTTACCGCTCGTACGCGGAGACAACCTTCCCTCCTCAAAATCATTCCTTCCACAGAAAAACTCCCTGTCCCAGTCTCCGTCACATACTGCCTTAAGACATGCCATCATCTTTCTTTCAGAAGAAGCGTTCCTGTTGGTTTTCGCACTACTTCCAAAAAACGCGCCCCAAGCCGTCGTCCGAACACTTACGCGTCCCAATGTCGCTGCCTAATGCCATCACCACGAAGGGCGGGTCCTGACTAATGAGTCGCTTTAAAACTCTTAACAAGTTAGTAAAATCATGCAATGCATTGATTATGATACGCTTTCCAACATACCAGAAATTATTACTCAAGTTATGTGGATAATGGCTGTGGAATAAATCTTGCTCCTGTGTCCTGACCTTTGACCCCATTTCGATGATAATTAACAGAACCGGTTCACTATACCTCCAGAACAGCATGATAAAGTTTTGTTGTAATAGAAGCAGTTTTACGCAAGTTATGAGTATAATAGCTGTGGAATAAATCTAGCTTTTCTGCAATGACCTTTGACCACATTCCGTTGATATTCAATAGAACCGGTTCACTATACCTCCGGAACAACATTATAAAGTTTTGTCGCAATCCAAGCATTTTAGATAAGTTATGATGCACAAGGGCAATGGAATGGATCCCACTCCAGTGTCCTGACTTTTGACCCCATTTCGCCCATTTTCAATAGGGTTCGTCCCCAGTGGCTCCCTACCACATACTAAAATTTCATCGAAATCGAACCATTTTTTACGCAAGTTATGACGCATAAGGGCAATGCAATATATCTCGCTCTTATGCCCTGCCTGACCTTTGACCCCATTTCGCGTATTTTAAATAAGGTTCGTGCCCAGGTTGTTCCCTACCACATACTAAAATTTTATCAAAATCGAACCATATTTACGGATGTTATGACGCATAAAGGCAATGGAATGATCCCACTTTTCTGTCCTGACCTTTCACCCCAGTCCGCCCATTTTCAATAGGGCTCGTGCCCAGGTGGTTCCCTACCACATACTAAAGTTTTTTGAAATCGAACAATTTTTACGCAAGTTATGATGCATAAGAGAAATGGAATGGATCCCGCTTCTATGTCCTGACCTTTGACCCTGTTTCGCCCATTTTCAATAGGGTTCATCCCCAGGTGGTCCCCTACCACATACTAAAATTTCCTCGAAATCGAACCATTTTCACGTGAGTTATGGTGCGGACGGACGGACGGACGGACATAGCTGGAGCATATACGCTTCTTCAACCTACGGTTGGAAAACGTAAAAAAGCCTTCTTCTATTGTAGCTATCTACACACGAACGTCTGGGTGTTGTCCATCTCCAGGAAGTCCGCCGATAAACTAATCGTTTCCGGTGACTTACTGGCTCTACCAAATCGAACATAAAAACTATATTCTTAAGATGTTTCCCACGATTGCTTTTCAAACTTTCTAAAACTGCAGGGATTCTTTATTATTTACATATTCATTAAAATTCAACAATTAAAAGATATTTACATGACATTACATTGCATAAAATAAAAACCCCCGTTCCATTACGTTATTATTAAAGCTTATTTACAATTACCACTATTACACATTATCCCCTATTATCAACATTCAAATTACGCGCCAGTTATGGCGCATTGGATCCCTTCTGTTGACTTATACCATACGCGATAGCTTTCGCTAATCTCTAGCATTAAAGAGCTATGATAGGCCCACACTATATCGGCAGTTCGTGGTTTTTCTTTCCTTGGATAAGTTTTTGAAAGTATTAACTGCGTTTGACCGTGTGCAACGCACAAGCCGTTCATCAAGAAGCGTATAAGAAGTGGGAGTTCGTTCACTGTAATTGGTGATATGCAGACTACAGTGGTCAACGAACGTTTGGGACATTACCAGCCTAAGTATGAAGAAAATTACTCGTACAGTAAGAGTATTCGTATCTTCCGTGTTCGTAATTTTGATCAGATTCATTCAGACGACAAAATCTGACAAAAGTGAGTGTCACAATAAATGGCACATATCCAAAATTCATCTCTAAAAAAATTAGGGAGTCTCTGTTTCATTTTTTTGCACTCAAAAGGCATTATGTTTTAAAAAGAACGCTATTGACTCGTCAAATGTTTTGTACCGGGAGGAAGTATCCACGAAGAGCTGAGTGCCTATTTTATATCGCCCTTATTTTTTAGGGTGATATGATTCAAATCTCGTCATCACACTTTGAAGCGGATGTTCTCCCAATGGAACTACGCCTGTAGTGTTATCTCTGTTTCATTGTCGATCTGACTCATACGTCATCGTAGTTGTACGTCGTTTAAGTCATGTACGTTATATCATCCCCCACCCTTGAGAAAGGCAGGAGCATGAAATCGCAGGTTTTGAGTCAGTCGATAGCAACGTTTTAAAAACTTTTCTGAAATTTACGAGCCACTTTCCGCCATTTTTTTCGTGAATTAGCGAAGCATATTTCTGATACAGCCTTTTCCCTGAAATGACAGAAAGAAATCTGAATTTCACGGATTTTTCGTACCACGGGAAAATTTTGAATTTTCAGAAACCTTTCCGCAGTTCCTTTCTTATATACACTGAAGAGCAATTGAATTAGAGACAGCTGACATTATACAAATGTGGCGCTGTGGGCGGCCCTGTAAATGGAAACGACATGACGTATGCAGCGATCCGACAATATAAGGAGTGATGCGACGGGAATCAGTGGAGTCGGACGCAGTATGGGTAAGACTAAGGACCTAAACGCATTTGATCGTGGGAAAATTGTCGGGGCCCAACGAATGGGTCACTTCATCTCGGAAGCCGTGCACGCACTGGGATTTTCACGAGCCACTGGGTCACGGGTGCACCGTGAGTACATCGAATCCGGTAAAACCATTCCTGCAAGGGCCAACTGCCGTGGACAACAGCGTCTGAATGAGCGTGGTCATCGTCGGCTAGCTCGCATTGTAACAGCGGATAGACGGGCCAGAGTGCAAGAAATCACTCGGGGATTTACCGCTGGTGCACAAAAACGTGTAAGCAGCCACACCATCTCCTCGCTATGGGGTACAGAAGCAATCGTCCCACGAGGGTACCACTGCTGACCGCACATCACAGGATGCAAAGATTTGCATGGGCGTGGGAACATCGCCACTAGAGCCTAGGCATGTGGAAAAATGTTGCCTGGACTGATAAGTCGAGATTCACGTTGGTACATGCGGATGGCAGGATACGAATACGGCGCAAACCACATGAAGCGATGAATCCTTCTTGCCAGCAGGGTACTCTTCAAGCTGGTGGGGGTGGCATTCTCGTCTGGGGACTGTTTACGTGGACTGAAATGAGACCCCTGGTACGTGTGACATCATCCCTCACAGGTCAACGTTACCGGGATATCCTGGACGACCATTTGCTCCTGTTTGTGCGTCTTCAACATCGCACTGGAGACCTCATCCTGCAACAAGACAATGCAGCTCCCGAATTGTATCCGAACGGTTGGATGAACACTCCACCGACGTGATCTCGCTTCATTGGCCAGCTAGGTCACCTGACCTCAATCCCATCGAGCACATCTGGGATGCCATCGAGTGAGATGCTCGAGGCTCTGACCCTCCTCCATCAAATCTTTGTGAACTGTAAGAGCTTGTTCAAGGATCGTGGATCCGTGTGACTTTCCAACGCTTCCGGTGTCTTGTCGAGTCCATGCCGAGACGAATCGCCGCCGTCATCAGGGCAAAAGGTGGTGCTACATGTAACTAGACAGGTATCTCTAATTCAATTGCTCTTCAGCGTATATTCACGATAAATTACCGTTTTAGAGATGTATTAGTGGAATATTCTGAATTTTCAGAGACCTTTAGCGAGGTAGGATATAGTGGATAGCATATCGCATGAATTTTGTTTATTGTGGCACAGAATATTTCTTCTCCTCTTCCCTATTTTGTGCACCAGCTATTGCGTTACAGTAAGAAACAAGGTACTTAATTTATTGTTTATTATTTTTATGCGATGTCTATGTATCAGTCTTTGGACAACTTAAGACGAAAGCTATTACAACTTTCAACAGTAAATTTTATATTTAGGAGTTTTTTTGTTTGTTTTTTGTGTGAAATAATACTATAAAAAAGCACATTTCACCTTTTTTAGTAATAAGTGAGAGTCATTGTCAGTTTAAAATAATCAAGTTACAAAGCATTTTGTTGCTTCGAAAAATTACGATGAAAAATGCTTAATTTGTGAAAAGTTCTCCTATAGAAAAAAATAATACAAACCTGCTCAGAAACATTATAAGCTCCAACAGAAAATAAAATGACTAAATCACTCGCATCAATAACAAAAGAAAGATACCGTCGCCAGATTTGTTTTACGATGTACGTGATTCGGATTTCCGAGCATTTGTGACCCAGTAGTTACCCAGCAAAAACAGTCTCGCTGGCCCAGCACTATGTTGCCGCTGCAAAACCGTTAATAAAATGTCCGGGCGGCCAACAGAAAGGCCAGCAATTGAGGCCAACCGTTGGCACCCCATCAATTGTCATATGCCACAACAGGGCCATCAGGTATCCCTCACAGGCAGTAGTTGCCACATGTGGCCTTTCAGCGGCCCTGCAAGCAGGTGCCAGAAATTATGGCTAACCTAATGTGGTCCACTAGTTTGCCGGTAGTGGCAGCCAGCAACCACGTGACGTAACTGATGGCTTGCCGAATCTTGTCCGCCAATTTCCCAGTAGTAGCCATAAAAAAATCAAGGATAACCGCAGTTTCTCAAAGCTATGCAAGTTTTTTTCCCTCCCCTTACGAAACTTGTGAATTATAGCACCGCGCTGGGGAAATTTTCTCAACAAACCGGAAAAACGCCCGTTTGGATCTGGGTGGATACGAACTAGGGCTGACGGCGTGGGAGGTGAGCTCTTTACCGACCGGATTAATTTGCCCCGCACGAATGTGTGCGTGAAGCTGTCTGTTTCGTGCGGAATGTGTAATCGAATGGTTCTCTCATTTTACAATATTGCGAGGTATTTTTCATAAAAGTCAGTTTCATATAATGCATAAATTTATTTTTTCAACTTAACGATAGTATTTTTTTAACTTAAGGGAACTTTTTTTTATTGGAATTTTAACGACCACCGTGAGCAACTCAACGGGCTATAAGCAGTCGCCCGTCCCTAATTTAGGGTCTCTGATTCCAGGGAAGGGAGAGAGCCAGTGCCGTAAGACAAACACAACATCCATGCTTCACCGGGATTCGAACCCGGACCCCTTTCGGACGAATGATCAGAAGCCATCGCTTAGACCACTGCGCCACCGGGGCGGCTAAGGGAACTTCACTCATTTTCAAGGGGTGTACCAACTTAAAGTCGCTTTCCAAAGTTTTGCACTGTCCTTGTCGTCTTGAAAGGCGATTATTGAATTAATATATATTTACCCGGGTTCATGTCACATTCTGTTACATTTTTAACATTGTATCTCTCCTTTCCGTTGTCCGAAGCTATATTTGTTTTAAAGAGAAAAGATATTTTATTTTACTTCTCGTTATTTTTAGAAGCGAATTCCTCCCAGTCTTGTGTCTTCAACCCATGGATGAATACATTATATATCCACATAGCGTTGCTGTTTTTTTTCTTTCAAATAATTAATAAATTTTGTACGCGTATATTTCTTTTTTTTTCCAACAAAAGTTTTTTTAATGTTTTTCCAGGACATTTGTTTCAAGCAGTTTCAAATTTTTCTTGTTATTCACCCACTCCATTCCATGAATTGTTATTCATGGGAATGGAGTGGGTGTATTTCATGGCTGTAATCTAGTATTTAATGGCTTAATCTGATATCTTCGTCGACGTGGAATTTCATTAGGAAATTGATTCGCCTCTCTACATATGGATTTTTTTCTTAAGATCCATTAAAATAACACGATGGCGATAGCGTCGTTTTCAACTAACTGGTATCATGAGAGACACAGCAAGTGTTGCTTCTGCGCATGCGCAGTCCCGTTGCTTCCACCTGCTGTTGGAGTTGCATTGGGTGCCAGCAACGGGCCACTAGTGGCACTTGCTTGGAGGCCCACATTTCACGGCGATGCTTCAGGGCCATCAATGGTTCGCCAACTGATAGCGCTGCCACCAACGGACCGCTACCGGGCTGTGAGCGGCATATTTCATAAGCCAGCAGTGACCCATCACTGCCAGCTGTTGGCCAGCAGTTTCCCAGAACTTGTGTTTTTGCTGGGTAAAGGCGTGGGTTACCTGTTAAACCAACTCAAACGACAGGGTTTCGATCATGACTGCAGCGGAAGGGCTAAAAAATGCAGGGATAAGGGTTGAAAAATGGGGTAAGGGCTGAGAAATCATCATCTGCTATCATCTGGGGTGAGGCTGAAAAATGCAGGGATAAGGGTTGAAAAATGGGGTAAGGGCTGAGAAATCATCATCTGCTATCATCTGGGGTGAGGCTGAAAAATGCAGGGTTGTCAATTTGTTGTCAATTTCAGTTCAAATACGGATAAACATGACATAGGTTTCTCTAAAATAAACGGAATTTCTGACTACGGAAAATCTGTTAAAATACGGAAGTTAAAATAGTTTGGCACTTTTAAAAACGGAAATTTCTGAAAAAGACTGACACCTACCGGCAACTTTGCTGCACGTTATTTTCTGGAATGCTCCGTGAATTCATGACACTTAATTTTTACAGTGTATGGCTCAAAGGACCAGCTCACTGTAGAAGAAAAAACCCTGTTAATTCTATCCGTTGTGTGGAAGAATCGTCACACAATGTTTCGAAAATCACGGCCAGGTGATTCATTTTTGTTCGGGCGGCAACATAAGATATGAACTTTCTTTGCTAATGGTAAGATTCGAGCCCACGTCTCCCTATTCTGGAGCTGCTGTTCTCCCAACTGAACTGTGCTGACAGGCTTATCGCTGCTTCATTGTCGATTGGGATTATACAAAGGGCATCCTGAAAATAATGCCTCGTCCCTCATAAGATTTTTGTTAGTAGCAGCAAAAATGTGAAACTTGGTGGCAAAATACTTGGACATATTGTTAATAATGGTAGCCTATTCGAAGTATTGTCCATCACTTTCTATACATTTCCACCATCTTTAAACCCATTGGTAAAATCTATTTTGGAAAAATTCCTGCGGCTGTCGTTTCACCCATGAGTGCACAGCCACTTTAACGTCTGTCACATCGTCAAAACTTTCCCCACGAAGGGTGTTTTTCAAAGGGGCAAACAGAAAAAATTCTGAAGGAGCCAAATCTGGAATGTAAGGGGGTTTGGGGCATCGCCGTCCACCCTATTTTAGCAATAACCTGTGAAGTCTCCATTGAGGTGTGGGGACGTACGTTATCATGGTATAAAACAATACTATGAAATGGAATGTCACGTCTTTTCCTTCTGATAGCTTTCTTTAGCTTCTTCAATATCTGCACATAGTAAGCACTGTTTATTGTAGCAACTCCAGGATGGTGACATGACGATCAGCTGGGATCAGGTCTTTCACTCGTTGCCTATTGGCGTCTGTCACTGCAGTTGCGGGGCTTCCACTTCGTTGTTTGTCCGACACTGAATTTTCTCCCTCTCGAAACCTCTTCATCCATCTTCGGACTTTACTGATATCAGTTGTACCAGCTCTATACACCGCCAGGAGTCTCCTTCGGGTTTCTGGAGCCTCACATTTTTACGGGTAGCTACTTTTCTCTGTTATTCATGATCTTTTTTTCCAATTCTAAACAAAATGTGTTCCCACATTGGTAACATATCATAGTATATGTCAATGCAGTTTCATTACAATCACTTCAAAATTTCAAAAGTTATTAAGGAGAAGGCATTACTTTTAGGATTCCCCTTGTACGTCGTGTCGTCTAGTACATTATAAGACACAACTGCGACAGCCGCGTATTGAAAATTCATGGAAGTTGCCAAAATTTTGTACCAATGGTGATCATATGACTGTTTCTGCTATTCTTATTCTGTTAAGTACTACTAGGTGTACAACTTAATTCTCGGCCGAAGGCACGACACGTCGACAGCAAATGATAGCAAATCGAATACGTACCTAACCAGGGAAATAATCCCCGTCGTGTTGGATACATTTGAGCCATCGGTGAGGGAACTGCCGAATGTCACTGAGAGAAAAAAATGACTGTTTCGAGTTGATAAAGTCATCAATACTTTTGTGGACCTCCTCGACAGAAGTGAAGTGCGTATCACTCAGGTGATGTTGCAGGGAGCCAAAGAGGTGATAATCCCACTGGGCGAAGTCTATAGAATACGCCGGGTGAGACAAAATCTCCCATCCCAGGTCGGTGATCTTGTTTAAAGTCGTTTTCGCGGTGTGAGGACGCGCGTTATCCTGAAGCAACAGGACCGACCTTCTGCCCTTGCCGGTGTATGGCCTTTTCGCCCCCATTGCGACACTCACACGAATGAGTTGCTGACGCTCAGCATTGACCGTTTCGACCGGTTTGAGCAACTCGCAGTGCACGACACCTCGCTGATCTCACCTAATGCACAGCAACAACTTCCTGGCATGGATATTCCGTTTGGCGGTACTGGTGGTAAGCTGACTTGGATAAACCCACGATTTGTGCCGCTTAGGATAATCGTATATGATCCTATTCTCATCACAGGCCAAAATCTCGTGGAGTAAATCCTTCTTCTTGAATCTGGAGAGCAAGGACCCAGCAACATCGTAGCACATCGACTTGTTCGCAGCTGTGAGTTGGTGGGGCACCCAACGGCTCTCCTTGTGAATCCGTCCAAGCTTGGGCAAGCGCTTTGCAATGGCTTGTACTCCGAGTTTCTGGGCGATCTCTGACTGTGTACGACAGGGATCTGCATCCAACAGTTGTTCCAGTTCCTCATCGTCAAATTTCTGTGGCTGTCCTGGACGTTTGCATCACGGAGATCGCAATTTCCCTGCTTACACCGTTGAAACCACTTCTTACACGTTCTGTAGAACACAGCAGCCTCACCCAAAGCAGCACAGATCATTTGCTGGGCTTTCGCGGCACTTTTTTTCAGCTGAAACGCGAACAGGAGGCACCGTCTCAAAGCTTGCTTCTCAAACGACATTGCTTTCACCGTCAACTTTCGTCCCTTCTCTCACTACAGCTGTGAACGGTTGCGGTTGCCTGGAATGCTGTTGGATGGCGCTGCCATTAGCCATTATCGTACGTAGCTATTTGCACTGGCCGACATTCTATGATCGCTTGCGCTTAGGGGCCAATAACTAAGTTTCACACCTAATAAAATGTGTGTTCGTTTTTGTCGACAAAAGTGAAAGATGAAACTTTTACATAGTATTTTGACTTTATTTAGCAATGTACGCACCATTATTTTTTGTGTCTTGAGGATTCCGTCGGCCTATACCGTAGCAGATCTGGGAGCAAACAACTTGTCAAGATGATTTTTGAAGTCCTCCATAGAAGCGAATTTCTTTTGGTAAAGCGAGTTTTGCAAAGACCGAAATAAATGGAAATATGAAGGAAGTAGTTGGGTTAAAATGCCGGGGGAAACAAGAGATCCCATCCAAGATCTAACAATTTTTTCTTCGTGACCAAAAAACAAAATGATATCTGTCGTCGTCATGAAGAATGGCAACGCTCTTCCCGTTGACCATTTCTGGACATTTATCATCAAATGCGGCGTTCAGCTGGTCAAACTGGTAACATTACCTATCAGAATTGATCGATTTTCTCGGCTGCAACTCGTAATATAAGAGCCTCTTCCTGTCAACACCACACAGACAATTACTTTTTTTGGGATTCAGGCCGGCCTTTGGAGTGGTTAAAGGCGGATCATCTTCGATCCACGATCTCTTCCTCTCCACGTTAGTGACACAATTTATTTCTCTTAACCCGTTATCATACGTTTCAGAAATGAATCGTTTTCATTCCGTTCGAGAGTTGAATGGCAAACAGGTAAGCTATCAGAAACATTTCATTCACTCAGATCATGCTGTGCTTAAACATTAAGGTGATTTACATATCAAAGCTTTTCTAAATGCATACCACAGTGTGCGTGGATGTCTTTAGTGTCTGCGCGATTACTTGGGTGCCTTCATTTGATCATCGACATTTTAGCGGATTTTCCACAAGGTAGTTCATCAGCGAATGAAAAATCTTCACACAAAAGTCAATATCTTTACAAATACAATCGAACGATTACAGCATCCTCACCATGCACAAAGAATGTTCTGTTTTACATTTGCGTTGCGATTTAATTTTATTAAATGACGAAACTGAGCCTTTATTATCTCCCATTTTCAAACCTGCGTTAAATGAACACACGGTCACGTCGAATTATTTCATACACAGGGTGTTCTTAAATTGTTCTGACAAAAGCAGAGGGGTGATAGTACACATCAAGACGAACAATATTTACAATGGAACCTAGGGTCGCATTCCACTCTGAGTGTCAGAAAAGAGTAACTTCGAAATACTTCCAACAACAACAAGTCGTCACCTCAGACGTCATTTCTTTCGTGCCGGAGAAGTATCACATCGCCAGAACATCACCGTCAAACATTAACCGTATGCGAATTTCCAGAGAAAAGACGCAGCGTCGATAGTTGCAGTTTATTAGCTTATCAAGGTGCAGTAGACACTTCCTGAATGCCACATATCCCGCACGATGGATTGGACGTGGCGGAGCTGTGGCATGGCATCCACGGTCACCGAACTTCAACCCACTGGACTTCTTCTTCTGGGGGCACATGAAATCATTGGTGTACGAGACGCCTGTGGACTCCGTGGAAGATCTCGTCGCGAGAATAGTTGTTGCAGCGGACAGGATGTACGAGACGCCTGTTGACTACGTGGAAGATCTCGTCGCGAGAATAGTTGTTGCAGCGGACAGGATGTACGAGACGCCTGTTGACTACGTGGAAGATCTCGTCGCGAGAATAGTTGTTGCAGCGGACAGGATGTACGAGACGCCTGTTGACTACGTGGAAGATCTCGTCGCGAGAATAGTTGTTGCAGCGGACAGGATGTACGAGACGCCTGTTGACTACGTGGAAGATCTCGTCGCGAGAATAGTTGTTGCAGCGGACAGGATGTACGAGACGCCTGTTGACTACGTGGAAGATCTCGTCGCGAGAATAGTTGTTGCAGCGGACAGGATGTACGAGACGCCTGTTGACTACGTGGAAGATCTCGTCGCGAGAATAGTTGTTGCAGCGGACAGGATAAACACGACACCAGGAGTCTTCGAGAGGGTGCGCCAGTCTTTCATTCGCCGGTGTGAATTGTGCAACGGCACCCGTGGCCGCCACTTTGAGCATCTACTTTGAGTCTGCCCCTGATCTCCATAAATGGGATTGGGCAACTTATGATGTCGTTAATTCTCTTTCTTTGCACTGTTGAAAGTTCAACTTGGACATCTAACTTTACTCTTTTCTGACACTCAGAGTGGAATGTGACCCTAAATATTTTTCGTCTTGATGGGTACTATCACCCCTCTTCTTTTGTCAAAACAGTTTACGAACACCCTGTATAGACGTGCCGGAATCTCACTTTTAAACGTATTTAAATATAATGTATCTGTAATCCGAATCAACCTTTAAAATTGATGCTATCGACATATATAGCTAAAATGCGCACTGACCTTTCACACAACCAAGTGCATAATAACGTAAGGTGACACTCAGATGATATGCATATATATACAATAAAATATACATACTATATAATATAGTTTGGGACCCTCCCCCCAACCGTTCAAACACACACACGCAGGAGCGAAGCAGTTGCTGAGGGGCGATCTAACGGGCACGACACAGCGACTGTGTTGGCGAATTGGGAAACTTGGCGAACACAGCTATGATAGGGCAGAAATATAAACTACAAAGTTGTAGAGCTGACTTTGCTCATTAGTAATCGATATCGCTGTTTTATTAAGTACACATTATACACGTGTTTGCATTCTACGAAAAATTACAATCTTATACTATTAAATTTAGTCGGTTCACATAAAAACAAAAGTGTGTATTATATCATTATATTCCCTAAAAATTGGGGGAGTGAGGGGAGGGTCCTTTACATTGGGGATCCCAGACTCTGAAAATCTGGAGGGGTTCTGACCCGAACCCCGAGTAGTTACGCCTATGGTGGCACTGTACACTCGAATTAGCTGATGATTCTGTAAATTATGGTTAGAAAGATCTCCCGGCGTTGCGTGGACATAATTTAGATGGATTCTAATCTTCTCCTCTATTTACTAGAATCATTTTTCGGTAAACATTCTGGTATGGTCACGAAAATGTTACTTACAGCAAGCTGAAATCATCGATGCATTAACATCGAAGGCAGGTCTGCTGACAAGTATATAAACACTTATCGCAACTTTTGGATATGCTCACTAAGTAAATGTGTGATTATATTATAGGGATGTGAAATTAACACGTGAATGTACACTGACTGGCCAAATTACTATGATCACTTTATGCAAAATAGATATGCTGCAGATGCTAGTGACGCAAAATGGCTGAATCGGTATAGAAATACAACGCTGAAAGTATGCTGAGGCTAATGAAGAGCAATGATCAAGAAACTGTGGTAAAAAAACTCATTCTAACAAACTTTGAACGTCGAATGATTGTGGGCTCTCGAAGCATTGATGACAGCATTAGCAAAACTGCTGCACTGTGAAATATTCGAGGGTGGCAGATGTTATAGTTTTCACTGAGTGGACCACCGGTTAAAAAACCGAGTCTGTGCTCAAGGCGTGTGGTCTTCAACGGCTACTGGATGCTCGAGCTGAGCGAAGAGTAGGCAGACTTGTTCAGTCCAACACACGGCCTACACTTCGTCACATTACAGATAATCTGAATCAGGGACCAAGTCTGGTGGCCTCTCAACGTACAGTTCGCTGCACATTACCTCGTATGGGTAACAGAAGCAGACGGTCTGTCTGTAAGCCATTGCTATATGCAGAGAACAAGGAAAAACGCCTACAGTTAGCTCAGGAGCAAAAGAATTGGACATTAAATGAGTGGGAAACGGTAATGTAGTCCGACGAATCACGTTTTTGACCACACCAGGCAAATGGAAGTGTGTGGCTATGGAGAGAGCAGCACGAAAGCATGGACTCATCTAGCATCTTCTGTACTCTTAAAGAAATGAAGAAATTTCGTGCTGTAGTTCAAGTTAAATGACAAATGTCGTCTTAGCACGATATAAAAGTATAAAATATTTGATATAAAAACCTTTAGTTAAAATCATATACAGATTAAAAGCACATCAGACCTTTCACGTGTGCACCGGATCCTTCCTCAGATGTGATTAGTAGCATGTGACTGGTGTGGTTAAATGCACTGGGTATGGATATGACGCGTGCATGCGTAGTACAGACATGCACATATAGGTGATATTATAATGAGGTAACAAACAAAAAACGTAAACAATAGTCTTAAATCATGAAAGAAATACGGGATTACGCCATATAATACAAATTTTGAAGATGACAATCCGATTTTTGGTGTAAATGTGACAAGGATGGTAAGTCAGATAATATCCGAAAACTTGAAAATCTTCATCGTCCTAGAGCGGGACTCGATCCCGCGTCTCCCAGAAAACGCCCGGGTATGCTAACCACTACACCACCCAGAACGACCAAGTTTCAAGTTTCCGATCAATTTGAATTTAACCATCACAGGATTCGTTAGTCGAAGCAACCGGCATTCATGTTTAGCGAATCTGGAGGTTAAGAATCTTATCCCGTGGTTGCCCGGAGAAGCAGATAAATCATGAAAGAAATACGGGATTACGCCATATAATACAAATTTTGAAGATGACTATCCGATTTTTGGCGTAAATGTGACAAGGATGTTAAGTCAGATAAATTGTCATCTTTAAAATTTGTATTATATGGCGTAATCCCGTATTTCTTTCATGATTTATCTGCTTCTCCGAGCAACCACGGGATAAGATTCTTAACCTCCAGATTCGCTAAACATGAATGCCGGTTGCTTCGTCTAGCGAATCATCTGATGGTTAAATTCAAATTGATCGGAAACTTGAAACTTGGTCGTTCTGGGTGGTGTAGTGGTTAGCATACCCGGGCGTTTTCTGGGAGACGCGGGTTCGAGTCCCGCTCCAGGACGATGAAAATTTTCAAGTTTTCGGATATTATCTGACTTACCATTTTTGTCACATTTACGCCAAAAATCGGATTGTCATCTTCAAAATTTGTAATAGTCTTAAAGTTAATTATTCATGAATCCTTTTGAAGAGCTCTTTCCAGGGGTTTAGAATAATGCAAGGAAGGTTGTCTTTACAGCATAATGGTTGGTGATAAAAAATCTGGAAACTTTCCGTAAATAGTGTTACATTTCGTGACACTGGAGTAGTTAATATTGTTGTCTCATTCCATTAAGATTGATATGCCCCTTCACGAACTTATCGCGATAGGGCTGTGGAGGTAGACATTTGAATAATGATATAACATTCAGACATTTGGACAATGGTATAACATTTAGACATTTGGACAATGGTATAACATTTAAACATTTGGTCAATTGTATAATATTTAAACATTTGGACAATGGTATAATATTTAGACATTTGGACAATGGTATAACATTTAGGTCAGGTGATGCGTAACATCACTGCCTCTCCTTGACAAATGCCAACCCCGCCTTCTCGTGGTGAATCCTGTTCCCACTAAAGGGGCTCTGACGACCGCCAATAGCGGTATAACTATACCATCGGGATTAGAGGAAATTCTATCCCACACTCACCAGCCCGCTTGGCCAGCGAGGTGAGTTATGGCCAAACCCCTCCAAAATGATTCCACAACTTAAATCTTGGCCCTCAGTCTCCGGCAGCTGGAATGTACCTGGCCAAGGCAGCTGCCAGTGCTACATGAAGGCAGAGGGTGCTAAGAATCCCCGGAGGACCGGTCTAGGCTGCCATCTGATGCTGACCTTGGCTACGTATAACGGACGCTCCCTATCTTCTGATTCAAGGCTTCTTGAATTGGAAGAGGAACTACAAAGGATCAAGTGGGACATCGTGGGGCTAAGTGAGGTAAAAGAAAAGGAGAAGATCTCATCGAACTGAAAAGTGGACATCTCTTCTACTATCGTGGGACAGATACTGGCAGAACTAGTGGTGTTGGATTTATAATAAACAAGAAACTGAAGGATAAAGTTGTAGAAGTTGAAAGTTCCTCTGACAGAGCTGCACGACTTGTTATCCAACTCTCGAAAAGATACCAGGGTCAGATTATTCAAACTTATGCACCCACCACAAGTCATCCTGAAGAAGAAATTGAAGAATTTTATGAGGAAATTTGTCATCTAAATAATAAAGGTAAGCAGCACTTGAAAATAATTATGGGAGATTTCAATGCAAAAATAGGGCAACGGCAACAGAATGAAACTTCAGTAGGTAAATTCGGTCACGGCAACAGAAACCAGCGTGGAAATACTCTCGTTGAGTTTGCAGAGGCAAAAGGGTTTTTCATCTTGAACTCCTTCTTCAAGAAAAAGCCACACAGGAAATGGACATGGAGACATCCAAATGGGACAAGTGAAATTGATTTTATTATGTGTAACAAAAAATTCGTCATAGAAGACTGCAGTGTGCTAAACAAGTTCAACACAGGGAGTGACCATAGATTGGTGAGTTGTAAGATGCACCTCAACACTAAACTTGAACGTGGCAAGCTCATAAGACAAACAAAATCTATTGACATAACCAACCTTAAAAAACACCATAATACCTTCAAGTTGGAACTGAAGAACAGGTTCTCTGCTTTAGAAGGCTTAACATCGGAAGAAGTGGACATCTCTGAAGTTAACAGAAAAGTAACCAAAGCTCTTATGGAAACAGCAACAAAATTAGCTGGGTCTAAGAACAAGTTGCATGTAAACAAATTATCAGGAAAAACGAAAATGTTGATGCAAAAAAGAAGAGAGATGAGGACAACTAAAGAAGATGTAACTTCCAAAGTGGAATATATAGAACTATGCAAGACAGTAAGAAAAAGTATCACTGAAGACGTAAGAAAATTCAACTGTGAACTAGTGAGGAAAGCAATTGAAAACAACCAAAGCCTAAAGATAGCAAAGGGACATCTCAGTAAGGGAAGAAAACAGATTATGGCACTGAGAAAAGAAGATGGTTCTGTAACAAGAAATAGAGGCGAAATTTTGACAAGAGTGAAAGATTTCTACTCCAAATTATATGAAAGGGATGATACATGCACTCCAGACATCATGAAAGATACCAGTACCAGAGTTCCTCAAGTCCTTCCAGCAGAAGTTGCACATGCAATCAAGAACATGAAGCGGGGAAAAGCTCCAGGAGAAGATGGAATTACTGTAGACATCATACAAGAAGCAAGTGGAGAAATCGAAACAGTACTCGCCCAAATTTTCACGCGATGCCTTAATGAAGGAAAGATTCCTGAGGATTAGAACACCGCTACAATGATCCTGCTACATAAGAAAGGTGACATTGAGGATCTTGGAAACCTATTAGCCTCCTATCAGTAGTTTATGAAATCTTCACTAAAGTTCTTTCACACCGCTTGAAGGTAACACTGGACATGGCTCAACCGAGAGAACAAGCTGGATTCAGGAGTGGCTACAGCACAATAGATCATATCCACGTACTGAGAGAACTAATTGAAAGAGCGAGGGAATATGAACTTCCATTGTGCATGGCTTTTATCGATTATGAAAAAAGCCTTTGATTCGGTGAAACCATCAGCAGTTACAATGGCTCTGAAAACCTGCGGTATTGAAGATGCATACATTAATATTATTAATAACATCTATGAAAATGCAAGTGCAAAGATTCGGCTGTTTGAAAATACAACACACATAAAAATTGGAAAGGGAGTGAGACAAGGTGACACCATATCTCCGAAGCTCTTGAATGCCACATTGGAGGGTGTTTTTCAGTCGCTGAACTGGGAAAACAAGGGGATAAAGATTAATGGAGATTATCTAACACACCTTCGTTTTGCTGATGACGTAGTCATTTTTGCAACTACCCCATCAGAGCTGCAGAGTATGATCCAGCAACTTGCTGACAAGAGTAAAGAAGTGGGATTAAAAATGAACTTTCAGAAGACAAAAGTGATGTTCAATGCTTTTACAAGAAATGAAGATTTATCGATTGATGGAGGAAAGCTGGAGATAACAGACACGTACGTTTATCTTGGACAGCAGATATCAAGTGAGGGTCACATTGATGAAGAAATTAATCGGCGTACAAAACTTGCCTGGAGAGCTTTTGGAAGAAACAGCATAATTTTCAAGAGCAATATGCCATTATGTCTTAAAAGAAAAGTGTTTGATCAATGCATCCTTCCAGTGCTTACGTATGGTGCAGAGACGTGGACCTTAACTAAAAGAGACATACAAAGGCTTCAGACAACTCAAAATAGCATTGAGAGGTGCATACTTGGTGTAACCAGGAGAGATAAGAAGAGGAACTCGTGGATCCGAAAAATGACAAGTGTGGAAGACATCATGATCAGAGTTAAATCCCTGAAATGGCAATGGGCTGGACATACTGCCAGAAGGACAGATCATCGATGGACAGCCGAAATTTTAGATTGGATTCCAAGGGACAGGAAAAGACCCAGAAGAAGACCACATGGGAGATGGGTGGATGAAATTCCAAAGTATGCAGGGGTGACATGGAGGAGACTGGCACAAGACAGACCGTTGTGGAGGAAACTTGGGGAGACCTTCGTCCAGGAGTGGATTGATAATGGTTGACAATGATGATGATGATGATAACATTTAGGCATTTGTACAATTGTATAACATTTAGACATTTGGACAACTGTATAACATTTAGACATTTGGACAATGGTATAACATTTAGACATTTGGACAATTGTTTAACATTTAGACATTTGGACATTGGTATAACATTTAGGCATTTGGAGAATTGTATAGCATTTAGACATTTGGACAATTGTATAACATTTAGACATTTGGACAATTGTATAACATTTAGACATTTGGACAATTGTGTAACATTTAGACATTTGGACAATGGTATAATATTTGGACATTTGGACAATGGTATAACATTTAGACGATAGTGAAGAAAGACACGGACTTGATCCAGGCTCACGGTCGACCAATTATTTATGCAGTCCCGTTGAAAGCCTTGGAACCAGACTTGGAAGATCGGCTATATGTCAAATCGACCACCCCTAATTTGAAGACTCGCTTATCGGAGCACAAATATAATATTAAAGCCAGATCTTCCTCCACTTCCCTATCGCAACTAATTCGTGAAGGGGCATATCAACCTCAATGGGATTATTCAACTATATTAACCACTCCAGGGTCATGAAAGTTAACGTTATTTACGGAAAGTTTGCAAATGTTTCATCACCAACCATAATGCTGTAATTACCTTCCTTGCATTATTCCAAACCCCTGGAAAGAGCTCTTCAAAAATATTCATGAATAATTGACTTTAAGACTATTGTTTATGTTTGTGTTTGTTACCTCATTATAATATCACCTATATGTGCATGTCTGTACTACGCATGCACGCGCCATATCCATACCCAGTGTATTTAACCACACCATTCACATGCTACTAATCACATGTGAGGAAGGGTCTGGTGCACACGTGAAAGGTCTGATGTGCTTTTAATATGTATATGATTTTAACTAAAGGTTTTTATATCAAATATTTTATACTTTTAGATCGTGCTAAGACGGCAGTTGTCATTTAACTGGTACTCTTCAAGCTGGCTGACGCAACATTATGTCGGGGACATGTTTTCCTGACAGTGTTTCGGCCCTATGACTCGTGCGAAGCAACGTCTGACCGCCCTTAGGTATTTAAACGTCGTTACCGACCATTTCCACCCATTTATGTTAATGGTTTATCCCATTGGATATATATACTTCCAACAGGACTGTGCTCCATGCCATAGTGCTCACTCTGTATGCGAATGGTTTGAGAAACATCACTGAGACTTTTCATAGCTACTTTGGCCACTTCATTCACCGGATCTCAATCCAGTTGAGCATTTGTGGGGTGACGTCGAAAGTGGCATCAGGCAGCTGGATCCGCTACCATCAAAGTTTCAAAAGCTGGAGTGTGAAATTTATCGCATTTGGGCTAATATACCCCAAGCCATTTTCTGGTATTTAATAGAGTCCATATCAAGACGAATTCAAGTAGTATTTAAGAGCACAATGTGGCCCAACAACGTACTAACCAGGTGGTCATAATAATTAGGCCTCTCAGTGTATCCTTATTTTTTCAGAATAGCGTTAACTGCATGATTTGAGTTAGATTGTTCTGTAAAGCTCGAGTTCAAGATGTCCTGTCCAACTCAAAATAATGTTAGGTTCTGAGATAAGCTCAATACTGTTTCAGTACCGTGATCTTACTGAACGTTGGGAGATGGCGTCACTAAACTTTGATCTCCTTATTTATAATAAGTTATCCTTATTTAATAGATACCAAAGTGCCCAATCTACTTAACGAACGGAACTCGGACCTTTCGTCGTTTCTTCATAAGATAAAATTTGGTATCTCTTTGAATCGACTTTCCATCACCACGATGGTTAGTAGCAACTTTCTCCGAGTTTTTAATCACGTTTCTAACACTGCACCTCGCCTCCTTCCGATCAATATGCAGCCGTTATTTCCCCTTCTATCGATTCCCTAGGGTAAAAGAACCCTTTCATCTTTTTACTGCGTCTCCACAAAATGCCAGGGACTGTTTCCGCCGTGTTTGATTCCGACTGAATTAATTGTCTGAGAGCAAATTAATCGGCACGAGAGATATCGGCGGATACAGTTCTTTCTGTAATAGCGAAAGAATTGAAGAATTCTTATCTACCAAAGAATTGGGTTCAGATAAGAAGCAGTGAAAGTGGAATGAAATATTAAAAAAAGGAACAAATCGTTCAGTTGAGCATTACAAGTAAATTCTTCCAGATAACAAATAGACAGCAGCAAAAAAGGATACTATTTCTAATTAGTAAACAACTTGTATGGTGGGATATCTTTTCTGCTTTTGTTAACATATTTCAGTTTACTAATGGAAGAAGGAACAGACTCTCTCCAAATCGTTACATTTCCTATATTCTTTTCATCCACTGAAACTGATGTAATCGCGTATTTCCACCTTTCCATCTACACCTTGGTCTTCTATGTCGGTTCGTTGGCATCATTCTGTTATTAGTTATGTTCGACTGTCCTTGCTCTGCTTTACCAGTAGTTGATCCAGAATATGTTTTTGTAGGGTGTCTGGATTTTACCAAGTTTATGTCCGGCAGATGACACAGATGGATGGAAGCAAGGGTGCCGGTCTCTGTCATTTTCGTGCATGTTTTTATTTGCGTCTAAATAATTGTTCTTAACAAAGAAAAAATGCGTCTTCCAATAGCAAATTGAAAAAGGGCCGAACCTTTCTTTGCTATGCATTGTATGTAATACTTATTCGGTTATATAGTCGCTCTGTTTCCTCACCTGCATATACCATAAATCACCTTAGCAGTTCTCAGCTATGCGACTCCAAAGTGCTGTAATGGATTTTTACGTAAACAATAACAACTCCCGGCAAATGCTTTACACAGATGTAGTTTAACGTTTACGTGCTAGCCGACTATCTCAAAGGTTGTGCTGATATGTATACACACAACGAATACAAAAATACACAATGTTGAAAACAGTTATACAAGTGTTTCTCATAAGCACCATAGAATGCTGATCTTATGCTTAGCCACTTATTTCATCTACTTATGTGATATAATACTGTTACGTAATTAATAACCAGGAACTACACGCCAACTATACTCAAAATAGTATAACTATACTAGTAATCCAAGTTCCTTGCCGTAGAACAGAAATCAAAGTTTGCAAGCTTTCGCACATCAACCACATGGCTTTTTCAAGAAGATAGACAGGAAGAAATTCAGATAACTAGTACAGAGGGTGAGTCGAAAGTTTTGCAATATTTGCATAAACGCATACGCTGTAGCGGGTATATCACGTGTTCAAACTAGTTCAAGTCCCGCGCAGTCAGTAGAAAGGGATACAAAGTGGTAGTCGTTGCTGCGAACAGCATTCATTATATGTCGTCGTTCTGTCTGTGGTTAGGACGCCTAAAAGATGAACAGCCACAGCCGGCTAATTAGGGAACTTTTGGTTTAGGAATTTGAACTCCGGCTAATTAGGCTAATTAGGGCTAATTAGGGAAAACGCTGCTCAAGCAACACGAAACATTTGTCATGCAAAAGGGGAAGGTTCCGTGGACGTGCTAGCCCAGTATCTCAAAGGTATGATTTGTGTTTTACATATATCAAACTTTTCCCAACCAGATGGTTCATGAAATATCGCTCAGGTGACAGAAACCTCGAAGATGATCCAAGGTCAGATAGGCCGCAAACCATGGATTCGGAGGCCGTTCACAGTCAAATCCGAAAACCAGGATTCGGAGATTATGACGCCAACTGGGCATATCACAGACCACTATGGTTCGTCACATTCAGGACAGCGGCAAGGTCTACAGGAGCTGCCACATTGTCACTCACGAACTAAGGCCAGCTGAAGTAAACTGCCGAGTGGAAGTGTGCACAAAAGTCCTAGAAAACCCGCGCGATGTACGTTTCATCAAGATAATTGTTACGTGCGATGAAAAGTGTTTCTATTTCCATAATCCTAACACACAACGGCAGTGGTTGAGCTCGGGCCAGCTTCCAGAACCTGTTGCCAAACGTGTGCGCGCTTCGAGCACAAGGTGATGCTCGGCGTCCGATGGAATTTCGAGGGGATAATCCATTACGAAGTTGTTTCAGATGGTCGGGCCATCAACGCCAAACTCTGCTCTGAACAGCTGGAGCGGATGTATGCCGTTTTGGAGGAAACGTATCCAGCACTGGTGAACAGAAAACGCACTCTCCTACAGCAGGACAACGCTCGGCCTCAAACCGCGCGAACGACACGGACAAAACTCCAGGAACTTGAGGGCATCGAACTGATGCCACACCCAGCATATAGTCCGGATCTTGCCCCGTCTGATTATTACTTGTTCCGGTCTATGGCCTATATCATTTGCGGGCTGCACTTCAACAAATAGGATGAGGTAGCAGCTGGGGTGAAAGAGCTCTTCGCCTCGAAGGACAAGAACTGGTACCGCCGTGGAATGGAAGAACTGGCAGACAGATGGCTAAAGACTGTGCAACACGATGGCCTATACTTTGAATGCTAGTCAGCTTTAGTCGTAAAGGTACGTATGAAGAAATAAAGTGATCCAAATATTGCAAAACTTTCGACTCTCCTCAATTGCTTTTAAGTAATAAAGTAAAATATATTGAATACTGTTGCGTATTTTGCCGAGAAGCCAAACACAAGGTGGAACCGGAATGGTCAAGTTTGCCCTCTGCATCAGAGCAGTTAAGAAGACAGTGCAAACGCCAATGTTCCTCTAGAAAGCATTAAATGTAGTTGAATGAAGCATTTAATCACTTAAATACAACTTCAACATTAATAGATACAGCACTGTTTCGTTACACAGTCGAACTAACGTAAAGCGTATTAAAATTAGTATTCTTGACGATAGTTTCGAATAGGCGATAGTTTTCTTTCCACTGAGAGTGTTCTGTGTCTTTGAACGGAATACACTGCACTTGTTGGCGTCATAAGAACAATTTCGAACTGGTAGTTTTGTACCCATTTATTTAACTTCGGTATCAAATGTTTTAACACAGACGCAGTTAATTACGTATACTTGTATTTCCATCTAAGAAAGCAATCTTCTTTATTCCCCTGTCATATAGTCCGAAATGTCATCAATCGCATGTTGCTTTTTTCTCACGTGTATCCACTATAGATCACGTTACCAGTTCTTAGCTACGCCACTCCAAAATGCTCCATGGATTTTTACGTAAACAATAACAAACCCCGGCAAATGTTTTACGCAGATGCAGTTAAACGCTTACGAGCTAAACTATGTTTCTCTGCTAATGTTCGAAGTGAATTTTTTTGCCCATATATCACACTTTTTCAAAAATTAACCAAACGGCCAGGTTTACAGAATTAGCAAGTCAACTAGTTTATTCTTTAACCATTTGTTCTTCGGGACATGCAGATAAACTCCTGGCTAGAATGTAAACTCGTTGGCCTCATTCCAGCCAATAATCTCAATATAATGATACTATTTGTTCTATCAAAAGCAACGATTACCGTACGTGAATCTTATCACATGAAATTCCTATATCTTTAACTCGTATATAAATCTCTATACAGCAAATACTACGCTTCAACTCTCTGTTACATTCCGTTGTATAATTCAGTGTTGGCATTTTATGATTCGCTGACTCACTGTCAGTGTTGCCAAATTGTCAAATTTCTTCGAGAAAGCAATGTGTCGTTCAGTGAAAAAACGTTTGATGAGAACAAAATTTTCATAAGAGAACAGAATTTCAAAGAAAGATTAAATACGTCACATCTTTGTTTTGATTTTCTGATCTTATGCTACTTTTCAGTTAGATATTTCTTACTGAACGGCACATCGCTTTCTCGAATATCCTCATGCATTTTGGTAACGCTGAAGTTGGGTCAAAGAGTGAATAAAAATTACGTTGAGGGTAAAAAGAGCGTAGGTGAGCGTGATGTTACTGTCGGAATTGATTTACGTTGGAATGTTAACGTGACACAACAAAAGTTCAAAGCAGTGGTTGGTGTTTCACATCATTAACGTTATAGCAAAGTTTCTACAATCGAGTGACAATCTGTATTTGAAAGGAATAAAGCAGTTTTTTGTTCTTGTTCATACGACTCCTGACCGTCCCTTATTTATTTAGAGGTAAGTGACTGTGTCGGTTGGTCAACAAGAAATTTGCAAAACGTCAACCTTAAAATATTAAAACACCATATTAGATATTATGTTTCTATAGTTTCACGGAAAGCTGTTGTGCTAAGAGGGTATCATTTCTGCAGCCAGGGTGTTCATTTTACCAAATCGTATTAATAGTTACGGCTGTTGGAAATTACAAGTGCCTGCTGTCTTCAGGCTGAATTTATGGAGTGAAAGAGACAGATAAGCGCCGAAAGTTCGCAGCTTTTCGGGAAACAACAAATTACACTGTCAGTTCAATGAAAGAAAAATAAAGCATTTACGAAACAACGGCTCTGTTTTGCGAAAAAAGAGACCCTGCTTGGTTGCGTTTAGTTCAAACGTTGTTGTCAGAAGAAGAAGAAAAATGGCAAATTTGATCTAATGATTTTCTGCAATGCTAGAAGAAAAAGAAACGTTGGTAACACAGTCCCAGTGAAAAATGGCGTGCCATTGGAATGCAGAAATACCAGACACATAAATAACCGAAAACACTGCTGTTATCGATATGTCTTACGGTTTTAAACCAGTTATTATTGCAAAAATGGTGCACCGCTATAGCTCCAAAAAATAAAACTGGCAATTCTGTTCCTTTTTGAAATATTAAAAAACAAATTATCTTAGCTCATGATTGTAACAATTTAGTAAGCGGATATCTAGATTAAATGAAATATGAATTTTAGTAAAAAGCACAACGCATATTGCCGTATTTTCTGAAACAGCTAGATAGTATTAAATAATGAAAAGTTCTTTACATGCCAAAATAATATATTGCAGTGATCATAATCATGTGTTTCGGCGCTCAGTATTACCTTTCATGTTGGCAATGAGTGACTAAAGGAATTTCGGTTTCACAAACTGAATTTTGCGCCCCCGCCCCTGTGAATAAAATAACCAAAATCTAAGAAAGCTAGTTATTTACCAGAGAAAAAATTATATATATATATACAACGGCTGATCCAGAAAAACCGAGAGTAAAATCACACAAAATGAAGAAATATAGGTACAGCAAAATGTATGTTATTTTTTCTCAAAGTATCTTCCCTCGGATGACATGCAACGGTCCCATCATTCAGTCCACTTTTCAAAGCATGTGATGAAGGCATTTTGTGGAAGCTGCTTTAGCGACCCCTGTACAGCTTGAATAACGTCAGCCATCTGTGTTGCATGTTGCGCCATGGGGCTTCTTCATTATTGGAAACAACCAGAAATCGCACGAGGCGAGATCAGGAGTGTAGGCAGGCAGTGGCATGATCACAATACTACATTTCGTAAGAAATTGTTCAACACAAGCAGCCACATGTGGGTTGGCGTTATCATGGTGTAGGATTCACTGGCCCACAAGTTCCGGTCGCTTAATTGATGTGTGTCGTCTTCAAGACTGAAATGTAATTCTCAGCATTGACAGTAATTTGTGTAGGAACGGCATTCTGGTAGACTACACCTTTATGATTAAAGAAAATAATAGTCATCACGTTCCCAGCTGATTTGGTTTGCCGGACTTTCTTCGGAGGAGACGAGTCTATGTATTTCCAGACAGTCATTGCGCGCATCGTCAGGGGTTCGAAATGGACCCATGTTTCATCGGCAGTTATTACTGTATTTAGAAAGTTTGGATACATTGCAACCATTTTTTTCCAATCATGATACACCTGAACTATGGCTAAGAATTGTTCTCTCGTCAGGTGATGAGATACCCATTTGGAACACACACGATGCAGCAGTAATTTGTCGCCTAGAATGCGGAATGCCGGCGGATTTGAAGTATTAGTAACGCCGCTATATCTTCACTCGTCATTCGTTGATTTTCTTGAAGAATTGCTTAACAGTGTTAATAATACGCTTCGTAACAACACTTTCAGGTTGACCAGGCCTGGGAGCGAGTTCTGCCGACAACCCCCTTTTTAAAAATCATGGCGTGATCTAAAAATCGTTGACTCATCGAAACATTTATCTTTGTTAGCCCTTTCCATTAGATCAACTATTTCCCTAGCTGTTTTACCCAAACTGAAGCAAAATGCTATTCACAACGCATTTCACTTATTAACTTTGAATCACTCACCTCCATAGCTGTATGGCGAAATGTTGACATCCCTTAAACTGCTGCGCAATAATATTATTAAAACCATAATCGTCTGACACGGATAATAACTGGCAACAGTTATTATCCGTGGCAGACGATTCTGGTTTTATTATTGCAAACGACTAACTGAATTAACTTCCTTAATTCAGTTAGTCATCTACGTAGTTTATTATTACCCCTTGCACTGTTGCCAACTCAAAAAAAAAAAAAATACTCTGTTTCTATGAAACGGACTTTGTATATGAATACATATCATCATCATCGTCAACGATTATCAGTAAACTTGAGCACTAAGGTCTCTTCAAGTTTCATACGCATCTGTCTCCTTTGTGCCAGTCACCTCCAGGTTACTTCAGCATGCTTTCGAATTCCATCCACCCATCTCCCACGTTGTCATCTTCTGGTTCTTTTTCTGTAGTTTGGTTTTCCAGTCTAAAATTTCAGTTGTCCGTCGGTGATCCGTTCTTCTGGCAATATGTCCATCCCATTGCCATTTCAACGATTTTACTCTGATCATGATGTTTTCCACTCTCGTCATTTTCCTGATCCACGAGTTCCTTTTCTTATCTTTCCTGGTTACATCAAGCATGCATTGGAATTTCAAGAAGGGTTTTATGGATTTTTTGACCTTGGGTAGAAATTTTCGAAGGTCGTATTATCTATGGTTTTTTGCAAATACAATTTCAAGGTCTTCTGTGATTTCGGATAAAAGAGTTTCAGTCATTTCTAATTTTATAATTCTGAATAAAGGAACTTTCAGTGTTCTTTATTTTCTTTTTTTTTTTATTGGAGGTTTAACGACCACCGTGAGCAACTCAATGGGCTATAAGCAGTCGCCCGTCCCTAATTTAGGGCCACTGGTTCCAGGGAAGGGAAAGAGCCAGTGCCGTAAGACAAACACAACATCCATGCCTCACCGGGATTCGAACCCGGACCCCTAACGGAGGAATGATCAGAGGCCATCGCTTAGACCACTGCGCCACCGGGGCGGCTATTTTCTTTTTCTTTTTCTTGTACAGATATCAATTATCCGAATCAAGTCCGTGTTGTATTAGACTGTGTATTTAAGAAATACGACAAAAAATCTAAATATATTTCTTTCATTTATTTTGGTTTTGAAAAAAATAAATCTTTATGTACAATAAAAGAGTCGTATTTTTTGGTATGGAAATGTTCAAGCGTTTAAACGAAACATGGGTATAAAAAATCACCTTCACAATGCTGTCGTTACACGATTTAAAAACGTAGGTCTCAGTTGCAATCAAAAATGAACTTTATTTACGTCTAAAACCATCACAGGAAACATGCTAGAACTTTCGGACCCACACTGCGGCCATCATTGGGCAACTTATTGGGCCGAACTCCTGTTTATAAGGAGATGGTTCGTCACCTAAAGTCACTGGTTGGATGACGTAGTTCCACTTAACGCAAGCTCACTTCAGCATAACATACACAAATGAAAATCACTACAGGTTAATATGATGGTATGAGTTATGAATTGTGATAAAAAGTACAATTATTAAAAATGAAGTGTATCCATGACGATGGTAATATACATGGTGAGTCATCGTTACAGCATTGGTTGGAGAATAAGTTGATAAAAATGCTGTCCATAAAAAGTAAATTAGTTTTGTTGGATGATGTTGCTAAGTATTTAAGATTGTTCCAATCCGGTATCTGGCAGCCCTGATTAACCAGTCTATATAATGCTGTAGCGCACGAACCTTTCCTTACATTGTAGGCATGTTCAGAAATCCTAGTCGAAATATTTCGAATCCTATATATCTGGAGTGATGCACATTAGGGAGAGTAGCCTTTAAAGGTATAGAGTACACTCCGTGACTATGTAAAGGGTTGACTTTGTCACGATCTCTTTTGACCAAAGAAGTAATTTTTAAGTCTGAATTCCAATATCCATGTTTTGTTCGGCACACGCTTTTTTCAGGATCTGTACAACATCGGGGATGTAATCAATGGAACCTACATAGGTATTAGCTTCACCACTTCTTTGTAACGTAGAGAGTTTAGAACGTTGGCATTTATGAAGTTGTTTTAACACGTAACGGCGAGGATAGCCAAACCGATTAGCCAAATAAAAAATATATTGAATTTCACGGGTTCTTAGGGTGGCAGACGATGAGTGAGTATAAGCTCGGTTAAACAGGAATGCTAAAGCTGCATTCTTGTGATCTGGAGGACTAAATGAAGAAAACTCTATCAGAAATGGGAAGGGGGGGGGGCTTAAGGTTTACGAAAACCCCGGAAAGAGAACGACCGAGTGGAGGGAAACCGAGTCAAGAATAGATCCAAGAAAGGTAAAGAACCCTGATCCTCCAATTCAACAGTAAAATTGATGGTTGGAAAGGGGGCAGAAAAAAGGTCGACGAACTCATGTAAATCTTCAACAGAATGTTGCCATGCTACCAAAATGTCATCAACATATCTCATATAAAGTAAAGGTTTGAGAGGGCACTGTTGAAGGACATTATTCTCAAGGTGCTGTAAAACTATCTCGGCTAATAGTGGCGAGAGGGTTGAACCCATGGGAATGCCGGCAGTCTGTCGAACATCCGCGCGTTGGGAAGCAGACGACAGGGGGCCGAAGTCTAAAGTGTATCCGAATATTTGTCAATATCGCAAATTCAATTATAATTAGTCCGTAACTCGTGGCATGCAGGGTTGAAAACAGCTGTGACTGAAATTTTTTCTTGTAATATAACACGAATCTTTATGAAATGCATTACTATAGTAAACGGCTGAATTCTTAATGGGCAGTCTATAAGATAGGTCATCAACAACAAAATTTTCCTAAAATTCCCATTCATTTTTTATTTTCCCAAGTACTCGTATACGAATTTAACGATGACGTTCCACATTATTATGTGCTTACCCGTCGTTGATTGGCCTGCATTGGAGTATTGAGGCATTTTTTCAGTGACCCGAAATGATATCGTGTCTACATAACTACACAATGGGTTTAAAAATGTGTTTCATTTTGCCAGTTTGGTTTTAACATTTTTTTTTTTTTTTTGTATCATTATATAAGCTATACTAATATATAAAGAGAGATACAGTAGATCCCACTTAAGAAGTTTTCCCGTTTAAGAAGTTTTGTTTTTAGAGTCCCGATTTTTTTCCATAGTGCTAATGTTAATTTTTCCCACTTAAGAAGTAACGATGTTTCAAGTTTTTCCACTTAAGAAGTTGTAAGTGTCAGAAGTTTCTAAGTAAGAACATACGATTTTGGAACTCGTCCAGCAGATAAGTACATGTCAAAGAAGTTGGGAGGAAACATTTCCTTGTTCTCCCCGTACATGTAGCAAGCGAAGCCCCTGCCGGCGTCCCACGGTCAACGCAGGGGGTCATGTTTACTTCCCTCAACTTTTTCTGCGTCTGCCCTTTGTGTATCCCAATCGCCTTATCTTTGGGGCTGGGGAAAGGCTGGGAAAGGAAACACCTGCTGAAAGTTAGTCATTCTGTCAGAGTTAGGCTCAGATGTTGCACCTCACATACGTGGAGTTAAACGTTTAGTTTTATTGTTGAAATGCGTAGCTAGAAATATGGCGTCTAAAGGCATCAAAATAAAAGCTTTATCTGTGGTTGAGAAACGAAACATTATTACGAAAGTTGATGAAACCCCTTATTTAACTAGGGTGCAGATAGCAAAAGAACTAAATTTACCTGTTACAACCCTCAACGGTATAGTGGCAAAACTTTGACAAAGATGTTCCCATTTTTGAAATGCAAAATATCGACGATATTTGTGACATCGAAACGCAAGAGAACGATGAACCAGAAACGCAAGAAGATGAGTGCAGGCCAATTCCAACTTCAGCTGAAGCTGGTAAAGCACTAGAAACTTTTCGCCGCTTAATAGAAAGCCACGAACGTGTTCCAACGGACATAATGAGAAATTTGAAGGAAATGGACACGTACTTTGTGAATCTAACGAAAAACAGAAAGAAACAAACGCTTTTAGATCAGTATTTTTGCAATCCTGTAGCATTATAAATGTAGCTTTCAATCCTCATATTAAATGGGTAAGTTGTGAAATTTTTTGTTACTTTAAAATTAACTGAAATGAAATTTCTGGATTTTATCTACGCAACATTTTTACTCGCTAGTCTTACAAAACCCAATCCGACACTTCCCGGTTAAGAAGTTTCCCCGCTTAAGAAATGTTCATCGCTTCGTCCCAACGAAAACTTCTTAAGCGGGATTCGCTGTGCTTTGTGTTTTTGAGGTAATCTGATAAACTACTGAACCGATTTGGATAATTCTTTCACCGTTGGGAAGCTTATTTCTTTCCGGTGGACATATGCTATTTCGTTTATTTTTTATTATTTTGTTAGCATTTTTATTACTATTTTTGACTGTACTACCGAATCAGATCGCTTTAAAGCATTTCCCGATTTCCCCTGTATCGTACCGCTTTGTTTACATACAACCTGATCACACCCCGCGTGAAAGAACACGACAATATACGGATTTCGTTTTACTAAACTCAAAAACTACTGAACAGATTCGGATAATTTTTTCACCGTTGCAAAGTTTATTTTTTTCCGGGGGACATTGGCTATTTCGTTTATTTTTTATTATTTCTGGCTGTACTACAGAATCAGGCTTTCAAGTAGTTCCCGATTTCCCGTGTATCGTTCCGCTTACGGCGGATTGTACAAAGGAAATGCCATGCTAACAAAAAAAACTGCTTATGACAATAAAAATCAGCAATGACAAATCTGTGGATAAGTAGCTTTCATTGCAGAACGCCGCGAAGGTGTACTCGCGCAGCATTAGCACGTCGGACCATGACCGAATGGCAGGTCAGATGGGACACGGGAGAGACAGGGAGGAAGACACACAGAGTGTTTCCGAAAGTCTCGACCAAACGAGCACAGACAAATAAGTTCCTGAATCAAGTACTCAGTGGCCATGGCATCAGCCCTGAATACCTAGGCAGATTTGCCATCAGGAACTGCACTTGTCCCTGTGGAAAGAGAACGGCAAGCATAGAACACTGCGTACTTGAATGCAGTGGCTTCGCCGAATGGAGAAACACACTGATCCCAGGTGTGCAAAGAACGCGAAGATTGGATCTGCTCATCCAATCTTCCGTTAACAGGAGGGGGATAATAGCCTTTGTAGAAAGGCTAACCCTCCAGCAACATACCATCTTCCCCAATCAAACGGGGACCGAAACGCAGGAGGTGAACGTGCACACCGAAAGCGAATCGGAAGATGAATGAGGGTAAAAGTCTGTGGGAAAGCAGACGAAGAGACCACCAATGTAAATATTCTGTAAATAAATTTTTTGCTATCTCTTGATGTTGTAAGTCCTAAGCATGAGGACAGTGTATACATGTGTGTAGGTGTTTGAAAAGAAAATAAAGGGAAATTATTCCCCAAAAAAGTTCGAGGGCAAGGAATCTTCCAGTCAGCGAAAAAGTAAGAAACGACGTATCCCGCCAGACAGAGCGGGAACCCAGACAAGGTATTCTAGGTCGCCTGCCAGCACGTCACCACGGGCTGGTCTCTGGGCCATTGGGGTGGCCAGGGTCCGAACCGCGTCTCAAGGCAGGATAATTGTCGCAACATTTCAAAATAACATCCAAGGTGCTCAACAAGTCCCCGTGGAGCCAAGACAGATTGGCGGAACGGGACAATGAAATCAGTATATTACAAAAAGCAAATCATGAAAATCGCACCAGTGGGTGGTGATGGCGGATTTTGGAAAGAAGCGGCCTTGTGTTTTAAATATATACATCATATTGACAAAAGTCACCGGACACCCCTTCAAAAGCAAATGAACGGATCCGCTGCGTTGTTAAGAAGCGATGCAAACGGTATAAAAATAAGCCTGCAGTTGACCGCGATCATATCGCACTGTAAAGTTGAGTGAAAATGTCGCGGCGAGAGAGAACTGACTTTGAGAAAGGAAAGATTGTTGGGTGTTATATCAGTGGGTTGTTCATAACAGAAACCAAGAGGCGTTTAAACATACCCAAGTCAACTGTTTTGGATGTACTGAATGAGTGGAAGAAACATGGCGTGCCTGAAGCAGCAAACCATACCGGCAGACCAAAGAAAATCAATGATAGAAGACGTCGAAGCCTCAGGAGAGTCGTTACACTTAATCGACGAAATACTGCAGAAGACCTCAGTGTGCAGGTGAGCAAAAGTGCTAGAACCTCGGTATGTACACGAACCAATTGCAGAAAACTTCATTTCATGGGTTACCATGGTCGTGCGGCTGCTCACAAGTCTTTCATTTCCGCTCGGAATGCTATTCGTCGTTTAGCATGGTGTAAAGAACATTTATCGTGGACCGTAGATCAATGGAAACGGGACCTATAGACTGATGAATACAGATGCACGATCCACTAGTCTGCTGATGGCCGTGAGTGGGTATGGCGACAGCCGGGTGAACACCATTTACAACAGTGAACTGTTCCTAAGGCCAAGTTTGGAGCTTACAGTGTACTCGTGTGGGGCTGTTTTTCGTGGTATGGTCCCGACCCATGGGTTATCGTGGACAAACCTGTTAATCTACACGTCTACCTTGATTTTCTGGATAATTACGCCCTACCAACTCTGTGGCAATACCGAGCCTTGTTGGTACCAGTAGGTTAATGAACCGAGCCATAAAACAAGGAGAGTTACGGCGTGGTTTGACGATAATTCCGTATCGTGTGTGGACTGGCCAGCACAGATCTCTGATCTTAATCCCATAGAGCACCTACGGGATGAATTAGAGCGCCGCCTAAGAAGTTTGGAACCAAGGCCTACTACTAAGCAACAGTTATCGGCAGCATTGCGTACTGAATGGAAGCGCATACCTATCGCTGTGTTCCAAAACCTTGTCGAAAGCTTGTCTCGAAGGGTCAGTGCATGCATTAAGACCAAAGGTGGGCCGACACCGTGCTAGTGTATCTCAATAAAAGATATGTTGCGTTTCTCTTCTAGGTGTCCAATGACTTTTGTCAATATAAAACAAGGACATAACATACCCTCTACTCCTCATATTGATAACATACCCCTCTACCCCCGCTGCTATAGCAGTCCCCACGCCAATCTCCGCTTTAGTTCGTTCCTCCGCCCTAGTAACCGCGGGTTTTGCAAAAAAAAAAAAAAAAAAAGGAGAAAAAAAAATACGAAGCAACCCGCGAAAATTTCTCATGAAACTCTGGATGCATGTACCTCAGGGCCTAAAATGCAAATGATTAAAAAATAACGACCAGTCACTAAATGGTGACCCGTCACAGCTCATGGGAACCGCGCATAGAGGAGGGTATATTAAGAGCAAAGGTCACAAGGAGGAACAATTGTGATCGCGGATTGCAAATGCATTAATATCCACGGACTGTGAGGATGCCTCGACGTAGGATCCGTTCACAATACGAGCAGTTGAGCGAGTTTAAGAGAGGACGTATAATTGTGCCGAAAGAGGCCGATTGGTCAAGTAGCCATATGTCCAGGCATTTGGATTGCACTGACGCGGCAATCGGACGAAATTGGCGCAAATGGATCAAGAAGGGCACAACCAAGCGGCACGCTGGCAGCGACAAAACGCGAGAATCAAGCGACTGCGAGAGACTCCCAGTTCGTAGCACTTAACCATCCGTGGATACGTTGCATTGCATTCAGGAACAGGACTGGCCATCCGGACCGTTGCCAGACGAATTGCAACACGAAGACTACATTCGAAAAGGTTACTCCGCCCTCTACCACTGATCAGCTAGTATTACCGCCACCGGTTGCACTGGTCAGGCCTAATCAACATGAAATGGTGACCAATGACATTGTGTTGTCTTCAGTGATTGCACTTGGCGCCGATAACCAGCGTATACGTGTCTGGAGACGAACCTGCCCAGTGCACGGAATGCTGCCTTTATCATGGAACGGCGCCCGGCTAACACAGTGGGAGAGATTCCCTGGGAAGTCATTTGCTACGATAGCCGGACACCCTTGGTAGTCCTCTGTGAGACCGTCACGGCTCAACCGTACGTCTACGATATTCTACGGCCTGTTGTGTTGCCATTCCTGTCTCAGCACCTAGCAATTTTTTGCTCGAACAAGCACGGCACGGATCTCCCATTTCTGCTCCCATCATGTCAACACCCACTCATGGCCAGCCCGATCGCCCGACCTCTCACCGATCGAACGTGTTTGGAACATAATGGGACGCCACCTACGCCCTTGCCGGAATGTCGGAGAACTGGCCAGCGATTTGAACATCATCTGGCATACTAGACCTTAGGACAATATCCGTGAATTGTATGCGTCTATACCACGCCAGGTAATCACATCACTTGTATCCGAGATAGAGGTGGGGCTACAACGTATTGACTTGCTCCACTCGTTCTGTTTTATCCGAATAAATGGCAGAACTGCTCAGGAATTGCAATTATTTTCTTTCCTCTACATGTATTGCACATACCAATTTTCATCTTGTTTGGATGATTCCTCTGGATGCTGCGTTTTCTTTGGCAAAAAGTGTTATGCAGAAAGTTAAGAATCCTTAATCTGTTGCTCATTATTAGCATATACTGTTTTAGAAGTTCCTGTTTTCTATCACATAATATTTAATACAATCTACATCTAAATTTGTGAAATTGTTTTAAGTCTACAAAGTTACTATGGGAATTATACAGACTGTGAATAAACTTGTGATGCAAAGGAGAAGGTATCTCTAGTATTCAATATTCAATAAAATTCCCAAGCCACGAAGTAAACGTCGGAAAACAGTATTTTAATACGATTTCCTGCAGAGATTTGTTGTTTTTCTCTACTGATATTTAATTCGTTTGAAAATAAACCAAATAAAATGGGTCAAAAGAAAACATTCGATTCGAAAGGAAAATTTTTATTGTTTTCCTTTCTTCCTTTTTCTGACGATATCTCGATAATCCGCAATGCGTTTTCATTTTGGAATTTTTATGCATCTTTTATATGGAAATTTCCGTACCTTCGAGCCTCTGAAGACCAAGAAGGAAAAAGTAAGAAAAATGGCGCAATACTACGCTTATCCTGTCGAATTGAAAGCATAGAATAGATGACAGGAATGGATTGACGCTACGGTAAGTGAAGTATTGATACTCATAAAAAGATAATTTAAAAAAATACACTCAGGACTAATCTTGCTCCATTATGTACTAAATTGTTCCCAATTGTGCAATATATTGCATTATGCGTGAGCCAATATGCATGGAAAAGTGGATTTGCCATCACAAAATTGAATGCGAAATTCAGGAAATTAAATTTCATAGCAGTTAAACGGAGGAAGAAGGAACCAAATTTTGGAATATTAAATTACTCTTGTTTCTCGCTTGTTAATATTAAGTTGAACTATCGATATATATTTTATGCCACATAACGTGTTTCCTGTTTCTAGAATTGAAGGGAACAATTACCAATGAAATTCAGAATAGCATTGATGTATGAAGCTTGAAAATACCCCCCCCCCACACACACACCTCTGAAAATTCTGTGAGACTTCAAAGAAAAATACGTTTTTCTTGTCATCGCAGGCAGATATCGGTTCAAACTTTCGTATTTTTTTTTTTAAATTTATAAAAAGTTCGTCACATGAATGAGAATTATTTCCGGCCTATTTATGCCGCAAAAACGTATCTTCCTTTCTTGTGTATGTTTGATTGGGTTTCACATATTCCTGAGGCAATTATTTTTGCTTGTTCTATTTCAAAAGCAAAAAGTTGCCACAAAATAAAAGAATTTTACTGTATTATTTTTGCTTATAGCGACTGATATAAAGCTGTCTTATCCAAATATCTTGTGAAACACACTTCTTTTCGGAGACTGAGAATAAAAATCAAGCGAATCACAGCAGGCTGCTGGAATATTTCTATTCAACGTAGGCGTGTTTCTCGTTCAGGTGGCTGAACATTGCCATTCAAGCAGAAAAACACACTTCGTAATATGTGTCATTCATGTTAATGGGACATATATCCCGAAGCTAAAAGCTTCCTCCGTGTCGGATAAAGTTACCAGAATTTCAGTTTCTAACGAGGACTCTGTGGCTCACCCAACCTCGCTTTGTAGGAGAGCCCCTCACGACACATTCAATGAACAGCTCACTTAGCTTTCATACTTCAGTGACTTTGCATGTGGTTTTTTACACTTCCAACTGTAAGTTGAAGAAGCGTATATGCTGCAGCTTTGTCCGTCTGTCTGTCTGTCCGCCCGATAGCTCGCATAAAAATGGTTCGATTTCGATGAAAATTTCGTATCTGGTATGGGACAACCTGGGGAGGAAGCCTATTGAAAATGGGCGAAATGGGGTCAAAGGTCAGGACATAAGAGCGGGATCATCTCCAACGCCCTTATGCGTCATAACTTACGTAAAAATACTTCGATTGCGACAAAACTTTATCGTGCTATTCTAGAGGTATACTGAATGGGTTCTGTTGAATATCATCGAAATGGAGTCAAAGGTAAGGGCACAGGAGCGAGATTTATTCCACAGCCATTATCCTCATAACTTGAGTAAAATTGCTTCTATTGCGACAAAACTTTAATAAGTTGTTCCGGAGATATACGGAACCAATTCTGTTGAATATCGTCGAAATGGGGTCACAGGTCAGGACACAGGAGCTAGATTTATTCCACAGCCATTATCCTTATAACTTGAGTAATAAGTTGAGTAATGATTCCTGGTATGTTGGAAAGCGTATCATGATCAATGCATTGCATGATTTTGCTAACTTTTCTATTAAAGATCATAAAGTGAAATTCTGTAAAATTGCACGTACCGGCCTCTGAATTAGAAACTTTTATTCAATACCGGGTTTAACTTCCTTTTGCCCGAATCACAGCACGCATGTGATTTGTCATAGATTTCACAAGATATTGGAGTACATCTAAGTCTACAGCATATCATCCGTTTACCAGATGGTCCTTTAATAGGTTCATGTTTGAAGAAAGAGGACTTTTCTCCCGGATCTGTTTTCTAGCATATCCCAAACATTCTCATAAGTGTTCAGGTCCTGGCATTGTGCTGGGTAGGAAAGATGGTAATCGTTGCTGTCAAGCTTGCTGACCACATCTTGCGTGATGGACAGTAGCATTGCAGTTCATGAAACAGACGTCACCTGCTGGTCAACATTGCAGGATGGACTTGATGGCAAACATGTTCAGATAATCTTTGGAGGACAACCGACCTTCCATCAATATGAGGGGACCCGTTCCGTTTAAACAGAACGTGTACCCCGTAGCGTGACCCCACTTCCAGAACATTTAGCTGCGCTTACAAGGCAATCCGGGTCCATTGGTTTTTGGGACTCCCGCCAAACTCTCTCAATACCGTCGGTACAAAACAAGGTGTACCGCAACTGTCCTGACACCGTGATGGATACTGGAAGACTGGAAAAAGATAGTCAAACTTTCCGGTTCTTCGCAGATATCAGTGTAGACAAAATTTCTGATTCTTCGCAAAAATGAGTGGTTTCTCTATGGGCATGCGACTGTCAGTTTTGGAACTTTTCAATGCTCTGCGTATAGGTCGGTGAGATGTGGGCCAGGAACAGCTTTTATTGAATGCTTCGGACAATTGCTGTACATAGAAAGTCATGCTTCTCCGTACAAGCCTTCTCAGACGACGGCGATCTCATTCGTGACAAACTGTCGTCGCCCCACAGTTACGCTTCTTAGACAAGCAATGTGGGCTATTTCTCCACTGATTAAATACCTGGGATATCTCACCTTTTGAGAAACCAATCAGGTTTCAAAATCGTTGCTCCAGCCAGATGAACAACAATAATAAGTTCTTTATCGAACTCCGAAATATCCTTTGTTTTTCCCATAGTGATCAACATCACTGACGAATATCCAAAATTCTGTGTGAAAATTCGTGTTTCTATTCACAAATATATTAGGTTGTAATGCTGTCTAAAACCCGATAAAACTTCATTAAAACCACAACACACTAGTTGCAAGAGGAAATGAAAATTTACTACAACTAAAACCAGTATTCTTACAGTTAAAATGATAAAATTACATGAGACGAGATCTTTCGGGTCACCCCTTGGTGCCCATTGTCAAGCCAACTGTGAATACATGTGGTACGGTGACAACTTATATGCTTTATAATAGTCACGTGATGTCGCCATGGTAACAGTAATGTGCATGTGAATAAATATAGATTTTAAAGTTAACCCCCAAATGACCACTTAGAATGATAAACGTAAGGTAAAAGCAACGCTTTGTGATGCGGAGATTCACCTGTTCTTGTCGCGTTTGACCCACTTCTCAGACAGCGAATATATCCGTTCGAGATGATTTCAGCATATTTTGTTAACCCCGAGATAATTCGTTCCTGCCGGTTAAGCATAACTTTACATCGATAACCCTGATCATTTTAAATCGTTCGCCGTTTCTTGTAGCAGCAGCAATCTTAATTTAGCATGAATTACTTTATAAGTAAACACTTTCAAAATAATGGCAGAGTAAAAAATGTGCCAGCACTTACATGATCCAACGTCCACTTTTATTGTATCAATCAGCACGCTTATACCACGTCGTTCGTAACACAGTACGAATAGGCTTCCCACGACTGATTCGGTTATCATACGTTTAACACTTATCTCCCTTCAAACACCGTATTACATAACGTACGCAGAATATAGCTCGCCATAACATCGTTCAGTGTAGGACAGCTGTGAGAAAACACTTCTTAACTAAATCTATCTCAACTTGAATGCAGCTCTAGTTCACTGCACTGAATCTGCGCACGGCTCTTTGAACACTTTTTTTACCTTTTATTGCACTTTTACCTACTGTCGGGCTACCAGTCTTTACAAGTTCATCGGAAGAAATTGAGTGGCGTTAAGTCAGGAAATATTTAACAAGGAGAAACCAACTTTATTTTAAATACACCAGATATGAATAATAATAATGAAACGCATATTGCGTATTAAATCCGTTTATTTTTGTGGTGTAGTCAGCACAAAGATTTGCCAAGCTTTCGCACTCCACTGGGAGGCTTTTTCAAGGCAATGGTAGACATGAAAATGCTACCATTGTTCACAGCCATGATGATACATTTTCAATGGTAGACATAAGGGTTTAAAGGCATCTCCTTAAACCCTTAGATTCTCGGGGTCGGTAAATCCCAATCAAAAAAAAAAAAAGTAGTGTAAAGCATTTTTATGTCTACCATTGCCTTGAAAACGCCTCCCAGTGCAGTGCGAAAGTTTGCAGAATCTTTGTGCTGACTACAACACAAATATAAACGGATTTAATATTCTACATGCGTTTCATTATTATAGGAGAAACGAAATTTACACCGGAACAGAGAAATTGAAAAAGAAGGACACATAAGAGGCGGAAATGGCTAAAGAGCGTTGTAGGCGCCATTGGGGGTTCAAATCCCGTGGTCGATCATTTAATTCGCGCTTTTCCAGATTTACGCGAACGTAACGTTAATACTTGAATAGATATGGCTGTATTGGACTATTATTTCTGGCGTTTGGCCTCTCGAAAACATAAGCTGGAATGATTGCGATGAGGAAGGCAACAGAAAACCATCTCATCATAATCCAAACACTATAGAAAATGTATCATCATGGCTATGAACAAACATTTTCTGATTATAGCGTACCCAACTTCTTCGCTGAAGATACGACATCTAAAGGAAAACTGGAAAATCTTGAACATGCATTTCTCTACCCCGAAAAGGTGTTTTCAAGTTACTCTTAAAGACGTGTATCATCTTTCTTTATTCTGTTGCTCACGTTTAAGTTAATTACAGCCGATGGTGGTGCATAAAATATGGGAACTATTATATACAGTTCAGTTTTTAATGTTCAACAAATATACTACTAACATACAATGCTTCTTCACTGCCATCCACTAAATACCCCGAGTACTCTTGTAAGAATAGCATGTGCCTATTAGTAATCCAATGAAAATTTATTTTTAGGCCTATCGCTTTCAGTCTTGTATCGAGGCCAGTTGTAACTTGTAAGCACTGTGAAGTAAAGTTTCTTACTGTGAATTGTTGTTCCCCGCTGTTGTAACAAATTTAATTCTTGAGGATTAGGACCTGTATCATCAAGTCAGCAGCGGTACCAGTTTATAATTTCGGTTCAGTGGGGACGTGGGGCTAAAGCTGTCAACTGACCTAACATAAGTATCCTTAATGCGAAATATAGACTGAACGAGAAAGTATAATACACAAGTTGATTATAAAGTCTCTATGTACACCATAAACATCCACCACGCGCTGCTATCCATTATATGCCCATATCTCGTGGTGTATGTGGTCTAGCAGTAATCCAATGTAAGTTCGTTTATAGGCCTATCACTTCCAGTCCTGTATCGAAGCCAACTGTAACCTTTAGGACACTTTGAAGTAAAGTTCCCTACTATGATTTGTTATGTCCTTCTATTGCAACAAATATTTATGAGAGCCAGAACTTGTATCATTAAATCAGCAGCAGTGCAGATTTACAAACTCAGTTCCGGTTGAGGGTTGGTGGAAGTCGTAAATTGACAAAACATAAGTATCCTTGATGTGAAATACCAACTGAACCTTAACACATAATATTTAAGTTAAAATAAAGTATCTATGTACACTATGTACATCCACCACAAACTGCCATCTACCATATGTACATATTTCATGGTATATCCGGACGCGCGTTTCACCAGGTTTGACGCTGGCGTTTTCAACGGGAATGTTCATCTTATGTCAAAGTCCGATTCACTGAAAATCGTGGGACTTAGTGGGCATGGGCCTTTATGTAACGTAGTCTTCAATACCATCTAGTGTTGAACCAAGTTATTCTACTATTTCAGTTATTATTCTACTGTTTGCAAGTTATTCTACAGAATTTGAAACACGCGAAGTGCAAATTTACTTCTATGCAACCAAATGAGGAAATTGTGGAAACGCAAAAGCTATAGAAAATGGAGGTAGTGGTTGCAGTTAACGGATGTAAAAGAAACCGTCTCCCCGGTGACCAAGTGGTTTAAGGCGAGGGTCTTTGGTTAATCATTTGGGTTGTGCCAGGATTTCAGTCCCGAGTGAGATATGCCCCTTTCTTGGGACCAGTATCCATACATTTCAGAAGAGCGTCCCTTAAACCCGTAGATGCTCGGGGTCGTTAAATTCCAATAAAAGAGTTAGTAAGTTTCGTAGTAAGATATTTTTGTGTCGAAATATTGCAGAAGTACTTTCATACCAAGGCAACGCCTAAAGAAAAACTTGAAAATCTAAAGAATCTGATGATCAAAATAATGGGTTTGCCATTTTCAAAAGATATATTTTTTAACTCAGTTCTGGAAGCATTGGTAGCGTGGCAAACGGCCTGAGGTATGAAGTAAAAAAATGACGTGAAAGCGTTTTTTCTTTCTCTTTTCTTTCCTTTTTTTTTTTTTTTTTCTTCATGTTCTCAAGTGCAATAAGAAAATGAAAGCATTGTGTTAAAATGGGAAATCAGCCGTTTAATTTGCGAGTTAAAGAGTCCTAATAATGTTTAAGCTTCCATGAATTAAAAAAAATGGAGCCAAGAAAAATATATATATATTCCTCCGAGACGGGCAACGTCTGCAATAACTGAGAGGAATCCGCATCATTCTAGAAATAAAATGCGAATTTTTCGTAAATGGTATCGTTTCTTTACAAGAATTACATCAATCGTAAAAACGTTTCGTATTTATTCTCTTCAGCTACGGAAGTTAGATGACATTAAAACTATCATGCGTTTTAATCTTTACCTTATCAGAAATAAACCTGTGTGAAGTGACCCTTTAACCTAATTTAGCAGCGGCCTAACTGTGGAACATTTATCTTCGACATTTTATTGTTCCTTAAGATTAGATATGTGCCATTTCTGCTAAATGAGGTTTGCATTTCTACCAGGGTTTTACTTCTAATTTGCATTTGACTCGTACGCTATTGCGCTGTTCTTATTTTCCAGTCTGTATATTCGTAACTGGGAAATCAGAAGCACGATGCAAAAACAGAGATACAATGTCGAAAGAAAGATGCATTTCCTTATCAGACGTATTGTAAATGAGAAATACGGTACTTTGTTACAAATTTTCTTCGTAAAAATGAAACTTGATGAATAAAAGATGAAGTCGAGAAAATACCGTGGCATTCTTAGCAGATAATGTATATGCTATGCATCATCTCTTTCATGCCAAGGCATTTTTGGGTGTGAAATAAAACGAGATGTTTGAGAGTATACATTTATTATTTACTTGTTGACCATTCGAAAGGGAAACAGAAACGCTTTTAGTTAAAATATATAATCGTTTGGTGTTTCGCATCAGGTACTTGAAGACGTTGCCTAAGAGAATGAAAGCCTATACACATGAAATAGGAACGGATACTGTGATGAAATAAAAAGAAGGAACTTTTATATTTGTAGTCAGTTGTCTTGCGCGGAGAAGAAAAGTATGAGCTAAAAAGAGATATCTAAAGCTTCAACAACTCTCCTCGGAAAGACTGGGTTTAATTTTGTTTCTTTCCGGAGGAGCTTGAAGAGACTTGTGTTTCTTAGCTGACGAAAGAAGAAAGGTGACGGTGACAATTCATCCGACTACGAGAAGAGCGCACACAACAAGATTGACTTATTCCGAGCTTACACCGAAGAGTTAAGTCTCTTTACGTCCCCTCCACCAAGTAAGATCCTGTTCTTTTTAATTTTGCCGGACAATGTACTAACGTCTAGAGGATCGGCTGTAGGAAAGAAATCAATTTGTGACGTAGATGTGCAACAGTTGTTGGATTACTGCACCCTGACTGCAGTTCTTTACAAAGAATTAAAGGCGGTATTCTCTTGTCTTCTTTTTTCCGATGCAATGTCAGATTCTTAAAGCAGCGTTTAATTCCAAAAATAAGTTAAATAAAATTGTATGTAGTAATAATGTGCTTGTGAAGCTGTATCCCATCTTTCTCATGCTTTGAATTCAATAGAATTAATTTAGGTCGAAGCCCTAATCCAGGTATATATACAGTCTGTAGGCTGTGAGTTTCGGCTAACCAGAGTTCTATGTATTTCTCAACATTTTCCTCTTGTCGAGATAGGATTGCTTGACCTACAATGTTTGGCTGAAGAGGTAACAGAGATCTTATTATAATTTGGTAAATGAGAATGTGCCTCAAGCAGCTGAGAAATATGAAGTTCATCTGGTGCACAAACGTTCAACATGCATTTAGAAATTGGGGTCATCTGCTCAGTTATAAGGTATCTTTAAATAAAAGTCTGATTACATGAACTGGATTTGTAATATTTTTTATGACCATCAGAAAAAAAATTAATTTTATAATAGTCTAGCCATTATTCTGTTTGTGTGCACAGAATAATGGTCGTGGTGAGAAGAAATTCAAAATTTTGTACTTAAAACAAATTCAGAATACCTACCCCGAAAAATTAAGAAATAACTCAAATCTTAAGCCATCCTTGTGTGAAAAGAAACTAAGTTTTTATTCTCGTGTTTTTCCGCAAAATATGTAAGCTTCCAAAAATGGCCATCTCAGCATATTTCGGCAGTAGCTCTTGCGCAATTTGTCTTGGCGGAGTGCAAACATCATTTAAAATCAATTAGTTACTATACGTCGTAACATTAACCCTAAGTGATTTTTCAAGTTCCCGAATCTCGAAAACTACTGGAAGGAATTCATAACTTAAACGCATTCAGAACGGCGTGAAGGTGGCTCTAAAAGAACTTTCAAAAAATTAGATTTTGAGTTGCGTTTGCTAACCTTGCAGAGGATTGCAACGTTTGTGCATAGTTACGAAGAGAGACAGTATCTTGAAAGTCAGCTAATGTTTAATTTTTTATTTTTGTTTTCTGTTAATACTCTCTTTATCTACACAGCTAAAACTTTTGTAGTAGATTGCATCAAGAAGTGGTGCTACACCAGCTACACCACTTTTGGGGAAAAGATAAACCATTGTGTAATGCATGAAATACACAAAAACGTGATCAAATTATGCGCCATGGTACGGTATCATCCTTTAAGGTGCAAAGTTACACCCAATGCACCATGTTTGTGCATGTCTCATGCATCGCACAATGGTTTACTTTTTGCCCCAAAAGTGCTGTACCTGGAGTAGCACCACTTTTGGGAGCCACCTTCTACAAAACGTTTAATTCTCTACGACCAACAAGGCTACATAGGTAAACCTTTATGTGCGTAGAACCCAACTTTCAGCTTAAGATATTGGAAATGCATGGGTTCGAACACGTTTAAGTAATAGCTCGAAAGACAAGTGACTGGTTGATTGGTTGATTGTTAACGCTCGGGCGAGCAGTGTGTATGCCAAATAGGGAACTGAATGGTTTAGGAGAAGTAACTTTTCTTCCAGTGCGAATGGCTTGGGGTTTGGCGACAATGAGATACCTCCGGTCCCAAGCCGTGCGTGGATGCTTTGGTAGCTGCGCAATTGGAAGAATAGGTTTGCGGCTACCCTCATCCGGACTGTCCCGCAATTTGAGTTCAAGATGAAGCAACCGTGGAGTGTTTGTAGTATGACGCTGGCTCTCTCCATTATCAGAAACCATTATCCCTAAATTAGGGACGAGAGATAATTTATAATCTTTAGAAATGTTCACAATAGTCGTCAAACCCCGTAACAGGTAGCGCGTGCTAAACGTTATGGCCGACTATTTGACGAGTTCAGAAAACCCAAGTTATCTTATGAATTGATCACTATTAGAACTTTTGTGCACCCAATGTTAACAAAAGTACGAGCACATCGCAGAAGAAGTCTGGGTGGCTATATAGTGTAAGGGGCTGGTCTGATCATTCGTCCGAAGCGGGCACTGGTTCGAGTCACGAATGAAACATGGGTGGTGTGTTTGTCTTATGGCTCTGATTCTATCCTGGAATCCAACTGCCCTAAAATAAGGGAAGGTGAGAGGTTATGTTCCTGCATTTTCTTGGGGATCGCACCGAAGCTTTTCTTGCAAGACTCTTTCACAACACCTGTAGCCCTCTCAGATCCATTTCTAAGAAAGATTTCTGTCACACACACACACACACACAAAAGCCGCCCGGTGGCGCACTGGTCTAAACGGTGGCTTATGAGCATTCGTCCGAGAAGGGTCTGAGTTCGAATCCCGGTGTGGTATGGATGTTGTTTTTGACTTACTAAACTGACTTTATCCACTTCCTTTAACCTGTGGCTCTAAATTAGGGACGGACGACTTCGCACAGCCCTTCGAGTTGCTCACGGTGGTCGTTAAGCTTTCAATCGAACAAACACACACACGCAAGTAGACAACTTTAGAAGTGAGTAGGTTGTTGAATAAGAGTTGCTCATGGTGGTAGTTAAACCCCGAAGCACAAAAAAATGAACTGCTGAAGAGAAGCGTACACAATCCAAGATGCATGGAATTGAAGGCTATGCAAATCATATAGATGACCACCTGCGAAACTAAGTATGTATGTCAAAAAGATGTCGGAAGGCTTTCGGTTTCAAATTAAACGGCACACACACACACCTTCAAAAGTGAGTAAAATGTAAAATGATGCGAAGCTCAGCACAGGACACATCTCTGAGACTTCAAATATTCCTAGCGCAACATGATGGAACATTATACATATTACACTGCCGCTAATGGCAAAGTGTCTGCATGCGGCATCGGCCTGCGAAAGACATCTTTCTAAGAAATGGATCTGAAGACAATTGCAGGTGTTCTGAAATTTCTGATACAGTCTTACAAGAAAAGTTTCTGTGAGCTCGCTATGGGAATATGCAAGTGTATGCATGAGACCTAGGAATAATAATGTTGAGGATCACTGCATTTCTGCATGCCGTGTGACACTAAAGAGCTCATGGTAATTAGAATTCATAATTTAGCAAAGGTTAAGATGTTGCCTAAACCGCAAAAACTACACACAGAATGAAAATGAATAACTGTTTAGCTGTAATTGCTGTTAAAGCCTGCTTTCACTGGAAGAAAATACTAGATTCTGGGTGGAAGCTTTGTGGAAATACAGGGAAGAACCAAAACAATATGACCAAGCACATCTTCATGCAAATTGAAGCAACTGCGGGTAAACGACGGTACGTGTGAAGGTAATGAAGTGGTGTAACAACTGATACTGAGCTGTGTTTATCAGCGTTATTCTTGTTCTTCAGATGGGAATGGCAGCAGACTTAATCGAGTTTTACAAAGGCCAAATTGTAATCGCCACACGATAGAGTCAGAATATTTCCAGAAAGGCAAGGCTTGTGCGCTGCTTAAGGTTAGACATGGTTAGCACCTTTAAAACGTGGTCCGACGCAAAAAAGAACACGAACCGCTGGCAAAGTATGGTACAGCCACTCTTCATCGATCCTAGAGCTGAGTGAAAGCTTATTCGGTATGGTAAGAGGATTTGGTGCAATTCGCCTGTAATTTGGATGCTGGTAACGAGAGTAATGTGCCACAATACACAGTACATCGAACTATGCTGAAAATGAGGTTGCGTAGCTGCAGGCCGTTTCGAGTGTCTATGCTAACCTATATTCAGCTTCGAAAGCACCCACAGTGGACTTGCGAGAATCCAAACTGGATCTAGAGTGATTGGAAGTAGGTCGTCCGGTCCAATGGATCTCGTTTCCTGTTGCACCGTGTTGAATTTCGCATACGTGAGCTTTGTTTACCTGAAGAAGAGTGGTACCAGGATGCACTGTTGAGAGAAACAAGCCGGTGCAGGAAAAGTAATGCTTTGGGCAAGGTTCTGGTGAGAAACCCTGGGTACAGTCATTTATCGCAAGAAACTATGACGGCTACCACCAACCTAAACATCATTGCAGACCAGGCACATCCTTTAATGGCAGTGGTGTTCCCCTACAGTAGCGGCTTCTTTCAGCAGCTTAATGCTCCATGCCGCACTACCCGTATTATTCAAGAATGGCTCGCGGACCATGAGGAAGACTGTCAGGTATAGCTTGAATTCCCCAGACATCAATCCAATCGATCATCAATACAGACATCAATCCAATCCATCATCATCCAGACATCAATCCAATCGATCATCAATTCCCCAGACATCATTCCAATCGATCATCATCCAGACATCAATCCAATCGATCATCAATTCCCCAGACATCAATCGACATCAATCTAATCGATCATCAATTCCTAAGACATCAATCAACATCAATCCAATCAATCATCAATACAGACATCAATCCAATCTATTATCATCCAGACATCAATCCAATCGATCATCAATTCCCCAGGCATCCATCCAATCGATCATCAATTCCCCAGACACCAATCGACATCAATCCAATCGATCATCAATTCCCCAGACATCAATCCAATCGATCATCAATTCCCCAGACATCAATCTACATCAATCCAATCGATCATCAATTCCTAAGACATCAATCGACATCAATCCAATCCATCATCAATACAGACATCAATCCAATCGATCATCATCCAGACATTAATTCAGACATCAATCCAGATCAATCATCATCCAGACATCAATCCAATCGATCATCATCCAGACATTAATTCAGACATCAATCCAGATCAATCATCATCCAGACATCAATCCAATCGATCATCAATTTCCCAGACATCGATCCAATTGAGCAACTGTGGTTTGTGTTGGAACAGCAAATCCAATTTGTGATGTCTAACTTACAACATTTAAAGGATCTACTGGTAACGTGTTGATACAAGATACCGCAGGACGCCTTTGGAAATCTTGTAACATCTATCCCTTGTGGAGGGCCAACATCATATTAGGCATGTGGTCATAACTTTTTTTTTTTTTTTTTTTTTTTTTTACTCTTAGGTGTATGTCCGTGTGTTTTGCATTTTAAAGAACTCGTTCACAGCGTTTGTTATTGAAAACACATATATATACACGTGGATTTGTACCTCGCTGGTACGGCTAATACTCTTCCCGCGTTTATTGAATTTTACAGTAGAGATAAGAACCTGTTCTAAAGAAATGATTTCGTAGAATGTTCAGTCGTTGCTGTCAATTCGATTTGAACACTTCGTACAACATCGAACACTCAGTGGAACACTTCATCTCATAATTGTTTCAATCAAGTTTGAAAGCACAAGTTTGTCAGCGACGGGCATCAAACTCGGGTCCCCTCACTCCGGAGTAAGTCTCTCTCCCAACTGAGGTACGCGGACAGAATGCTTCGCTGCAGATTTGTCGTCTTGACACATGTTTTCACCTCTGTAGTACGTCACGTTACCTTCCTCCTATTTTTTTTTCTGTCTTTGAAGCGAAGTAGGAATATTTCATTAATTCGGAACAACATGTGGAACAAACATCACACATTTTTCGAAGAACCCAAAGGCCAATGGATCCATTTCCCCCAATACGGCGCCAAAGTGAAAACACAAGTTTGTCCGTGTTCCTTTACTCCGGAGTAAGTCGCTCTCCGAAATGAGCTACGGGAACAGAATGTCACGCTGCTATCTGCCTTTACCTCATGCGCGTATTGCGGGTCAGGCACGTCACATCTGCCCCCCCCTCCGAAAGAGGGCCGGTGGCATGGCCCACGGGTCGCTATAAGCAGTCATTCGATGAAGAACAAATCCCAGACAATTTGGTGTGTGGAACGTAACATCATACACATTTATGTTTTCGAAGAACTGAAGAAGAGATTCACATTCTTCCTGTCTCGCCGTGTGGAAAGAATATCACATCAATGCAAGGAAATTAACAGCTATGTCATCCTGGAAGTTTGGGCGCCAATATAACGTACAAGTTTGTCCGCACCGGGCATCAAAACCGGGTTCTTTCACTCCAGAGTAAGTAGCTCTCCCAACTGAGCTACGCGGACATGTGTTCTCACTGCTATCCGCCTTTATCTCATGTGCGTCCTGAGAGACAGGCACGTCACACAAGGTTTCGGATAAACACATACCCCAAATGTGGCACCTGGTTTTCAATTTTCTGCATACTATAGATGTTGAAACGAAAACTCAGTTGAAATCTTTTTTCACAACATTTCGCTCAAAAATATGCTGAACATTTCAATGCGCATTTTTTGAATCAAGAAACAGCTGAACAATTCATTCCACAGTTGTTCAGTTGTGTTTCCTACAGAAAAAATCACTCAACTGTTCAGCCAAAAATTCTGCTAAACATTTCACCCTACCGTTGCTCAGTCGTGTTTCCTGTAGAACAAATTGCAAAACTGTTCAATGGAAAACTTTGTTGAATACTTCATCCCACAGGTATCGGGTCGAATTTCGATTGAACACATGCCAAACAGTTCGCTGTTAGTTTTCGTCTGAACATCTCCTGCAAATCTTCGGTTCCAATATCAGTATAAGGGTACAAATTCTTTCATCGCACAACTTCTTTAATCGAGTTTTTATCAAGAACCTAGATTTTGATTGAACACGCCTAGTCTACTTTTCGATTAAAAATTGAAAACCTACTCTTCGATCCCAAACATTTCAGAAGTATTCCACAGAGTCTTGGAGTAAACAATATCAGATAAATTTTCATTTAAAAGGTCAGCTGAACATTTCTTCCTAAAATGTGTTAATCCAATTTTTAATCAAAATCCGATTTCTACTTGAACACAACCACAAAAGCTTGATCGAGTATTCAGTTGAACCAGTGGACGTCTAGTGATTTTGATTCCTACACTTCCAATGGGCAAACTTCTGTACACATTTTCTTCACAATTAACGCGTTCCCAAGGATGAAAATTTGAACATCAATTAAAATAACTTCATATTATAACTTGAAATACTTAATATTTTCTAAAACATAACCATAATTATATTAAAAATCAATAACTTTTTATTTGGTGGTGTTGAGACCAGAAAAAAGATGGCGCGAGTTGTACATTGATGACGTCACTAGACAAACAAATCTTGGATTGCTTAATTATGGTTATGTTTAGAATATATTAGGTATTCCAAGTTATAATATGAAGTTATTTTAGTGGATTTTCAAATTTTCATCCTTGGGATCGCATTAATTGGGAAGAAAATGTGTACAGAACCCATTGGAAGTATTGGAAGCAAAATTACTAGACGTCCACCTTAAGCGAAAACAGCCAGGACGAAAGCTAGGATTCGGGACGTTGCGCCATCTATTGACGTACGGCTCAGAAACCAGCACGTTGTTCCTGTATCATTATGTACATTGTAAGAACAAATTGATTTTATTAACATTCTGAACTCATATCATTTGACCGAGGGATTTTTTACAGGAAATCTCAGTCTCGTTTAATAGGTCATAAAACTATTACAAAGTTTGCAAACTAAAATAATCGAACTGGATACTTTTTCTACAAAACGCATTATGATGGCTAGCTAAGCCTAACATGGCTACTGATGAAATGATACATGATAAAATCTGTTATTAAAATCATTCCTGACAATATTTAACAAGTCAACTAATAATTATGTATTATCCACATACATGGTCGCATCAGAATAATATGACCACCCCCGGAATCACAGTCTACCCGCCCAGGCGAGTAACAGAGTTCTCGTGACATGATCGACCACATGGAGAGAAATGAGCCATACTGCGTTATGTGAGCATAATGGGCAGAGATAGTGATTTGATAGACGTCCAAAAAGGAATGATCATCGGCTACCGCGCCAAGGGTGGAAGCATCTCAGAAACAGCAGACTACATGAGCTCTTCGCGAGGTGCTGTAGATAGAATGTATCAAGAATGAACCGCTGGCACACCGAGTACCACCCGACGTCATAACTGTGAATCCCTAAAGGCCATCGACCCCAGAGGAGGATGTCATTTCCGTCGACTGGCAAAGAGCAATCGATACGCATCAGTGCAGCAATTTACCAGGCAAATGAACGCTGGGCACACAGGTACGTGTCCCCTATAACAGTAGAGCGAACCCTGTTACGCATGGGTCTCCGGAGTCGACGCTGCGCCAAGGCGTCCATGCTAATCCAGGTCTGTCGCCAACGATACCTACAGTTCGCATGGACTACTGTCATTAGACAGTGGAAGAGTGGAAAAAGGGAGCATTCTCCGACGAATCGATGTTTCCACTCCACAGAATTGACAAGCGGTGGTGGATACGGCGTCAGACACACAAGAACTAACACCCGGACATACTTGTCCGTCAAGTACAGGCCGATGGTGGTAGTGTGCGTGTCTGGGAGATGTTTTCCTGGTATGACCTGGGACGATGGTACCACTGGATGAGTCCCTGAACACCAACCTGTCCATCCTCTCTGACCACATGCATCCCTTCATGTTGGACGGTTATCCTGTTGGTACTGGTTCCTACCAACAGGACAATGCTCCATGCCATGTTGCTGGTTCCAGAAACACGACAGCGAGTTTCTGTTCTCTCGTAGCCAGAGAAGTCTCCCAACCTCAGTCCCATAGAGCACTTGTGTGACTACTTGGTTCGACAGGTCGACCTAAAACCACGTCATCTCCGGACCTCCGTGCTCTGCTGCAGTCCGAATGGGCACGTGTGCCTCGGGCAACCCTCCAGGGCGTCATGGCGAGCATCCCACGCAGTTTCGCCGCAGTCATCAAGGACTAAGGTGGGTTTATTTCCATTGTTAGGTAGGTGACAATATTATTCTGCTACGACCGTGTATATCGTTAGAACAGATGGATTTTATTTACATTCTGAACTCGTATCAATTGAGCGAGGGAGTTTTTCTATAGGAAATGATTTAATTTATAAATAAACAGCCCTATAGCTCATAAAACTAAAAACTACAGTATTACATAGTTATCAGATTAAAATACGAAACTGGCTACTTTATCTACAAAATGCATTATCAATGACTAGCTGAGCCTAATATGGCTACTGATGAAATAATATATGATAAAATTTGTCATTAAAGTCATTTCTGACAGTATTTACAAAATGAACTAATAATTATGTATTATCCGCGTAAGTTATACTCGTTTTCTTTTTTATATTAGTACAGTTAGTCTTAAGCATCGTTCCTTCTCTTAAAAACACGACTGCTACTATTTGTAGGAGACATTTTCTATATGTATAATATTTATAACCTTAAAATATATAGATGGTATTGAATCTTTTTTCAGTCGCTTGTACTTCACGTTATATACGCAATTATCAGACTGAAACTGCTTACGACAAACAACACTTGATGGTGTCTTGTCATTTGATTGAAAATCCTGCCAAGATATTGCTTCCAACCGCAGTTGCATCAGGTTCTGGTCTGATGGAAACTCATAGAATGGCATTTCTTTAATTTTCTCTTTAGAAGACGTGTACATCGTCAAACAGCAGTAAACCGTAATGAAATATGTATTATATTTTGCTGCAAAAACAAGCGATTATTTGTAAAACTAAGGTGTAATTTGTTTTAACATACACAATCCAGCCATTCAAACAACGCGGAAACTGTATTTTTATACCTTGGGACGTAGTGCCATCTAACGGCAAAAATCGTCTTTCACGACCATCACCAAAAGCCTATTGTCTCCAAGGTTAATGCTATAGCCTGTTCTTTATCCAGTTCAGCCTCGGTTGAACATTCACCGCAAGTGTTGAATCGAGAATCCGACAGAGTACACGTAAGATGTTTTGGAAAGACGTGCCAAAAACGTTCTTGGAGGTCAACATCACTGGCAAAATTCCAGAAGCAACATTTCTTGAACAGTTGAGGTCGATATTCTATGAAGGTTAAAGTTCGTCAGTAATTAATGGAGAGTTTACCACGTTGGTACATAACCAAGGTAGCTTACACGTTTTCAAGAAGCAAAACGTTTTTACTCTGCATATCACCGGTGTTCCATGACTTTCGGCAAAGAGAGAGGAGTGTGTGTTCCAATTGGCTTCACTAATTACACAATCTCTTAAATATTGTATAAGTTTGGCGGTATTTCAGCGTTTCCTAAATATTGCTTTATCTGGCACGTTTTGCTTTTTATCAACACTCGCAACGGTTTTCTGCAGCTCTGTTATTTTTGGCAAGCTCTTGTTTTGGCTTTGGACCACTTAGTCGTTTAGACATTTATAGTGTCCATTATTATTCCCGTAACAAATTTGTCTCATCATGCAAATGCGATATGTGCAATCTGTTTTAGGGTCGTAGTTTTGAATGGAAGAATCTTGTAACCGCACACTACTCTCATTTGATTAATTTCGTTCTCTGCTTTCATAATTAATTCTCAAGAGACAAAGCAGTTTCTGGGTAGTTAAACGAAAGCAAAGTTCATAAATATTGGCTCTCATCAGGAATGGACGATCAACGAGACACACAATGCTTGCGTTAGGGTAAATTTGCTTCGGTTATACCCCTTAACACTAATTTCATTTATGTATGAGATACCTGACGAAATATATCTTTTTATCATATCAAGAACCCAAAAATTAGGGGAAGAGTCGTATGTTTTGCGTGCTGTCATATTACCTAATTGAGCAGAAAGTTTCGGAAATCACTCTGTAAAGTGGCTCGGCACGCGAGTGGTCTTTTACTTTCAAGGAATTTTCTGAAGTCTGAATGAAAGTTCCCGGTGGTTCTGTAATTCGCCAAAGCAAAACATAAATTTTTTCTTCGGTCTAACTTTTCATTTTATGACTGCAGGAAAGGAATTTCGTTTTGCACTTTCCTGGAAAAAAATTACATTTAAAATTGTTTCTAATTTTAAAAACATTTTGTGTCTAATTGCGTATGAAGTATCAATGACCTGTTAGAGACATTTGAATGCCGCCCCGGTGGCGCAGTGGTCCAAGCGATGGCCTCTGATCATTCAGTCCGTAAGGGGTCCGGGTTCGAATCCCGGTGAGGCATGGATGCTGTGTTTGTCTTACGGCGCTGGCTCTCTCCCTTACCTGGAACCAGTGACCCTAAATTAGGGACGGGCGACTGCTTATAGCCCATTGAGTTGCTCACGGTGCTCGTTAAACCTCCAATAAAAAAAGAAGACATTTGAAAAAGTATGAGACTACCTGTCATTTTTTTCCAGTTTGCACCATCTCATTCCGTTTCAGGAACATTTTATTTTGCGTTTGCATCACATACAGGGTGTCCCACAAAGGACTCCGTGATTTTAAAATGAAATAACCCGGAAACGGAGATTTTAAAATGAAATAACTCGGAAAAAGCTGAGTGAATCCCTCATTTACAGCATTCCACACAGTATTCAGGCAATAATTCTCGATAAAGGCATACCAAGTACTTAATCAGAATAATTTTGACCCTATTTTATGAAAAATGTCTCTAAGTCAATATGTTCTATGTATACTTTTGAAAAATAGCTTCCAAATAATTACATGTTTAAACTAGCAGTGATGCCCGTTCTGCGAAGGGTGAATCAATAAATCATTTCTAACACAAAATTAAAAGAAGGGAAAAGTAATTAAGGGGAATAAGAAGTAATTTAAGATATGTAGCTGCTTTAAGATTTAGAACAGGGTCTTGACATCAAAGCATACGGATGAATAATTAATACAGACATTTGACGTGGACCAGAAACATCAAACAGAAGTCATCGATCTTTCCACGTTTATAAGTAAAACACGGAAAAATTCTCATTGGCCGCCACAGGGAATCGAACCCAGGGTCTTCCCTTTACGCGCCGGATATGCTTCCACTGCACCACAGCAGGCTCGAATTCCTCCAGACTCACACACACTAACTGCCAAGCCATTTTGGCAGGTTGCTTCTTGGAGCCCCGCACAATGCTGGGGATTCACCAAAGATGGTAAGCAGCAACTGAACAAATAATTAGAAGGCGAATGAATAATTAATACGGGCATTTGACGTGGACCAGAAACATCAAACAGAGGTCATCGCTCTTTCCAAGTTTATAAGTGAGTCACGGAAAAATTCTCATTTCCAATTATTTGTTCAGTTGCTGCTTACAATCTTTGGTGAATCCCCAGCTCCAAGAAGCAACCTGCCAAAATGGCTTGGCTGTTAGTGTATGTGAGTCTGGATGAATTCGAAGTAGCTGTGGTGCAGTGGAACCATATCCGGCGCGTAACTGGAAGACCATGGGTTCGATTCACGGTGGCGGCCAATGAGAATTTTTCCGTGACTCGCTTCTAAACGTGGAAAGAGCGATGACCTATGTTTGATGCATACGGTTTGACGTAAAATGATAGCAATCTTTGGCGTCCCTTATATTTTTTAAATCAAAATTGCATGTAATATTTACAGAATTTCAATGTTTTTGGCATAATTATCTTTAAACCTACCAGCATTTTGAACAGTAAAGCTAAGTCACCCAGGTGATGATTTTTGGTTTTCAAACTTTCCTAGGTGTAGAAGCGGTAGAAAAATTCAAGTGGACAATAATCCAAAGCCACCTTTTTGAATATTTTGATTTTCAGAATTTTCTAGTTGCAGATGTGGTAGAAAACTTCAAGCAGACGATATTCCAAAGCCAGCATTTCGAATTTTTTTTTTTTTTTTGGTTTTAGGACTTTTTTCGGGTATCCGGACCTTAAGACCTATCACCATTTTGAACAGTAAAGCTAAGCCTCTCTTTCGACTTTTTTTCTTTTCAGACATTTCTAGGTGTAGAAGTTTTAGAAAAATCAAGCAGATAATATTTCAAAGCCACGATTTTGACTTTTGTTTTGGTTTTCGGACTTTTTTAGGTATAAGGACATTAAGGTCTATCAGCATACCAATTTTCAGATCTCTAGGTGATTTAAAAGTCGTCCAAGAACTCACAAAAAATTTAAGCAGGCACTGTTCCAAAGCCGCCTTCTTGATTTTTTTGGTTTTCGTACATTTTTAAGTATCCGAATCTTAAGATGTATCAGCATGCCAAATTTCAGAGCTGTAGGTCATTTATAAGTGTAATCAAACAATTCGCGAAAACTTTCAAGTAGACAATGCTCCAAAGCCGTGTTCCAAGGCTACCATTTTGATTTTTTGGTTTTCGGACTTTTCTAGGTATACGAACGTTACACGCCGATTTTCTCATCTCTAAGCCATTTAGAAGTGGTCGAACAATTCGCGGACAGAAACATTCGCATTTTCCCATACTTTTTTTAATGAAACAAAGAAAGATAGCCTCAGCGCCAAAGAGCAAACACCCCACCCATGCGTCATTTGTTGCGCGGATCAGACATAGCTTAATCTTGTAAGAAACTGAAGTCTCATCACTCTGAGCGCAGGAGTGTCTTTCTAACTAGTTCTTATTAAGAACTAGTTAAATCAAATATTTATGCAATATTCATTTGTATTAAAACTGTGCGTAATGTACGCGAAACCTGATTTTTAAATCCATCGAGTATTTACTGTTGAAAATATTTCAATGTGTGTACTATGCTTGTTGAAATGCTTCGGTGAACAGAGTTCTGATGAAGACGTACCTACTTAGAAGAACTGTCGATGATGTAATTAAGATTCCCTTCTTAAACGGGACACTCGATCATCGCAGAAGTATGTTTACGAATAAATCTATGCAGGTAAATGACCGCTAGACAAGGCTGCTCGGTCTCCGATTTCTGGTGCAAAAACCGAATTCAGCCAAAGGGCGTTGAAGTATGATACAGAATATTGAGAAAATTCAGCTCGGATCTTGGGAATGCCAATGGCTAAGTAACTCGAAGAATTAAGGTACCCCATGAGAACGACTGCCCACTTCCATGCATTAGGAAGTGTCAAAAAAGTTAAGTCAGCCGGGTGAACTGTTAAGAGGAAGGTGGTGGAGTTTTCTTACAAGGGAAGGCCAGGATTTGGCTACCGTGCATCTAATTGAGATTTTGTTATATTATTCTACGTACAAAAAGAGGGAAATATGTACACTGATTCATTTCGCAATCTCTTAAATTCAGAGATATCGCGCCGAAAATGTAAAATGTAGCATTAAGACACGTAGATGACGTAACCAAAATAAACCCGATGCAGCTTTGTGAAATGTCACAGAAATTAACATATTCAACCACAGTTAGCTCGGCTAGAGAATTCTGGGAACTTTAAGCAAATATTTAAAAAACGTTATCACGAAACGAAAAAATATCACGACGTGCAGACAAGTTTGCGGCGTCTTTGAACAGTTATACGTTGACGTCCACAACTTCGTAAATGTATAATCCGTTAGCTATCACAGAACTTTTGAAGCAAAGAGTCTTCCGCCATTTCAAAGTCGAGATTCGGTAATTTGCTTAAAGTTGAATCACATATCTTCCTTCGAGAGGAACTCTACACGCCCCGGACTAATATTAGCACTCATTCAGTGTATATACATGGTTTAGTCATATTATTCTGACCACCAGCTAGTATCCAGAGTAACCGAGTGTGCAGCGGAGACAGCAGCTAGACGGGCTGGGACTCAATAAGGTGCTGGAAGGTGTTCACAGGTTTGTGGAGCCATGCTGACTACAGTACATCTGACAGCTGCTGTAGGGTGCGTGGTTGAGGATCCATAGAGAGAATAACACGATCGAGGCAGTCCCACAGATGCTCAATTGGGTTTAAGTCTGGGGAATTAGGGGGCCAGGGAAGTGCTTTGAAGTCTTTATCGTGCTCTTTCAACCACTTTCGGACATTTCTAGCTGTGTGACACGTAGCATTATCGTGCTCGAAGATCCCATCCACCACAGGGAAGACAATCAACATGTACGGGTGTACGTGGTCTGCAAGGATGGATTCATGACAAATTCGGTCCATAGTGCCTTTCACAGGTATGACGGAAGGCCACGAAAACATTTTCCAGATCATAATGCTGACCCTACCAGCTTGTGTTCTTCCAGCAATGGTTTAACAGTGTTTGTTCTCCGATGCTTCTCGCCTTATACGCCGAACGTCAATCCGTTCGATGAAGCAGAAAACGTGACTCATCGGAGAAGGCAATCATTTGCCAATCAGCGGAGGTCCAATTCCGATACTGCGGTGCAAATGTAAGCATTTTCTGCCGATACACCTTCGTTAGCATAGGTGCAGAGACCATCCGTCTGCATCGGAGCCCCATACGCAGCAGAACTAGATTAACTGTCGTTTTAGACACACTTCCGGTAGACCCCTGGTTCATTCGGCCAGTGAGTTGCTCCACTGTAGCGTGTCGATCGGCCTTCATGCACTTTCGCAGCCGACGTTCACTTCTCACATTAATGGCATGTGGTGTTCCGCGGTTTCCACGTCGCTTATTCGCAATGGTGCCATTTCTCCAATCAATATACACTTTAACCATAGCAGCACGCGAAAAGTTCACAAACCGCGCTGTTTCAGAAATACTGCCACCCTTGGCTCCAAAGCCGATAATTAATATATGTTTTCAGAATGCCTACAGTATACACTTTATACAGCCTCCAAGCCAGCTCACGGCACGTGCCTTCTTTCATTGGCTACGCGCTATTGACGTTAAAAGTAGGAGGTGGCAACAATAATGTGACTCGACTGTGTATATGAAAAGTTTATCTACAACATTAAATGCCGGTTAGCAACGTAATTCGCAGCTTAAAACATGCACTTAAAATCCGTTTTCTGACATAAACACTTTAAAAAGTAATATTGTAGAAATATTTTAGTATTTTACAACTACAAGTTCAAAATGCAATTAATTCATGATGTGTTTTACTTAAAATTCATTGTCTGGTATAAAATTATAATACTTACCTGAATCTTTTGTTAATTGAGACGCCACTTACCATAGTGGTACCACATAGCTTTTAAAATAAAAAAAGTAAGACGTTAATTTATAAATGCCTTGCTTACTTTATGAATTTTAATTCTTGCTAGATCTAAATATAGTACGTCAAAAGGGTACATTTCTATAATATATATTTATTGCTGCGACCGCGTATTCGTCAGTATCCCACTTTCATAAACAAACGGACTTTGTATTCATCAGAAGGGGGTATACGATAAATTTGTTAAAAATATAAAAATTCGAGACAATATGGCCAACCCCCTTCCTCCTCAAGATGTATGGACATTTTACGACGCTTTCCATCTGAACATTAAATCTCACTTAGAAAGGAGGTTTCTGTATTAAATTATATTTAGAACATTCAGTTTAATAAAAGTAAGTTGTGATAAAAATGTTCTTCCTACGCAGCGGTAATTCGCAAATTAAAAAAAAAAATGTTCTCTTTAGATACAAAAGAGATTATGACGAAGTAAATTTCTTCGTCATTTATGTCCACGCTGGGGCTCGACCCCAGATCCCCTCATTCCGGAATAAGTCACTCTACCAATTGAGCTACGCGGACGTTCGTTCTGACTGATATCTGACTTTATGTCGTGTGCGTCCTGCTGGCAGGTACGTCACGTTTCCCCGCCCCGAAAGAGGGCCGGGGGCCCACGGGTCAGCCGTGACCATGAATCGTTGCAGGCAGCAATCCACTGTATAACGTGCCCTTGAGAACTCCCAGTCAATCTGGTGTGTGGAATGCAACGTCACACACATTTATTTTTCGAAGCGCTGGAGAAGAGATTCTCTGATTTTTGCTATCTCGCGGTGTGAAAAGAACATCACACCATTGCGAGATTTTGAAGGCCGGGTCATCCGGAAAGTTCGGGCATAATTATAACGAAGTAAATTTCTTCGTCATTTTTGTCCACGCCGGAGGGAATAAGTCAATCTACCAATTGAGCTACGCGGACGTTCGTTCTGACTGCTATCTGCCTTTATGTCGTGTGCGTCCTGCTGGCAGGTACGTCACATCTCCCCCCTTAAGGGGGCCGGGGGCATGGCCCACGGGTCAGCCGTGACTATGAATCGTTGCAGGCAGCCATCCGCTGTAGAATGTGCACTAGAGAACTCCCAGTCAATCTAGTGTGTGGAATGCAACATCACACATTTTTTATTTTTCGAAGCGCCGGAGAAGGGATTCTATGATTTCTCCTATCTCGCGGTGTGGAAAAAACATCACACCATTGCGAGATTTTGAACGGCCGGGTCATCCGGAAAGTTCGGGCGCCATTATAACGAAGTAAATTTCTCCGTCATTTTTCTCCACGCCGGGACTCGAACCCGGATCCCCTCACTCGTGAATAAGTCACTCTACCAATTGAGCTACGCGGACGTTCGTTCTGACTGCTATCTGCCTTTATGTCGTGTACGTCCTACTGGCAGGTACGTCACAAGATATATCACAAATTTACCCACACTAGCACGAAAGCAAAATTTTTTGGAATGACTGTACGCCCATGAGAATTTACATTATAACCACACCTAGTGTAGAGAAGTGAGCGCGCTTGAAGAACGAACAGTGGCGCCTGTGAGTTTCAAAGAGCAGTATATATACAACCCAAGGACCGCCTTCCGGTTAGTAGAGTATTAGGAGTCAGAATGGGAAAAGCTGCCGATTTATCGAAGTTTGAAAAAGGACAAATTGTGATTGCACGGCGCCTCGGAACTACGATCTCGGAAACGGCGCGGCTTGTGGGTTGCGCACGTGCCGCTGTAGTGAGTACGTATCAAAAGTGGTGCGCAGAGGGCCAAACAATAAACCATCGTTCAACCGTGTGTCGTCCGCAGCTCATTGATGCCAGAAGGGGCGGAGACTTTCGCGCATTGTTCATAGCGACCGCAGGGACACAGTGCGACAAATCGCCCGTAACTACAACAGTGGTGATCAGGGCAATGTGTCACAGCACAGAGTTCCCCGTAGCCTCTGCTCCTGGTCCTGCGTAGCCGAAGACCCAGCCGAGTTCCCATGCTCACTGCACGTCGTCGCGAACAGCGTATGAAATGGGTCCAAGATCAACAAAATTGGATAGTCGATGATTGGAAGAAAGTGGCCTGGTCTGACGAATCAAGATTCCTGGTGCATCACGTAGACGGCCGATCGTGGATACTCCCAGTACCAACGGTGGCTATGGTACCTGGATGCACTGTTCTGCGGAAACAGGCCGCGGCAGTGGTTTTATATTGTTGGAGATGTTTTCTTGCGACACTTTAGGCCCCATTATCTAAATAGCAAAATCCCTGACAGCTGTCAGGTACCAGAACGTCGTTGCGGACCAAGTTCACCCGTTCATGGCAACTGTGTTCCCTGCTTGTGATGGCCATTAGCAACAGCATAATGCGCGGCGCCACACTGCCAGAATCGTCAAGGACTGGTTCGAAGGACATGCTGACGACTCTCTGTTAATGCCCTGGCCTCCAAATTCCCCTGACCTAAACCCAATGGAACATTTGAGGTTCGACTAGGAAATGCGGTTTCGCTGTAAATAACTCCCACCCCGAAATGTACGGGAACTGGAGGACCTGCTGTTGACATCATGGTACCAGATACCCCAGGATACCTATCGCCACCTTATCGAATCGATGCCTCGCTGAGTGGCAGCTGTTTTCTGGATAAAGGGGGTCCTACATTTTATTATTTACGTGATGATAATTTAATGGCTGATCGGTGTATATTAATTCCATTAGATAACCAACCTTTCGGGTCCAAGACAGTTTGCTTACTGCTCAGCATTTCAAAATTATGCACCTGAGGTGGGAACGCTCCGTGCTGAGTTAAAGCCGTTAATTCCCACGACAATAGTAAACGCATTCCACGCGTGCAAACTAGGATTTAGAAACCGGTATTTAAATGAAGGTGCATACCGGCTTTGAAGATGGGTAAGTGATACCATTAGCGAAACATAAATAGAGGTTTTTCATTTTCTTTTACGCCGTTCTCTAATGTTTAAAAGACTTAGACGCAAAGTAGCGGCAACAGTGCCTTTTGCCTGACAACGTCAGACTACTCTGTCCGTCACGCCGACGTCCGACGGCTGACGCCAATGCCTGTTTCGGATTGTTTCCAGTGACACGTGTTGCACTCGTTCTCATCTCACAGTTATTTTGCTCTTTTGTGTAAATTAGCGTCAAATATGAACTTTGAAACTGTGATCAACATCAGCCCTCGCGAATCACGATGTCTCATAAGATTAATTCCATTAGATAAGCAATCTTTTGGGTTTCGTCAGTTTCAGCTTCGTCTTTAATTTTTCTTGAAAAATGTGGTAGTACTTTTGGGGAAAAAGTAAAGACGAAGCTGAATGTTTAGCCTGTCATAAGATTTTGAAAAAGTGCTTTTCGCTCAACATCAGGCTTGAAAACAAATAAAGTTCCTGCCATCAGTTTTGTAAGTGAAGCCAGTGCTGCTTTTTTACGCTTTCCAACCGTAGGTTGAAGAAGCGTATATGCTCCAGCTTTGTCAGTCCGTCCGTCCGCACGATAACTTGCGTAAAAATGGTTCGATTTCGATGAAATTTTAGTATGTGGTAGGGGACCACTTAGGGACGAACCCTATTGAAAATGGGACAAATGGAGCAAAGGTCACGACGTTGGAGCGGGATCATTCCATTGCCCTTATGCGTCATAACTTGCGTAAATATGGTTTGATTTCAATGAAAGTTTACTATGTGGTAGAAGACCGCCTGGGGACGAACCCTATTAAAAATGGGTGAAGTAGGGTCAAAGTTCAGGTCATAAGATCGGGATGCATTTCTTTGCCCTTATGCGTCATAACTTGCGTAAAAATTGTTCGATTTCGATGAAATTTCAGTATGCAGTAGGGGACCACCTGGGGACGAACCCTATTGAAAATGGACGAAATATGGTCAAAGGTCAGGACATAGGATTGCGATCTTTTCCATTGCCCTTATCCCATATTATTAAGGTGGACGTCAAGTAATTTTGCTTCCTATACTTCCAATGGAAAAACTTTTGTACACATTTTCTTCACAATTAATGTGTTCTCAAGGATGAAAATTTGAACATCGATTAAAATAACTTCCTGTTATAACTTAGAAAACTTAATATGTTCGAAAACATAACCATAATCATATTAAAAATAAATAACTTTTCCTTTGGTGGTGTTGAAACCAGAGAAAAAATGGCGCGACCTGTAATTTGATGACGTCAGTGGGCAAAAAAATCTTGGATTGCATAATTACGGTTATGGTTTAGAAAATATTAAGTATTCCGAGTTATGAAATGAAGCTATTTTAATCGTTGTTCAAATTTTCATCCTTGTGAACGCATTAATTGTCCAGAAAACAGATGGCGCAACCTGTGTTTTCATGACGTCTGTAGACAAACAAATGTTGAATTGTATCATTATGGTTATGTTTTAGAACATATTAAGTATTGCAAGTTATAAAATGAAGATATTTTAATCGATGTTCAAATTTTCATCCTTGGGAACGCATTAATTGTGAAGAAAATGTGTACAGAAGTTTTTCCATTGGAAGTATAGGAAGCAAAATTACTTGACGTCCACCTTAAAGTAGCAATTCTTGTATGTTTGTATGTAAATTTTATTTTGAAAACAGCTCTAAGAATTTGGATGAAAGTCGTTAACCTACCGTTTTCTGGTACTAGAAATCGATTTAGCTTGATCACGACTTTAGGAGAATCCGTTCAGTGGGTTAAATAACCACCCCGAAATATAACGTTTTTAGTGATTGCGTTGTTCCATTATTCCATTAATGTTACCAATGCATTGAAATCTTATGACGTCACAATCTCGCCGCGTTTGAGAATGTTGGCGCGCGGTCACGCCATCTGTCTCAATACGTCACGCGTTGTGTGTGGATCCTATTAAAATTTTATGACGTCACATCTTGCTAGCAGATGGTCGCGATTCCCATCTGCCTCATTACGTCACGCGTTTTGTGCGTATGTTCGTCCGCACGATAACTCGCGTAAAAATCGTTCGATTTCGATGAAATTCTAGTATCTGGTAGAGGATCGCCTGGGAAGCTACCCTTTTTAAAGAGAACGAAATGGGGTCAAAGGTCAGTACATAGGAGCGGGATGCATTCCACTGCTATTATGCGTCATAACTAACGTAAAAAAGGTTCGATTTCGATGAAATTTTAATATGTGGTAGAAGACCACCTGGCGACAAACCTTGTTTAAAATGGGCAAAATGGGGTCAAAGGTCAGGGCATAGAAGCGGAATCACTTCCATCGCCATTATGCGTCATAACTTACGTAAAAATGCTTCGATTTGGATGAAATGTTAGTATATTGTAGGGTCTTGCCTGGGGACAAATTCTATTGAAAATGGGCGAAATGGGGTCAAAGGTTTGGACACAGGAGCAGAATCTATTCCATAGCCCTTATGCATCATAACTTACGTAAAAATGCTTCGATTGCGACAAAACTTTATCATGTTATTTCGGAGGTATACCAAACCGGTTCTGTTGAATATAATCTAAATGGGATCAAAGGTCAGGGCACAGGACCGAGATTTATTCCACAGCCATTATTCTCATAACTTGAGTGATAACTTGAGTAATGATTTCTGGTATGTTGCAAAGCGTATTATAATCAATGCATTGCATGATTTTACTAACTTGTTACAAGAGACAACGAACCATGGAGCAGTTCATTCCAAAACAATCTGTTGGGGAAGCTATTGCAAAAATTGCATGCAAGGTTGGTTTTAGCTTTAGGCAAATTGCTTTAAGCGAATTTATCCAAAGTAATTTGGCAAAAAATGCGTACGATAAGAGACCGCCAACTTCAGCAAAGGAATTGAAAAATTTGGTTCTGAATTATTGTGAAACCAAGTAGACAGAGCTAACCCAATACAGTTAAGGCCAAATTACAGCTGTATGCCCTTATTCAACTTCCATTGACGAGTATTAAGTACATTATGACCATCCCCAGCCTATAGAAATGAGCGCGCCAGGTACCAAACTGTGACGCAGGTGAAGTTCACAAAGAAGTATATATACAACCCGAGTACCGGTTATCGGTTAGAAAAGTGTTCGGAGTAAGAATGGGAAAAGCTGCCGATTTATCGGAGAAATTGTGATTGCACGGAGCCTCCGAACAACGATCTCGGAAACGGCGCGGTTTGTGGGTTGTTCACGTGCCGCTGTATTGACTACGTATCAAAAGTGGTGCAAAGATGGCCAGACGACGAACTGTCGTCCAGCTGTGTGTCATCCTCACCTCACTGATGCCATAGGGCAACGGAGACTGTCGCGCATTGTTCACAGCGACCGCAGGGCTAAAATGCGAGGAATCACTCGCAGTTGCAACAAGTGGTGATCAGGGCAACGTGTCACAGCACCCAGTTCATCGCACCCTTCTGCGCATGGGCCTGGGTAGCCGAAGAGCCAGCCGGGTCCCCATGCTCAATGCACGTCATCGCCAACAGCGCATAAAATGGGCCCAAGATCATCGAGATTGGACCGTAGATTATTAAAAGAAAGTGGCCTGGTCTGACGAATCAAGATTCTTCCTGGTGCATTACGTAAACGGCCGAGCGCATCTACGCCAATTACCAACGTAAGCTGTTGTACCTGATGCACTGTTCGGCGAAAACACGCCGGGGGCAGCTATGTTTTGCTGTGGACGATGTTTTCTTGGACACTTTAGACCATATTATCCCACTAGCACAATCCGTGACAGCTGTCAGGCATCTGAACATCATTGCGGACCAAGTTCACCTATTCATGGCAACTGTATTCCCTGCTGGCGATGGCTATTACCAACAGGATAATGTACAATGTCACACTACCAGGATGGTCAAGGAGTGGTTCGAGGAACATGCTGGGGCCTTTCTGTTAGTACCCTAGCCTCCAGATTCACCTGACATGAACCCAATCGAACATTTGCGGTTCCACTTGGAAAAGCGGGTTCGCGCTAAATCACCGCCACGCCGAAATATTCGGGAGCTGCAGGACTTGCTGTTGACATTGTGGTACCTGATACCCCAGGATACCTATCGCCACCTCATCGAATCAATGCCTCGCCAAGTGTCCGCTGTTTTGCGGGCAAAAGTGGGTCGTACAGCTTATTATTAGGTAGGTGGTCAAAATGTATTGGCTCATCGGTTTACATTATCCCAAAATCGTTGCTTCATGAATATCAATGTACACGATGTGAAGTTGTCTCTCGCTGATGGAATCCATTTGACTGTGTGCGACCTTTTTTAAAAAAGGAACAATTTCAAGAGGACGCTGAAGAAGAAAATTTTCAAGAAATCATTGAAGATTGGGACGATTATGATGCACTTTCATGCCTACCCTTTGAGTCGGCTGAAAGATACGATGATTACTTCAGTGTTGCAGATATTCATGGGAATTATCGCAAGATAATTTCAAAAGTTAGAAAAATTTGCAAAATGTTCAGATAATCCCCAATGAAAAACGATTTTTTTCATGTAATTTTTTCAAGAAAAAGCTTTCTTTCTTTTTCACTGTTATTTACACTGCTGTCATTAAACCAGAAATATGGGCAGTTGACTGACTTTGGTGAAATGCAGACTAAGTATACTGTAGCTTGAACAAAATATAGGCTTCCCGATGGCCGTGTGATCCGAAGCACGGGCATCGGAACATTCAGTCGATATGAGCCAAGTTTCGGGTTCCCGATAAGGTATCAGTGGTGTGTTTGTCGGATGGCGCTGGTTTTGCCTCATCTCTTGAACCAGTGGCCCCAAATTACAATTGGGTGACTGCCTATATCCCTTAGAGTTGCTCATGGTGGTTGTTAAACTCCGAGACAAAAAAACTGTAATTGGTCAAGGAGAGACTGGTGTAAAACATCGCATATTTAATTTGAGTCATCAACCGCAGAATGATTAAAGGATTAAAGAGTCCTCAATACCAAGCTTGCTGTGAATTATTATCAACTTATCAACTGCAGAAATAAGTAAGGATGTCATAATGCAGAACATGCTATGGTGTTAACAGGAGTTATGGGCCACAGAAGTTATTAAGGATCGTAATATCAAACCCACTATTGTGTTAATATAAATGATCTACCGCGTAAATGATTAAGAGGGTCTCTGACGTACTACAGAGGAGAAGTACATGTAAGGACGACAAATCTGTAGTGATACATTCCGTCGGTGTAGTTTTGTCGGGTAGAGCAACTGGCTCCGGAGCGAGGAGGCGCGAAAACGGTCTGTAGTACAGGCAAATTTATGTTTTCACCTTGGCGCCCGATTGTGGGAAATGAATCCACTGGCCTTTGGGTTCTTCGAAAAATGTGTGATGTTTGTTCCACACATCGTCTCGAACTAACGAAAAATTTCTTCTTTGCTTAAAACAAACAAAACAAAGAAAAAGTTAAGAGAGAGATGATATGATGCACTACAGAGGTGAAGCACGTATCTAGGCGATACATTCCGTGGGTGTAGTTTAGCCTGTTAGAACATCTGGCTCCGGAGCCAGAAATGGAAACATGTCACGGGTCAACGGGCCGACAATTTCTAGAGGATTGTCAAATGGGTCGGTTCAAAGTGTTCCTGACACAATTTTGACCCGGTTTTATTTCCGTTTTATTTTTGAAAAGCAAAAAAAAAAAAAAAAAAAAAAGTCTTCAAAAAGAAAATGCGCGTTTGTGGATGTTTGTACACTTTAATAACTTTCAACTCATCATGAACTTGTGAAAATTGGAGTGCCGCCCCGGTGGCGCTGTGGTCTAAGCGATGGCTTTTGATCATTCGTCCGAGATGGGTCAGGGTTCGAATCCCGGTGAGGCATGGATGTTATGTTTGTCTTACGGCGCTGTCTCTCTCCCTTCCCTGCAACTAGTGGCCCTAAATTAGAGACGGGCGAGTGCTCTTAGCCCACTGAGTTGCTCAGGGTGGTCGTTAAACCCCCAATCAAAAAAAAAAAAAAAAAAAAGAACTGGTGTTAATGTTAAACATATTCTAAAGCTTGCTATGTTATCAAGAAAACAGCAAAAACTGAAATTAAACATACAACAAGTTGCCCAATTCAAAACTTTTGACTATAGCGCCATCATAATTAGGTGCATTACTGCAGAGGGACTTATTGACTCTGGCAGATATGTTTTAAAACATGAGTAAAACCCTTTGATTATGTCTTGCATCAGGACGACAGTTTCAATACTTACTGTAAGTGAGTAAATTATATACGTTCCCATAACACATTCGTTTGATTTCCATACAACCTAAGATACCCACTGCGAAAACATTTTTTGAACGCTCTTTATATACAAAGGGATCCTGAAAGTAACACCTCGTCCCTCGTAAGAGTTTTATTTGTAGCAGCAAAAACGTGAAACTTGGTGGCAAAATGCTTGGACATATTGTTAATAATGCTACACTATTCAAAGTATTGTCCATAACTTTCCATACATTTCCGCCATCTTTGAACCCATTGGTAAAATCCATTTTAGAAAACTTCCTGAAGCTGTCGTTTCACCCATGAGCTCACAGCCAGTTTAACGTCTGTCACACAATCGAAACGTTCCCCACGAAGGGTAATATTCAAAGGGGCAAACAAAAGAATGAGGGAGCCAAATCAGGACTGTAGGTGGGTTGGAGCATCACTGTCCACCCCATTTTGGCAACATCCTGTGAAGCCTCGATTGCGGTGTGGGGACGTGCGTTATCATGGTGTAAAACAGAACTATAAAGTGGAGTATCACGTCTTCTGATAGGTTCCTTTAGCTTCTTCAATGTCTACACATAGTGAGCGCTGTTTGTTGTTGCAACTCCTGGCTGGTGACACGAAAATCAGCTGTGACGAGGTCTTTCACTCGTTGTTTGTTTTCATCTGTCACTGCAGCTGCGGGTCTTCCACTCCGTTTTTCGTCCGCACTGAACTTTTCCCCTCTCGAAACCTCTTCTTCCATCTTCGGACATTACTGATATCAATTGTGGCAGCTCCATACACCGCCAGGAGTTCTCACATCCCTCTTTTTCCAGGAATTCAATTACGGCTCGTTGCTTTTCTCTGTCATTCATGAACTTTATTTCCGATTCTGTAAAGAATTTGTTCCCACATTGGTAACATATCATAGTACATGTCAGTACAGTTTCATTAAAATCACTTCAAAATTTCAAAAGTTATTAAAGAGGAGGCATTACTTTCAGGATTCCCCTTGTATATTATAGTTCAAAGCAGATTTGCCCGGGTTAGTTACAGATCCGGGTCGGGTCCAATTATGTGACGATTGGGTCCGGATCGGGTCCAGGTTCAAAACTTTTGACCCGTTTCCAACTCTGTTCTGGAGCGAGGAGGCGTGGTTCTAACTCCGTCACCGACAAATTTGTGAATTTCACAAGTATCAATACCGAATCTGCTACAATGATAATAATATGAAAAATTAAGTGCTGTTTTGTGATTTAGGAGGACATAATACCTAACTTTACCAAAAACCGTTTCAACAATAAGTATGTACGAACTATGTTATTCTTTATTTCCAAATACCTTTGAAACAGGGAACAACATTCCGTGTGTTTCACTAATAATTTTCGTGATGGTAATCCTTATATTTTAACAAGATTGAAAATCAATAACTTTAAAGTATCTTGATGATATTTTTAGATTTCAGATAGATAGATAGACAGATCCTAAAGAATATCATATCTGTTTTAATGGACACAAATTCATTATGGTTAACCAATTAATTTTCCGCAGAATGTTTTTCGTGATCTTGATGAACTACCTTCCATTGTAACTGTCATATTTTCGTGTCTAGATGAATCGAACATCATTTAAATTCAAAACCGAAAGGTAATTTTTTTTGTCCTGTAATTATGGGCGACCCAACATCATTCCACTAAAGATACACTAACAGCGAATGTACTTCTTCGGCATTCAGAAAGGAAAGAAACGAAAATGACGATGGAAGTAGTAAAATAGAACGACGACGTACAAAACAGATTGAGGGACGCGGTATTGAAAATACATTACATTCTCAAATCAATGGATGCATCATTCGACTTTCCAGACATCACGCTTTCAAGTTATGTAGGGAGAAAATGAAAGGGGAGGGTTGGGAGAAAAGGAAAGAGAAAAACAGCATAAAGACTCCAAATTTAGCTAGTTCTGTAGCATGGCAAGGATCAATCCCAGAATTAATGTTTCCCATCATTCCACGCGAGAGTAACTGTCCTTCATTTTCTTTAATAATAACTGTCTACGTCAAAATTGGGTTCTCCGATACATGACATGAATATCCTCCTCTGAAATGGGGAAAACCTCACCATAACAGCTATCATACTTAAGCAATTTTAACATCATACTTTACATCAGATGAGTATTTCTTTACTGAGTTTTTAATAGGAATCGGAATTTTTCCAGATGAAAATGGAAGTTGCAAGATATCTTTCATCTCAAATGTAACATCGCTTTTCCACGCTGATTATACATGTGGCTGTCTGAATATTTGTTGCCAATATAATTCTAGGGTGACTATTTACTTTAATCGCAAAATTTCTTATTTCAGAAACATCAACGTCACCCTCATGCTCTTAAAGAAGTTTCTTTGTTGTTTCATATGCAACAGAGTTCATTGCAAACGAAATTTCTTCCCGAAATCAGTCAGCCAGTAAATTATACACCGAGTGTTCACTGAATTATGACTACCCTTATCAACCGTGGACCAAGTTTATGCTTCTACATCTAACATCGTCCTAATACAGAGTGATTCACTCGGGACTGAACACTTATTATGTGGAATATATATGAGATGAGGAATATACGATGAGCGTGAAATCCGAACGGAGCGGTTCTTTGTTCCCTGATGAAGCAGTCGACATTCATTACCTGTGAATAAAATGCATGTCTGGAAGCTGGGTGACGCCGCACTGACGCGCCATCTGTGTAGTAGTGGCGGTGGGGGAATAGCGTGTCTCCGCAGACAGTTTAAGCGAATGAAGATGGTGCACTCAATTGAAGAGCTTGTGTTCCTTGTGCGTCAGTACTTGGTAACCGGTTCCTTCAACCAATGTCAGAAGGAGTTTCTGAAGAAATTTGTGGGCGTAAACTACCCACCAGAGCCACCATTCCGAAATTGGAGAAGAAGCTGGAAAGAACGCGAAGCTTGGTGGATCCGCATACGGGCGGACGACCCCAGATTGCGGAGGTCACATAAGAGGTCAAGCAGCGGTTATTAACGGAGGCCAAGCAGCGGTTATTGGCATTCCCATGAAAGCCTGTTCGGCGGCTATCCCAAGAGACTGGACGATCGTATTCGACACGTCAAAGAGCAGACAAACACAGCAGAAGATTAAGCCGTACCGTATCAAGGTTGTAAACGAGTTACAGGCACCAGATTTTGCAAAGCGATTGGCATATTGTAAATGGTTTGCCACATTTATCTCCGAAAACCCCGCCCTGTTGGACATAACATGGTTTACTGACGAAGCATGGTTCCATTTATCCGGCTATGTAAGCAGTGATAATCCCCACGCCATCCACGAAGAGCCATTGCATCCAGTGAAAATTGGTGTCTGGTGTGCGGTGTCACGACGCCGTATCATTGAGCCAGTCTTTTTTAATAACATGGTGAATACCGACTGATGCCTGGTAATCTTTAATGAATTTGTGAACCAGCTGGGTGATCAGGTACTTGCAGTGGTTACTTTTAACAGGACGGTGCAACGTGCCACACCTCCAAGAAGAGCATGGCTCAAATTCGCAGCTTTTTCCAGGACAAAATTATCTCCAACGACCTGTGGCCGCTTAGGTCTCCCGACCTGACATCCCCAGATTTCTTTCTATGGGGACTTTTGAAAAACAAGGTTTATGCCAACAAGCCAAGGTCGATTAAGGAACTGAAAGACAACATCACACGTGAAATTGCTGCCAGCGACGTCGCTACGCTACATCGAATATTTGCCATTATGGAACGTCGCATGAATATGCGCCTGGACGCTGGTGGTGAGCACTTCTAGCATCTTGTATGAGGCATTCCTTTTTGTTAGTGATCAAAGTATGTTTTACAATAATTTCATTCAAATGTGGCTTTGCAATCGTGAGTTAATTTAAACGTTAGTAAAATCATGCAATGCATTGATTATGATACGCTTTCCAACATACCAGAAATCATTACTCAAGTTATGAGGATAATATCCGTAGAATAAATCTCGCTCCTCTGACCCGACCATTTCGATGATATAAAAGTAATGCGTAATACACACACTGACGTAATGAGGCAGATGGTCGTGAAAGTGTGACATTATAAAACTTTAATAGGATCAACAAACAACGCGTGATGTAATAAGGCAGATGGCGTGACTGCGCGCGCCAACATCTCAATCGCAAGTCGATCGCGAGAGTGTGACGTCATAAGATTTCTACGAATGGGAAATATTAATAGGAGGACGCCATGACACTAAAAACTTGTTAACTCGGGGTGGTTATTTAACCCACTAAACGAATTTTACCAAAGTCGAGATCAAGCTAAGTCGATTTCTAGTACCAGAAAACGGTAGGTTAACCACTTCCATCAAAATCCTTAGAGCCGTTTTCAAAATAAAATTTAGATATATACAAGAATTGCTCCTTTAATAAGATATTATGGAATGCATCCAGCTCCTATGTCCTGACCTTTGAACCCACTTCACCCATTTTCAACAGGGTTCGTCCGCAGGTGGTCCCCTACCACATACTAAAATTTCATTGAAATCGAACCATATTTACGCAAGTTATGACACATAATGGCAATGGAATGCATGCCGCTCCTATGTCCTGACCTTTGGCCCCACTTCACCCATTTTCAATGCTGTTTGTTCCCAGGTGGTCCCCTACCTCATACTAACATTTCATTGAAAGCGAACCATATTTACGCAAGTTATGACGCATAAAAGCAGTGGAATGGATCCCGCTCTTATGTCGTAACCTTTGACCCCATTTCGTCCATTTTCTATAGGGTTTGTTTCCAGGTGCTCCCCTATCATATGCTAAAATTTCATCGAAATCGAACCATTTTTACGTGAGTTATCGTGCGGATAGACGGACGGACAAAGCTGGAGCATATACGCTTCTTCAACCTACGGTTGGAAAGCGTAAAAAATAAGTGTTCAGTCCCGAGTGAATCACTCTGTAGAATAGGACAAATGTAAGAATTATTAACAATGCCATAAATAATTAGTAAGGTTTATACTGCAAAATACATTGCTGGGACCTTATTCCTAAAGGGCAGTTAGCACTGGTATAAGAAACGATAAGGCAATGTCCCGCCCCGATGGCGCGGTGGTCTAAGCGATAGCTTCTGATCATTTGTCCGAAAGGGGTCTGGGTTCGAATCCCGGTGAGGCATGGATGTTGTGTTTGTCTTACGGCACTGGCTCTCTCCCTTCCCTGGAACCAGTGGCCTTAAATTAGAGACGGGCGACTGCCATTGATAGCCCATTCAGTTGCTCACGGTGGTCGTTAAACCTCCAATCAAACAAAAAGAAACATAAGGCAATGGAAAATATTTTTCGTCGTTCGTTTGATAGTACGTGTTTGGTAGAACAGGTGTTTATGAAACGAGAGGATGGCACTTTGTTGTATGTAAACTCTAAGTCCAATCTTAGCAATTTACTTCAAGACCTAAAATTAACTCGAAACCTGAAATTTACATTTTGTCCTTAAAGCATACATGAACTAGCTTAATAGCACAAGCTTTCAATCATTTTGATTTAGTACCAATAGTCCTGTTTGCTCCATAATCTTCAGCGGCCGTATTCGTTATGGTATAAAGTACAATTGTCTTTCTAAAATTTTTGTCCGACAAAGGTGACTTTGCTAAGAGAGTGATTCACGAATGGTTTATGAGTAATATTAGTCGAGCAATTCTTGATTTTGTAAAAGCAGTTTTCATAGCATTGAATAAATAGCACAGTCACTGTACGATGAATAACTGAAAAACGATAATTAAAAATATTCTAGTTAGAATTTTTAATTCATTAAAAGCTCTAGTTAAATTATCTATGCTAGATCTTTCGAACCATCAACTTGTTCACCTTCAGTTAAGAATACTAAAACATATTACAGACAGTACATGTCTGTTACAGACAGTCAGTACATGTCTAACCCTCCTAAATGATTCCACAACTTAAATCTTGGCCCTCAGTCTCCGGCAGCTGGAATGTACCTGGCCAAGGCAGCGGCCAGTGCGACATGAAGGCAGAGGGTGCTAAGAATCCCCGGAGGACCGGACTAGGCTGCCATCTGATGCTGACCTTGGCTACTTACAATGGACGCTCCCTATCTTCTGATTCAAGGCTTCTTGAATTGGAAGAGGAACTACAAAGGATCAAGTGGGACATCGTGGGGCTAAGTGAGGTAAGGAGAAAAGGAGAAGATCTCATCGAACTGAAAAGTGGACATCTCTTCTACTATCGTGGGACAGATACTGGCAGAACTAGTGGTGTTGGATTTATAATAAACAAGAAACTGAAGGATAAAGTTGTAGAAGTTGAAAGTTCCTCTGACAGAGCTGCACGACTCGTTATCCAACTCTCGAGAAGATACCAGGCTCAGATTATTCAAACTTATGCACCCACCACAAGTCATCCTGAAGAAGAAATTGAAGAATTTTATGAGGAAATTTGTCATCTAAATAATAAAGGTAAGCAGCACTTGAAAATAATTATGGGAGATTTCAATGCAAAAATAGGGCAACGGCAACAGAATGAAACTTCAGTAGGTAAATTCGGTCATGGCAACAGAAACCAGCGTGGAAATACTCTCGTTGAGTTTGCAGAGGCAGAAGGGTTTTTCATCTTGAACTCCTTCTTCAAGAAAAAGCCACACAGGAAATGGACATGGAGACATCCAAATGGGACAACAAGTGAAATTGATTTTATTATGTGTAACAAAAAATTCGTCATAGGAGACTGCAGTGTGCTAAACAAGTTCAACACAGGTAGTGACCATAGATTGGTGAGATGTAAGATGCACCTCAACACTAAACTTGAACGTGGCAAGCTCATAAGACAAACAAAATCTATTGACATAACCAACCTTAAAAAACACCATAATACCTTCAAGTTAGAACTGAAGAACAGGTTCTCTGCTTTAGAAGGCCTAACATCGGAAGAAGTGGACATCTCTGAAGTTAACAGAAAAGTAACCAAAGCTCTTATGGAAACAGCAACAAAATTAGCTGGGTCTAAGAACAAGTTGCATGTGAACAAATTATCAGGAAAACCAAAACGTTGATGCAAAAAAAGAAGAGAGATGAGGACAACTAAAGAAGATGTGACTTCCAAAGTGGAATATATAGAGCTATGCAAGACAGTAAGAAAAAGTATCATTGAAGACGTAAGGAAATTCAACTGTGAACTAGTGAGGAAAGCAATTGAAAGCAACCAAAGCCTAAAGATAGCAAAGGGACATCTCAGTAAGGGAAGAAAACAGATTATGGCACTGAGAAAAGAAGATGGTTCTGTAACAAGAAATAGAGGCGAAATTTTGACAAGAGTGAAAGATTTCTACTCCAAATTATATGAAAGGGATGATATATGCACTCCAGACATCATGAAAGATACCAGTACCAGAGTTCCTCCAGTCCTTCCAGCAGAAGTTGCACATGCAATCAAGAACATGAAGCGAGGAAAAGCTCCAGGAGAAGATGGAATTACTGTAGACATCATACAAGAAGCAAGTGGAGAAATCGAAACAGTACTCGCCCAAATTTTCACTCGATGCCTTAATGAAGGAAAGATTCCTGAGGATTGGAACACCGCTACAATGATCCTGCTACATAAGAAAGGTGACATTGAGGATCTCGGAAACTACAGACCTATCAGCCTCCTATCAGTAGTTTATAAAATCTTCACTAAAGTTCTTTCACACCGCTTGAAGGTAGCACTAGACATGGCTCAACCGAGAGAACAAGCTGGATTCAGGAGTGGCTACAGCACAATAGATCATATCCACGTGCTGAGAGAACTAATTGAAAGACGCGAGGGAATATGAACTTCCATTGTGCATGGCTTTTATCGATTATGAAAAAGCCTTTGATTCGGTGAAACCATCAGCAGTTACAATGGCTCTGAAAACCTGCGGTATTGAAGATGCATACATTAATATTATTAATAACATCTATGAAAATGCAAGTGCAAAGATTAGGCTGTTTGAAAATACAACACACGTAAAAATTGGAAAGGGAGTGAGACAAGGTGACACCATATCTCCGAAGCTCTTTAATGCCACATTGGAGGGTGTTTTTCAGTCGCTGAGCTGGGAAAACAAGGGGATAAAGATTAATGGAGATTATCTAACCCACCTTCGTTTTGCTGATGACATAGTCATTTTTGCAACTACCCCATCAGAGCTACAGAGTATGATCCAGGAACTTGCTGACAAGAGTAAAGAAGTGGGATTAAAAATGAACTTTCAGAAGACAAAAGTGATGTTCAATGCTTTTACAAGAAATGAAGATTTATCGATTGATGGAGAAAAGCTGGAGATAACAGACACGTACGTTTATCTTGGACAGCAGATATCAAGTGAGGGTCACATTGATGAAGAAATTAATCGGCGTACAAAACTTGCCTGGAGAGCTTTTGGAAGAAACAGCATAAGTTTCAAGAGCAATATGCCATTATGTCTTAAAAGAAAAGTGTTTGATCAATGCATCCTTCCAGTGCTTACGTATGGTGCAGAGACGTGGACCTTAACTAAAAGAGACATACAAAGGCTGCAGACAACTCAAAGCAGCATGGAGAGGTGCATGCTTGGTGTAACCAGGAGAGATAAGAAGAGGAACTCGTGGATCCGAAAAATGACAAGAGTGGAAGACATCATGATCAAAGTTAAATCCCTGAAATGGCAATGGGCTGGACATACTGCCAGAAGGACAGATCATCGATGGACAGCCGAAATTTTAGATTGGATTCCAAGGGACAGGAAAAGACCCAGAAGAAGACCACATAGGAGATGGGTGGATGAAATTCTAAAGTATGCAGGGGTGACATGGAGGAGACTGGCACAAGACAGACCGTTGTGGAGGAAACTTGGGGAGACCTTCGTCCAGCAGTGGATTGATAATGGTTGACAATGATGATGATGATGATGATGACATGTCTTAAATAGGCAGGTGGTAAATGTTCGTGACGTAAGCGTTGAGTCTTCACAAAGACGATATGACAAAGCTCAACAATTTGTCATAAGCAAATTACTGTCTGTAATATGTATATATATTCCTACATGAAGATGAACCAGTTGCTGGTTCGAAAGATCTCGTATAGATACTTTAACCAGAGTTTTTAATGAATTAAAAACTCTGGTATTCAACGGCCATATTAGTTATCGTAAAAAGTACGATTATTATTCTAAATTTTTTGCACGACGAAGATGACTGCTAAGAGAGCGATTCACGAATGACTTATGAGTAATGTTAGAAGAGCGATTGTTGATTTTGTAAAAGCAGTTTGTATAGCATTGAATAAATATCACCGTCCCTGCACGATGAATAACTAAAAAACGATAATAAAACCTATTATAGTTAAAAAAATTTAATTCATTAAAAACTCTATTACAGATAGTACATGCCTTAAATATGCAGGTGGTGGATGTTCGTGTCGTAAACGTTGAGTCGTGCGTATCTTCACATAGACGATATGACAAAGTTCAACAATTTCTCAAAAAATATTACTGTCTGTTTTATGTTTTAGTATTACTACCTGAAGATGAACCAGTTGCTGGTTTGAAAGATCTCGTATAGATATTTTAACTATAGTTTTTAATGAATTAAATATTTTAACTGGAAAAGGTTTTATTATCGTTGTTTAGTTATTCGTCGTGCAGTGACGGCGATATATATTCAACGGTGTGATTGGGACAACGTCTTTTAACTAAAGTACTTCAGTTTGTATGGAGTGAAGAGTTAGTATTCAAAAACTGACGAGTATTGTTACTGAAGTCTACATACATCTTTCCAATGAATTTGAGATCTGGCGCTCCAGGCAGATCAAAGGTGAACCTACGTATTCAAAAGCTCCTGAGATAAGAGCTGGGTGAGCTGTATTTTGTGTATGATCTTAGATGAGCGACTGTGCAATGTTGAACGAGCTATAATCATGTTGTTCGAGAGATTCACGAATGTTTCATGAGCAGTGTTAGTAGAGCTATTCTTAATTTTGTAAAAGCAGTTTGTATTTGGTGAAGAGTTGTTTTTCAAAAAGTGATGAGTGTGACGTTTATTGTCAGTAAAGTTCATTTAGCATATTGTGTTGTGACGATTGGGAGAACTTGCCTGATTTCTGAATAAAGTTTAGGAACCTGCAAGTAGAAATTATCAGTGAATCTTAGCCGTGTTATTGAAGTGACATATATGTGTTTAGTTAAGATTTCCAACTGCTACAAAAGACTGAGGAGTAATCTGAGTTTTAGAGTGAAGCAAATTCACTAAATTAAAACTTACGAGTGTCATGCCTCAAGTCGAAGTCAAAGTTAAACGTAAACAGAGCTACAAACCTCAAGCTGAAATCTACTTTCCATTTTAAAACAACTATATTATATCTGTGTTTGTATTACGTTCCACTGGCCTACGGAACTTTTGGCAAAGTTTAGAAAGGTGGCTAATTATAGCCCATTGAATTGCTCTCGGTTATCGTTAAATTCCCAAACAAACAAACAAAAACATTCATGATTAATGAACGGCCTCTATTTAAATACCCAGTTCCTGTGACATAGTCTTTTTTTTTTTTTTTGTGTGTGTGTATGACGCAGAAATGAAAGAATTTATGGAAGATTACGATTAAGAATTTTAACTTCGGACGAGGCATACGAATGTACTGTAATCACAGATAAAAATAAGCTTAAATAACCTTCGTAAATATGATTTTTCAACAACTTAGCGAGCGAGAAACAAGGTAATCCTGAATACCTCAGTCAATTTAAAAAATTCAGAGTTCAGTCTTCATGTTTTCGCATTGTTGTTGAATTACCTTCTTCCTTCGATTCCTGTCAAACTAGGAAAATTCAACAAAAATAAAAAAAGAAACGGAAAGCAGATGGCAGTGAAGGTGGTCCGTCAGCGTGATGACACATTACTGCTGGTGTTATGAAAGCAAGACTTTTGGTTGAATAAAAAAAAACTGCGAAAATT